>CM029018.1:176601372-177961372 GCA_016801055.1 Panax notoginseng
CAACTATACACAGCACAATCATGAAGGCCTAACAAAACGTGACATTTCTGCAAGTTACTTAGCATTTCATTAAAAAAAATGCAATCTTTTTATTATTTTCTTTCAAGACTCGGAATTTAATACATTCTATGGTCAGGAAATTCAAACTTTTCCTATATAATTTCCAAAAAGTCACTTAAAACAGAATTTTGATCAGCAAAATACCAATATTAACACCAACCAATTTTCTTGCAATTATTTCAAAAGACATCATCACCTCAAAATGTCTATTTTAGCAAAAATATTAAGACAAAAAACTGTTATTTATTATGAGAAGTCATATACTTTCCAATTCTAAGCTATAGTGTTCAATGATTTTTTTACAAATTTAAGTCCATGCTGTAGTATTCGAAGAAAAAAATATACCAAGATTGGTAGAACTTCAACAAAAAATAAAATAACAACAATAAACAAGCATAATCAGTGTAACTAACTTCTTTTTCCAATTTGATTCTTTTGGGGCTGCTAAGCTATAAATTGAAACTATTATCACAATCAAATATCAACTAGAGACTCTAAATTTGACACAACAACAATATGAAGAAGAAAAAACCATATACAAATATACCTGAGGAATTGGAGGAAAAGTTGCGATTGAAAAGGGGAGAAAACTGAAACATGGAAACAGCGGGATTGTTAAACCATGAAAAATAGGGTTTATTATAATTATTATTTGTAGAAGATGATTGTGGGACTGTGCTCGGAGTCGGAGAAGACATAATATGTATACACACCACCCACCCTGTGACGCCCCCAAAATAGGTATACAACACCCATTCTGAGTCGTCAATAACATGGTACAGAAACAACTACAACTTTATTAATACAACATAAAAACTGTGAGTGTAAAAATAAATATTATCATCTAGACAATATCTACACTCAAATAAGTCCTCATTACAATTATTGGTACAATACTTTACAAAAAAAAATGGTGAGGACTACTAAAACAACTTCCTAGAACCTTCATTCCATACCCCGACTAGTACTTGCTACATTCTCGCCTCCTGAGAAGAAAATGGAACAACAAGGAAAAGGGTGAGCTCAACTAGCCCAGTAAAGAATATTATGACTAAGATAATATACAACAAATTATCGTTAGTCTTCAACAGGGAAAAAATTAATAGAATACAATAGACAACAAGTTTTAAATCAATATTCGCAGTGGAAAATAATAATTCATAGAAGAGTTACGTAGAATGAAATAGTCATCTTTGCACTACAGGCCAAAGATATTCATCAGTTGGTCATGTTCACCTCAACACCTGTTCATCTTTGCACTACGGGCCAAAGATATTCATCAGAAATCATTCATCTTTGCACTACAAGCCAAAGATATTCAGTTATATCATCATTTAAGACTGAGGATGATGAAAAATATTTTAAAGAAAACGAATCCAGTGAAACAAAATAACAAATATTAAGGATTCGTATTTCGATTTATCCATGTCCAAAATACCTTATAAATAATCATAGTGAAGTAAAATTCAAGAATGATCAAAATATGGATACAATCAAAACTAGTATCCAGAATAGATATTTGGACAAAAAGAAGAAAATTTCATTTTTTGGTGAATAGTAACTCGTGAATAGTAACTCGTGAATAGTAATCCCGACATGAAAAGTTCTAAATTTGATAAAAAGTTCAGATCAATACTTCGCATAATGATATTGAAGAAAATAATATCATTTAAGAAGAAATAACATCCCTTACCTCGAAAAGACGGTACTTCTGACTGGAATACTAGATATAGTGCTGAAGGAAACTTGCACCGTATAGCAACACTCAAAGTATCAAATACTCACAAGAATACGCTCGATATAGAGAGAGAAATAGAGAGAAACTTGTGTTTCTGGTGTGATTTTCAATTCTAACCTAAGCACCCTATTTATAGGAAAATGCTTAGAACACCAAAGCAGAAAAATATAATAATATATATATATATATATATATATATATATATATATATATATATATATATATATATATTTTCAAGCCCACCTTAGAAAATCTGAAATCAGCCACCTTGCACATGTTTATGATGTCTGAAAAAATACAAAAAACGTTTTTCTCAAAATAATTAACTAAAACTCTCAAAAATCAAATATTTCAGAACTTCGAAACTTCAATAATTCATAATAAATAGCCCTTTTGTCAGAAAATTCGAATCTCGCGAGTTTTTATAGGAAATTCAATTCTCTACAACTTTGCAGAAGAAAGTTTTTCCAAATTTCAAACAGAAATTGACCGAAATTCACAAACGGACGATTTTACCGTCAATAATAAATTTTCGGTCAAGAATTATGTCCACCAACACACAAAACATGTGTTAATCATTTAATGCCACAAAAATACTCTTCCTCCTCATATACTCATATATCCCACATTCATTATAAAAATACCACCATCAATATATTATTAAAATATATATATTTAAATGAATTATTTTATCAGAAAAAGATAAACTATTAATTTTCAACAATTGTCACATTAAAAATTTTCTCCATCTATATCCACATAAAATTAATATTTTCCACATCATATAAATTAATAATTAATTATACACAAATAATATTACAGAATCACAGTACTAGCAACCAGGCCGTTCCCAGGAAAGAGGGGGCTTTCCAATAAGGATTTCTCCTTACTGGCGCGCAATTAGATGACCAAACCTCTCCTTAGACAGAACTTTCTAGACATTGCCAATAATGTTATCTAATAATATTATTCAGATAATATGAATTATTGCTCCGATAATGGAAAATACTGTGTAGTGACAATTATAAAATATCAACGTAGCAATTATTTAATCAATAAAATAAAATATTGAACAGTAATTACTGTAATCATTATTGAGTAGTGTCTTCTTACGTAAGAATCAATAATTGGTGCAATACCGTGTGCTACTGTGCAACAACGCGTATTACCGTGCTTTAACCACCGGGTATTCCAACAGTATTAACGGTAATAACTACGCCGTTATTTATAAACAATTTATTTTTGTCGTTTTCTTCATCCAATCGCTTTCCGTTATGGGGCCCACAAAAGACTGCGCCTCGTACGAATATTCTCCGACAGTAAGAATATTCCACGACCAAGCGAATATTCCTCGACAACAATGAATATTTTATAATCACTTGCTTATTTAAAATATTTGCGCATTTTACCCATAACTAACCACATTAATCAAATCAACCCTTACTATTTCAGAATAATAAATAGAGGAAATTAAATTTTATTTATTAATAATTTGGGGTCTTACAACCTCCCCTCCTTATGAAATTTCGTCCTCGAAATTGACATACATACCTGGTGTTTCGAAAAGATGAGGATACCTCGCTTTCATTTCCGTTTCCAACTCCCAGGTCATTTCCTCAATAGCATGGTTTCTCCACAAAACTTTAACTTGTAGTATGACCTTCGTGCGTAGGACATGCTCCTTCCTATCCAGGATCTTGACAGGTACCTCCTCGTACGTTAAGTCTTCGGCTATCTCGTCCGGTTCTAACTCAATAACGTGGTTCGGGTCTTTCACGTATTTACGAAGCACAGATATATGAAAAACATTATGAACACGAGACATACTTGGAGGTAACGCGAGTCTATATGCCACATTTTCTACTCGGTCAAGAATCTGAAATGGACCAATAAATCGTGGATTGAGCTTTTCTCTCTTCCTAAATCTTGTAACTCCTTTCCATGGAGCTACACGTAATAATACATGATCCCCAATGTCAAATTCCACGTCCTTTCGATGAAGATCCACGTAACTCTTTTGTCGATCCTGTGCCGTTTGTATACGTTGTCGAATCGTTTGGATCTTCTCTGTAGTCATTCGTACCAACTCTGGTCCCAACAACGTTGCTTCTCCCACCTCATCCCAACATACTACAGAGCGACACTTTCGTCCATACAATGCTTCAAAGGGAGCCACACCTATACTTGCCTGATAACTGTTGTTGTAGAAGAATTCCACCAATGGTAGGTACTTATCCCAACTTCCTTTGAAATCTAGGACACAAAGTCTTAATAGATCTTCAAGAGTTTGAATAGTCCTCTCTGATTGCCCGTCCGTTTGAGGATGGTATGCCGAACTGAACCGTAAATCCGTGCCCATAGCTTTTTGCAAGCTAACCCAAAATCTTGAAGTGAATCTTGGGTCACGATCCGAAACTATGGATACTGGCATGCCATGAAACCTTACAATCTCATTCACGTACATACTAGCAAGACGTTCAAGGGAATAAGTCTCTCGTATCGGCAAGAAATGAGCAGACTTAGTTAATCTATCAACTATAACCCAAATAGCATTTATGCCTTGAGAAACCGTGGGAAGACCCGTAACGAAATCCATGGTAATGTGTTCCCACTTCTATTTTGGAATCTCAAGTGGTTGCAATGGACCCTTTGGTACTTGATGCTCCGCCTTTACACGTTGACAAGTTAAACACCTCGAGATAAACTTTGCAATCTCTCTCTTCATATTGTTCCACCAAAATGTATGTCGAAGATCACGATACATTTTAGTACTTCCAGGATGGATTGCAAATGGTGTATTGTGTGCCTCCATCATGATCTTGTACTTCAAATCAGAATCGTTAGGAACACAAAGTCTAGAGTGGACTCGAAGTATTCCTTCTTCATCGATTCTTGCTTCTGGAATAGCACCTTCTTGCACTTTCTTCTTCATACGCATCAGCTCCGGGTCTGTAGCTTGAGCAACTTTAACTTTATCGATTAAAGTTGGTTCTACGCGTATACTTGACATCATCGCACTCGTTCCTGCATATGATCTTCTACTCAACGCGTCAGCTACCACGTTTACTTTTCCAGGATGGTATTGAATAGTGTGGTCGTAATCTTTCAACAGCTCGAGCCAACGTCGTTGCCGCATGTTGAGTTCTTTTTGAGTGAAGAAATATTTGAGGCTTTTATGGTCTGAATATATCTCTACCTTCTCCCCATATAGATAGTGCCTCCAGATCTTTAGCGCGAAAACGACTGCTGCCAACTCTAGATCATGAGTAGGATAATTCCTCTCATATTCTTTAAGTTGTCGCGAGGCATAGGCTATGACTTTCCCACGTTGCATGAGAACACATCCTAACCCTTTGCCTGAAGCATCGCTGTAGATAACAAATCCATCCGAACCAGATGGTATTGTCAGAACAGGTGCCGAAATGAGTCTCCTCTTAAGTTCTTGGAAACTCTTCTCGCATTCTTCGCTCCATACGAATTTGATATCCTTCCGAGTCAGCTGAGTTAACGGGGTAGCGATTCGAGAAAACCCTTCTACGAATCTCCGATAATAACCAGCTAAGCCCAGAAAACTACGTACATCGGTCACCGTCTTCTGTTGCTCCCAGCTTTGTATTGCTTCAATCTTCGCCGGGTCCACAGATACTCCATGTTTCGACACCACGTGCCCTAGGAATGCTACTTCCTCAAGCCAGAACTCGCATTTCTTTAACTTAGCATATAACTTGTTTTCACGCAGCCTTTGGAGTACCAGCTTCAAATGGTGCTCATGATCTTCACGGCTTTTGGAATATATGAGGATGTCATCAATAAAGCCAACAACGAACTGATCCAAATAATCCTTGAATACTCGGTTCATCATATCCATGAAAGCCGCAGGAGCATTAGTCAATCCAAAAGACATGACTAAGAATTCATAATGCCCGTACTAAGTTCTAAAGGCAGTCTTCGGAATATCCTCAGTTTTAACCTTCAGCTGATGATATCCAGAACGAAGATCGATTTTTGAAAAGAATTGTGCTCCTTGTAACTGGTCAAACAGGTCATCAATACGAGGTAGCGGATACCTATTCTTGATAGTGACATGGTTTAATTCCCGGTAATCGATACAAAGTCGCATACTCCCGTCTTTCTTCTTTACAAATAAAACAGAAGCACCCCAAGGAGATGTACTAGGACGAATGAAACCGATGTCCAATAACTCTTGTAGTTGGACCTTCAACTCCTGAAGTTCAATAGGAGCCATTCGATATGGGATTTTAGAAATAGGCTTTGTACCAGGTTCAAGATCAATAAAGAATTCAACTTCACGTTCCGGGGTAGACCGGAAAGTTCTTCAGGAAATACGTCAGGAAAGTTGCTAACAACAGGAATATTATTCAAATTTGACGTGTCTTTATTCAAATCCATAACATGGGCTAAGAAAACTTGACATCCGTTTTTCAATAAACGAATGGCTTTATGACTTGATATGACAGTGATTGATTTTAATGGCTTTGTTGCTTGAATTCGAACAACAGGTTGATTAGGAATATGAAAACTAATCACCTTACGAAAATAATCAATTTTGGCGTGATGAGTAGTTAACCAATCAATTCCTAAAATCACGTCAAATGCAAGTATCTTTAAAGAGATAAGGTCAACAAGTAAGGTGATGGTACCAACTTGGATCAAATAAGATTTATAAACAGTGGATGTGATGAAAGTTTCCCCTAACGGAGTCTCCACGGATAAATCAAAGTCTAATTTCTCCGGAGTCAAGTTTAAACGTTGAGCACAAGCAGGAGAAATAAATGAATGGGTAGCACCGGTATCTAGTAAGGTATAAACTTCACATGAATTTATAATTAGCTTACCCGTGATCACCTCGTTTGGGTTCCTCGCATGTTGACCAGTCACGACAAACGCTCTTCCAGGAACCGTTGACTTTGACTTTTCTGGGGCAGCCTTTTGAGTCACCGTCCCCGCTGAACTTGGTTTCGCTACCGTACAATCTCGAGCGATATGTCCTTCCTTTCCATAATTATAGCATACCTTGAACTGTTGTGGACAGTTTGGGCTGATATGTCCCTCTTTTCCACATTTATAGCATATGACCGGTGGTCGTTCTCCTCCCTTGGAACCAATTGCTGCTGGTGCTGACGTCTTCGTATTGTCATTGTTGAATCTCCTCTTTTTAAAATCTCCTCCCGACTCGCTTCTTCTATTTTCATAGCCACGATTACCACCAGAGTAGTTGCCGTTCTTGTCTGTATTTTTCTTTCTCCGCTGGTTATCATTGTTCTGATGACTGTTGTCACCGATATGATCCTGGTTGTGGTCCCTCGGTTGACCGTACTCGTTATCTCGCTCTAATAATTGAGCCCTGTTAACAACATCTGAATAGAGAGAAAATTTATGAGAAATGAGATATTGACGTATGCCGGGTTTCAAACCTCTCAGAAACATCCGCGTCATACGTTCCTCATTCTCCACCAAATGAGGTGCAAACCTGGACAACTCTACAAACTTCCCCTCGTACTGGGACACCGTCATGTTATTCTGCTCCAGTCTAATAAACTTTACCTCTTTCATATGACGAATACTTTCAGGAAAGTACTTGTCATTGAATAGCTTCTGAAATATCTCCCAAGACATGCTGAGTGCGGCTGGATGGGTACGCTTCACAGATTCCCACCAGTAGTCTGCCTCGCCACGGAACATAAAGGTGGCGAATGGAACCTTATGTTCCTCCGTGCATCCCAAGATATCAAATATCTTGGTAATTTGCTTGACCCATGTCTCCTCCTTAATCGGATCCGGCTTTCCCCAGAATTCTGGTGGTCCCAACTCTTTGAACTGCTTGGCTGTGACCAGCTGTGCGTTGCCATTGTTTCTTCCTATATTTTGAACAGGAATCTTCTTCGTCTGGTTTTGCATGAATCGCAAAAAGCTTCTAAACATCTCATCGTTCACCGTCTGCTCAGTGGTGTTGTTCACAGGAGGAACATTGCCAGCCTGTTGCACGTTCTCCTCGTTGGTGAGTACAGGTGTCTCCACGATTTCATTTACTCCACTATTAACATTCTCAGTCGACATTCTCAAATACTGCCATAAAACAAGGGTTAATTTAACAAATTAACAAATCACATAATATCCCTATATTATGACTGACCAACAAATAAGCTTAGGTAGGACACACTAGCGAAGGATTTACTCGTCTCTCCCCTCCTAGTTCTATTCCCCGATCTCCGCCAGAGATCATATCCCTAAGCTCTGATACCAACTGTGACGCCCCCAAAACAGGTATACAACACCCATTCTGAGTCGTCAATAACATGGTACAGAAACAACTACAACTTTATTAATACAACATAAAAACTGTGAGTGTAAATACAAATATTGTCATCTAGACAATATCCACACTCAAATAAGTCCTCATTACAATTATTGATACAATACTTTACAAAAAAAATGGTGAGGACTACTAAAACAACTTTCTAGAACCTTCATTCCATACCACGACTAGTACTTGCTACATTCTCGCCTCCTGAGAAGAAAATGGAACAACAAGGAAAAGGGTGAGCTCAACTAGCCCAGTAAAGAATATTATGACTAAGATAATATACAACAAATTGTCGTTAGTCTTCAATAGGGAAAAATTTAATAGAATACAATAGACAACAAGTTTTAAATCAATATTCGCAGCGGAAAATAATAATTCATAGAAGAGTTACGTAGAGAATGAAATCTACGATTATCTATGAATTTAAAAGCCCATCATCAATATTTTATCCCTGTAATATCAATCAATAAATATATTGAATCAAATAGTCATCTTTGCACTACAGGCCAAAGATATTCATCAGTTGGTCATGCTCACCTCAACACCTGTTTATCTTTGCACTACGGGCCAAAGATATTCATCAGAAATCATTCATCTTTGCACTACAGGCCAAAGATATTCAGTTATATCATCATTTAAGACTGAGGATGATGAAAAATATTTTAAAGAAAACGAATCCAGTGAAACAAAATAACAAATATTAAGGATTCGTATTTCGATTTATCCATGTCCAAAAATACCTTATAAATAATCATAGTGAAGTAAAATTCAAGAATGATCAAAATATGGATACAATCAAAGCTAGTATCCAGAATAGATATTTGGACAAAAAGAAGAAAATTTCATTTTTCGGTGAATAGTAACTCGTGAATAGTAACTTGTGAATAGTAACTCATGAATAGTAACTCGTGAATAGTAACCCCGACATGAAAAGTTCCAAATTTGATAAAAAGTTCAGATCAATACTTCGGCATAATGATATTGAAGAAAATAATATCATTTAAGAAGAAATAACATCCCTTACCTCGGAAAGACGGTACTTCTGACTGGAATACTAGATATAGTGCTGAAGGAAACTTGCACCGTATAGCAACACTCAAAGTATCAAATACTCACAAGAATACGCTCGATATAGAGAGAGAAATAGAGAGAAACTTGTGTTTCTGGTGTGATTTTCAATTCTAACCTAAGCACCCTATTTATAAGAAAATGCTTAGAACACCAAAGCAGAAAATTTAATATAATAATATATATATATATATATATATATATATATATATATATATATATATATATATATAAATTTTCAAGCCCACCTTAGAAAATCTGAAATCAACCACCTTGCACATGTTTATGATGTCCAAAAAAATACAAAAAATGTTTTTCTCAAAATAATTAACTAAAACTCCCAAAAATCAATTATTTCGGAACTTCGAAACTTTAATAATTCATTATAAATAGCCCTTTTGTCAGAAAATTCGAATCTCGCGAGTTTTTATAGGAAATTCAATTCTCTACAACTTTGTAGAAGAAAGTTTTTCCAAATTCCAAACAAAAATTGACCGAAATTCACAAACGGGGGATTTTACCGTCAATAATAAATTTTCGGTCAAGAATTATGTCCACCAACACACAGAATATGTGTTAATCATTTAATGCCACAAAAATATTCTTCCTCCTCATATACTCATATATCCTACATTCATTGTAAAAATACCACCATCAATATATTATTAAAATAATATATTTAAATGAATTATTTTATCAGAAAAAGATAAAATATTAATTTTCAACAATTGTCACATTAAAAATTTTCTCCATCTATATCCACATAAAATTAATATTTTTCTCATCATATAAATCAATAATTAATTATACACAAATAATATTACAGAATCACAGTACTAGCAACCAGGCCGTTCCCAGGAAAGAGGGGGCTTTCCAATAAGGATTTCTCCTTACTGGCGCGCAATTAGATGACCAAACCTCTCCTTAGACAGAACTTTCTAGACATTGCCAATAATGTTATCTAATAATATTATTCAGATAATATGAATTATTGCTCCGATAATGGAAAATACTGTGTAGTGACAATTATAAAATATCAACGTAGCAATTATTTAATCAATAAAATAAAATATTGAACAGTAATTACTGTAATCATTATTGAGTAGTGCCTTCTTACGTAAGAATCAATAATTGGTACAATACCGTGTGCTACTGTGCAACAACGCGTATTACCGTGCTTTAACCACCGGGTATTCCAACAGTATTAACGGTAATAACTACGCCGTTATTTATAAACAACTTATTTTTGTCGTTTTCTTCATCCAATCGCTTTTCGTTATGGGGCCCACAAAAGACTGCGCCTCGTACGAATATTCTCCGACAGTAAGAATATTCCACGACCAAGCGAATATTCCCCGACAACAATGAATATTTTATAACCACTTGCTTATTTAAAATATTTGCGCATTTTACCTATAACTAACCACATTAATCAAATCAACCCTTACTATTTCAGAATAATAAATAGAGGAAATTAAATTTCATTTATTAATAATTTGGGGTCTTACACACCCCACCCCGCCCCCTATGCCCACGCACCCACCCATTTACCCACCCCACCTACCTACCTACTCACACCCACCCACGCACCCCATCCACCCACCCACCCACCCACCCCCACCCACGTACCTACGTATCTACCCACCCCACCTACCTACCAACCTACCTACCCACCCCATCCACTCCACCTACTTCCCCACCCATCCTACCCCACCCTACCCCACCCATCCACCCCCACCCACCCACCCACCCCACCTACGTTCCCACTCCCACCCCCACCCCCACCCTACCTACCTACCCACCCACCAACCCAACACTCCCTCTCAAGAAAAAATAATATTAAGCGATTATGTATACACCACTCACCCCACCAACCCTCACACCCTACCCCCCCACCCCACGCCCGCCCACCCACCCATCCACGCCACCCCCACCCCAGCCCCCTAAAAAAATTATATTATGTGATTACGTATACATCCCTTACCCTTCACCCACCCCCACCCCCACCCCCACCCCCACCTCCACCTCCACCCCACCAAAAAAAAATAATATTATGTGATTATGTATACACCCTTATCCCCCACCCTACCTCATCTCCCACCCACCACCCAAAAAAAATAATATGTATACACCACCCACCCCACCCCACTCCACCCCACTCATATTAAAAGTTCATTTAAAAGTTCTATTTAAAAGTCAAAATATCTTAAAAATTACTAATATGGTTAATATGGTTTTGAACCATAACCATATGGTTCCAACCCACAACTCATATTAAAAATTGTTAATATGATTTTACTTCTTAAATGGAAACATAACCATATTTTGAAAACCAAAACCAACCCATAACCATATTTTGTGAGGCCTACCGCTAATAATAATAATTATATACGAGACCCACATTATTAACCTTGTAGAAATATTAGAAGTGGTTAGTATGAAGTTTATTTTGGGATAAGTTGGTCAATTAACCAATAGAATATTGACTTGCAGATGAGGTTGTATATGCGTTAATATTATATTGGCTAATTGACTAACTTACTAAAAAAAAAAATTCATGCTAAGCTGATCTAGAAATATTACTAGTTTTTTATACCGGAGCGATATGTAGATAAAACTCGTAGTCTTGTCGTTCTGTTCTCTCAATGGCGCCGAGTTATATGGACATTCAGCTCACCGGCTCCGGCCGAAACTCGTCGGAGGCCTCAAGGATGTCCGGCTCCTCGATACCTACGAAGAAGAGGAGGAGGAGGGGCTAATTCGGTAAAATTAGAGGAAGGTATGAAGGGAATTCAATTCAGGTGAGAATTACCGGTATGACCTGTGCAGCTTGTTCCAATTCCGTTGAAGGAGCTTTGATGAGCTTAAATGGTGTACTTAGGGCTTCCGTCGCTCTGCTTCAGAACAAGGCCGACATCGTTTTTGATCCCAGTTTGGTCAACGTTAGTTTTCTCTTGATCCTACTTGTCTTAGCTTAGCTAGAATTTGGTTTAATTTCAGCTTAATGATGATTAGTTATTGCTAAACTTAACTTAACAACAAAACTAAGGCTTCTACATTTCCCTAGCTACATGGGATTATCTGTAATTTCTGCCTTTTGAATATGATCAGTTATTTATGAATTATAAATTCTTTAATACTCCCTCCAATATAGAAAAAAGATTCCCATTTATTTTTTTAGTCGATTTGTAAAATTCTAAAATTTGAAAATTATTAGAATGTGTGGGATTGCTATAACCATCTTAGAGTTTCTGGTTCATTCAATTTATTAGAATGTGTGGGATTGCTATAACCATCTTAGAGTTTCTGGTTCATTCAATAGTTAAATCCACTCGTTTTTTATACGGCCTAAATCTATTAACTGGTAAATAAATAAATATATAAAATACCTAAATGAATATAAAGACAAGAATTAGGGATGGAATATGGATCCTAGCAGCTTTATGGAAAGTTTATTATATTCTTTATTGTCTGTCCGTCTGTGAATTACATGGATGGCTGGATACATATTTTTATGTTTTAATTTTTTTATTGTTTCAGGACGGAATTAAGAATGCAGTTGAAGATGCTGGATTTGAGGCATAGATTATACCTGTACCCAGTTCGTCTTGTTCAAATTAAACCACATGGGACGTTTCACAATTGGAGGTATGACATGTGCAGCTTGTGTAAATTCCGTTGAAGGCATCTTGAGAAAGCTCCCTGGTGTAAGGATCTTGAAGAATCCTCGAATATGTTTCAGCTTTTCATGGCCAGTCTCTACGAAAATATTAATATTTTTTGTAAAAATATCAATTTACTTTCTCTATTTTATGATCATTGCCTTAAACATAATGGTAATGTATATGTACCTTAGCATTAATTGTTATAAATTGGTACGTTTACCATAATAGTAATGTACACCTTACCAATAATGGTTATGTATAGGACCCCACTAATAAGTTTCTTTATTCATTACCTGTCTACATAAATCTAGGAAGTATTATTTCCGTACGTAATTTTGATATTTTATATTTTTTTTATAATAGGGTAAGATTCTATTTTTATGTCATAATATCACATGTGAAAATACTATTTCCTTAAATCTAATGTTGAGATACCCAAGAATAAAATTCCAGATTCGAATACAAGAAAAATGATGGGAATATATATATATATATATATATATATATATATATATATATATATATATATATATATATATATATTTATATAAAATAGGATAACGATCCATAACTTATATTTGTGATTGATTCTTATAGAGCATACACCATCTATTCTATTAAAAACAAGAAAATAGTAAAAAAAAAAAAAGACGCTATTAATAGTAGCAAACCTTAATCAGAATAAAGATTTGACTTTATTCTTGGAGAGTGTTTATTAATTAAGGTTTAGGGTTTATTAAATCTTTTTTAAGTGGGTTTAGGGATAATTAACCTGATTAATTCCTAGTTAATAAACCCTAAATCATTATTAATAAACCCTAAATCTTATTTAATTAATCCTAAACCCTAATTAATAAACACTGAACCCTAGAATAAAACTAAACCCTTATTCTGATTAGCGTTCGCTACTATTAATTAGTAGCCGATGATATGTGAATTTTTTTTTACCTTTTGCTTAAGTGGATATCGATTTTCAATTTCTAATCTTTACCGTTCCTTCTTATTTTTAATGTTATAGATGGTGCAAACCCTATAAGGATCCATAACAAATACATATTATAAATCATTAACCACATATATATATCTATACATTTAATTTTTATATTTCAACACACTTAAAATGTAAATTAATAATATATATATATATATATATATATATATATATATATATATATATATTTTTTTTTATATAATATTTTCTCTATCCTCTTTACGTGTGTTTGAACTTTGGATATATATATAAAACCGATGGAGCTCTAATATGTCAATTTTTAAAGTAAACGTTATGAATATATATGAGCTCATCATATCCTCAATAATTACTAATATAGAGCCAGGGTTCAACTTTAACGACGAGTTTGGTGCTTTAAGTGGATGGAAATATCTCAAACTTTATAAAGAAGTCTCCCATTGGAACAGATGGAAAAATTATGAGCTTTATGTGATGTTAGCCTTACTTCCTCTGCTCCTTTTTAACTACTACTTCATTTGGCAAAAGGATAAATTTCACGTAAATTAAGATAGTTAAATAAGAGAACAGAATATAAATTTACATTTTATTTTTGCCCTAATATTAGTACGTATGTAAAATTTTATGAATAAACTACATTTGTATAGAAGGAGTTACATTTATATGCCGCATTTGTTATTGCAACTATAATCTATAACTTTATGCCATAACCCATAATAATGCAATTTGTTGCTATAACTCAAATTTATTATGATTTAGTTAATAAAAAATGAGATTTTAAAATTTTAGTAATTATTAATAATATATATTTTTATATATTAATGACGTCATTGAGTCAATACGGTTCGATCACTGATTGGACCAGTGACCCATTTATCCGATACCTTTTTCGATTTAATAACCGGTCCATATATGAAAACCTTGATGTAAATAACAAGTTCCTAAATAGAAAACACTTGCATACAAAATGACGGGGCACTTAAACACAAACTAATCAAGTGGAGAAGAGAGACCTTAAAATATTTGATATTCGCATAATAATGCACTCAAAAAATTGAAAAAGTGATATAGCTTGGTCCCTGGTCACTTGGATGCGTCTTGGAATTTTGCTGCAAGAGGGTTCAAATAACTAATCAAGACTTCCAAATGGTTCAAATTCTTACAAAAGATGTCAGTAGTACATAAAACAAATTATCCCCATACCAGTCAATGGAGTATTAATTGTTATAGTATTAATGGCCTTAAAACTCATTGTTGAAAAGAATAGTGGACCTTCTGTGAAAGAATGCAAAGATAAGTTGGAAGAACTTGGCTGGGGAGCAGAAAATCCACTACACAAGATGACTCTTGGAATATTTTGTGAGAAACCAAGCTATAGAGAAGCATGGATGATTTTAAAAGAAAATGAGGTTGAAAATTGGGTTATGATGGTTTCACGCAAGTTAGGATATATTGTTTAGTTGTTGGTGGGTATATTTGTGACTAGCTAATTTGATATTTTTGGGTACAAACTTCTTATCTTTGGGGCTAGCTAATTTGATATTTTTGGGATATAAACTCTTGTATATGTTGGGGCTAATTTGGTAGTTATGGATGTGATATATGCTATTACTAATTATGGATGTAATATTTGCTATAGATTACTTTGAACTTCTTAAGTTAAATTATGGATGTGATATTTGCTATTACTTTGACCATTCCAATGAATTTTTTCTTTTATTAATTGTTATAGTATTTTAAAATTGTTATGTTTTATATAGGTAATATGGATATTGAGGATCAAATTTTATGTTTGATGATTATATATTGGTATTTGAAAAAACGGTCTTCAAGGAGAATACCAAGGATTATGGATAATACTTCGGCATTGAGTGGGCATGCTTACATATTAGAGTTATTAAATGAATCAAATACACAGTGCCGAGAATTGATGCGTCTCTCTCGTGATGCATATCTACATCTATGTGAACACTTCAAGGAAAAACAATGGATACACAATAGCAGTCATATAACAGCTGAGGAGAAGATGACAATATTCTTAACTATTATAGGCCATAATGAACGCTTTAGAGTTGTAAAACGCAGATTTCAACATTCTACCCAAACAATACATAGATATTTTCATGAGGTGTTAAATGGAATGATTGAGTTTTCCAAAGAAATTATAGTGCCTACATCATTTGATCCAAATCCCGATATTCCAGGGAACCATAAAAATTTACGACAAATATTTTCGGTAAGTGACATATAAATTCTTTTCTTTTTTTTCATTTATTCCATACAATAAAATACTTTGAGATCTTTAAATTTTTTAATGTAGGGTGCAGTAGGTTCATTAGATGGTACTCTTGTACATGCAGTTGTTCCTGTTAGTCAACAAACGTAGAGGAAGAGGAAGAGGTGAATGTTATCAAAATATTTTAGAAATATGTGATTTTAACATGATATTCACATTTGTTTGGGCTGGATGGGAAGGGATTGCACACGACTCACGAGTGCTAAAAGAAATTGCATTTGATCCATCTTCTTATTTTCCATTTCCTCCCCTGGGTATATATTATAATTTCTTTTTACCATTTTCAATTATTATTTATTTTTGTCATAAAATTTTATCATTCAAGTTATTAATAATAATCATTATTTTTTTGTCTCAATTACAGATAAATATTATCTTTGTGATGCTGCATACATAAACACTTGATGATTTTTATCTCCATATCGCAATACAAGATATTGGTTAGCTGATTTTCGACGCAGACGCGCTTTGAATAAAGAGGAAAAATTCAACCATGCTCATGCACAACTCATAAATATTATCGAGCGTGCTTATGGTGTGTTGAAAGCAAAATTCCTAATTTTAAAACGAATGGCTCCTTACCCTTTTACAGTACAAAGGGATATAGTTATCGCTTGCTTCGCAGTCCATAATTTCATAAGGAAGCATAACATTGAGGATGAATTGTTTGCTCAATATGATCGAGATAACATGTTTGACGATGAAGTGGAGCAAACTGAAGGAAATGAAGAAGAGGGATAAGATGAACCACAATGGGGTGATTAAGGCGTAGAATTTATGGTTAATCTACGTTAGGCCTCGCAAAATATGGTTATGGGTTGGTTTTGATTTTTAAAATATGGTCATGGTTCCATTTAAGAACCAAGACCATATTAACCATTTTTAATATGGGTAATGTGGGTTGGAACCATATGGTTATGGTTAAAAATCATATTAACCATTTTTAAGAAAGTTTTGACTTTTAAACAAAAATTTTAAATAAACTTTTAATATGGGTGGGGTGGGGTGGGTGGTGTATACATATTATTTTTTTGGGTGGGGGTGGGGGGTGAGGGTGGGGGTTGGGGGGTGGGGTAGGATGGGGGGTAAGAGGTGTATACATAATCACATAATATTATTTTTTTTGGGTGTGGGTGTGGGTGTGGGTGGGGGTGGGGGTGGGGGTGGGGGTGGGGGTGGGTGAGAGGTAAGGGATGTATACGAAATCACATAAGGGGTAAGGGATGCATACGTAATCACATAATATTATTTTTTTAGGGGGCTGGGGTGGGGGTGGCGTAGGTGGGGTGGGTGGGGGTAGGGGGGTAGGGTAGGTGGGTGGTGGGGTGATAGGTATGGGTGGGTAGGTGGGGATAGGGTGTGGGGTGGGTAGGTAGGTGGGTGGATGGGTAGGCAGATGGGTGGGTAGGTGGGTGGGTTGGGTGGGGTGGGGTGGGGTGGGATGAGTGGGGGTAGGGGGTGGGGTGAGTAGGAGTGTTGGGTGGGTGGGGTGTGGGGGGTGGGTGGGGTGATTTGTGTACACATAGTCGCTTAATATTATTTTTTATTGGGAGGGAGTGTTGGGTGGGTGGTAGGTAAGTAGGGTGGGGGTGGGTGGAGTGGGTAGGTAGGTGGGGTGGGTGGGTGGGGTGGTAGTGGAGGTAAGTGGTGTGGAGTGGATAGGTAGGTAGGTAGGTGGGGTGGGGGTAGGTGGGTGAATGGGGTGAGGTAGTGTAAGACTCCGAATTTTATGAAATAAAAGTATTCAATAATTACTATTCAGTAAATGGTTAAATTGATAAATGTTAAAGTTAAGGGTGATATATGAATTTTTTTTTTCAAAATACGCAAGTGGTTATAAAATATTCATTGTTGTCGGGGAATATTCGTTTGGTCGTGGAATATTCTTTCTGTCGGGGAATATTCGTACGACGGCGCAGCCATTTATGGGCCCCATAACAGAATAACTGTCAGATGAAGAAAACGATAAATTTGAGTTTTTACAAATAACGGCGTAGTTGTTACCGTTAACACTGTTGGAATACACAGTGGTTAAAATACAGTAATACGCGTTATTGCACAGTAGCACACGGTATTGCACAGTATTTTTAAAATTATTGATTCTTACATAAGAAGGCACTACTCAATAATTGTTACAGTAATTACTGTTCAATATTTTATTTTATTGATTCAATAATTGCTACGTTGAAATTTTATATTATTGTTGTTCAATAATTGTCACTACACAGTATTTTCCATTATCAGATCAATAATTCATATTATTTGAATAATATTATTAGATAACATTATTGGCAATGTCTAGAAAGTTCTGTCTAAGGAGAGGTTTGGTCACCTAATTACGCGCCAGTAAGGAGAAATTCTTATTGGAAAGCCCCCTCTTTCCTAGGAACGGCCTGGTTGTCATAAATGTGGTTCTGTAATATTATTTGTGAATAATTAATTATTGATTCATATGATAAGAAAATATTTATTTTATGTGGATATAAATGAGGGATATATTTTTGTGGTTAAAAATGAAGGAGTTAATGTTGAGGTGTTTTATCTGTATTTTTTGTCGGAACGGAGGTATTGAAAATCAAATTAGGGTTTTTGAGATATTTTGCGGGGGATATAATTTTTAATCCGACCGTTGGATCGTGGTAATATTTGGATATGTTATACATATATAAGTTGAGTATATGTCCACAAATTTTGAACCGTTAAAAATGAACGTATGATTTGTTATGAATTTTACGAGATGATTGATTCAGAAATTGTTGAATTTTCGGAGTTAATCATTTTGGTGGAAAATTCTAGAATTGGTGGGCCCCACTCTTGGTTGATGAAAAAATGTGCTGAGATTTTTATTCAAATGTGGTGGGTGGGAATAGTAGCAGGTAAAGCCATCAGGTTACAGGTTAAGTCTGATTCGGCGTGCTAACATTTTCCTATAAATAGAGGGCTAAGTTAGAATTGAAAATCACACCAGAATTCATAAATTTTCTCTCTTTCTCTCTCTAGATTATTGAGTGTATTTTGTGAGTATTTAGATACTCTGTGAGTTTCTATTCATCAGTGCAAGTTTCCTTCAGCCTTATACCGATCAGAAGTACTGCTCTTTTGAGGTAAGGGATAGTAAGGGATTTTAAGGGTTGTTATATTTTTCAGTTTCGTAATTTTTCTGACCTTCAAAAATTCTGGAAAAATTTGAAATGATATTTTGATGAGTATTCTTGATTGTGTCCAAAAATGGTGATTTTTGGATGTATAGATTGAGAGTTATGAATTTTATGAGAAAAGACTATTTTAAAAGTAACCGCTTATAATTCCTTGTGGTTAACTCCAAAATTGATGAAATTTTTATTGAAAGTATATCTATATAATATTAGTGTACTCTGTGAATTTCGGAATTTTTGGATAAAGGTACAATTTATGATAAATGTCTAAATATTCGACGGTTTTGGCCATATGAAAAATAGTAAATGAGTTTTAAAAATTCTGAGAAAAATATATATTCAATATAGGAATATATTCTACTAAATCTCAGAAAAGAAATATTTTTGGAACTGATTTGGTATTTTTCATGAAAATGGACTAGTTATGAGTAAATGAATTAAATATGTTATGTGAAGTAAGAAAATTGGAAAATAGGATTTTATGGCTTGAGAATCCTATATGAGGTATATGCAGATTTTTGATGAGGATTTTGGTTATTAATGATAAAATTTTATGAGTTTGACATTTTAAGATGATTAAATGTATTATTTAGTAAAGTGTAAACAATTAAAATAAATTGTTTATAAGCTTAAGAAATGTTATTCTTTCAATATCATTATACCGAAAATATTGGTATGAATTTTATTGTGAAATTTCTACCTTTTTGTGTCGGAGTTACTATTCATGAGTTACTATTCACGAGTTACTATTCACGAGTTACTATTCATGAGTTACTATTCACGATAAAATTAGTTTCTTTTTCTAACCAAATTATAGTTGATTTATGAATATTACTCTTGAGATTAAATCTATATGTTGATCATATTGTTTTTATTATCATATATAACATTTTTATAACCCTGATGTTGAAATTCTCTTTCACTTGAGTGTAAAGATGGGTAGATTATTGGTATGAACATGACTTTGGGTTCTCTTTGGCCAGTAGTGCAAAGTTGAATTATTGACTAGTATGATCATGACCATTGAATTTATAATTGAATATCTTCAGCTTAAGTGCAAAGGTGAAATGATCAACATGGTTATAATTATTGTTTATATAAATGATTATACATTTCTTTAAGATATTAATATATTTGTCCTGTAGTGCAAATATGAACTGTTGATGAATATATTTGGCCGTAGTGCAAATATGAACTGTTGAGGAATATCTTTGGCCTGTAGTGCAAAGATAAAATATTGATGAATATCTTTGGCCTGTAGTGCAAAGATGAATTGTTGATGAATATCTTTGGCCCGTAGTGCAAAGATGGCATGTTGTTGAATATCGTTGGCTAGTAGTGCAAAGATGAACAGATGTTAAGATAAACATGACCAACTGGTGATACAAATGAATATCTTTGGTCGTAGTGCAAAGATGAAGTTATTAGTATGATTATGAACAGGAAATGTGATTTGGTGTAACCATGATCTTTGATATTTCAGGTAAAGATAGTTGATGAAAATTATCTTCGTCCTGGATGAGAAGAGGAATTTAGAACTACAGTTATGATTATGAGTTATTCATATGATTGTGGACCAGAATTGTTGATTGATGTTACAGGGATAAAACATTGTTGGTGGATTTTTAACATGGAGAAGATAATAGACTTTATAGTCTATTTGACTCTTCTAATGGATTGCTCGTTCCGCTGCAACTATGGTTAAAATTTTTATCATTTACCATATGTTCTAAATCTCTGATTTATTATTGATAAAGGCTATTGATAATTTAATTATCTTTAGTCATGATATTCTTTACTGAGCTAGTTGTGCTCACCCTTTTGCTTCACAATTCCTTTCAGGTAATAAGAGTGTAGCTGGGTCGAGCGAGGGTAACGGAGAAATAGAACGGTGGTCTCTAGCTGTGGATGTTCTCCCGAAACAGTATAGAAAAGTTCATTTAGTAGTTTTATTTGGTGAATCCAATAGGGTAAGGTGTACCCAACGTTGGAAGGGTGGTTTGCCACTATCATACAAGATGTCTAACGACATACAACCTCGTGTCATCATAAGACAGGGATGTGTTCATCCACTTGCTGAGTATATTTACAAGCATTACCTATATAATCTTGGTGTTTGTTTGAAGTATAATTCTCAATTAGAGACAGTGGAGATAATGATATGTCAAGAGAAGACTCACCATTGAGAAGAATATGATAGTAATCTTCTCATTTTTTTTGCGGTCTATTGGGTCAACCAAGGATAATTCTGTGGCCATATGATATCTATCATAACCTAGAAGCATGACCTCCCATGTACGAAGATTTTCTTGAGCACTTTCCAAAGATTCTAATTTCTAAAACAGTTTTTGACTATACCTTTATGTAAGGTGTCATTGTGACGTGCTATCCAAGGTTGGGACATGAGTCACAGTTAGTATATATTTGTATCCAAACTCATAGCATGTGTTGTTGTATTTTGCACGACAATTGTTGTAATAAAGTTGTAGTTATTTTCTGTACCATGTATTTGGCGACTCAGAATAGGTTGGATGGAATGGACCTATTTTGGGGTTGTCACAGTTGGTATCAGAGCTTAGGGATATGATCTCTGGCGAAGATCGGGGAATATAACTAGGAGGGGAGAGATGAGTAAATCCTTCGCTAGTGTGTCCTACTTAAGCTTATTTATTGGTCAGTCATAATATCGGGATATTATGTGATATGTTAATTTGTTTAATTAACCTTTGTTTTATGGCAGTATTTGAGAATGACAGCTGAGAATGCTGAAGTGAATGAGACTGTGGGGATACCTCTAATCACTAACCGTGATAATATGATGTCAAACGAAGAAGGAATTAGAGATATCCATGTGGTGAGTGAAGAATTGATAGTTGCACCCGAGATAGTCGCAGAGGTAACAGCTGAGACTGAGGAAGAAGAGGAAGAAGAAGTACCTGAGGAGAGTTTATTAGAGGTATTATATGATCAAAATGTAGAATTTCAAAATCGTATTCATGAGTTAGAAGAGCAGGCAGAAGAACGATAGGCGGTCGTGGAACAAAAGGATGCAACAATTCAAGCTTGTGTTACCCGTTATGTGATTCTTGAACAGAAGCATTCTTTGGCAGAGTATAAAATAATAAAAATGGAATCTGAGCTGAAAGAAGAAAAAACTGAATGAGTGAGAATAAGTGATGCATGGGCAAAAGCCGCACGACACGTGGATATTGTGGAAAGAGATGTTCGATCTAAGAAGGCTAAAATAGATGATATGAATTTCTCTTTTTGGAAAGCAATTGGGAGAACCCAACATTGAGTTTTGAATTACCCTGTACATAGCGGTCAACCTGAATCTGATATGGATCGAAGATTGATGATTCAGATTATGAATGAGGAGTACGAAGAGGCAGTTGAGGGAGGAATATGTCCTATAGAAAGGTATATTCCAACGGTAATGATGACGCCAAATGCTGCTCTAGACAAGTCAAAGCCGAGTAGTTCGAGGGATGGCGGTTGTCATGACTTCTCAACAAATGAGGAACCCAAATGAAGTTATCATGGGAGATGAGCAATGGAGAAATCATGATGATCTGAGAGATAGAATCTGAAATGGAAGCAAGGTATTCTCAACTCTTTGAAATACCAGCTACGTAAATTTTGGGGACGAAATTTCATAAGGAGGGGAGATTGTAAGACCCCGAATTTTATGAAATAAAAGTATTCAATAATTACTATTCAGTAAATGGTTAAATTGATAAATGTTAAAGTTAAGGGTGATATATGAATTTTTTTTTTTCAAAATACGCAAGTGGTTATAAAATATTCATTGTTGTCGGGAAATATTCGTTTGGTCGTGGAATATTCTTTCTGTCGGGGAATATTCGTACGACGGCGCAGCCATTTGTGGGCCCCATAACAGAATAACTGTCGGATGAAGAAAATGACAAATTTAAGTTTTTACAAATAACGGCGTAGTTGTTACCGTTAACACTGTTAGAATACACAGTGGTTAAAATACAGTAATACGCGTTATTGCACAGTAGCACACGGTATTGCACAGTATTTTTAAAATTATTGATTCTTACGTAAGAAGGCACTACTCAATAATTGTTACAGTAATTATTGTTCAATATTTTATTTTATTGATTCAATAATTGCTACGTTGAAATTTTATATTATTGTTGTTCAATAATTATCGCTGCACAGTATTTTCCATTATCAGATCAATAATTCATATTATTTGAATAATATTATTAGATAACATTATTGGCAATGTCTAGAAAGTTCTGTCTAAGGAGAGGTTTGGTCACCTAATTACGCGCCAGTAAGGAGAAATTCTTATTGGAAAGCCCCCTCTTTCCTAGGAACGGCCTGGTTGTCATAAATGTGGTTCTGTAATATTATTTGTGAATAATTAATTATTGATTCATATGATAAGAAAATATTTATTTTATGTGGATATAAATGAGGGATATATTTTTGTGGTTAAAAATGAAGGAGTTAATGTTGAGGTGTTTTATCTGTATTTTTTGTCGGAACGGAGGTATTGAAAATCAAATTAGGGTTTTTGAGATATTTTGCGGGGGATATAATTTTTAATCCGACCGTTGGATCGTGGTAATATTTGGATATGTTATACATATATAAGTTGAGTATATGTCCACAAATTTTGAACCGTTAAAAATGAACGTATGATTTGTTATGAATTTTACGAGATGATTGGTTCAGAAATTGTTGAATTTTTAGAGTTAATCATTTTGGTGGAAAATTCTAGAATTGGTGGGCCCCACTCTTGGTTGGTGAAGAAATGTGCTGAGATTTTTATTCAAATGTGGTGGGTGGAAATAGTAGCAGGTAAAGCCATCAGGTTATAGGTTAAGTCTGATTCGGCGTGCTAATATTTTCCTATAAATAGAGGGCTAAGTTAGAATTGAAAATCACACCAGAATTCATAAGTTTTCTCTCTTTCTCTCTCTAGATTATTGAGTGTATTTTGTGAGTATTTAGATACTCTGTGAGTTTCTATTCATCAGTGCAAGTTTCCTTCAGCCTTATACCGATCAGAAGTACTGCTCTTTTGAGGTAAGGGATAGTAAGAGATTTTAAGGGTTGTTATATTTTTCAGTTTCGTAATTTTTCTGACCTTCAAAAATTCTGGAAAAATTTGAAATGATATTTTGATGAGTTTTCTTGATTGTGTCCAAAAATGGTGATTTTTGGATGTATAGATTGAGAGTTATGAATTTTATGAGAAAAGACTATTTTAAAAATAACCGCTTATAATTCCTTGTGGTTAACTCTAAAATTGATGAAATTTTTATTGAAAGTATATCTATATAATATTAGTGTACTCTGTGAATTTCGGAATTTTTGGATAAAAGTACAATTTATGATAAATGTCTAAATATTTGGCGGTTTTGGCCATATGAAAAATAGTAAATGAGTTTTAAAAATTCTGAGAAAAATATATGTTCAATATAGGAATATATTCTGCTAAATCTCAGAAAAGAAATATTTTTGGAACTGATTTGGTATTTTTCATGAAAATGGACTAGTTATGAGTAAATGAATTAAATATGTTATGTGAAGTAAGAAAATTGGAAAATAGGATTTTATGGCTTGAGAATCCTATATGAGGTATATGCAAATTTTTGATGAGGATTTTGGTTATTGATGATAAAATCTTATGAGTTTGGCATTTTAGGATGATTAAATGTATTATTTAGTAAAGTGTAAACAATTAAAATAAATTGTTTATAAGCTTAAGAAATGTTATTCTTTCAATATCATTATACCGAAAATATTGGTATGAATTTTACTGTGAAATTTCTACCTTTTTGTGTCGGTGTTACTATTCATGAGTTACTATTCACGAGTTACTATTCACGAGTTACTATTCATGAGTTACTATTCACGAGTTACTATTTACGATAAAATTGGTTTCTTTTTCTAACCAAATTATAGTTGATTTATGAATATTACTCTTGAGATTAAATCTATATGTTGATCATATTATTTTTATTATCATATATAACATTTTTATAACCCTGATGTTGAAATTCTCTTTCACTTGAGTGTAAAGATGGGTAGATTATTGGTATGATCATGACTTTGGGTTCTCTTTGGCCAGTAGTGCAAAGTTGAATTATTGACTAGTATGATCATGACCATTGAATTTATAATTGAATATCTTCAGCTTAAGTGCAAAGGTGAAATGATCAACATGGTTATAATTATTGTTTATATAAATGATTATACATTTCTTTGAGATATTAATATATTTGTCCTGTAATAAAAATATGAACTGTTGATGAATATATTTGGCCGTAGTGTAAATATGAACTGTTGAGGAATATCTTTGGCCTGTAGTGCAAAGATGAAATATTGATGAATATCTTTGGCCTGTAGTGCAAAGATGAATTGTTGATGAATAACTTTGGCCCGTAGTGCAAAGATGGCATGTTGTTGAATATCGTTGGCTAGTAGTGCAAAGATGAATAGATGTTGAGATAAACATGACCAACTGGTGATACAAATGAATATTTCTGGCCATAGTGCAAAGATGAAGTTATTAGTATGATTATGAACAGAAAATGTGATTTGGTGTAACCATGATCTTTGATATTTTAGGTAAAGATAGGTGATGAAAATTATCTTCGTCCTGGATGAGAAGAGGAATTTAGAACTACAGTTATGATTATGAGTTATTCATATGATTGTGAACCAGAATTGTTGATTGATGTTACAGGGATAAAATATTGTTGGTGGATTTTTAAAATGGAGAAGATAATAGACTTTATAGTCTATTTGACTCTTCTAATGGATTGCTCGTTCCGCTGCAACTATGGTTAAAATTTTTATCATTTACCATATGTTCTAAATCTCTGATTTATTATTGATAAAGGCTATTGATAATTTAATTATCTTTAGTCATGATATTCTTTACTGAGCTAGTTGTGCTCACCCTTTTGCTTCACAATTCCTTTCAGGTAATAAGAGTGTAGCTGGGTCGAGCGAGGGTAACGGAGAAATAGAACGGTGGTCTCTAGCTGTGGATGTTCTCCCGAAACAGTATAGAAAAGTTCATTTAGTAGTTTTATTTGGTGAATCCAATAGGGTAAGGTGTACCCAACGTTGGAAGGGTGGTTTGCCACTATCATACAAGATGTCTAACGACATACAACCTCGTGTCATCATAAGACAGGGATGTGTTCATCCACTTGCTGAGTATATTTACAAGCATTACCTATATAATCTTGGTGTTTGTTTGAAGTATAATTCTCAATTAGAGACAGTGGAGATAATGATATGTCAAGAGAAGACTCACCATTGAGAAGAATATGATAGTAATCTTCTCATTTTTCTTTGGTGGGTGAACCAAGGATAATTCTGTGGCCATATAATATCTATCATAACCTAGAAGCATGACCTCCCATGTACGAAGGTTTTCTTGAGCACTTTCCAAAGATTCTAATTTCTAAAACAGTTTTTGACTATACCTTTATGTAAGGTGTCATTGTGACGTGCTATCCAAGGTTGGGACATGAGTCACAGTTGGTATATATTTGTATCCAAACTCATAGCATATGTGTTGTTGTATTTTGCACGACAATTGTTGTAATAAAGTTGTAGTTATTTTCTGTACCATGTATTTGGCGACTCAGAATAGGTTGGATGGAATGGACCTATTTTGGTGTGGTCACAGGTAGGGTGGGTGGGTGGGTGGCGTAGGTGGGTGGGGGGTAAGGAGTGCATACATAATCACATAATATTATTTTTTTTGGATGTAGGTGTGGGGGTAGGGGTGGGGGTGGGTGGAGTGGGGTGGGGTTAGAGGGATAGGGGTAAGGGGTGTATACATAATCACATAATATTATTTTTTTTGAGTTTAGGTGTGTGGGTGGGTGGGTGGGTGTGGGTGTGGGTGTGGGGGGGGTTGGGTTGGGTTGGGTGGGTTAGGTGGGGTGAGTAAGTGGGTAGTTGAGCTTCTTGAATATGTAAATATGAGTTGAAAGAATTTTTAATTTGAATTTGGAATAAAATATGAGTCGAAAATTGGTTAACCGGGTTGGAACTATATTTCTTTTTTAAAATATGGTTCCAAACTTTAACCAACCCAAATAAAAAAAATAGTTAACCAACCCATTTGGTTCCAGTTAATATGGGTTAACCCGACAGTTAACCAACTATATTGTCAGGTCTAATCTACATGAACAAATTGCACTTCAACCCTTAACAACTGTTTGAAGTTAATTTAATTTGTATGGTTGAATTATTATGCTATGTTGATATTTTTGGGACATGATATTATGTTTGAAGTTAATTTAAATTGTACGTTTTCATTTTTATTTTATCATATTGTGGTCAAAATATTATAAATATGTATTTAAAATACTATTCAGACCTTCTGATTATCAAACAGATTTTGTTTAAACTGTTTAGAGGGTTAAAATGGTAAAATACTGTTATTCAGACATTTTAGAAAAATTAATTATCAAACAACATTTTTGCATTCAGACGCAATTCTATTCAGATGCTCTATATTATTCAGACGTCTAAACTGTTCAGGTCTTAACACTCAGTTATATCAAACACCATCTTAGAGTTAATTTCTGGTTCATTCAATAGTTAAATCCATTCGTTTTTTATCCGGCCTAAATCTATTAACTGGTAAATAAATAAATATATAAAATACCTACCTAAATGAATATAAAGACAAGAATTAGGGGTGGAATATGGATCCTAGCAGCTTTATGGAAAGTTTATTATATTCTTTATTGTTTGTCCGTCTGTGAATTACATGGATGGCTGGATACATATTTTTATGTTTTAATTTTTTTATTGTTTCAGGAGGACGGAATTAAGAATGCAGTTGAAGATGCTGGATTTGAGGCAGAGATTATACCTGAACCCAGTTCGTCTTGCAAATTAAACCACATGGGACGTTTCACAGTTGGAGGTATGACATGTGCAGCTTGTGTAAATTCCGTTGAAGGCATCTGTACGTTCACTTGTACAGAGCAGCCAGCAGGATAAAATCATACTACTGGGTGTTACTGGGATATTGAGTGAATTGGATGTAGAGTTTTTAGGAAGAATACTTATATATATAGCAGCTTGAAGGGAGTGAGACAATTTTGTTTTGTTTCAACAGGACATTAAAAGAATTACAAGTTCTCTTTGATCCCGTGCTTCTTGGTTCTAGATTGTTAGTTGATGGGATTGAACAATGAAGTTCAACCCTTATACAAGAATGACTTCTAAGGATCTTGAAGAATCCTCGAATATGTTTCAGCTTTTCATGGCAAGTCTCTACGAAAATATTACTCCCTCCCCTCCGTTCCTTAGTATAAGTCGTTTTAGAGAAATGTTTTTGTTCTTTAATATAAGTCGTTTTAGAATTTCAAGTAAGCATTAATTGCATAGTTTCCAATATTATCCCAAGTATTAAATATAATTTTGGTTTTATCACTATTTTTTGTTCAATAAATAACAGTCTCTTATTCCAATAAAAGGGCAATATACACAATTGATATTATAGTTAATGCTATACGATCATTACCTTAATACTTGTACATAATCCTAAAACAACCTATATTAAGAAACGGAGGGAGTAATATTTTTTTTGTAAAAATATCAATTCACTTTCTGTATTTTATGATCATTACCTTAAACATAATGGTAATGTATATGTACCTTAGCAATAATTGTTATAAATTGGTACGTTTACAATAATAGTAATGCACACCTTACCAATAATGGTTATGTATAGGACCCCACTAATAAGTTTCTTTATTCATTACCTGTCTACATAAATCTAGGAAGTATTACTTCCGTACGTAATTTTGATATTTTGATATTTTTTTTATAACAGAGTAAGATTCTACTTTTATGTCAGAATATCACAAGTAAAAATACTACTTCCTTAAATCTATTGATGAGATTGTTTTTGTATACTAAAGGACTTAATGACCTAAAAAATCATCTAGTTTTACACAATTTTTCAATATAACCCCCGAGCTTTAGTTTTTTCACAAAAAATCTTTCAATTCTAATAATTGGACAAAAAGTAGCCTCAAAGTGAACCATGGTTAACTAAGATTGAAGTGGCATGACACATGACATGTCCATCTGTCAAGACAGTTGATGTGTGATATTAAAAATTAATTTTAAACAAATTAAAAGTGTAAATTATCTATGAATATTGTAAAAAAAAGGTGTAAAAGTAGTACTAGTTATTATATTTATTAGTTTCAAAAGACAAATGCAAAAATAAATTTAAAATTGTCTCATATTTAAATATATATATATATATATATATATATATATATATATATATATATATAAGTTCACATAAAAAATTTAGTTATTTAGACATTTACTAATTTAATAACAATAAAGCTCATAAGTAGTAGTATTTGTAAGATAGTACTCCCTCCATTCCTATATGTAGGTAGTTTTAGACTCTTTTTGTTATTCCTAATTATTTGTCATTTGTGGTTATCTAGGAGAATTAATCACTATTTTTTCCAAATTGTCCCTTATTACTCCACCTAATTTTTTGATCCATATTTACCGTTATCCATTTATCCTATACTACTCCTCTACTCTTAAGTCTTTCTCTCCTCCTCCTAATAAAACTCTTTCATTATGAGATAAATGAGGTGAAGGGTATTATAGTTAATGCTTTCCAATAATTTCCTTAATTCTTGTGCACATTTTTAAAACGATCTATATTAAGGAACGGAGGGAGTATATAATATTTATGTTATATTGATAAAAAATTAAAATATTCTAAAACTTATTTTTCAAAAATTAATATTAGTTTTAGTGTTGAAATAAAGAGTTACTTTTCCTATGTTTGAAGATGTAATAAGAATTTAGATAGCACATATTTAAGGGAAGCTGCTACTCTGTTGCTGCCATTTTTATTTGTTGAGCTGCTTTGTTGCTGGTAATAAATGAGTACATGTGGCAAAATCATAAATGTTGGGATAGGAATAGGTTATTTGGTATCTTTGTTTATGTTCTGGGGTTGATATTTTTTTCTAAACTCTTTCATTTTCTATTTTTTTTTATTTTAAGAAAGTGAAAAAAAAAGAGTCATGCAATTAATAATAACTTATAAGGACAGTTTGAGATCAACCAGGCCTAGAGTTTGACTCTCATTGACATTAAGTATAAGGGTCACGGATCGCAGGCGTAAGTCTTTTTATTAAAAGTCTTGTTTGGAGAGGGGGGAGACATAGTCTGGTCGCAAGGCCTAGAAATATCTCTTTATTAAAAAAAGAGTAAAATACCTAACACCGCTGTAGATAATCATTATAACACTCACCACCCCTTTAGTTTTTTTAAGTAACAGTCAGTACCCCTCTAGTCTATAATATATGACATTCATTACCCCCTAGTATGGTTGACCAATTAATATTCAAAAATATTTTTAATATAATATTTAATATACCCATAAAAGGTTGCAATATTACGAACCTCCAACAACTTGTGAATTAATTAATAGGGGTACGCAAAGGCTGATTTCTTGACTTTTCTGTTCTTGGTTTTGTATCGGAGTTGTCAAGTATATATACATTTTCTTATCTGTTATAAAAGATTATACTAAATATTAAGAACAATGATGATTAGTGAAAAGATAGAGCATTCTCATTGTATTTGTATATCAACTACCATCCTCTTGACAATATTTCTATTTATAAGCACATGTACATAAATACTTGGAAGTTTCAAAACTCATAGGTCATGGGAGTTTCAAAGCTTAAAGGATATGAGAGTTTCAAAGCTCAAAAGTCATTACAATAAAGAGGGGTAGGAATGTATCTAGACATGGGTAGGAATGTATCTAGACATCCACACACTATGTATAATTTTATAACATTATCCTACTTTAAGTGGCTCTCATTCGCTTCACATTAATGTATTTTAGAGTACACAAGTCAAGAGTTTACATCATTGATGGCGAAAATATACTAAATACTAAAAATAATAAAATGAAAAATCTATTCGATAAATGAAAAATTCACCAAGGAGTGTACAGTTGGGTTTGTAAAATATTGTGTCTTGCTTGTAGATGGTGATTTATTATTTTCGTTTTTGTAATTGGGTTTCTTGATTTCCTATCTAATTGTATAAATAGGGAAAAATAATTCCTGAGATTGAGATTATTTTAAGTGCACTTTTCTTAACAGTGGTATCAAGAGCTTGATTATTTTTGTGGTTTTCTTGTACGAATTCAATGGAGAATTGGACAGCAGGTTGCATGATTAAACTTAAGGCTACAATTATGCAGTTTTGGAAGCGAGGATTTGCTTTATTTATAGAGAGATTGTAAAGCTACCCAAAAGTTAATTGGGCATGTTCTTAGAGTTGAGGTCCTGTTGAGGGGTAGTTTTGTACTTTCAAGTAAATTAGAGGAAGGGATCCTAAATGTAAAAAAATTAGAATAATGCTAGAGACACAAACTATTTTATAAATTGCTGATGTGACATACTCCACCTCAGCATATTGTGTGGAGCCGAAGACTACATTGAAATAATTTATTGATCAATACGCTGAGGTGTAGTATGTCACATCAACACCTTATAAAATGTTTATAAAATAGTTTGTGTTTGTAGCATTACTAAATAATTATGTAAAGAATGTGAGAATAATCTTTTACCGGCCGTAATGTTTGGGTGAACCACATAAATTTTGTGTCAATGTGATTATTTTTGTTTTAATTTCTCTTTGCTATTTTGTTGTTGTTGTTATTATCTAACACCAACATGTGAACATAGAAATGGACCCTTAATTGCAGCTGTCAATGATTTGGATCTTTTACATTTTTTTCTGACAAGTTGCAAGGGAATCCATATAATTTATTCAATACAATGGAACTTTCAAATGTTACAAGATGACAAAGCGACACATATTTCTTAAAATGGCAAAACTAATGATTTGGCCACCGAAGTTGGCACGTTTTATCGAATGCACGATTGAACTTTTAATTTTTCAAATTAACTAACCGAACTAATTAAAATTGTTAAATTGGGTCATTATGTCAAATATGGCTCACAGACGTTACTTCTGCTCGGCTATTATCTGACGTGGACTTAAAAAAGAAAAGGAAAAAAAGAAAAATATGACATGGCCTTATCAGACGTTGCTTTCGAGGCAAAGACCAAGGAAGAACACGTAGAGCATTCGTAGTGGTCTTTATCGATGACATTTTGGTATATTCGAAGACCAAGGAAGAATATGTAGAGCATTTATAAGTAACGTTAGAGGCGTTGAGAAGAGAGAAGTTGTACGCCAAATTTTTAAAATGTAAGTTCTAGATTGAAAGGGTACAATTTATTGGACATGTGATCAATAAGGACGGAATTTCAGTAGACCCCTCTAAAGTCGAAGTTGCGATGAACTGGGATCAGCCGAAGACGCCGTCGGAAGTAAGAAGTTTTCTTGGATTGGCAGGTTATTATAGAAGATTCATTCAGGACTTTTCCAAGATCGCGACTCCATTGACGAATTTGACTAGGAAATCGGTGAAATTCATTTGGACGGAGAAGTGTGAGAAAAGTTTCCAAGAGCTTAAGAAGAGGTTGAGTTCGGCACCTGTGTTATCTCTTCCGGATGACATAGGAAATTTTGTGGTTTATAGTGATGCATCGCATAAAGGATTAGGTTGTGTGCTTATGCAAAACGATAGGGTCATTGCGTATGCGTCATGACAACTGAAGGACTATGAGAAAGGGTATCCGACCCATGACTTAGAGTTAGTTGCAGTGGTATTTGCTTTGAAGATCTGGAGACACTATCTCTATGGGGAGAAGTGTGAAATATATACAGACTACAAGAGTCTAAAAAATATTTTTACATAGAAGGACTTGAATATTCGCCACAGAAGATGGCTGGAGTTAATTAAGGACTATGAATGCGAGATTTTATACCATCCGGGTAAGGCAAATGTGGTTGCCGACGCCTTAAGCAGAAAAGGGTCGAGAGAAGCTGATGATGTTGACCGCCCAGGAAGAGTTAATTTCAGCGATGGAGAAGCTAAAATTGGAAGTGAAGTATCCCATAGAGATTGATGAGAAGTTGTTCCAGATGCAAGCTGGTATAACTTTACTGGATAAAGTTAAAGAGATTCAACTTCAGGACGAAGAATGTGAGAAGATGAAAAAGAAGATATCTAAAGAAACCGAATCGAGATTAAAGATAGACAGCGAGGGAATAATGAGATTTGAGAGCAGAATTTGGTTACCGCCAGTACCAAAGATTAAGGAAGATATTTTGAGCGAGGCTCATAGTTCACGATATTCGATTCACCCTGGTAGTACCAAGATGTACCAAGATCTTCGACAATATTTCTAGTGGCCAAATTTAAAATAAGATGTTACAGAGTGTGCTGCCAAGTGTCTGACATGCCAAAAAGTGAAAGCAGAGCATCAGATATAAGACTCCGAATTTTATGAAATGAAAGTATTCAATTTTCTGATAATTGTTATTCAATTTAGTAAATTGTTAAATTGATAAAAGGTTAAAGTTAAGGGTGATATTTGAAAATTTTGCAAAGTAAGCAAGTTGATATAAAATATTCTTTGTGTCGGGGAATATTCGATTAGTCGGAGAATATTTGTTTTAATAGGGAATATTCGTACAACGGCACAATCATTGGTGAACCCCACAACGGAGGTACTGTCGTAGTTAGAAAACGACTGAAATATTTTTAAACTGTTGAACTACCCGGTAGTAAAAGAACAGTAATACGCGTGGTTGTATAGTAACACACAGTATTGATTATTGATATTTACGTGAGAAGTCACTCAGTTATATTCAATTATTGCTACAGTAATTACTGCATAGTATCTCACGTTATTTGATTCAATTATTGTCAATATTTTATATATTATTAAATCAATAATTGAGACAACAAAGTTATTCATATTATTATTTGCAATACTGACGATGTCTAGAAAGTTCTGTCGAGGAGAGATTTTGTCACCTAATTGCGCGCCAATAGGGAGAAATTATTATCGAAAAGCCTCCTCTTTCTTGGGAATGATCTGGTTGTTAAATATTGTGAGTTATAATATTAATGATGAATAAGTTCGTGTTGATTAAAGATGAAATTGATATTTTCATTGTGTTGAGATTATTAGTATTTGTGAGAATCAATATTTATTTCGATAATAATTGATGTCTGGAGGTTATATTGACCAATCGGATAATTAATCGGATAAATGAGTAAGTAATTGCTATTAATTCACATGTTTATAACTATTTGTTCATATGTGTGTACTATTGATTCACATGCATGTACTATTAGGGGAGGTGGTGCAAGATTGATAATAATACTTGCATGACTAAATTAAAAATGGAGGTATAGATGAATGTACTATACTTTAATTATTTTTTTCACATGTATAGAACTATTGAGTCACATGATTATACTAATGATTCACATGATGTACTATTAGGAGAAGTGGTGCAAGTTTGATAATACTTATAGGACTAAATTAAAAATGAAGGAAAATATGAAGGTATTATACTGTAATATTTCGAGCCCTAAAACGTGCAATTATCGAAACTATGTTTTTCTATAAATAGAAGCTCATTCTTCTTTCATTCTCACCAATTCACTAAGACTCACAAGAGCATTTATAGAGAGAGAAGCTATAGAGAGAAAGAAGAAGAGTATTCTGCTACTTCACTATTCTAGTATCCAGTCTTGTTCTGAGGTAAGGGGTATTATTTATTTCATATTCTGAAGAGAGATTATTTTTCGTATTCGTATGAATATTATTTTCGTTCAATATTCGTAAGGAATATCATTTTCGTTCAATATTCATTGTCTTCGTTTAATATTCGTAAAGAATATTATTTTCGTTCAATATTCATAAGGGATGCTATTTATTTCTTATTCGTAAGGGTTGTTATTTCATTCTTTATTATTCTGTTGGAATAACCTGTCTACGCGGACTATCGCATGTATAGTGAAATTCTTCTGTTTTTTCCATTCTTTATTATTTTGTTGGAATAACCTGTCTATGCGGACTACTGCATGCATGGTAAAATTCTTCTGTTATTCCATTCTTTATTATTCTGTTGAAATAACCTGTCGACGCGGACTACCGCATGCATGGTAAAATTCTTCTGTTATTTTATTCTTTATTATTCTGTTGGAATAACCTGTCTATGCGGACTACCGCATGCATGGTGAATGACCCTTCGTATTCATTCTTTATTAAATTATGAAAATGATATGTCTGCGTGGATAACCGCCTGGCGGGTGAAAATCTATTTGCAGTTTCGTATATTCTATTATACTCGTATGAGATATCATTTCTTTGTACTCGCCATAGAATATCATTTTCTTTTGTATTTTTCTTTTATGAGTACTATTCACAGAGTACTATTCACGTATACGATACTATTTACGAATATGAGTTACTATTCATGAGTTACTATTCATAAATTACTATTCACGGGGTACTATTCACCTAAAAAATATATTTCTTTTCTGACCAAATTGTTTTTGATACATGAATATTATTCTTGAATTTTACTCCACAAAGAGTATCATGTTGACAATTTAGATATTTTTAAACTCTTGATAAATTTAAAGTCTTTAATATTTATCATTGATTTCGTTTGATTAATGCTTATATCATTGTCATCTTTCTCATGTTTATATTGTGATAAAAGTCATATGTGGCTTACATGCATAGATGTACTATTGATTGGTATGATTATGACCAGGGATCATTCGGTATAATCATGATCCGAAATGTTACAAATGATGTGGTAAAAGTCCTCATTGGCCCGTAGTGCATTGATGGACAGTTGTTGGTATGATTATGACCAGGAATTATTCGGTATAATCATGATTATTGGTGAAAACATGAATATCCTTGGTCCGTAGTGCATGGATAATTCATGGTCGTGATACTAATGAATATCCTTAGTGCATGGATAATTCATGGATGTGATACTAACGAATATCATTGGCCGTAGTGCATGGATAAGTCGGTGATGTATTGAGCTGAGCCTCGCGGAGTCTCAGCGATAAAATATTGATAATAAACTTAACTTTTAATTCGTAGAAGATAGTAGATATCATGCTCTACTTGACTCTTCTAAAATACAGTTGTATGTCTTTGGCCTGTAGTGCAAAGATGAATTGTTAATGAATATCTTTGGCCCGTAGTGCAAAGATGAATTTATTAGTATGATTATGAACAGGAACTGTGATTTGGTATAATCATGATCTTTGATGTTTCAGGTAAAGACAGATGATAAAAATTATCTTCGTCCTAGGTGCGAAGAGGAATTTAGAATCACAATTATGATTATGAGTTGTTCACATGATTGTGGACAGGAATTGTTGATTGATGTTACAGGGATAAAATATTGTTGGTATACTTTTAACATTGAGAAGATAATAGACTTTATGGTCTATTTGACTCTTCTTATGGATTGCTCGTTCCGCTGCAACTATGGTTGAAAAGTTTTATCATCTACCATATGTTCTAATTCTCTGATTTATTACTGACGAAGGCTATTGATAATTTAATTATCTTTAGTCATGATATTCTTTATTGGGCTAGTTGTACTCACCCTTTTGCTTCACAATTCCTTTCAGATAATAAGAGTGTAGCTGGGTCGAGCGGGGGTAACAGGGGATTAGAACGTTGGTCTATAGCTGTTGAGGTTCTCCCTAAACAGTATGAAAATAATTTTATTGAGAACTTTAGATAAATGTGTTGTATTTTGTATGTCATTTAATAGTTATATTTGGTGAATCAAATAGGATGAGGCGAACCCAACTTTGAAAGGGTGTTTTGTCACTATCATACAAGATGTCTAATGACACACGACTTCGTGTTATCATAAGACAGGGTTGTGCACATCCACTTCCTGAGTATATCTACGAGCACTACCTATATAATCTTGGAGTTTGGTTAAAATATAATTCTCAATGGGAGACAATAGAGATAATTATATGCTAAGAGAAGACTCACCATTGGACAGAACATGATAGCAATCTTCTCATTTTTCTTTGGGGACTATTGGGTCAACCAAGGATAATTCTGTGGACATATGATATCTATCATAACTTAGATGCATGGCCTCCCATGTACGAAGGTTTCCTTGAGCATTTTTAAAATATTTTAATTTCTAAAACAGTTATTGACTGTACTTTTATGTAAAGTACCATTGTTAGGTGTTGTGGTCGAGACACCGTGAGAGTTACATATATTTGTATTAAAACTCACAGCTTATGTGTTGTCGTACTCTGCACGACAGTTCAATAGTTGTATAAATAAAGTTTGTATTTAATTTCTTTAGTGTGATATCTGGCGACTCAGAATGGGTCGTGTGGACCTGTTTTGGGGGCGTCACAAATGGTATCAGAGCTTAGGGATATGGTCGCTGACGAATATCTGAGTCTAGAACTAGGAGGGGAGAGACGAGTAATATACTTCGCTAGTGTGTGCCCTACCTAAGCTGAATTTTCTTATTTAAGTTGACAAATTGTGATATGTCAATTAACCCTTATTTTGAAGCTATATTCTTGAATGATATCTAAAATACAGGAGATGAGCAATGGAGAAATCAGGATGACAAGAAAGATGGAATCTGAAATAAAAGTAAGGTATTCTCAACTCTTCGAACTACTAAGTACATAAATTTCGAGGACGAAATTTCATAAGGAGGGGAGATTGTAAGACCCTGAAATTTATGAAATGGAAGTATTCAATTTTTTGATAATTGTTATTCTATTTAGTAAATGGTTAAATTGATAAAAGGTTAAACTTAAGGGTGATATTTGAAAATTTTGCAAAGTAAGCAAATTGATATAAAATATTCGTTGTGTCAGAGAATATTTATTTTAACAGAAAATATTCGTACGACGGCTCAATTATTGGTGGACCCCACAATGGAGGTACTGTCGTAGTTAGAAAACGGTTGAAATATTTTTAAACTGTTGAACTACCCGGTAGTAAAAGAACAGTAATACGCGTGGTTGCATAGTAGCACACGGTATTGATTATTGATGCTTATGTGAGAAGTCACTCAGTTATATTCAATTATTGCTACAGTAATTGTTGCATAGTATCTCACGTTATTTGATTCAATTATTGTCAATATTTTATATATTATTAAATCAATAATTAAGACGACAAAGTTATTCATATTATTATTTGTAATATTGACGATGTCTAGAAAGTTCTGTCGATGAGAGATTTGGTCACCTAATTACGCGCCAATATAAAGAAATCCTTATCGGAAAGTCCCCTCTTTTCTGGAAATGATCTGGTTGTTAAATATTGTGAGTTATAATATTAATGATGAATAAGTTCGTGTTGATTAAAGATGAAATTGATATTTTTATTGTGATGAGATTATTAGTGTTAGTGGGAATCGATATTTATTTCGATAATAATTGATGTCTGAAAGTTATATTGACCAATCGAGTAATTAATTGGATAAATGAGCAATTAATTACTATTAATTCACATGATTATAACTATTTATTCACATGTGTATACTATTAATTCACATGCATGTACTATTAGGGGAGGTGGTGCAAGATTGATAATACTTGAATGACTAAATTAAAAATAGAGGTATAGATGAAGGTACTATACTGTAATTATTTTTTTCACATGTATAGAACTATTGAGTCACATGATTGTACTATTGATTCACATGATGTACTATTAGGGGATGTGGTGCAAGTTTGATAATACTTGCAGGACTAAATTAAAAATGAAGGAAAAGATGAAGGTATTATACTGTAATATTTCGATCCACAAAACGTGCAATTAACGAAATTATGTTTTCCTATAAATAGAAGCTCATTCTTCTTTCATTCTCACCAATTCACTAAGACTCACAAGAGCATTTATAGAGAGAGAAGTTATAGAGAGAAAGAAAAAGAGTATTCTGCTACTTTATTATTCCAGTATCCAGTCTTCTTCCGAGGTAAGGGGTATTATTTATTTCATATTCTGAAGAGATATTATTTTTCGTATTCGTATGAATATTATTTTCATTCAATATTCGTAAGAAATATCATTTTCGTTCTATATTCATTGTCTTCGTTTAATATTCGTAAGGAATATTATTTTCGTTCAATATTCGTAAGGGATGCTATTTATTTCTTATTCGTAGGGGTTGTTATTCCATTCTTTATTATTCTGTTGGAATAACCTGTCTACGCGGACTACCGCATGCATGGTGAAATTCTTCTGTTATTCCATTCTTTATTATTCTGTTGGAATAACCTGTCTACGCGGACTACCGCATGCATTGTAAAATTCTTCTATTATTCTATTCTTTATTATTCTGTTGGAATATCCTGTCTACGCGGACTACCGCATGCATGGTGAATGACCCTTCATATTCATTCTTTATTAAATTGTGAAAATGATCTGTCTACGTGGATTATCGCATGGCGGGTGAAAATCCATTTGTAGTTTCGTATATTCTATTATACTTGTATGAGATATTATTTCTTTGTACTCATCATGGAATATCGTTTTCTTTTGTATTTTCCGTTTATAAGTACTATTCACGAAGTACTATTCACGTATACAGCACTATTCACGTATACGATAGTATTTACGAATACGAGTTACTATTCACTTGGTATTATTCACCCGAAAAATATATTTCTTTTCTGACCAAATTATTTTTGATACATGAATATTATTCTTGAATTTTACTCCACAAAGCAGTATCATGTTGACAATTTAAATATTTTTAAACTCTGGATAAATTTAAAGTCTTTAATATTTGTCCTTGATTTCGTTTGATTAATATTTATATCATTGTCATCATCCTCATGTTTATATTGTGATAAAAGTCATCTGTGGCTTACATGCATAGATGTACTATTGATTGGTATGATTATGACCAGGGATCATTTGGTATAATCATGACCCGAAATGTTACAAATGATGTGGTAAAAGTCCTCATTGGCCCGTAGTGCATTGATGGACAGTTGTTGGTATGATTATGACCAGGGATTATTCGGTATAATCATGATCATTGGTGAAAACACGAATATCCTTGGCCCGTAGTGCATGGATAATTCGTGGTCATGATACTAATGAATATCTTTAGCCGTAGTGCATGGATAATTCATGGATGTGATACTAACGAATATCCTTGGCCGTAGTGCATGGATAAGTCGGTGATGTATTGAGCTGAGTCTCAGCAATAAAATATTGATAATAAACTTTTAATTCGTAAAAGATAGTAGAAATCATGTTCTACTTGACTCTTCTAAAATAAAGTTGTATGTCTTTGGCCTGTAGTGCAAAGATGAATTGTTAATGAATATCTTTGGCCCGTAGTGCAAAGATGAATTTATTAGTATGATTATGAACAGGAACTGTGATTTGGTATAACCATGATCTCTGATGTTTCAGGTAAAGACAGGTGATGAAATTTATCTTCGTCCTAGGTGCGAAGAGGAATTTATTATCACAATTATGATTATGAGTTGTTCACATGATTGTGGACAGGAATTGTTGATTGATGTTACAGGGATAAAACATTGTTGGTGGACTTTTAACATGGAGAAGATAATAGACTTTATGGTCTATTTGACTCTTCTAATGGATTGCTCGTTCCGCTGCAACTATGGTTGAAAAGTTTTATCATCTACCATATGTTCTAATTCTCTGATTTATTACTGACGAAGGCTATTGATAATTTAATTATCTTTAGTCATGATATTCTTTACTGGGCTAGTTGTGCTCACCCTTTTACTTCACAATTCCTTTCAGGTATGGGTCGAGCGGGGGTAACAGGGGATTAGAACGGAGGTTTATAGCTGTTGAGGTTCTCCCTAAACAGTATGAAAATAATTTTATTGAGAACTTTAGAGAAGTGTGTTGTATTTTGTACGTCATTTAATAGTTATATTTGGTGAATCAAATAGGGTGAGGCGAACCCAACTTTGGAAGGGTGTTTCGCCACTATCATACAAGATATTTAATGACATACGACTTCGTGTTATCATAAGACAGAGTTGTGCACATTTACTTGCTGAGTATATCTACAAGCACTACCTATATAATCTTGGAGTTTGGTTGAAATATAATTCTCAATTAGAGACAATGGATATAATTATATGTCAAGAGAAGACTCACAATTGGAAAGAACATGATAGAAATCTTCTCGTTTTTCTTTGGGGACTATTGGGTCAACCAAGGATAATTCTGTGGACATATGATATCTATCATAACTTAGATGCATGGCCTCCCATGTACAAAGGTTTCCTTGAGCATTTTCCAAAGATTTTAATTTCTAAAATAGTTATTGACTATACTTTTATGTAAAGTACCATTGTTAGGTGTTGTGGTCGAGACACTATGAGAGTTACATATATTTATATTAAAACTCACAGCTTATGTGTTGTCGTACTCTGCACGACAGTTCAACAGTTGTATAAATAAAGTTTGTATTTGATTTCTTTAGTGTGATATCTGGCGACTCATAATGGGTCGTGTGGACCTATTTTGGGGGCGTCACATCAAAGGCCGAGTGGGTTGCAACAACCTTTAGAAATCCCTGAATGGAAATGGGAAAATATTACGATGGATTTCGTGGTTGGCCTTCCGACAACTCAGAAAGGCTATGACGCAGTATGGGTTATCGTTGACCGGCTGACAAAATTTTCACACTTCCTTCCGATCAGAATCAAATTCAATTTAGACCAGTTGGCAAAATTATATTTAAAAGAGATTGTTTCGAGGCTCGGAGTTTCGTTGTCAATTGTTTCCGATAGGGATCCGTGCTTTACATCGAACTTCTGGAAATGACTACAAGAATGCATGGGTACGTAGTTGAGAATGAATACGACATATCACCCTCAGACAGATGGGCAAAGTGAAAGAACAATTCAGACATTAGAAGATTTGTTAAGAGCTTTTATAATGGACTTTAAAGAAAATTGGGATGATCATCTACTGCTTGTAGAGTTAGGCTACAACAACAGTTACCTCGCTAGTATTGACATGCCGCCTGATGAAGCGTTTTACGACAGAAAGTACAGAACTCCGCTATACTGGGATGAAGTTGGCTAGAGACAATTACTATGTCCAGAACTAGTACAGCAGACATCAAAGATAGTCAAAGTGATCCTAACCAAACTGGTAGCAGCTCAAGATAGGTAGAAGAAATAAGCTGGTCCACATCGTAAAAATGTTGAGTTTGAATCGGGTAGTTATGTGTTTTTGAAAGTCTCTCCCTGGAATGGAAAGATCAGGTTCGGAAAGAAGGGGAAATTAAGCCCAAGGTTCATTGGACCCTTTGAGGTACTGCGAAGGATTGGAGAAGTTGCGTATGAGGTAGCCTTACCTCCGGCGCTCGAGAATGTCCACAACGTCTTCCATGTTTCAGTTTTACGACCCTACAAACCCGATTACAAGCATGTGATTGAATATGAACCCCTACTGATAGGTATATTTTTATTTTATATTTTGATGATAACAATTATGTTTTAATTAAATATGTAATCATTTAATTATTGTTTATTATTTTATTTTAAGTACTTTCTGTTTTTACTTGAATTAATTTTTATTGACTTTGATAAATTATATGTTAAGTGTTAAAATTAATTCATATAACATTTAAGGCAAGGAAACCCTATTTCTTTTTCTAAACTAAAGTTGGCTAAAATGTTTTATGCATACATCATAAAAAGTTATTATACTAAAATTGCAAGTATACTTATATATATATAAAAAACGGATATACATATATATATATATATATATATATATATATATATATATACATATAGTCATTCATTATATGCATATAATATATATGGGTGTATGTGCATTAAAGATACATGAATCATAAGTGTGTTTTGAATATGCTAAAATCGAGTACACAACATGTGCTGGCATTTTATTTTTCTAAACTCATGCCACTCATTTTGGGACAACCGTGTGTGCTGGCAGTTGGCTTTTAATATATGGTCAAAGTAAAAAATTAATGATAGGTAGAAAGAATCTGGTCCGGGCGAAATTTGTTCTTCTACAGCGTAAAAGCTTGCTTTAATCTGGACCATTCAATTCAAAAATACTTGATCAAAACTGTACATTCAAAAATCAGTCTTCAAAATTATAATTTTGCCCCAACTTCAGAAATTCTATAAATAGGGAGTATTTCATTCATTTGGTTTTTACCAATTCAGTGAAAAGCAAAGCATACTTTCCTTGCCTACATTCTCTCTAAAAGCTTTATATCTCTTCTTACAAAAGTTTTGATTATATTTGAAGAGAAAAATTGGTTCAAGTATTGAGATAAGTTTAATTTCTATTGAATTATTTCTTACTTGTATTATATCTATAGATATACAAATACACATTATTCTACACAATTTTATATATCTATATTTCATCTATTTGTCAAATGAAAGGATACTCGACCACCGCAAGGTTACAGAGATACACCTCTACAATGAAGAATTCGAACCGTACGATTCCTTATAGTCTTCAGTAACCTTTTATCGACATTATTTATATAAATATCGTAAAATAGATACGACACTTGATAGCTCAAAACAACACTGAGATACTACTCCAAAAAGAGTAGTCATCCGAACCGGATTTGAGAATCGTAGTGATCTATTGAAAATATTTATATAAATATCAATTGTGAAAATTATAAATTTTGCCATACTTATACGCCGAAAGGCTACGGAGATACACCTCTACGGAGAGGAATTCGAATCGTACGATTCCTTGTAGTACTAAGTGACATTATCTATAAAAGTTCACATAATAGATAAAATATTTTTATATATTATTTGAGTTAAACAATAATATTTATTATATCAGTTTGTGCTTAACTGATATTATACTTGATAAATATTGTTTGATTTGATTTATTCTTTTATACAAGTATTTATTCATAAAAATAATTCATATAATACTTGGTAAAGACTAACTAAGAAACAATTCTGTATTATCCATAGAAAAACACTCTTTATTTTATAGAATTGTTAATTCTTTATAAAGTGCCTTAATATCATATATTTGCTTAATCAGAAGCATCAGTGGATCTAAACAAAAAGTTCTATCTGCTTTAAAGAAGCTTATTGTTGAATATAAAAGTCCTTGAACTTTTATACTGATATATGTTCTTAATTTTCTATCTACTTATTTGAAGAAGCATTAATCTGTACTTAACTCTTATCAGCTTATTGAAGAAGCACGTTGTTGTAAACTTATTTGTTAACAGAGAAAAAGATTAGAGTTAGTTTATTTTATGTACATGTGAGAAAGACAAGTAATTTTTCGACCAAGACCAGAGTCTTAGAGAGGTCAGCAGGAAGTTGGGTCTCTAGTGTACTTGTGAGGTGAGGAAGAGGTTGTTGTTTCAAGACAAGATCATAGAATAGAACTAAACTCAAAAGGTGGTACAACTAGACTTGAGGAAGGAGCGGGGAGCTTGCTGTCCAAGATAAATGGGAGCTGTCATTGACACTCCTAAATTAATCTGACTTTCACTTCACAATTTATAATAATTAGCACAGTAGCAAGTAAGGATCGATCCCACAGAGAGTAAAGTTGTTTTCGAATTATTCTACTATTTCAACAGAAAATAAAGATTAGGGGTTTTTGAAAATTATTTTTAAACTAGGAGAACAAGAATTAATGATGAAATTAACCAAATATGTAAAAACTTCAGTTCTGCAGTTCAGTTTCACCAAGTACAATAATCAATTAATCAAGTTATTATTATATTTTCTTCAATGAAATTATTAGCCCTAGATAACAATAAGCTTTGCTATCCGAAATTCTCCGTAGATTATCATTGTATGAAACAAGCCCTCTACCAGATTCTAACTAGCATACAACCCAGAACAAGCTCTCTAGATTTAATATAATAGAAGCATTAAGAAATAGAGAATTAGGCTAATCCAAGCAACAAACACATAAGCTTGATTTGTTTAACTTGTTTTCTGATAATCTTAGTAATAAACAAAAGTTTGTCCACAATTATTAATACTAAGTTGCTACTTATGATGAAGACAGATATCAATTACACGTAATACCAATCCTAATCTAGCATATGATAATGATCAAACTAATTCAATTGGCCATATCAAATCAATTAAATCAATTAGCATGCAATCAATGGAAACAGATTATTAGAAGAAATTCACACAAGAAGGAAAAAATAAAAATACTCAATTAATCAATTACTTGTAACAAGGATTCACCTCCCTTTAGAACTGAATAAAAAGAACTAGCCTGACATGCTCTTGAGTCTGCACTCCAATAGATGATAGTTGATAGTTGAATGAATAAAATCCTGACTAGCATCCTCTATTTATAATGCTAGACAAAGTCCTAAATCCTATAGGAAGTAGAAATCTAAATCCTAAAAGGAATTATAAATTATACTAATTTCCATAAAGAAATAGAATTCAATTTGGAAATAAATCTTAGTCTAAAAGAAATCATAATTACAATAGAATTGTAAAAACTATTCTTCTAGAATCCAAAATTCAAATTTGAAATTGGAATTAAATCTCACAATTGCCATGTGCTTAAACTCATTGCCGCGTGAATCCAAATCCATTTATGATACTAATTGTTGAATCCTTGATTTGATAGGAATCCCGTAAACCTCCTCCAATTTATTTTCAAAGTCATCAAACCCCTTCAATTATACTTAAAATAAAAATATAAGAATAATGAGTTTATTTAGGCACAAAATATATACAAAAGATTAAGCATTAAGGAATAAAAATATAACATATTTCATACTCATCAATAAAATAGTTGAATAGTTGAAAGTTTGTCTATAAAACTTTGTAAAGGCTTCTCCGCCTGTTGAAGGAGTTGTTATTACTGATAGTAATAGGATCTCAAGTTCCAAGTAGGGACTTGAGACTGGACGTAGCAACATACCAAGGGGTGTATGTTGTGAACCAGATAAATCTCTGTGCATTGTGATTGAATTTTTATTTTTTTGCATGCTAATCGTTAAAACTGCTAATTAATAACTAAAAATTCAAAAAGGCCTAAACATAATTTTTAACTTGTAATAATCTATTCAACCCCCCTTCTAGATTATTATTGACCTTTCACCTACACTTTGAGAAAGACTTATCATATGAAGAAATTCATATTCAGATTGTTAACAGGAAAGAACAAGTTCCCAGAAATAAAGTAATACCTTCTGTTAAGGTAATTTGCAGGAACCACAATGCTGAAGAAGCTACGTGGGAACTCGAAGAGACATGATGAAGAATTATCCATATTTATTTGCTTAAATTATGTGTAAGTGATTCTAGAGATAGAATCTTTGTAAGGGGGGATAATGTAACGGGATAAATTTATTGAGTCGTGATTCTGGGGACAGAATCCTTTTAAGGGGGGAAAGATGTGACGAACGAGATTTTATAACTTAAATTTGGATATTTATTGAATTAAATAAATATTCTTCGATGATTTAATTATTGGGTTACATAATTAATTGGTGAATTTGTGGTAGAGATTAATTTAATTATATGAGTTACATAGATTGAATTAATGTGGAGAATTTTATTATTCAAAGTAGGTATTTAATTGAGCTTATTTGATTAAATGAATAAATTAATAAGCATAATGTTATTCCAATTAATTTTATAATTAATTAGAGATTTAATAAATTGACATAATTAATAAATAAGAATTTTAATTATGTGACTATGTGAATTTAAGTGATTTTATTCTATTTATTTAATTCAATTAAATAAAATTAATTGATTAATTAGATGTGTGGAGAATAAGAGTTAATTAAAATAAATGGAAAGGGAGAATAATGATTAGCCAAACAAGGCCCTAAGGGGAGTTGCACTAGTTAACCAATTTAGGATTAACTGACGCCACTAACTCACCCATTATGTATTATACGTATTATATCTTTATTATATCATACGCCATATCAGTTCATACCTTCATCAAAGAAAAACCAGAGAGAAAATTTGAGAGAATTAATTAGAGAGAATTGGAGAATTCAAGTTGGTATCGCCTTCAAACAAAAAAAGCAAGGGTAAACCCTAATCTAAGTTTTAATATTTCACGTATTATATTTTTTCTACCAACTGAGTTCTCTGTGAATGGGAAATTTTATCATTTCTGATTATATGTCTATATACGTATTACAAATTATTCGTAACATATTATATATCATGTATACATGGATCACGGTGATTAAATTCATATAATTATGTGTTAATTGGATTTTGTGAAGTTACAGAGTATAAAAGTTGTATATATGGCTCATATGGCCCTTACATACAAATTAAATGCTTTAATCATATGTTGTATCAAAAATTGACACTTGTATATGCTTATATATGTTGAAACGAATAAAACAGAATTTAAACGGATGGATTCGGGGAATTAACGAATCTGTAATGTTAAAATTCATATTTTTCATCAAAACTTTGCAAAATATGAAAAACAGTTAAATTAAATGTTGTAATTTATGTAATTACGTGAATTAAAGTGTTAGAATCATGCTAAAGGCTTTGTGTGATGTTTTTGTGAAGTCTATTCTTCATGGGTAGCATTAAAATTTATCGTGTTAGTTTAATTAGAGATTTATTGGGATGTTCTGTGTGTTCTCCACGAGAACATATATGTGAACTTGTGTGAGATTTTTTAGGCCTAAATTGGCCTTGTTATGTGTTCGCGAACTGCAGAAACTGAGTCTGGGTAACCCTGCCCCCGACGGACGTTTCCAAAGTAAATTACCCCGCCCCTGCGGGCAAAAATAAAATAAAATAAAATAAAATATTTATCAAATAAAATAAATATTTTAATTGAGATATTTATAGAATAAAATAAATATTCGATGGAAATTATTATTAAAATATTTATCAAATAAAATGAATATTTTAATTAAGATATTTATGAAATAAAATAAATATTCGATGGAAATTATTATTAAAATATTTATAAAATAAAATAAATATTTTAATTGAAATATTTATGAAATAAAATAAATATTCGATGGAAATTATTATGAAATAATTTATTTGAGTGTAATAATAGTAAGGGAACGAAAATATTCTAATTTAATTAAGTAATTAAATTAGAAGGGTAATGATTTGTTAAATAAAGTGGAGTTATATTAAACAATTAAGTGAAAATGTAACTAATGAATGTCGTGAATACGTATAGTATGTGTGTAGGACTTGTGGTGAACGAGAGTAGTAATCGCTTAGCTTACACACGAGGCAAGTTTCTAAACTTTGTTTCTTTACATAAAGCAAGTTCCTTATTCTATCTTGTGTACTATTGTTCAAGTCAAGATTTCCTATTAGATGTTATCATTCTTTAAAAGCATAATTGTGACGCCCCCAAAATAGGTATACATCACCCATTCTGAGTCACCAAATACATGGTACAGAATACAACTATAAACTTAATTATACAACTATCGTGTAAAATACGACAAAACATAGCTGAGAGTTTAAACAAGAATATTGCCTTCTAGACAATATCCACACTCAATGGAGTCCTCATTACAATTATTATCACACTATTTCACATAATAGTGAGGACTACTAATGCACCATCTCAGACCATCACTCTGTTCCCTGACTAGTCCCACCTATATTCTCATTTCCTAAAGAGAACAATGAAATCAAAAGGATGAGCTCAACTAGTCCAGTAAAAAATATTATGACTAAGATAGTGCAGAATAAATAATCGTTAGCCTTCAACAGTGTTAAATTGATAAAATACAATAAACATCAAGTTTAACTGCAGCAGAACAAGCAATCCATTAGAAGAGTCAAGTAGAGAATGATAACTACTATCCTATATGATTTAAAAAGTTTTTCATTAATTTTATCGCTGAGAGTCAGCTTAATAAATAAACCATATCATCAAATCATCCTTGCACTACAGGCCAATGATATTCATGTAATCATCAATGGTCATGATCATACCAACAACTATCCATCAATGCACTACGGGCTAATGAGGACTTTTACCACATCATTTGTAACATTACGGTCATGATTTACTATTATATCATTCAACCAACGGTCTTAAAAATAGCACATCTCCTCATGGAATAATAAGTCAAACTTATAACAAACACCTCATAACAAACCCCTCTATTTTATATCAAAAATTGAATAATATTTACCATAAATCACTTATCTTTAATAAACATATTTTTAATCTATTAATAATTATTCATCATTAATATTATAACTCATAATATTTAACAACCAGATTATTCTCAGGAAAGAGGGGGCTTTTCGAAAAGGATTTCTCCCTATTGGCGCGCAATTAGGTGACCAAACCTCTCCTCAACAGAACTTTCTAGACACCGTCAATATTGCAAATAATAATATGAATAACTTATTGTCTCAATTATTGATTTAATAATATAAAATATTATGCAAATGATACTGTGACAATAATTGAATCAATAATATGAGAGATATTATGCAGCAACTACAGTAGCAATAATTGAATAAACTGAGTGGCTTCTTACGTAAGCATCAATAATCAATACCGTGTGCTACTATGCAACCACGCATATTACTGTTCTTTTAGCACCGGGTATTTCAACAGTTTAACGGTAAAATTTTCGCCGTTAATTTTTATAAGAAGATATTTCTGTCGTTTTCTTACTCCGACAGTTATTCCGTTGTGGGGTCCACCAATGATGGTGTCGTCGTACGAATATTTCCCGACACAACGAATATTTTATAACAACTTGCTTACTTTGAATTTTTTTTTCATATCGCCCTTAACTTTAACCCTTTATCAATTTAACCATTAAATAGAATAATAATTATAAGAAAATTGAATACTTTCATTTCATAAAATTCGGGGGCTTACAATCTCCCCTCCTTATGAAATTTCGCCCTCGAAATTTACGTACGTACCTGGTATGCCAAAGAGGTGAGGATACCTTATTTAGATTCTAACTCTTGAGGTACAACCTTTGAGGGTCGAATATGATCCTTCTTATCCAAGATTTTAACACATATCTCCTCATACGTTAAATCTTCTGCTATCTCGTCTAGTTCTAATTCAATAATGTGGTTCAGGTCGTCCACATATTTACGTAACATCGATACGTGAAAAATGTTATGAACACGTGACATACTTGGCGGTAAAGCAAGTCTATAGGCCGCAGTTCCTACTCGATCGAGGATGTCAAATGGGCCAATAAAATTGAGGGTTGAGATTTTTCTCTCTTCGTCGATTCTTGCTTTTAGAATAACGCCATCTTGAACCTTCTTCTTCACATTCATCAGCTCAGAATCTATAACTTGAGCGGCTTTAACTTTATCGATTAAAGTTAATTCTAATCGTATATTCGCTATCTTCATGTAGGTTCTTGGAGTCTTTAACTCTATCTCCATCTTTGTAAGTCGTACGAAATGGGTCTTTGTGTTAACAACGTCATACTCGTAACCGCATACGATCTTCTACTCAATGCATCAGCTACCACGTTCGTTTTTCTAAGATGGTATTGAATGGTATGGTCGTAAACTTCAACAGCTCGAGCCAACGTCTTTGGCACATGTTACGTTCGTTCTGGGTGAAGAAATATTTAAGAGTTTTAGAATGGGTTTTGTACTAAGGTCAATACAAAATTTTATTTCACGCTCTAGGGTAGGCTAGGAAGTTCTTCGGGGAATACGTCAAGAAATTTATTAACAATAGAAATATCATTCAAATCTGACGTATTTTTGTTTAAATCTGTGACATAGGCTAATAAAACTTGACATCCGTTTTTCAATAAACGAATGACTTTATGGCTTGATATGAAAGTGTTTGACTTTAGTGGTTTGGTTACTTGAATTCGAATAACAGGTTGGTTCGAAATATGAAAGCTAACAACCTTACGAAAATAATCGATTTTAGCATGATGAGTAGTTAACCAATCAAACCCTAAAATCACATCAAATGCAAGTATTTTTAAAGAGATAAAATCGACAGGTAATGTGAAAGTGTTGATTTGAATCAAATAAGATTTATAAATAGTGGATGTAAGGAAGGTTCTCCCAACGGAGTTTTAACAGATAAGTCAAAGTCTAATTTCTCCATAGTTAAATTTAAATGTTCAGCGCAAGTAGGAGAAATAAAAGAATGGGTAGAATCGGTATCTAATAAGGTATAGACTTCATAAGAGTTTATGATTAACTTACCCGTGATAACTTCATTCGGGTTCCTCAATAAATGCTCTCACTTAAACTATCGGCTTTGACTTGTCTAGGACATCCTTTAGCGTCACTATCCCAACTGAACTTGACTTTGCTATAAAGTACATTCCACCCTTCATTGCTTCGTCGCATTCCTGATCCATGATTTGAATCATTACTCTCCGATCCATATCAAATTGGGGTTGACTGCTCTGCACAGGGTAATTCCGAACTCGATGTTAGATTCTCCCAATTGCTGTCCAAAAAGTGAAATCCACTTCATCCATTTTGGCCTTATTGGATCAGACGTCTTTTTCTACAATATCAACGCATCGTGCGGCTTTTACCCATGCATCCTCCATTCGCATTCGTTCAATTGTTTCTTCTTTCATTAGAACTTTGATCATAGCATTATTAGATTCCAGCTCTAACATCTTATACTCTGACAAAGAGTGCTTCTGTTCAAGCATCGCACATCGAGTAACATAATTTTGAATTGTTGCATCCCTTTGCTCCACGACCGTCTGCCGTTCTTCAGCCTGCTCTTCTAACTCATGAATACGATTTTACAATTTTACATTTTGATCATAAAGTTCTCCTAATAAATCCTCCTCAGGTTCCTCTTCTTCCTCACTCTCAGCTGCTACCTCTGCTACTAGCTCTGGTGCAACTATTAGTTCTTCACTCACCACATAGATATCTCTAATGTCTTCTTCGCCTGACATCACATTAACCTAATTGGTGATTAAAGGTGTCTCAACAGTCTCATGTGCTTCATTGCTTATCTCAACATTTTCGGATGCCATTTTCAAATACTGCCACAAAACAAGGGTTAATTGATATGTCACATATTATTCCTATACTCTGACTGACCAAATAAATACCAAATAAACTTAGGTAGGTCATACTAGCGAAGGAATTTCCCGTGTCTCACCTCCTAGTTCTAGTCTCACATCTCAGCCAGGGATCATATCCCTAAGCTTTGATACCAACTGTGACCCGCATCCAAGACTTGGATAGCACCTCACAATGATACCTATCAACTTGCCACCCTTCCTCACGGCGTCCCCTACGGAAAGTGTGGCTTCGGTGCATCTCAAGACTTGGAAGTCACCAGATAAAGGCTCGGGGCTCTTTTCTATGGCTTTGATACCAACTGTGACGCCCCCAAAATAGGTATACATCACCCATTCTGAGTCGCTAAATACATGGTACAGAATATAACTATAAACTTAATTATACAACTGTCGTGTAAAATACGACAAAACATAGCTGAGAGTTTAAACAAGAATATTACCTTCTAGACAATATCCACACTCAATGGAGTCCACATTACAATTATTATCCCACTATTTCACAGAATAGTGAGGACTACTAATGCATCATCTCGGACCATCACTCTGTTCCCTGACTAGTCCCAGCTATATTCTCATTTTTTGAAGAGAACAATGAAAGCAAAAGGATGAGCTCAACTAGCCCAGCAAGAAATAGTATGACTAAGATAATGCAGAATAAATTATCGTTAGCCTTTAACAGTGTTAAATTGATAAAATACAATAAACATCAAGTTTAACTGTAGCGGAACAAGCAATCCATTAGAAGAGTCAAGTAGAACATGATAACTACTATCTTATATGATTTAAAAAGTTTTTCATCAACTTTATCGCTGAGACTCAGCTTAATAAATAAACCACATCATCGAATCATCCCTGCACTACGGGCCAATGATATTCATGTAATCATCAATGGTCATGATCATACCAACAACTGTCCATTAATACACTACGGGCCAATGAAGACTTTTATCACATCATTTATAACATTACGGTCATGATTATACCAAATAATCTCTGGTCATAATTATACCAATCAATAGTACATCTATGCACGTAAGCCACAGATGACTTTTATCATAATATAAGTATGAGGATGATGACAATGTTATAAGAATTTAATCAAACGAGATCAAGGATAAATATTAAAGACTTTAAATTTATCCAGAGCTTAGAAATATCTAAATTGTCAACATGATACTTCTTTGTGGAGTAAAATTTAAGAATAATATTCATGTATCAAAAATAATCTTGGACAGAAAAGAAATTAATTTTTATCGTGAATAGTATCCCGTGAATAGTACTTCGAGAATAGTACCCCGTGAATAGTATTCCGGTATGAAAAATACCCCGAATACCCGAGTGATTAATACTCGAGTGAATAGTACCCGAGTGAATAGTAACCCATGAATAGTAACTCGGTATAAAAAGTATCCCGAATCCTCGGGTGAATAATATTCGAGTGAATAGTAACCGAATGAATAGAAACCCGTGAATAGTACCCCGGGTGAAAATATTGATATTTAATAAAAAAAAGTTCAGATCAATATTCCAATGAAACGATACTGGATGAAGCGCAAAACTCAAGGATATGAAAAGAAATAATATATGAAACTTACAATGGTAAGTTTAGATTTAAGAATATGAAAAGAAATAATATATGAAACTACAAATGGATTTTCACTTGTCATGCGGTAGTCTGCGTAGACAGATCATTTCCACAATTTAATAACAATTGAATACGAAGGGTTATTCACCAGGCATGCGGTAGTCCGCGTAGACAGGTTATTTCTACAGAATAATAAAGAATGGAATAACAAAAGATTTCACCATGCATGCGGTAGTCCGCGTAGACAGGTTATTCCCACAGAATAATAAAAAATGGAATAACAAAAGATTTAACCATGCATGCGGTAGTCCGCATAGATAGGTTATTCCAACAGAATAATAAAGAATGGAATAACAAAAGAATTTCACCATACATGCGGTAGTCCGCGTAGACACGTTATTCCAACAGAATAATAAAGAATGGAATAACAACTCTTACGAGTATTGAAAGAAAATAACTCTCTTCATGAATACGAAAGAAATAATACCCCTTACGAGTATTGAACGAAGATAATATTCCTTACGAATACGAAAAATAATATCGTAAGCAAATATGAAATAAATAACACCCCTTACCTTAGTAGAAGATTAAATATTGAAGTAGGGTAGTAGCAGAATATTCCTCTTCTTTCTCTCTATAGTTTCTCTATCTAAAATTTCAGTGAATTCGTAAGAAATAATGAAGGAATGAGCTTCTATTTATAGGAAAAAGGACTGAATAGTAACTAATTCATGAACGGCCCGATTAATTTACTTTTAAACGGACGGTCCATATTGATTTACAATTAAAACTTAAAGCAACGGTCCATACTGATTTACTATTAAAACATTAAACTAGCGATCCATATTAATTTACTATTATAACTTTTCACCAGTGGTCTATATTGATTTACTATTATATCTTCAACCAACGATCTTAAAATTAGCACATCTCCTCATGGAATAATAAGCCAAACTTATAACAAACACCTCATAACAAACCCCTCTATTTTATTTTACCGCCATCTTCGGATTACATGACTGTAAGTTGTACGTTACACACATTCACTCAACCTTTTCAAGCCACACTCTATGCACTCAACCATTCCAAAATATTAACAAAATTTTCACTTGGCACAACCATATATAGACATACAAATAGATATATCAATACATATTCAAATGCGTGCCCCAAGTGAAAAATTATGTCTAACCAAAAGTATAAAATAAAGTACAATAATTAAGAATTAAGTATTGTAAAACAAATACACTAAATAGATATACATAAAAGAACTCATTCAAAACTCATATCACAGAAAATTTAAGCCATAATTCTTGGTAGTTTATTCAATAACCACCAACAAACCATCACATTCAAGCAAGACCAATCAAAAAAATTACTATATTCCGAACAAAATTTAGAATTACACATGACTCGTATATGGTCGACCCATAAACCAATCTGTAAACCATAATGTAAAATATTATATATATGTGTATTACATATTTTTATAATATATAATATTTATATATTTACGTACATATGTATGTATATTATATATAATATATAATAGATAATATAATATAATACATATATAGAGATATATTTACATTACATATATAATATAATAATATAATAATATATATAATAACATAATAATATGATGATATGATATGAACATGAAATGATATGATATGATGACATGACATGATATGATATGTTATGATATGATATACCACCTCCTTATTATAATATATAATAATATAATATAATTATACCACTTCTTTAAATATTTGAAACCTATAAAATTAGCTCTCCGACTCCTCCATTTCCCTTCCTAAATTTATCACAAAATCTTAAACCTCACTACATTGTTACATCCCTCCTCTGTCCAAGAAAGTTGTAACTCTTGTTAAACCTGTGTTCTTAAACAGAAAATTAAGTTAAAAAAACAAGAATAAAAAATAAAATATACCGATAAATAGTACCTCATGTTCGTAAAGACTTCTAAATTGAACGAGCATGTTAAGAATCAATACAACATGCAAAATATTTTTAAAATCTCGTTCAAACTTAAATCGCATTAGTACAATATCATTTAAACATAGCAAACCATAATTTCTAATTTTAGTAATACATTTGTTACTAAAATTTCTTCAAGCTCGAAAATACCAATATTGATCCAATTTCGAGAAGTCAGCTTCTATATTTTACCGCCATCATCAGATTACATGGTCGTAAGTTGTACGTTACAAAAATTCACTCAACATTTCCAAGCCACACTCTATGCAGTCATCCTTTTCAAAACATTAACAAAATTTTCACTTGATACAATCATATATATAGACATACAAATAGGTATACCAATACATATTCAAATGGGTTCCCCAAATGAAAAATTATGTCTAACCAAAAGTTTAAAATAAAGTAGAACAATTAAGAATTAAGTACTATAAAATAAATACACTAAATAGATATACATAACTCATTCAAAATCCATATCACAATAAGTTTAAGACATAATTCTTGGTAGTTTATTCAATAACCACCAACGAACCATCACATTCATTCAAAGACTAATCAAAAAGATTAATATATTCCAAACAAATTATAAAATTACACATGACTCATATATTGGTCGACCCATAAACCAATTTTTAAACCATAATGTAACATATTATATATATATATATATATATATATATGTATGTATGTATGTATATTATGTATAATATATAATAGATAATATAATATAATACATATATAGAAATATATATTATCTATCTTACATATATAATATAATATAATATAATAATAATATAATATAATTATATGATATGATATGTTACAATATGATATGATATGATATAGCACCTCCTTAATATAATATATAATAATATAATATAATTATACCACAGAAACTATAAAATTAGCTCTCCTACTCCTATACCTAAGTACATCCCTCTATTTCCCTTCCTAGATTTATCACAAAATCTAAACCTCACTACATTCTTACGTCCCTGCTCTGTCCAAGAAAGTTGCAACTCTTGTTAAACCTGTGTTCTCAAACAGAAAATTAAGTTAAAAAAATAAGAATAAAAAATAAAATATACCGATAAATAGTACCTCATGTTCGTAAAGATTTCTAAATTGAGCGAGCTTGTTAAGAACCAATATAACCTGCAAAATATTTTTAAAATCTCGTTCAAACTTAAATCGCATTAGTACAATATCATTCAAACATATCAAACAATAATTTCTAATTTTAATATACCTTTGTTACTGAAATTTCTTCAAGCTTGAAAATACCAATATTGATCCAATTCGAGAAGCTGAAGCTTCTATATTTTACCCTCATCTTCAGATTCCATGGTTGTAAGTTGTACGTTACAAAAATTCACTCAACCTTTCCAAGCGACACTCTATGCACTCAACATTTCCAAGACATTAACAAAAATTTTATTTGGCATAACCATATATAGACATACAAATAGATATATCAATACATTCAAATGTGTGTCCCAAGTGAAAAATTATTTCTAACCAAAAGTATAAAATAAAGTAGAATAATTAAGAATTAAGTACTGTAAAACAAAAAAACTAAATAGATATACTTAACTCATTCAAAATTCATATCACAATAAGTTTAAGACATAATTAATTCTTGGTAGTTTATTCAATAACCACCAACGAACCATCACATTCAAGCAAGACCAATCAAAAAAATTACTATATTCCAAACAAAATAATAGAATTACACATGACTCATATATTGGTCGACCCATAAACCAATTTGTAAACCATAATGTACCATATTATATATATATATATATATATATATATATATATATATATATATATATATTACATATTTATATATTTATATAACATGTTATATATTTACACACATACGTATGTATATTGTGACGCCCTCAAAATTAGGTATACATCACCCATCTTGGGTCGTCAGATACATAGTACAGAATACAAATACAACTTACTAATACAACTGTCGTGTACAATACGACAAAACATAAACTGTGAGTTTGAATACAAATATTATCTTCTAGAGAGTATTCATACTCAAAATGAGTCCTCATTACATTTATTAACACACTATTACATAGAATAGTGAGGACTACTAACTAATACTATCATTCGGACCATCACTCCGTTCCCCGACTTGCCCCAGCTACGTTCTCATTTCCTGAAGAGAACAGTGAAAGAAAGGGTGAGCTCAACTAGTCCAGTAAGAAATATTATGACTAAGATAATACATAATAAATTATCATTAGCCTTCAACAATGTTAAACTGATAAAATATAATAGACATCAAGTTTAACTGCAGTGGAATAAGAAATCCATTAAAAGAGTTAAGTAGAAAATAAACTCTACTATCTTTTATGATTTAAAAGGTTTTTCAACACTGTGATCGCTGGGACTCAGCTTAATAAAATAATCCACATCATCGAATCACCCCTGCACTACGGCCAAGGATATTCGTGTATTCATTAATGGTCACGATCATGTCAACAACTGTCCATCAATGCACTACGGGCCAATGAGAACTTTTACCACATCATTTGTAACATTACGGTCATGATTATACCGAATAATCTCTGGTCATAATTATACCAAGTCCATCTATGCACTACAGGCCATAGATGACTTTCAACATTTTATAAACATGGGGATGATGACAATGATATAAGAATTCAATAAAACAAGTTCAAGAATTAATTTATCCAAGAATTAATAACGTCCAAATTGTCAACATGATACTGCTTTGTGGAGTAAAATTCAAGAATGCTTAGAAGAATATTTTCATGAAAATATACTGGATGAACCGCAATTATCAAGGATATTCCACTAATTTCATGGAGTATAAAAGTTAAAACTTAACCAACTGAGTATAGTAAAGAATGGAATAACAAAAGAAATCACCCGGCATGCGATAGACCGCACAGACAGGTTATTCTAACAGAATAATAAATAATGGAACCAGGTCCAGCGTAAACGCACAGACAGGATATTCCGACAGAATAATAAATAATAGAACCAGGTCCGATGTAAAACACACAGACAGGATGTTCCAACAAAATAATAACAAGACGGAACCAGGTCCGGTGTAAAACACACAGACAGGATATTCCAACAGAATAATAATAAAAACGAAACTAGGTCCGGTGTAAAACACACAGACAGGATGTTCCAACAGAATAACAGAAGAATGTCACCAAGTATAGGGTAGACCGCGTATACAGGTTATTTCAACAGAATAATAAAAAATGGAATAACAAAAGTTCTTTTCATGAATAAGAAAGAATAACACCCCTTACCGTTTTAAAGAAGAGCTGAAATAAGGAAGTAGTTAAGTAGCAGAATACTCTTCTTCTCTCTCTCTATAGTTTCTCTCTCTAGAGTTCAGTGAATTCGTAAGAAATAATGAAGGAATGAGCTGCTATTTATAAAAAAATAGAATGCATAGTAGCTAATCCATGAACGGTCCAGATTGATTACTTTAATCTGACGGTCCATATTTAAAGAAAAATCTTTTAAATAAAATATAATATATTCTATTTATAGAATAACTTTAATAAAGTATTCTGTTTTATATAAAAAGATGTTTCTGTTTTATTACGTTAATAATACGAATAAAACAAAACGTCATTATCGCTAAATAATTCATATTATTAACTGACAATAATTGAATCAAACTGAGTGACTTCTCACATAAGCATTAATAATCAATACCGTGTGCTACTATGCAACCACACGTATTACTGTACTTTTACTACCGAGTAGTTCAACAGTATCAATGGTAAAACTTCCGCCGTTATTTTTAATAAAATATTTTTGTCGTTTTCTCAATCCGACAATAATTCCGTTGTGGGGTCCACCAATGATTGTGCCGTTGTACGAATATTCCCTGTTAAAATGAATATTCCCCGACCAATCGAATATTATATAACAACTTGCGTACTTTGCAAAATTTATAAATATTACCCACAACTATAACATTATATCAAATTAACTCCATAATATTCAAAAATGATATTTATACAAAATTCATCTTTATTTATAAAAGTTGGGGTCTTACATATATTATGTATAATATATAATAGATAATATTATATAATACACACACACACACACACACACACACATATATATATATATATATATATATATATATATTATCTAGAGTTATATGTATGTACACAGTTGTGTATTACACAGTAAAGCTATGACGACGAATTTTTTGGGATATGGCGACAGTTACCCGTCGCCATAGCCTAAAATAGCTATGACGATGGGTGAAACCGTCACTATAGCCCAAAAAACTGTGGTCATATTCAACTGTGTAATACACAGCTGTGTACGCACATTTTTCCCTATTATCTATATTACATATATAATATAATACAATAATATAATAATATAATAATATAATAATATATATAATAATATAATAATATATATAATAATATGATATGATATGTTCTGATATGATATGACATGATATGATATTATATGACATGACATGACATGATATGATATGATATTTTATGATATGATATACCACCTCCTTAATATAATATATAATAATATAATATAATTATACCACCTCCTTAAATATTTGGAACCTATACAATTAGTTCTCCTAGTCATATACCTAAGTACACCCCTCTATTTCCCTTCCTAAATTTATCACAAAATCTAAACCTCACTACATTCTTACGTCCCTCCTCTGTCCAAGAAGGTTGCAACGCTTGTTAAACCTAAGTTCTCAAACAGAAAAATAAGTTAAAAAAATAAGAATAAAAAACAAAGTATACCGATACACAGTACCTCATGTTCTTAAAGACTTCTAAATTGAGCGAGCTTGTTAAGAATCAATACAACCTGCAAAATATTTTTAAAATCTCGTTCAAACTTAAATCGCATTAGTACAATATCATTCAAACATAGCAAACAACAATTTTTAATTTTAATAATACATTAGTTACTGAAATTTCTTCAAGCTTTAAAATACCATTATTGATCTAATTTCGAGAAGCTGAAGCTTCTATATTTTACCCTCATCTTCAAATTACATGGTTATAAGTTGTACGTTACAAAAATTCACTCAACCTTTCCAAGCCACACTCTATGCACTCAACCTTTCCAAAACATTAAAAAAAATTCACTTGGCACAACCATATATAGACATACAAATAGATATATCAATACATATTCAAATGGGTGCCCCAAGTGAAAAATTATGTCTAACCAAAAATATAAAAAAAAGTAGAATAATTAAGAATTAAGTACTATAAAACAGATTCACTAAATAGATATACTTAACTCATTCAAATTCCATATCACAATAAGTTTAAGACATAATTATTGGTAGTTTATTCAATAACCACCAACGAACACATTCAAGCAAAGACCAATCAAAAAAAATTAATATATTCCAAATAAATTATAGAATTACACATGACTCGTATATTGGTCGACCCATAAACCAATCTATATAAATATATATTTACATATTTATATAATATATATATATATATATATATATATATTCTATATTACATATATAATATAATTATATAATAATATAATTATATATATAATAATCTAATAATATGATATAATATGATATGATATTATATGAATGACATGGTATGATATGATATGATATACCACCTCCTTAATATAATATATAATAATATAATATAATTATACCACCTCCTTAAATATTTGGAACCTATAAAATTAGCTCTCATACTCCTATACACCTAAGTACACCCCTCTATTTCCCTTCCTAAATTTATCACAAATTCTAAACCTCACTACATTCTTACGTCCCTTTCTCTGTCCAAGAAAATTGCAACTCTTGTTAAACCTATGTTCTCAAACAGAAAATTAAGTTAAAAAAATAAGAATAAAAAATAAAATATACCAATAAATATTATCTCATGTTCATAAAGACTTCTAAATTGAGCGAGGTTGTTAAGAATCAATACAACATGCAAAATATTTTTAAAATCTAGTTCAAACTTAAATCGCATTAATACAATATCATTCAAACGAAGTAAACAATAATTTCTAATTTTAATAATACCTTTGATACTGAAATTTCTTCAAGCTTGAAAATATCAATATTGATCCAATTTTGAGAAGCTGAAGCTTCTATATTTTATCGCCATCTTCAGATTACATGGTTATAAGTTGTACGTTACAAAAATTCACTTAACCTTTCCAAGCCACACACTATGCACTCAACCTTCCCAAAATATTAACAAAATTTTCACTTGGAACAACCATACATAGACATACAAATATATATATATATATATATATATATATATATATCAATACATATTCAAATGGGTGCCCCAAGTGAAAAATTATGTCTAACCAAAAGTATATAATAAAGTAGAATAATTAAGAATTAAATACAGTAAAACAAATACACTAAATAGATATACTTAACTCATTCAAAATCCATATATCACAATAAGTTTAAGACATAATTCTTGGTAGTTTATTCAATAACCACCAACGAACCATCACATTCAAGCAAAGACCAATTAAAAAAATTACTATATTCCAAAAAAATTATATTACACATGATCATATATTGGTCGACCCATAAACCAATCTGTAAACCATAATGTAACATATTATATATACATGTATCACATATTTATATAATATATAATATTTATATATTTATATAACATATTATATATTTATATATTTACATACATACATATGTATATTATGTAAAATATATAATAGATAATATAATATAATATAATACATATATAGAGATATATATTATCTATATTACATATATAATATAATAATATAATAATACAATAATATATATATTAATATAATCATATGATAATATGATATGACATGACATGACATGACATGACATGATATGATATGGTATGATATGATATGATATGATATGATATGATATGATATGATATATCACCTCCTTAATATAATATATAATAATATAATTATATCACCTCCCTAAATATTTGGAACTTATAAAATTAGCTCTCATATATTCCTATACCTAAGTACACCCCTCTATTTCTCTTCCTAAATTTATCATAAAATCTAAACCTCACTACATTATTACGTCCATTCTCTGTCCAAGAAAATTGCAACGCTTGTTAAACCTGTGTTCTCAAACAAAGAATTAAGTTAAAAAAATAAAAATAAAAAATAAAATATACCGATAAATAGTACCTCATGTTCGTAAAGACTTCTAAATTGAGCGAGCTTGTTAAGAATCAATACAACCTGCAAAATATTTTTAAAATCTCGTTCAAACTTAAATCGCATTAGTACAATATCATTCAAACATAGCAAACAACAATTTCTAATTTTAATAATACATTTGTTACAAAAATTTCTTCAAGCTTGAAAATACCAATATTGATCCAATTTCAAGAAACAGAAGCTTCTATATTTTATCCCCATCTTCAGATTACATGGTTGTAAGTTGTACGTTACAAAAATATACTCAACCTTTCCAAGTCACACACTCTATGCACTCAACCTTTCCAAAACATTAACAAAATTTTCACTTGGCACAACAATTTATAGACATACAAATAGATATATCAATATATATTCAAATGGGTGCCCCAAGTGAAAAATTATGTCTAACCAAAAGTATAAAATAAAGTAGAATAATTAATAATTAAATACTATAAAACAATTACACTAAATAGATATACTTAACTCATTCAAAATCCATATCACAATAACCACCAACGAATCATCACATTCAAGCAAAGACCAATTAAAAAAACTATTATATTCCAAACAAATTATAGAATTACACATGACTCATATATTGGTCGACCCATAAACCAATCTGTAAACCATAATGTAACATATTATATATACATGTATTACGTATTTATATAATATATAATATATAATATTTATATAAAATATTATATTTTTATATATTTAATGTATATTATGTAAAATATATAATAGATAATAGATAATATAATATAATACATATATATATATATATATATATATATATTATATATATAATATAATAAATATATATATATATATATATATATAATAATATAATATATAATATAATATGATATGATATGATATGATATGGTATGATATACCACCTCCTTAATATAATATATAATAATATAATATTATTATACCACCACCTTAAATATTTAGAACCTATAAAATTAGCTCTCATACTCCTATACCTAAGTACACCCCTCTATTTCCCTTCTTAAATCTATCACAAAATCTAAACCTCACTACATTCTTACGTCCCTTCTCTGTCCAAGAAAGTTACAACTCTTGTTAAACCTGTTTTATCAAAAAAGAAATTAAATTAAAAAAATAATAATAAAAAACAAAATATACCGATAAATTGTACCTCATGTTCGTAAAGACTTCTAAATTGAGCGAGCTTGTTAAGAATCAATACAACCTGCAAAATATTTTTATAATCTCGTTCAAACTTAAATCTCATTCATACAATATCATTCAAACATAGAAAACAACAATTTCTAATTTTAATAATACCATTATTACAGAAATTTCTTCAAACTTGAAAATACCAATCCAATTTCGAGAAGCTGAAACTTCTATATTTTACCCCCATCTTCAGATTACATTGTTGTAAGTTGTACTTTACAAAAATTCACTCAATATTTTCAAGCCACACTCTATGCATTCAACCTTTCCAAAATATTAACAAAATTTTCACTTGGCACAACCATATATAGATATACAAATAGATATATCAATACATATTCAAATGGATGCATTAAGTGAATAATTATGTCAAATCAAAAGTATAAAATAAAGTAGAATAATTAAAAATTAAGTATTGTAAACAAATACACTAAATAGATATACTTAACTCATTCAAAATCCATATCACATCAAGTTTAAGACATAATTCTTGATAGTTTATTCAATAACCACCAATGAACCATCACATTCTAGCAAGACCAATCAAAAAAATTACTATATTCCAAACAAAGTATGAAATTACACATGACTCATATATGGTCGACAATAAACCAATCTGTAAATCATAATGTAACATATTATATATATGTGTATTACATATTTATATAATATATAATATTTAAATATTTTCATACATATGTATGTATATTACGTATAATACATAATAAATAATATAATATAATACATATATAGAGATATATATGATCTATATTACATTACATATATAATATAATAATATAATAATATATATAATAACATAATAATATGAAGATATGATATGATCATGACATGATACGATATGAACATGACATGATATGATATGATATGATATGATGACATGATATGATATGATATGATATGATATGATATGATATGATATGTTATGATATACCACCTCCTTATTATAATATATAATAATATAATATAATTATACCACTTCTTTAAATATTTGAAACCTATAAAATTAGCTCTCCTACTCCTGTACCTAAGTACACCCCTCCATTTCCCTTCCTAAATTTATCACAAAATCTTAAACCTCACTACATTCTTAAGTCCCTCCTCTATCCAAGAAAGTTGTAACTCTTGTTAAACCTGTGTTCTTAAACAGAAAATTAAGTTAAAAAAATAAGAATAAAAAATAAAATATACCGATAAATAGTACCTCATGTTCGTAAAGACATCTAAATTGAGCGAGCTTGTTAAGAATCAATACAACCTGCAAAATATATTTAAAATCTCATTCAAACTTAAATCGCATTAGTACAATATCTTTCAAACATAGCAAACAACAATTTCTAATTTTAATAATACCTTTATTACTGAAATTTCCTCAAGCTTGAAAATACCAATATTGATCCAATTTCGAGAAGCTGAAGCTTTAATATTTTATCTCCATCTTCGGATTACATGGTTGTAAGTTGTACGTTACACAAATTTACTCAACCTTTTCAAGCCACACTCAATGCACTCAACCTTTCCAAAATATTTACAAAATTTTCACTTGACACAACCATATATAGACATACAAATAGATATATACATATTCAAATGCGTGCCCCAAGTGAAAAATTATGTCTAACCAAAAGTATAAAATAAAGTACAATAATTAAGAATTAAGTATTGTAAAACAAATACACTAAATAGATATACATAAAAGAACTCATTCGAAACCCATATCACAAAAAGTTTAAGCCATAATTCTTGGTTGTTTATTCAATAACCACCAACAAACCATCACATTCAAGCAAGACCAATCAAAAAAATTACTATATTCCGAACAAAATTTAGAATTACACATGACTCGTATATGGTCGACCCATAAACCAATCTGTAAACCAAAATGTAACATATTATATATATGTGTATTACATATTTATATAATATATAATATTTATATATTTACATACATATGTATGTATATTATGTATAATATATAATAGATAATATAATACAATACATATATAGAGATATATTTACATTACATATATAATATAATAATATAATAATATATATAATAACATAATAATATGATGATATGATATGGACATGAAATGATATGATATGATATGATGACATGACATGATATGATATAATATGATATGATATGTTATGTTATGATATGATATACCACCTCCTTATTATAATATATAATAATATAATATAATTATACCACTTCTTTAAATATTTGAAACCTATAAAATTAGCTCTCCTACTCATGTACCTAAGTACACCCCTCCATTTCCCTTCCTAAATTTATCACAAAATCTTAAACCTCACTACAATCTTACATCCCTCCTATGTCCAAGAAAGTTGTAACTCTTGTTAAACCTGTGTTCTTAAACAGAAAATTAAGTTAAAAAAACAAGAATAAAAAATAAAATATACCGATAAATAGTACCTCATGTTCGTAAAGACTTCTAAATTGAGCGAGCTTGTTAAGAATCAATACAACCTGCAAAATATATTTAAAATCTCATTCAAACTTAAATCGCATTAGTACAATATCTTTCAAACATAGCAAACAACAATTTCTAATTTTAATAATACCTTTATTACTGAAATTTCTTCAAGCTTGAAAATACCAATATTGATCCAATTTCGAGAAGCTGAAGCTTTTTTATTTTACCGCCATCTTCGGATTACATGACTGTAAGTTGTACGTTACACACATTCACTCAACCTTTTCAAGCCACACTCTATGCACTCAACCATTCCAAAATATTAACAAAATTTTCACTTGGCACAACCATATATAGACATACAAATAGATATATCAATACATATTCAAATGCGTGCCCCAAGTGAAAAATTATGTCTAACCAAAAGTATAAAATAAAGTACAATAATTAAGAATTAAGTATTGTAAAACAAATACACTAAATAGATATACATAAAAGAACTCATTCAAAACCCATATCACAGAAAATTTAAGCCATAATTCTTGGTAGTTTATTCAATAACCACCAACAAACCATCACATTCAAGCAAGACCAATCAAAAAAATTACTATATTCCGAACAAAATTTAGAATTACACATGACTCGTATATGGTTGACCCATAAACCAATCTGTAAACCATAATGTAAAATATTATATATATGTGTATTACATATTTTTATAATATATAATATTTATATATTTACGTACATATGTATGTATATTATATATAATATATAATAGATAATATAATATAATACATATGTAGAGATATATTTACATTACATATATAATATAATAATATAATAATATATATAATAACATAATAATATGATGATATGATATGAACATGAAATGATATGATATGATGACATGACATGATATGATATGTTATGATATGATATACCACCTCCTTATTATAATATATAATAATATAATATAATTATACCACTTCTTTAAATATTTGAAACCTATAAAATTAGCTCTCCGACTCCTCCATTTCCCTTCCTAAATTTATCACAAAATCTTAAACCTCATTACATTCTTACATCCCTCCTCTGTCCAAGAAAGTTGTAACTCTTGTTAAACCTGTGTTCTTAAACAGAAAATTAAGTTAAAAAAACAAGAATAAAAAATAAAATATACCGATAAATAGTACCTCATGTTCGTAAAGACTTCTAAATTGAGCGAGCTTGTTAAGAATCAATACAACCTGCAAAATATATTTAAAATCTCATTCAAACTTAAATCGTATTAGTACAATATCTTTCAAACATAGCAAACAACAATTTCTAATTTTAATAATACCTTTATTACTGAAATTTCTCCAAGCTTGAAAATACCAATATTGATCCAATTTCGAGAAGCTGAAGCTTTTACATTTTACTGCCATCTTCGGATTACATGGTTGTAAGTTGTACGTTACACAAATTCACTCAACCTTTTCAAGCCACACTCTATGCACTCAACCTTTCCAAAATATTAACAAAATTTTCACTTGGCACAACCATATATAGACATACAAATAGATATATCAATACATATTCAAATGCGTGCCCCAAGTGAAAAATTATGTCTAACCAAAAGAAATAAAGTACAATAATTAAGAATTAAGTACTGTAAAACAAATACACTAAGTAGATATACATAAAAGAACTCATTCAAAACCCATATCACAAAAAGTTTAAGCCATAATTCTTGGTAGTTTATTCAATAACCACCAACAAACCATCACATTCAAGCAAGACCAATCAAAAAAATTACTATATTTCGAACAAAATTTAGAATTACACATGACTCGTATATGGTCGACCCCATAAACCAATCTGTGAACCATAATGTAACATATTATATATATGTGTATTACATATTTATATAATATATAATATTTATATATTTACGTACATATGTATGTATATTATATATAATATATAATAGATAATATAATATAATACATATATAGAGATATATTTACATTACATATATAATATAATAATATATATGATAACATAATAATATGATGATATGATATGAACATGAAATGATATGATATGATATGATGACATGACGTGATATGATATGTTATGATATGATATACCACCTCCTTATTATAATATATAATAATATAATATAATTATACCACTTCTTTAAATATTTGAAACCTATAAAATTAGCTCTCCGACTCCTCCATTTCCCTTCCTAAATTTATCACAAAATCTTAAATCTCACTACATTCTTACATCTCTCCTCTGTCCAAGAAAGTTGTAACTCTTGTTAAACCTGTGTTCTTAAACAGAAAATTAAGTTAAAAAAACAAGAATAAAAAATAAAATATACCGATAAATAGTACCTCATGTTCGTAAAGACTTCTAAATTGAGCGAGCTTGTTAAGAATCAATACAACCTGCAAAATATATTTAAAATCTCATTCAAACTTAAATCGTATTAGTACAATATCTTTCAAACATAGCAAACAACAATTTCTAATTTTAATAATACCTTTATTACTGAAATTTCTTCAAGCTTGAAAATACCAATATTGATCCAATTTCGAGAAACTGAAGCTTTTATATTTTACCGCCATCTTCGGATTACATGGTTGTAAGTTGTACGTTACACAAATTCACTCAACCTTTTCAAGCCACACTCTATGCACTCAACCTTTTCAAAAATTAACAAAATTTTCACTTGGCACAACCATATATAGACATACAAATAGATATATCAATACATATTCAAATGCGTGCCCCAAGTGAAAAATTATGTCTAACCAAAAGTATAAAATAAAGTACAATAATTTAGAATTAAGTACTGTAAAACAAATATACTAAATAGATATACATAAAAGAACTCATTCAAAACCCATATCACAAAAAGTTTAAGCCATAATTCTTGGTAGTTTATTCAATAACCACCAACAAACCATCACATTCAAGTAAGACCAATCAAAAAAATTACTATATTCCGAACAAAATTTAGAATTACACATGACTCGTATATTGGTCGACCCATAAACCAATCCGTAAACCTTAATGTAACATATTATATATTTTTATATTTATATAATATGTATATATTTATATAGCATATTATATATTTATACTAGTTGTGTCCCGTGCCTCCGGCACTACATGGGTGGTAGGATTTATCTCAAACTTTGGACGGCTCAGATAATTTTTTAAGATGAGCGGAAAATTTAAAATCAGTTGTATTTTGTTAGATAGATATTTACATACATACGTATGTATATTATGTATAATACATAATAGATATTATAATAGAATACATATATAGAGATATACATTATCTATATTACATATATAATATAATATAATAATATAATATATTAATAATATAATTATAATATAATATTATTAATATATAATATATAATATAATATAATATAATACACCACCTCCTTAATATAATATATAATATAATAATAATATAATTATACCACCTCAAATATTTGAAACCTATAAAATTAGCTCTCCTACTCCTACACCTAAGTACACTCCTCTATTTCCCTTCCTAAATTTATCACAAAATTTAAACCTCACTACATTCTTACATCTCTCCTCTATTATCCCAAGAAGGTTGCAACTTTTGTTAAACCTGTGTTCTCAAACAGAAAATTAAGTTAGAAAAATAAGAATAAAGAACAAAATATACCGATAAATAGTACCTCATGTTGGTAAAGACTTCTAAATTGAGCCAACTTGCTAAGAATCTATTCAACAAATAGTCCTCAAGTAATCAAGAACCTCCTGGAAACATAATTCACAATGTAAAAAAGTATTCTTTGCTTTTACATTTGTTATATAAAACATTGACGCTCTGTATGAAAATAATTACATACCAAGATCAGAAGCAAAAAAGAAAAGGCTATAGTATAATTAAATCTAAAAAAGTGCAAGCTAGTTTTGCTGGTAAAGCCTTGCGTGGCTGTGGTTGTCACCTAGTCCCGCTTTTCATTAGTGCCAAAATCACCAGAAAGATTTTTACACTAGGTGATTCAGTTATGGGATTTTATAGAAATTTTACAAAAGGGAGGGCTGATCAGATATAGGAGCTGAGAATATACTGATACAAATTATTTTTAAAATCTCGTTCAAACTTAAATCGAATTAGTACAATATCATTCAAACATAACAAACAACAATTTCTAATTTTAATAATACATTTGCTACAGAAATTTTTTCATGTTTGCAAATACCAATATTAATCTAATTTCAAAAAGCTGAATCTCCTATCTTTTACCCCATCTGATGCTTACATAGATAGCATTTCTGCTTTCTAGAGATGCTGCAACCTTGATAGCAAGTTCAGAGAGCTCTTTCCTAGCAGCTTCAAGCCCCAACAGAAGCCACTGTCTGGTCATTGAGCTTCAATTCGTAGCTGAAGTCGGCGCTGAACCTGGTTTCGAGATCTTACCTCTTTGAAGGGGTTTATATTAACCACACTTTTGATTGGAGATGATAGAACTCTAATGAGGTTTTTGGGGTTAATTAACAATCTCAGGGAGGTTACCCTTTGTTAGTTCATCGTCAACTTATATTGTGGTCTAAAAGGGTCATGTCAAAAGGATATTTCTACCTACTAGCAATATAACAAGTATAAAACCCTTGTTACGTAAAATGGCAGTATAGTCGATGTTTCAGTGGAGGATCCTGGATAGCCATTAGGTACAACAGAGGAGGTTTTCTTTTTAAAGGTGGGTTTTCCATAGCATCTTCTATTTTCTTTTTAAAGTTGGGTTTTCCATAGCATCTAATTTTATAGTTTAGACATTTTAAGTGCAAGATAAAACATCCACTCTGGTAGAATCCTTATTGTAACTAAAACTGTAAGCACATAGGTATTGGTATATACTGGAACTTTAAAGTTTCACCATCTTTTCTAAAAGTCAAACCGCTTACTTTTTGGTCAAACAAAAGACCAAAAAGTATTGAGACTTTGTAATCAAAATTTACCCATACAAACCACATAAATTATGAAGTAAAATCTTCTGCAGGAAACTGTAGAGCTCATTGAAGTGGCTAAACTAAAAAGTGCAAGGTGCTTAATTTAAATGGACACACAAGAAAACTAACCTCCAGTCGGTCATGCAGCCTTAGCTGAACTTCCATCTGAACTTGCAAAGCCTCAGTAATGTGGTAGCCACTGCTCAAAATATGTAAAGTAGATAAAATTATTACTCAAGAAAGCTAGATGACCCTTTCTGATAGAAAGTTTAAAAGATATTTATCATACTCATTCAGATCTTGTACCATCATTCTTGATGATGTTGATGTAGATGAACCTGTGTCCTGGCTCTCTGCAATGCAAGATGCTGCAATAATCCCAACTACACTGTAGTAATTAATTGATAAGAATTCCAACCAGTGTTACTCATCATGCAAAACATGAGAATTCCAAAAAGTGTTACTCATCATACAAAATGTCTCGCTTTGGTCTAGCAGAGATTCATTTGCTTACTTTGTACAACCATTTATATCTTTCATCATTGCGTCCAACTCTCCATAAACACTAACACATTCTCTTGTGTGTGCACACACAAGGACCTAATTCAGTTGAGTAACCAGTACACCCCTCTGAAAGATTCGTGGCCCATACCAAGAATTGTATTAAAAAGTCTTCTTGTACATTATGTTACAATGTGCTAGTGTGCTACTCACGAATTAGTTCTTGTATTGGGTCCTTTTATATAACCATGTTAATATAACATATAGGGGGATTATTGGATCCAGGTTATACAAGATTGGGGCATACCATCTTTAGAATTGTCGGTTAACTCCTTGCAAGATTGCTTCCCCAACCAATATTTATGCAAAAAAGAGATACTTGAGTTATGCTCTTAAGATTGGATCTATCATATACAATGCAGAGAGAGTTATGCTCTTAAGATTAGAACTATCATATATAAAGCACTACAAGTACGTGGAGCAACTTTTGCGCACTAAAAGGAGATCGCAAAAATAAAGTACATAATATTATAGTCATAACAAGTATACAAGAATTTTACGTCCATTGTTATTGGTTCTAAAGTTAATTTGTCTGTTTTGTTTTTCTTTATATTAATTTCAATTTTTCAAGAATATGTAAATACATGTCTAAACAATGATATATTCTTTCTTTTGGCTTTTTTTTTCTTATTGCGTTGAATAACAATGAAAGAAAAATTAAATTAACGGACATAACAAACCTGAAGATGCGACTTCGAATGATATAGGGTGAGGCCTTTTACCTCCATTGTTCTCATAATTGTCTTTGGGGTTGCTTCTGCAATGCAAATCAGGATATTGCAGAACATATTAGCTAACTGATCCAACAAGAATACTCAAAAATACTAACCATGAGAAAATGTAATATTATAATGCCACCAACAAAGTTAGTTAACCAAAACAGAGTCATATTAAAAAAAATATTAGATATCTCAGGTCAGATGTGGGTGTACCCAAATCCTTGCTTGGCAATTTCTTCCAACACTTCAAGCTGGGCAGCCAGGATTCAATAAGGTTCCATTAGACAATAAGCAATTAATGTTATATTCCATCATCTGATAAGATAAGACATTGATTTGAGCAAGGAATTTGACAAAATAAAGTACCATTGTAATACCAAAGAGAAGGGTGGATTACATGCATTATAGTGCGAACGCGAGATCTTGTACAATCTATTATGGTTTGATCCTGAAGCAATCGTGTCAATGAGTCAAGCTGACCAAAACAAGGCAAGCTCATCATTGTTAAGACTCAACTAATCTAATAGACAATTTTAAAGTATGAGCTTAAATTCAAATCATACACATAACCATTGAGCTCAAGCCAAGCCCTAATTATTAATTAAAAATTTAAACCAATACAAAACAATTATAGTAGATAAACTCATTTGCAGCAAAGTTCAAGGAGTTGTAGCCTGTAGGCTAGGGTATGTTAGGAACTGAACAAGTATGAAGTATTCTACTTATACACTCCACAGTAAAATTGATTGTATAGTATTCTAGGTAAGTCGTTAGAATTGGTTAGCTAGTTTATATGAGAAAGCTGCCTGTCATTCAATGCATACATGACCTACATTTTCTTTGAAAGCATAAATTTTTATTCACCTCTACAAGTATGTTCTATAATTTAATCACCTAAAATTGCAACATTTTAACAGCACCCCTCTCCTTCATTCTATATTTTGATGCTTCCCCTTGATAAAGGAGCTTGGAGGCTATGATATGAAGCATTCACTCTTAAGAAAAGCTTCAATTCTCAACCACATTTCTAGGATGAATTGAATATTAAAATCCAAAAAACCTCATTTTAGCTAGGGACCACTGAGGGGTGGGTAGCCATTGTTTCTTTGTCTTAAAGTTGCAATCTTTATTTTTTCCTCGTAGATACCACATTGACCTAATCTACTGGTAGATATGTAAGCTTCGTTCTACACATTTGATATAAATTTCAGCATTAAATTTTTTTGATAAGTAATAAATTTCATCATTATTTTCATCGTATTTGTCATCATCACCTTTCGTTGTTCTTTGAACTTTTATTATGAAACACTTGATATAAATTTCATGATTAATTTTTTTTGCTAAGTTATAAATTTCATCATTATTATCATTGTCTCTATCATCATCTTTCTCTCTTCTTCTTGTTGTGCTTTTTTCCCCCTTGCAAATTTTAGTCCATGGATTTGAACCATTGGCACTGGAAAGTTCTACTTTCTAGTTCAGTCCTGTTTGAGGGCTAGTTTGAAGAATATCTAGATTTTGCTTTATTAATATCTGGTTGTATCTTGGTTTTCATTTGCTGGTTTGTTATAAGGGTTATTTTATTCAATGTGTGTGTTCTTTATGTTTTTCCTTTTCTGTGTAGTGTGTTTTTAATACTTATCTACAGAATTTTCATATCTTGGTTTTATGTGTGGTTCCTTGTATGGGTTGTTTCTATTTCTATACATGATGTGTTCTTTAAATTCTTGTTTTTGCTGTATTGACACTTATTTTCTGACATCCAAATAGCTTAGGTTATTTGAAATTTTTTCGTTACCTGTGTATTTGGGGTTGCTTCTGCAATGCAAATCAGGATATTGCAGAACATATTAGCCAACTGATCCAACAAGAATACTCAAAAATACTAACCATGAGAAAATGTAATATTATAATGCCACCAGCAAAGTTAGTTAACCAAAACAGAGTCAGATTAAAAAAATATATGCTCTAATATCTAATAAAAGGCTATCTGGAAAGTGCTTTAATCCTTCCAAATACGATTGCAATCCAGAATATTAAAACAGAAAGTTAATATCTCAGGTCAGATGTGGGCGTACCCAAATCCTTGCTTGGCAATTTCTTCCAAGACTTCAAGCTGGGCAGCCAGGATTCAATAAGGTTCCATTATAATGACTTATAAACTATAATTTTTTGAACCTAGAATTAGCAGAATAAGATATCAAGTATCTACAGTAAAGCACAGAATTCATAAGGCAATTCTCAAAATTAAATTGCAAAATAACAAGTTGCTTCTAAGCCAACATTGAAATAAGTGATATAATATGAATCAAACATTCAATCAAACAAAGTTTATATGAACAACGCATTTATAGATTACATACATATATACACACGCACATAACCATCAGTACTGAACTAGAACCTATCAAAATTAGGAAAATCTATGAAACTATAAAGTAGAAATGAAGATTGTCAGAACCATATTCTATAGAGAAACATATACATACAGCGCCCATGAATTTCTGAAAATTCTGAGTGTTGTTGGCGAAGAAACACATACGACCAATGGGAACTGTTGTTACATATACAGCGAACTTTGCAATCTCCAATACACCCTTCGAAGTTCCCAACGATGACATTTTCTACTTCTATAGATGGAAGTAAAACAAAAGAGACAACGATGCCGAGATTGTAAGATAGCTTACGAGGCAAAGATTTTTTGGGAGTAAAACCTAGGATTAAGAGAATGTAAGGTAGAAAAGACTAAATTGAAAAGAGAAAAAGAAAATGGTAAATTAAAATAATGTGAATTGAAAGACTGCAAAATGAAATTCAAAATTTCAAATAATGTGAATGGGAAGGCTTGCATATATAACACGTGCATCTTAAAGCCCTTCGGTGTGAGCCTCATATCTAACGGTAACATCTCTCCAACATATAGCCGTAGGATCTTTGCCCCCAATTTCTCCAATTTAATGTGCAACAATATGGTCATGTTATCCAAGTTTATAATCTCAAGGCTACTACTCTTCATATTTAATAAATTTTGAAATTATTTATACATAACTTAAAATAAAAAGGGTTCTTTATAGAAATATACAACAATTAGAAAGTAATTACACCATTAGTGTATCAAAAAATAATTACAAAAATAATACACTTTCTCATATTTATTTACAATATTAGTGCAATTAGGATTTCTTAATTTAGGGAATTAGTATAGGATTCAATTCATAATAATAAAGAAACCTAAAATCAATAAGAAATAACTGTCATAATTAATAATTCAAATTCAAATATCTTAGATCTAACAACAAAAATAAATTCAAATTCAAATTCAAAAATAATAATTCAAATAATCAAAGTTTGGCAGCGTCATATTCCTTTTCCCCTTCGCCGGTCATCTTCATCCTCCCCTTCGCCGGTGAGACCCAATTTCATGTCCAAAAGAAAATAAGAACACTGCATAAGAAAGAGAGAGATAAGAGAGTGATGTGTAATGTAACGTTGATAATTAACCAAACCTTCTTAAAAAGGTAACCAAACCTTGGTATAAAGGTAGTTAAACTTTTATACCAAGATAACCAATCTACCTCCACACCTGCAGTATGAATTAGTTACCTTGGTCTGAAAGTTTGGCAACCAACTGCATGAAATTTTGGCTACCAACTGCATCACACTTAAATTAATTGATAACTTAATAAAACTGAATTAGTTACCTTGGAAACACACTGCAATATGAAAAAACTGAAGGTGTGGAGGTGAATCAATATATTCTCTATGGCGTGATGATGATTGTTGTTTTGGTGGCTGCAGAGGCTGCGGTGGTCGTGGTGGATTTGGAGGTGGGCATGGTGGAGGTCTTGGTGGTGGAGGTAGGCGTGGTGGAGGTAGGGTGGTGGTGGTGATGGGGGTGACGGCGGACTTGGAGGTGGGGAGAGGTGGAGGTGTTGAAGGAGGTATAGGTGGGGGTGGAGGCTTAGGTGGTGGAGCAGGAGGCGGTGGAGGCTTAAGGGGTGGTGGCGGACTTGGAGGTGTGAAAGGTGGAGGATTTGGTAGAGGTGCTGGAGTAGGTGTAGGTGGGGGTGGAGGCTTAGGTGGTGGAGGTGCTATATGGTTACTTATTAATTACTTAATTTAATAAATAAATTAATATTAATCCCCTAAATTAAGGAATCCCAATTGCATACTAATTTTCTAAATTAAGGAATCCTAATTGCACTAATATTGTAAATAAATATGAAAAGTGTATTAATTGTGTAAATATTTTATGAGTGCACTATTGTTGTAATTATTTTAAAAAATATAATAGAATATGTAATTGATCCAAATAAAAATTCACGTAGAGTCCACGTATTAGTTAATAAAAATTCGACACATCAATTAATATGCGGACTTTACGTATAGAAATATTAAAAAATGATGTGAAAATATCGGCTTCTTTAAAATAGTCTCATATTTTATTTGTTTTATCTAAAATTATTTAAAGTGTTAAATAAAAATTAATTTGTAAGACTAGTATACTCTTACGATTAATAACAAAGTAATCTTATTCTCAGTAGTGTGAATATAGATGGATGGGATATATCAATCATTTAAAAAAAATAAAGATTAATTTTGTCCACAAAATTTAAATCACAAATGGTAGGAATTATGATATTTGATTGAACATGATATTAAATTGTTCCCTATTTCAAGTTATTTTGTCATCCATGTACTAATAGTCCCAACTCCAATTTTTTAACAGAAACATGGAACTTAGGATAAATAGTCTAATCCCAAGTTTTTTTTCTTTTTTCTTAACAGATTGAGTTTCCTTTTGCATACCTTATATTATAAATTTGGATAGTACTTATATTAATTTGAAAAGGAAAGAAAAAGGTAAACCAAATATTAGTGCAATCATGTTTGTGCTTTTAATTATATGGTTGATAGATGATTGAGCAGAAATGGTTAAAATCGAGTAACGGAATTGAATTGTATTTTTTAACCAAAATAATTCAGTTATTCGGTCATTTTGTAAAATTGGAATAATATTTCAATATCCGGGTACAGTAACAATTTGTAAATTGATTTAACCGGTTAACCTGAATAACAATTTAAGAAATAAAATTTTAGTATTCGATTGTTATTGAATTTACAAATTCAGTTCAATTATAATTGAATGCATAATCCTAATATTATCTACCTTTATTATAAAGGAAAAGGGAATGAAAAGCTATTAAGATTAAGGTAAATGTGTACTCCCTTCGTTCCTTAATATAGATCGTTTTAGAAAAATATTTTTGTTCCTTAATATAAGTCGTTTTAGAATTTCAAGTAAACATTAATTGCTTAGTTTCCAATATTACCCCAAATATTAAATGTAACTTTGGTTTTCTCACTATTTTCTGTCCAATAAATAACAATCTCTTATTCCAATACAAGAGTAATATAAACAATTGATATTATAGTTAATGTTATATAATAATTACCTTAATATTTGTTCATAACCCTAAAACGACCTATATTAAGGAATGGAGGGAGTAATACATTATAGTTACAATTTTTAATTTATTAACGGTTATTCAATCCGTCCCTTCGTATTTTCCCTATTAAAAGATATAATGAAAACAAAAATCTCATCAGCCTCTCTAACCTATCACCTATGAAGCCAAAAGCACAGGAGTCAATTTCACAGAATGGAACAACATGCATATAAGTTGATGAAATTATAACCATCTAATTGAAAACCAAGGAAAATGAAAGCCACAAAATCAATTCTATTGGCATAGTTTCCACACAGATCACAAGTTCATTAGCATATAAATAGAGAACAATCGAAAAAGTTTACAAGTATATACATCAATATATTGTAACTATTTTTGGTTTTCACTCTGACGGTTGATTTTAACTTGAAATGAACTGGGAATGAACTGCTTGAGGTAGTACAATTTGGATCCATTACTTTTGTTTGAGAGCAGACAACCATTCTTAAACTATGTTCTCGATTCACAGGCACATAAATAAGCACAGGGCTACAGATTGAACATCACTTGTAGAGTTTTTCCACGGTATCCTTTAAGCGCTGAACATCAGCACCAATTACTTCAGACGCCTTTTTCCCATTCTGGAAGAAGTGGAGTGTCGGCTGCAGCAAAAGAAAATTTTCACTATCACAGACGACTCAACAACAAATCAAGTAGAAGTAAAGTAAATGCAAGAGCCGACCAATACAACAAGATAGTAATTCCTATCTTCACTAGCATTTGGTGCAGGATGTAAGTAAAAGGAAATTTGGGTTTTCCTTTCTTTTGCCAAGTAGAGTAAGGTTCTTCACAAGTCGTGGTAGATTAGATTTTGGAATTAAATTGGGTACTTATTGTAATATATGAATAATTGGCTATTATTTCTAGTATTAAGGTCATTTTGACCATTAATTGTCTTGGTTAAGCTTAGGCATTTTAATTGGAGTATATGCAAGGAGTCAAAGTCCTGGTAGAACTAGGTTATTGATTATCCGTCCTACATATAAGTGACCATATAGAGTATGAAAGAAAGTTCCTCGGCGAAACTCAAAAGAAAAAAAAAACTCCTCAGTTGTCCCTTTCCAGTTCCACACATGGATCTATCTTTAAATAGATGTAGCTTCAGGAATTGGAACGATTGATAAGTTGCCAACTATATCTGATAATCTACATCACAGAACTCATAAGCATCTCAAACACTAGAATAGGCACCAATTTGGCATTGTTCCATTCTTTTCAGTCCTAGATTTATTGACATTATCTATTTTCTACATTGCAGCATGCAAAAGTTTAATTCAGAGCTTGCACTAGAAAACACGATTTTGTTAGTACACACAAATGTATGAATCCATACAAGACAGAACAAAAATTAAACACGCGTCACTGAGACGTGAATATACATCAACTTCCTCAATGCTAGTATACATGATTTAAACCAAATATAAAATTTTGACACTCTCAACTCAACTAAAGACTCAACATCTTTTATCCCAAACTAGTTGGTGTAGGCCAGATATAAAATTTTGACAATACATACCACAGAGTGAATGTCCAGCTTGCTTAATGCACTTCCGAGGCCCTTCTGTAAAATAGATAAACAAAAGATATGTCAACTATCAACAATAATACAATGACTTTTATCCTAGACTAGTTTGGGTAAGCAAAAAATGAATCCTATATGTAAGAGCAAGGCAAGGAGAAAAATAATACACATAAAGCATATAAAAGTTAGAAAAGAATAAATAAATAATAGAAATAGATGGAAATAATAAAAAAACAAATACACCCATATACAGAAACATATATATAAAGCTAAAATGAAAAAAGAAAAAAGAAGAGGAAAAGAGAGACAAAACAAAACAAAAAGGTGGATATCCCCAACAAGTATCCAGTATGATATATACTAGCACAAAATTTTCTCAACTAAGAAATTTGTCTTACATGATCGATGTCAACCTTATATGTGGTAACATAAGGGTACTTCAAACTCAACTGCCCAATAATAGGAGATAATAACCTACTTGCACAAGATGGAATATACAATAGACAGCTATTAAATAGAACTCTGTCATGAATAATTACATAAACATGCAACTAGGGGAAATATGTCAAAACCTATTATATTAAAAGTTAGAAATAAACTGAAAAATAACTCAGAAACTTACATGGAGAACACCAAACGGCAGTTAAGTAAAATATTGCTGGCAGTGATTCATCAGGAAACAGAATTCAGCTAATGTCTGAGCTACTTGAAAACCTTCTAGTAACTAAAAAAATCAGAAACAAATAATATCAATAAAATGGAAGAGTCTATGCATACCTTGAACCTTACGAAGTGAATTATTAAACTGCTCTTCAGACTCGATCACCACAACATTTGATGGACCTGGAATAAATAACTGTCTTAGCAAGCAATAAAGAGCAGCGTCTTGATGTAAAACAAAGTAATGACGTAGACATTATGACATAAACTGATAAACAGTCGCAACCAACAGATCCTAAATGGCTTCATGTTGCAACAAGATACATTTAATACAGTAAAAACTAAATTAAAAGCAAAAACACGAGCAAAACTGACAAGATCGCAGCATGTAAAAACTTTCTGAATATATAGGATACTATATTTGTCAGATATGCCAATAGCAAACACAAAGTCATCTTACTCTAGCAATGTGATTAACTTAATTAGCCAAATACATTTAACCATGCTACCTAACAACTTTTAGTGAGCGACAGGCCCTCCAAAACAGTTACATCTTCATATACAAGTGATCAACGAGTCAGATTTTACATGTAATTGTAGTTGTAGTGGGGTTGATATTTGCATTCACCTTTCAGCTTGACAAAAAAAACTGACCAATTTCTTTCCAGAACCTGCATTAACCTCGATATAATCACTAAAAGGCTAATTTAATTAGCTATGCATAAGGTTCTTTTGAAGTTCGTGAACCTATTAAAATGAAAAGACCCAAAAAAAGCCAGTAAAATTCAGAATGTTATGACTTTTATCCTTTTCCTTTTTTTATTATTTTTTCTTTTGAGTACTAACATGCATTACTCTATGCAGATCAAATCCTAATAATTCACAAAATACTCACTTCTAAGTACTTCTATTTCATATAATTTCCCAATAAAGTAACTACATTCAATCTTACCTTAATTATTTACTGTTTTTTTAATAATCGAAATTTACCCTTTTTATGTTGTTATCCAGACAACAAAAGCTTAACTATGTAGAAGTAACAACCTCAGCGGCGGTCTTTCACTATTTCACTAAAGTATCCGACTTCTAGGTATTTCTAGTGCATTACAATATGCATTCAATCTTACCCTAAATATAGCTTTCAACTACACACAACATAATCATGAAGGCCTAACAACACGTGACATTCTGCAAGTTACATAGCATTTCATTAAAAAAATGCAATCTTTTTATTTTTTTTCTTTCAAGACTTGGAATTTAATACATTCCATGGTCAGGAAATTCAAACTTTTCCTATATAATATTCCAAAAATCACTTAAAACAGAATTTTGATCAGCAAAATACCAACATTAACACCAACCAATTTTCGTGCAATTATTTCAAAAGACATCATCACCTCAATACACCTCAAAATGTCTATTTTAACAAAACTATTAAGACAAAAAACTGTTATTTATTATGAGAAGTCATATACTTTCCAATTCTGAGCTAAAGTGTTCAATATTTTTGTTACAAATTTAAGTCCAAGATGTAGTGTTCGAAGAAAAAAAATATACTAAGATTGGTAGAACTTCAACAAAAAATAAGATAAACAATAAACAAAGCATAATAACAGTGTAACTAACTTCTTTTTCCAATTTGATTCTTTTGGGGCTGCTAAGCTATAAATTGAAACTATTATCACAATCAAATATCAACTAGAGACTCTAAATTTGACACAACAACAATATGAAAAAAAAACCATATACAAATATACCTGAGGAATTGGAGGAAAAGTTGCGATTGAAAAGGGGAGAAAACTGAAACATGGAAACAGCGGGATTGTTAAACCATGAAAAATATGGTTTATTATAATTATTATTTGTAGAAGATGATTGTGGGACTGTGCTCGGAGAAGACATTGCTAAACCTAGGGTTCTTCCGTTTAGTGATGAAATTGAAGCAGCGCCGGCTGGTAGTGGTCTAATATTACGAATAAGATGACAAACTACATAAATTTCCCTCATTTTCGCAGTATGGCCACGGTTTTGGTTGAGCTTAAACCCATTGGCGCTTCCACAGGGGTTGGGGTTTCTTTGCTCAAAACTTCGTACTCCTTTATAAGGCTTTGTTTGCCCAATTTAAAGAGGTTCATACATAAAATTTATAAATACTGTTATTTCACTTTTATCCCTGAAAATAATATTTATTTTTAAAAAATTATACGAGGAAAATCTTAGAAAAATTTACCTAGACCGGCAATGACTTATTTTAAAATAACTTAATTTAAAATTTAAGTTAACTTATAAGTTAATTTAAGTTATTACTTATAAGTAAAAGTGTTCGACACTAATTTAATTTATAAGTCAAAAAATAAGTTAAAACAAGTTGTGAATGTGTTCGGTTAATAATAAATTATAAGTTTAAAATAAAATATAAAGACTACTAAAAAAGACATTAAGAAAAAGATACATTGATTCAATAACAAAATAAAAGAGAGACAAAATGAACATTACATTTGGTCAAACCAACTTATTAGGAAGAAAATTCTAAGGGGACTGGGAAGTGGTGATCGGTCTAGCGATCGGTCCAATTTTTTTTTACTCTAAAAAAATTAATAATATTTATTATAACTGAAATTTTTGCAGAATTTAGTGATTTTATTATAATTTGATTACATATAAAAAATAGGGTCGCACATACGGTATATATTTGTAATTTGAATACATGTAAAAAATAAGATTTAGTGTTTTGGGTTTAGGGTAGTGTTTTGGGAGTCAAAACAAAAAAAATAAGGTTGCATAGACAGTATATATTTATAATTTAGATACATTTAAAAAACAAGATTTAGGGTTTAGGATTTAAGGGTTAAGGTTTAATGTTTTGTGTGACGCCTCCAAAATAGGTCCACACAACTCATTCTGAATCGCCAAATACATGATACAGAAAATAACTACAACTTCATTATTACAATTGTCGTGCAAAATACGACAACACATAAGCTGTGAGTTTAAATACAAATATTGTCTCCTAGACAATATCCAAACTCAAATAAGTCATCATTACAGTTATTGATACACTATTTTACAAAATAGTGAGAACTGCTTAAATAACTGACTGGACCCATCACTCCACACCCCTACTAGTTCCCGCTATATTCTCGCCTCCAGAGAAGAAAAATAGAACAAAAAGGAAAAAGATGAGCTCAACTAGCCCAGTAAAGAATATTATGACTAAGATAATGTAGAATAAATTATCATTAGCCTTCAATAAATCAGATAAAATATAATGGACAACAAGTTTTAGATCAATATTCGCAGCGGAAATAACAATTCATTAGAAGAGTTAAGTAGAGAATGAAGCCTACTATCTTCTATGATTTCAAAGTCCATCATCAATATTTTATCCCTGTAACATCAATCAATATTCATCTTTGCACTACGGGTTAAAGATATTCATTCGTATCACCAGTTGGTCATGTTCATCTCAACACATGTCCATCTTTGTACTACGGGCCAAAGATATTCATCAGATAATTATTCATCTTTGCACTACAGGCCAAAGATATTCAGTTATATCACAATTTAGGACTGAGGATAATGAAAAATATCTTAAAGAAAACGAATCCAGTAAGATAAAAGGACAAAGATTAGGAATTCATACTTCAGTTTTTCCAAGTTCAAAAATACTCTATAATAATTAATTGTAGAGTAAAATTCAAGAATGAAGATCAAAACATAGATACAATCAAAGATAGTAACCATAATAGACAACTTAGACAAAGAAAAGAAAATTTAATTTTTTTTTGTGAATAGTGTCGTATTCGTGAATAGTGCCGTATACGTGAATAGTAATTTCGATACAAAAGGTAATAATTTCATAAGAAAAATCATACTTCGTGAATAGTACCGTACTCGTGAATAGTGCCGTATACGTAAATAGTAACCTCGATATGAAAAGGTAAAAATTTCATAATAAAATTCATACTAATATTTTGATATAATGATATTGAACGAAATAACATCATTTACGAAGAAAATAACATTCCTTGACTCAAAAGAACAATATTTCTGACTAGAATATCAGATATAATGTTGAAGAAAACTTGCACTGAATAGCAACTCTCAAAGTATCTAAATACTCACAAAAATACGCTCGATATTATAGAGAGAGAAAACTTCTGATTCTGGTGTGATTTTCACTTCTAATTAAGCACCCTATTTATAAAACGCCAAAGCAGCCTAAAATTTAATAAAATAATATTTTAATAAAAAATTTCACGCACACCTCTTGACCAAGCTCAGCACACCACAAGTGGGGCCCACCAAATTCAGAAAATTCCACAACAAACAAAAGTGGGGCCCACCCATATTTTTAATAAAAATATTTATTTCTAAAACTTCAATAATTCATAGTAAATAGCCCTTTTATCAGAAAAATACGAATTTTATGTCCATTCCATAGGAAATTTAATTCTCTACAACTTTGCAGAAGAAAATTTTTTCAAATTCCAAACAAAAAATGACCAAAATCCACATACGAATAATTTTTAATACCTTCATTTTGACAAAATACTGATAAAACACCTCAACATTAATTCATTCATTTATATCCACATAAAAATAAATATTTTCTTATCATATAAATTAATTATTCACAAATAATATTATAGAATCACAATAATGACAACCAGGTCGTTCTAGGAAAGAGGGGGCTTTCCGATAAAGATTTCTTCTTACTGGCTCGCAATTAGGTGACCAAACCTCTTTTTTAGACAAAACTTTCATATACATTGCCAATAATACTATCTAATAATATTATTCAAATAATATGAATTATTGATCTGATAATGGGAAATACTGTGTAGTGATAATTATTGAAATAACAATAATATAAAATATCAACGTAGCAATTATTGAATCAAAAAAATCACTACAAAAAAATGGGGCTTCAGCAACAACCGATTTTCGTTGCTAAAGGTGCCAAATTTCGTTGCAAAAGGGTTTTGGCAACGACTTTACTGTCGTTGCGTCTTTCGTTGCGCAATGAGCGTTGTTAATTGTTCCGCAACGAACGTTTTTTTTTCGTTGCCAAAAGTAATACATTTTGCAACGAAATTTGGCTTTCGTACAAAGACATCGATCCTTTAGCAACAAAATGTATTGTTGCAGAATAATTAAAATTTTGTTACTAAAAACTCCATTTCGTTGCAAAAGCATGCTAATTGGCAACGAAATGAACTCTTTTTTTTACAACGACCATGCATTTTCGTTGCAATTGACACCATTTTGCAACGATATTTTTCGTTGCAGTAAATTATGAAAATTGTCGCCTAAGCTTGCTTTCGTTGCGGAATGTAAACTTTTTAGCAACGATTTTCGTTGTTGATTATATTATTTGGCAACGACATTATGCTGAATCAGCAACGAAAATGTTTGTTGCTGGTTATTTTTCAATATCAACGAAAGTCGTCAATTAGCAAGACATTGTATGTTGTCGTTTCTTTATATGTGAAACGAAAGTTGATATGATTTGCAACGATAAAAAATATTGCCTTTTATATTAGTATTAGCAACAATATCCTCTCCGTTGTTATTAGGTTAAATTTTCATTGCCAAATATTATATTTTTAATGCCATTAGCAACAAAAATTTGTTGTTAAATATATAAAAATTTATTGCTATATTAAAACTTATTCAAAATTATTTTATAAACAAAAAAAAATTATGTCTCAATAACCCCATAACAAATTATGACAGAAATACAAAAAAAACTAAAATATTATTAATTAAATAAAATCATCTAATACAATGATCATTCATCATCTTTACAATCAAACTTCGTACGACTGAAAACTACAAAATCCGTCTTAGTTGACACTATCTGCCATCAAGCGGTTAACACTAGTGCCATATATGAAAAAAAAATAAATCAAAAAAGAAATGTTTATAATAGAAAACAATACTTAAGTTTACATAAGAGTTTCAACCATGATTCATTCTTCAAGTATTCTGCCAATATTAAAACAGCATCAGCTCAGACCTTTGAAAATCTCTTATCCCTCAAGTCTTGGGAGTGCATTTTGTAAGGTTATCAGCAACACCTACAAAAGTAGCACAAAATAGAAAATAATTGAATAATCTTGTGCAAAAAACAATATTATGTTTACTTCTAAAATAAATTAGATGGTTCACAATGGTGAATCTATTCATTGGAGAATACTTGGGAATAAAAGATGCAATGCAGTAAAATAAAACAGCTGCAAACCATATGCAGACTAAAGCAAATTTGCACCAGCAGACCATTGCAGCAGTAGGAACTCAGTTTTATGGCCAGCAGCTGCAACAACATCCCTTCGCCACAGCAACCCAGCCCAGAACCAGCAGCCCAAACCATATGCAGACTAAAGCAAATTTACACCAGTAGGTGAAATAAAAGGCCATCACCAAGCATATGCAGTAGTAGAAACTGCAGTAGCATGCACTTTGCGGCAACAAGAGATTCACAGCAGAAAAAGAAGAAGAAAGAATTGGGAGCCAAACATTAGTATGACAGACTGCACCATTAACCAAATGCATTTACAGGGGCCTAGAAATACCTAGAAACCCAGCAGCATATGCATTCACAATAGCACTCCTAAATAGCATGACAAAACCACCCACAACAAAGGTAGCAGGGTAATAAGATACCAACATCCTAAACCTGTTATATCACCAACAACAACATAACAGAGCAGGGATGCCCAACAGATAGATTACCACAGATAACCATCATCACAATAGAGCAGATTAACAGAATACAACAGATAGCTATCATCAATAGAAGCATTGCCTATAGACTTTATACGCAATTGACAGAGTACAATCTTATCAACCACATGCGGATGTGATGCTTGAAATTGAGAACAAGTGAAATATATGTAGAAAGATAACATTGAATACAAAACTCCATAAAAACTTTTGCAAAGAAGCCAAGGAAGAAATTATATACAATAAAGTACAAGATCTTATGCTCAGTAAGTAAGGAAAAGGATTTCTAGGGGATACTTTTTTGTTTATTGTATAGATGACTAGTGGGGGCAACATGTTGGAATTGGTAGGTGTGTAAGCCAACTTGATAGGAATGATAAGAATAAGATAAGTTGATGTATCTAAGCTATCAAAAGCTTAGGAATTACTACTCTACTTTGGTTTCATCGAGCAGTATTATAATCCTGATAATAATATCATGAAGGAAAATTTCTACTAAGTGAATTGTAAATACCTCCTCTCCATCGTCCGATAGATAACCTCTTTCCTCAATCCTCCGTTTCTTAGGTAATTCATCTAGAAGATCTGCACAATGCACACCATATAAAACTAAGTTGTTGAATGTGATGGCAATCATGGCATTGATGCAAATGAGATAACTGTATTAAGTTTGACAATTAAAAATAACATTTATAAAAAGTGGAACACACGCATTAAAACTGCATGAGATTGATGAAAGCTATGCTACCTCGGTTCCCTTTCACATTTTTTGAATCTTTTTTCTCCTTTGATATTCCAAACTTGTCATAGCAGAGGTCCTTCATGGTGGCAGAGACCTGAAATATAGTTTCCAAATTGGTTCATTAAGGTGCTAAGAATAAACCTAGAAAGTAGAGTTAATAACCTTAAGTAGTTCTAAGAAAGAGACATTTCTTACACTAGAAAATTCAGATTCTGATGCGCCACAGAGTTCAATTAATTTAATCTTTTCAACCTTGAGCTATCAAAATAATAGATAAATGATGAGAAGCCAACCAACAGTAATATCTGGAAGCAGAACTGATAGAATCAATATGTCAATTTTCTCATTGTGTACTCCTGATATACAAAAAAGTGTTGGCTTTCACATTCAAAAGGACTGAGAAATAGATAGAAAATCATGAATTGACACACCTTGTGTCTCTTTGCACACAAATAGAATGCTACTGCAATAAACACAGGGCGAGTGAAGTCAACACTTGCTCAACGTGAAGCTGGCAATGCTGCAAGAAACCGATCTCTGTATCTAAAAATGAAAAACCATTTTATGATCACCATTTAGCAAACAAATACCATCTTATTACTATAATTTGCTTACTAGGAACCAACTATTCAAGAACTCAACCACATAACTAGCCCTAACATTTACTATGTCAGAATGGTTGCTTTCAGGAAGCTGCCAATTATTTTGAGCAAAGATATCACAGACCCTGACCCTAGCACCCAAAGATTGCATATCAAAAAAATTGATTTAATCATCTAAAGTCTACCCGAATAAGAAAGGAAACAGTTAGTCCAAGAGGTAATTCAATTTATAATCTTTTCAATAAGGGGAACACAGTCCTGTTGAGGCAGTTTAGACGCAATAAGAAGCACTCCAAGAAATTTGACCGGGAGAGTACCAATAGGAAATCCCAAATAGTTTAAAATTACCTGCTTATCATGATAAATAACATTTGCAAGATAGTAGTTGCTCTTAGCAACGTTTGGGAATAACCCAGAATGATTCGAAATCTCCATGAGACAAGATCTTAATGTTTAATCTGAAAGATCTTAGACATTAATGAAATTAAAAAACACTATACTTCAGGTATGAATTAACACATATCACTTAAAATGTCAATCCTAAAATCCAAAATTCACTCTTTATCAGTTGAAATTGTCAAAGCATTTCAGAAATGAAGAAACAGACTACAGTCTCCAAAAATCAAAATATGACTTTAATTATTCAGAAATAAAATGTTTAAAACATTCAACTTTGCAACATTAGCTAAGATGTTTCCGGCACGTATTATAAGTTCCTATTTAAAGTTTAACTTGAAATATATAAAACACAACTCCACCTCAACTCAAAAAACTTGTTATAAAAGTATCTAGAAGAAGGAGGCTAGAAAAAAGGAAACAACTTTATGAAATTTTCCTTCGCAAGAGCCCCAATTTCTTGTACTGATACAAAAAAGGGCTAGAAATATGAATTATAGTAGCAACCTTAGCATGTAGGGTCCCATAACAAGAATATCCATCCACCAAAAGTAGCATGGTATTGTTAATATAGAAAAGCAATCATGGCAAAATTTTATTAGCAGCATCTAAACTAATATTAAATTATTCAAAACTCATCTTAAAGTTTCCAAAAAAATTAGGTTTGGCATTAAATTACAGTGCAGTAAACTGCAGCATTCAGGGATATATGAATATGCTCTAAAAGCATATAATTGCTTTAGATGTTTGGGTTGATTTGTGATTCCCTCATTCTTGGTCAAGTGACCTTCCCTTCTTTGATGTTCCAATACTTGAGTCCCTTTTGATTTATGAAAAGTATACCTACCATATCTTATTATCTGTTAAACTTTATCTTTCCGACATTATAGTTGAAAAATAAATTAAATACAATGAGAAAAGTACCCTTAAGATATTAGGAAATCTAAAATCAACTTAAATGGAGTGACTTTTAAATGGAGTGACTGCTTGCTGACTAAAGGAAGTAATTCAGTTATATGCAAGATAGAGTTTTGAACTCTTCTGGGTTATGTATGAAATAGGAAGTTATAAATTTGACTTTTTGAGATAGCTCAACCTCTGAAAATTTAAAACAAAGGGCCATAATTTTTTTATAAAAAAATCTCTAAAATGTAATTGATTAAATGAATTTATAAGCACAATTTGCAAAGTGCGGTTATGATTTGGAATGAGATCATACCTTGACAACAAACTGAATAGTCATCACCAAGGGCATCTAGAAAAGATCTTGTTATTTGCTCAGCCTTTTTCTGGTACAAAATATAAAGCAAACACATATAGCTTTTAAGGCAATTAAAACAAACACCGATTTACCGAATTATAATTTCGGATATTCGGGTAATAACCGAACCAACATCCAACATAAATTAATTTTTACTTTTACTGATAATTTACGCATGGCCTCTGATCTATCTACTGCATTGAAGAGCAGAACAGAGCAGAGAGATTGGCACAAAATGGAAAAGGAAACCTCCTGCAGATGGTAAAAGGAAAAACCACCCAATTTTGAATTGAGTATAGCGAATATCCAAGAAAGTAATTTCCAGTTACTCCTTGCCATCCAATTTTGAATTAATCCAAAAGAAAAGGAATTATATGTCAAAATTCGTGCTACAAAAATAATCATCAACCATGACTGTTAATACAAAATGGGTAAATATGTTATAAGAATAAAACGAATGTATTGAAAGAAAGAGAGCATGATGATAGAAATTACATCAACGCATAAATGGCAAGCTCTCTCGACGACATCGACAGCAGCTTGAAGCTCTTTGTGATACTATGGTAAAATTTTAGTATTTGAGTAAAATTTTAGTATTTTAGTATTTTGATTAAATGATGAAATATGTTATGATATAAATGATGTAAATATGTTATGATTTAAGTATTTTAATGATGTAATTAGAATTTTTGTTCTTTTGATTAATTAATAAAATAATTTGAATTTTAGATTTTTTTTTGGATTTTAGTATTTTTTTTAATTTGATTTTTTTAGTATTTTTTTAATTAGTATTTTTAGTATTTGATGTAAATATGTAATTAGTATTTTAGTGTCGGGTAAGTGACTTTTAGTATTTTGATATGTTATACAACTATAGTAAAATTTTAGTATTTTGATATGTTATACAACTATGGTAAAATTTTAGATATGTTATACAACTATGGTAAAATTTTAGTATTTTGATATGTTATACAACTATGGTAAAATTTTAGTATTTGAGTAAAATTTTTGAATTTTAGTATCTTGATTAAATGATGTAAATATGTTATGATGTAAATATGATGTAAATGATGTTAATATGTAAATATGATAATATGTTATGTTATGATGTAAATGATGTAAATATGCAATGATTTTAGTATTTTAATGATGTAATTTGAATTTTTGTTCTTTTGATTAATTAACAAAATAATTTAAATTTTAGTATTTTAGTATTTTTTTGAATTTTAGTATTTTTTAATTTGATTTTTTTTAGTATTTTAGTATTTTTTTAATTAGTATTTTTAGTATTTGATGTAAATATGTAATTAGTATTTTTAGTATTTTAGTGCGGGGTAACTGACTTTATAATAAAAAATTCTTATAGGTTAGTTGGTTTGAGCATTTGTTTAAGGAGAGTGGGAGGGCTAGAGTTCAATTCTCAAGTAGAGCATTATTTTATTTTATTTTTTAAAAAGCCCGCGGGTCTGACCAGACTTTTTTATTATTAGTACTATTATAATTATTGTAATAATTATTATAATAATAATAATAATTAATAATAATAATAATAGTAATAGGAATAATAATAGTAATTATAATAATGATTAATAATAACAATAATAATAATAGTAGTAGTTATAATAATAATAATAGTAATAGTAATAGTAATAGTAATAATAATTATAATTAATAATTAATAATAACAATTATAATTATAATTATAATTATAATTATAATAATTATTATTATATTATATTATTATTATTATTATTATTATTATTATTATTATTATTATAATAATAATAACAACAATAATAACAATAATAATAGTAACAATAATAATTATTATAATAATAATAACAATAATAATAAAAATAATAACAACAACAACAGCAACAATAATAATAATAGAAATTATAATAATAGTAATAATTATAATAATAAAAATAATAATTATAAGATTAGTAATAATTATTCTAATAATAATAATAATAAAAATTAATATTAATAATAATAATAATAATAATAATAATAATAATAATAATAATAATAATAATAATAATAATAATAATAATAATAATAATAATAATAATAATAGTAATAGTAATAGTAAAAATAATAAAAAATATAACACTTGAAGCATGAAAAAATTTAATAATTACTTATAAGTAAAAAAAAGTTAAAATTTAAGTTATTGTCAAATACTAAATAATAACAAATGACTTATAACTTAGTTTAACCAACTTATAAGTCATTGCCAAACACCCTCTAATACAAGATATAAAGAGAAATTAATATTCGATTATTAAAAAAATTACAAGTCTAGAAAAAAGAGAATTTGAAAAATGGGAGTTAAAAAAAACTTACACACCATTGGTGCAACTTTATTATTATTGTTATTGTTATTATTATTATTTTTATTATTATTGTTATTAGTACTATTATTATTATTATTATTAGTACTATTATTATTATTATTATTATTATTATTATTATTATTATTATTATTATTATTATTATTATTATTATTATTATTATTATTATTATTATTATTATTATTATTGTAGTATATAACTTCTTAAGATTATATTAATGGTATGTAGTGAAGGAGAAGAAAGGAATATATGGGAAAAATCTCATATTTTGATATAAATATTAATCCTTGCAAGATATTAACAGATAACTTGTGTTGCTCCAGTAGTCGAATGACTAAAGTTCCAAATGATAGGTCACATGTTCGAATATGTTTCGCATTTGGACATAATTTTTAAATACTAAATATGAATATTTTTTGACAATTCTCTGAATACCGAATATGGTCTTACAAAAACATGCTTATTGGGATTATCTTAATTTAAGATAATATTTTAATAGTCGTTGCAAAAAGTTGTATAAGATATGCAACGGAAATAAAATTTTTTGCCAATGAATGTGGTCCATATTAGGCAACGAAATATAGCAACAAAAAAATTTTCGTTGCCCACGATGAGGAGAAATCAAGTGGTTAGAAATTTTGCAACGAATTTCTAACGAATTTTGTTTTTAAATTTTGCAACGACTTATGAATTTCGTTGTAAAAAGAGAAAGCCTGACACAATCTGCAACGAAGGATAAGTTTCGTTGCTAAACATACACTTTTAGCAACGATTTATAAAGTTGTTGCTTGAAAAATCGTTGCTAAAGCCCTATTTTTAGCAACAAAAAAACTTTCGTTGCCCACGATGACGGGAAATCAAGTGGTCGAAAATTTTGCAACGAATTTCTAACGAAATTTTTTCCCGTTAATGAATTAGCAACGAAATTTTGCAACGACTTATGAATTTCGTTGCAAAAAGTGAAAGCCTGACACAATCTGCGACGAAGGATATATTTCATTGCTAAACATATACTTTTAGCAATGACTTATAAAGTCGTTGCCGAAAAAATCGTTGCTAAAGGCCCATTTTTTTGTAGTGAATATTGAACAGTAATTACTGTAACAAATATTGAGTAGTGCCTTCTTACGTAAGAATTAATAATCTAAAAATACTGTGCAATACCGTGTGTTACTGTGCAACCATGTGTATTACTATACTTTAACCACCAGGTATTCCAACAGTGTTAACGGTAACAACTATGTCGTTTTTTATAAACAACTCATACTTGTCATTTTCTTCATCCGACAGTTTTCCGTTATAGGGCCTACAAATGGCTGCGCCATCATACGAATATTCCTCGACAGCAAGAATATTCCACGATCAAACGAATATTCTTCGACAATAATGAATATTTTATAACCACTAGCTTATTTTGTAAAATTTGCATATTTCACCCATAACCAAAGCATTATATCAAATTAACATCTTATTATTCAAAATAATAATTAGATGAAATTTAATTTTATTTATAAAAAATTGGGGTCTTACATTTTGGGTTTAGGGTTTAGGATTTTGGAAGTCAAAAAAAATTATAGTATCGGTTCTGTAAGACCTAACTTTTATGATTAAAGATTTAATTTTCTCTAAATATTATTTTGAATAATAAAGTGTGGATATGATTTAATGTTATAGTTGTGAGTAATATTTACAAATTTTGCAAAATAAGTAAGTTGTCATAAAATATTCGTTTGGTCGGAGAATATTCTTTTTGTCGGAGAATATTCGTACGACAACACAATCATTGGTGGACCCCACAACGGAATTACTGTCGGATATAGAAAACGACCGAAATAACCTTTTTATAAAAATAACAGCAAAACTTTTACCGTTAACTGTTGAAATACCCGGAGATAAAAGTACAGTAATACGCGTGGTTGCACAGTAGCACACGATATTGTACAGTAACTTTGATTATTGATGCTTAATTACGTGAAAAGTCACTCAATTTTATTCAATTATTGCAACAGTAGTTGATGCATAGTATCTCATATTATTGATTTAATTATTATCACAACATCATCTGCACAATATTTTATATTATTATATCAATAAATGAGACGACACAGTTATTCATATTATTATTTGTATTATTGATAATGTCTAGAAAGTTCTGTCGAGGAAAGGGGTTTGGTCATCTAATTGCGCGCCAATAAGGAGAAATCATTATCGGAAAGCCCCCTCTTTCATGGGAATTGTAAGAACCATGAATTTCATGAATAAATAATTATTTTAATATAAAATGAAAATGAATATTTATTTAAAAATAAATATTGATGTGTTGTAAGATGAGTAATTCAATTAGTGTAAATTGAATTTATAAGAATTATGAAGTGTGGAATTGATGATGAGGATTGTGAAATGCCTTGTGTGACATATTGAGAAATGAGAAAATTCACTAAGTGAATTAAAAAAGAAATAAGAAGATTAATTATATGATTCCATATAAGGAATGAATAAGCTTTTAACTAGTAATATTACCAATATGAAATTTAATTCATGTCATGTAAAACTAATGTGGTGATAGAGGTCGAAACTGGCTTAGAGCTAAACCAGTTTGGCACTGCCAGAGACCGGCACAGCTGCGCCCTCCCAGCTGTACAAACTGGCGCAGCTGTGCCATTGGCCAGTCTGGGATAAGTTGGTTTTTACTATAGAAATGAAATAGAACATCATTATAAGGTGTGACATTATTAAAAGCATATGATAAGAATACATATTAATGGCATGGAGTACCAAGTAGTACAATGAAATCATATGTAACCTTCAATGCAGAAATAATTAAGTAACTGTATATTCTAGAAAGTGGGAAAAGAATTAAATATTTAAAATAGACATTTAATATTAAATAATGTTACTATGTGGTTATGTGAGTAGTAAAAATATCTATGGACATACCCGGACAATAATATCTAACTACGTTATTTTATTACGTGTACCTAATGTACATAGATTATATGATGTGAGTACATAAATAATCTCTAATTTTCCTAATATAGTAACAATTGAACATTAAAATTATATTTTTGGGAAGTAAAGTAACTGAACTAAACAAGTTAATCACACTGCTGAGAATTAAGCTCATCAGTTGCTCCAATAGTGCATGAACAATAACCTATAGTCTAATTACGTAACTTCCAAGTAGTATTCATTGGCTAGAAGGATGGTTGATGTTGGGTAGTTAAAAAACTTTTAGATAACCAGTGTGTTTACCTTCTACACCATGGATTACAACCTCAGTATATAAACTCATTGGCCAGTCCAAGTTTTCTCTATAAATAGCAGTTCCATTCTCAGTGTTTACGTTGCTTTGTTTTGTCTGTTGAAAGTCTGAGAAATTGAGTTTGAGTGTTTGTTGTTCAAAGAAGAGGCTAGCAATCTCAGAAGGAAGAAACTAAGTATACTAAGCTTCAAGAGGTATAAAAATCCTAACTTTGGTACTTAGTTGGGTTTTGCCAAATTCTTAGAATTACTTGAAATTCTCTGTTGATCAATGTGAATTAGCATGCTATCATGTTATTAGGAAGTATGTGTACATATATGGAACCTTCAATGATGGAATTAAACATGTTTTAACCAATAAGAATCATTGTTAGTTGATGCTCTGCAAAACAGAGCAATTTCCAGGTAGGGTGCTGCTGCACCTAGTTTATATTAGGGTACAGCGCAACTGTGCCGTACCCAATATATGAATTTGAGTGGTGTTTTCATTCTGGTTGATTCTAACCTATTGATATGGCTTGAGCATGTCTGAAAGTAAGTATAACAAGTAGTACAAAGCTTCTTTATGAGCTATGAAGTGTCCAACAAGATTTTAGTAGGAGATTTTTTTTACAAAACTTAAAGTTTTGAAAACGAACTTTGTTGAAACTTATGTTCTACAAGTTTTGAGCTTAGTAGCATACACACATAACTAATTTTGAACTTAAATGAGCATGATATAGTGTTTATAGTTCTTTTGTTCATGACCAAACTTGTTAGACCTTGTGTTAGAGAAATTTTCAAGAAAATCTTCATATCTCAAAGCAAATATGCATGAAAACTACATGATGTATGTTCTTACCTTGTGAGGATGTTAATATAACTTAACCACACATGATAAGAGCTTTAAAGTAGTCTTGTATGTGTTGAATTGCATCGTTCGAATTTAAAATGATTTCAAAGGCAAACTTGAATATGTTTTCAAAACAAGATGCATTTAGATTCTAAAGACATAAGATGTCATGTTTATGTTTATTACGTCTCTAAACATGATTCGTATGTATTGGACATAATGATAACTAAATCAAACATAAGTTTAAAGCATGTTTCAAAGTACTAAACAATGCTAATTATGAATTAATGATAAGAACACTACGAGCATGTGTATTAACAGATTATATGATCTCTATGTGGACATATGGCCAAGTTATAAAGCATGGTGACCACATGACCTTTTTATGCTTTAATTCCATGTATATCGTAAACTAAAATTTGTAAAAGTGAACTCAAAAATGGTTATATGCTTATGTGAGAACCTCTAGCATGTATGCTTGTCAAGTGTAAGTGTATAGGTATGTTAGAGTTGGACTGAAACCAGGAGAACAGAAGCTCAACTATGGACAGGCTAAAGGATAGCGCAACTGTGTCGTCCCTAAGCCTAGCCAGGGCGCAGCTGCGCCATCCTGCAGTCGGTTCTGGATTCTGTTTGTAAACTGATGATCAAAGCATGCTTATATGGTTACTTTAACTTGTGTTATGTGACTAGTATACTATCCAATGTGGTAAGAAGCATGCTAGGTATTAGAATCGAATGAGTTAATGAGAAATTATAACTTTCAAATGTGAAGTTTAAAAAGGTATTTGCAAACTAGAAAGCAATGATTTGAGAATTGGTCGTTTGATTTTGTGATGTCTTACAAACTGATTTTGTTCTAAGAGGATGTAGGATATGTATGTATAGATTATACGACTAAGTTAGATGTTTGTGGTTAAAGTTATGTATCATGTATGTGTATGCTTAGCTAATGAATATCCTATACGCATAACTATATTATGTTAGGATTTGAAAGAGTGGTGATAAGCTATATTTTGATAAACTACGCTTGAGGCAAGTACTCGAACCTTACTGTTTATTGAGCATTACTTGAACTTGTACTATTATTGATCGTACAAGTAGAACTTTGAAAGTATAATACTTCGTAATCTAGAAATGAAATTGTTTACAAACCTTGATTTCGAACAATAATTGTTCATATATGTAATGTGAAAGAAAACTGTCTAAGCCATTGCTTCGGCTAGACTATTGATATTGATCGAAAGCTATCCAAACCAAATTTAGTTGGTGCGGACTCTTATAACTGAGATGAGCAACCCTCTTGGTAAGGGAATTATATATTGTCGGGAAACCGACGTACGTACTTGAGAAAGATTAAATGTAATGCATTGACATAGAGTACTTTAGGCTGATCACCTATTATACTCGTTTTATGAAATTATCAGGTTATTATTATTAATTCTAGGAGAAGTTCTTAGTCCTTAATGACTGCTCAATATTCATTACTTTGAAATATTGAATTGATTAATTATTGAATATTATTGATATTTTCTGTCCATAGTGACTATTGTTGATAATCATTAATACTTCTTGCTATCTTGAACTATCCTTATTGTTGTACCCTTGTGAAATATAAAACTACATGGAGTACCCTTATTGCTATATTACTTGTTGGACAAATTTGTTGCTCATTCTTACTTTCCCTAAAAACATTTCAGTTAAGGCAGAGCAAGGCGGCCCCTCAGGCATTGATAAGGGCAAGGGCAAGGCTACTGAGTAGTTTATGTTAGTGGAGATTATTATTATTTTATGTAATGACATAAGATGTGATATGTACTAGTTATATCTAAATTATGTTTAATTATGTTGGAGGTATTGTAAGAGATGTTAAGTTACGAACCCTTGGGATAATAATAATTGTGTTATAACAATGTAATATATTCTAATATTCCGTTGTGTGAGATGTTGATTTATTATTAGAGTTAGTGCGTGGCAACCAAATTTGAGACAAGTGTGGTTTCAATTTAGGGGCGTCACAGGTTGGTATCAAAGTTGTAGTTATAAACCTTAGGAACGAGAGTCCTTAGATTATAACTTAGGAGAACTTAGGAGATAGAGAGGGATGAATACTCATGTAGAGTTTTCTTAGAGAGTGACTTAATGTGTTATGGAATATAACTTCATTATATACAATGAACCTATGTTTATTTAACATTCTAATGGAGTTGTTGTTTGTCTGTCTTATGTTGGTGGTTGTAGGATGACTAACATGGGAGGACCTAGCCGAGTGGTAGAGGAGGAGCCGCGTGGTATACACGTGGTATTTGAGGCACCATTGATAGCGGAACCTATATCAGCAGTGGCCCCTATCGATGATGATGACGAGGAGGAGGAGATGGAGCTATTACCCGAGAAGTCTGATCCGTAGGAGGAGCCTATGGGGGAGGAGCCTGAGCCCATGGAGGACTTTGATGAGGCTACTTTTGAGGATCGGATGTTGGGGGAGTGTGAGGAGCAGATTTTGGAGTTAGGATGTAGAGTTGAGGAGTTAGAGGCTGAGGCTAGGGATAGGGAGTCTGAGTTCCAAAAACTGAGGGACGAGGACCATCAGAGGAAATTAGTGATGCAGGAGATGGAGGTGGAGATTGCTCACCGTAAGGATGCAGGGATCCAGAAGAGGACTTTGTTTCACTGATCGGTGGCTAGGAATGTAGAGTTGGCAAGAAAGTTGAAAGAAATGGAGCAGAGAGAGTTGAGCGAGAGGACGGAGAAGGAGGCTCTCCGTACTCAGTTAGAGATGGAGGTGATGGATATGATTTATTTTGAGGAGAAGTGGGAGGAAACCAATGATAGGGTAAATAATCTAGAGGATGAGGTGTGGTGTAAGAGAAGGAAGATTAAGAGGATGAGCTATGCCTTACGCACGACCATGGAGAGATTGATCGATGGAGTGAATCACTACCCAACAGAGCAGGGACAGACCTGGCACAACATAAGCCGAGATTTGGTGGTGCACATCACTCAAAAGGAGTACCAGAGCGCCGTGGAGTGTGGGATGATAGATTGAGTCTAGGTGTTAGAATTAAGTGGTTATAGTATTGTATTTATTTATGTGTTGTTTAATCTGTTGTTGTTGAAATCTCAGTCTTTTGTATAAGATGTGAGATAGTTGTAAACCCCCAAGCTTTTGAAAAATGTTAGAGGGGTAATATGTGGGTGTTGTCCCCGTCTTTTGCGTTAAGAGGGGATATGTTGTTATCATTTATAGAAGTATGCTAGAAAGGATCATGTAATTGTAACAATTTGACATATGAATATAAATGATCTTGTTCCAGGAATGTGTTATAAATGTTATTCTTATTTAAGAAATGTTTAAAATAATATAATAAGATAATAATAAAAATGAAAATTTTGTGATGCGGAAAATGCCGCCCAGACGTAGAATAACTGCACCAGAAGAGTCGGTTAATGATGAGAGAGGGCCAGTAGCCTCGATATAGAGGCTAGTAGACTTGTTAGGAGAAGCTCTTAGGGGAAGAAATGAACCAGTACCACCCATTCCTTAAGCATTTCCAGTTATAAACTTTAAGGACTTTAAGAGTGTAGGACCTCTAGAATTCGTAGGAACTACCGATCCCATCGTAGCTCAGACGTGGATCAAAGAGATAGAGAAAGCTTTCACCATCGCTCGTGTGGGGGAAGACCAAAAGATGACATTTGCGACCTACATGATGAAGGGCGAAGCGAACTATAAGACCCCAACTTTTATAAATAAAGATGAATTTTCTATAATTATCATTTTTGAATATTATGGAATAAATTTGATATAATGTTATAGTTGTGGATAGTATTTATAAATTCTGCAAAGTATGCATATTGTTATATTATATTCGATTGGTCGGGAAATATTCGTTTTAGTAGGAAATATTCGTACAACGGCACAATCATTAGTGGACCCCACAACAGAATTATTGTCGGATTGAGAAAATGACAAAAATATTTTTATGAAAATAACGACAGAAGTTTATCGTTGATACTGTTGAACAACTCGGTAGTAAAAGTACAGTAATACGCGTGGTTGCATAGTAGCACACGGTATTGATTATTGATACTTACGTGAGAAGTCATTCAGTTTTGTTCAATTATCGCTATAGTAATTGTTGCTTAGTATCTCACGTTATTTGATTTAATTATTGTCGATATTTTATATATTGTTAAAATCAATAATTGAGACGACAAAGTTATTAATATTATTATTTACAATATTAACGATGTCTAGAAGTTCTGTCAAGGAGAGGTTTGGTCACCTAATTGCGCGCCAATAGGGAGAAATCTTTATTGGAAAGCCCCCTCTTTCTTGGAAACGACCTGGTCGATTAATATTGTGAATTATAATAAAGGTGATAAATGTTGTTAAAATTATTAATGTGATTTTTATGAGGTATTTGTGTAAGCGTTGCTTATTTTATGAATCTCCATTTGCCCATTTTTCAAAATAATCGGTAGAAAATTATTCAGTATATATATATATATATATATATATATATATATGTTAGTATTATATATATGATTATGGTCTTTGAAAAGGACATATGGGTGGAGAAATTTCAAATGTCACGAATGTAAGAAGAAGAAAAAGGAAGGCATGAAATGTGTGTGTGTGTGTATATATATATATATATATATATATATATATATATATATATATATATGCCATGTGATGAAATCTCACGGAGAGATTTGGGGAAAGGAAAGTCAGGAGAGAGTAGCTTTCATTATATATATAATATATTTTATTAGTTTTGTTTTTTTATGAAAAATAGAATATATTATATTTTATTTAAAAGATTTTACTTTAAATATGAACCGTCAGATTAAAGTAAATCAATCTGGACCGTTCATAAGTTAGTTACTATGCAGTCTATTTTTTTATAAATAGAAGCTCATTCCTTCATTATTTTCTTACGAATTCACTGAAACTCTAGAGAGAGAAACTATAGAGAGAGAAAAAAAATATTCTGCTACTTCACTACTCCGATATCAAGTTTCTTTTACGGTAAGGGGTATTATTTGTTGTACTCAGTATTCTTTCTTTTTTATTCATGAAGAGAACTTCTGTTATTCCATTCTTTATTATTCTGTTGGAATAACCTGTATACGCGGGCTACCCTATACTTGGTGAAATTCTTCTGTTATTACATTTTTATTATTCTGTTAGAACATCCTGTCTGTGCTTTACGCCGGACCTGGTTCCATTATTTATTATTCTGTCGGAATATCCTGTCTGTGCTTTACGCCGGACCTGGTTCTATTATTTATTATTCTGTTGGAATATCATGTCTGTGCTTTACGCCGGACCTGGTTCCATTATTTATTATTCTGTCGGAATATCCTGTCTGTGCGTTTACGCCGGACCTGGTTCCATTATTTATTATTCTGTCGGAATATCCTGTCGGTACATTTACGTATGACCTGATTCCACTATTTATTTTTCTGTTGGAATAACCTGTCTGTGCGGTCTATCGCATGCATGGTGATTTCTTTTGTTATTTCATTCTTTATTATACTCAGTTGGTTAAAACTTTGACTTCTATACTCCATGAAATTAGTGGAATATCCTTGATATTTGCGCTTCATCTAGTATCTATTCATGAAAATATTCTTCTGAGCATTCTTAAATTTTACTCTACAAAGCAGTATCATGTTGACAATTTGGACGTTATCAGTTCCTAGATAAATTAATTCTTAAACTTGTTTTATTGAATTCTTATATCATTATCATCATCCTCATGTTTATATTTTGTTGAAAGTCATCTATGGCCTGTAGTGCATAGATGGACTTGGTATGATTATGACCAGGAATTATTCGGTATAATCATGACCGTAATGTTACAAATGATGTGAAAAAAAGTCCTCATTGGCTCGTAGTGCATTGATGGACAGTTTTTGGTATGATTATGGCTATGAATTCTCTTTGGCCGTAGTGCAAAGATGAATTATTTTATGGCATGATCAGGACCGTTGATGAAAATATGATTATCTTTAGCCGTAGTGCATGGATAATTCGTGGTCGTGATACTAAAGAATATCATTGGCCGTAGTGCAGGGGTGATTCGATGATGTGGATTATTTATTAAGCTGAGTCCCAGCGATAAAAGTCATGAAAAACCTTTTAAATCATAAAAGATAGTAGATTTTATTCTCTACTTGACTCTTTTAATGGATTGCTGGTTCCACTGCAGTTAAACTTGATGTCTATTATATTTTATCAGTTTAACATTGTTGGAGACTAATGATAATTTATTCTGTATTATCTTAGTCATAATATTTCTTACTGGGCTAGTTGAGCTCACCCTTTTATTTTTATTGTACTCTTCAGGAAATGAGAATGTAGCAGGGACTAGTCGGAGAACGGAGTGACGGTTCAGATGATAGCATTAGTAGTCCTCACTATTCTATGAAATAGTGTGAGAATAAATGTATTGAGGACTTATTTTGAGTTTGAATCCTGTTTAGAAGAAAGTGTTGTATTTAAACTCACAGCTTATGTTTTGTCGTATTTTGCACGACAGTTGTATAATTAAGTTATATTTGAATTTTGTACCATATTTTTTGCGACTCAGAATAGGTGATGTATACCTATTTTAGGGGCGTTACAGTTGGTATCAAAGCTTAGGGATATGATCCCTGGCTAAGATGTGAGACTAGAACTAGGAGGGGTGAGACGGGGAATTCCTTTGCCAGTATGACCTGCCTAAGTTTATTTGGTATTTAATTGGTCGGTCAGAGTATATAGATAATATGTGATATGTTATTTAACCCTTGTTTTGTGGCAGTATTTGAAAATGACATCCGAGAATGTTGAGAATAGCAATGGAGCACAGGCGACCGTTGATTCACCACATATCAATAATCAGGATAATATGCATCAGGAAGGCGATAATCCTCATGCAAACAACAACACTGACCAAATGATGAATGATAGAATATTCAGAGGCTTTATGCAATTCATGCAACATCAGACGAGAGCGGCTCCTGTCCAAAATATAGGTGGAAACACTGAAAACTCTCGGACGGTCATCGCTAAACAGTTCAAGGAGCTGGGACCACCGGAGTTTATTGGAAAACCAAAACCACTTAAGGCAGAAACGTGGATAAAGCAGATCACCAAGATATTTGATGTCTTGAGATGCGCCGAGGAGCAAAAGGTTTCCTTTGTCACCTTTATGTTGCGAGGAGAGGCAGATTACTGGTGGGAATTGATAAAGCGTGCTCAACCTGCCGCACTGAAGATGTCTTGGGAGAAGTTCCAGGAACTATTCAATGACAAGTACTTTTCCGAAAGTATTCGTCACATGAAGGAGGTAGAATTCATCAAGTTGTCCCTGTTTGCGTCCCACTTGGTGGATAATGAAGAGAGAATGACGCGGATGTTTTTAAGAGGTTTGAAGCCGGAGATACGTCAACATCTTATTTCTCATAAACTGTGTTTGTATTCTGATGTTGTAAATAGGGCTCAGTTAGTGGAGCGCGATAACGAGTCAACGTAACCAAAAGAGAGCAACCGGCAAAATGATGACAACAAGCGTGCAGTGAAAGCAGTCATCGAAGCGGTGACAACAAGCGTGGAGGGAATCAGCAGGCCAGAAATGGTAACCACTTCGGTGGTAATCATAGTCAAAATAATAAGAATGGACATTTCAAGAAGAGAAGATTCAATAATTATGGAAAGACGTCAGCACCGACACCCGTGGTTAAGGAAGGAGAACGACCACCTATCATATGCTTCAAATGAGGAGGGGAAGGACACATCAGTCCAAACTGCGCGATGCCGTCCAAAGCATGTTATAATTGTGGAAGAGAAGGTCACCTAGCCCGATTTTGTAGTTCACCGAAGATAAGTTCAGCTAGGATGGAGGCACCAAAGGACGTCCCAGAAAAGTCAAAACCGGTAGTGCAAGGGAGAGCGTTTGTTGTGACCTCCCAGAAAGTAAGAAACCCGAACGAGGCCATCACGGGTAAGCTTATCATAAATTCTAGCGAAGTCTATACCTTATTTGATACCAGTTCTACCCATTCTTTTATTTCTCCTATTTGTGCTCAACGATTAAATTTGACTCCGGAGAAATTAGACTTTGACTTATCTGTGGAAACTCCGTTGGGAGAAACTTTCATTACATCCACTGTTTATAAGTCTTGTTTGGTTCAAATCGGTACCCTCACATTACCTGTCGATCTTATTTCATTGAAAATACTTGCATTTGATGTAATTCTAGGGATTGATTGGTTAACTACTCATCATGCAAAAATTGATTGTTTTCGTAAGGTTGTTAGCTTTCATATTCCTAATCAACCTATTATGTGAATTCAAACAACCAAACCATTAAAATCAATCACTGTCATCTCAAGCCATAAAGCTATTCGTTTATTGAAAAACAGATGTCAAGCTTTCTTAGCACATGTCACGGATCTAAACAAAAATACTTCAGTTTTGAATGATATTTCTATTGTTAATGAATTTCCTGACATATTCCCTGAAGAACTTTCTGGCCTACCCCCAGAGCGTGAAATTGAATTTTGTATCGACCTTGAACCCGATACAAAACCCATTTTCAAAGCCCCATATCGAATGGCTCCTATTGAACTTCAGGAGTTAAAGACCCAACTGCAAGAATTGTTAGACATTGGCTTTATTCGTCCTAGTACTTCTCCTTGGGGTGCTCCTATTCTATTCATGAAGAAGAAAGATGGGAGTATGCGACTTTTTATTGATTATCTGGAGTTGAATCATGTCACCATAAAAAATAGGTACCCATTGCCACGTATTGATGACCTGTTTGACCAGTTGTAAGGAGCCAAATTCTTTTCAAAGATTGATCTTCATTTCGGATATTACCAATTGAAGATTAGAACCGATGACATTCCAAAGACGGCTTTCAGAACTCGGTACGGGCATTATGAATTCCTAGTCATGTCCTTTGGATTGACTAATGCTCCTGCTACCTTCATGGATATGATGAACCGAGTATTCAAGGAATATTTGGATCACTTTATGGTCGTCTTTATTGATGACATCCTTATTTATTTCAAAAGCCGTGAAGATCATGAGCAACACTTAAGGCTGACACTCCAAAAGCTTCGTGAATACAAGCTTTATGCCAAGTTGAAGAAATACGAGTTCTGGCTTGAGGAAGTAGCATTCCTTGGGCACGTAGTATCAAGTCGTGGAATATCTGTTGACCCGGTAAAGATTGAAGCAATTAAAAGCTGGGAGTAACCTAAATCAGTGACCGAAATATGTAGCTTTCTCGATTTTGCTGGTTATTATCGGAGATTTGTGAAAGAATTTTCTCGAATCGCTACTCCATTAACTCAGCTGACTCGAAAAGATACAAAGTTCGGTTGGAGAGAAGAATGTGAGAATAGTTTTCAAGAACTCAAGAGGAGACTCATTTCAGCACCTATTCTGACAATACCATCTGGCTCGGAGGGATTTGTCATCTACAGTGATGCTTCGGGCAAAGGGTTGGGATGTGTTCTCATGCAACATGGAAAAGTCATAGCTTATGCCTCAAGACAACTCAAAGAATATGAGAAGAATTATCCTACTCATGATCTAGAGTTGGCAGCTATTGTCTTCGCACTTAAAATTTGGAGGCATTACTTGTATGGGGAGAAAGTGGAGATCTTTACAGATCATAAAATCCTCGAATATTTCTTCACTCAAAAAGAACTCAACATGCGACAACGACGTTGGCTGGAACTGTTGAAAGATTATTATCATACCATCCAATACCATCCTGGAAAAGCGAACGTGGTAGCTGATGCATTGAGTAGAAAATCATATGCAAGTACGAGTGCGATATTGTCAACGTAAAGGCCCATTTTGTGTGACTTGCAAAGGATGGAAATAGAGTTAAAGACTCCAGGGACCCATGTGATGATGGCGAATATACGAGTAGAACCGACTTTAATTGATAAAGTTAAAGTTGCTCAAACTACAGACCTGGAGCTGATGCATATGAGAAAGAAAGTGCAAGAAGGTGTTATGTCGGAAGCAAGAATCGATGAAGAAGGAATACTTTGAGTCAACTCCAGACTTTGTGTTCCTAACGACCCTGATTTAAAGTATAAAATCATGATGGAGGCGCACAACACACCGTTTGTAATCCATCCTGGGAGTACCAAAATATATCATGATATTCGTCATACATTTTGGTAGAGCAATATGAAGAGAGAGATAGCGTTGTTTATCTCAAGGTGTCTAACTTGTCAACAAGTTAAAGCGGAGCATCAAGTACCAAAAGGTCCATTGTAACCACTTGAAATTCCAGAATGGAAGTGGGAGCACATTACCATGGATTTCATTACCGGTCTTCCTAAGGTTTCTCAAGGTATAGATGCGATTTGGGTCATTGTTGATAGATTGACCAAGTCTGCTCATTTCTTACCGATACGAGAAATTTATACACTTGAACGTCTTGCTCGTATGTACATAAAGGAGATTGTAAGACTGCATGGTATGCCAGTATCCATAGTTTCTGATCGAGACCCAAGATTCACTTCACGATTTTGGGTTAGTTTGCAGAAAGCTATGGGCACAGATTTACGATTTAGCTCGACATATCATCCTCGGACGGACGGACAGTCGGAGAGGACTATTCAAACTCTTGAAGATCTATTAAAACTATGTGTCCTTGATTTCAAGGGAAGTTGGGACAAGTTCTTACCATTGGTGGAGTTTTCCTACAACAACAGTTATCAAGCAAGTATTGGCATGGCTCCATTCGAAGCGTTGTATGGAAGAAAGTGTCGTTCTCTAGTATGCTGGGATGAGGTGGGTGAAGCAATATTGTTGGGACCGGAGTTAGTACGTATGACTACGGAAAAGATTCAAACGGTCCGACAACGTATAAAAACCTCACAAGATCGACAAAAGAGTTATGCTGATCTTCATCGAAAGGATGTGGAATTCGATATAGGAGATCATGTGTTGTTAAATGTTACTCCATGGAAAGGAGTTACGAGATTTAGAAAGAGAGGAAAGCTCAGTCCTCAATTCATCGGCCCATTTTTAATCCTTGATCGAGTAGGAACTGTGGCCTATAGACTCGCTTTACCCCCAAGTATGTCTCGTGTTCATAAAGTTTTTCACATATCCATGTTGCGTAAATATGTGAAAGATCCGAACCACATTATTGAGTTAGAACCAGACAAAATAGCGGAAGACTTAACGTATGAAGAGGTACCTGTTCAAATCTTGGATAAGAAGGAACATATTTTACGCTCCAAGGTTATACCTCAAGTCAAAGTTTTGTGGAGAAACCACGATATTGAAGAAATGACTTGGGAGTTAGAATCTGAAATGAAATCAAAGTATTCTTACCTTTTCGATATACCAGGTGCGTACCCTAATTTCGAGGGCAAAATTTCTTAAGAAGAGGAGGTTGTAAGACCCCAACTTTTATAAATAAAGATGAATTTTCTATAATTATCATTTTTGAATATTATGGAATAAATTTGATATAATGTTATAGTTGTGGGTAGTATTTATAAATTCTGCAAAGTATGCAAGTTGTTATATTATATTCGATTGGTCGGTGAATATTCATTTTAGTAGGGAATATTCGTACAACGGCGTAATCTTTGGTGGACCCCACAACAGAATTATTGTCGGATTGAGAAAACGATAAAAAATATTTTTATGAAAATAACGGCAGAAGTTTACCGTTGATACTGTTGAACTACTCGGTAGTAAAAGTACAGTAATACGCGTGGTTACATAGTAGTACACGGTATTAATTATTGATGCTTACATGAGAAGTCATTCAGTTTTGTTCAATTATTGCTATAGTAATTGTTGCATAGTATCTCACGTTATTTGATTCAATTATTATTGTCGATATTTTATATATTGTTAAAATCAATAATTGAGACGATAAAGTTATTAATATTATTATTTGCAATATTAACGGTGTCTAGAAGTTCTGTCAAGGAGAGGTTTGGTCACCTAATTGCACACCAATAGGGAGAAATCCTTATTGGAAAGCCCCCTCTTTCCTGGGAATGACCTGGTCGATTAATATTGTGAATTATAATAAAGGTGATAAATGTTGTTAAAATTATTAATGTGATTTTTATGAGGTATTTGTGTAAGTGTTGCTTATTTTATGAATCTCCATTTGCCCATTTTCCAAAATAATCGGTAGAAAATTATTTAGTATATATATATATATATATATATATATATATATATATATTATATATATATATGATTATGGTCTTTGAAAAGGACATATGGGTGGAGAAATTTCAAATGTCACGAATGTAAGAAGAAGAAAAAGGAAGGCCTGAAATGTGTATATATATAATATATGTTTTGTTTTATATATATATATATATATATATATATATATATATATATATATATATATATATATGCCATGTGATGAAATCTCACGGAGAGATTTGGGGAAAGGAAAGTCAGGAGAGAGTAGCTTTCATTATATATATAATATATTTTATTAGTTTTGTTTTTTTATGAAAAATAGAATATATTATATTTTATTTAAAAGATTTTACTTTAAATATGAACCGTCAGATTAAAGTAAATCAATCTGGACCGTTCATGAGTTAGTTACTATGCAGTCCATTTTTCTATAAATAGAAGCTCATTCTTTCATTATTTTCTTACTAATTCACTGAAACTCTAGAGAGAGAAACTATAGAGAGAAAGAAAAAAAGTATTCTGCTACTTCACTACTCCAATATCAAGTTTCTTTTACGATAAGGGGTATTATTTGTTGTACTCGGTATTCTTTCTTTTTTATTCATGAAGAGAACTTCTGTTATTCCATTCTTTATTATTCTGTTGGAATAACCTGTATACGCGGGCTACCCTATACTTGGTGAAATTCTTCTGTTATTACATTTTTATTATTCTGTTGGAACATCCTGTCTGTGCTTTACGCCGGACCTGGTTCCATTATTTATTATTCTGTCGGAATATCCTGTCTGTGCTTTACGCCGGACCTGGTTCTATTATTTATTATTCTGTCAGAATATCATGTCTGTGCTTTACGCCGGACCTGGTTCCATTATTTATTATTCTGTCAGAATATCCTGTCTGTGCGTTTACGCCGGACCTGGTTCCATTATTTATTATTCTGTCGAAATATCTTGTCGGTACATTTACGTATGACTTGATTCCACTATTTATTTTTCTGTTGGAATAACCTGTCTGTGCGGTCTATCGCATGCATGGTGATTTCTTTTGTTATTTCATTCTTTATTATACTCAGTTGGTTAAAACTTTGACTTCTATACTCCATGAAATTAGTGGAATATCCTTGATATTTGCGCTTCATCTAGTATCTATTCATGGAAATATTCTTCTGAGCATTCTTAAATTTTACTCTACAAAGCAGTATCATGTTGACAATTTGGACGTTATCAGTTCCTAGTTAAATTAATTCTTGAACTTGTTTTATTGAATTCTTATATCATTGTCATCATCCTCATGTTTATATTTTGTTGAAAGTCATCTATGGCCTGTAGTGCATAGATGGACTTGGTATGATTATGACCAAGGATTATTCGGTGTAATCATGACCGTAATATTATAAATAATGTGAAAAAAAGTCCTCATTGACCCGTAGTGCATTGATGGACAGTTTTTGGTATGATTATGGCTATGGATTCTCTTTGGCCGTAGTGCAAAGATGAATTGTTTTATGGCATGATCAGGACCGTTGATGAAAATATGATTATCTTTAGCCGTAGTGCATGAATAATTCGTGGTCGTGATACTAAAGAATATCCTTGGCCGTAGTGCAAGGGTGATTCGATGATGTGGATTATTTATTAAGCTGAGTCCCAGCGATAAAAGTCATGAAAAACCTTTTAAATCATAAAAGATAGTAGATTTTATTCTCTACTTGACTCTTTTAATGGATTGCTGGTTCCACTGCAGTTAAACTTGATGTCTATTATATTTTATCAGTTTAACATTGTTAGAGACTAATGATAATTTATTATGCATTATCTTAGTCATAATATTTTTTACTGGGCAAGTTGAGCTCACCCTTTTGTTTTCATTGTTCTCTTCAGGAAATGAGAACATAACAGGGACTAGTCGGGGAACGGAGTGACAGTTCAGATGATAGCATTAGTAGTCCTCACTATTCTATGAAATAGTGTGAGAATAAATGTATTGAGGACTTATTTTTAGTTTGAATCATGTTTAGAAGAAAGTGTTGTATTGAAACTCACAGCTTATGTTTTGTCGTATTTTGCACGACAGTTGTATAATTAAGTTGTATTTGAATTTTGTACCATATTTTTGGCGACTCAGAATAGGTGATGTATACCTATTTTGGGGGCTTCACACGAACTATTGGTGGGAGGCGAATCAACAGAGAGCGAGTGAAGGAATATTAACTTGGGAAAGGTTTAAGACTCTGTTCTTCGAGAATTACTTCCCGAAGAGCATGAAAAATAGGATGGAGGTAAAGTTCTTAGAACTTATGCAGGGAGATATGACGGTGGCGCAATACGTGGCAAAGTTCAATGAGCTAGCCGTTTTGCAGAACACCAGGTGGAAGATGAAGAGAGGAAAGCTAGGCGTTTCGAACAAGGGCTGAAGCCTTAGTTGTTTAACAAGGTATCAGTTTTTCAGATTGATTCTTTTGCAACATTGTTGGAAAAGGCTATTATTGCAGAAGGAGGAAGTGAAGCTTTAAGTCTGTATAACAAAGAGAAGAAGGGTAAGAGCATAGGAGGAGAGAACCGAGGAGGAAGCAGTAGTGGAGGTAGCAATTTAGGAAAGAGGAAGTGGGAGAATAATGTAAGACCCCAACTTATTAATGAATAAAATCAAATTTTCTCTAAATATTATTGTGAATAATAAGGGGTTAATTTGATATAATACTTTGGTTATGGGTGAAATGTGTAAATTTTGCAAAATAAGCAAGTGGTTATGAAATATTCATTTTGTCGGGGAATATTCGTTTGGTCATGGAATATTCTTGCTGTCGGGGAATATTCGTACGATGGCGCAGCCTTGTGTGGGCCCCATAACGGAAAGCGATTGGATGAAGAAAACGACAAGTATAAGTTATTTATAAATAACGGCGTAGTTGTTACCGTTAATACTGTTAGAATACCCGGTGGTTAAAATACAGTAGCACACGGTATTGCACCAATTATTGATTCTTACGTAAGAAGGCACTACTCAATAATTGTTACAGTAGTTATTGTTCAATATTTTATTTTATTGATTCAATAATTGCTGCGTTGATATTTTATATTATTGTTGTTTCAATAATTGTTGCTGCACAGTATTTTCCTTTAACAGATCAATAATTCATATTATTTGAATAATATTATTAGATAATATTATTGGCAATGTCTAGAAAGTTCTGTCTAAGGAGAGGTTTGGTCATTTAATTGCGCGCCAATAAGGAGAAATCCTTATTAGGAAGCCCCCTCTTTCTTGAGAACGGCATGGTTGTCATAAATGTGATTCTGTAATATTATTTGTGAATAAATAATTATTGATTCATATGATAAGAAAATATTTATTTTATGTGGATATAAATGAGGGATATATTTTTGTGGTTAAAAATGAAGGAGTTAATGTTGAGGTTTTTATCAGTATTTTTGTCGGAATGGAGGTATTAAAAATCAGGATTTTTGAGATATTTTGCGGGGGTTATAATTTTTAATCCGACCGTTGGATCGTGGTAATTTTTGGATATGTTATACATATATAAGTTGAGTATATGTCCACAAATTTTGAACCGTTAAAAATGAACGTATGATTTATTATGAATTTTACGAGATGACTGGTTCAGAAATTGTTGAATTTTTGGAGTTTATCATTTTGATAGAAAATTCTAGAATTGGTGGGCCCCACTCTTGGTTGGTGAAGAAATGTACTGAGATTTTTATTCAAATGTGGTGGGTGGGAATAGTAGCAGGTAAAGCCATCAGGTTGCAGGTTAAATCTGCTTCGGCGTGCTAACATTTTCCTATAAATAGAGGGCTAAGTTAGAATTGAAAATCACACCATAAACAAGTTTTCTCTCTTTCTCTCTCTAGATTATTGAGTGTATTTTGTGAGTATTTAGATACTTTGAGAGTTTCTATTCATCAGAGCAAGTTTCTTTCAGCCTTATACCGGTATTCCGACCAGAAGTACTAACATTTTGAGGTAAGGGATATTATTTTCTTCTTAATGATATTATTTTCTTCAATAACATTATGCTGAAATATTGATATGAGTTTTTATCAAATTTGGAACTTTTTGTGTCGGGGTTACTATTCACGTATACGGCACTATTCACGTATACGGTACTATTCACGAATACGGCACTATTCACCGAAAAATAAAATTTTCCCTTTTTGTCCAAGATATCTATTATGGTTACTATCTTTGATTGTATCCATATTTTGATCTTTATTTTTGAATTCTGCTTTCACAATTGATTATTATGAAGTATTATTGATCTTGGATAAACTGTTATACGAATCCCTAATATTTGTCCTTCTGTCTCACTGGATTCGTTCTCTTTAATATATTTTTCATCATCCTCAGTCCTAAATGATGATATTACTGAATATCTTTGGCCTGTAGTGCAAAGATGTATGATTACTTGATGAATATCTTTGGCCTGTAGTGCAAAGATGAACAGGTGTTGAGATGAACATGACTGACAGGTGATACAAATGAATATCTTTGGCCTGTAGTGCAAAGATGAATATTTGGTTAAAGATGATTATTAATAGATGTTACAGGGATAAAATATTGATGATGGACTTTTAAATCTTAGAAGATAGTAGAATTATTTCTCTACTTGACTCTTCTAATGGTTTGCTGTTTCCGCTGCAGTTGTTGATCTAAAACTTATTGTCGATTATATTCTATCAGATTTTTCCCTGTTGAAGACTAACGATAATTTGTTGTATATTATCTTAGTCATAATATTCTTTACTGGGCTAGTTGAGCTCACCCTTTTCCTTTTTGTTCCATTTTTCTTCTCAGGAGGTGAGAACATAGCAGGATCTAGTCGGGGTATGGAGTGATGGTTCTAGGAAGATGTTTTAGTAGTCCTCGCTATTTCTGTAAAATAGTGTTTGAATAATTATAATGAGGACTTATTTGAGTGTGGATATTGTCTAGAAGACAATACTTGTATTTAAACTCACAGTATGTGTTGTCGTATTTTGCACGACAATTGTATTATTGAAGTTGTAGTTTGCTTTCTGTACCATGTATTTGGCGACTCAGAATAGGTTGGATGGAATGGACCTATTTTGGGGGCGTCACAGTTGGTATCAGAGCTTAGGGATATGATCCCTGGCTGAGATGTGAGACAAGAACTAGGAGGGGAGAGACGGAGAATTCCTTCGCTAGTATGACCTAACTAAGTTTATTTGGTGTTTATTTGGTTGGTCAGAGTATAGGGATAATATATGACATGACTATTTATCCTTGTTTTATGGCAGTATTTAAGAATGGCAGCTGAGAACGTTAATAATGGAATAAATCAGACTGTGGAGACACCTTTGATCACCGTCCAGGGGAACGTGCAACAGGAAGGCAATATTCCTCCTGTAAACAACGTTACCGAGCAAACGATGAATGATGGAATGTTTAGGAGCTTTTTGCAGTTCATGCAAAATTAGACGAGGGAAACTCGTGTACAGAATACGGGTGGAAATGATAACAACGCGCGGTTTGTCACAGCTAAGCAGTTCAAAGAATTGGGACCACCAGAATTTAAGGGAAAGCCGGATCCGATCATGGCGAAAACGTGGGTCAAGTAAATTACCAAGATATTCGATGTCTTGGGATGCACGGAGGAACAGAAGGTTCCATTCGCCACCTTTATGTTCCGCGGTGAGGCAGACTACTGGTGGGAGTCTGTGAAGCGTACCCAGCCTGACGCACTCAACATGTCCTGGGAAACATTTCAAAAACTGTTCAATAACAAGTACTTTCCTGAAAGTATTCGTCATATGAAGGAGGTGGAGTTTATCAGACTGGAACAAAATAACATGACGGTGTCCCAGTACGAGGCGAAGTTTGCAGAGTTATCCAGGTTTGCACCTCATTTGGTCGAAAATGAGGAACGAATGACAAGGATGTTTCTGAGAGGTCTAAAACCCGAGATTCGGCAATATCTTATCTCTCATAAATTTTCTTTATATTCAGATGTTGTAAACAGGGCTCAATTATTAGAGCGAGATAATGAGTATGTGCAACCGAGGGACCACAACCAGTGTCATACCGGTGGCGGCAGTCATCGAAGCAATGAAAACTAGCAGGGAGGAAAACATTCGGACAAAAGCGGTAACCACTCTGGTGGTAATCGTGGTCGTGATAATAGAAGGAGCGAGTCAGGAGGAGATTTCAAGAAGAGAAGGTACAACAATGATAACGTGAAGACGTCAGCACAAACATCAACTGTTTCTAGGAGAGGAGAACGACCACCGGTCGTATGTTACAAATGTGGGAAAGAGGGATATATCAGCCCAAACTGCCCACAACAATCTAAGGTATGTTATAACTGTGGAAAGGAGGGTCATATAGCTCGAGAGTGTTCTGTAGCAAAACCAAGTTCAGCGGGGATGGTGACTCCAAAAGTTGTCCCGGATAAGTCGAAATCAGCAGTTCCTGGAAGGGCGTTTGTCGTGACTGGCCAAAACGCGAGAAAATCAAACGAGGTGATCACGGGTAAGCTAATCTTGAATTCTTGCGAAGTTTATACTTTACTAGATACCGGTTCTACCCATTCTTTTATCTCTCCTGCTTGTGCTCAGCGTTTAAACTTGACTCCGGAGAAATTGGACTTTAACTTATCTATTGAAACTCTGTTGGGTGAAACCTTCGTTATATCTACAGTTTATAAATCTTGAATGATCCAAGTTGGCACTATCACATTACCTGTTGACCTTATCTCTTTAAAGATACTTGCTTTTGATGTGATTTTAGGAATTGATTGGTTAACTACTCATCATGCCAAAATTGATTGCTTTCGTAAGGTTGTTAGTTTTCATATTCCTAAGCAACCTGTTATTCAAATTCAAGCAACCAAACCATTGAAGTCAAACTCTTTCATATCAAGCCGTAAAGTCATTCGTTTATTGAAAAACGGATGTCAAGCTTTCTTAGCTATGTTATGGACTTGAACAAAAATACGTCAGATTTGAATGATATTTCTATTGTTAGTAAATCCCTGACGTATTTCCTGAAGAATTTCTTGGCCTACGCGTGATATTGAATTTTGTATCATCTTTGAATCTGGTACAAAACTCACTTCTAAAATCTCATATCGAATGGCTCCTATTGAACTTCAGGAGTTAAAAACCTAACTGTAGAAGTTTGTACCCGAGCCTTTATCTGGTGACTTCCTTTGTGGAATGCACCAAAGTCAGACTCTCCGTAAGGGATTCTATATTTGTGTGGTGGTAAAACAATAGGTGCCATTGTGATGTGCTATCCAAGATTGGGATATGAATCACAATTGAGAGCAACCGAAGTCGATAACCGAAGTACGTAGCTTTCTGGGCTTAGCTGGTTATTATCGGAGATTCGTGGAAGGATTTTCTCGAATCGCTACTCCGTTAACTCAGCTGACTCGTAAAGATACAAAATTCGGTTGGAGCGAGGATTGTGAGAAGAGTTTTCAAGAACTCAAGAGGAGACTCATTTTGGCACCTGTTCTGACAATACCATCTGGTTCGAATGTATTTATTATCTACAGCGATGCTTCAGGCAAAGGGTTAGGATGTGTTCTCATGCAACATGGGAAAGTCATAGCCTATGCCTCGCGACAACTCAAAGAATATGAGAGAAATTATCCTACTCATGATTTGGAGTTGGCAGCAGTCGTTTTCGCGTTGAAGATCTGGAGACACTACCTGTATGGGGAGAAAGTGGAGATCTATACAGATCATAAAAGCCTCAAATATTTCTTCACCCAAAAGGAACTCAACATACGGCAGCGACGTTGGCTCGAGCTGTTGAAAGATTACGATCATGCCATCCAATATCATCCTGGAAAAGCAAACGTAGTAGCTGACGCATTGAGTAGAAGATCATATGCGGGTACGAGTGCAATTTTGTTAACACAAAGGCCCATTTTGTATGACTTGCAAAAGATGGAGATAGAGATGAAGGCTCCAAGTACCCACATGATGATATCAAATATACGAGTAGAAACCGACTTTAATCGATAAAGTTAAAGCTGCTCAAGCTACGGACATGGAGCTAATGCGTATGAAGAAGAAAGTGCAAGAAGGTGCTATTCCAGAAGCAAGAATCGATGAAGAAGGAATACTTCGAGTCAACTCCAGACTTTGTGTTCCTAACGATTTTGACTTGAAGCATAGAATAATGATGGAGGCACACAACACACCGTTTGCAATCCATCCTGGGAGTACCAAAATGTATCACGATCTTCGACATACATTTTGGTGGAGCAATATGAAAAGAGAGATCGCGGAGTTTATCTCGAGATGTTTAACTTGTCAACGTGTAAAAGCGGAGCATCAAGTACCAAAGGGTCCATTGCAACCACTTGACATTCCGAAATGGAAGTGGGAACACATTACTATGGATTTTGTTACGGGTCTTCCCAAGGTTTTCCAAGGCATAGATGCGATTTGGGTTATTGTTGATAGATTAACCAAGTCCGCTCATTTCTTGCCGATACGTGAGACTTATTCCCTTGAACGTCTTGCTAGTATGTACGTGAACGAGATTGTGAGATTGCATGGCATGCCAGTATCCATAGTTTCGGATCGTGACCCAAGATTCACTTCACGATTTTGGGTTAGCTTGCAGAAAGCTATGGGCACAGATTTACGATTCAGTTCGGCATACCATCCTCAAACGGACGGACAATCAGAGAGGACTATTCAAACTCTTGAAGATCTATTAAGACTTTGTGTCCTAGATCTCAAAGGGAGTTGGAATAAGTACCTACCATTGGTGGAATTCTCCTACAACAACAGTTATCAGGCGAGCATAGGTGTGGCTCCATTCGAGGCGTTGTATGGAAGAAAATGTCGTTCTCCAGTATGCTGGGACGAGGTAGGTGAAGCAACATTGTTGGGACCAGAGTTGGTACGCATTACTACAGAGAAGATCCAAACGATTCGACAACGTATACAAACGGCACAGGATCGACAAAAGAGTTATGCTGATCTTCATCGAAAGGACGTGGAATTTAATATTGGGGATCATGTATTGTTACATGTTGCACCATGGAAGGGAGTTACAAGATTTGGGAAGAGAGGAAAGCTCAATCCAAGATTTGTTCGTCCATTTGAGATTCTTGAGCGAATAGGAAATGTGGCATATAGACTTGCATTACCTCCAAGCATGTCTCGTGTTCATAATGTTTTTCACATATCTATGCTTCGTAAATATGTTAAAGACCCGAACCACATTGTTGAGTTAGAACCAGACGAGATAGCTGAAGATTTAACGTACGAGGAGGTACCTGTTAAGATCTTGGATAGGAAAGAGCATGTCCTGCGCACGAAGGTTATACCACAAGTTAAGGTTTTGTGAAGAAACCATACTATTGAAGAAATGACCTGGGAGTTGGAATCAGAAATGAAAGCGAGGTATCCTCACCTTTTTGAAATATCAGGTACGTACGTCAATTTCGAGGACAAAATTTCATAAGGAGGGGAGGTTGTAAGACCCCAACTTATTAATGAATAAAATCAAATTTTCTCTAAATATTATTGTGAATAATAAGGGGTTAATTTGATATAATACTTTGGTTATGGGTGAAATGTGCAAATTTTGCAAAATAAGCAAGTGGTTATGAAATATTCATTTTGTCGGGGAATATTCGTTTGGTCGTGGAATATTCTTACTGTCGGGGAATATTCGTACGACGGCGCAGCCTTGTGTGGGCCCTATAACGGAAAGCGATTGGATGAAGAAAACGACAAGTATAAATTATTTATAAATAACGGCGTAGTTGTTACCGTTAATACTGTTAGAATACCCGGTGGTTAAAATACAGTAGCACACGGTATTGCACCAATTATTGATTCTTACGTAAGAAGGCACTACTCAATAATTGTTACAGTAGTTATTGTTCAATATTTTATTTTATTGATTCAATAATTGCTGCGTTGATATTTTATATTATTGTTGTTTCAATAATTGTTGCTGCACAGTATTTTCCTTTAACAGATCAATAATTCATATTATTTGAATAATATTATTAGATAACATTATTGGCAATGTCTAGAAAGTTCTATCTAAGGAGAGGTTTGGTCATCTAATTGCGCGCCAGTAAGGAGAAATCCTTATTGGAAAGCCCCCTCTTTCCTGGGAACGGCCTGGTTGTCATAAATGTGATTCTGTAATATTATTTGTGAATAAATAATTATTGATTCATATGATAAGGAAATATTTATTTTATGTGGATATAAATGAGGGATATATTTTTGTGGTTAAAAATGAAGGAGTTAATGTTGAGGTTTTTATCAGTATTTTTGTCGGAATGGAGGTATTAAAAATCAGGGTTTTTGAGATATTTTGCGGAGGTTATAATTTTTAATCCGACCGTTGGATCGTGGTAATTTTTGGATATATTATACATATATAAGTTGAGTATATGTCCACAAATTTTGAACCGTTAAAAATGAACGTATGATTTATTATGAATTTTACGAGATGACTGGTTCAGAAATTGTTAAATTTTCGGAGTTTATCATTTTGATAGAAAATTCTGGAATTGGTGGGCCCCACTCTTGGTTGGTGAAGAAATGTGCTGAGATTTTTATTCAAATGTGGTGGGTGGGAATAGTTGCAGGTAAAGCCATCAGGTTGCAGGTTAAGTCTGCTTCGGCGTGCTAACATTTTCCTATAAATAGAGGGCTAAGTTAGAATTGAAAATCACACCAGAAACAAGTTTTCTCTCTTTCTCTCTCTAGATTATTGAGTGTATTTTGTGAGTATTTAGATACTTTGAGAGTTTCTATTCATCAGAGTAAGTTTCTTTCAGCCTTATACCGGTATTCCGACCAGAAGTACTAATATTTTGAGGTAAGGGATATTATTTTCTTCTTAATGATATTATTTTCTTCAATATCATTATTGTGACGAACGAGAATTTTAGAAATTAATTTTAAATATTTATTGAATTAAATAAATATTTTTTAAGGATTTAATTATTAGATTTAATAATTAATTGATGAAATTGTGGTACATTAATTTAATTTTATGTGTTACATTTATTAAATTAATGTAGAGAATTTTTATTATTCAAGTATGTGATTATGTGAGCTTATTGAATTAAATGAAATAATTTAATTAAGCATGATATTATTTAATTAATTTAATTATTAATTAGAGAATTAATAAATTGACATTATTTATTAATGAGATATTTATTTATATGACTATGTGAATTTAAGAGAAATTATTATATTTTATTTATATTAAATTAAATAAGATATATGAATTATTGTGCAATTGGGTGTGACACTTATTAAACGATATAATAAAAGAGTTTATTAAATTAATTGAGTTTAAGCCTTTAAGGCTAGCCAAACGTGGCTTTAGGGGGGGTTACTAGCAGTTACCCATGACTGGGTTAACTGACTAGTACGCGCGTCAGTTCTATTTCAATCGACGTCTTCTTCTTTCCTATTTTTCTCTAAGTCTGATAAAACTAGTTAGAGAGAATCTGATAATTGTTGAGGAGAATTGTGAGCCAGTGATTGAGAAGGAATTCATCTCTTACTAAAATCCACACTACGCGTTGGGTAATCTTCTCCTTCTGAAATTCTGTTTTTTACGTCATTAAGTTTTTATAAGAAAATGGCTTTCAAAGTTTTGGTTTAACCTCTGTAATTGGGTTAGGAGTATTGATTATGAGTTGTATGTGTGTTATGTTGTATCAAATCATGTAATTATGTATATGTTGCAAACCATAACACCAGTGTTGTGAAAACATGTTGTACATATGTTATTTCAAAATAAACAGAGTACGTGATATGGCCATATGGCCTTATACGTGATATTTTGTGTAATGATTGTATATTATCCCTAAAATTTACACTCTTATATTATTGAGCATGTTAATACGAAGAGATCAAGCCTTAAACGAACGGATTCGGTGTTATAACGAATCCGTAGTGTTAAATTATAAGTTTTTGTTCAAAATCCTCAAGAACATCAAGAACAATCCATTTTTTTTAGATTTAAATATGTGATTATATGTTTTAATGGGTTAAAATCACTTTATAGATGTTGTATTATGAATATACATAAACTATAACTTGTGGGTATGTCTAATTTTGAGTAGAAAATAAGAATTTGGGAGAAATTGGCTTGTTCTGCGATTTTCGCGAACAACCATTTCTGTGTCTGGTATGCCGCGCCACAGCGCCGGCTACCAGTTCATTTCCCGCGCCGCAGCGCCACCGTGCCGTAGCGCCATGACTCGAGCCACGGCGCCACAGCGCCGCAGCGCCAAGGGCCCGTCCACAGCGCCACGGCGCCGCAGCGCGAATCCTTAGTTCAATAGTGGCGCCGCAGCGCCACTCTCCAGAAAATGTCAGAAATGTATTTTTAAAATGTTAAAGTCTAACAAGTGTTAGTGGATTGATGTAATGAACATGTAATCATGTTAGAGGTATTATGAGATGATAAAATAGTTGTTTAACATGTAATAAAATATTACATGTGAATTGAATTATTAAATACATAATTAGTTTGATAATTCATGAAGTATAAATTATGTGACGTGATAATTTGACTAAGTTTAGTCAATAATTAAAGTAGACAACGAGAATGGGTTATGTTGATTAGTTAGTAATTAACTGGTATTGAATGTGAATGGTATGTAGGATTTAATTCAAAGAACGTGCTTAGTTAAAGTGTAATCTACGCACGAGGCAAGTATCCTATCCCTAACTCCATTATATTGAGCAAGTTTATTTAAACTTAAACGTTACTTTTATGTCGAGCAAGTTTCTAAACTCTATCTTTTACATTGAGCAAATTTCCTAAATTTAAACTATTATTCAAGTTCGAGTATTATATTAAAGATTGATTATCTTTCAAAGCATGATTCAGTTATACAATAATTGTTCTATTGTTTATTTCTTGAGATTATTAATCATATTGAATATCATTATTGTCGAACTTTTTAGACTAGTGAACCTTACTGATTCAGCTAGTCCTTAGTTGATGAACGTTCTAAATTTCAGAACCCTTATTGATTATCCAAACCAAACTTCCTTTGGTGCGGACTCGAATGTCAAACTGAGATGAACAACCCTGTATAGGGGATTATTTACGCTTTAGCGTTAAGATATTGTGCACAGTATGGTACTAAGGGCTGATCTCCCTAAGTACGAGAAGAAGGTCCATAGTCTTATGACTGTTAAAGGTTTCAAGTATATTTCTTGTTAACCTAGGACATAGTTCAAGGTTTTATGACCCTCAGAATTCTTTTGATTCATGTTATTTATTCTTGATTCAAAAGTTGAGCTTTATTCAGATGTCTTTGATTATTCGCATGTTATTATAATGTTATTTCATTATTATACTTGTGGGCATTTGTGCTCACTCTTGCTTAATAATAACATTACAGTTAAGAATGAAAGAAGCGATGAACCCTCCACTAGTAAGGGCAAGGGCAAAGTTAGCAAGTGATGAAGACTTGTTATTTTAATTGATGATGTTTAAGACTTATTTGTTTAGAATTTCGCACAGATGTTTTAAGGTTAGAGTAACCTGGGATTTATTTATGATTCAGTTGATGTAACCCTTAAGGGAAGAGATTTTATTATGATTTCTATCTATTGTATGGTTTGATATTATTTATGGGTAGATAGATAGATGATGCTTGTACAGTGAACACCAAATCCCGTGAAATCGATGTACCCAGATTTAGGGGTGTCACAATTATGCTGAAATATTGATATGAGTTTTTATCAAATTTGAAACTTTTTGTGTCGGGGTTACTATTCACGTATACGGCACTATTCACGTATACGGTACTATTCACGAATACGGCACTATTCACCGAAAAATAAAATTTTCTCTTTTTGTCCAAGATGTCTATTATGGTTACTATCTTTGATTGTATCCATGTTTTGATCTTTATTTTTGAATTCTGCTTCACAATTGATTATTATGAAGTATTATTGATCTTGGATAAACTGTTATACGAATCCCTAATATTTGTCCTTCTGTCTCACTGGATTCGTTCTCTTTAATATATTTTTCATCATCCTCAGTCCTAAATGATGATATTACTGAATATCTTTGGCCTGTAGTGCAAAGATGTATGATTACTTGATGAATATCTTTGGCCTGTAGTGCAAAGATGAACAGGTGTTGAGATGAACATGACTGACAGGTGATACAAATGAATATCTTTGGCCTGTAGTGCAAAGATGAATATTTGGTTAAAGATGATTATTAATTGATGTTACAGGGATAAAATATTGATGATGGACTTTTAAATCTTAGAAGATAGTAGAATTATTTCTCTACTTGACTCTTCTAATGGTTTGCTGTTTCTGCTGCAGTTGTTGATCTAAAACTTGTTGTCGATTATATTCTATCAGATTTTTCCCTGTTGAAGACTAACGATAATTTGTTGTATATTATCTTAGTGATAATATTCTTTACTGGGCTAGTTGAGCTCACCCTTTTCCTTTTTGTTCCATTTTTCTTCTCAAGAGGTGAGAACATAGCAGGATCTAGTCGGGGTATAGAGTGATGGTTCTAGAAAGATGTTTCAGCAGTCCTCGCTATTTCTGTAAAATAGTGTTTGAATAATTGTAATGAGGACTTATTTGAGTGTGGATATTGTCTAGAAGACAATATTTGTATTTAAACTCACAGTATGTGTTGTCGTATTTTGCACGACAATTGTATTATTGAAGTTGTAGTTTACTTTCTGTACCATGTATTTGGCGACTCAAAATAGGTTGGATGGAATGGACCTATTTTGGGGGCGTCACAAATAACAACAACTATAACAAGAATTTTAATAATCAAGTGGAGAAATTTCGTGGAGAGTTTAAGAAGAAGACGGAAGGATGCTAGAAGTGTGGAAGGTATCACCAAGGCGAGTATTGGAAAGGGCGTAGTGTTTGTTACAACTGTGGCCAAGAGGGACATTTTGAGCCAAATTGTCCAAAGCCAAAGAAGATCAAAGGGTGTTTCGCTTGTGGTTCGGCGGACCATCTGATTAAAGATTACCCGAAGAAAGTAAGTAGCAGAGGAAGCGGCCAGCAAGGAGGAAACGACAAGCTGATGATTGGCGGACCGACGCCATCCTACCGTCCAACTGCCAGAACGTTTAATATGACTGTTCAAGACGCAGTGGCTGCGAATGACGTGGTGTCAGGTATCATCCCGATCAATGATATAAATGCCTACGTATTATTTGATTCGGGTGCCACCTGTTCTTTTGTATCGAAGGAATTTTCTAGTCGACTTAATTTACCCCGTGAACAATTAGGAAATCCCTTGAACATAGAAGTTGCGAATAAGAAAATGATCACTGTAGAGTATATTTACCTAAATTATCGCGTAAACATTAGAAATTATGAACTAAGCGTAGACTTGATTCTGATAAGATTGGGAGAGTTTGGCGTAATATTGGGAATGGATTGGTTGTATAACCATCCTGCGATAATTGATTGTCAGAATAAAAGTGTGAACCTTCAGACTCCAAATAAGTCTACGGTGGTGTTTTATGGTAGCTCATTGCTTAGGCAATCGTGTTGCCTTACGATGATGCAGGCCAAAAAATTGTTAAGGAAATGATGTGTAGGTTACTTAGCTTACATTGTTGATACTTGGAAGAAGGGAGTAGAAATTCAGGATATATCCGTAGTAAAGGAATTTCAAGATGTATTTTTGAACGATCTGCCTGGTCTTCCGCCAGATAGAGAAATCGAATTCGTAATAGATTTAGCACCGGGAACGACACCGATTTCGAAAGCTCCAAATCGTATGGCGCCAGTTAAAATGAAGGAATTAATGATACAATTGCAAGAGATACTGGATAAGAGTTACATACTGTGACGCCCCCAAAATAGGTCCACACAACCCATTCTGAGTCGCCAAATACATGGTACAGAAAACAACTACAACTTCATTATTACAATTATCGTGCAAAATACGACACCATAGAAGCTGTGAGTTTAAATACAAATATTGTCTTTTAGACAATATCCAAACTCAAATAAGTCCTCATTACAATTGTTGATACACTATTTTATAAAATAGTGAGGACTGCTAAAACAACTGACTGGACCCATCACTCCATACCCCGACTAGTTCTCGCTATATTCTCGTCTCCTGAGAAGAAAAAATGGAACAAAAAGGAAAAGTGTGAGCTCAGCTAGCCCAGTAAAGAATATTATGACTAAGGTAATGTAGAACAAATTATCATTTGCCTTCAATAAATCAGATAAAATATAATGGACAACAAGTTTTAGATCAATATTCGCAGCAAAAATAACAATTCATTAGAAGAGTTAAGTAGAGAATGAAGCCTACTATCTTCTATGATTTAAAAGTCCATCATCAATATTTTATCCCTTTAACATCAATCGATATACATACCGAATCAAATATTCATTTTTACACTACGGGCCAAAGATATTCATTCGTATCACCAGTTGGTCATGTTCATCTCAACACATGTCCATCTTTGCACTACGGGCCAAAGATATTCATCAGGTAATCATTCATTTTTGCACTACAGGCCAAAGATATTCAGTTATATCACCATTTAGGACTGAGGATGATGAAAAATATCTTAAAGAAAACGAATTCAGTGAGATAAAAGGACAAAGATTAGGGATTCGTACTTCTGTTTATCAAAGTTTAAAAATACTCCATAATAATCAATTGTGGAGAAAAATTCAAGAATGAAGATCAAAACATGGATACAATCAAAGATAGTAACCATAATAGACAACTTGGACAAAGAAAAGAAAATTTAATTTTTCTGTGAATAGTGCCGTATACGTAAATAGTAATCTCGATACAAAAGGTAATAATTTCATAAGAAAAATCATACTTCGTGAATAGTATCGTATTCGTGAATAGTGCCATATACGTGAATAGTATCGTATATGTGAACAGTAACATCGACATGAAAAGGTAAAAATTTTATACCAATATTTTGGCATAATGATATTGAACGAAATAACATCATTTACGAAGGAAATAACATACCTTACCTTAAAAGAACAGTACTTCTGACTGGAATAACAGATATAATGTGCGACGCCCCCAAAATAGATATACATCACCCATTATGAGTCGTCAAATATATGGTACAAAATATAAATACAAACTTATTTATACAACACGAACTGAGAGTTTTCATACGAATTTTGTCTAGTAGACAGTATTCAAACTCAAATGGAGTCCTGATTACAATTATTATCACACTATTTTATAAAATAGTGAGGACTACTGCAACCACCATCTCGGACTGTCACTCCATTCCTCGACTAGTCCCGGCTATGTTCTCATTTCCTGAAGAGAACAATGAAAGCAAAAGGGTGAGCTGAACTAGCCAGTAAAAAATATTATGACTAAGATAGTGAAGAATAAATTATCGTTAGCTTTCAACAATGTTAAACTGATAAAATACAATAGACATCAAGTTTAACTGCAACGGAATAAGCAATCCATTAGAAGAGTCAAGTAGAGCATGATATCTACTATCTTTTATAATTTAAAAAGGTTATCATCAATTTTATCGTTGAGACTCAGCTTAATAAATAATCCACATCATCGAATCATCCCTGCACTACGGGCCAAAGATATTCATTAGTATCACATCCACAAATTATCCATGCACTACGGGTCAAGGATATTCGTGTAATCACCAATGGTCATGATCATTCCAACAACTGTCCATCAATGCATTACGGGCCAATAAGGATATTTATCACATCATTTGTAACATTACGGTCATGATTATACTGAATAATCCCTGGTCATAATCATACCAACCAGCAGTCCATCTATGCACGTAAGCCAAAGATGACTTTCATCACAATATAAGCATGAGGATGATGACAATAATATAAGAATTCAATTAAAAGAAAGCAAATGATAAATTTTTAAAAATTTATAAATTAATTTATCTAGAATTTAATAATGTCCAAATTGTCAACATGATACTGCTTTGTGGAGAAAAATTCAAGAAGAATATTGTATCAAAAATGATTTGGACAACAAAGATATTAATTTTTATCATGAATAGTACCCCGGGTGAATAGTACCACGTGAATAGTACCCGTGAATAGTATTTTATAAATAATACTCGTGAATAGTACTTTATGAATAGTACTCATGAATAGTATTTTGTAAATAGTATCCCGTGAATAGTACTTTGTGAATAGTACCTCGTGAATAGTACTCCGACATAAAAAGCTTAAAATTTAACAAAAATGTTTTGAACATATCCTTGTGAAACGATACTAGATGAAGCGCAAATTTTAAGGATATTCTACAAATTTTACGGAGTATAGAAGCAATACTTTAACAGAATGAGTGTAGAATTAGGAATACGAAACGAAATAATATTACTCACATACTACAGAGTATGGAAACAAATATTATTTCATATGAATATTGAACAAAAATAATTTCTCTTACCTTAGAAGAATACTGAATACTTAAATAATGAAATAGCAGAATACTATTTTTCTTTCTCTCTATAGCTTCTCTCTCTATAATTGCTCTTGTGAGTCTTAGTGAATTGATGAGAATGAAAGAAGAATGAGCTTCTATTTATAGGAAAACGTAGTTTTGATAATTGCACGTTTTGGGGCTCGAATTATTACAGTATAATACCTTCATTTTTTTCTCTATTTTTAATTTAGACCTACAAGTATTATCAAATTTGTACCACCTCCCCTAATAGTACATACATGTGAATCAATAGTTTTGTTCATGTGAACAAATAGTTATATGCATGTGAACTAATAGCAATTAATTGCTCATTTATCCGATTAATTACCCGATTGGTCAATTTAACTTCCAGAAATCAATTATTATCGAAATAAATATCGATTTTCACTAACACTAATAATCCTAACACAATGGAAATATCAATTTCATCTTTAATCAACATGAACTTATTTATCATTAATATTATAACTCACAGTATTTAACAACCAGATCATTTCCAGGAAAAAGGGGGCTTTTCGATAAGGATTTCTCTCTATTGGTGCGCAATTAGGTGACCAAACCCCTTTTCTCGACAGAACTTTCTAGACATCGTCGATATTGTAAATAATAATATGAATAACTTTGTCGTCTCAATTATTGATTTAAAAATATAAAATATTATGCAGATGATACTGTGACAATAATTGAATCAATAATATGAGAGATATTATGCAGCAATTACTGTAGTAATAATTGAGTATAACTGAGTGACTTCTCACGTAAGCATCAATAATCAATACCGTGTGCTACTATGCAACCACGCGTATTACTATACTTTTACCACCAGATATTTCAACAATTTAACGATAAAACTTTCTCCATTATTTTTATAAAAAGATATTTCTACCGTTTTCTAACTACGACAATACTTCCGTTTGTGGGGTCTACTAATGATTGTGTCGTCGTACGAATATTTCCTGTTAAAATGAATATTCCTCGATCAATCGAATATTTTATAACAAATTGCTTACTTTGTAAAATTTATAAAAATTACCCACAACTATAACATTATATCAAATTCACACCATAATATTCAAAAATATATATCGAGAAAAATTAATCTTTATTCATAAAAGTTGGGATTTTATATAATGTTAAAGAAAACTTGCATTGAACAGCAACTCTTAAAGTATCTAAATATTCACAAAAATACACTTGATATTAGTGAGAGAGAAAACTTCTGACTCTGGTGTGATTTTCAATTCTAACTAAGCACCCTAATTATAGGAGAATGCCAGAACGCCAAAGCAGACTAAAATTTAAGAAAATAATATTTTAATAAAAAATTTCACGCACACCTCTTGACCAAGCTCAGCACACCACAAGTGGGGCCCATCAAATTCAGAAAATTCCACAACAAACAAAAGTGGGGCCCACCCATATTTTTAATAAAAACATTTATGTCTAAAACTTCAATAATTCATAGTAAATAGCCCTTTTATTAGAAAAATACGAATTTTATGTCCATTCCATAGGAAATTTAATTCTCTACTACTTTGCAGAAGAAAGTTTTTCTAAATTCTAAACGAAAAATGACCGAAATCCATATACGGATGATTTTTAATACCTTTATTCCGACAAAATACTGATAAAACACCTCAACATTAATTCCTTTATTTATGTCAACATAAAAATAAATATTTCTTTATCATATAAAGAGTGTGTCTATTTGGGGATCACCAGTGTTGTTTGTAAAGAAGAAGGATGGATCGATGAGGCTCTGTATCGATTATCGGGAATTGAACAGAGTAACAATTAAGAATAGATATTCATTACCAAGGATTGACAACCTTTTCGACCAACTGAAGGGAGCCAAGTGTTTCTCAAAGATAGATTTACGAATGGGTTATCACCAGTTGAAAGTGCGGGAGGAGGACATATCAAAGACGGCGTTCCGAACTCGTTACGGATATTTCGATTTTCTAGTGATGTCATTCGGATTAAAAAATGCTCCAACAACATTTATAGACTTGATGAACCGAGTCTTCTAGCCATTCTTAGATAAATTCGTGGTAGTTTTCATCGACGATATCTTGATCTACTCAAAGACGGAAGAAGAACACGCTGAACATCTGAAGATGGTTTTTGAGGCACTAAGAAAAAAGAAGTTGTATGCGAAATTTTCTAAGTATGAATTTTGGATGGAAAAAGTTCAATTCTTAGGACACGTGGTGGATAAGGATGGAATATTAGTAGATCCTGCGAAAGTAGAAGCAATGAGTAATTGGTAGCAACCGAAGACGCCAACTGAGGTAAGAAGTTTCTTAGGGTTAGCTGGGTACTATCGAAGATTTATCCAGGATTTTTCTAAGATAGCAACCCCATTGACCAATCTATCGAGGAGGACGGTGAAGTTCGTGTGGACGGACAAGTGTGAGGAGAGTTTTCAGGAGCTGAAGAAGAGATTGAGTGGGGCACCTGTATTATCACTACCAGATGATACGAGAGGATTTATGGTGTATAGTGATGCATCGCATAGAGGACTAGGTTGTGTGCTAATGCAACATGGCAAAGTCATTGCGTATGCGTCATAAGAATTGAAGGATTATGAAAAACGATACCCTACTCATGACTTAGAGTTAGCGGCAGTAGTTTTTGCATTGAAAATTTGGAGACACTATTTGTACGGAGAAAAATGTGAGATATACACGGACCACAAGAGTCTGAAATATATCTTCACACAGAAGGAGTTGAACATGCGTCAGAGAAGGTGGTGAGAATTGATCGAGGATTATGACTGCGATATTATTTATCACCCGGGAAAGGAGAACGTAGTGGTCGACGCGCTAAGTAGGAAAGGAAGGGAGAAGTTATTTCAATTGATAACTCAGGAGGAGTTAATAAGGGATATAGAGAAATTAGAGATAGAAGTAAAGGGACTAGAAAGGTCTGAGGATAGATTGTTTGCAGTAGAAGCTTGTCCAACCTTGTTGGACAGAATTAAGGAATCACAAGAAAAGGATGAGGAGTGCGAGAGAATCAGAAAAAGGATCACAGAAAATGAGGAAAAGAGATTCAAACTAGATAAAGACGGTATTTTAAGATTTGAAGAGAGAGTGTGGGTATCAGCGATAATCGAGTTAAGGGAAGAAATTTTACACGAAGCACACAATACGATGTATTCTGTTCATCCAGGAGGCACGCAAATGTATCGAGATTTATGGTAACATTTTTGGTGGCCCAATCTAAAATAAGAAGTCGCGGAATGCGTTAGTAGATGTCTTACTTGTCAACGTGTCAAAGCAGAGCACCAGAGGCTGAGTGGGTTACTCCAACTGTTGGAAATACCGGAGTGGAAATGGGAGCATATTACGATGGATTTCGTGGTAGGGCTTCCAGTCACGCAGAAAGGTTTTGATGCCGTTTAGGTTATCGTAGATCGACTAACGAAGATGGCTCATTTTCTACCAATTAAGATCCGATATAGTTTGAATCAGCTAGCGAACTTGTACGTAAAGGAAATTATTTTACGACATGGAGTGCCGGTATCGATTGTCTCAGACCGAGATCCGCGCTTCACGTCAAAATTCTGGAAAAGCTTACAAGAGAGGATGGGAACACAATTGAGGTTAAGTACTGCTTATCATCCGTAGACAGACGACCAAAGTGAGCGAACGATACAAACGCTGGAGGACGTGCTTAGAACTTGAGTGATGGACTTCAAGAGAAGTTGGGACGATCACCTACCCTTAGTGGAATTCGCTTATAACAATAGTTACCATGCAAGTATAGGCATGCCCCCGTACGAAGCTCTTTACGGGAGGAAGTGCAGAATACCGTTGTGTTGGGATGAAGTTGGAGACCGAAAGATACTAGGGCTAGAATTAGTTCAATAAACCGCAGATGTGGTGACATTGATAAGAGCTAGATTAATAGCTGCACAAGATCGCCACAAGAAATACGCAGACTTGCATCGATAAGACCACGATTTTGAAGTCAGAAGTTACGTTTTCTTAAAAGTATCCCCCTGGAAAGGAAAAATACAATTCTTCAAGAAGGGAAAATTGAGTCTGAGATTTATAGGACCATTCGAGATACTGAAACGAGTGGGCAAAGTGGCATACAAAGTTGCATTACCACTTGAGTTAGAGCACATTCATAACGTGTTTCACATTTTCGTGTTACGTGTAAGACCCCAACTTTTATAAATAAAAATGAATTTTCTATAAATATCATTTTTGAATATTATGGAGTTAATTTGATATAATGTTATAGTTGTGGGTAATATTTATAAATTTTGTGAAGTACGCAAGTGTTATATAATATTCGATTGGTCGGGGAATATTCGTACAACGGCACAATCATTGGTGGACCTCACAACGGAATTATTGTCGGATTGAGAAAATGATAAAAATATTTTATTAAAAATAATGGCAGAAGTTTTACCATTGATACTGTTGAACTACTCGGTAGTAAAAGTACAGTAATACGTGTGGTTGCATAGTAACACACGGTATTGATTATTAATGCTTATGTGAGAAGTCACTCAGTTTGATTCAATTATTGTCAGTTAATAATATGAATTATTTAGCGATAATGAAGTTTTGTTTTATTCGTATTATTAACGTAATAAAACAGAAACATCTTTTTATATAAAACAGAATAATTTATTAAAGTTATTCTATAAATAGAATATATTATATTTTATTTAAAAGATTTTTCTTTAAATATGGACCGTCAGATTAAAGTAATCAATCTGGACCGTTCATGGATTAGTTACTATACATTCTATTTTTCTATAAATAGCAGCTCATTCCTTCATTATTTCTTACGAATTCACTAAACTCTAGAGAGAGAAATTATAGAGAGAAACTATAGAGAGAGAGAAGAAAAGTATTCTGCTACTTAAGTACTTCCTTATTTCAGTTCTTCTTTAAAACGGTAAGGGGTGTTATTCTTTCTTATTCATGAAGAGAACTTTTGTTATTCTATTTCTTATTATTCTGTTGGAATAACCTGTATACGCGGTCTACCCTATACTTGGTGGCATTCTTCTATTATTCTGTTGGAACATCCTGTCTGTGTGTTTTACACCGGACCTGGTTCCATTTTTATTATTATTCTGTTGGAACATCCTGTCTGTGTGTTTTACACCGAACCTGGTTCCGTCTTGTTATTATTCTGTTGGAATATCCTGTCTGTGTGTTTTACACCGGACCTGGTTCCATTATTTATTATTCTGTCAGAATATCATGTCTGTGCATTTACGCCGGACCTGGTTCCATTATTTATTATTCTGTCGGAATATCCTGTCTATACGTTTACGCCGGACCTGGTTCCATTATTTATTATTCTGTTAGAATAACCTGTCTGTGCGGTCTATCGCATGCCGGGTGATTTCTTTTGTTATTCCATTATTTATTATACTCAGTTGGTTAAGTTTTAACTTCTATACTCCATGAAATTAGTGAAATATCCTTGATAATTGCGTTTCATCCAGTATCTTTTCATGAAAATATTATTCTAAACATTCTTGAATTTTACTCCACAAAGCAGTATCATGTTGACAATTTGGATGTTGTTAATTCTTGGATAAATTAATTCTTAAACTTGTTTTATTGAATTCTTATATCATTGTCATCATCCTCATGTTTATAAAATGTTAAAAGTCATCTGTGGCCTGTAGTGCATAGATGGACTTGGTATGATTATGACCAGGGATTATTCGGTATAATCATGATCGTAATGTTACAAATAATGTGGTAAAAGTTCTCATTGGCCCGTAGTGCATTGATGGACAGTTGTTGGCATGATCATGACCATTAATGAATACACAAATATTCTTGGCCCGTAGTGCATGGATAATTGTGGTCGTGATACTAAAGAATATCCTTGGCCGTAGTGCAGGGGTGATTCAATGATGTGAATTATTTTGTTAAGCTGAGTCCCAGCGATAACAGTGTTGAAAAACCTTTTAAATCATAGAAGATAGTAGATTTTATTCTCTACTTGACTCTTTTAATGGATTGCTTGTTCCGCTGCAGTTAAACTTGATGTTCGTTATATTTTATCAGTTTAACACTGTTGAAGGCTAATGATAATTTATTATGCATTATCTTAGTCATAATATTTCTTACTGGGCTAGTTGAGCTCACCCTTTCTTTCACTGTTCTCTTCAGAAAATGAGAATATAGCTGGGACGAGTCGGGAAACGGAGTGATGGACCAGATGATAGTATTAATAGTTCTCACTATTCTGTTAAATAGTGTGACAATAATTATAATGAGGACTCCTTTTGAGTTTGTATAGTCTCTAGTAGACAATAATTGTATTCAAACTCACAGTTATGTTTTGTCGTATTGTACACGACAGTTGTATTAGTAAGTTATATTTGTATTCTGTACCATGTATCTGACGACCCAAGATGGGTGATGTATACCTAATTTTGGGGGCGTCACATTGTGTCCGTACAAGCCTGACTACAAACACGTGATTTCTTACGAGCCCATTCAAATAGAGAAGAATCTAGCATATGAAGAAATTCCTGTCCAAATATTAGATAGGAAAGAACAGACATTGAGAAATAAAAGTATATCTTTAGTGAAAGTGCTTTGGAGAAACCACGATGCCGAGTAGGCCACGTGGGAGTTAGAAGATAAAATGCGAATGGATTATCCCCATTTATTCGTGTAACTTTGTACCAATTCCGAGGATGAAATTTTTATAAGGGGGGGAGAATATAAGAACCATGAATTTCATGAATAAATAATTATTTTAATATAAAATAAAAATGAATATTTATTTGAAAATAAATATTAATGTGTTGTAAGATGAGTAATTCAATTAGTGTAAATTGAATTTATAAGAATTGTGAAGTGTGGAATTGATGACGAGGATTGTGAAATGCCTTGTGTGGCATAATGAGAAATGAGAAAATTCACTAAGTGAATTAAAAGAGAAATAGGAAGATTAATTATGTGATTCCATATAAGGAATGAATAAGTTTTAACTAGTAATATTACCAATATGCAAGTTAATTCATGTCATGTAAAACTAGTGTGGTGATAGAGGTCAAAACTGGCTTAGAGCTAAACCAGTTTAGCACTGCCAGGGACTGGCGCAGCTGCGCCCTCCCAGCAGTACAAACTGGTGCAGCTGCGCTAGTGGCCAATCTGGGATAAGTTGGTTTTTACTATAGAAATGAAATAGAACATCATTATAAGGTGTGACATTATTAAAAGCATATGATAAGAATGCATATTAATGGCATGAAGTACCAAATAGTACAATGAAATCATATGTAATCTTTAATGCATAAATAATTAAGTAACTGTATACTCCAGAAAGTGGAAAAAGAATTAAATGTTTAAAATAGACATTTAATATTAAATAATGTTACTATGTGGTTATGTGAGAAGTAAACATATCTATGGAGATACCCGGACAATAATACCTAACTACGTTATTTTATTACATGTACCTAATGTACATGGATTATATGATGTGAATACATAAATAATCTCTAATTTTCCTAATATAGTAACAATTGTACATTAAAATTATATTTTTGGGAAGTAAAGTAACTGAACTAAACAAATTAATCACGTTGTTGAGAATTAAGCTCATCAGTTGCTCCAACAGTGCATGAACAGTAACCTATAGTCTAATTACATAACTTCCAATCAGTAATCATTGGCTAGAAGGATGGCTGATGTTGGGTAGTTAAACAACTCTTAGATAACTAGTGTGTTTACCTTCTACACCATGGATTACAACCTCAGTATAAACTCATTGGCCAATCCAAGTTTCCTCTATAAATAGCAATTCCATTCTCAGTGTTAACGTTGCTTTGTTTTGTCTGTTGAATGTCTGAGAAATTGAGTTTGAGTGTTTGTTGTTTAAAGAAGAGACTAGCAATCTCAGAAGGAAGAAACTAAGTATACTAAGCTTCAAGAGGTATAAAAATCCTAACTTTGGTACTTAGTTGGGTTTTGCCAAATTCTTAGAATTACTTGAAATTCTCTGTTGATCAATGTGAATTAGCATGCTATCATGTGATTAGGAAGCATGTGTACATATATGGAACCTTTAACGATAGAATTAAACATGTTTTAACCAATAAGAATCATTGTTGGTTGATGCTATGCAAAACAGAGCAAGTTACTACTTCTGTTTTAGGTAGGGCGTAGCTGCGCCCAATTTATACTAGGGTGCAGCGCAGCTACGCCGTACCCAATATATAAATTTGAGTGATGTTTTCATTCTGGTTGATTCTAACCTACTGATATGGCTTAAGCATGTCTGAAAGTAAGTATAACAAGTAGTACAAAGCTTCTTTATAAGCTATGAAGTGTCCAACATGATTTTAGTAGGAGATTTTTTTTTCAAAACTTAAAGTTTTGAAAATGAACTTTGTTGAAACTTTTGTTCTACAAGTTTTGAGCTTAGTAGCATACACACATGACTGATTTTGAACTTAAATGAGCATGATATACTATTTATAGCTCTTTTGTTCATGACCAAACTTGTTAGACCTTGTGTTAGAGAAATTTTCAAAAAAATCTTCATATCTCAAAGCAAACATGCATGAAAACTACATGATGTATGTTCTTACCTTGTGAGGATGTTAACATAACTTAACCACACATGATAAGAGCTTTAAAGTAGTCTTGTATGTGTTGAATTGCATCGTTCGAATTTAAAATGATTTCAAAGGCAAACTTGAATATGTTTTCAAAACAAGATGCATTTAGATTCTAAAGACTTAAGATGTCATGTTTATGTTTATTACATCTCTAAACATGATTCGTATGTATTGGACATAATGATAACTAAATCAAACATAAGTTTAAAGCATGTTTCAAAGTACTAAACAATGCTAATTATGAATTAATGATAAGAACACTACGAGCATGTGTATTAACAGATTATGTGATCTCTATGTGGACATATGGCCAAGTTATAAAGCATGGTGACCACATGACCTTTTTATGCTTTAATTCCATGTATATCGTAAACTAAAACTTGTAAAAGTGAACTCAAAAATGGTTATATGCTTATGTGAGAACCTCTAGCATGTATGCTTGTCAAGTGTAAGTGTATAGGTTGTTAGAGTTGGACTGAAACCAGGAGAGCAGAAGCTCAACTCTGGCCAGGCTAGAGGATAGCGCAGCTGCGTCGTCCCTAAGCCTAGCCAGGGCGCAGCTGCGCCATCCTACAGTCGGTTCTGGATTCTGTTTGTAAACTGATGATCAAAGCATGCTTATATGGTTACTTTAACTTGTGTTATGTGACTAGTATACTATCCAATGTGGTAAGAAGCATGCTAGGTATTAGAATCGAATGAGTTAATGAGAAATTATAACTTTCAAATGTGAAGTTTAAAAAGGTATTTGCAAACTAGAAAGCAATGATTTGAGAATTGGTCGTTTGATTGTGATGTCTTACAAACTGATTTTGTTCTAAGAGGATGTAGGATATGTATGTATAGATTATACGACTAAGTTAGATGTTTGTGGTTAAAGTTATGTATCATGTATGTGTATGCTTAGCTAATGAATATCCTATACGCATAACTATATTTTGTTAGGATTCGAAAGAGTGGTGATAAGCTATATTTTGGTAAACTACGCTTGAGGCAAGTACTCGAACCTTACTGTTTATTGAGCATTACTTGAACTTGTACTATTATTGATCGTACAAGTAGAACTTTGAAAGTATAATACTTCGTAATCTAGAAATGAAATTATTTACAAACCTTGATTTCGAATGATAATTGTTCATATATGTAATGTGAAAGAAAACTATCTAAGCCATTGCTTCAGCTAGACTATTGATATTGATCGAAAGCTATCCACACCAAATTTACTTGGTGCGGACTCTTATAACTGAGATGAACAACCCTCTTGGTAAGGGAATTATATATTGTTGGGAAACCGACGTACGTACTTGAGAAAGATTAAATGTAATGCATTGACATAGAGTACTTTAGGCTGATCACCTATTATACTCGTTTTATGGAATTATCAATTTATTACTGTTAATTCTAGGAGAAGTTCTTAGTCCTTAATGACTGCTCAGTATCCATTACTTTGAAATATTGAATTGATTAATCATTGAATATTATTGATATTTTCTGTCCATAGTGACTATTGTTGATAATCATTAATACTTCTTGCTATCTTGAACTATCCTTATTGTTGTACCCTTGGAGAGGTACTGATGACATAGTGGAAGCAATTGAAGATGCTAGCTGGTTTTGAAGGTACGTTCACTTGTACAGAGCAGCCAGCAGGATAAAAGAATACTACTAGGTGTTACTGGGATATTGAGTGAATTGGATGTAGAGTTTTTAGGAAGAATACTTATATATATAGCAGCTTGAAGGGAGTGAGACAATTTTGTTTTGTTTCAACAGGACATTAAAAGAATTACAAGTTCTCTTTGATCCCGTGGTTCTTAATTGGTTCTAGATTGTTAGTTGATGGGATTGAACAAGGAAGTTCAACCCTTATACAAGATTGACTCCTAAGGATCTTAAAGAGTATTAATCCTCGAATATGTTTCATGGCCAATCTCTACGAAAATATTAGTAATATTTTTTGTAAAAATATCAATTTACTTTCTCTATTTTATAATCATTACCTTAAACATAATGGTAATGTATATGTACCTTAGCAATAATTGTTATAAATTGATTGGTACGTTAACAATAATAGTAATGTACACCTTACCAATAATGGTTATGTATAGGACCCCACTAATAAGTTTCTTTATTCATTATCTGTCTACATAAATCTAGGAAGTATTATTTCCGTACGTAATTTTGATATTTTTATATTTTTTTTATAATAGAGTAAGATTCTATTTTTATGTCAAATATCACATGTGAAAATACTATTTCCTTAAATCTAATGTTGAGATACCCAAGAATAAAATCCTTCGAATACAAGAAAAATGATGGGAATATATATATATATATATATATATATATATATATATATATATATATATATATATATATATATATATATATAGGAAAACGATCCATAACCTATATTTGTGATTGATTCTTATAGAGTATACACCATCTATTCTATTAAAAACAAGAAAATAGTAAAAAAAAAAAACGCTATTAATAGTAGCAAACGTTAATCAGAATAAGGATTTGACTTTATTCTTGGAGAGTATTTATTAATTAAAGTTTAGGGTTTATTAAATCTTTTTTAAGTGGGTTTAGGGATAATTAACCTAATTAATTCCTAGTTAATAAACCCTAAATCATTATTAATAAATCCTAAATCTTAATTAATTAATCCTAAACCCTAGTTAATAAACACTAAAGCCTAGAATAAAACTAAACCCTTATTCTGATTAGCGTTCGCTACTATTTATTAGTAGCCGATGATATGTGAATTTTTTTTACCGTATGCTTAAGTGGATATCAAATTTCAATTTCTAATCTTTACCGTTCCTTCTTATTTTTAATGTTATAGATGGTGCAAACCCTATAAGGATCCATAACAAATACATATTATAAATCATTAACCACATATATATATATCTATACATTTAATTTTTATATTTTAACACACTTAAAATGTAAATTAATAATATATATATATATATATATATATATATATATATATATATATATATATATTTTCTCTATCCTCTACGTGTGTGAACTTTGGATATATATATAAAGATAAAACCGATGGAGCACTAATATGTCAATTTTTAAAGTAAACGTTATGAATATATATGAGCTCATCATATTCTCAATAATTACTAATATAGAGTCAGGGTTCAACTTTAACGACGAGTTTGGTGCTTTAAGTGGATGGAAATATCTCAAACTTTATAAAGAAGTCTCCCATTGGAACAGATGAAAAAAAATATGAGCTTTATGTGATGTTAGCCTTACTTCCTCTGCTGCTTTTTAACTACTACTTCATTTGGCAAAAAGATAAATTTCACATAAATTAAGATGGTCAAATAAGAGAACAGAATATAAATTTACATTATATTTTTGCCCTAAAATTAGTACTAATGTAAAATTTTATGAATAAACTACATTCGTATATTAGGAGTTACATTTATATGCCGCATTTGTTATTGCAACTATAATCTATAACTTTATGCCATAGCCCATAAGAATGCAATTTGTTTCTATAAAACGGCGTACACTCTAAACAATTTTACTTATTTTTTTCGTATCAATTTTTTTTAATATTAAAATTAATCACTTTTAATAATATTATAACTCGATTTTATTATATTTTAATTAATAAAAAATAAGATTTTAAAATATATTAATTATTAATAATATATTTTTATATATTAATAACGTCACTGGATCAATAGCGATTCGATAGTTGAACAAGTGACCCATTCATCCGGTACTTTTTTCGGTTTAATAACCAGTCCGGATATGAAAACCTTGATGTAAATAACAAGTTCCTAAATAGAAAACACTTGTATACAAAATGATGGGGCACTTGAACACAAAAATGATCACGTGGAGCAGAGAGACCTTAAAATATTTGATATTCGCATAATAATGCACTCAAAAAATTGAAAAAGAGATATAGCTTAAGAGGGTTCAAATAATTAATCAAGACTTCCAAATGGTTCAAATTCATACAAAAGATGTCAGTAGTACATAAAACAAATTATCCCCATACCAGTCAATGGAGTATTAAAAAGTGGATTCTTGCATCTGATCAAAGAAAAGGCCGGAAGGACCACCATCCGGCAGCAAAGCCAACATAACCGGACCTTTAGCACCTTCCTCGGGAGTCAAGAATCCTGTGTTACATGTAATATCTGTTTGTACATACCCAGGATGAACACAATTAACTAGCATTTTAGGGAATTTTTTTGCTATCAATCTCGTATAGGCATTCATGGTAGCTTTCGATAATTTATATGCAGATACCGTTGTAGGCCAACCATTAGTCTCCAATTTATCTTCCTTAAAATCCCTTAAAAACCACTGCAAAATGTCGTCGATTTTCTCTTCTGTTAAGCTTTCTACATCATTTAGCTCTGCTTTGACCTTCTCATTGTTGATCAACTGAAATAGAAATAGTACAATCAAGTTAGTATAGCTTCAAGTTCACACTAATCAAAATCAAATGTGAAAAATTAGTTGGAGTTATTATTATTACCATTAGCTTTGAATAATCTGAGGACACATTGACAATTCTTGCTGAATTCGAGAGCTGAAGAAGCAGAAGAAGTGCTTCTGTCACCCCTTTAGTTCCATAGTAATTTGTTTTGAGACACTCTTTTGCCATTTCATAGGGCTGCTCGATAATGCCTTTCAACAAGTGGGCATTCTCATCAGTTACCTGCATCTGGAGAACAAACAATAAAAGTTACTTCTTGATTCTATATTCCGTTTGAGCGCTATGCTGATTGCACTAGTTATCAAAAGAACAATTATTAGCTGGAAAGTCAGGTCAGAATGACCTAAGATTTGCTCGGTTACTAGCATTTGCAGCGTTTGTTGCGGCTGCGTTTGGACATCTAAACGAACTCCACCAGTTTGGTGCGGTTTTTGAGCTCCAAACATTGTGTTTATGACTTAAAGAAATAGTTCTTGAAATTAGTTGTTTCTAGATTATAAGATTTTCAAGTGCGTTTAAATGAGAATTTGGAATTATTAAGGTTCCATATGTTCAATTTGTGGAAATAAAATCAGTTAAAATGAGTATTTGGATGATCTATTATCATTAGCTATGGCTTTTGAATCTATATTTATTATGAAAGCTAGCAAATAATATCGCATCTACAAATTACTAGCTTTTTAATCTTTCCATGCATTAAAAGGCATTAAAAGATATTTTGAGCAGTCAAGTGTCGATTTTTATGCCATGAGGAATAATTGTTTAGGGAGTTTAAATATCTTGAAACTTAAATTGGAAACTACACAAGTACTTACAAATCCCGCTCCATCTTTGAAGGTGCTAAATGCTTTGACGTTTATAATAACTCCACCTTCTCCTGCATTATTGACCTTCACAAAATTTTCGACCAAATTATTTTTAGCATATTTCAATTGTTTTAGTATATTCTCACATAAATTAAAGCATATAAAAGTCATGTAACCATTATCCAAGTAATTAGTTAAGTTTTCTTACCAAAATATCAAGCTTTTTGAAGTTGGTTTCTACAAATTTTGCCAATGATGCAATACTTGCAGGATCTTTTACATCTAGTTGATGGAAAACTACATCCGAGAGGCCAGAAGATTTAAGTTTTTCAACAGCTTCTGTACCATTTTTCACGTTTCTAGCTGTTAATATGACTTTAATCTCATTAGACGCTAGCTTCCGACATATCTCAAAGCCAATTCCTTTGTTGCCCCCCGTCACAACAGCGCACCTGAAAAATTAAACTGTAGATTGTAAGTCATACTTCCTCAGTAAAAAAATATACGACCAATTTTGAAGTCAATTTAATATTCCGTCTCGGTTCAAAATTAGAGATGGAGTTCTTATACAAACAATGACCGGAAAATTCTTTTTAGTAGGCCTGAAAATTTAACCCGAACCCGATGGAGCCTGCCCGATCCCGATTCCTGACCCTAATCCAATTTTTTAAACCCTATACATGTATGTTTAAAATTAACATTTTGTATATACCTAATTATGTATTAATTTAGATTATTTCATTATAAATTCATAACATTTGTAATATAAAATGTTGCTAGTTCTAATAGAAATATTGCTTGTTTATTTTGAATTAAAAATAGTTGTACAAATTAATACAGGAAAAAATTAGAAAAATTTATTTTCTAAAAAAGGGAGAAATCAGGTAAACGAGGTGGGGCAGGTATGGGGTTTTCGAGCTCGGGTGACCTACATATTGTCAGAAGTTCCCCTGAACCATACCCGCCCCGTTGCCGAGCCTAGCTTTAAAACAAACTCCTAACATTAGTTAAAACTGTAGTATTGGTAGCATACTCAATATACCTAAAATACTAGTAATAACATGTTAGAAAATTTATAGTCTATAAACGTATATATAATTTTGAAACAAACTAAAAAAAGTGTAGCTATAATTTTGGCAGGGAGGGGGTATATTCAAATTCAAAACTTACATCAACTCATTTAATTTTAGAATGAATCACATGAAATTTGAATTTCAGAATATTTAAAATTGGATTTACAAAATCAGAACTGATCTAATATTTCGGAACAAAGGAAATGAAACTTCCATAAAAAAAAAATCTTAATATAATAATCAAGATGAAGCTAATGAAGTGAGCTTTACCTTTTCTCTGTCAAACTAATGGGGGTCTCTGCCATTCCTGAGAAAATGGAGGAACACTTTCCAGCAATTTGAACTTATAATCCTTTCAAATACTAGCGGGTGCAGGGACAGATCTAGGATTCTCATCTGCTGTCCAAAAAATAAATATTTTATAAATTTCTAATTATTAACAACCAACTTATATGCTGATAATCGCAATAAAAGGGTTATAATGTTCCAATTCTCTACAAGTGTTTATCTTTATCTTTATCTTTATCTTTATTTTTATGGTCAAAGTCTCTTATTAGCCATCATTTCCTATTTCCTATGACCCATATTTTACTATACTATGGCCCTGTATTCATAGTAAAATATGGACCATGGATCCTTTGTTTTCTCTTTCAATTAATTAGTCCTATCCTGCGTGAATCTTAATGGGCCGCCAGGGAAGATGGTTGTGAACAAATTGTCAACAAGGTTTGGGTAAAGAGACAAGTTGGTGATGAATTGTCAAAATGGGCTTCGTCCAACTTTAGATGAAGTCCCAAAGAAATGGGCTTAATGGAGATTCAGAAGCTTCCCGTCCTAGACCAACATTCTAAATTGGAGAGCATGGATGAAATTGTGAATTCCTATTTTGAGTTGCCTTTTCCTTCTTCGGGTCCTCGGGATCTTGATTTTGTTTTTCACGGTTGCGTTGAATAATTATATGTAATTATATGGGAACGTAATATTACATACAATAAAATTAATTAATTAATTAGGTACTTACATGAATTAATTAATTAAGTACTTACATAAATTAAAAGAGACATTTTGTATATATTATATTTACGCTGCGTTTAAGGGTTAACGTCTTCAATTGTCTCTCTCAATCTTATGATGGATGTATAAGTTCTTGAAACGACAATTGGGAGCAAACCTAACTGTTTTCCATCAAGATTATGAAACCCTAGAGCCTATTATGCCAAATTAATATTAGTAATAATATTTATGAGCTACATAATTACCAAACTCATAAATAAGGTTGTTAACGCCAAAATCAAAACAGAGTATTTTAACTGCTTCTGTAGCATTTAACCATTTGGGTATAACACTAAACTATTTTTGTTCATGTGTAATGGTATGTGGATTACCAACTGTGGAATATCTCTAAAACATTGCAATCTTATGGTGGCTTTAGCAGATAAGGTTCAATAAATGCATGTCTACTTCAAGCAACATGGGCTTTCAAACTCATGATACCCGATTTCGAAACAAGATGTGTTATTGTCGTCTGAGAGCTGCTGTGAGAATATCTGAATTAGAGAAGAATCTTAGAAAGCTCTACTATGACTGTCCAAGGGAGAAGGACAAAGAAAAATGTAAGTTTTGGGACTGGTGCAATCCAATTGGGTATGGCGAACCCAACTCCACTGATGAAGCACACGTGCAGCTGCGCAGCAATGATGATGCTCGACTTGGAGTCATTGAAATCAATGTGGCAAATCTTAAACACATCATCAATATTATCGTGCTCTTTTGTGGGCTAGCCTTGGTAGTGTCGGTCATGACACTTGTCAAGTGATTGTAAAAATTGTGTACTCTGCTACCCTAACTATAATGTCTGTTTTCATTGTCTTGTTAAGTGATTGTAATTATTATCTTGTTGCAACTGGGTTAAGAAATCATTACTTTTTAGAAGGAATAAATTGATACATTGCAAGTTTTCTTATGTAAAACTTACTAGGATAGCACAAGTGCAATACCTGCACCACTAACTCCCATATGACAAGCAAAGATAAGAATTGGGTCCAAAATAACATTTGATACATCTCCTGCAACTATATTAAGGATAAAGTGAGCTTAGTTGAAATATGCAAACCTTTAAAAGGTATGTACTAATATATGTACATATCCTTAAAAACATTACATTAGTATCTTGTTATACAAAGGCAACAACTTGCTCTATAATCTTTTGTTCTTACTATATTTTGTCATCATGCCTGGAACTAAAAAATAAAAAATAAAAACATCTTTACCAGTGGCATATAATGGAGTTGCGGTATAAGAACATCTCCACATTACATTTCAAATTTAAGTTTTCCATCATCACACAACATAAGACATGAAACTATTAGGCAGATTACAGACATCGTAGATCTACACATCAAAGAAACTAATTAAAATACAGAAAAAATACAAATTCCTAAAAAAGCACCAAAGAAACTAATGAAAGCAGCCTCTGCCACAAAGACTCCCATCCTGAAACACAAAAATGTCATCAATGTCAACTATAAGATGGAGACAAAATTGCAATAAGGAAAACAATCAAACAAAGACTTACAATCATCGTTAATGTCAACGTCCTCCTCATCATACACTCCAACAAGTTTTGGACAATTTCTTTTGTCATGCGACACTCCAACAATCCCACAACCATAGCATTTCCTAGCCTTCTTGATAGCCTTCTCTTTTCCTCCCTTAAGTCGTTTACCACAACCCTTTGTCCTTACCGAAGATGGTTCTCTCAAGAGAAATGGGCATGTTGATACTCCCTTCCACATCCATGCTACCATGATTCATGGCGGCAAACCTCCTTCGAGTTGATAACAACAATTCTTTTAACTCTTTTGTGTTATCTTCACTTAATGCAGCTTCATCAATAACATTAGACGCAATTTGGAATAGACTACTACGCCTCAGTAACACAGAAGTATCACATATTTCACTCACACTCCCACCTAAGTCATCCATAACTTTGCCACATTTCGCAGATTTTGTCCACCTCCGCAAGATGTACTGATTAGGTAATTCCATAACTTGTTTTTTTGTGAAATATGCCAACATATGCGTACATGGAATTCCATCACTCTCAAACATCTGACAACTACATTTAACAAAGTTTGATGACTTGTCAAACGAAAGCTTACGACCATTAGAATCACCCTCCTTTACACTCTGAACATTGTACATACAGTTGTTGTCATATTTAAATGTACGTGTCCCATTAAAGCACTCCTCCTATCTCTTTTAGCATTATAAAGATCTCGTGTTGTACATCCAACATTTTCAAGACCTCCAGCTTCCATCTCTAAAATACTCATTTGTTGCCATGTTGGCACATTAACTTTTGATAGTTGTTCTGTTAAATTTCTTTTGGCAAGTGTCACTACACGATGAGAGTGCAACAAATGTACTTTTCTTGGGGTCGTAAGAGGATGGTTATGACCCTCAACAAATTGTCTAATAACAAACCCCCCCGCGTCGGTCCGGTCTTTCACAACTACCACTCTCGCACCACAATCAGCTCTAGTTAGGCCCTATTTTCGGATAATCTGTTGAGTTTTGTTGGGCACAATTCTCCTCAACCCTTCTTTATAACAAACAAATTCCTTTTTAATTATTTCACCGTTAGGACTCTTCTTACTAGAATTTAACCGTGTACCAAATCCACCTTCTCTACCATAGTTGTTATAAAAATCGCGAACATCGCCTAAGTTGTGAAAATGTTGCCCATTTTTCGGTATCAACTCTTTTTTAACTTGCGGAGTGTAAAGTTGTTGAGAAGAATTACCAGATGATACCATTTCTGTCTCTTCTACACAATGCTGCATTCTGCAAACCCAACAAGTATACAACTCAGAATCAAAATCAAGCATATATCAGAAATACATTCTGTCAAGACTAGCTAACACATTCTGTCGAACAAAAAAAAAATTAAAAAAAAGACATTCTGTCAAGACTTCTATCTGGCGTTTTTTATTTGCTACATTCTGGCGTTTGTGTTCCTTGGGCTCAATTTTGATTTGTTTTAGTCCTATATTGATCTGAATGCACTAGTATGTAATGTACAGTATACTGTATTTGAGTGTATGTGAGAATTGTAACCTCTGTACCATTAATAACAAATTGGTTTGTTCATCAGTAGAGACATGTCTTCTGCATTCTCAATATATATATAGGTAGTATGATGCCCTATATGCATAACTAGATGCAGCAGCGGCTAAAAAATTGGCCTCTAGACCAGGCAGCATACGATATGAGAGTAGACTGCCAGGAACCAAAGCACCTTTTGGTCGGATTCAAGGAAGAAAGTACAAAAACCCTAAACCCTAACCCGTTCGTGTTCAACTTCAGCCAGAATCTTGGGAGACAAAGACAGAGACAGAGATATTCAACTTGTGTCCAACGGCCGGAATCTCTTTGTGACGGAGACGCGATGATTTCGTCCGGAGTTTGTGAAAGAAAGACGCGATTTAGGAAAAAGAGAGGATTTTCCAACGTCCGGCGATGATTTCGTCCGGAGCTTTGTGTTCAATTTCGCTTTGAGCTTTGTGTAGAAGAGAGAGGAACTCGCGAATTAGGGATTTAGGAAAAAGATTGCCCAGTTCTTTTTTGACCCGATGCGTCTCTTTTTACCCGACCAGATCCGCGTCTTTTTTTTTTCCTCCAAAAGCTTACTTTCCTGGGTCGTTGGATATCATCCCATGGCTGAAAACGAAAGTTCGAATTTTAGTTAAAATTAGGCCTCCCTGACCAGATCGGGTCCTATCTCGATAAATTTCAATACTTATAACATAAGAGGATTCACCGAGATCCTTCATATCAAAATTTCCAAAAAGGAAACATTTAGTCTCATGCAATATGTCTAAGTTATTACTTGCAAGTAATATATCATCAACATACAAAACAAGAATAATAAATTTACTCCCATTTACCTTCAAGTATATGCATTGATCTACTATATTTTTCTTAAAATCAAAATTACTCATCACCTCGTGAAACTTAAAATACCATTGTCGAGAAGCATGTTTTAACCCATAGATGGACTTCTTAAGTTTACATATCATATCTTCCTTGACTTTAACCAGAAAACATTCTGGTTATGCCATATAGACATTCTCATGCAAATTGAAAAAATGATATAACTTGGTCCCTGGTCACTTGGATGCGTCTTGGAATTTTGCTGACAAGTTGCAAGAGGGTTCAAATAATTAATCAAGACTTCCAAATGGTTCAATACATAAAACAAATTATCCCCATACAAGCCAATGTTGTATTAAAAAGTGGATTCTTGCATCTGATCAAAGAAAAGGCCGGAAGGACCACCATCTGGCAGCAAAGCCAACATAGTCGGACCTCTAGCACCTTCCTCGGGAGTCAAGAATCCTGTGTTACATGTAATATCTGTTTGTACATACCCAGGATGAACACAATTAACTAGCATGTTAGGGAATTTTTTTGCTATCAATCCCGTATAGGCATTCATGGTAGCTTTCGATAATTTATATGCAGATACTGTCGTAGGCCAACCATTAGTCTCCAATTTATCTTCCTTAAAATCCCTTAAAAACCACTGCAAAATGTTGTCGATTTTCTCTTCTGTTAAGCTTTCTACATCGTTTAGCTCTGCTTTGACCTTCTCATTGTTGATCAACTGAAATAGAAATAGTACAATCAAGTTAGTATAGCTTCAAGTTCTCACTAATCAAAATCAAATGTGAAAAATTAGTTGGAGTTATTATTATTACCATTAGCTTTGAATAATTGGCGGACACATTGACAATTCTTGCTGAATTTGAGAGCTGAAGAAGTGGAAGAAGTGCTTCTGTCACATCTTTAGTTCCATAGTAATTTGTTTTGAGACACTCTTTCAACAAGTGGGCATTCTTATCAGTTACCTGCATCTGGAGAACAAACAATAAAAGTTACTTCTTGATTCTATATTCCTTTTTAGTGCTATGCTGATTGCATTAGTTATCAAAAGAACATTTATTAGCTGGAAAGTTAGGTCAGAATGACCTAGGATTTGTTCAGTTACTAGCATTTGCAGCGTTTGTTGCGTAGTATTTGCAGCGTTTGGACCTCTAAACGAACTCCCCACCAGCTTGGTGCGATTTTTGAGCTCCAAACGTTGTGTTTATGAGTTAAAGAAATAGTTCTTGAAATTAGTTGATTTTCAAGTGCGTTTGGACTTCAAAACATAGCAAAATGAACTAAACGATCCATAGCCACACATACACCTAGACTGAAGTCCAAAAAATGTGTTTGTTCAGGTTAGGGGTAGGAGTATTATTAAGGTTCCATATGTTCAATTTGTGGAAATAAAATCAGTTGAAATGAGTATTTGGATGATCTATTATCATTAGCTATGGCTTTTGAATCTATATTAATTCTGAATGCTAGCAAAGAATATCGCATCTACAAATTAATAGCTTTTTTTTACTTTTTTTCCTTTTATTTATTTATATGAATTAAAAGATATTTTGAGCAGTCAAGTGTTGATTTTTATGCCATGAGGAATAATTGTTTAGGGAGTTTAAATATCTTGAAACTTAAATTGGAAACTACATAAGTACTTACAAATCCTGCTCCATCTTTGAAGGTGCTAAATGCTTTGACGTCTATAATAACTCCACCTTCTCCTACATTATTGACCTTCACAAAATTTGACCAAATTATTTTTAGCATATTTCAATTATTGAAGTATATTCTCACATAAATTAAAGCATATAAAAGTCATGTAACCATTATCTAATAATTAGTTAAGTTTTCTTACCAAAATATCAAGCTTTTTGAAGTTGGTTTCTACAAATTTTGCCAATGATGCAATACTTGCAGGATCTTTTACATCTAGTTGATGGAAAACTACATCCGAGAGGCCAGAAGATTTAAGTTTTTCAACAGATTCTGTACCATTTTTCTCGTTTCTAGCTGTTAATATGACTTTAATCTCATTAGACGCTAGCTTCCGACTTATCTCAAGGCCAATTCCTTCGTTGCCCCCTGTCACAACAGCGCACCTGAAAAATTAAACGGTAGATTGTAAGTCATGCTTCGGGGGTATTTGTTTAGAGTTGAATGGTTGAATCAGTTAGTCATTCAGTGCGTTTGTTTTGAATAAAAATCATCTGAGTGGATGGATCGGTCAGAATTTTGAGCTGAATGACCAAAATGTAATTTTTTTGGCTGAATGAAGAAAATATTTTATACTTAATTATTTTTTACAATATTAACTATTATATTAAGTAATATTAAATAAATTTACAATAATTTTGAATTTTTTCAGAGGGGTAAAATAATAAAAATATGTTATTCAAATGTTTCAGATATGCTAATTATCAAACAACTTTTTTCATTCAGTATTCAGAATTCTGCTTCATTCAGCTCATTCAAATTACTTAAACATTCAGAATTGTTTCATTTAATTTTATCAAACACCCCCTTCCTCCGTAAAAAAAAAAAATATGACCAATTTTGACCTTTTTGAAGTCAATTTAATATTCCGTCTCAGTTCAAAATTAGAGATACAATTCTTATACAGACAATGATCGAAAAATTCTTTTTAGTAGGCCTGAAAATTTAACCCGAACCCGATGGGGCCTGCCCGATCCCGATTCCAGACCCTAATGGTACCCAATTTTTTAAACCCTATACATGTATGTTTAAAACTAACATTTTGTATTATACGTAATTATGTATAATTTAGGTTATTTCATTATAAATTCATAACATTTGTAATATAATATGTTGCTAGTTCTAATAGAAATATTGCTTGTTTATTTTGAATTAAAAATAGTTGTACAAATTAGTATAGAAAAAAAATTAGAAAAATTTATTTTTCTAAAAAAGGGAGAAATCAAGTAAACGAGGTGGGGCAAGTATGGGGTTTTCGAGTTCGGGTGACCTACATATTGTCAGAAGCGGGTATGGTTTTCCTGAACCATACCCACCCGGTTGCCAAGCCTAGCTTTAAAACAAACTCCTAAGAGCATTTATAGCAGTTTCCTTATCTTTATCCCTACTTTGCAGTGTTATTGGGTCATTTACAAAATAGAGATTCAATTTTTTCACTATGTACCCAACAGGTTCCTTATATTGATTCCTTAAATAATAAAATTTAAAAGTTAAAAGTTAAAATTTTCAATAGTCAAAATATCATATTAATAATAATCTTAGAATTTATAAAAGAGAGAGTATAATTTATCAATTATATTTCACTGTAAAATAATATTTATTTTATTTTAAATTTTAAGTAATTTATAAAATGAGTATTGAATGGATTGTAGTTGTAAATGTACATAAGATTAATATTAACTTTTAAAAAGTTAATTTGTGATATTTTTAAATTTAAATTTAATATGATTCATTTAAATTTTGAAAATAATAAATTTTATAATTATCATTACGTTTATAATATTTATAATTATATTGACATAAATTAAATAAATTTATATCAGTTTTAAATTTGAATATGTTTGAAATTAATTTTTAAAATATAAGTCAATATTAAATTTATAATTTGAAAATAAAGTAGTAAAAAAATGTCAAGATGTGCATGATTGATGAGTTGTCCACTTAAATGAGGGTGTAAAATGTCATTTTGTATATATAGAGAATGATCTTTTGACTCCCTCACTTTGGGGAATAAATTCCTATATAGGGATTAAAATAGAGAGTCAAATAAGGATAAGGAAACTGTTGGATAATAATTTGTTGATGTATTCTTCAAAATTGGGGATAAAGAATTAATAAGGGAAACTGTTGTTAATGCTCTAACATAAGTTAAAACTGTAGTATTGGTAGCATACTCAATATACCTAAAATACTAGTAATAACATGTTAGAAATTTCAGATCAATTTATAGTCTATACGTATATATAATTTTGAAACCAACTAAAAAAAGTGTAGCTATAATTTTGGCAGGAACGGGGTATATTCAAATTCAAAACTTACATGAACTCATTTAATTTTAGAATGAATCACATGAAATTTGAATTTCAAAATATTTAAAATTGGATTTATAAAATCAAAATTGATCTAATATTTTGGAACAAAGGAAATGAAACTTCCATGAAAAAAATAAAAAAAATCTTAATATAATAATCAAGGTGAAGCTAATGAAGTGAGCTTTACCTTTTCTCTGTCAAACTAATGGGGGTCTCTGCCATTCCTGAGAAAATGGAGGAACACTTTCCAGCAATTTGAACTTATAATCCTTTCAAATACTAGCGGGTTCAGGGACAGATCTAGGGTTCTGATCTGCTGTCCAAAAAATAAATAATTTATAAATTTCTAATTATTAACAACCAACTTATATGTTGATAATTGCAATAAAGGGTTATAATTTTTTTTTTTCAAGAATTAACTGAAATTAGTGAGATTTATACAAAAATGTTTCAATTCAGAAAAGAGAAATATAGAGAGAAACAAAAACACAAAGAAGAGACATAAAAAGTTATTCCTTATATACATACCAGGTTTATATCAAAATCAATACTTTCAAGGAGCAGGAGTTGAAGGTTCCAAAGCTAATGACGAGTGCAAGAATGGTGATGAGTCTTGGACCAGAGTAAGGCTGTGTTTGTTTGGGTCTTAATAGCTCTGAATAGATGTGCCTCTGATTCGGTCAGAGGCACAACTTGTTTGGTAAATATTTTTATGCCTCTTAATACCTCTTAATCGGTTAGATTCAAAATTAATGCTTTACCATTTAGAGCCCATCTGAGCGAAATTTTATTTTTTTTGGACAAAAATAACCCCATCAATATTTCAAAATTCCTTTTTCATCCCTCATCTCTCTATCGACTCTGCAGCCCCCATCTTCTCTTTCTTCTACACTCGTACACTCGTCGCCGTTCAGCCAAAACCAAATTTCCCTCCGCTGTCAACGTCAGAAACGCCGACGTAATGCCCGATTACTCTCTCATCCATCTATCAGTCGAAGGTGGGCGGCGTTGGGGCTGGGGCGGGGAGGAGGGCGGAGGTGGGCGGGGCAGGGGGAGGGGGAAGGGGAGGAGAGAGGAGAGAGGAGAGAGGAGGTGGGCGGGGCAGGGGCAGGAGGGAGGAGGTGGGTGGGGCTAGGGCGGGTGAGGAGGGCGGAGGTGGGTGGGGCAGGGGGAGGAGAGAGGAGGTGGGCTGGGCGGGGCAGGGGGAGGAGGGAGGAGGGAGGAGGGAGGAGGGAGGAGGTGGGTGGGTGGGTCATCCGGGTGGAGAAGGAGGGAGGAGAAGAAGAAAGGAGAACGAGAAAATGAAAGTGAACAAGGGTTAAAATAGTAAAAATATGGTATTCAGATATTTTAAAAAAATAATTATCAAACAATATTTTTTTATTCAGATACAATTATATTCAGATACTCTATATTATTCAGATGTCTAAATTATTCAGCTCTAATAACTAATTTTATCAAACACAACCTAAGGCTGGATAGGAGTTTGGTGTCTTTAGATTGAAAGCAACGTTTATGTTTTGTCTTGTATAAATTCGGGTCATAGCCCAAATTTTTGGACTGGATAAGGAATAAATCCACACAAGGCTAGGATTAAAGGATATTTCGGATTCTTTATGGGCCAAGGAAGATAGTTGTGAACAAATTGTCAACAAGTTTGGGTAAAAAAAAGAAGGGTCCTTTACATAAGTATACAACAAATAGAAAGTAATTACAAGAAAAGTGCATCAACTAAATAATTACAAAAAGAGTGTAATTAAGACTCATATTACAAAAATAGTACAATTCACATTAATAAAAAAACCTAAAATCAGGGACAACTAACTGCCATAATTAATAATTCAAATTCAAACCCAAATCTTTTGTCTCTAACAACAATTTCAAATCTATATTTCAAAATTCAAATCAAAATGAGAAAATTAAAAATAAAAAATTATGAAGGAGCTAATGTTCATCATTCTCCTCTCTCGCCGCCACCGCCGTCGCCGCCGGAGTTGCTATTCTGAATTTCTTTTGATGATTTGGTTACCCATAAAAATTGAAATGGTTACCTTTATACGAATTTTGACTAGTAACTGCATCACATTTAAAATAAATTTGGTAATCAAATAAAACTGAATTGGTTACCTTATCAAATGGTTTGGTAACCAACTACATGAAATTTGGTTACCAACTGCATCACATCCAAAATAAATTAGTAACCTAATAAAACTAAATTGGTTACCTTATCGGAAGGTTTAGTAACCAACTGCATAAATTTTGGTTACCAACTGCATCACATTCAAAATAAATTAGTAAGCTAATAAAGCTGAATTGGTTACCTTATCAAATGATTTGGTAACCAACTACATGAAATTTGGTTTGCATCACATCTAAAATAAATTAGTAACCTAATAAAACTGAATTGGTTACCTTATCGGAAGATTTCGTTACCGGTGAAAATAAAGAATGGACTGGTGGCGATGGGAGGCGGAGGGATCGAGGAGAGGGAGGGGCGGGAGGAGGAGGGGGTGGGGTGTGGGGCGTGGGGGGGGGAGGAGGGTGGAGGAAAAAGGGGGGCGGGAAGAGGGGGAGGAGAAAGGGAGGCGGGAGGAAGGTGAGGGGGAGGCGGAGGGAGGGGAGGTGGTGAGGCGGAGGCGGGGGCGGGAGGAAGGCAGAGGAAGGGGAGGTGGTGAGGCGGAGGCGGGGGCGGGAGGAGGGGGAAGGCAAAGGGAGGCGGAAGCGGGGGCGGGGGCGGGGGCGGGAGGGGGAGGGGGCGGGAGCGGGAGGGGGAGGGGGCGGGAGGAGGGGGGCGGCAGTGGGAGGAGAAAGGGCGGGAGGAGAGGAGAGGGAGTGGCGGGAGGAGGGGAGGCGGAGGGAGGGAGGGAGGGAGGAGGGAGGAGGGAGGAGGGAGGAGAAGAAGGGAAACATAAATGGAGTGGGAGAAAATCTTGGGAGAGATGGGGGAGAAATTCGTGTGCATAATTAAAGGGATAAGATTACACTCTTTTTGTAATTAAGTATTGCATTTGCATTAATTTTGTAAATATTTTATTCATGCACTTTTTTTTGTATTATTTTATTAAAATATACTATTATATGTAATTGTTCCAAAAAAAAAACCAATTAGTGCAAATTATTTAAGAGAGACTCCAACTCTTCCTTGTATTAAAAGAAGTGGTGATGAATTGGCAAAATGGGCTTCATCCAACTTTAGATGAAGGCCCAAAGAAATTAAGTTGAAAGAAGAATACTTGATGGAGATTCAGAATTAGATAAATCAGCAGTTTGAGAGCATGGATGAAATTGTGAATTCATATTTTGAGTTGCTTTTTCATTCTTGGGGTCCTCGGGATCTTGATTTTGTTTTTCAAGACAGTGAACTATGCTGAATCAACCCTATAGTCGTTCGAAAATTGAGAATGCCCTGCCCTCAAATCAATCAGATGTGTCCTTTGAAAGTGCCAGGTTCAGATGGAATTTTTGGCCAGATGTTGGAGATGGGGTATCAAAGTTTATTCTAAATTTTCTTAACAATAAAGGGGATATTTTTGAGGTTAATAAGACATATATTTGTTTGATTCCTAAAGTGAAGACAACTAAGCCAATGAAAAATTTCTAATCTTTGTTTTTCGAAGATGGAGGGAGGGAGGGAGGTATTGGTTTTAGGGATTTTCAATGAATCACTCTTGGCGGAGTAATGTTGTAGGATTCTTAAAAATCCTAATTCACTTATTTTTACAAGCTAAATATTTTTATGGTTCTTTTTTGAGCTTTGGTCTAGGGAAATCACCATCTTAATCTTTCTTGTGGCGGAGAATTGGTAATTGGTGAAACTGTGATAGCAACTAAAGGTAAATGGATTCCTCGTCCAAGTTCATATATGTTACATCTTTATACATGTCCATATGAGTTGGTTGATCCTGTTTGGAAGGAATGGCGTCAAGATATTTTTGTACGTTGTTGTGGTTGACACTGAAGATTTGAACTTAATTTTGAGAATCCCAATCTCCAGTTATATTAGTAGACCATATGTGTTGATTAATTTGGCATTATCAATTCCTTAAAGCCAAACTATTCCTTTGGAGAGCTTGTAAAGGTATTCCGGTTCGTAAAAACCTTCCATGTCCAGCTTCATGTCCTCGGTGCGGTTGGGAGAATGAGTCGATTCTACATACTTTGTTATTATGTCCGGTAGCAGTTGCTATGTGGTTTTCCAGCCCTTTGGGTCTGAGATGCGATGGGATAGAGTATGCTTCTTTCACGGATCGACAGGGGCGGATCTGTGAAGGGGCAGCATAGGCAGTTGTCCTGTTGGTTTTTTTTTTAAAATTATTTTATAGGTATAGTGGTAAGGACAAATATGTAAGTTAATAAACTCAAGAGGACAGATTAATGGAAGAGTTAAATTTAGAGGAGGCAAAGAAATATATATATATACATAGGTACCAAGCTTCCTAAAAGGCATAGTGATAACTTATAATTATATTTTGTTGTATATTTATTTGTGTATCTGGTTATAAATGTATGTACATAGGTATAAAACTCTCATCTTTAATTGTTTTAATAATGTTTATCATTTAATTACGACATTGATATTTTCACATAAGCAAAATTTTATATTTTAACAAGTTTCTTCTCACATAAGTGGGACATATTTACTATTTATGTGAGACGAATCTTGTGGAACTATAACTTTTACTTGTGGAATCGCTTTTAATTTTTTTGCCAATTTAATCTTTGGTCATATTCTTTCATTTAAATATTTTAAGTTATGTTTTGGTGTTTTTTTTCTTTGGCAGGCTCCAGTTTGAAAGACCAACCTTGAGTTTAAGAAAATTATGACAATGAAGAGAGGACTTAACTTTTTAAAGCTTCAAAGTTTTTATAGCTTGTTTTTCTTACCTCTTTACTTGTATTAATGATTAAATATTTTAGATACTAGGCCTTTGGGACACTACATTTATTTTGATTACAAGCCTGGTAGGTTTTATTACTTAATTATTTCATATTTAGTTGTGGAATACAATATATTTGGTTATTTTATATAAGGAAAATGATCTATAGCATGTATTTGCTATGGATAAAAATTGGGCAAATAACATCTCCACCATACATTACATAAATTAATGGCGGAGATTTAAAAGGAAACAAATCCATCCGCCAGTTGAACTAGCGGATGCATAAAAAAATAATCTTAGACCAAATTTCCCCCAATTCAGCCATTAACACACTGACAAAACTTCAGATCTCAAATATTAAGCCATATTAGATCACGCGCATCCCTCTTATTCTCTTTCGAATTCTCGTCATTGACGCCTTGGCAAAACTTCAGATCTCAAATATTAAGCAATATTAGATCACGCGCATCCCTCTTCTTCTCTTTCTCTAGTACAAAAATTTAGATTTCTTCTCTTTCTCTAGTACCCCATTTATTCCCATCAAATGTGAGTGCAAATTCTTCAATGGACTTGTAAAGCAAGGGATGCCCTTTATCAAAGATCATAACTGCATTGTTCAACCGAGTCCAACTTTTTGTTTCGGCATGAATAGCCTGTGCCCCTATCGCATTTCTTAGCTTCTTAAAACTTCTTAAAATTGTTAAGACCCCAAACTCAGGTACTTGAAACCCGAACTCGGTTCATCACGATACCATTTCTATGAGCGGAATAATGCTAATAATAATAACAATAATATAAATATCAAACTTAACTTACACTTATCAGAGTCTAATCCCAAGTACGTAACCTTTAAACATTCATTACAAACCATGATAGATAATATATATCATACTTGTCTTAATAGTATTAAACTATTACATAAGATAACGTTCATTCATTCATTCAGCAACCTTTTCCCTTTCCCTTGTTCTTAGCAGAGCTCTCTGATCGTTCATACTTAGCTGAAAACATTTAAATTAAGCAAGGATGAACATTTGAGTGCCCAGCAAGTAATAGCAATTATATATATATAATCTGAAAGAATTTAAATATTTTCTTTGTACTATTCTTCTACAACAAGTCAATAGTTGTGAAATATTCTGAACCGATAATAATAACATAACAACTCTCTTTCAATTTTTTGAAACTTTATATTGACTATAACTGGGGTTATGGTGACATGCCATGAACATTATTTTCATTTTCGAAAAGGTTAAACAGAAATTCATCTGTAAACCGTCATAACTTACGGGCGTTAGGTTGTACTTCCCATGGGCCCTGTATTAATCAATACTACATTACAAGAACGATAGGATCGTTCACTCTGTTCCACCTTGGGTGCATAAACAGTTTTCCCGTGTAGGGATGTTCATACTTGTATGGGTTTCAAATCAAAGGTTTTATCTTGTTCAACAATAATCTATAATTCAACATATATGTATACGAGTAATTGACAAAGGTATATCAACATGTGATTAAATACAATGGTTACCCAAGTGGGGACACTTGTTTAATCATTTATAGAAATTAACGAACATAACATATATATCTGAATTATCATATACTAACATGTTGATAATCAATGAGCTTATATAATATAAGGTTCATAATCTGTACATCAATAATATAATTTAGAAACATTCTTACTCATGTCCATTGCATAAAGAAAATGCAAAGGTAAGATACTTGCCTGAAGCGCTGCTTACAGTTTGAAATTTAGATTTATCGCTTATCACACGACCTATCATTAATCAGATCATTCGTTCGATTAGAACAATATACTATAACACATAACACTGCTTATTGCAGTTAGCACATACCCTAATCACATTGGCACATAGTTTTAACGACCATTGAATCACAAATAATCACTTATCTAATCACATTATCTAAGTCCAGATCAATTTCTGAAACATGTCGGTGTACCGACAACTTTATCGGGTAATTATCGAGTCTAAGACTCTGTCTTGTAACTCAATATCAGTACGTATCAGTCATATTATTTTTAAATGACTTATAATAATTTTAAAACATTTATTATGATTTATCATGAATTTTCAAACATCGGAATCATTATTAAATGATTTAAATACTAATCAATTCTATTATCATTAATATTTAATTAATATTAAACTATTAATAAAACCATTGCCAAAATGTTAAAGTTATTTATAATAACTTAAAATACTTTTAAAGTATTAATATTACCCTTAAATAATTTTTAAAACATTCAAAATCATTTTTAAATAATTATCATTAATATTAAAGTATTAATCAACTATTTATTAAAATATTAAAAGTCATTAATTATAACTTAAAATATTCTTAATTCCTTTATTTCCTTTTTAAATAATTTTTAAATAAGTAAAACCATTTTTAAATAAATCTAATATCATCTAATATTAAATTAATATCATTAATATAAAATTATTAATGAAATTATCCTTTAAATATCAAAAGTTATAATTTATAACCTAAAATATCTTTAAACACTTTATTTTTATTTTAAATAATTTTTATAATATTAAAATCATCTTTAAACTAATTTATTTAATATAATTATTAAATAATTCTAAATAATTAATGAAATTTACCTTTAAATATTGAAAGTTATATTTTATAACTTAAAATATTTTTATAACCTTTGTATCATTTTTTTATAATTTTAAATCATTAATTCTATTTTTTCATAATTTATTTAATACATTTATTAAATAACTTAATTACCATTAATATTAATTAATTAATGAAATTTCATCACAAAATATTGAAAGTTATCAAAAATAACTTAAATTATTTTCTTATACCATAATATAATTTTAAATAATTTTTTATGTATTAAAATCATTTTTAAATAATTTATTTAATATTATAATTAAATAAATTAAATACTTTTAATATTCCAAAAATATTAAATATTTATGAAATATATTTAAAATAATTAAAAACAAATTTTCAGATTTTAAAATAACTTTTCAGAATTTATTATGTATTTTTAATAATTAAAAACCATTTTTATTAATTTTTAAATAATTTTCAGAAAATAATAATAATAAACTGTCGCTAAAGGGCCCTATAGCGACAGACCCGTCGCTATAGGTGTTCTTGAGTGTACTTGATGAAAATCCAGAACATTATGTCAGTGTTCCGGGTAGTACCTTTGACCAATAATAATTCCTAGTTCATGATGTTTCTGGGCTAGATAATGGTCAGCTCCGGTAGTATTGATGCAATACTACATGATCTAACTATCATCAGGACTAGAATGCATCACATCATCGAATAGGTTTTTCAACACTGTTATCGCTAGGACTCAGCTTAATAAAATAATCCACATCATCGAATCACCCCTGCACTACGGCCAAGGATATTCGTGTATTCATTAATGGTCATGATCATGCCAACAACTGTCCATCAATGCACTACGGGCCAATAAAGACTTTTACCACATCATTTGTAATATTACGGTCATGATTATACCGAATAATCCCTGGTCATAATCATACCAAGTCCATCTATGCACTATAGGCCACAGATGACTTTCAACATTTTATAAACATGAGGATGATGACAATGATATAAGAATTCAATAAAACAAGTTCAAGAATTAATTTATCCAAGAATTAACAAGGTCCAAATTGTCAACATGATACTGCTTTGTGGAGTAAAATTCAAGAATGCTTAGAAGAATATTTTCATGAAAAGATACTGGATGAACCGCAATTATCAAGGATATTCCACAAATTTCATGGAGTATAGAAGTCAAAACTTAACCAACTGAGTATAATAAAGAATGGAATAACAAAAGAAATCACCATGCATGCGATAGACCGCACAGACAGGTTATTCTAACAGAATAATAAATAATGGAACCAGGTCCGGCGTAAACGCACAGACAGGATATTCCGACAGAATAATAAATAATGGAACCAGGTCCGGCGTAAACGCACAGATAGGATATTCTGACAGAATAATAAATAATGGAACCAGGTCCGGCGTAAACTCACAGACAAGATATTCCGACAGAATAATAAATAATAGAACCAGGTCCGACGTAAACGCACAGACAGGATATTCCGACAGAATAATAAATAATAGAACCAGGTCCGGCGTAAAACACACAGACATGATGTTCCAACAGAATAATAACAAGACGGAACCAGGTCCGGTGTAAAACACACGGACATGATGTTCCAACAGAATAATAGAAGAATGTCACCAAGTATAGGGTAGACCGCGTATACAGGTTATTCCAACAGAATAATAAGAAATGGAATAACAACAGTTCTCTTCATGAATAAGAAAGAATAACACCCCTTACCGTTTTAAAGAAGAGCTGAAATAAGAAAGTAGTTAAGTAGCAGAATACTCTTCTTCTCTCTCTCTATAGTTTCTCTCTCTAGAGTTCAGTGAATTTGTAAGAAATAATGAAGGAATGAACTGCTATTTATAGAAAAATAGAATGCATAGTAACTAATCCATGAACGGTCCAGATTGATTACTTTAATCTGACGGTCCATATTTTAAGAAAAATCTTTTAAATAAAATATAATATATTCTATTTATAGAATAACTTTAATATAGTATTCTGTTTTATATAAAAAGATGTTTCTGTTTTATTACGTTAATAATACGAACAAAACGTCATTATCGCTAGATAATTCATATTATTAACTGACAATAATTGAATCAAACTGAGTGACTTCTCACATAAGCATTAATAATCAATACCGTGTGCTACTATACAACCACATGTATTACTGTACTTTTACTACCGAGTAGTTCAACAGTAACAATGGTAAAACTTCCGCCGTTATTTTTAATAAAATATTTTTGTCATTTTCTCAATCCGACAATAATTCCGTTGTGGGGTCCACCAATGATTGTGTCGTTGTACGAATATTCCCTGTTAAAGCGAATATTCCCCGACTAATCGAATATTATATAACAACTTGCGTACTTTGCAAAATTTGTAAATATTACCCACAACTATAACATTATATCAAATTAACTCCATAATATTCAAAAATGATATTTATAGAAAATTCATCTTTATTTATAAAAGTTGGGGTCTTACAACCTCCCCTTCTTATGAAATTTCGCCCTCAAAATTAGGGTACGTACCTGGTATGTCGAAGAGGTAAGGATACCTTGATTTCATTTCAGATTCTAACTCCCAAGTCATTTCCTCAACATCGTGGTTTCTCCACAAAACTTTGACTTGAGGTATAACCTTGGAGCGTAGAATATGTTCCTTCTTATCCAAGATTTGAACAGGAACTTCTTCATACGTCAAATCCTCTGCTATTTCGTCTGGTTCTAACTCAATAATGTGGTTCGGGTCTTCCACATAATTGCGTAACATGGATATGTGAAAAACGTTATGAACACGAGACATACTTGGCGGTAAAGATAGTCTATAAGCCACAGTTCCTACTCGATCGAGGATTAAAAATGGACCGATGAATCGAGGATTGAGCTTTCCTCTCTTTCCAAATCTCGTAACTCCTTTCCATGGAGCAACACGTAAGAACACATGATCTCCTACATCAAATTCCACGTCCTTTCGATGAAGATCAGCATAACTCTTTTGTCGATCTTGTGAGGTTTTTATACGTTGTCGGATCGTTTGAATCTTTTCTGTAGTCATACGTACCAACTCCGGTCCCAACAACGTTGCTTCACCCACCTCATCCCAGCATACTGGAGAACGACATTTTCTTCCATACAATGCTTCGAATGGAGCCATGCCAATACTTGCTTGATAACTGTTGTTGTAGGAAAACTCCACCAATGGTAAGAATTTGTCCCAACTTCCCTTGAAGTCAAAGACACAGAGTCTTAATAGATCTTTAAGAGTTTGAATAGTCCTCTCTGATTGTCCGTTCGTCTGAGGATGATATGCTGAACTAAATCGTAAATCCGTGCCCATAGCTTTTTGTAAACTAACCCAGAATTGTGAAGTGAATCTTGGGTCTCGGTCAGAAACTATGGATACTGGCATACCATGCAGTCTTACAATCTCGTTTATGTACATACGAGCAATACATTCAAGTGTATAAGTTTCTCATATCGGTAAGAAATGAGCAGACTTGGTTAATCTATCAACAATGACCCAAATCGCATCAATACCTTGAGAAACCTTAGGAAGACCGGTAACGAAATCCATGGTAATGTGCTCCCACTTCCATTCTGGAATTTCAAGTGGTAGCAATGGACCTTTTGGTACTTGATGCTCCGCTTTGACTCGTTGACAAGTTAGACACCTTGAGATAAACAACGCTATCTCTCTCTTCATATTGCTCCACCAAAATGTATGACGAAGATCATGATACATTTTGGTACTTCCAGGATGGATTGCAAACGGTGTGTTGTGCGCCTCCATCATGATTTCATACTTTAAATCAGGGTTGTTAGGAACACAAAGTCTGGAGTTGACTCGAAGTATTCCTTCTTCATCGATTCTTGCTTCCGGCATAGCACCTTCTTGCACTTTCTTCTTCATATGCATCAGCTCCAGGTCTGTAGCTTGAGCAACTTTAACTTTATCGATTAAAGTCGGTTCTACTCGTATATTCGCCATCATCACATGGGTCCCTGGAGTCTTTAACTCTATCTCCATCCTTTGTAAATCACACAAAATGGGCCTTTGTGTTGACAATATTGCACTCGTACTTGCATATGATCTTCTACTCAATGCGTCAGCTACCACGTTCGCTTTTCCAGGATGGTATTGAATGGTATGATCATAATCTTTCAACAGTTCAAGCCAACGTCGTTGTCGCATGTTGAGTTCCTTTTAAGTGAAGAAATATTTGAGGCTTTTATGATCCGTAAAGATCTCCATCTTCTCCCCATACAAGTAATGCCTCCAAATTTTAAGTGCAAAGACAACAGCTGCCAACTCTAGATCATGAGTAGGATAATTCCTCTCATATTCCTTGAGTTGTCTTGATGCATAGGCTATGACTTTTCCATGCTGCATGAGAACGCATCCCAACCCTTTGCTTGAAGCATCACTGTAGATGACAAATCCCTCCGAGCCAGATGGTATTGTTAGAACAGGTGCTGAAATGAGTCTCCTCTTGAGTTCTTGAAAACTCTTCTCACATTCTTTGCTCCAACCGAACTTTGTATCTTTTCGAGTCAGCTGAGTTAATGGAGTAGCGATTCGATAAAATCCTTCCACGAATCTCCGATAATAACCAGCTAAACCAAGAAAGCTACGTACTTCGGTCACTGATTTAGGTTGCTCCCAGCTTTGAATAGCTTCAATCTTTGCCGGGTCAACCGATATTCCACGACTTGATACTACGTGCCCAAGGAATGCTACCTCCTCCAGCCAGAACTCGCATTTCTTCAACTTGGCATAAAGCTTGTATTCACGAAGCTTTTGGAGTACCAGCCTCAAGTGTTGCTCATGATCTTCACGGCTTTTGGAATAAATAAGGATGTCATCAATAAAGACGACCACAAAGTGATCCAAATATTCCTTGAATACCCGGTTCATCATATCCATGAAGGCAGCAGGAGCATTAGTCAATCCAAAGGACATGACTAGGAATTCATAATGCCCGTACCGAGTTCTAAAAGCCGTATTTGGAATATCCTCAGTTCTAACCTTCAGCTGATGATATCCAGAACGAAGATCGATCTTTGAAAAGAATTGTGCTCCTTGCAACTGGTCAAACAGGTCATCAATACGTGGCAATGGGTACCTATTTTTGATGGTGGCATGATTCAACTCCCGATAATCAATACAAAGTCGCATACTTCCATCTTTCTTCTTCACGAATAGCACAGGAGCACCCCAAGGAGAAGTACTAGGACGAATAAAGCCAATGTCTAACAATTCCTGTAGTTGGATATTTAACTCCTGAAGTTCAATAGGAGCCATTCGATATGGGCCTTTGGAAATGGGTTTTGTACCGGGTTCAAGGTCGATACAAAATTCAATTTCACGCTCTGGGGGTAGGCCAGGAAGTTCTTCAGGGAATACGTCAGGGAATTTATTAACAATAGAAATATCATTCAAAACTGACGTATTTTTGTTTAGATCCGTGACATGAGCTAAGAAAGCTTGACATCCGTTTTTCAATAAACGAATAGCTTTATGGCTTGAGATGACAGCGATTGATTTTAATGGTTTGGTTGCTTGAATTCGCATAATAGGTCGATTAGGAATATGAAAGCTAACAACCTTACGAAAATAATCAAGTTTTGTATGATGAGTAGTTAACCAATCAATCCTTAGAATCACGTCAAATGCAAATATTTTTAATGAAATAAGATCGACAGGTAATGTGTGGATACCAACTTGAACCAAACAAGACTTATAAATCGTGGATGTAATGAAGGTTTCTCCCAATGGAGTTTCAACAGATAAGTCAAAGTCTAATTTCTCCGGAATCAAATTTAATCGATGAGCGCAAGTAGGAGAAATAAAAGAATGGGTAGAACCGATATCAAATAAAGTATTGACTTCGTTAGAGTTTATGATAAGCTTACCCGTGATGACCTCATTCGGGTTCCTTACTTTCTGGGAGGTCACAACAAACGCTCTCCCTTGCACTACCGGTTTTGACTTTTCTGGGACGGCATTTGGTGTCTCCATCTTGGCTGAACTTATTTTTGGTAAACGACAAAATCGAGCTAAATGACCTTCTCTTCCACAATTATAACATGCTTAAGACGGCATCGCGCAGTTTAGACTGATGTGCCCCTCCCCTCCGCATTTGAAACATATGATAGGTGGTTGTTCTCCTTCCTTAACAACGGGTGCTGGTGCTGACGTCTTTCCATCATTGTTGAATCTCTTCTTCTTGAAATGACCATTCTTATTGTTTTGGCCCTGATTACCACCGAAGTGGTTACCATTTCTGGCCTGTTGATTCCCTCCACGCTTGTTGTCACCGCTTCGATGACTGCTCTCACTAGTATTATCATTTTGCCGGCTGCTCTCTTTTGGTTGCGTTGTCTCGTTATCGCGCTCCACCAACTGAGCCCTATTTACAACATCTGAATACAAACACAGTTTATGAGAAACAAGATGTTGACGTATCTCCGGCTTCAAACCTCTTAAAAACATCCGCGTCATTCTTTCTTCATTATCCACCAGGTGGGACGCAAACCGGGATAACTCCGCAAATTTTGCCTCGTACTGCGACACGGTCATATTATTCTGCTCTAATTTGATGAACTCCACCTCCTTCATGTGACGAACACTTTCGGGAAAGTATTTGTCATTGAACAGCTCTTGGAACTTCTCCCAAGACATCTTCAGTGCGGCAGGTTGAGTACGCTTAATCGATTCCCACCAGTAATCTGCCTCTCCTCACAACATAAAGGCGGCAAAGGGAACCTTTTGCTCCTCGGAGCATCCCAAGACATCAAATATCTTAGTAATCTGCTTTATCCATGTTTCTGCTATAAGTGGTTTTGGCTCTCCCTTAAACTCTGGTGGTCCCAGCTCCTTGAACTGTTTAGCGGTGACCGTCGGAGAGTTTTCAGTGTTTCCACCTATATTTCGGACAGGAGCCGCTCTCGCCTGCTGTTGCATGAACTGCATAAAGTTTCTGAACATTCCATCATTCATCATCTGGTCAGTGTTGTTGTTTGCATGAGGATTTTGTCACATTCCTGATGCACATTATCCTGATTATTGATATGTGGTGAATCAACAGTCGCCTGTGCTCCATTGCTATTCTCAACATTCTCAGATGCCATTTTCAGATACTGCCACAAAATAAAAGTTAATTGATATGTCATATATTATCTTTATATTATGACCGACCAATTAAATACCATGCAAATAAACTTAGGTAGGTTATACTAGTGAAGGAATTCCCTGTCTCTCCCCTCCTAGTTCTATTCTCACATCTTAGCCAGGGATCATATCCCTAAGCTTTGATACCAACTGTGATGCCCCCAAAATTAGGTATACATCACCCATCTTGGGTCGTCAGATACAAAGTACAGAATACAAATACAAGTTACTAATACAGTTGTCGTGTACAATACGACAAAACATAAACTGTGAGTTTGAATACAAATATTATCTTCTAGAGAGTATTCATACTCAAAAGGAGTCCTCATTACATTTATTAACACACTATTACATAGAATAGTGAGGACTACTAACTAATACTATCATTCGAACCATCACTCCGTTCCCCGACTTGCCCCAGCTACGTTCTCATTTCCTGAAGAGAACAGTGAAAGAAAGGGTGAGCTCAACTAGCCCAGTAAGAAATATTATGACTAAGATAATGCAGAATAAATTATCATTAGCCTTCAACAATGTTAAACTGATAAAATATAATAGACATCAAGTTTAACTGTAGCGGAACAAGCAATCCATTAAAAGAGTCAAGTAGAAAATAAACTCTACTATCTTTTATGATTTAAAAGGTTTTTCAACTCTGTTATCGCTGGGACTCAGCTTAATAAAATAATCCACATCATCGAATCACCCCTGCACTACGGCCAAGGATATTCGTGTATTCATTAATGGTCATGATCATGCCAACAACTGTCCATCAATGCACTACGGGCCAATGAAGACTTTTACCACATCATTTGTAATATTACGGTCATGATTATACCGAATAATCCCTGGTCATAATCATACCAAGTCCATCTATGCACTACAGGCCACAGATGACTTTCAACATTTTATAAACATGAGGATGATGACAATGATATAAGAATTCAATAAAATAAGTTCAAGAATTAATTTATCCAAGAATTAACAACGTCCAAATTGTCAACATGATACTGCTTTGTGGAGTAAAATTCAAGAATTCTTAGAAGAATATTTTCATAAAAAGATACTGGATGAACCGCAATTATCAAGGATATTCCACAAATTTCATGGAGTATAGAAGTCAAAACTTAACCAACTGAGTATAATAAAGAATGGAATAACAAAAGAAATCACCATGCATGCGATAGACCGCACAGACAGGTTATTCCAACAGAATAATAAATAATGGAACCAGGTCCGGCGTAAACGCACAGACAGGATATTCTGACAGAATAATAAATAATGGAACCAGGTCCGGAGTAAACGCACAGACAGGATATTCCGACAGAATAATAAATAATGGAACCAGGTCCGGCGTAAAACACACAGACATGATGTTCCAACAGAATAATAACAAGACGGAACCAGGTCCGGTGTAAAACACACAGACAGGATGTTCCAACAGAATAATAGAAGAATGTCACCAAGTATAGGGTAGACCGCGTATATAGGTTATTCCAACAGAATAATAAGAAATAGAATAACAACAGTTCTCTTCATGAATAAGAAAGAATAACACCCCTTACCGTTTTAAAGAAGAGCTGAAATAAGGAAGTAGTTAAGTAGCAGAATACTCTTCTTCTCTCTCTCTATAGTTTCTCTCTCTAGAGTTCAGTGAATTTGTAAGAATGAAGGAATGAGCTGCTATTTATAGAAAAATAGAATGCATAGTAACTAATCCATGAACGATCCAGATTGATTACTTTAATCTGACGGTCCATATTTAAAGAAAAATCTTTTAAATAAAATATAATATATTCTATTTATAGAATAACTTTAATAAAATATTCTGTTTTATATAAAAAGATATTTCTGTTTTATTACGTTAATAATACGAACAAAACGTCATTATCGCTAAATAATTCATATTATTAACTGACAATAATTGAATCAAACTGAGTGACTTCTCACATAAGTATTAATAATCAATACCGTGTGCTACTATGCAACCACACGTATTACTGTATTTTTACTACCGAGTAGTTCAACAGTAACAATGGTAAAACTTCCGCCGTTATTTTTAATAAAATATTTTTGTCGTTTTCTCAATCCGACAATAATTCTGTTGTGGGGTCCACCAATGATTGTGTCGTTGTACGAATATTCCCTGTTAAAATGAATATTCCCCGACCAATCGAATATTATATAACAACTTGCGTACTTTGCAAAATTTATAAATATTACCCACAACTATAACATTATATCAAATTAACTCCATAATATTCAAAAATGATATTTATAGAAAATTCATCTTTATATATAAAAGTTAGGGTCTTACATTTGTTGACAGGTTCTTCTGTCCGTGTATTTCATTTTCGTCTCCTTGACAGCATTATCACTATTTATTCTTTATTCTAAGCCTTATCGTATACGCTTAACATATAACACAAGTCTTTCTATTCAAATAATCATGTACTCAAAATATTAGATTTTGAAAATATGGTTTACTGTAGTAACCAGTACTCATATAATTAACTACTATCTTTATACCAACTTATTTTATTAATCCATTATAGATTCATACTCATATCACTTGACATACCATATCACATATTGCTTTAATCATACGCTATCCCTTTTGTGACTTCAAAAGTCGGGAATCGCTAACACAACTTATTCAAATTTGAAAAACATTACCTTATACAAACATACCTATAATATACATAACATTACATAGAATCATACATATTCAAGTAATACTAGTACTACTTATTTCTTACGCATTCACTAATGATCAGTTGCTTAGTATTCTATATAGTCCCATCATCCTCAATAATCCATTCACACCTAACTACACCTAGTTCATCCAACTTACCATACATTATGAGTTTAAGAACTCACCACAAACATATGAGTTTAAGAACTCGACATTGACCACATATTCTTTAACTATACTTTACCTTCCAGTTATACTATCGTTTCAGGGTCTGGTACTATACTTTTTAAAAATAACCACCTCTTTGAGGTAGCTTTCAATGTCAGCCTCTATTTCAGCTATTAGCTTTGATATTGGCTCGGTTGACTTCTTCTTTACAATTTGAGGATATTCTAATCCTTTTCTAGCTGACATGTACACAACTAAGTTATCCTGATTACCGACTAATATATACACACAACAAATAATAGTTTTATACAAGTTATATTTGATTTTGTTTGACGATGAATTTACTCAATTCATCTCCATTAAAACTCTATTTGAGTTATTTATATTTTCAACGTTTCTCTCTGTTCCAAGGTTATAGCCTAAGGTCTAATCCACCTAAGGTTTCTAACCCTAAGCTCTGATACCAACTTGTGAAGACCCCAAACTCAGGTACTTAAAACCCGAACTCGGTTCATCACGATACCATTTCTATGAGCGGAATAATGCTAATAATAATAACAATAATATAAATAATAAACTTAACTTACACTTATCAGAGTCTAATCCCAAGTACGTAACCTTTAAACATTCATTACAAACCATGATAGATAATATATATCATACTTGTCTTAACAGTATTAAACTATTACATAAGATAACGTTCATTCATTCATTCAGCAACCTTTTCCCTTTCCCTTGTTCTTAGCAGAGCTCTCTGATCGTTCACACTTAGCTGAAAACATTTAAATTAAGCAAGGATGAGCATTTGAGTGCCCAGCAAGTAATAGCAATTATATATATAATCTGAAATAATTTAAATATTTTCTTTGTACTATTCTTCTATAACAAGTCAATAGTTGTGAAGTATTCTGAACCGATAATAATAACATACCAACTCTCTTTCAAATTTTTGAAACTTTATATTGACTATAACTGGGGTTATGGTGACATGCCATAAACATTATTTTCATTTTTGAAAAGGTTAAACAGAAATTCATCTGTAAACCGTCATAACTTTCGGGCGTTAGGTTGTACTTTCCATGGGCCCTGTATTGATCAATACTACATTACAAGAACAATAGGGTCGTTCACTCTGTTCCACCTTGGGTGCATAAACAGTTTTCCCGTGTAGGGATGTTCATACTTGTTTGGGTTTCAAATCAAAGGTTTTATCTTGTTCAACAATAATCTATAATTCAACATGTATGTATACGGGTAATTGACAAAGGTATATCAACATGTGATTAAATACAATGATTACCCAAGTGGGGACACTTGTTTAATCATTTCTAGAAATTAACGAACAGAACATATATATCTGAATTATCATATACTAACATGTTGATAATCAATGAGCTTATATAATATAAGGTTCATAATCTGTACAGTAATAATATAATTTAGAAATATTATTACTCATGTCCATTGCATAAAGAAAATGCAAAGGTAAGATACTTGCCTGAAGCGCTGCTTACAGTTTAAAATTTAGATTTATCGCTTATCTCACGACCTATCATTAATCAGATCATTCGTTCGATTAGAACAATATACTATAACACATAACACTGCTTATTGCAGTTAGCACATACCCTAATCACATTGGCACATAGTTTTAACAACCATTGAATCACAAATAATCACTTATCTAATCACATTATCTAAGTCCAGATCAATTTCTGAAACATGTCGGTGTACCGACAACTTTATCGGGTAATTATCGAGTCTAAGACTCTATCTTGTAACTCAATATCAGTACGTATCAGTCATATTATTTTTAAATGACTTATAATAATTTTAAAACATTTATTATGATTTATCATGAATTTTCAAACATCGGAATCATTATTAAATGATTTAAATACTAATCAATTCTATTATTATTAATATTTAATTAATATTAAACTATTAATGAAACCATTGCCAAAATGTTAAAGTTATTTATAATAACTTAAAATATTTTTAAAGTATTAATATTACCCTTAAATGATTTTTAAAACATTCAAAATCATTTTTAAATAATTATCATTAATATTAAAGTATTAATGAACTATTTATTAAAATATTAAAAGTCATTAATTATAACTTAAAATATTCTTAATTCCTTTATTTCCTTTTTAAATAATTTTTAAATAAATAAAACCATTTTTAAATAAATCTAATATCATCTAATATTAACTTAATATCATTAATATAAAATTATTAATGAAATTATCCTTTAAATATCAAAAGTTATAATTTATAACCTAAAATATCTTTAAACACTTTATTTTTATTTTAAATAATTTTTATAATATTAAAATCATCTTTAAACTAATTTATTTAATATAATTATTAAATAATTCTAAATAATTAATAAAATTTACCTTTAAATATTGAAAGTTATATTTTATAACTTAAAATATTTTTATAACCTTTATATCATTTTTCTATAATTTTTAAATCATTAATTCTATTTTTTCATAATTTATTTAATACATTTATTAAATAACTTAATTACCATTAATATTAATTAATTAATGAAATTTCATCACAAAATATTGAAAGTTATCAAAAATAACTTCAATTATTTTTTTATACCATAATATAATTTTAAATGATTTTTCATGTATTAAAATTATTTTTAAATAATTTATTTAATATTATAATTAAATAAATTAAATACTTTTAATATTCCAAAAATATTAAATATTTATGAAATATATTTAAAATAATTAAAAATAAATTTTCGGATTTTAAAATAACTTTTCAGAATTTATTATGTATTTTTAATAATTAAAAACCATTTTTATTAATTTTTAAATAATTTCCAGAAAATAATAATAATAAACTATCGCTCTATAGCGACAGACCCGTCGCTATAGGTGTCCTTGAGTGTTCTTGATGAAAACCCAGAACATCATGTCAGTGTTCCGGGTAGTACCTTTGACCAATAATAATTCCTAGTTCATGATGTTTTTGGGCTAGATAATGGTCAGCTCCGGTAGTATTGATGCAATACTACATGATCTAACTATCATCAGGACTAGAATGCATCACACAAGCAAGATCAAGACTTCTAAAAAGTCTGACAAAGCTGTTCTTCATTTCTGGGTTTTTCAGAAATGAAGAACAATTGCTACTACCTCCTTTGGATACTTATAACATGCATACTAAGATTTTTTTCTGTGATATGAAGGTTCACATATGTAGTATAGATATCCGTGTACAAGTATACAACCTTAAAGCATCTTAAAAACAACATAAAAAGGAAATCTGGGTCAGTCAAACGTATTGTCAGAAGTTATTCTTGAACGAATTCTGGGTTTCCCAGAATTCTTCAAAGCTGGCGGTCAACGCATGTTTGACCTTGAATTACTCTCACCCTGGTTATGATCTGAGTGATATAATGACTTTACTATGTAGTATACTTATCAGACTACAACATGAAAATAACAACAAGACCAAACAATTAAACGACTGCAAGATCAGAGGCCAAACAAAACTTGTCAGAAATTCTGGGAAAATTCTGGGTAACCCAGAAACAGACTTTGTGCTCGGTCAACGTACTTTGACCGCTTATAACTGAAGATCTGGACTTGCTATGACCCTGTTTCCAATTTCATATCACAGTCCTCATGTCAGGCTACCGATTTAAAACATAAAACAGACAAATCAGTTAACACATAAAAATCTAAGGCCTCTGACATTCGACTGTCAGGCCATTTTTTTCATTATTTCCAGATTTTCAAAAATGCTAGATTTGAGGACTTTGATGTTATGGATCTTGGATTTTACAACCCAGATCACTTATAGACACCCTAATATACAACTTTAACCAATCAATTACAACATCTAACAACAAATCATAAGATTTCAAAATTTGAAAGTTTATACCTTTCTAGCTTGGATTTTTGATTTCTGACTTATGATCTTGTTCTTGGCTTGCTAATACTTGATCATGGCTCAACATTTAACTCTCTCTCACTCTAAGATCCAAAAATCTAGAGAGAAAGGGGACTTGGACAAAATGAAAAATAAAGAGGCCATTTCTCTCTCTTTAATCTCTTATAAATGAATTGATGCAATGACATGGCTGATAATTTTGGCTGAGATAATGGATATAGAGCACATGGAGTAGTTAGGGTTGTTCAACAACTCACATTTGGCTAGATTTGCAAGTTATGTACAATAATGCAATAAGAGCATTTTAGTCATTTCCTTTTATTTTTAATGACATTTGTGTAATCTTGTCACAAACCCTTAAGGTTTAGGGTTTAGGGTTTGAGCCATTTTAGCAAAAGTCTAGGATTTCTAAAAATAGGATTTAATAAAATAAATAACAATTTAGTTTCCAAAAATGTAATTAGGGTTTCTTAATTAGTGTAGGTTTTCTAATATTTAGAAATTAAACATTAAGTTCAATAATTTAATAATTATAATTAAACTTACTAATTTAACAATTAGTGCAAATACTTAGCAATTAGTATTACCCATGTCACAAATTGAGTTACTAATTATAAATTAGGGTTTTAATTATAAAATAAAATAATAATTTTTTTTTCTAACATACAAAATTAAGGTTTCTTAATTAATTAGGTTTTTAATTACTTAACACCTTACTAATTAGGTTTAAGATACACTAATTAGCATTAAGCTTTCTAAATCAACAATTAGGGTTTATAAAATAAATATTAGGGTTTCTAGAAATTAATATTTTTAAATATTAATTAGGGTATACCTAATTAATCAAAAAGTCATATAATACATAACATGCATGCACCATATAACACAGTTATATAACAGTGTCAAACTCAACCTGAGTTTTAAATTAGGGTTCCATTTATCAATAAGTTAATTATTGATTTAAGGTTTCTAATTTACAGAATTAGGGTTTCTCTTGATTATTAATAATCATAATTATCATGAATTACATAACATATTGACTTAACAGATTTTAAAGTCTCATGTGACTTCGAAATTAGTGTTTGTCAGTAAAAAAAATTAGGATTTTATCATAATACCCCATAATTGACCAACCATTGTCAGTCCACAAAAATACGGTACATAATTACAGCACTGAAAAATCAAAATATAATATTATTATATCATTATTCTTATCAATCGATAAAAATTCAAAATTAGGGTTTGGATTCCATATCTGATTTATTCTTCATATATAACATTATTAATTAAGTTAAAATAATTAACTTAATTAATCTTGCATAACTTCATATAATAAAATAAATAATTATTATAATAATTCTAAAAATAGTTTCATATATTATTTAAATAATATTTTACTATATTTTCATAAAAAATAATTAATAAAAATATTTCTACTATAAAATTAATTATTAAAAGAATATAATTTTATAATAGTCAATAATTCTAAAATAAAAATTATTTGTCAACATTCATATAATAAATATATTTTTATCTATTACATAAATACATACACACATTATCTTGTACAAATCCTTATCCTTAAATAATAATAATAAAAAATTTATACGCAAAATTTCTGATTTAATTATACAGAAAATATCGGATTGTTACAAAAACTATAGCATCAGTATCTATAATAACCCCACCAAACTGTATAGTAAACCAAGCCTACGCAAATTTGAAAGGTTTTGACCCAAAGAAATTTCCCGAGGATGCACATCCCCTTTCTTTAATCTAGTAAGCCAAGATTCTGCCATGGTGTTCTCAAATAAATAACTGAAATCGGGTGAAATTGCAGTCACTCGAAAACCCTTGTCCCAAAAGGGCACCCATTTGGGTGTGAATTAAACAAAGCATCTATTGTAAACAATTCTCTATCACCAAATGACTCTAATGAAGAAATCCAAGTCATGAAAAAAAGAACCTTGCAGGAATTTCCACCAAAAAAGTCGTTCACTTTTAATGAGAACGGCTTCGGCCTACTCTTGGTACGCAGAAGTTTGAGCACATTCTTGCTATTTTCCCTCAATTTCGTTGGCGCGTGGACTACAGAATTATTGGCGAAAGAAACCAAATTGAGAGATTTATGCAAAAGGGACAAATCTGGCCGAATATTTTTTTCCCTGTATCCACTTGTTGAACTAGCGGATGGCTTTATTTCCTTTTAAATCTCAGCCATTAATTTATATAAAGTATTATGGAGATGCTATTTATCCAATTATCATCTATAGCAAATACATGCTACGGATCATTTTCCTTTATATAATATAATATTTTATTTGATGTTGATTACAAAATAATAAATAATTTTAAAAATATTTTTAATTTGCAATGATTTGATTATTTAATAGAAGCATTGTCGAATAAATTTCTTCTCGATAAATTAAAAAAAAAATCACAATATGTAATTAGTGAAGGAAATCCAACATTTCTAAAGTAAATATGTTTTTCACAAATTGTTATTTATGAAGGAAGATATTTTTACTAGTTATTTCAAAATGTTTATTGTGAGGAAATCATCTCCTCGCCAAACAAAAATAATCTTTATATAATTTTTAAAGAACATATTTTTCACAATATATCATTCACAAAAAATATTTAGTCACTAATTTAACGAAGGATACTTTTAGTGTGGAGCTGTAATGTGAGAAATTGCGAGAAGAAAAGTTTTTTTCACAATAAATCTCGTGAATAATATATTATTTCTTGTAAAGGATTTGTCCTTCATTATCGGCTCTTTTTTTTTGTAATGAAAATCCACTACAAGAAAATGGACTATCTGCGACCGCCTATTAGCGACCGCATTCGGTCGCAGATCCTTATCAACGACCGAATGCGGTCGCTGATCGGTGTCGCATAAAATCTGGTCGCTGGCATGCACATCAGCGACTATTTTTAGCGACCAACTTATCTACAACCGATAGTAGCGACCGAATTCGTTGCTAAGCTGAGTCAGCATGGTTCATGGCAAAGTATGATGTGGGCTACGTGGCAGCGATCACGATTAGCGACCGAACGCGGTCGCTGATACCCTCGAATGTTTAGCAGTCGCTAATAATTATCAGCGACCGCATGCGCTGATTTTAAAAAATAGAAAACCAGATTTTTGCTGTTTTGTAGAATTCCTAAAAAATTGTACCTGTTTTGTACCTACTTTATCCCAACACACATACACAACAATATAAACAATGTGTACAACAATACAAACATCCATTGTCCACTGACACATACACTAAACTAGTATATAAACTATATAAACCTTTAAAAACTAATATGAATTGAATAAATATGTGACGCCCCCAAAATAGGTGTACAACACCCATTCTGAGTCGCCAAATACATGGTACAAAAATAACTACAACTTTATTAATATAATTGTTGTAAGACCCCAACTTTTATAAATAAAGATGAATTTTTTATAAATATCATTTTTAAATATTATGGAGTAAATTTGATATAATGTTATAGTTGTGGGTAATATTTATAAATTTTACAAAGTACGCAAGTTGTTATATAATATTTGATTGGTCGGAGAATATTCGTACAACGACACAATTATTGGTGGACCCCACAACGGAATTATTGTCGGATTGAAAAAATGACAAAAATATTTTTTTATAAAAATAACGGCGAAAGTTTTACCGTTAACTGTTGAAACACCCGGTGTTAAAAGTACAATAATACGCGTGGTTGCATAGTAGCACTCGGTATTGATTATTGATGCTTACGTGAGAAGTCACCCAGTTTTATTCAATTATTGCTACAGTAATTGCTGCATAGTATCTCACGTTATTTGATTCAATTATTATAAATATTTTATATATTATTAAATCAATAATTGAGACGACAAAGTTATTAATATTATTATTTACAATATTAACTATGTCTAGAAATTCTGTCAAGGAGAGGTTTGGTCACCTAATTGCGCGCCAATAGGGAGAAATTCTTATTGGAAAACCCCCTCTTTCCTGAGAACGACCTGGTTAAAGTAATCAATCTAGACCGTTCATGGATTAGTTACTATGTATTCTATTTTTCTATAAATAGCAGCTCATTCCTTCATTATTTCTTATGAATTCATTGAACTCTAGAGAGAGAAACTATAGAGAGAAACTATAGAGAGAGAGAAGAAAAGTATTCTGCTACTTAACTACTTCCTTATTTCAGTTCTTCTTTAAAACGGTAAGGGGTGTTATTCTTTCTTATTCATAAAGGGAACTGTTGTTATTCCATTTCTTATTATTCTGTTGGAATAACCTGTATACGCGGTCTACCCTATACTTGGTGACATTCTTATATTATTCTGTTGGAACATCCTATCTGTGTGTTTTACACCGGACCTGATTTCGTCTTTATTATTATTCTGTTGGAACATCCTGTCTGTGTGTTTTACACCAGACCTGGTTCCCTTTTTATTATTATTCTATTTGAATATCCTATCTGTGTGTTTTACACCAGTCCTGGTTCCGTCTTTATTATTATTCTGTTGGAATATCCTGTCTGTGCGGTTTACGCCGGACCTGGTTCCATTATTTATTATTCTGTTGGAATAACCTGTCTGTGCGGTCTATCGCATGCATGATGATTTCTTTTGTTATTCCATTCTTTATTATACTCAGTTGGTTAAGTTTTGACTTCTATACTCCATGAAATTTGTGGAATATCCTTGATAATTGCGTTTCATCCAGTATCTTTGCATGAAAATATTCTTCTAAGCATTCTTGAATTTTACTCCACAAAGCAGTATCATGTTGACAATTTGAACGTTGTTAATTCTTGGATAAATTAATTCTTGAACTTGTTTTATTGAATTCTTATATCATTGTCATCATCCTCATATTTATAAAATGTTGAAAGTCATCTGTGGCCTGTAGTGCATAGATGGACTTGGTATGATTATGACCAGGGATTATTCGGTATAATCATGACCGTAATGTTACAAATGATGTGGTAAAAGTCCTCATTGGCCCGTAGTGCATTGATGGACAGTTGTTGGCATGATCATGACCATTAATGAATACACGAATATCATTGGCCGTAGTGCAGGGGTGATTTGATGATATGGATTATTTTATTAAGCTGAGTTTCAGCGATAACAGTGTTGAAAAACCTTTTAAATCATAGAAGATAGTATATTTTATTTTCTACTTGACTCTTTTATTGGATTGCTTGTTCCGCTGCAGTTAAACTTGATGTTCATTATATTTTATCAGTTTAACACTGTTGAAGGATAATGATAATTTATTCTGCATTATCTTAGTCATAATATTTCTTACTGGGCTAGTTGAGCTCACCCTTTCTTTCACTGTTCTCTTCAAGAAATGAGAATATAGCTGGGACAAGTCAGAGAACGGAGTGATGGACCAGATGATAGTATTAGTAGTCCTCACTATTCTGTTAAATAGTGTGATAATAATTGTAATGAGGACTCCTTTTGAGTTTGTATAGTCTCTAGTAGACAATAATTGTATTCAAACTCACAGTTATGTTTTGTCGTATTGTACACGACAGTTGTATTTGTATTCTGTACCATGTATTTGACGACCCAAGATGGGTGATGTATACTTAATTTTGGGGGCGTCACAGTTGGTATCAGAGCTTAAGGATATGATCCCTGGCTAAGATGTGGGACTAGAACTAGGAGGGGAGAGACGGGGAATTCCTTCGCTAGTATGACCTACCTAAGTTTATTTGCATGGAATTTAATTGGTCGGTCAGAATATAAGGATAATATATGACATATCAATTAACTTTTGTTTTGTGGCTGTAAGACCCCGAATTTTATGAAATAAAAGTATTCAATTTTTCTTATAATTACTATTCAGTAAATGGTTAAATTGATAAATGTTAAAGTTAAGGGTGATATATGAATTTTTTTTTCAAAATACACAAGTGGTTATAAAATATTCATTGTTGTCGGGGAATATTCGTTTGGTCGTGAAATATTCTTTCTGTCAGAGAATATTCGTACGACGGCGCAACTATTTGTGGGCCCATAACAGAATAACTGTCGGATGAAGAAAATGACAAATTTAAGTTTTTACAAATAACGGCGTAGTTGTTACCGTTAACACTGTTAGAATACCCGGTGGTTAAAACACAGTAATACGCATTGTTGCACAGTAGCACACGGTATTGTACCAATTATTAATTCTTACGTAATAAGGCACTACTCAATAATTGTTACAGTAATTAATGTTCAGTATTTTATTTGATTGATTCAATAATTGTTGCGTTAATATTTTATATTACTGTTGTTTCAATAATTGTCACTACACAGTATTTTTCATTATCGGAGCAATAATTCATATTATCTGAATAATATTATTAGATAACATTATTGGTAATATCTAGAAAGTTCTGTCTAAGGAGAGGATTGGTCACCTAATTGCGCGCTAGTATGGAGAAATTCTTATTGGAAAGCCCCCTCTTTCCTGGGAACGGCCTGGTTGCCAGTACTGTGATTCTGTAATATTATTTGTGAATAATTAATTATTAATTTATATGATGAGAAAAATATTAATTTTATGTGGATATAGATGGAGAAAATTTTTAAAGTGACAATTGTTAAAAAATGATATTTTATCTTTTCTGATAAAATAATTTATTATTATATTTAATAATATAATAATGGTGATAGTTTTACAATGAATGTGGGATATATGAGTATATGAGGAGGAAGTGTATTTTTTTACATTAAATGATTAACACATATTTTGTGTGTCGGTGGACCCCATTTCTTGACTGAAATTTGATTATAGCCTGTAAAATAGCCCGTTTATGGATTTCTGTCAATTTCTGTTTGGAATTTGGAAAATCTTTCTTCTGGAAAGTTGTAGAGAATTGAATTTCCTATAAAAAATCGCGAGATTCGAATTTTCTGATAAAAGGACTATTTTCTATGAATTATTGAAGTTTCGAAAAATAAAATAATTTTTATTAAATTATGGGTGTGACCCACTTTTGGTTGTTGGGGGATGGTGACTGATTTTTGGTGGGCCCCACTGTGGTGGCTGTTGAATTTTCAGGAATGGTTGGTGCGTAGAATTGAAGAAAAGATTAATTAATATTTTATTAATTTAGTCTTCCTTGACGTTCTAGCATTTTCTTATAAATAGATGCTTATGTTAGAATTAAAAATCACACCAGAAACATAAGTTTTCTCTCTCTATATGATCAAGCATATTTTTGTTGGTATTTAGATATCTTGAGTGTTGCTATACGACGCAAGTTCGTTCAGCGTTATATCCGATATTCAAGTCAGAAATACTGCTCTTTTAAGGTAAGGGATTTTAAGGGTTATTATGTTTTTCAGTTTGTAATTCTTCTGACCTTCAGAAAAATCTAGAAAAATTTGAAATAATATTTTGATTAGTTTTATTGATTGTGTCCAAAAATGGTGATTTTTGGATGTATATATTGAGAGTTATGAATTTTACGAGAAAATAGTATTTTAAAAGTAACCGCTTATAACTCCTTGTGGTTAACTCCAAAATTGATGAAATTTTTATTGAAAGTATATCTATATAATATCAGTATACTCTATTAATTTTGGAATTTTTGGATAAAAGTACAATTTATGATAAATATCTAAATATTCGACGATTTTGGCCATATGAAAAATAGTAAATGAATTTTAAAAATTTCGGGAAAAATATATGTTCAATATGGGACTATATTCTGCTAAATCCCAGAAAAGAAATATTTTTGGGACTGATTTGGTATTTTTTATGAAAATGGTCTAGTTATGAGTAAATGAATTAAATATGTTATGTGAAGTAAGAAAATTAGAAAATATGATTTTATGGCTTGAGAATCATATATGAGTTATATGCAGATTTTTTATGAGGGTTTTGGTTATTGGTGATGAAATCTTAAGAGTTGGCATTTTATGATGATTAAATGCATTAATTAGTAAAGTGTAAACAATTTAAATAAATTGTTTATAAGCTTAAGAAATATTGTTCTTTCAATATCATTATACCGAAATATTGGTATGGATTTTATTGTAGAATTTTTACCTTTTTTATGTCAGAGTTACTATTCACGAGTTACTATTCATGAGTTACTATTCACAGAAAAATTAGTTTCTTTTTCTTGCCAAATTATTGTTGATTTATAAATATTGCTCTTGAAATTAAATCCATGTTGTGATCATATTATTTTTATTATCATATATAACATTTTTATAACCTTGATGTTGAAATTCTCTTTCGATTGAGTGTAAAGATGGGTAAATTATTGGTATGATCATGACTATGGGTTCTCTTTGGTCAGTAGTGCAAAGTTGAATTATTGACTGGTATGATCATGACCATTGAATTTATAATTGAATATCCTTAGCTTAAGTGCAAAGGTGAAATGATCAACATGGTTATAATTATTGTTTATATAAATTCTGAAATGATTATATATTTCTTTGAGATATTAATATCTTTGGCCTGTAGTGCAAAGATAAATTATTGATGAATATCTTTGGCATGTAGTGCAAAGATGAACTGTTGATGAATATCTTTGGCCTGTAGTGCAAAGATGAATTATTGATGAATATCTTTGACCTGTAGTGCAAAGATGAACTGTTGATGAATATCTTTGGCCTGTAGTGCAAAGATGAATTATTGATGAATATCTTTGGCCTGTAGTGCAAAGATGAATTATTGATGAATATCTTTGGCCTGTAGTGCGAAGATGAACTGTTGTTGAATATCTTTGGCCTGTAGTGCAAAGATGGTTTGTTGATGAATATCTTTGGCCGTAGTGCAAAGATGGATTTATTAGCATGATTATGAACAGGAACTGTGATTTGGTATAACCGTGATCTTTGATGTTTCAGGTAAAGACATGTGATGAAAATATTCTTCGTCCTGGGTGCGAAGAAAAATTTAGAATCACACTTATATTTATGAGTTATTCATATGATTGTGGAAAGGAACTGTTGAGTGATGTTACAGGGATAAAATATTGTTGGTAGATTTTTAACATGGAGAAAATAATAGACTTTATGGTCTATTTGGCTCTTCTAATGGATTGCTCGTTCCGCTGCAACTATGGTTGAAATTTTTTATCATCTACCATATGTTCTAAATCTCTGATTTAATTCTGTTGAAGGCTATTGATAATTTATTTATCTTTAGTTATGATATTCTTTACTGGGCTAGTTGTGCTCACTCTTCTGTTTCACAATTCCTTTCAGGTAATAAGAGTGTAGCTAGGTCGAGCGGGGGTAACAGGGGAATAGAATGGTGGTCATCATTTAGTAGTTATATTTGGTGAATCATCTAGGGTGAGGCGAACCCAACGTTGGAAGGGTGTTTTGCCACTATCATACAAGATGTCTAATGACATACAACCTCGTGTCATCATAAGACAGGATTGTGCTCATCCACTTGCTGAGTATATTTATGAGCACTACCTATATAATCTTGGTATTTGTTTGAAGTATAATTCTCAATTAGAGACAGTGGAGATAATGATAAGTCAAGAGAAGACTCACCATTGGGAAGAATATGATAGTAATCTTCTCATTTTTCTTTGGGGTATATTAGGTCAACTAAGGATAATTCTGTGGCCATATGATATCTATCATAACCTAGAAGCATGGCCTCCCATATACGAAGGTTTCCTTGAGCACTTCCCAAATATTCTAATTTCTGAAATAGTTTTTGACTATACCTTTATGTAAGGTGTCATTGTGACGTGCTGTCCACGGTTGGGACATGTGTCACATTTGGTATATATTTGTATCCAAACTTACAGCATATGTGTTGTTGTATTTTGCACGACAATTGTGTTAATAAAGTTGTAGTTGTTTTCTGTACCATGTATTTGGCGACTCAGAATAGGTTGGATGGAATGGACCTGTTTTGGGGTTGTCATAGTGGCAGTATCTAAAAATGGCATCCGAGAATGTTGATAATAGCAATAGAACACAGGCGACTGTTGATTCACCACATATCAATAATCGGGATAATGTGCATCAGGAAGGCGACAATTCTCATGCAAACAACAATACTGACCAAATGATGAATGATGGAATGTTCAGAAGCTTTATGCAGTTCATGCAACAGCAGGCGAGAGCGGCTCCTATTCAAAATGCAGGTGGAAACACTAAAAACTCTTGGACGGTCACCGCTAAACAGTTCAAGGAGCTGGGTCCACCGGAGTTTAAGGGAGAGCCAAAACCACTTATAGCGGAAACATGGATAAAGCAGATCACCAAGATATTTGATGTCTTGGGATGCTTCGAGGAGCAAAAGGTTCCCTTTGCCGCCTTTATGTTGCGAGGAGAGGCAGATTACTGGTGGGAATCGATTAAGCGTACTCAACCTGCCGCACTGAAGATGTCTTGGGAGAAGTTCCAAGAGCTGTTCAATGATAAATATTTTCCCGAAAGTGTTCGACACATGAAGGAGGTGGAGTTCATCAAATTGGAGTAGAATAATATGCCCGTGTCGCAATATGAGGCTAAATTTGCTGAGTTGTCCTGGTTTGCGTCCCACTTGGTGGATAATGAAGAGCGAATGACGCGAATATTTTTGCGAGATTTGAAACCTGAGATACGTCAACATCTTATTTCTCATAAACTGTGTTTGTATTCAGATGTTGTGAATAGGGCTCAGTTAGTGGAGCGCGATAATAAGTCAACGCAACCAAAAGAGAGCAGTCGGCAAAATGATAATACCAGTGAGAGCAGTCATCGAAGAGGTGACAACAAGCATGGTGGGAATCAATAGGCCAGAAGTGGTAACCACTTCGGTGGTAATCAGGGCCAAAACAATAAGAATGGTCATTTCAAGAAGAGGAGATTCAACAATGATGGAAAGACGTCAGCACCAGCACCCGTTGTTAAGGAAGGAGAACAACCACCTATCATATGTTTCAAATGCGGAGGGGAGGGGCACATCAGTCTAAACTGCGCGATGCCGTCTTAAGCATGTTATAATTGTGGAAGAGAAGGTCATTTAGCTCGATTTTGTCGTTTACCAAAAACAAGTTCAGCCAGGATGGAGGCACCAAAGGCCGTCCCAAAAAAGTCAAAACCGGTAGTGCAAGGGAGAGCGTTTATTGTGACCTCCCAGAAAGCAAGAAACCCGAATGAGGTCATCACGGGTAAGCTTATCATAAACTCTAACGAAGTCTATACTTTATTTGATACCGGTTCTACCCATTCTTTTATTTCTCCTACTTGCGCTCATCGATTAAATTTGACTCCGGAGAAATTAGACTTTGACTTATCTGTTGAAACTCTATTGGGAGAAACCTTCATTACATCCACGATTTATAAGTCTTGTTTGGTTCAAGTTGGTACCCACACATTACCTGTCGATCTGATTTCATTAAAAATACTTGCATTTGACGTGATTCTAGGGATTGATTGGTTATCTACTCATCATGCAAAAATTGATTGTTTTCGTAAGGTTGTTAGCTTTCATATTCCTAATCGACCTATTATGCAAATTCAAGCAGCCAAACCATTAAAATCAATCGCTATCATCTCAAGTCATAAAGCTATTCGTTTATTAAAAAACGAATGTCAAGCTTTCTTAGCTCATGTCACGGATCTAAACAAAAATACGTCAGTTTTGAATGATATTTCTATTGTTAATAAATTCCCTGACGTATTCCCTGAAGAACTTCCTGGCCTACCCCTAGAGCGTGAAATTGAATTTTGTATCGACCTTGAACCCGGTACAAAACCCATTTCTAAAGCCCCATATCGAATGGCTCCTATTGAACTTCAGGAGATAAAGATCCAACTGCAGGAATTGTTAGACATTGGCTTTATTCGTCTTAGTACTTCTCCTTGGGGTGCTCCTGTTCTATTCGTGAAGAAGAAAGATGGAAGTATGCGACTTTGTATTGATTATCGGGAGTTGAATCATGTCACCATCAAAAACAGATACCCATTGCCACGTATTGATGACCTGTTTGACCAGTTGCAAGGAGCACAATTCTTTTCAAAGATCGATCTTCGTTCTGGATATCATCAGCTGAAGGTTAGAACTGAGGATATTCCAAAGACGGCTTTCAGAACTCGGTACGGGCATTATGAATTCCTAGTCATGTCCTTTGGATTAACTAATGCTCCTGCTGCCTTCATGGATATGATGAACCGGGTATTCAAGAAATATTTGGATCACTTTGTGGTCGTCTTTATTGATGACATCCTTATTTATTCCAAAAGTCGTGAAGATCATGAACAATACTTGAGGCTGGTACTCTAAAAGCTTCGTAAATACAAGCTTTATGCCAAGTTGAAGAAATGCGAGTTCTGGCTGGAGGAGGTAGCATTCCTTGGGCACGTAGTATCAAGTCGTGGAATATCTGTTGACCCGTCAAAGATTGAAGCTATTCAAAGCTAGGAGCAACCTAAATTAGTAACCGAAGTACGTAGCTTTCTCGGTTTAGCTGGTTATTATCGGAGATTCGTGAAAGGATTTTCTCGAATCGCTACTCCACTAACTCAGCTGACTCGAAAAGATACAAAGTTGGGTTGGAGCGAAGAATGTGATAAGAGTTTTCAAGAACTCAAGAGGAGACTCATTTCAGCACCTGTTCTAACAATACCATCTGGCTCGGAGGGATTTGTCATCTATAGTGATGCTTCGAGCAAAGGGTTGGGATTCGTTCTCATGCAACATGGAAAAGTTATAGCCTATGCATCAAGACAACTCAAGTAATATGAGAGGAATTATCCTACTCATGATCTAGAGTTGGCAACTGTTGTCTTTGCACTTAAAATTTGGAGGCATTACTTGTATGGAGAGAAGGTGGAGATCTTTACGGATCATAAAAGCCTCAAATATTTTTTCACTCAAAAGGAACTTAATATGCGACAACGACGTTGGTTTGAACTGTTGAAAGATTATGATCATACCATTCAATACCATCCTGAAAAAGCGAACGTGGTAGCTGACGCATTGAGTAGAAGATCATATGCAAGTACGAGTGCGATATTGTCAACACAAAGGCCCATTTTGTGTGACTTGCAAAGGATGGAGATAGAGTTAAAGACTCCAGGGACCCATGTGATGATGGCAAATATACGAGTAGAACCGACTTTAATCGATAAAGTTAAAGCTGCTCAAGCTACAGACCTGGAGCTGATGCGTATGAGGAAGAAAGTGCAAGAAGGTTCTATGCCGGAAGCAAGAATCGATGAAGAAGGAATACTTCGAGTCAACTCCAGACTTTGTGTTCCTAACGACCCTAATTTAAAGTATGAAATCATGATGGAGGCGCACAACACACCGTTCGCAATCCATCCTGGGAGTACCAAAATGTATCATGATCTTCGTCATAAATTTTAGTGGACCAATATGAAGCGAGAGATAGCTCTGTTTATCTCAAGGTGTCTAACTTGTCAACGAGTCAAGGCGGAGCATCAAGTACCAAAAGGTCCATTACAACCACTTGAAATTCCAAAATGGAAGTAGGAGCACATTACCATGGATTTCGTTACCGGTCTTCCTAAGGTTTCACATATCCATGTTACATAAATATGTGGAAGACCCGAACCACATTATTGAGTTAGAACCGGACGAAATAGCGGAGGATTTGTCGTATGAAGAAGTTCATGTTCAAATCTTGGATAAGAAGGAACATATTCTACGCTAAAAGGTTATACCTCAAGTCAAAGTTTTGTGGAGAAATTACGATGTTGAGGAAATGACTTGGGAGTTAGAATCTGAAATGAAGTCAAGGTATCCTTACCTCTTCGACATACCAGGTACGTACCCTAATTTCGAGGACGAAATTTCATAAGAAGGGGAGGTTGTAAGACCCCAACTTTTATAAATAAAGATGAATTTTCTATAAATATCATTTTTGAATATTATGGAGTTAATTTGATATAATGTTATAGTTGTGGGTGATATTTATAAATTTTACAAAGTACGCAAGTTGTTATATAATATTCGATTGGTCGGGGAATATTCGTTTTAACAGGGAATATTCGTACAACGGCATAATTATTGGTGGACCCCACAATAGAATTATTGTCGGATTGAGAAAATGATAAAAATATTTTATTAAAAATAACAGCGGAAGTTTTACCATTGATACTGTTGAACTACTCGGTAGTAAAAGTACAGTAAAACGTGTGGTTGCATAATAGCACACGGTATTGATTATTAATGCTTATGTGAGAAGTCACTCAGTTTGATTCAATTATTGTCAGTTAATAATATGAATTATTTAGCGATAATGAAGTTTTGTTTTATTCGTATTATTAACGTAATAAAACAGAAACATCTTTTTATATTAAACAGAATACTTTATTAAAGTTATTCTATTAATAGAATATATTATATTTTATTTAAAAAAATTTTCTTTAAATATGGACCGTCAGATTAAAGTAACCAATCTGAACCGTTCATGGATTAGTTACTATGCATTCTATTTTTTTATAAATAGCAGTTCATTCCTTCATTATTTCTTACGAATTCACTGAACTCTAGAGAGAGAAACTATAGAGAGAAACTATAGAGAGAGAGAAGAAGAGTATTCTGCTACTTAACTACTTCCTTATTTCAGCTCTTCTTTAAAACGGTAAGGGGTGTTATTCTTTCTTATTCATGAAGAGAACTGTTGTTATTCCATTTCTTATTATTCTGTTGGAATAACCTGTATACGCGGTCTACCCTATACTTGGTGACATTCTTATATTATTCTGTTGGAACATCCTGTCTGTGTGTTTTACACCGGACCTAGTTCCGTCTTTATTATTATTCTATTGAAATATCATGTCTGTGTGTTTTACAACAGACCTGGTTCCGTCTTTATTATTATTCTATTGGAATATCCTGTCGGTGTGTTTTACACCAGACCTGGTTCCGTCTTTATTATTATTCTGTTGGAATATCCTGTTTGTGCGGTTTACGCCGGACCTGGTTCCATTATTTATTATTTTATTGGAATAACCTGTATGTGCGGTCTATCGCATGCATGGTGATTTCTTTTGTTATTCCATTCTTTATTATATTCAGTTGGTTAAGTTTTGACTTCTATACTCCATGAAATTTGTGGAATATCCTTGATAATTGCGTTTCATCCAGTATCTTTTCATGAAAATATTCTTCTAAGCATTCTTGAATTTTACTCCACAAAGCAGTATCATGTTGACAATTTGGACGTTGTTAATTCTTGGATAAATTAATTCTTGAACTTATTTTATTGAATTCTTATATCATTGTCATCATCCTCATGTTTATAAAATGTTGAAAGTCATCTGTGGCCTGTAGTGCATAGATGGACTTGGTATGATTATGACCAGGGATTATTCGGTATAATCATGACCGTAATGTTACAAATGATGTGGTAAAAGTCTTCATTGGCCCGTAGTGCATTGATGGACAGTTGTTGGCATGATCATGACCATTAATGAATACACGAATATCCTTGGCCGTAGTGCAGGGGTGATTCGATGATGTGGATTATTTTATTAAGCTGAGTCCTAGCGATAACAGTGTTGAAAAACCTATTAAATCATAGAAGATAGTAGATTTTATTTTCTACTTGACTCTTTTAATGAATTGCTTGTTCCGCTAAAGTTAAACTTGATGTTCGTTATATTTTATCAGTTTAACAATGTTGAAGGCTAATGATAATTTATTCTGCATTATCTTAGTCATAATATTTCTTACTGGGCTAGTTGAGCTCACCCTTTCTTTCACTGTTCTCTTCAAGAAATGAGAATATAGCTGGGACGAGTCGGGGAACGGAGTGATGGACCAGATGATAGTGTTAGTAGTCCTCACTATTCTATTAAATAGTGTGACAATAATTGTAATGAGGACTCCTTTTGAGTTTGTATAGTCTCTAGTAGACAATAATTATATTCAAACTCACAGTTATGTTTTGTCGTATTGTACACGACAGTTGTATTTGTATTCTGTACCATGTATCTGACGACCCAAGATGGGTGATGTATACCTAATTTTGGGGGCGTCACAATAGGAGATCATGTGTTGTTGCGTGTTGCTCCATGGAAAGGAGTTACGAGATTTAGAAAGAGAGGAAAGCTAAATCCTCGATTCATTGGCCCATTATTAATCCTTGATCGAGTAGGAGTTGTGGCCTATATACTCGCTTTACCGCCAAGTATGTCTCGTGTTCATAATATTTTTTACATATCTATGTTACGTAAATATGTGAAAGACCCGAACCACATTATTGAGTTAGAACCGGATGAAATAGCAGAAGATTTGACGTATGAAGAGGTTCCTGTTCAAATCTTGGATAAGAAGGAACATATTCTATGCTCCAAACTTATACTTCAAGTCAAAGTTTTGTGGAGAAACCACGATGTTGAGGAAATGACTTGGGAGTTAGAATCTGAAATGAAATCAAGGTATCCTTACCTCTTCGACATACCAGGTACGTACCCTAATTTCGAGGGTGAAATTTCATAAGAAAAGGAGGTTGTAAGACCCCAACTTTTATAAATAAAGATGAATTTTCTATAAATATAATTTTTAAATATTATGGAGTAAATTTGATATAATGTTATAGTTGTGGGTAATATTTATAAATTTTATAAAGTACGCAAGTTGTTATATAATATTCAATTGGTCGGGAAATATTCGTACAACGGCACAATCATTGGTGGACCCCACAACAAAATTATTGTCGGATTGAGAAAATGACAAAAATATTTTTTATAAAAATAACGGCGAAAGTTTTACCGTTAACTATTGAAACATCCGGTATTAAAAGTATAGTAATACGCGTGGTTGCATAGTAGCACACGGTATTGATTATTGATGTTTACGTGAGAAGTCACCCAGTTTTGTTCAATTATTACTACAGTAATTGCTGCATAGTATCTCACGTTATTTGATTCAATTATTGTCAATATTTTATATATTATTAAATCAATAATTGAGACGACAAAGTTATTAATATTATTATTTACAATATTAACGATGTCTAAAAGTTCTGTCAAGGAGAGGTTTGGTCACCTAATTACGCGCCAATAGGGAGAAATCCTTATTGGAAAGCTCCCTCTTTCCTGGGAACGACCTGGTCGATTAATATTATGAATTATAATAAAGGTGATAAATGTTGTTAAAATTATTAAGGTGATTTTTATGAAGTTTTGCATATTATATGAACCCCCACTTTCTCATTTTTCAAAATCGTCGGGAGAAAGTTATCTCAGTTTTGTTTTATTACTTATATGTATAAATAAGTTTTATATGTATATATATATAAGGTATGTATTTATATATATTATATATGTGTGTTTTTAATGTTAGCGGAGGATGGTGAAAAAGGTGGAGTGTATTATATATATATATATATATATATATATATATATATATATATATATATATATATATATATATATATATATATAAATGTGGGTGAGTGGGTTGTGGTGGTGGATGAAGTTGGCAGTATATGTGATATTATTTTCAAAGCTTGCACCTTATTGGTTGAACAATCCAATAATGCTATCAAACATGTGTATGAGGCCATTTTCTCAACTTGACATGTGATAGTTTTGTTTTTCCTCTCTTCTAATTGGCCAGCACCTTGAAAAATGATGCACGGGTGGTAGGATTTTTCTAATATAGCATGTGTTATATTATATATATATATTATAAAATTTGGTTTTGAAAATCTAGCGTATGATTTCAGCTAGTAAATTTCAAACACTGTTGCGTCCGTGAGAAAAATTCTTACACAGTGCCTTTCCATTCTCCTATAAATAGAAGCTCATTCCTTCATTATTTCTTACGAATTCACTGAAACTCTAGAGAGAGAAAATTACAGAGAGAAAGAAGAAGAAAAGTCTGCTACCTCTCTTTTCCTATATCCAGTTTCTTTTACGGTAAGGGATATTATTTGTTGTACTCGTAAGGGGTATTCTTTCTTTCCTACTCATGAAGAGAACTTTTATTATTCCATTCTTTATTATTCTGTTGGAATAACCTGTATACGCGGGCTACCCTATACTTGGTGAAATTCTTCTGTTACTCCGTTATTTATTATTTTGTTGGAACATCCTGTCTGTGCGTTACGCATGACCTGGTTCCGTTATTTATTATTCTATTGGAACATCCTGTCTGTGCGTTTATGCATGACCTGGTTCCGTTATTTATTGTTCTGTTGGAACATCCTGTCTGTGCATTTACGCATGACCTGGTTCCGTTATTTATTATTCTGTTGGAATATCCTTGATATTTGCGCTTCATCCATTATCTTTTCATGAAAATATTCTTCTGAGCATTTTTGAATTTTACTCTACAAATCAGTATCATGTTGACAATTTGGACGTTATTGGTTCTTGGATAAATTAATTCTTGAACTTGTTTTATTGAATTCTTATATCACTGTCATCATCCTCATGTTTATATTTTGTTGAAAGTCATCTATGGCCTGTAGTGCATAGATAGACTTGGTATGATTATGACCAGAGATTATTCGGTGTAATCATGACTGTAATGTTACAAATGATGTGATAAAAGTCCTCATTGGCCCGTAGTGCATTGATGGACAGTTGTTGGCATGATCATGACCATTGATGAATACACGAATATCTTTGACCCATAGTGCATGGATAATTTGTGGTTGTGATACTAATGAATATCCTTGGCCGTAGTGCAGAGATGATATGGATTATTTATTAAGCTGAGTTCCAGCGATAAAAGTGATGAAAAACCTTTTAAATCATAAAAGATAGTAGATTTTATCCTCTACTTGACTCTTTTAATGGATTGCTTGTTCCGCTGCAGTTAAACTTGATGTTTGTTATATTTTATCAGTTTAACACTGTTGAAGGCTAACGATAATTTATTCTGCATTATCTTAGTCATAATATTTCTTACTGGGCTAGTTGAGCTCACCCTTTTGCTTTCATTGTTCTCTTCAGAAAATGAGAACGTAGCGGGGACTAGTCGGGGAACGGAGTGACGATTTAGATGATAGCATTAGTAGTCCTCACTATTCTATGAAATAGTGTGAAAATAAATGTATTGAGGACTTATTTTGAGTTTGAATCCTGTTTAGAAGAAAGTGTTGTATTTAAACTCACAGCTTATGTTTTGTCGTATTTTACACGACAGTTGTATAATTAAGTTTTATTTGTATTTTGTATCATGTATTTGACGACTCAGAATAGGTGATGTCTACCTATTTTGGGGGCGTCACAATTGTCGTACAAAAAACGACAACACATAAACTATGAGTTTAAATACATATATTGTCATCTAGACAATATTCACACTCAAATAAGTCTTCATTACAATTATTGATACACTATTTTATAAAATAGTGAGGACTACTAAAACAACTTCTAGAATCGTCATTCCACACCCTGACTAGTACTCGCTACATATTCGCCCAGTAAAAAATATTATGACTAAGATAATATAGAACAAATTATCGTTAGTCCTCAACAGGTAAAAATCTAATAGAATACAATAGACAACAAATTTTAAATCAATATTCGCAGCGGAAATAATAATTCATTAGAGGAGTTAAGTAGAGAATGAAATCTACTATCTTCTATATATGAATTTAAAAGTTCATCGTCATTATTTTATCCCTGTAACATCAATCAATATATATCTAGAATCAAATATTCATCTTTGTACTACAGGCCAAAGATATTCATCAGTTGGTCATGTTCATCTAAACACATGTTCATCTTTGTACTTCGGGTCAAAGATATTCATCAGAAAATCATTCATTTTTGCACTACAGGCCAAAGATATTCAGTTATATCATCATTTAAGACTGAGGATGATGAAAAATATTTTAAAGAAAACGAATTCAGTGAAACAAAAGAACAATTATTAAGGATTCGTACTTTAAATAATCCAAGTTCAAAAATATTTCATAAATAACCATAGTGGAGTAAAATTCAAGAATGAAGACCAAAACATAGATACAATCAAAGCTAGTATCCATAATAGATATCTTGGACAAAAAACAAAAATTTAATTTTTTTGTGAATAGTGCCGTATTCGTGAATAGTGTCGTATACGTGAATAGTAACCTCGACACTAAAATACAAGAATTTCACGAGAAAAATCTTTTCAATATTCCGGCATAATGATATTGAAAGAAATAATATCATTTATAAAAAAAATAACATCCCTTACCTCGAAAAGACAGTACTTCTGACTGGAATACTGGATATAGTGCTGAAGGAACTTGCACCGTATAGCCACACTCAAAGTACCAAAATACTCACAAAAATACGCTCGATATTATAGAGAGAGAAAACTTTAATTTCTGGTGTGATTTTTAATTCTAACCAAAGCACCCTATTTATAAGAAAATGCTAAGAATACCAAAGCAGAAAATTTAATAAAATAATAATATATTTTTCTTAAACTTCCTACGCACCCCAATTTAGTCCAAACATCAGCCACACCTCAACAAAAACCACCAAAAACGTTTTTCTCAAATAAATCATTTAAAACTCCAAAAAAAAAATCAATTATTTCGGAGCTTCAATAATTCATAATAAATAGCCCTTTTATCAGAAAAAATCGAATTTTATGTCTATTCCATAGGAAATTCAATTGTCTACAACTTTATAAGTTTCAGTTTTTCCAAATTCCAAGCAAAAATTAACCGAAATCCACATACGGACGATTTTATAAGCTATAATCAAATTTCAGTCAAGAAATGGGGTCCACAAACATGAAAAATATGTTTTAAATATTTTTAGTAACAAAAATACTCTTCCTCCTCATTTATTCATGTATCCCACATTCATTATAAAAATATCACCATTATTATATTATTATAATATAATAATATATTTAATTAAATTATTTTATCACAAAAGATAAAATACCAATTTTTAACAATTGTCACATTAAAAATTTTTTCCATCTATATCCAGATAAAATAAATATTTTTCTTATCATATAAATCAATAATTAATTTTTCACAGATAATATTACGGAATCACAATACTGACAACCAGGCCGTTTCCAAGAAAGAGGGGGCTTTCCAATAAGGATTTTTTCTTACTAGCGCGCAATTAGGTGACGAAACCTCTCCTTAGACAGAACTTTCTAGACATTGTCAATAATGCTATCTAATAATATTATTCAAATAATATGAATTATTGATCTGATAATGGAAAATATTGTGTAGTGATAATTATTGAAACAACAATAATATAAAATATCAACGTAACAATTATTGAATCAATAAAATAAAATATTGAACAGTAATTACTGTAACAATTATTGAGTAGTGCATTCTTACGTAAGAATCAATAATTAGTGCAATACCGTGTGCTACTGTGCAACAACGCGTATTACTGTATTTTAACCACCGAGTATTCTAACAGTGTTAACGGTAACAACTACGCTGTTATTTATACTTGTCATTTTTTTTATCCAATCGCTTTCCGTTATGGGGCCCACACAAGGCTGTGCCGTCGTACGAATATTCCCCGACAGTAAGAATATTCCACGGCCAAACGAATATTCCCCAACAACAATGAATATCTTATAACCACTTGCTTATTTGAAATATTTGCGCATTTTACCCATAACTAACCACATTAATCAATTCAACCCTTACTATTTCAAAATAATAAATAGAGGAAATTTAATTTCATTTATAATAATTTGGGGTCTTACAACCTCCCCTCCTTATAAAATTTTGTCCTCGAAATTGACATACGTACCTGGTATTTCGAAAAGGTGAGGGTACCTCGCTTTCATTTCCGTTTCTAACTCCCAGGTCATTTCCTCAATAGCATGGTTCCTCCATAAAACTTTGACTTATGGGATGACCTTTGTGCGTAGGACATGCTCCTTCCTATCTAAGATCTTAACAAGTACCTCCTCGTATGTTAAGTCTTCAGCTATCTCGTCTGGTTCTAACTCAATAATGTGGTTCGGGTCTTTCACATATTTACGTTGCGTGGATATGCAAAAAAACGTTATAAACACGAGACATACTTAGCGGTCAAGCGAGTCTATAGGCCACATTTCCTACTCGGTCGAGAATTTTAAATGGACCAATAAATCGAGGGTTGAGATTTCTTCTCTTCATCGACTCTTACTTCTAGAATAACACATTCTTGGACTTTCTTCTTTATACGCATCAGCTTCGAATTTGTGGCTTGAGCAGCTTTAACTTTATCGATTAAATTCGGTTCTAATCGTATATTCGACATCATCACATAGGTCCCTAAAGTCTTTAACTCCATCTCCATCATTTGTAAGTTATACGAAATGGGTCTTTGTGTTAACAATATCGCACTCGTAAACGCATATGATCTTCTACTCAACGCATCAGCTACCACGTTCGCTCTTTTCAAGATGGTATTGAATGGTATGGTTGAAATCTTTCAACAGCTCGAGCCAACGTCGTTGCCGCATGTTGAGTTCTTGGAAGCTCGTCTCACATTCCTCGCTCCATTCGAATTTTGTATCTTTTCGAGTCAGCTGAGTTAATGGAGTAGTGATTAGAGAAAATCTTTTCACGAATCTCCGATAATAACCAACTAAGCCTAGAAAACTACGTATTTCGGTCATCGACTTCGGTTGCTCCCAACTTTGTATTGCTTCAATCTTCGTCGGGTTAACAGATACTCCATGTTTTGACACCATGTGCCCAAGGAATGCTACTTCCTCAAGCCAGAACTCACATTTTTTCAACTTGGCATATAGCTTATTTTTACGAAGCCTTTGGAGTACCAGCTTCAAATAGTGCTCATGATCTTCACGGCTTTTAGAATAGATGAGGATGTCATCAATAAAGACAACAACAAACTGATCTAAATATTCCTTGAATACTCGGTTCATCATATCTATGAAAGCCGCAGAAGCATTAGTCAATCCAAAAGACATGACTAAGAATTCATAATGCCTGTACCGAGTTCTAAATGCAGTCTTCGAAATATCCTCAGTTCTAATCTTCAATTGATGATATCCAAAACGAAGATCGATCTTTGAAAAGAATTGTGCTCCTTGCAACTGGTCAAACAGGTCATCAATACGAGGTAGTGGATACCAATTCTTGATGGTGACATGGTTCAATTCTCGATAGTCAATACAAAGTCGCATACTCCAGTCTTTCTTCTTTACAAATAAAACAGAAGCACCCCAAGGAGATGTAATAGGACGAATAAAACCGATGTTCAACAACTCCTGTAGTTGGACATTTAACTCCTGAAGTTCAATAGGAGCCATTCGATATGGGATTTTAGAAATGGGCTTTGTACTAGGTTCAAGGTCAATAAAGAATTCAACTTCACGTTTTTGGGGAAGACGGGGAAGTTCTTCAGGAAATACATCAGAAAATTCACTAACAACAGAAATATTATTCAAATATGACGTGTCTTTATTCAAATCCATAACATGGGCTAAGAAAGCTTGACATCCGTTTTTCAATAAATGAATGACTTTATGGCTTGATATGACAGTGATTGATTTCAGTGGTTTAGTTACTTGAATTCGAATAACAAGTTGGTTAGGAATATGAAAACTAACAACCTTACGAAAACAATCAATTTTGGCATGATGAGTAGTTAACCAATCAATCCCTAAAATCACATCAAAAGCAAGTATCTTTAAAGAGATAAGGTCAACAGGTAATGTGATGGTGCCAACTTGGATCAAAAAAGATTTATAAATAGTAGATGTAATGAAAGTTTCTCCTAACGTAATCTCCACAGATAAGTCAAAGTCTAATTTCTCTGGAGTTAAGTTTAAACGTTGAGCACAAGCAGGAGAGATAAAAGAATGGGTAGAACCGGTATATAGTAAGGTATAAACTTCGCAAGAGTTTATGATTAACTTACCCGTGATCACCTCGTTTGGGTTCCTCGCATTTTGATCAGTCACGACAAACGCTCTTTCAGGAACCGCTGACTTTGAGTTTTTTGGGACAGCCGTTTGAGTCACCATCTCCACTGGACTTGATTTCGCTACAGTAAAATCTCGAGCGATATGTCCTTCCTTTCCATAATTATAGCATACCTTGAACTGTTGTGGACAGTTTGGGCTGATATGTCCCTCTTTCACGCATTTATAGCATACGACTAGTAGTCATTCTCCTCCCTTAGAAATAGTTGATACTGGTGCTGACGTCTTCTCATTATCATTGTTGAATCTCCTCTTTTTGAAATTTCCACTTGACTCGCCTCTCCTATTATCATGGCCACGATTACCACCAGAGTGGTTACCGCTTTTGTCTGAATTTTTTCCTCCCCGCTGGTTATCATTGCTCTGATGACTGCTGTCACCGGTATGACCCTGGTTGTGGTCCCTCGATTGAACATAATCATTATCTCACTCTAATAGTTGAGCCCTGTTTACAACATCTGAATATAAAGAAAATTTATGAGAGAAAAGATATTGTCGAATCTCGGGTTTTAGACCTCTCAAAAACATCCGTGTCATTCGTTCCTCATTCTCTACCAAATGAGGTACAAACCTGGATAACTTTGCGAACTTCGCCTCGTACTGGGACACCGTCATGTTGTTTTGTTCCAGTCTGATAAACTTCACCTCCTTTATATGGCGAATACTTTCAGGAAAGTACTTGTCATTGAAAAGTTTTTGAAACTTTTCCCAAGACATGCTGAGTGCGGTAGGCTAGGTACGCTTCACAGACTCCCACCAGTAGTCTGCCTCGCCACGGAACATAAAGGTGGTGAATGGAACCTTCTGTTCCACCGTGCATCCCAAGACATCGAATATCTTGGTAATTTGCTTGACCCACATTTCTGCCTTAATCGGGTCCGGCTTTCCCCAAATTTCTAGTGGTCCCAACTCTTTGAACTGTTTGGCTGTGACCAGCTATGTGTTGCCATTATTTCTAAACATCTCATCGTTCATCGTCTGCTCAGTGTTGTTGTTTACAGGAGGAACATTGTCTTTCTGTTGCACGTTCTCCTGATTGGTGAGTAAAGGTGTCTCCACGGTCTCATTTACTCCACTGTTAACATTCTCTGTTGCCGTTCTCAAATACTGTCACAAAACAAGGGTTAATTAAAAAAATTAACATATCACATAATATCCTTATATTCTGACCAATCAACAAATAAGCTTAGGTAGGACACACTAGCGAAGGATTTACTTTTTTCTCCCCTCCTAGTTCTATTCCCCGATCTCCGCCAGAGACCATATTCCTAAGCTCTGATACCAACTGTGACTCCCCCAAAATAGGTATACAACACCCATTCTGAGTCGCCAAATATATGGTACAGAAATAACTACAACTTTATTAATACAATTATCGTACAAAATACGACAACAAATAAACTGTGAGTTTAAATACAAATATTGTCATCTAGACAATATCCACACTCAAAGAAGTCCTCATTACAATTATTGATACACTATTTTACAAAATAGTGAGGACTACTAAAACAACTTCTAGAACCATCATTCCACATCCCGACTAGTACTTGCTACATTTTCGCCTCATAAGAAGAAAAATAGAATAAAAAGGAAAAGGGTGAGCTCAACTAGCCCAGTAAAAAATATTATGACTAAGATAATATAGAATAAATTATCGTTAGTCCTCAACAGAAAAAAATCTAATAGAATACAATAGACAACAAATTTTAAATCAATATTCGCAGCGGAAATAATAATTCATTAGAAGAGTTAAGTAGAGAATGAAATCTACTATCTTCTATATATGAATTTAAAAGTTCATCGTCATTATTTTATCCCTGTAACATCAATCAATATATATCTGTAATTAAATATTCATCTTTGCACAACAGGCCAAAGATATTCATCAGTTGGTCATGTTCATCTAAACACCTGTTCATCTTTGCACTACGGGCCAAAGAAATTCATCAGAAAATCATTCATCTTTGCACTACAAGCCAAAGATATTCAGTTATATCATCATTTAGGACTGAGGATGATGAAAAATATTTTAAAGAAAACGAATCCAGTGAAACAAAAGAACAATTATTAAGGATTCGTACTTTAAACAATCCAAGTTCAAAAATACTTCACAAATAACCATAGTGGAGTAAAATTCAAGAATGAAGACCAAAACATGGATACAATCAAAGCTAGTATCCATAATAGATATCTTAGACAAAAAATGAAAAACTAATTTTTCTGTGAATAGTGTCGTATTCGTGAATAGTACCGTATACGTGAATAGTGTCGTATACGTGAATAGTAATCTCGACACTAAAAGATAAGAATTTCACGAGAAAAATCTTTTCAATATTCCGACATAATGATATTGAAAGAAATAATATCATTTATAAAAAAAATAGCATCCCTTACCTCGAAAAGACAGTACTTCTGACTGGAATACTGGATATAGTGCTGAAGGAACTTGCACCGTATAGCCATACTCAAAGTACCAAAATACTCACAAAAATACGCTTGATATTATAGAGAGAGAAAACTTTAGTTTCTGGTGTGATTTTCAATTATAACCTAAGCACCCTATTTATAGGAAAATTCTTAGAACACCAAAGCAGAAAATTTAATTAAATAATAATATATTTTTCTTAAACTTCCTGTGCACCCCAATTTAGTCTAAACATCAACCACACCTCAACAAAAACCACCAAAAATGTTTTTCTCAAATAAATCATTTAAACTCCAAAAAAAATCAATTATTCCGGAACTTCAATAATTCATAATAAATAACCTTTTTATCAGAAAAATTCGAATCTTATGTCCATTTCATAGAAAATTCAATTCTCTACAACTTTATAAGTTTAAGTTTTTTCAAATTCCAATAAGAAATTGACCGAAATCCACATACGGACGATTTTACAAGCTATAATCAAATTTCAGTCAAGAAATGTGGTCCACAAACATTAAAAACATGTTTTAAATATTTTTAGTAATAAAAATACTCTTCCTCCTCATTTATTCATATATCCCACATTCATTATAAAAATATCACCATTATTATATTATTATAATATAATAATATATTTAATTGAATTATTTTATCACAAAAGATAAAATACCAATTTTCAACAATTGTCATATTAAAAATTTTCTCCATCTATATCCACATGAAATGAATATTTTTCTTACCATATAAATTAATAATTAATTATTCACAGATAATATTATAGAATCACAATACTGACAACCAGGCCGTTTCCAAGAAAGAGGAGGCTTTCCAATAAGGATTTCTCCTTACTAGCGCACAATTAGGTGACCAAACCTCTCTTTAGACAGAACTTTCTAGACATTACCAATAATGCTATCTAATAATATTATTCAAATAATATGAATTATTGATCTGATAATGAAAAATTCTGTGTAGTGACAATTATTGAAACAACAATAATATAAAATATAAACGTAGCAATTATTGAATCAATAAAATAAAATATTAAATAGTAATTACTGTAACAATTATTGAGTAGTGCCTTCTTACGTAAGAATTAATAATTGGTGCAATACCATGTGCTACTGTGCAACAAAGTGTATTACTGTATTTTAACCACCGGGTATTCCAACAATATTAACGGTAACAACTACGCCATTATTTATACTTGTCGTTTTTTTCATCTAATCATTTTCCGTTATGGGACCCACACAAGGCTGCGCTGTCGTACGAATATTTCCCGACAGTAAGAATATTCCACGACCAAACGAATATTCCCCGACAACAATGAGTATTTTATAAGCACTTGCTTATTTGAAATATTTGCGCATTTTACCCATAACTAACCACATTAGTTAATTCAACCCTTACTATTTTAAAATAATAAATAGAGGAAATTCAATTTCATTTATAATAATTTGGGGTCTTACAAAATATAAACAAATGTAATGTTTAAGTAATATACATACATCCAAAGAATGAATATAAAAGTACAAGATTCTCAAAGAACTACAAAACAACACTAAATCGGTCGTCAAGCATCATTGTCTTGATTAGCTTCTCCTTGATCACCCTATAATTAACAATATAATAAAATAAGTTACAAATATAGTAACTATGTTGATACTGGTATTACGACAATATACAAAAAATTGATTACCTCATCGTCATCCCCATGTTGTGTTGTTGTTGCTGCCTCCATTGCATCAGCTAACTCATCAGGACTCAGAGCAGCCAGATACCCGCCCAGTATCTTTAGAAGTTCGCGATCTTAACATATAGCTCTCACACAGTCAGCAGGAGTATGAACAGCTGGATGACTTGATGACTGTGAAGACTGGGTAGCAGAGCTGCCTGAGCCACTGAAGGATGGGTGTCGTCGTTGTCCTTGACCTTTAATGTAATTCTTCTTCACAACAGACGCCCTCTCCCACAACTCTTGATCAATTGGCGGACGTGGAATGCCTTCAGGATAACGCTCATTCAATAAACACTTATAAGTATCCTGTCATCATGTTAACAATTAAATAGTTAAAAATAAATTCTGTAAGCATTGATAAACAAGATCAAGTTGTTAAAACTTATTACCGCTATCTGGATAGCATCAGGCAGACCATCACGGGTAGCCCCATACACATCCAGCCAATGGATAGGCTGACCTTGAGACCGAGACTCCTATACAAAAAATATTTTAATATTACTAAGTAAATGTGATATATATTCTACAAATCATGATTGTAAACATATTAAAACTTGTAAATACGTACCCTGGCAGTAATATGCTGCAACTGTAAAATACTTCCACCCTTGTATGTTCCATTAGCCTTTTCACCATCGGGTACACCCGAGGATCTGTTGGTGGCGGCAGTCTTTCGTCTTTTCACCCAGCTCTCAGCTCTCTATTGGTCGCACATCTCAGCCCATATGGACTGGGTGCACCACCAGGGGCTATGCTCATGCATGTAATCCTCTCCCTGGCCTGGATGGTCGATTGATGCATTGTGAAGGGCTTTTTGTCGTTCTTTGTTCAAATTATCTTTGGTGCGGACGACGCACTTCTGTCAGAATAATGTCTGTATCACTGAAGCATGCGCGTCCTCCCATCTATACCGCTTCTGCAAATAAAACAATAATAATAACATTACTAAATAATTATCCTTAGAATATTATATTATCTCTCATAATTTAAAAAAATATACCTGAAATTCAGCCCAAACAGCATCCTTGTGGGCGATAGGTGTGCTCGCTCACGTAATCACATGTGTAGGCCAATTCTGTAAGCACAGCTGTGATATGCACTTGACGATCTTATTATCTAAAAAATCACTATAATATATAACAATTTACATCAACGATAAGTAGATATATTAAAGCAATTTACATCTAAGTTCTATATATCTTGTATAAATGGAATCTAAAATGCTTATATATAAATGATGCGGGACGTACGTGCTATTCGGAGGAGGACGAATCTGAATAAGAATCCGATCAACCGGATTAGTAGGGGCCTTGGGCACATGATTAGGCCCCTTGCCCAAGCCACGCTTTTTCTGCGCTGCTTCAGAAGCCATCTATATATTACAAATTTCAATATGTTATTATGAGTTATATAAAATGACAATAATGACAGGAAATTGCATTTAAATAGTAAAGTACATAAACTTGACAGTGATATAAAGATGTTGGTATGAGTTATATTTGATTACATGAATGTATATATATGAATATAAAATGACAATAATGACAGAAAATTGCATTTAAATAGTTAAGTACATAAACATGACAATGATATAAAAAACATGTAATGTTAAACATACATGAGAAGTTCAAGTGTCAATGTCTGATTCAGAATCATCTTGTATACATATTGAAGATTCATAACCATCATCTACTTCAGATTCAGTCAATAACTCTTCCTCCTCAGTATCAATATCATCTGACACAAGTATTGACTCAGGATCTAATTCATTTGGTTCATCTCCACCATTTAACTGGATTACTTCATTGTCGTCCTCCACATTTATTATAGTTTGACTATGAAGCATCTGCTCTTAGTAAATCTCCCCATCAACTACTTCTACTCGATCGTGCGCTGGAGTATGAATTACAACTTGCCAATCTGTAGGCGGTCTATCCCTTTTCCTAACAGGACTAAGAGTATAGTATACTTGTATTGTTTGAGTTGGTAAAACAAACGGTTCGTTGAAGTATGTAGACCTATGGAGGTCAATATTGATGATTCCATGTCTGTCAACACGTATTCCTTTTTCTGAATCAAACCAACGACGCTTGAACAAGTTAATATGACCCCCGTATGTGCCCTTGTACGACAACTCTACGATTTCCTCCAACTCCCCAAAAAAGGCACGACCAAGCTTATTATAACAATCTCCTTGGACACACACTCCAGTGAATATCTAACGAAATTGAAGTTAGTTTATTTTAGCAATGAAAAACTTCCTAATGAATAGATCTAAAGAATGAACTACAATCTTCAGAGTGTCTAGCTTGGATACATCAGTAATTATATTCTATTATTTTTATTATATTTAGTAGTGGAACTAAGTAAATATTATTTAGTTATATTTTATTTTAATTTAATTATATATATAATCATATTATATTTAATTTGATATTATATTTAAATTTATATTATATTTATATGATATTATATTTTAATTTTATTATATCACCACCATCATATTTAATCATATTTGCATATTGGTTTTTGTTTGGATGGTAAAGCTTCAATTTGCTGCTTGAAGGTATCTTTTCAAAAATAGATATGGTTCACCTGTTGCTCCTCATTTTGTATATGATAATTATTTTACTAGATATTTTTAGTAAAGAGTATAGCTTATACCTATTGTTTGTAAATGACATATTTATGATCTTGCCTAGTTTTTATAATGCTAATACATGTTTCTAAGTCAAATAGTAGGCAACCTTAAAATTTTAAACCAAGTTTATCTCTGAATGTGGTTGATTGATTGTTTTACAATTTTGGTGGCAAGCAAGGTCATATTTTTCATGAATGGCCCTGATAATTGGTATATCCATACATAAGTTCAACTGGACAATTAAGTTATATGCAAAGCTCAAGTACAAAGTGATCGAAAAGAACCAACTGCAAGTTTTCTATTTTAAAGTACATTAGTACTAGATCCATCAACAATTCAATCCCCAAATATAAATCCCCAGCTTACACTTTTGATACATATCTACCAACATAATTTTAGAATACTTTTTCATAGTAACTTTATAAGATTTCAGCTAACAAAAGTATATTCCAATAATAAATCTTGAATTTTAAAGTGGAGAATACATCATTAAACCACTACAACTGAATAAGCATACATTAGCAATAAAATATAACAAACCACTACAAGAGCATACGTTTGCAAGAAAATATAATAAAATGACAACATTGAGCCTAGTTTACAAAGAGCCAAAAGTAAGGTGAGAGCACAGTACTTCCCAAATCACAGTGATCCTAATGCCTTCGAACTTACTGCAGATGATAATTTCGACAAACAAGGTAGAGACAGAAAAAAAAGAGGATACTAATATATAGTGTAATACATCATAAATAGTAAACAATTTTAGTTCACAGAGGAAGAATGCAAAATACACAATGAATTTTGGGTAATATTCATATCAGAATACTTAACATATCAATAAACATAATCATATACATGAACTGAAGGTGGCAGTGACGTGGGCGGCGGCGGTGGCGTCCGACGGCGTGGCTCCCTCTTCTCTCCCTTTTCCTTCTTTTCTCTTTTCTTTCTCCCTCTTTTTTTCCCTTCTGCTACTGTTGAGCGAGATGCCTAAGCCTGATACATTAAAAGGATCAGCGACCGACATCCGCGACCGCAGGCGGTCGTTGAATTTTAATGATGTAAAATTATCAGTGACCGAATGCGGTCGCTGATTATGAGAGGTCGTAAAAAACAAGCGCGCCAACAATTCCAGCCAATTTTTTGGAGGGTAAAATTGAACCAGCGACCAATTAGCGGCCGTATGTGGTCGCTATAATAATCTAGCGACTATATTCAAGAGCGGTCGCTAAGGTCGGTCGCTAATAATCATATCAGCGACTGGAAGTGTGGTCGCTGATATTGTTGGTCGCTATTAGAGCATTTTCTTATAGTGATCCACCCTTGCTGATAAATATTTTTTGATCCTCTCTTGCGCAAAGTCGGCCCTGGGTTAGGGCAACCAGGGCTATCGCCTGGGGCCCACAGATGAGGGGGCCCAAAATTTTTTATAAGCTTTTGTATATATGTATATAAAAAAAATAAAAAATAAGACAAAAGAAGTTGTCGCCAGTACCTGTTAAATAAAAGGGAAGCCAATCAATCCAATCATTTTTTATATACTCAATCTCAAAAAGAAAAAACGTATTGAGTAAGGAAGTCCCATATTAATTATAAAATATATATAATATAAAACAAATCAATAAATATAGGAAATTAAAACGGACTGTTAGAAGGAAAAACCCTTCGACCCTCTCAGTTCATAACGCAACGAAAACAATTTTTTTCCCCGGAGATTCTCCTCTTCTCCAATAGAGTTGGAAAATAAATCATCCACTAGATGGACCAGTGCCTTTCTTTGAAGGTAATTTTTTTTAAAGATACATATAAAATCTAGATGTATAAATTTTGTAAATTGTAATATATAACTTCGTTAACTTTTTCTTATTTATTATTTGATTCAACAGAAAACTTGGTTGGAATTCTTGTTTTTTATAATTGGAAGTTTCAAGTTGAAAAAAATATGCTCAAAATTCAGGTTTTATTATTCTTTGTTAATTAGTTGATAATTTATTTATTTATTTATTTAATTTGTATAAAGGAGCACACTGAGAAAATTTATCCCGACCTTTAGAAAACTCAGTGCGGATTGGATTATAGAGTTAAACGAGTCGCTGGATTCAATCAAATGGGAATGGTAGCAAATCATCTCCTCCTGAATATGGGAAAATAGGAATGATTTGGTTTATCGGAAGAAGTCCCGACTCCAGAAGTCTCAGTTTCTCAAAACATTTTCGATTTTTTAGAGGCTAGGCAGCAGGTGCTTGTTCCTGCCACTATTAGCTCTATGCCGACTGGAAAATGGATAAAGCCTCCGTGTGGTCATGTGTATAAGCTTAATTCTAATTCATCATCTGTGAAAGGTAATGGTTTTATTGGGGTTGACTTTGTTGTTCGTGATCATCGCTGGGTAAGGTTTATGGAGCTGGTGTTGATGAACTTGAACAATTTCTAATTGATGAAACCACACTTGCAGCATCTGTCACATCTAATTGATGGAAAATTAACCACATTTGAAACCCCAGAAATTTTAAGATTTTCAACAACTTCTTCACCATTTTTATCGTTTCTAGCAGTTAATACAACTGTAATTCCATTTGATGCTAAATTTCGGCAACAAGTCAGTCCTTTGTTAGCCCCAGTCACAACAGCGCATCTGAAATCCCAATTTCCACAAACAAAAGATTACTATACTATTCTTTTTCTTTTTTAATTATGCTTATATATATATTATACTTTCACTTGTATACTAGACAAGTGAAAGTATTGGTTCGGCAAGATCCTCCTTCTTACTATTCATGTGAGAAGAAATTTGTGTAACTATCAAATTTACTTGTGAAAATATCAATTCCCTTTTGTTATAATTTCGGCGGATTTCCTAAATATTTGGGACAAGTCTTTTCTTTTTAATATATTTTTTTATTATTGTTTTTACTTTTTATTTACAGATTTGGATTTTGGTAGTGCACAAAGAAGCCAAGTACTTTTAAGGTATTCTTTCTTGTTATAAAGAAAATATCATGGCAGGAGGTGGACTAAGGGTTTCATTGTTCTTATGTGACTAAAATTTGGGGAAAAGTCAGCCCAAGGAACAAACATGAACTAAAATGCCAACTTGGAGAACGAAATTTGTCAATTAAAGAGCCACTTTAAAATTCAGTGACAACTTGGAAGGACATAAATGTAATTCATCAATTTGATAATATATGTTAGAAAAACTTGTGGTAAGAGTGAAAATACAAAATTTTGAGACTTAGAAAGCTTAGAAAGAAGTATTACTCGAGAGTAATTGATTTAATCCTATATTTTGATTGAACATTCGGCATTGATGTAAACACCTATGTGACTTGTGGTATATAGATCAATCTATGCAATATATAACAAGAAAATTGTAAACAATAGGTCCATAAAGCTGCTTCAGTCTTCAACTTCACAAGATTATTTTTTTCAGTCAGTCAGTCTCTCTCTCTCTCTCTCTCTCTCTCTCTCTCTCTCTCTCTCTCTCTCTCTCTCTATATATATATATATATATATATATATATATATATATATATATATTTCTCATCTTGCATGGTATAATATATGCATATACATCATAGTAAGATTGCTCTATCTACAAAACTTGTTGGATATAGTTCTAGTCTTTTCAAGGGATTTGTAAATTGCGGTGTTCATCATGTTTAGACTCTACACTATTGTGGGATATATTCATATTCCCAAATTAAGAGCCACAAGTGTGGTTAGATGCATGATATATATTTTCAAAGGTTGCTGATGAGGTCTTAGTCTAGTGATTAAGATTGAGGTACTGTGACATTTAAATCTCAGGTAAATGTGTTTATTTTCTTCCATCGTAGTTGGAAACTTGTTTTAATTTGTTAGTTTGTGAGTTTATTTATTAATCTCTTAGTGAGACTTATTACAAATTATATTATACTCCCTAAGAATGAAACTTCAAAAAAATTGTTAAAAGGTCACAGCTTATTATGGTGGGTGCATTTAATTATAGTGGTGGAAACATCACCAAATTGAATTTTCATTTCTACACAAACATAGCAGATGGACACATACTCCTTGCAGCTTAAAGGTTCAAGCCCTACTATGTTTGTGAGTTTTAAAATGGATAAAAAAGAAAAGAAATAGATGGAAAATTTAAGGTTTTTTTTTTTCAATTTTTATATTTTTGAGTTTTTTAATAAATGAAAAAGAAAAGAAATAGATAGAAAATGTAAGACCCCAATTTTTTTTTTAATAAAGATGAGATTTCTATAAATATCATTTTTAAATATTATGGAATGAATTTGATATAATGTTATAGTTGTGGGTAATATTTATAAATTTTACAAAGTACGCAAGTTGTTGTATAATATTCGATTGGTCGGAGAATATTCGTTTTAACAGGGAATATTCGTACGACGACACAATCATTGGTGGACCCCACAACGGAATTATTGTCGAATTGTGAAAACGACAAAAATATTTTATGAAAATAACGACGGAAGTTTTAACGTTAGTACTGTTGAACTACTCGGTAGTGAAAGTACAGTAATACATGTGGTTGCATAGTAGCACGCGGTATTGATTATCGATGCTTATGTGATAAGTCACTCAGTTTTGTTTATTAGTATTATTAATGTAATAAAGCAGAAAAGCTTTTTATATAAAACAGAATACTTTTATAAAGTTATCTGTTTTATTAGACTATAAATAGAATATATTATATTCTATTATGCATAGTATTTTGCATAGTAAAATCTTTTTATATAAAACAGAATACTTTTATAAAGTTATTTGTTTTATTAGATTTTAAATAGAATATATTATATTTTATTATGCATAGTATTTGCATAGTACCTGCATAGTGTTTGTATAGTAAATTTTTTTTATATAAAACAGAATACTTTTATAAAGTTATTCGTTTTATTAGATTATTAATAGAATATATTATATTTTATTTAAAAGATTTTACTTTATATATGGATCGTCCGATTAAAAGTAAATCAATCTGGACCGTTCATGAATTAGTTACTATGCAGTCCATTCTTCTATAAATAGAAGTTCATTCCTTCATTATTTCTTACGAATTCACTGAAACTCTAGAGAGAGAAATTATAGAGGGAAAGAAGAAAAGTATTCTGCTACTACACTACTCATATATCCAGTACTCTTCTTCTTAAGGTAAGGGTATTATTTCTTTTATATTCATGAAGAGAACTTTTGTTATTCCATTATTTATTATTCTGTTGGAATAACCTGTATACGCGGGCTACCCTATACTTGGTGAACTTCTTCTGTTATTCTATTATTTATTATTCTGTTAGAATATCCTGTCTGTGCGTTTTACGCCGGACCTGGTTCCGTCTTTATTATTCTGTTGGAATATCCTGTCTGTGCGTTTTACGCCGGACCTGGTTCCGTCTTTATTATTCTGTTGAAATATCCTGTCTGTGCGTTTTACGCCGGACCTGGTTCCGTCTTTATTATTCTGTTGGAATATCCTGTCTGTGCGTTTTACGCCGGATCTGGTTCCATTATTTATTTTTCTGTTGGAATAACCTGTCTGTGCGGTCTATCGCATGCTTGGTGATTTCTTTTGTTAATTCATTCTTTATTATATTCAGTTGGTTAAAGTTTTGGCTTTCATACTCTATGAAATTAGTGGAATATTTTTGATATTTGTGTTTCATCCAGTATCTTTTCATGAAAATATTCTTTTGAGCATTCTTAAATTTTACTCTACAAAGCAGTATTATGTTGACATTTTGGACGTTGTTGGTTCCTGAATTAATTAATTCTTAAACCTGTTTTATTGGATTCTTATATCATTGTCATCATCCTCATGTTTATATTTTGTTGAAAGTCATCTGTGGCATGTAGTGCATAGATGGACTTGGTATGATTATAATCAGGAATTATTCGGTGTAATCATGACCGTAATGTTACAAATGAGGTGATAAAAGTCCTCATTAGCCCGTAGTGCATTGATGGACAGTTGTTGGCATGATCATGACCATTGATGAATACACAAATATCCTTGGCCCGTAGTGTATGGATAATTTGTGGTCGTGATACTAATGAATATCCTTGGTCGTAGTGCATGGATGATGTGGATTATTTATTAAGCTGAGTCTCAGCGATAAAAGTGATGAAAAACCTTTTAAACCATAAAAGATATTAGATTTTATTCTCTACTTGACTCTTTTAATGGATTGCTTGTTCCGCTGTAGTTAAACTTGATGTCTATTGTATTTTATTAGTTTAATATTGTTGAAGACTAATGATAATTTATTCTGCATTATCTTAGTCATAATATTTCTTACTGGTCTAGTTGAGCTCACCCTTTCTTTCACTGTTCTCTTCAGGAAATGAGAACGTAGTTGGGACTAGTCGGGAAACGAAGTGACAGTCCAGATGATAGTATTAGTAGTCCTCACTATTCTATTAATTAGTGTGACAATAAATATAATGAGGACTCATTCTGAGAGTGGATATTGTCTAGAAGACAGTATTTGTATTAAAACTCACAGCTCTCTTGTTGTATATTAAAGATTGTATTTGTATTCTATACCATGTATTTGGCGACTCAGAATAGGTGATGTATACCTATTTTGGGGGCGTCACAATTGGTATCAAAGCTTAGGGATATGATCCCTGGCTAAGATGTGAGACTAGAACTAGGAGGGGAGAGACGGGGAATTCCTTCGCTAGTATAACCTACCTAAGTTTATTTGGTATTTAGTTGGTCGGTCAGAGTATAGGGATATTATGTTACATGTCAATTAACCTTTGTTTTGTGACAATATCTGAAAATGACATCCGAGAATGTTGAGAATAGCAATAGAGCACGGGAGACCGTTGAGGTTCCACATATCAATAATCAGGATAATGTACATCAGGAAGGCGACAATTGTTATGCAAACAACAACACTGACCAAATGATGAATGATGGAATGTTCAGAGGCTTTATGCAATTCATGCAACATCAGATGAGAGAGGCTCCTGTCCAAAATGTAGGTGGAAACACTAAAAACTCTCGGACGGTCACCGCTAAGCAGTTCAAGGAGCTGGGACCACCAGAGTTTATTGGAGAGCCAAAACACTTAAGGCAGAAACGTGGATCAAGCAGATCACCAAGATATTTGATGTCTTGGGATGCGCCGAGGAGCAAAAGGTTCTCTTTGCCACCTTTATGTTGCGAGGAGAGGCAGATTACTGGTGGAAATCGGTAAAGCGTACTCAACCTGCCGCATTGAAGATGTTTTGGGAAAAGTTTCAAGAACTGTTCAATGACAAGTACTTTCTCGAAAGTATTCATCACATGAAGGAGGTAGAGTTCATCAAGTTTGAGCAGAATAATATGATCGTGTCGCAGTACGAAGCTAAGTTTGTTGAGTTGTCCCGGTTTGCGTCCCACTTGGTTGATAATGAGGAAAGAATGACGCGGATGTTTTTAAGAGGTTTGAAACCGAAGATACGTCAATATCTTATTTCTCATAAACTGTGTTTCTATTCAGATTTTGCAAATAGGACTCAGTTATTGGAGCGAGATAACGAGTCAATGCAACCAAGAGAAAGCAGCCGATAGAATGAAAATACCAGTGGTAACAGCCATCGAAGCGGTGACAACAAACGTGGAGGGAATCAACATGCCACATGTGACGCCCCCAAAATTAGGTATACATCACCCATCTTGGGTCGTCAGATACATGGTACAGAATTCAAATACAACTTACTAATACAACTGTCATGTACAATACGACAAAACATAACTGTGAGTTTGAATACAAATATTGTCTACTAGAGAGTATCCATACTCAAAAGGAGTTCTTATTACAATTATTACCACGCTATTTCACAGAATAGTGAGGACTACTAATGCTATCCTCTGGACCATCACTCCGTTCCCCGACTCGTCCCAGCTATATTCTCATTTTCTGAAGAGAACAATGAAAGAAAGGGTGAGCTCAACTAGCCCAGTAAGAAATATTATGACTAAGATAATGCAGAATAAATTATCATTAGCCTTCAACAGTGTTAAACTGATAAAGTATAACGAACATCAAGTTTAACTGCAGCGGAACAAGAAATCCATTAAAAGAGTCAAGTAGAAAATAAAATCTATTATCTTCTATGATTTAAAAGGTTTTTCAACACTGTTATCGCTAGGACTCAGCTTAATAAAATAATCCACATCATCGAATCACCCCTGCACTACGGCCAAGGATATTCGTGTATTCATTAATGGTCATGATCATGCCAACAACTGTCTATCAATGCACTACGGGCCAATGAAGACTTTTACCACATTATTTGTAACATTACGGTCATGATTATACCGAATAATCCCTGGTCATAATCATACCAAGTCCATCTATGCACTACAGGCCACAGATGATGTGACACCCCCAAATCCGGGTACTTCGATTCCACAGGATTTGGTGTTCACTGCACAAATATCATCTATCTATCTACCCATAAAATGCAAACCATACAATAGATAGAATTAAAATCTTCTCCTTAAAAGGATTACATTATCCGAATAATAAATACAATCCCAGGTTAAACTAACCTTAAAACATCTGTGCGGAATTCTAACAATAAGTCTTAAACAACATCTTTTACTTAAGTCTTAAACAAATATATCATATAAAATAACAAGTCATATCAAAAAATAAGTCTCCATCATTTGCTAACTTTGCCCTTACCCTTACTAGTGGAAGGTTCGTCAGCTTTTTCGTTCTTAACTGCAATGTTATTATTAAGCAAGAGTGAGCACAAATGCCCACAAGTGTAAAAATGAAATAACAGTATAATAACATGCGAATAAATCAAAGACATCTGAATAAAAGCTCAACTTTTGAATCAAGAGTGAATAACAAGAATCAAAAGAATTCTGAGGGTCATATGACCTTGAACTATGTCCTGGGTTAACAAGGGTTATACTTGAAACCTTTAACAGTCATAAGACTATGGACCTTCTTCTCGTACTTAGGGAGATCAGCCCTTAGTACCATACTGTACACAATATCTTAACGCTAAAGCGTAAATAATCCCCTATACAGGGTTGTTCATCTCAGTTTGACATTCAAGTCCGCACCAAAGGAAGTTTGGTTTGGATAATTCTTCAAGGGTTCTGAAATTTAGAACGCTCATCAACTATGGACTAGTTGAATCATTAAGGGTTCACTAGTCTAATAAGGTTCAACAATAATGATATTCAATTTGAATAATAATAATCTCAAAACGTATACAATAGGACAATTATTGTATAACTGAATCATGCTTTGAAAAGATAATTAATCTTTAATATAACATTTGAACTTGAATAATAGAATTGATAATTTACTCGAGGTAAATAATAAACTTGAACAATAATGACAAGTAGGGTTAGGAAACTTGCTCAAATTTAAGAGTTTAAGTTTAGGAAACTTGCCTCGTGCGTAGATTACACTTTAACTAAACTCGTTCTTTGAATTAAATCCTACATACCATTCACATACACAATACCAGTTAATTATAACTTAATTAATCATCATAAACTCTTTCTTTTTGTCTAATTTAATTATTGACTATACTTAATCAATTTATCACATTAACTGTCATATAATATCACTTCATGAATTATCAAGCTAATTATGTATTCAATAATTCAATTCGCATGTAATTATGTTATTTACATGTTAAACAACTATTTTATCATCACATTTTACTTCTAACATGTTTACATGTTCATTACATTAATTCACTAACACATTGTTAGGCTTAAACATTTTAAAAAATCTCATTCTTGAACTTTCTAGAGAGTGGCGCTGCGGCGCCACTGTTATGCATGACCTTCGCGCTGCGGCGCGACGGCGCTGCGGTCTAAGACCTGGCGCTGTGGCGCGGTGGCGCTGCGGCGCGGGACTTCAGTTCTGGAGTTGGCGCCGCGGCGCAAGACTCCAGAATTCGATTCCCAGTTCGCGAAGAACACAGAGTTCAGCGAAAAGGACACTAAATAATCATTAATTTCACTAATTTAGCATACCCACATGTTAATATTCATATATAATCATTACCCAACATCTGTAAAGTAATTTTAACCCATTAAAACACATAATCACATAATTAAAACATAAAATTTTCCTCTGTTCTTGATGTTCTTGAAGTTAATGAACAAAATCATAAATTTAACACTATGAATTCATTATAACACCGAATCCGTTCGATTAAGGCTTGGTCTCTTCGTATCAACATGCCTAATAATATAGGAGTGTAAAATTAAGGGATAATATATGTTCACTACATAAAATTTCACGTATTAGGCCATAAGGCCAAAACCCAAACTCTGTATATTTTGAAATAACAAGTCATCAATAATACGACATGTTTTCATGAATTTGATGTTAGTTTACAACATATATGTAATTAAACAAAATTTGATATAACATAACATATATATAACTCATAATCATTACTCCTAACCCAATTACAGAGGTTTAAACCAAAACTATGCAACCTATTTTATTAAAACTAAAAGACGTAATTTAGAAATTGGGAAGGAGGAGATTACCCTGAGAATGAGTATAGATTAGTAGGGAATGAGGTTCTTCTCAACTCTTCTTAAATCAAACAATTTTCTCTCAACACCTTACAATCTCTCTCTCTGAAACTCTCTCTGCTATGTATCTTAGTCTTAGGAAAACGAAAGAATTAAAAGACGTAGGATATAATAATCAGATAACTGAGCGCAGAGTGGTCAGTTGGCCCAATCATGGGTTAACTGCACCAACCCCCCTTAGAGCCTTGTTTGGCTAGCTAGAATAGGTTTCAAAAAATCATTTAATTTAATAAAGCTTTATCATATAGTTTAATTAATGTCACACTTCTTCATAAAATAAACTCATATCTTATTTAACTTATTATAAATAAAATATAATAATTTCTCATAAATTCACATAGTCACATAATTAAACATCTCATTAATAAATAATGTCAATTTATTAAATCTCTAATTAATAATTAAATTAGTTAAAATACCAATATGCTTATTAAATATTTTTTTTAATACAATAAGCTCACATAATTACATACTTTGATAGTAAAAATTCTCTACATTAATTTAATAAATGTAACACATATAATTAAATTAATCTATCATAATTGCATCAATTAATTATTTAATTCAATAATTAAATCATCAAAAAATATTTATTTAATTCAATAAATATTAAAATTAAATTATAAAATTCTCGTTCGTCACATCTTTCCCCCCTTAAAAGGATTCTGTCCCCAGAATCACCACTCAATAAATTCGACCCGATACATTCTTCCCCCCCTTACAAAGATTCTGTCCCCAGAATCGCATACACATAATTAAGTAAATAAATGAGGATAATTCTTCAACATATTCTCTTCGAGTTCCCACGTAGCTTCTTCAGCGTTGTGGTTCCTCCAAATTAGCTTAACAGAAGGTATTACTTTATTTCTCAGAACTTGTTCTTTTCGGTCAACAATTTGGACAGGGATTTCTTCGTAAGATAAGTCTTTCTCAAAATGTAGGAGTTCATATTCAATTACATGCTTGTAATCGGGTTTGTAGGGTCGTAACACAGAAACATGAAAAATGTTGTGGACATTCTCGAGTGCTGGAGGTAAGGCTACCTCGTACGCGACTTCTCCGATTCTTCTTAGTACTTCAAAGGGTCCAATGAATCTTGGGCTCAATTTTCCTTTCTTTCCGAACCTGATCTTCCCTTTTCAGGGAGAGACCTTCAAGAAAACATAACTACCTGATTCAAACTCGATATTTTTATGATGTGGATCAGCGTATTTCTTCTGTCGATCTTGAGCCGCTACCAGTCGTGCTCGGATCACTTTGGCTATTTCTGCCGTCTGCTGTACGAGTTCTGGCCCTAGCAATTATCTCTCACCAACTTCATCCTAATACAGTGGAGTTCTGCACTTTCTGCCGTATAAAGCTTCATAAGGTGGCATGCCAATACTAGCGTGGTAACTGTTGTTGTAGCCGAACTCTACTAATGGTAGGTGATCATCCCAATTTCCTTTAAAGTCCATCACACAGGCTCTTAGCATATCTTCTAATGTCTGAATCGTTCTCTCACTCTGTCCGTCTGTTTGAGGGTGGTAAGCTGTACTCATTCGCAATTGCGTACCCATGCATTCCTGAAGACGTTTCTAGAAATTTGATGTGAAGCGCGGATCCCTATCTGAAACAATTGATACCGGAACTCCGTGCCTCGAAATAATCTCTTTTACGTATAGCCTGGCCAACTAACACCCCCAAATCCGGGTACTTCGATTCCACGTGATTTGGTGTTCAGCGCACAAATATCATCTATCTATCTACCCATAAAATGCAAACCATACAATAGATAGAATTAAAATCTTCTCCTTAAAAGGATTACATCATCCGAATAGTAAATACAATCTCAGGTTAAACTAACCTTAAAACATCTGTGCGGAATTCTAACAATAAGTCTTAAACAACATCTTTTAATTAAGTCTTAAACAAATACATCATATAAAATAACAAGTCATATCAAAAAATAAGTCTCCATCATTTGCTAACTTTGCCCTTGCCCTTACTAGTGGAAGGTTCGTTAGCTCTTTCGTTCTTAACTGCAATGTTATTATTAAGCAAGAGTGAGCACAAATGCCCACAAGTATAAAAATGAAATAACAGTATAATAACATGCGAATAAATTAAAGACATCTGAATAAAAGCTCAACTTTTCAATCAAGAGTGAATAACAAGAATTAAAAGAATTCTGAGGGTCATATGACCTTGAACTATGTCCTAGGTTAACAAGGGTTATACTTGAAACCTTTAACAGTCATAAGACTATGGACCTTCTTCTCGTACTTAGGGAGATCAGCCCTTAGTACCATACTGTGCACAATATCTTAACGCTAAAGCGTAAATAATCCCCTATACAGGGTTGTTCATCTTAGTTTGACATTCGACTCCGTACCAAAGGAAGTTTGGTTTGGATAATTCTTCAAGGGTTCTGAAATTTAGAACGCTCATCAACTATGAACTAGTTGAATCATTAAGGGTTCACTAGTCTAATAAGGCTCAACAATAATGATATTCAATTTGAATAATAATAATCTCAAAACATATACAATAGGAAAATAATTGTATAACTGAATCATGCTTTGAAAAGATAATCAATCTTTAATATAACATTTGAACTTGAATAATAGAATTGATAATTTACTCGAGGTAAATAATAAACTTGAACAATAATGACAAGTAGGGTTAGGAAACTTGCTCAAATTTAAGAGTTTAAGTTTAGGAAACTTGCCTCGTGTGTAGATTACACTTTAACTAAACTCGTTCTTTGAATTAAATCCTACATACCATTCACATACACAATACCAGTTAATTATAACTTAATTAATCATCATAAACTCTTTCTTTTTGTCTAATTTAATTATTGACTATACTTAATCAATTTATCACATTAACTGTCACATAATATCACTTCATGAATTATCAAGCTAATTATGTATTCAATAATTCAATTCGCATGTAATTATGTTATTTACATGTTAAACAACTATTTTATCATCACATTATACTTCTAACATGTTTACATGTTCATTACATTAATTCACTAACACATTGTTAGGCTTAAACATTTTAAAAAATCTCATTCTTGAACTTTCTAGAGAGTGGCGCTGCGGCGCCACTGTTATGCATAACCTTCGCGCTGCGGCGCGACGGCGCTGCGGTCTAAGACCTGGCGCGGTGGCGCTGCGGCACGGGACTTCAGTTCTGGAGTTGGCGCCGCGGCGCGAGACTCCAGAATTCGATTCCCAGTTCGCGAAGAACACAGAGTTCAGCGAAAAGGACACTAAATAATAATTAATTTCACTAATTTAACATACCCACATGTTAATATTCACATATAATCATTACCCAACATCTGTAAAGTAATTTTAACCCATTAAAACACATAATCACATAATTAAAACATAAAATTTTCCTCTGTTCTTGATGTTCTTGAAGTTAATGAATAAAATCATAAATTTAACACTATGAATTCATTATAACACCGAATCCGTTCGATTAAGGCTTGGTCTCTTCGTATCAACATGCCTAATAATATAGGAGTGTAAAATTTAGGGATAATATATGATCACTACATAAAATTTCATGTATAAGGCCATAAGGCCAAAACCCAAACTCTGTATATTTTGAAATAACAAGTCATCAATAATACGACATGTTTTCATGAATTTGATGATATGGTTTACAACATATATGTAATTAAACACAATTTGATATAACATAACATATATATAACTCATAATCATTACTCCTAACCCAATTACAGAGGTTTAAACCAAAACTATGCAACCCATTTTATGAAAACTAAAAGACGTAATTTAGAAATTGGGAAGGAGGAGATTACCCTGAGAATGAGTATAGATTAGTAGGGAATGAGGTTCTTCTCAACTCTTCTTAAATCAAACAATTTTCTCTCAACACCTCACAATCTCTCTCTCTGAAACTCTCTCTGCTATGTATCTTAGTCTTAGGAAAACGAAAGAATTAAAAGACGTAGGATATAATAATTAGATAACTGAGCGCAGAGTGGTCAGTTGGCCCAATCATGGGTTAACTGCACCAACTCCCCTTAGAACCTTGTTTGGCCAGCTAGAATAGGTTTCAAAAAATCATTTAATTTAATAAAGCTTTATCATATAGTTTAATTAATGTCACACTTTTTCATAAAATAAACTCATATCTATTTAACTTATTATAAATAAAATATAATAATTTCTCATAAATTCACATAGTCACATAATTAAACATCTCATTAATAAATAATGTCAATTTACTAAATCTCTAATTAATAATTAAATTAGTTAAAATATCAATATGCTTATTAAATATTTCTTTTAATACAATAAGCTCACATAATTACATACTTTGATAATAAAAATTCTCTACATTAATTTAATAAATGTAACACATATAATTAAATTAATCTATCACAATTGCATCAATTAATTATTTAATTCAATAATTAAATCATCGAAAAATATTTATTTAATTCAATAAATATTAAAATTAAATTACAAAATTCTCGTTCGTCACAGATGACTTTCAACATTTTATAAACATGAGGATGATGACAATGATATAAGAATTCAATAAAACAAGTTCAAGAAATAATTTATCCAAAAATTAACAACATCCAAATTGTCAACATGATACTGCTTTGTGGAGTAAAATTCAAGAATGCTTAGAAGAATATTTTCATGAAAAGATACTGGATGAAACGCAATTATCAAGGATATTCCACAAATTTCATGGAGTATAAAGGTCAAAACTTAACCAACTGAGTATAATAAAGAATGAAATAACAAAAGAAATCACCATGCATGCGATAGACCGCACAGACAGGTTATTTCAATAGAATAATAAATAATGGAACCAGGTCCGGAGTAAAACGCCCAGAAAGGATATTCCAACAGAATAATAAATAATAGAACCAGGTCCGATGTAAACGCATAGACAGGATATTCCTACAAAATAATAAATAATGGAACCAGGTCTGGTGTAAAACACACAGACAGGATGTTCCAAAAAAATAATAAGAAGACGGAACCAGGTCCGGCGTAAAACACACAGACATGATGTTCCAACAGAATAATAATAAATGGAATAACAACAGTTCTCTTCATGAATAAGAAATAATAACGCCCCTTACCGTTTTAAAAAAGAACTGAAATAAGGAAGTAGTTAAGTAGCAGAATACTTTTCTTCTCTCTCTCTATAGTTTCTCTCTCTAGAGTTCAGTAAATTCGTAAGAAATAATGAAGGAATGAGCTGCTACTTATAGAAAAATGAAATGCATAGTAACTAATCCATGAACGGTCCAGATTGATTACTTTAATCTGACGGTCCATATTTAAAGAAAAATCTTTTAAATAAAATATAATATATTCTATTTATAGAATAACTTTAATAAAGTATTCTGTTTTATATAAAAAGATGTTTCTGTTTTATTACGTTAATAATACGAATAAAACAAAACTTCATTATCGCTAAATAATTCATATTATTAACTGACAATAATTGAATCAAACTGAGTGACTTCTCACATAAGCATTAATAATCAATACCGTGTGTTACTATGCAACCACACGTATTACTGTACTTTTACTACCGAGTAGTTCAACAGTATCAATGGTAAAACTTCCGCCGTTATTTTTAATAAAATATTTTTGTCGTTTTCTCAATCCGACAATAATTCCGTTGTGGGGTCCACCAATAATTGTGCCGTTGTACGAATATTTCCTGTTAAAACGAATATTCCCCGACCAATCGAATATTATATAATAACTTGCGTACTTTGCAAAATTTATAAATATTACCCACAACTATAACATTATATCAAATTAACTCCATAATATTTAAAAATGATATTTATAGAAAATTTATCTTTATTTATAAAAGTTGGGGTCTTACAACCTCCCCTTCTTATGAAATTTTGCCCTCGAAATTAGGGTACGTACCTGGTATGTCGAAGAGGTAAGGATACCTTGATTTCATTTCAGATTCTAACTCCCAAGTCATTTCCTCAACATCGTGATTTCTCTACAAAACTTTGACTTGAGGTATAACCTTGGAGCGTAGAATATGTTCCTTCTTATCCAAGATTTGAACAGAAACTTCTTCATACGTCAAATCCTCAGCTATTTCATTCGGTTCTAACTCAATAATGTTGTTCGGGTCTTCCACATATTTACGTAACATGGATATGTAAAAAACGTTATGAACACGAGACATACTTGGCGGTAAAGCGAGTCTATAAGCCACAGTTCTTACTCGATCGAGGATTAAAAATGGACCGATGAATCGAGGATTGAGCTTTCCTCTCTTTCCAAATCTCGTAACTCCTTTCCATGGAGCAACACGTAAGAACACATGATCTCCTATATCAAATTTCACGTCCTTTCGATGAAGATCAGCATAACTCTTTTGTTAATCTTGTGAGGTTTTTATACGTTGTCGGATCGCTTGAATCTTTTCTGTAGTCATACGTACCAACTCCGGTCCCAACAATGTTGCTTCACCCACCTCATCCCAGCATACTGGAGAACGATATTTTCTTCCATACAATGCTTCGAATGGAGCCATGCCAATACTTGCTTGATAACTGTTGTTGTAGGAAAACTCCACCAATGGTAAGAACGTGTCCCAACTTCCGTTGAAATCAAGGACACAGAGTCTTAATAGATCTTCAAGTGTTTAAATTGTCCTCTCTGATTGTCCGTCTGTTTGAGGATGATATGCCGAACTAAATCGTAAATCCGTGCCCATAGCTTTTTGTAAATTAACCCAAAATCGTGAAGTGAATCTTGGGTCTCGATCAGAAACTATGGATACTGGCATACCATGCAGTCTTACAATCTCGTTTATGTACATACGAGCAAGACGTTCAAGTATATAAGTTTCTCGTATCGGTAAAAAATGAGCAGACTTGGTCAATCTATCAACAATGACCCAAATCGCATCTATACCTTGAGAAACCTTAGGAAGACCGGTAACGAAATCCATGGTAATGTGCTCCCACTTCCATTCTGGAATTTCAAGTGGTTGCAATGGACCTTTTGGTACTTGATACTCCGCTTTGACTCGTTGACAAGTTAGACACCTTGAGATAAACAGCGCTATCTCTCTCTTCATATTGCTCCACCAAAATGTATGACGAAGATCATGATACATTTTGGTACTTCCAGGATGGATTACAAACGGTGTGTTGTGTGCCTCCATCATGATTTCATACTTTAAATCAGGGTTGTTAGGAACACAAAGTCTGGAGTTGACTCGAAGTATTCCTTCTTCATCGGTTCTTGCTTCCGGCATAGCACCTTCTTGCACTTTCTTCCTCATACGCATCAGCTCCAGGTCTGTAGCTTGAGCAGCTTTAACTTTATCGATTAAAGTTGGTTCTACTCGTATATTCACCATCATCACATGGGTCCCTGGAGTCTTTAACTCTATCTCCATCCTTTGCAAGTCACACAAAATGGGCCTTTGTGTTGACAATATCGCACTCGTACTTGCATATGATCTTCTACTCAATGCGTCAGCTACCACGTTCGCTTTTCCAGGATGGTATTGAATGGTATGATCATAATCTTTCAACAGTTCAAGCCAACGTCGTTGTCGCGTGTTGAGTTCCTTTTGAGTGAAGAAATATTTGAGGCTTTTATGATCCGTAAAGATCTCCACCTTCTCCCTATACAAGTAATGCCTCCAAATTTTAAGTGCAAAGACAACAGCTGCCAACTCTAGATCATGAGTAGGATAATTCCTCTCATATTCCTTGAGTTGTCTTGATGCATAGGCTATGACTTTTCTATGTTGCATGAGAACGCATCCCAACCCTTTGCTCGAAGCATCACTGTAGATGACAAATCCCTCTGAGCCAGATGGTATTGTTAGAACAGGTACTGAAATGAGTCTCCTCTTGAGTTCTTGAAAACTCTTCTCACATTCTTCGCTCCAACCGAACTTTGTATCTTTCCGAGTCAGCTGAGTTAATGGAGTAGCGATTCGAGAAAATCCTTCCACGAATCTCCGATAATAACCAGCTAAACCAAGAAAACTACGTACTTCGGTCACTGATTTAGGTTGCTCCCAGCTTTGAATAGCTTCAATCTTTGCTGGGTCAACAGATATTCCACGACTTAATACTACGTACCCAAGGAATGCTACCTCCTCCAGCCAGAACTCGCACTTCTTCAACTTGGCATAAAGCTTGTATTCACGAAGCTTTTGGAGTACCAGCCTCAAGTGTTGCTCATGATCTTCACGGCTTTTGGAATAAATAAGGATGTCATCAATAAAGACGCCCACAAAGTGATCCAAATATTCCTTGAATACCCGGTTCATCATATCCATGAAGGCAGCAGGAGCATTAGTCAATCCAAAGGACATGACTAGGAATTCATAATGCCCGTACCGAGTTCTGAAAGTCGTCTTTGAAATATCCTCAGTTCTAACCTTCAGCTGATGATATCCAAAACGAAGATCGATCTTTAAAAAGAATTGTGCTCCTTGCAACTGGTCAAACAGGTCATCAATACGTGGCAATGGGTACCTGTTTTTGATGGTGACATGATTCAACTCCCGATAATCAATACAAAGTCGCATACTTCCATCTTTCTTATTCACGAATAGAACAGGAGCACCCCAAGGAGAAGTACTAGGACAAATAAAGCCAATGTCGAACAATTCCTGCAGTTGGATCTTTAACTCCTGAAGTTCAATAGGAGCCATTCGATATGGGGCTTTGGAAATGGGTTTTGTACCGGGTTCAAGGTCGATACAAAATTCAATTTCATGCTCTGGGGGTAGGCCAGGAAGTTCTTCAGGGAATACGTCAGGGAATTTATTAACAATAGAAATATCATTCAAAACTGACGTATTTTTGTTTAGATCCGTGACATGAGCTAAGAAAGCTTGACATCCGTTTTTCAATAAACGAATAGCTTTATGACTTGAGATGACAGCGATTGATTTTAATGGTTTGGTTGCTTGAATTCGCATAATAGGTCGATTAGGAATATGAAAGCTAACAACCTTACGAAAACAATCAATTTTTGCATGATGAGTAGTTAACCAATCAATCCCTAGAATCGCGTCAAATGCAAGTATTTTTAATAAAATAAGATCGACAGGTAATGTGTGGGTACCAACTTGAACCAAACAAGACTTATAAACCGTGGATGTAATGAAGGTTTCTCCCAATGGAGTTTCAACAGATAAGTCAAAGTCCAATTTCTCCGGAGTCAAATCTAATCGATGAGCGCAAGTAGGAGAAATAAAAGATTGGGTAGAACCGGTATCAAATAAAGTATATATTTCGTTAGATTTTATGATAAGCTTATCCATGATGACCTCATTTGGGTTCCTTGCTTTCTGGGAGGTCACAACAAAACGCTCTCCCTTGCACTACCGGTTTTGACTTTTCTGGGACGGCCTTTGGTGTCTCCATCCTGGCTGAACTTGTTTTTGGTAAACGACAAAATCGAGCTAAATGACCTTCTCTTCCACAATTATAACATGCTTTAGACGGCATCGCGCAGTTTGGACTGATGTGCCCCTCCCCTCCGTATTTGAAACATATGATAGGTGGTCGTTCTCCTTCCTTAACCACGGGTGCTGGTGCAGACGTCTATCCATCATTGTTGAATCTCCTCTTCTTGAAATGACCATTCTTATTGTTTTGGCCCTGATTACCACCGAAGTGGTTACCATTTCTGGCCTGTTGATTCCCTCCACGCTTGTTGTCACCGCTTCGATGACTGCTCTCACTGGTATTATCATTTTGCCGACGGCTCTCTTTTGGTTGTGTTATCTCGTTATCGTGCTCCACTAACTGAGCCCTATTCACAACATCTGAATACAAACACAGTTTATGAGAAATAAGATGTTGACGTATCTCAGGTTTCAAACCTCGTAAAAACATTCGCGTCATTCGCTCTTCATTATCCACCAAGTAGGACGCAAACCGAGACAATTCAGTAAATTTAGCCTCATACTGCGACACGGTCATATTATTCTGCTCCAATTTAATGAACTCCACCTCCTTCATGTGACGAACACTTTGGGGAAAGTATTTGTCATTGAACAGCTCTTGGAACTTCTCCCAAGACATCTTCAGTGCGGCAGGTTGAGTACGCTTAATCGATTCCCACCAGTAATCTGCTTCTCCTCGCAACATAAAGGCGGCAAAGAGAACCTTTTGCTCCTCGGAGCATCCCAAGACATCAAATATCTTGGTGATCTGCTTTATCCATGTTTCCGCTATAAGTGGTTTTGGCTCTCCCTTAAATTCCGGTGGTCCCAGCTCCTTGAACTGTTTAGCGATGACCGTCCGAGAGTTTTCAGTGTTTTCACCTATATTTTGGACAGGAGCCGCTCTCGCCTGCTGTTGCATGAACTGCATAAAGCTTCTGAACATTCCATCATTCATCATCTGGTCAGTGTTGTTGTTTGCATGAGGATTGTCACCTTCTTGATGCACATTATCCTGATTATTGATATGTGGAGAATCAACAGTCGCCTGTGCTCCATTGCTATTCTCAACATTCTCATATGTCATTTTCAGATACTGCCACAAAACAAAAGTTAATTGATATGTCATATATTATCCTTAAATTCTGACCGACCAATTAAATACCATGCAAATAAACTTAGGTAGGTCATACTAGCGAAGGAATTCCCTGTCTCTCCCCTCCTAGTTCTATTCTCACATCTTAGCCAGGGATCATATCCCTAAACACTGATACCAACTGTGACGCCCCCAAAATTAGGTATACATCACCCATCTTGGGTCGTCAAATACATGGTACAGAATTCAAATACAACTTACTAATACAACTGTCATGTACAATACGACAAAACATAACTATGAGTTTGAATACAAATATTGTCTACTAGAGAGTATCCATACTCAAAAGGAGTCCTTATTACAATTATTACCACACTATTTCACAGAATAGTGAGGACTACTAATGCTATCCTCTGGACCATCACTCCGTTCCCTGACTCGTCCCAGCTATATTCTCATTTCCTGAAGAGAACAGTGAAAGAAAGGGTGAGCTCAACTAGCCCAGTAAGAAATATTATGACTAAGATATTGCAGAATAAATTATCATTAGCCTTCAACAGCGTTAAACTGATAAAATATAACGAACATCAAGTTTAACTGCAGCGGAACAAGCAATCCATTAAAAGAGTCAAGTAGAAAATAAAATCTACTATCTTCTATGATTTAAAATGTTTTTCAACACTGTTATCGCTGGGACTCAGCTTAATAAAATAACCCACATCATCGAATCACCCCTGCACTACGGCCAATGATATTCATGTATTCATTAATGGTCATGATCATGCCAACAACTGTCCATCAATGCACTACGGGCCAATGAGAACTTTTACCACATCATTTGTAACATTACGGTCATGATTATACCGAATAATCCCTGGTCATAATCAAACCAAGTCCATCTATGCACTACAAGCCACAGATGACTTTCAACATTTTATAAACATGAGGATGATGACAATGATATAAGAATTCAATAAAACAAGTTCAAGAATTAATTTATCCAAGAATTAACAACATCCAAATTGTCAACATGATACTGCTTTGTAGAGTAAAATTCAAGAATGCTTAGAAGAATATTTTCATGAAAAGATACTGGATGAAACGCAATTATCAAGGATATTCCACAAATTTCATGGAGTATAGAAGTCAAAACTTAACCAACTGAGTATAATAAAGAATGAAATAACAAAAGAAATTACCATGCATGCGATAGACCGCACAGACAGGTTATTCCAACAGAATAAAAAATAATGGAATCAGGTCCAACGTAAAACGCACAGATAGGATATTCCAACAGAATAATAAATAATGGAACTAGGTCCGGCGTAAACGCACAGACAGAATATTCTTACAGAATAATAAATAACGGAACCAGGTCCGGTGTAAAACACACAAACAGGATGTTCCAACAGAATAATAATAAGACGAAACCAGGTCCGGCGTAAAACACACAGACAGGATGTTCCAACAGAATAATAATAAATGGAATAACAACTGTTCTCTTCATGAATAAGAAAGAATAACACCCCTTACCGTTTTAAAGAAGAACTGAAATAAGGAAGTAGTTAAGTAGCAAAATACTTTTTTTCTCTCTCTCTATAGTTTCTCTTTATAGTTTCTCTCTCTAGAGTTTAGTGAATTCGTAAGAAATAATGAAGGAATGAGCTGCTATTTATAGAAAAATAGAATGCATAGTAACTAATCCATGAACGGTCCAGATTGATTACTTTAATCTGACGGTCCATATTTAAAGAAAAATCTTTTAAATAAAATATAATATATTCTATTTATAGAATAACTTTAATAAAGTATTATGTTTTATATAAAAAGATGTTTCTGTTTTATTACGTTAATAATACGAATAAAACAAAACTTCATTATCGCTAAATAATTCATATTATTAACTGACAATAATTGAATCAAACTGAGTGACTTCTCACATAAGCATTAATAATCAATACCGTGTGTTACTATGCAACCATGCGTATTACAGTATTTTTACTACCGAGTAGTTCAACAGTATCAATGGTAAAACTTCCGCCGTTATTTTTAATAAAATATTTTTGTCGTTTTCTCAATCCGACAATAATTCTGTTGTGGGGTCCACCAATGATTGTGCCGTTGTACGAATATTCCCTGACCAATCAAATATTATATAACAACTTGCGTACTTTGCAAAATTTATAAATATTACCCACAACTATAACATTATATCAAATTAACTCCATAATATTCAAAAATGATATTTATAGAAAATTCATCTTTATTTATAAAAGTTGGGGTCTTACACCAGAAATGGTAACCACTTTTGTGACGCTCCCAAAATAGGTATACATCACCCATCTTGAGTCGCCAAATACATGGTACAAAATTTAAATACAACTTAATAATACAGCTGTCGTATAAAATACGACAAAACATAAGCTGTGAGTTTTAATACAACCTTGTCTTCTAAACAGTATTCAAACTTAAAATAAGTTCTCAATACATTTATTTTCACACTATTTTATAGAATAGTGAGGACTACTAATGTCATCATTTGAACCGTCATTCCGTTCCCCGACTAGTCCCCGCTACAATCTCATTTCCTAAAGAGAACAATGAAAGCAAAAGAGCGAGCTCAACTAGCCCAGTAAGAAATATTATGACTAAGATAATGCAGAATAAATTATCATTAGCCTTAAACAATGTTAAACTAATAAAATACAATAGACATCAAGTTTAACTGCAGCGGAATAAGCAATCCATTAAAAGAGTCAAGTAGAAAATAAAATCTACTATCTTTTATGATTTAAAAGGTTTTTCATCAATTTTATCGCTGGAACTCAGCTTAATAAATAATCCACATCATCCCTGCACTACGGCCAAGGATATTCATTAGTATCACAACCATAAATAATCCATGCACTACGGGCCAAGGATATTCGTGTATTCATCAATGGTCATGATCATGCCAACAACTGTCCATCAATGCACTACAGGCCAATGAGGACTTTTACCACATTATTTGTAACATTACGGTCATGATTACACCGAATAATCTCTGGTTGTAATCATACCAAGCCCATCTATGCACTACATGCCACAGATGACTTTCAACAAAATATAAACATGAGGATGATGACAATGATATAAGAATTCAATAAAACAAGTTCAAGAATTAATTAATCTAGGAACCAATAACGTCCAAATTGTCAACATGATACTGCTTTGTGCAGTAAAATTCAAAAATGCTCAAAAGAATATTTTCATGAAAATATACTGGATGAAGCGCAAATATCAAGGATATTCCACTAATTTCATGGAGTATAAAACTCAAAACTGTAACGACCCCAAAATAGGTCCATTCCATCCAACCTATTCTGAGTCGCCAAATACATGGTACAGAAAACAACTGTAACTTTATTACAACAATTATCGTGCAAAATACAACAACACATATGCTATGAGTTTGGATACAAATATATACCAAATGTGACTCATGTTCCAACCGTGGACATCACCTCACAATGACACCTTACATAAAGGTATAGTCAAAAACTGTTTTAGAAATTAGAATCTTTGGGAAGTGCTCAAGGAAACCTTCGTACATGGGAGGCCATGCGTCTAGGTTATGATAGATATCATATGGCCACAGAATTATTCTTGGTTGACCCAATAGACCCCAAAGAAAAACGAGAAGATTACTATCATATTCTTCCCAATGGTGAGTCTTCTCTTGACATATCATTATCTCTACTGTCTCTAATTGAGAATTATACTTCAAACAAACACCAAGATTATATAGGTAGTGCTCGTATATATACTCAGCAAGTGGATGATCACATCCCTGTCTTATGATGACACGAGGTTGTATGTCGTTAGACATCTTGTATGATAGTGGCAAACCACCCTTCCAACGTTGGGTACACCTTACCCTATTGGATTCACCAAATAAAACTACTAAATGAACTTTTCTATACTGCTTCGGGAGAACATCCACAGCTAGAGACCACCGTTCTATTTCTCCGTTACCCTCGCTCGACCCAGCTATACTCTTATTACCTGAAAGGAATTGTGAAGCAAAAGGGTGAGCACAACTAGCTCAGTAAAGAATATCATGACTAAAGATAATTAAATTATCAATAGCCTTCGTAAATAATAAATCAGAGATTTAGAACATATGGTAAATGATAAAAATTTCAACCATAGTTGCAGCGGAACGAGCAATCCATTAGAAGAGTCAAATAGACTATAAAGTCTATTATCTTCTCCATGTTAAAAGTCCACCAACAATGTTTTATCCCTGTAACATCAATCAATAATTCCTGTCCACAATCATATGAATAAATCATAATCATAACTGTAATTCTAAATTTTTTCTTCGCACCCAGGACGAAGAATATTTTCATCACCTGTCTTTACCTGAAACATCAAAGATCATGATTATACTAAATCACAGTTCCTATTCATAATCATACTAATAACTCCATCTTTACACTACGGTCAAATATATTCAACAACAGTTCATCTTTGCACTACAGGCCAAAAATATTCATCCACAGACCATCTTTGTACTACAGGCCAAAGATATTCATCAATAATTCATCTTTGCACTACAGGCCAAAGATATTTCTCAACAGTTCATATTTGCACTACAGGCCAAATATATTCATCAACAGTTCATATTTGCACTACAGGCCAAATATATTAATATCTCAAAGAAATATATAATCATTTCAGAATTTATATAAACAATAATTATAACCATGTTAATCAATTCATCTTTACACTTAAGCTAAAGATATTCAATTATAAATTCAATGGTCATGATCATACCAGTTAACAATTCATCTTTGCACTACAGGCCAAAGATATTCCTCAGTCACGATCATACCAATAATTTACCCATCTTTAGACTCAAGTGAAAGAGAAATTCAACATCAGGGTTATAAGAATGTTATATATAATAGTAAAATCAATATAATCAAAATATCTAGATTTAATCTCAAGAGTAATATTCATAAATCAACTATAATTTGGTTAGAAAATGAAACCAATTTTGTCGTGAATAGTAACTCATGAACAGTAACTCATGAATAGTAACTCCGACACAAAAAGGTAGAAATTTCACAATAAAATTCATACCAATATCTCGGTATAATGATATTGAAAGAATAATATTTCTTAACCTTATAAACAATTTATTTAAATTGTTTACACTTTACTAATTAACGCATTTAATCATCATAAAATGCCAACTCATAAGATTTCATCACCAATAATCAAAAACCTTCATCAAAAATCTGCATATACCTCATATAGGATTCTCAAGCCATAAAATCCTATTTTCCAACTTTCTTACTTTACATAACATATTTAATTCATTTACTCATAACTAGTCCATTTTCATAAAAAATACCAAATCAGTTCTAAAAATATTCTTTTTCTGAGATTTAGCATAATATAGTCCCATATTGAACATATATTTTTCTCAGAATTTTTAAAATTCATTTACTATTTTTCATATGACCAAAACAGCCGAATATTTAGACATTTATCAAAAATTGAACTTTTGTCCAAAAATTCTAAAATTTACAGAGTATACTTCTATCATATACATGTACCCCCAATAAAAATTTCACCAAATTTTAGAGTTAACCACAAGGAATTATAAGCGATTACTTTTAAAATAGTCTTTTCTCATAAAATTCATAACTCTCAATCTATACATCCAAAAATCACCATTTTGGACACAATCAAAAAAACTCATCAAAATATCATTTCAAATTTTTCCAGAATTTTTGAAGGTCAGAAAAATTACGAAACTGAAAAACATAACAACCCTTAAAATTCCTTACTATCCATTACCTCAAAAGAGCAGTACTTCTGATTGGTATAAGGCTGAAGGAAACTTGCACTGATGAATAGAAACTCACAGAGTATCTAAATACTCACAAATTACACTCAATAATCTAGAGAGAGAAAGAGAGAAAACTTATGAATTCTGGTGTGATTTTCAATTCTAACTTAGCCCTCTATTTATAGAAAAATTTTAGCAGACTTGACCTGCAACCTGATGGCTTTACCTGCTACTATTCCCACCCACCACATTTGAAATAAAATTCAGCATATTTTTTCACTAACCACAAGTGGGGCCCACCAATTCTAGAATTTTTCACCAAAATGATAAACTCCGAAAATTCAACAATTTCTGAACTAGTCATCTCGTAAAATTCATAATAAATCATACGTTCATTTTTAGCGGTTCAAAATTTGTGGACATATACTCAATTTATATATGTATAACATATCCAAAAATTACCACGATCCAACGGTCGGATTAAAAATTATAACCCCCGTAAAATATCTCAAAAACCCTAATTTTAATACCTCCATTCCGACAAAAATACTGATAAAAATCTCAACATTAATTCCTTCATTTTTAACCACAAAAATATATCACTCGTTTATATCCACTTAAAATAAATATTTCCTTATCATATGAATCAATAATTAATTATTCACAAATAATATTACAGAATCACATTTATGACAGCCAGGCCGTTCCCAGGAAAGAGGGGGCTTTCCAATAAGAATTTTTCTTTACTGGCGCGCAATTAGGTGACCAAACCTCTCCTTAGACAGAACTTTCTAGACATTGCCAATAATGTTATCTAATAATATTATTCAAATAATATGAATTATTGATCTGATAATGGGAAATACTGTGCAGTGACAATTATTGAACAACAATAATATAAAATTTCAACGTAGCAATTATTGAATCAATAAAATAAAATATTGAACAGTAATTACTATAACAATTATTGAGTAGTGCCTTCTTACGTAAGAATCAATAATTTTAAAAATATTGTGCAATACTGTGTGATACTGTGCAATAACGCGTATTACTGTATTTTAACCACCGGGTATTTTAACAGTATTAACGGGAACAACTACGCTGTTATTTGTAAAAACTCAAATTTGTCATTTTCTTCATCTGACAGTCATTCGTTATGGGGCCCACAAATAGCTGCGCCGTCGTACGAATATTCCCCGACAGAAAGAATATTCCACGACCAAACTAATATTCCTCGACAACAATGATTATTTTATAACCACTTGCTTATTTTCAAAAAAATTTACATTCCACCCATAACTTTAAACTTTTATCAATTTAACCATTTACTGAATAGTAATTATAAGAAAAATTGAATACTTTTATTTCATAAAATTCGGGGTCTTACAAAAACTTTAACCAACTGAGTATAATAAAGAATGGAATAACAAAAGAAATCACCAGGCATACGATAGACGGCACAGACAGGTTATTCCAATAGAATAATAAATAACGGAATCAGGTCATGCGTAAACGCACCGACAGGATATTTCGACAGAATACTAAATAATAGAACCAGGTCCGGCGTAAACGCACAGACAGGATATTCTAACAGAATAATAAATAATGGAATCAGGTCCGGCGTAAACGCACAGACAGGATATTTCGACAGAATAATAAAGAATTGAATAACAGAAGAAATTCACCAAGTATAGGGTAGCCCGCGTATACAGGTTATTTCAACAGAATAATAAATAATGGAATAACAGAAGTTCTTTTCATGAATACAAAAGAAATAATACCCCTTACGAGTACAACAAATAATATTCCTTACCTTGAAAGGAAGAGTACTGGATATAGGAGTAGTGAAGTAGCAGAACACTTTTTTTCTCTCTCTATAATTTTCTCGCTCTACAGTTTCAGTGAATTCGTAAGAAATAATGAAGGACTGAGCTTCTATTTATAGAAGAATGGACTGCATAGTAACTAATTCATGAACAGTCCAGATTGATTTACTTTTAAACGGACGGTCCAGATTGATTTAATAAAATATTTTAATAAAATAAAATCTTTTAAATAAAATATAATATATATTATATATATATAAATTCACGGGTCATTACCCCCGTGATACAACCTGCCAAATTTCGTGTCTGCTAACTTTCAAATTCTCACATGTATATATATATATATATATATATATATATATATATATATATATAAAAAAAGTACTCCCCTCCTAATTATTCCCCCCCCCCCATTTCCCGTAACCAAAAATGTCTTCCAACCAAGACTTTGCCAAACACATGGGTCCTCCTCGTGGGCCCCCACCTTTTATTATATATATAACCTCCTACCGATTATTTTGAAAAATGGGTAAATAGAGGTCCATAAAATAAGCAAAACTGAGTAACTTCTCACATAAGTATCAATAATCAATACCGTGTGCTACTATGCAACCACGCGTATTACTGTACTTTTACTACCAAGTAGTTCAACAGTATTAACGGTAAAACTTTCGCCGTTATGTTCAATAAAAATATTTTTGTCATTTTCTCAATCCGACAATAATTTCGTTGTGGGGTCCACCAATGATTGCGTCGTTGTACGATTATTCCCTGCTAAAACGAATATTCCCCGACCAATTGAATATAATACAAACTTGCATACTTTGTAAAATTTATAAATATTACCCACAACTATAACATTATATCAAATCCACACCATAATATTTAAAAAAATATTTCGAGAAATTTAAATATTTATTCATAAAATCTGGGGTCTCACAACTTCCCCTTCTTATGAAATTTTGCCCTCGAAATTAGGGCACGTACCTGGTATGTCGAAGAGGTAAGGATACCTTGATTTCATTTCAGATTCTAACTCCCAGGTCATTTCCTCAACATCGTGGTTTCTCCACAAAACTTTAACTTGAGGTATAACCTTGGAGCGTAGAATATGTTCTTTCTTATCCAAGATTTGAACAAGAACCTCTTCATACGTCAAATCTTCCGCTATTTCGTCCGGTTCTAACTCAATAATGTGGTTCAGGTCTTCCACATATTTACGTAACATGGATATGTGAAAAACGTTATGAACATGAGACATACTTGGCGGTAAAGCGAGTCTATAGGCCACAGTTCCTACTCGATCGAGGATTAAAAATGGGCTAATGAATCGAGGATTGAGCTTTTCGCTCTTTCCAAATCTCGTAACTCATTTCCATTGAGCAACACGTAAGAACACATGATCTCCAATATCGAATTTCATATCCTTTCGATGAAGATCAACATAACTCTTTTGTCGATTTTGTGAGATTTTTATACGTTGTCGGATCGTTTGAATCTTTTCCGTAGTCATACATACCAACTCCGGTCCCAACAACGTTGCTTCACCCACCTCACCCCAGCATACTAGAGAACGACACTTTCCAACGCTTCGAATGGAGCCATGCCAATACTTGCTTGATAGCTGTTGTTGTAGGAAAACTCCGCTAATGGTAAGAACTTGTCCCAACTTCCCTTGAAGTCAAGGACACAGAGTCTTAATAAATCTTCAAGAGTTTGAATAGTCCTCTCTGATTGTCCGTCCGTCTGAGGATGATATGCCGAACTAAATCGTAAATTCGTGCCCATAGCTTTTTTTTTTTTTTTTGCAAACTGACCCAAAATCTTGAAGTGAATCTTGGGTGTCGATCAGAAACTATGGATACTGACATACCATGCAATCTTACAACCTCGTTTATGTACATACGAGCAAGACGTTCAAGTGTATAAGTTTCTCGTATAGGTAAAAAGTGAGCAGACTTGGTCAATCTATTAACAATGACCCAAATTGCATCTATGCCTTGAGAAACCTTGGGAAGACCAGTAACGAAATCCGTGGTAATGTGCTCCCACTTCCATTCTGGAATTTCAAGTGGTTGCAATGGACCTTTTGGTACTTGATGCTCCGTCTTGACTCGTTGACACGCTAGACACCTTGAGATAAACAGCGATATCTCTCTCTTCATATTGCCCCACCAAAATGTATGTCGAAGATCATGATACATTTTGGTACTCCCAGGATGGATTACAAACGGTGTGTTGTGCGCCTCCATCATGATTTTATACTTTAACTCAGGATCATTAGGAACACAAAGTTTGGAGTTGACTCGAAGTATTCCTTCATCATCGATTCTTGCTTCTAGAATAACGCCCTCTTGAACCTTCGTCATTCATCTGCTCTGAGTATGTAGCTTGAGCGGCTTTAACTTTATCAATTAAAGTCGATTTTACTCGTACATTCGTTATCTTCACGTGGGTTCGTATATTCTCACTTGTAAACGCATACGATCTTCTACTCAACGCGTCAGCTATTACGTTCGCTTTTCCACGATGATATTGAATGGTACGATTGTAATCTTTAACAGCTCGAGCCAACGTCTTTAGCGGATGATACGTTCATTTTAAGTAAAGAAATATTTGAGGGTTTAGAAATGGGTTTTGTACTGAGGTCAATATAAAATTCAATTTCACGCTCTAGGGGTAGGCTAGGAAGTTTTCAGGAATACATCAGGAAATTTATTAACGATAGAAATATCATTCAAAACTGTGACTCTTATCCAAGACTTGGATAACACGTCACATTGACACCTATCAACTTGCCATCGTCATTCACAATGTCTCCTACGAAAAGTCTGGCTTCTGTGCATTCCACACAAGGAAGTCAACAACGAAAGGATCGGGGCTCTTTACTTATGGCTTGATATGACAATGATTGACTTTAGTGGTTTGGTTACTTTGAATTCGCATAACAGGTTGGTTAGGAGTATGAAAGTTAACAACCTTACAAAAAGTATGATGAGTAGTTAACCAATCGATTCCTAAAATCACATCAAAATCAAGTATTTTCAAAGAGGTAAGATCGACAGGTAACGTGAAAGTGTCGATTTGAATCAAACAAGATTTATAAATAGTGGAGGTAACGAAGGTTCCTCCTAACAGAGTTTTAACAGATAAGTCAAAGTCTAATTTCTTAAGAGTCAAGTTTAAACATTGAACACAACTAGGTGAAATACAAGAGTGGGTGTAACCGGTATCGAATAAGGTACAAACTTCGCAAGGGTTTATGATTAGCTTACCCGCGATAACTTCATTTGGGTTCCTCACTTGTTGGGAAGTTCTGACAACCACTCTCCTTTGAACTACCCGGCTTTGACTCGTCTGGGGCAGTATTTGGTGTCATCACTACCGCTGGAATTAACTTTTCTATTGGACATATTCTACCCTTAACTGCTTCATCGTACTCCTGATTCATGATCTGAATCATCAATCTTCGATTCATATCGAATTGAGATTGACCACTCTGTACAGGGTAACTCAAAACTCGATGTTGGGTTCTTCCAATTGCTGTCCAAAAAGAGAAATGTATATCATCTATTTTAGCCTTTTTGGATCGGACGTCTCTTTCTACAATATCAACATGTCGTGCGGCTTTTACCCACGCATCCTTCATTCTCACTCGTTCAGTTGTTTCTTCTTTCAGCTGATCCTTGATATTTGAATTCTCAGATTCCAACCTTAATATCTTACACTCTGCCAAAATGTGATTTTGTTCGAGCATCACATATCGGGTAACACAATTTTGAATTATTGCATCCCTTTGTTCCACGATCGCTTGCCATTCTTCAACCTGTTCTTCTAACTCATGAACACGATTTTGTAATTTTAAGTTTTGATCATAAACTTCTTCTAACCAATTCTCCTCAGGTTCTTCTTCTTCCTCTTCTTCCTCACTCTCAGCTGCTACCTCTGCAACTAGCTCGGGTGCAACGATTAGTTCTTCACTTACCACGTAGATATCTCTAATTTCTTCTTCGCCTGATATTACACTATCCTGATTGGTGATTAGAGGTGTCTCCACGATCTCATTCACTCCATTGTTGACATTTTCAGCTGTCATTTCCAAATACTGCCACAAAACAAGGGTTAATTAACATGTCACATATTATCAATATACTCTGACCAACCAATTAAATAACAAATAAACTTAGGTAGGTCATACTAGCAAAGAAATTTCCCGTCTCTCCCCTCCTAGTTCTAGTCTCACATTTTAGCCAGGGATCATATCCCTAAGCTCTGATACCAACTGTGACGCCCCCAAAATAGGTATACATCACCCATCTTGAGTCGCCAAATACATGGTACAAATGTCAAATACAACTTAATAATACAGCTGTCGTGTAAAATACGACAAAACATAAGCTGTGAGTTTTAATACAACCTTGTCTTCTAAACAGTATTCAAACTCAAAATAAGTCCTCAATACATTTATTTTCACACTATTTCATAGAATAGTGAGGACTACTAATGCTATTATCTGAACCGTCATTCCATTCCCCAACTAGTCCCCGCTACGTTCTCATTTCCTGAAGAGAACAATGAAAGCAAAAGGGTGAGCTCAACTAGCCCAGTAAGAAATATTATGACTAAGATAATGCAGAATAAATTATCATTAGCCTTCAACAATGTTAAACTGATAAAATACAATAGACATCAAGTTTAACTGCAGCGGATTAAGTAATTCATTAAAAGAGTCAAGTAGAGAATAAAATTTACTATCTTTTATGATTTAAAAGGTTTTTCATCACTTTTATCGCTGGGACTCAGCTTAATAAATAATCCACATCATCCCTGCACTACGACCAAGGATATTCATTAGTATAACAACCACAAATAATCCATGCACTACGGGCCAAGGATATTCGTGTATTCATCAATGGTCATGATCATGCCAATAACTGTCCATCAATGCACTACGGGCCAATGAGGACTTTTACCACATCATTTGTAATATTACGGTCATGATTACACTGAATAATCTCTAGTTATAATCATACCAAGTCCATCTATGCACTACATGCCACAGATGACTTTCAACAAAATATAAACATGAGGATGATGACAATGATATAAGAATTCAATAAAATAAGTTCAAGAATTAATTAATCTAGGAACCAATAACGTCCAAATTGTCAACATGATATTGCTTTGTGTAGTAAAATTCAAGAATGCTCAGAAGAATATTTCCATGAGAATATACTGAATGAAGCGCAAATATCAAGGATATTCCACTAATTTCATGGAGTATAAAGGCCAAAACTTTAATCAACTGAGTATAATAAAGAATAGAATAACAAAAGAAATCACCAGGCATACGATAGACCGCACAGACAGGTTATTCCAACAGAATAATAAATAACGGAACCAGGTCATGCGTAAACGCACCGACAGGATATTCTGACAGAATAATAAATAATGGAACCAGGTCCGGCGTAAACGCACAGACAGGATATTTCGACAGAATAATAAAGAATGGAATAACAGAAGAAATTCACCAAGTATAGGGTAGCCCGCGTATACAGGTTATTCCAACAGAATAATAAATAATGGAATAACAGAAGTTCTCTTCATGAATACAAAAGAAATAATACCCCTTACGAGTACAACAAATAATATCTCTTACCTTGAAAAAAAGAGTACTGGATATAGGAGTAGTGAAGTAGCAGAACACTTTTCTTCTCTCTCTATAATTTTCTCTCTCTAGAGTTTCAGTGAATTCGTAAAAAATAATGAAGGAATGATCTTCTATTTATAGAAGAATGGACTGCATAGTAACTAATTCATGAACGGTCCAGATTGATTTACTTTTAAACGGACGGTCCAGATTGATTTAATGAAATATTCTAATAAAATAAAATCTTTTAAATAAAATATAATATATATTATATATAAAAAAATTCACGGGTCATTACCCCCGTGATACAACCTGCCAAATTCTGTGTCTGCTAACTTTCAAATTCTCACATGTATGTATGTATATATATATATATATATATATATATATATATATATAAAACTAAAAGTACTTCCCTCCTAATTATTTCCCCCCCCCACCCCCACCCCCACCCCCACCCCCACCCCCATCCCCATTTCCCGTAACCAAAATGTCTTCCAACCAAGACTTTATCAAACACATGGGTCCTCCTCGTGGGCCCCCACCTTTTATTATATATATAACCTCCTATCGATTATTTTGAAAAATAGGTAAATGGGGGTCCATAAAATAAGTAAAACTAAGTAACTTCTCACATAAGCATCAATAATCTATACCGTGTGCTACTATGCAACCACGCGTATTACTGTACTTTTACTACTGAGTAGTTCAACAGTATTAACGGTAAAACTTCTGTCGTTATTTTCAATAAAAATATTTTTGTTGTTTTCTCAATTCGACAATAATTCCGTTGTGAGGTCCACAAATGATTACGTCGTTGTACGAATATTCCCTGCTAAAACGAATATTTCTCGACCAATCGAATATAATACAACAACTTGCATACTTTGCAAAATTTATAAATACTACCCACAACTATAACATTATATCAAATCCACACCATAATATTCAAAAAAATATTTCGAGAAATTTAAATATTTATTCATAAAATCTGGGGTCTCACAACTTTGGTGGTAATCATGGCCAAGGCGATAAAAGTGGATATTTCAAGAAGAGGAGATTTAACAATGATGGAAAGATGTCAGCACCAACATCCGTTGTTAAGGAAGGAGAACGACCACCTATCATATGCTTCAAATGCGGAGGGGAGGGACATATCAGTCCAAATTACGCGATGCCATCTAAAGCGTGTTATAATTGTGGAAGAGAAGATCACCTAGCCCGATTTTGTCGTCCACCGAAGACAAGTCCAGTTAGAACGGTGATACAAAATATCGTCCCAGACAAGTCAAAACCAGTAGTTCAAGGGAGAACGTTTGTTATGACCTCCCAGAAAGCAAGAAAACCGAACGAGGTCATCACGGGTAAGCTTATCATAAACTCTAGCGAAGTCTATACCTTATTTGATACCGGTTCTACCCATTCTATTATTTCTCCTACTTGCGCTCAATGATTAAATTTGACTCCGGAGAAATTAGACTTTGACTTATCTGTGAAAACTCCGTTGGGAGAAACCTTCATTACATCCACTGTTTATAAGTCTTGTTTGGTTCAAATCGGTACCCTCACATTACCTGTCGATCTTATTTCATTAAAAATACTTGCATTTGATGTGATTTTAGGGATTGATTGTTTAACTACTCATCATGCTAAAATTAATTATTTTCGTAAGGTTGTTAGCTTTCATATTCCTAATCAACCTATTATGTGAATTCAAGCGACCAAACCATTAAAATCAATCACGGTCATCTCAAGCCATAAAGTTATTCGTTTATTGAAAAATGGATGTCAAGCTTTCTTAGCTCATGTCACAGATCTAAACAAAAATACGTCAGTTTTGAATGATATTTCTATTGTTAGTGAATTTTCTGACGTATTCCCTGAAGAACTTCCTGGCCTACCCTCAGAGCGTGAAATTAAATTTTGTATTGACCTTGAACCCGGTACAAAACCCATTTCCAAAGCCCCATATCGGATGGCTCCTATTGAACTTCAGAAGTTAAAGATTCAATTGCAGGAATTGTTAGATATCGGTTTCATTCGACCTAGTACTTCTCTTTGGGGTGCTCCTGTTCTATTCGTGAAGAAGAAATATGGAAGTATGCGACTTTGTATTGATTATCGGGAGTTGAATCATGTCACCATCAAAAATAAGTACCCGTTGCCTCGCATTGATGATCTGTTTGACCAATTGCAAGGAGCACAATTCTTTTCAAAGATCGATCTTCGTTCTGGATATCATCAGCTGAAGGTTAGAACTGAAGATATTCCAAAGACTGCCTTTAGAACTCAGTACGGGCATTATGAATTCTTAGTCATGTCTTTTGGATTGACTAATGCTCCTGCTGCCTTCATGGATATGATAAACAGAGTATTCAAGGAATATTTGGATCACTTTGTGGTCGTCTTTATTGATGACATCCTTATTTATTCTAAAAATCGTGAAGATCATGAACAACACTTGAGGCTGATACTCCAAAAGCTTCGTGAAAACAAGCTTTATGTCAAGTTGAAGAAATGCGAGTTCTGGATTGAAGAAGTGGTATTCCTTGGGCACGTAGTATCAAGTCATGGAATATCTGTAAGATCCCAACTTTTATAAATAAAGATGAATTTTCTATAAATATTATTTTTGAATATTATGGAGTTAATTTGATATAATATTATAGTTGTGGGTAATATTTATAAATTTTGCAAAGTGTGCAAGTTGTTATATAATATTCGATTGGTCGGGGAATATTCGTTTTAACAGGAAATATTCGTACAACAGCACAATTATTGGTGGACCCCATAACAGAATTATTGTCGGATTGAGAAAACGACAAAAATATTTTATTAAAAATAACGGCGGAAGTTTTACCATTGATACTGTTGAACTACTCGGTAGTAAAAGTACAGTAATACGTGTGGTTGCATAGTAGCACACGGTATTGATTATTAATGCTTATGTGAGAAGTCACTCAGTTTGATTCAATTATTGTCAGTTAATAATATGAATTATTTAGCGATAATGACGTTTTGTTTTATTCGTATTATTAACGTAATAAAATAGAAACATCTTTTTATATAAAACAGAATACTTTTTTAAAGTTATTCTATAAATAGAATATATTATATTTTATTTAAAAGATTTTTCTTTAAATATGGACCGTCAGATTAAAGTAATCAATCTGGACCGTTCATGGATTAGTTACTATGCATTCTATTTTTCTATAAATAGCAGCTCATTTATTCATTATTTCTTACGAATTCACTGAACTCTAGAGAGAGAAACTATAGAGAGAGAGAAGAAGAGTATTCTGCTACTTAACTACTTCCTTATTTCAGCTCTTCTTTAAAACGGTAAGGGGTGTTATTCTTTCTTATTCATGAAGAGAACTGTTGTTATTCAATTTCTTATTATTCTGTTGGAATAACCTGTATACGCGGTCTACCCTATACTTGGTGACATTCTTCAATTATTCTGCTGGAACATTCTGTCTATGTGTTTTACACCGGACCTAGTTCCATCTTTATTATTATTCTGTTGGAACATCATGTCTGTGTGTTTTACATCGGACCTGGTTCCGTCTTTATTATTATTCTGTTGGAATATCCTGTCTATGCGTTTTACGCCGGACCTGGTTCCATTATTTATTATTCTGTTGGAATAACCTGTCTGTGCGGTTTATCGCATGCATGGTGATTTCTTTTGTTATTCCATTCTTTATTATACTCAGTTGGTTAAGTTTTGACTTCTATACTCCATGAAATTTGTGAAATATCCTTGATAATTGCGTTTCATCCAGTATCTTTTCATGAAAATATTATTCTAAGCATTCTTGAATTTTACTCCACAAAGCAGTATCATGTTGACAATTTGGACGTTGTTAATTCTTGGATAAATTAATTCTTGAACTTGTTTTATTGAATTCTCATATCATTGTCATCATCCTCATGTTTATAAAATGTTGAAAGTCATCTGTGGCCTATAGTGCATAGATGGACTTGGTATGATTATGACTAGGGATTATTCGGTATAATCATGACCGTAATATTACAAATGATGTGGTAAAAGTCCTCATTGGCCCGTAGTGCATTGATGGACAGTTGTTGGCATGATCATGACCATTAATGAATACACGAATATCTTTGGCCGTAGTGCAGGGGTGATTCGATGATGTGGATTATTTTATTAAACTGAGTCCCAGCGATCACGGTGTTGAAAAACCTTTTAAATCATAAAAGATAGTAGAGTTTATTTTCTACTTGACTCTTTTAATGGATTGCTTGTTCCGCTGCAGTTAAACTTGATGTCTATTATATTTTATCAGTTTAACATTGTTGAAGGCTAATGATAATTTATTCTGCATTATCTTAGTCATAATATTTCTTACTGGGCTAGTTGAGCTCACCCTTTCTTTCACTGTTCTCTTTAGGAAATGAGAACGTAGCTGGGGCAAGTCGAGAAACGGAGTGATGGTCCGAATGATAGTATTAGTTAGTAGTCCTCACTATTCTATGTAATAGTGTGTTAATAAATGTAATGAGGACTCCTTTTGAGTATGAATACTCTCTAGAAGATAATATTTGTATTCAAACTCACAGTTTATGTTTTGTCGTATTGTACACGACAGTTGTATTAATAAGTTGTATTTGTATTCTGTACTATGTATCTGACGACCCAAGATGGGTGGTGTATACCTAATTTTGGGGGCGTCACAATATCTGTTGACCCAACAAAGATTGAAGCTATTCAAAGCTGGGAGCAACCCAAATCAGTGACCGAAGTACGTAGCTTTCTTGGCTTAGCTGGTTATTATCGGAGATTCGTGGAAGAATTTTCTCAAATCGCTACTCCACTAACTCAGCTGACTCGAAAAGATACAAAATTCGGTTGGAGCGAGGAATGTGAGAATAGTTTTCAAGAACTCAATAGAAGACTTATTTCAGCACCTGTTCTGACCATACCATCTGGCTCGGAGGGATTTGTCATCTACAGTGATGCTTCGGGCAAAGGGTTAGGATGCGTTCTCATGCAACATGGGAAAGTCATAGCCTATGCCTCTCGACAACTCAAAGAATATGAGAGAAATTATCCTACTCATGATCTAGAGTTGGCAGCAGTCGTTTTTGCACTAAAGATTTGGAGGCATTACTTGTATGGGGAGAAAGTGGAGATCTTTACGGATCATAAAAGCCTCAAATATTTCTTCACCCAAAAGGAACTTAACATGCGGCAACCACGTTGGCTTGAACTGTTGAAAGATTATGATCATACCCTCCAATACCATCTTGAAAAAGCGAACGTGATAGCTGACGCATTGAGTAGAATATCATATGCGGGTACGAGTGCGATATTATCAACGCAAAGGGCCATTTCGTGTGACCTGCAAAGGATAGAGATAGAGTTAAAGACTCCGGGAGCCCATGTGATGATGGCGAATATACGAGTAGAACCGACTTTAATTGATAAAGTTAAAGCTGCTCAAGCTACAGACCTGGAGCTGGTGCGTATGAGGAAGAAAATGCAAGAAGGTGCTATGCCGGAAGTAAAAATCGATGAGGAATGAATACTTCGAGTCAACTCTAGACTTTGTGTTCCTAACAACCCTGATTTAAAGTATAACATCATGATGGAGGCGCACAACACACCGTTTGTAATCCATCCTGGGAGTACCAAAATGTATTATGATCTTCAACATACATTTTGGTGGGGCAATATGAAGAGAGAGATAGCGCTGTTTATCTCAAGGTGTCTAACGTGTCAACGAGTCAAGGCGGAGCATCAAGTACCAAAAGGTCCATTGCAACCACTTGAAATTCCAGAATGGAAGTGGGAGCACATTACCATGGATTTCGTTACCGGTCTTTCCAAGGTTTCTCAAGGCATAGATACGATTTGGGTCATTATTGATAGATTGACCAAGTCGGCTCATTTCCTACCTATACGAGAAACTTATACACTTGAACGTCTTGCTCGTATGTACATAAACGAGATTGTAAGATTGCATGGTATGCCAGTATCCATAGTTTCTGATCGAGACCCAAGATTCACTTCACGATTTTGGGTGAGTTTGCAGAAAGCTATGGGCACAGATTTACGATTTAGTTCGGCATATCATCCTCAAACGGACGGGCAGTCGGAGAGGACTATTCAAACTCTTGAAGATCTATTAAGACTCTGTGTCCTTGATTTCAAGGGAAGTTGGGACAAGTTCTTACCATTGGTGGAGTTTTCCTACAACAACAGCTATCAAGCAAGTATAGGCATGGCTCCATTCGAAGCGTTGTATGGAAGAAAGTGTCGTTCTCCAGTATGCTGGGATGAGGTGGGTGAAGCAACGTTGTTGGGACCGGAGTTGGTACGTATGACTACGGAAAAGATTCAAACGATCCGGCAACGTATAAAAACCTCACTAGATCGACAAAAGAGTTATGTCGATCTTCATCTAAAGGACGTGGAATTCGATATTGGAGATCATGTGTTGTTACGTGTTGCTCCATGAAAAGGAGTTACGAGATTTAGAAAGAGAGGAAAGCTCATTCCTCGATTCATTGGCCCGTTTTTAATCCTTGATCGAGTAGGAACTGTGGCCTATAGACTAGCTTTACCGTCAAGTATGTCTCGTGTTCATAACATTTTTCACATATCTATGTTACGTAAATATGTGAAAGACCCGCACCATATTATTGAGTTAGAACAGGACGAAATAAAGGAAGATTTAACGTATGAAGAGGTTCCTGTTCAAATCTTGGATAAGAAGGATCATGTTCTACGCTCCAAGGTTATACCTCAAGTCAAAGTTTTGTGGAGGAACCACGATGTTGAGGAAATGACCTGGGAGTTAGAATCTGAAATGAAATCAAGGTATCCTTACCTCTTCGACATATCATGTACGTACCCTAATTTCGAGGGCGAAATTTCATAAGAAGGGAAGATTGTATGACCCCAATTTTTTTTAATAAAGATGAGTTTTCTATAAATATCATTTTTAAATATTATGGAATGAATTTGATATAATGTTATAGTTGTGGGTAATATTTATAAATTTTGCAAAGTATGCAAGTTGTTGTATAATATTCGATTGGTCGGTGAATATTCGTTTTAACAGGGAATATTCGTACGACGGCACAATCATTGGTGGACTCCATAACGGAATTATTGTCAGATTGAGAAAATGACAAAAATATTTTATTAAAATAGCGGCGGAAGTTTTACCGTTAGTACTGTTGAAGTACTCGATAGTGAAAGTACAGTAATACACGTGGTTGTATAGTAGCACACGGTATTGATTATCGATGCTTATGTGATAAGTCACTCAGTTTTGTTTATTAGTATTATTAATGTAATAAAACAGAAAAAAATTTTATATAAAACATAATACTTTTATAAAGTTATCTGTTTTATTAGACTATAAATAGAATATATTATATTCTATTATGCATAGTATTTTGCATAGTAAAATCTTTTTATATAAAACAGAATAATTTTATAAAGTTATTTGTTTTATTAGATTTTAAATAGAATATATTATATTATATTATGCATAGTGCCTGTATAGTGTTTACATAGTAAAATTTTTTTATATAAAACAGAATATTTTTATAAAGTTATTCGTTTTATTAGATTATAAATAGAATATATTATATTTTATTTAAAAGATTTTGCTTTAAATATGGATCGTCCGATTAAAAGTAAATCAATCTGGACTGTTCATGAATTAGTTACTATGTAGTCTATTCTTCTATAAATAGAAGCTCATTCCTTCATTATTTCTTACGAATTCACTGAAACTCTAGAAAGAGAAATTATAGAGAGAAAGAAGAAAAGTATTCTGCTACTACACTACTCATATATCCAGTACTCTTCTTCTTAAGGTAAGGGGTATTATTTTTTTTATATTCATGAAGATAACTTCTGTTATTCCATTATTTATTATTCTGTTGGAATAACCTGTATACGCGGGCTACCCTATACTTGGTGAACTTCTTTTGTTATTCCATTATTTATTATACTATTGGAATATCCTGTCTGTACGTTTTACGCCGAACCTGGTTCCGTCTTTATTATTCTGTTGGAATATCATGTCTGTGCGTTTTACGCCGGACCTGGTTCCGTCTTTATTATTCTGTTGAAATATCCTATCTGTGCGTTTTACGCCGGACCTGGTTCCGTCTTTATTATTCTGTTGGAATATCCTGTTTGTGCGTTTTACGCCGGACCTGGTTCCATTATTTATTTTTCTGTTGGAATAACCTGTCTGTGCGATCTATCGCATACTTGGTGAATTCTTTTGTTATTTCATTCTTTATTATATTCAGTTGGTTAAAGTTTTGGCTTTTATACTCCATGAAATTAGTGGAATATCTTTGATATTTGTGCTTCATCCAGTATCTTTTCATGGAAATATTCTTTTGAGCATTCTTAAATTTTACTCTATAAAGCAGTATCATGTTGACAATTTGGACGTTGTTGGTTCCTGGATAAATTAATTCTTGAACCTGTTTTATTGAATTCTTATATCATTGTCATCATCCTCATGTTTATATTTTGTTGAAAGTCATATGTGGCATGTAGTGCATAGATGAACTTGGTATGATTATAACCAGGGATTATTCGGTGTAATCATGACCGTAATGTTACAAATGAGGTGATAAAAGTTCTCATTGGCCCGTAGTGTATTGATGGACAGTTGTTAGCATGATCATGACCATTGATGAATACACAAATATCATTGGCCCGTAGTGCATGGATAATTTGTGGTCGTGATACTAATGAATATCATTGGCCGTAGTGCAAGAATTATGTGGATTATTTATTAAGCTGAGTCTCAGCGATAAAAGTGATGAAAAACTTTTTAAACTATAAAAGATAGTAGATTTTATTCTCTACTTGACTCTTTTAATGGATTGTTTGTTCCACTGCAGTTAAACTTGATGTCTATTATATTTTATCAGTTTAACATTGTTGAAGACTAATGATAATTTATTCTGCATTATCTTAGTCATAATATTTCTTACTGGGCTAGTTGAGCTCACCCTTTCTTTCACTGTTCTCTTCAAGAAATGAGAACGTAGCCGGGACTAGTCGGGGAACGGAGTGACGGTCCGGATGATAGTATTAGTAGTCCTCACTATTCTGTTAAATAGTGTGATAATAAATGTAATGAGGACTTATTCTGAGAGTGGATATTGTCTAGAAGACAGTATTTGTATTAAAACCCACAGCTCTCTTGTTGTATATTAAAGATTGTATTTGTATTCTATACCATGTATTTGGCGACTCAGAATAGGTGATGTATACCTATTTTGGGGGCGTCACAGAAAACTTGACCACTTTTTCAGCCAAAATTTTCTGTCCAAAATTGGCTTGATTTGGACGGGAAAAAATTTAAAAAAATAATATTTTTATAATTCTCATATTATCCTCAAATTTTAATATAATAAATTTTAAATTACAACCCATTTTCCCAATTTATTTTTAGGGCAACAACCTTCAGGTAACATATCGTCAAACAATCTTTAAGCCATCTTAACTTTATCTGACTTGCCAAAACACCATTAGCGTGCTATACGTAACTACATCAGGACTGAAACCCTTCTCTTCCATCTCTCTAAACCTCATGTGAGCTTCATCAAGATCAACATTCTGTTAAGTTTATAATATTCATGAACGCAATTAAATTGCACAAAATAAGCGAAAACGTGTAAAAATCAGAGTTTAAAATTTTACAAATCATATACCCGGATCATCCTTTATGCACAATTATTAATTAAACGAAAAGATAAAGAACAAAAATCATATCCTTGAAGATTCGAGCTTCCTTAGGTACGAGTTCACCTCCAAATCCTTTCGCGTTCAACTTGAATCTACCGAGTTTGGTTCCTTCCTTTGATCAACGTTAGCCACCCAAGTGTTTGGCCTCTAGAGCTGATCCACCAAGGAAGAACAAAAATTCAAGAAAAGATGGGTGTTTGACAAAACCCTAGTTTTCTATCTCTATAGAAAAAGAGCGTACTCTCCCAACTATTGAAATTATGTATTCGTTGAAAACGTCAACCACCACCACCCATAATAAGACTCCTCTTATTTATAGTTGTGGACAACTCTTTTTAACAATTAAGGAATTGAGTTTTATTTTAATTAATTAAATTCTTTTAATTAATTAGGCTACTAATCTTATTAGGAATAATTAATTAAAATCTTTTAATTAATTTACCTCATAATCTTATTAGGAATATATGAGAGTACTTTTATTAATTAATTTCCAAACTCCTTTAGGAATTAAATAATAATAGTAGTAATAATAATAAGACTCCTCGTATTAATTTATATTTAATATTTTTAAAATATTAAATAATAAATATTAAGTTATTTAATTTATTCTATCACCATAGATTAAATTAAATATACTTAACTTATTATTACGATTATGCCATTAACTTCTTAAATAATTATTCTTCCTTTTATGGTGTGACCCTTTAGGTTCTCCATATTAAACCGGTTGTGAATAAATCAATTAGAACAATTCTAATCTTATTTAAATAAATAAATTAAACTATTAATTTATTTAAATAAATAATATTTATTCTACAATAGGGATAAGTCTCCCTAGCGATCAACGACTTTACAGATAATATAGATTTCAACATTAATCATAAAAGAACCTTTGAGTAAATAGTTACCGTACAATTCAATCCTTCCACCATACAATATCCCAATTAAATATAAGATATAGAATTACTGTCAAGTTTTATTTTATTTAATTATATGTATTTCGACTCTTAAATACACAACTTCAAATAATACAAATTAAAAACTCATTTCTAATTTCATTCTGCCTTGGCCAAGGATTACTGCGTTGTCATTTATCGAATCACATAGGATATTTCTCTTCTTTTACTAGAAGTGGTAGATTCTTTATTGATCATACATTATCTCCATACACAACTTATTATACCCAAGCACACCTTTTGATATACCCTAAGGGTCTTAAGAAATAAGTCAAAGTATAACTCATCATACACAAGATACTATGATGATCTCAAGTCCAAAGATCACTTGTACTACTATCACTACAGGAATTCCTATTGACAGACAAGTAAAACTCCATTAGGTATTCCTTAGCGAGCCACGTTCAGTGAATTTATTCTCCAATAATATGTACCAATCTATCCGGATTCACTAATTCCTAATTTAGTAATCCAACGATTGAAAACTATTTTAGTTTTAAGCTTTCTAAGAATTTAAATCTCATTAGAATGATCATCATCATTATTCTAACAACATTGCTTAAAACTATGGGTTTATCACATATTATAAAACAGCATCATGTAGATAATAAAAAACTTTTAATAAATTAATACTTTTTATTAATAAATGAATAAGATTGTTACAAAGTATATGTTTTATCATCAAACATGATTAGCTTGTGTGCATACTACTTTCACATTCTTCCCTAGGCAATTGATTAAAGAGTTGTAAGAGATGACATCAGGCTGACAATCACTGTTCTCGAGTTCTTCAAAAATTTTAATTGCCTCATCAATTTTTCCCGCTCTACCAAAACTGGATATCAAGATGTTGTAAGTAAATATGTCTGGAGAAGAACCATCCTGTTTTATTTTTTCATAAAGATCATGAAGATGGGATAACCTGCTTTAATTTACCAGGAGCAAAGAACATTGTATTATACATAAAAGTATCAATACTTAAAACCTTTTTCAAGTATCTTACTCAGCAATTCTAAAGCCTCTGTAATCTTCTTTGCATTGCATAAACTCTCCAGTCTCCAACATGGATAAATATGCATCCCTATCTCCGTAATCATGCAAGTTCCATGTATTGCAGAACAGCCTGTGAGCCTCACTCGCGCATGACCCAACTTACTCAGCATCATCACAAGATATGCATATTGCGACTTATTTATGTACTTTTTTGACATTTCCACAACCTCATCAATTCTACCAAGCTGCCCTTCTGAAGCCAGAACATTCAAAATTACACTGTAAGTGAATTCATTAGGTCCACAATCATTTTCCATCATTTTAGAGAAGAGAAAGATTGTCTTGTCAACCATCCGGCTCTTAGCAAGCACCTGGATCATAGTATTGTAAGCAAATAAATTTGGAGAACAACCTTTTGATAGCATTTCCTGAAAGAGTCAGTGCTTTCTCAGGCTGTCCCAATCTTCCGGTCATTCTAACTAGAATTGTGTATGTATACTCATCAGCCTCGCATTGTTTCCGTTTGTATTTGATAATGAAATTTTTTTTCTTTAATTAAATTTATCTTGCATATTTTTATTCATAGTTCAATGATTATAATTAATAGAAGGATAAATTTATAAAAGTGATATTTTTCTTTTCTTTTTATTGGAACTCAAAAACGCAAGAAAAGAAAATTTTTAAATTTTCTATTAAAAACTCACAAACAACACAAAGAAAAACTTCAAGAGTTTTCTATTCTTTTTTTTTCTGTTCTAATTTAAATTTTCTATTCTTTTCTTTTCCGTCCAAAACTCAAAAACAGAAAGGAGTCCCTTTTTTAAATTTACAAACTTTAATTATATAATTTTATTTAATGTTAAACCCTAAATTAATTCAAATAGCTTGATAATAAAACCTTGACGATAAACTTGAGAATTTTGTATCATGTCATACTAGCATAAATTACAATTGAGACTCTTTTTGTTGAACCCCAACTATATTTTAATCTAAGTAGTAAGGATTTTTAACCAAGCTAAATATGTATATATATATATATATATATATATATATATATATATATATATATATATATATATATATATACTCTTAGATGCGCAATTATTCACTTGGAAGCGTTGATATATTCAATACATATCAGTCTTTTTATATATGGGATTCCATCAATGACGGAACGAGCTATATGTGAAGCTCGTACTTGTTTATGTAATTGAGTCAACCAGGCTCACTAACATAATCAAACACAATGGAAATTATGTAATTTTGATAAAATAAATAAATAAATAAATGGGGAGTAGATTAAGAAATTTGGATTGAAATTAAATAATTCAAATTTTAAAATGATAAACTAAGTCGGCACATTTAATACACAACTACGCAAGAATTAAATAATTCAAGCTTTAAAATGATAAACTAAGTCGGCACATTTAATACACAACTACAAATACAATATTAGTGCGATTATTTGACTTTGAAACTAATAAATTTCGTAATTAATATCACACCTGTACTTTTTAGATGGTTTATACTTTTCAAAGTTGTATTTTCTAAAATTATAATTCCTAAATAAGTGTCGTTTAAAATTTTTGAATATGAATTAAGAAAGTCATTTAATACTTTCATTTAATAATTAAAATCTGTGTGAAATTCCATCACTATCCCTTTATAGGAAGTTGAAAACTGTTAATACTAAGGGTGAAAATTTCTTAAGACAATGAGAGAATGTAAAGGTGATATAGGAAAATAAATAATTTATTCTCCTAAAAAGTTGTAAACGACACAATTTGAAACAAATTTTTTCTTCCAAAACGTCACTTATTTAGAAATGGAGGGAGTATTAATTTAAACTTAATAATATCTCAAATTAACTTTAAAAATTTTAAAATTACTCCCTCCGTCCCAAATTAACTGCTCAGTTTTGACTTTTTTAAGTCAAATTGACTATTTTTAGAATTAATAATTAAGCATAGATAAATATATTTCTAAAATTATAAAAATTAGGATTAGTAATAAATTGTATATACTTTCTTTTGGTTATAATCTCTTTAACTATATTTTAGCAAAAATAGTAAAAAAATTAGTTTTAAAAATGGTCAATTTGACTTTAAAAAGTCAAAACTGAGCAGTTAATTTGGGACGGAAGGAGTATCTTATATTTTAGGATGGAATATTAATATTCTAGCCTGACAAATAAACCATTATAAGTTAAGTTGGTACCTAATCTATAGGCCCCAATAATTGTCTAGCATCAAGTATGATTATTTGACAATCCACCAATCAATTATTATAATGTCCTTTTAAGTAAAAGTTAAATCAAATTATAAACCAATTAGCAGTCTCTTATGGCATATTCATACATCAAAACTACTGGTTTGGCCATATTATGATATTGTCAACCCAAATTATGTCATTAAGTTTTCAGTTCTACTGACCCATAACAAGATTTACTGTTTTATACATCATTCTGCTAGAAATGGTGGCATTTTTGTTAGTACGATAAGAAATATAGTAATATGATAATACTTAAACTATGTTTGTTTTCAAGGATTATAATTCCGAGATTATAATTCCAAGACTAATAATCCTATGGTTATAATTATAATATCAAGACTATTAAATCATTTTATAATCCTGAGACTAATAGTCCCCAAGCCTAAATTTGAAAACAAACAAGACACTTGAGATTAATAATCGTATCCCAAGTATAATCATTACAAACAAACATAGCCTTAATCAATTAAAAATAAAAGCAATGACATGGTTAAAAATTCATGTCAGTTTATAGTCTAAAAGTATAAATATTTTTTTTTAAATTTTTGAACGGACAAAAAAAAATATCTCCAACTTTGGAACAGAGAAAAAAATAATGTCACATAATTCCACCCTTTGAATGCTATGCTTATTTTCTTATTCCTATTGAACAAAAAAAAAAAATCTGTTAAGTTTCTTACAAGGAAGTGAGGTGCAGATTTTCTTCAAATGAAGGATGATAACAAAGTTGAAGAATGTCTCCCAAAATGTCACCATTTCTAGCAGAATGATGGCACACGGCACTTCATGGTCTCTCAAATAAACACGCATGTTTTTATTCAAACCTTCCAAGATTATATTACCACTAGACACTAGAAAACATCACCATTCTACAGACAAGGTTGCAAATAATTCCCCCAACATGTAGACTTCTAGCCAAAATTAATTCAGACCAGCAGCATGTAGACTTCTAGCCAAAATTAATTCAGACCAGCAGCAATTTCCAAGAAAAACTGGATAAACAAGTCGAAGCAAGACACTACACTGGCCGTGTGGCCGAAGCAAAAAGTTCAGCGGCACATAACCAAACAAATTCATCACTTTTTTCGTTTACCTGTGATTTCCAGCTGAAAATTTCGACAAATTTTAGCTTAACAGTTGACATTGAATCGAACTATCGAAGCAACAAGGTGCAACCTTAAGCATCTGTAATAAGAAGCCTAGTATGCCAGTATATACAAACTTTAAACCACAATAATTAAACTAGTCGGCAGGATAATGTGCTACACTTGATCATCAAGTTTGGCTGCACATGTCACTGAATTTATTATGTCAAATCTATAAAAATATTTTAGTAATATATAAGAGTAGTGTGATAATTAATTAAACTCAAATTGGGCAAATGAACAAAATGCAAATCAATGATCTAGATTCTATACGCTTTGCGATACAGTTATTCACATGAACACACTACACAAACAAAATGACCATATAAACCTTAAAATGTCTTGCATTATATGAATCAAGATTGTCATAACCATGAAAACAAATTGCTATGAACTTACAAATGTATAATGAAGACGAGCTTCTCAAAATTTTCTTTTAATATTTCTAGTCTCACCGGAGTATGGATTGTTAGGAATTAGGATGAATCTCAATCATGACCTGCATCCCAGATGATCCATCATCAATATAATTGCAAAAATTAGCGTTCAGCAGATAAAGCTTCAAGGAAAACAAGAATTTGCCATTTTAGGCACAACAATTCCATCATAAAAAGGTAATATTTCGAGAAATTAAAGTGCAATTTTGTCATTTCATAATGACCAAGTTTTTCTATACTTGGCTTTTATATAGTCCACAGGTTACCCAAAGGCATATAAAAGACTTCACAGCCTGCATTAGAGAACAAGCTCCATTCCACCTGCTTCATCTATTGGGCACTAGTTCTTCAGCTATTTCTCATCATAAGAATCATGGGTACTCAAAATCCCAGGGTCCCATTTCTGTTCATCATGGTCATGCTCACCTTTACTCAGCTCTCAAATTGCCGCGATATGAAGAGAGTTACAATTGAAGGAACAGAGATGGAAATTAAACCAGAACCAGAATTCCGTTCCCCGTTTTCAATGCATTTTCCTGCAGCGGTTCCCATTGAAGCCAAAAATGATGGCGTCGAACCAATTTATGGTATGTCAGACCGGACTGTTCCAGGTGGACCAGACCCACTTCACAATTGATTAGCTTCTTCAAAAATATGATATGTCTTCAAATATACAAAATTTTGCAGTTTTCAGGTGTGAATGTGTGATATTAATGTTCTTTCCATGTATTTGTTTAATTTGCTCCCAGAGATATATAATATTACACACAAGTTAAATATTGATAACTTCTACAATTTTTGAAGATTTGTTATTCTACTAGAATGAATCAAGCAAACACCTTTTATTTGATTAGTATGAATTAAAAAAGGATATCTAATGTGTAAAACTTGAAAGTATACGAGAAGAGTGTAGCTATAGTGCCATAGTTTTTCATTTCCGACTAGGCCTACAATCGATCAGGATAACTCGGTTGTCAAAGAGCTACATCCTATTGCTTTCTGAATGATGGATTATAGAATTTTCTAATTATACACAAGTATCGACAGTAATAGTATAAGAAATAAAAAGTTGAACTTGGTGAAAAGGAAGTTATTTGTGGCAAAGAACACAGCAAACTGAAGTACAAATAAAACAACTAGAGTTGTTACAAAGAAATCAAAAAGTAAATTAATTAATCAGTAAAATAAATACTATGACAATTTAATGAATTGAGTACTCCATATTATTTTAGTTATACTGGGGCATATTCATACTCCCTTGATGTTTAACAAAAAGAAAAAGAAAAGAAAAGTCAAAGGATTTTAGAAACAGTACTAAGGCATACATATGTATATATTTTCTTACTCTGGATGGTCCAATGTTGCTTTCGAAAGACACTGACTGACAAAGAAATTTAAAAAGATTGATATGTATTTAAATTAAGCCTTATTAATTATAACAATTTTTTTCCTACTTCAGATAGCTATACTAGAAGACCAATTTTAGCAAAGGACAAGGTGAGGTAGTCATCCTTATATGTGCCATGCATAAGCAAACAGATCAGCGTCGTCACTCAGTGGGTCCACCGAGAAGACTGATGGAATTGGGATGATATAATGATTTTGCTGAGTATGTTTAAAAGAGAAGGTAGAGATTTCTTCATGTGTGGTATTCCATTTCCTATATCCTCACTTTGAAGATCTACTTATCCAAACTCCCAAGTAGTTTTGTACTTCCAAGTTGAATTAGGGTTTCTTATATTGTATTTATATATGGAGGGGATCTAACAATCGTAAGATGTACGAAATTTCCACAAGATAGTGAAACTGATCAACCGTCGACCGTGGAGTGAACCACGTAAATTTTGTTTCTTGTGTGATTATTTTCTTTCGATTTTCTATTTACTATTGTTTTCGCTGCGTTGTTATTCTCTAACATCTTTATGTTCCAGAACTCTAACTTTAGGTATATTTCTTTGTTTTCTACATCTAATTGCACAACTATCAATATTTAGTTCGATGCAACCCATCAATTTCTTTGTTTTCATATCTAATTGCAAAAAGTATTGGATGCTCCAACATCGTATTTTTACTAAATTATTTCTAAAACAATAAACTTGTTGATGTAACTAAAAACCTTATCTGAAATTTAGCTTTATTGCATCTAGATTTTAAGTGATTTTCTTATTATAAGCATCCATATAAAGCTATCTTTAGCATACCACGTCCTATCCTGTGTAGCTTAAGCGAGTTCTCGCATTTGTTCCACAAACTGAAAATAATTGGGATTCCAGGGAACACTTATTCAAACTGTGTTGCTTTTCCTATAAGATCTCCTATCAACTACTTTGTCCACACGGAAACACAAAATATATACATGCCATTGACTTAATTAAGGGGAAATACTATTGACTATATCTCTTGATTGTCCACGGACCTGGACATTTTACATGTCATGTGTAGATCACTAGATGTCAATACTATAGATCAAAACAGTGAAACAAGCCAGAATACTTTCCAAGTATGACTCTGTTCAAAGAAATAGAGATTTTAAATTATACTGTTTATCTCAGAATCTCAGTGGCAGAGAAAATAAGCTAAAATCGAGCTACAGAGTTAATAAGAAATGTATCAATGATGTATTACCTGCTTGTTTGTCCCTAAAATGCGGACCATCTCAAAGCAAGTATGCTTTTGCTCTACACTTCCTTGCAGTAGATTCACATAAGAATAAGATGTTTGAATCATTTGCAAATACCCCAACTTAAAGGAACAGAAAACATACCATGAAGTTCAGTATTAAATGACCTTCTGGATCCACAGATAAATTAATGGAAAGGACTTTCTGCATGACACGCTGAAATTTAGACCTCCACATCTGTTATTCAAAATCCAGAAAGAAAGAAAGGAGCCAGGAAAGTTAGTCAGAAGACACAGAACAACTACTGTTAAGATTGAAAGAAGAATGAAATCGATAAGATATCAAAAACTTCTATCAGATTTTAGCTCCAAAACACGTCAACATTTTCAAAATTTCTTGAGTCAAACTACTCGCCGTTTTTCAAATATTAGACTTTTAGTATTTCGAGCAACTTCAGATTGAGTAGACTATAACTAGGAAAGGGGCAAATGTCAAGATAGAGTTTGAAACCTGCACAGGAATGTTAATCTATCTGATGATTTTTGAAAAAAATATATATATATATATCTGAACCCCAATAACTAATCCATCTAGAGTTCAATTTTTAGTAACGTGACATCCTTAGTCATGTTAAATATGCATGCAGGTAATATAGAAGTAAAATCAGAAGTTATGCACCTGTCTATATGTACAGACTTGCCCAAGTTGAGAAAGAGTTTAGAAGCTCAAACATTTTAAACTAGTTAGTCATTTAATAAGACTCCTGAATAATGAGGCTAATTTAAAAGGTTGGGCTCCTTAAATCCTTGTAATCTGAAACGCCCATGAAGATCTTGAAGGCATCAGCCGTAAATATACCACCAAATAACAATCATAAGAAAGGAAATGGTTAATTTCAGGTTAAATGCTGTGCAACCCGAAACGTTCATTTCGTTACGTGATACAAATGCGCGTACGGGCATCTTTATGTAAGTTATTATAATTAGAAATTCTCTTAAAATCTAAATGTAATAAACCTATGTTTCGCAGAAAATATTCAGTTGAATCAACAAGTTAATCGTTTTATAAATAATTTCATATAAATGGAATGTTTGACCATCCAATGCTAAGTTATAATATGGATATTTGTGTAATTTTAGGTAAAACAACAAAGAAATTTTTCGGTACGCTAAATTTAGAGTATTGGTACAAAAGAGTACCATGTTTTGGTATGCAAATACCAATACGCGGTTTTCTAGGTCAATGAGAGAAGAAAGCTTGCATGACCGAAATCGTATGATTACCACATGAGTAAATTCCTTACTAACAAAATTGAAATTTGAACCTGAAAATGGACATGATAATAGCATGATTGCATGAGTGAAAAATAACAGTGAGAATGATATAACATCGCCACTGCTTGTGTATAATTACTCTCCTCTATATTAAAAGAAAAATAAAACAAAAACAAACACGCACACGCGTGCACACACACATAAGAGAAATAGAAGAAAAACTAACAGCAATCCTTCTGTACTGCTACTGGATTCACCATTAGCTATTCAAAGCAAAAACATAATACAAACTAATTAATTCGAAATATCAATGTTTAGACAAATTTTGCCTTTGACTGAAGCTCCTACTCATGTAAATACCTAGATCCCTACCAGGCTACCCTCAAATGGAGCCTCAGTGACATTATTGCACATTACAGGTTACATGCGAGGGGTTCCCTTAATACATGTGGAAAAAAATCGAAAGAAATGTCAAGAGTGAGTTTTTATAATATTTACACATATGTACGTTATAATTGTGAAGATTGATCCATAGCCAAAAGTGGCTATGGAGTTTGTAATAGCCAACACATCTTGTAACATTCAATATAATGGTGCATAAGGAGAATTTTATAAAAATCCCCACCGTATGCATCATTATGGTGCGTAGGGAGAATTTTAACAAATTATGTAATCATCATAATGGTGCCTACAAGAAGTTTCCATACGCACCATATTGGTGCATATGAGAAATTCCCAGGCAAATTCCCATAATGGTGTATATGGAGGGGATTTTTTTTAAATTGTGTACCGTTGTGTCAGGTGTGTGTCTGTGTGTTTGAGAAAGAGAGTACGAGGAACTGATCTGATGCAAGTTATGTGTGTGCCTGTGTACGTTCTCTGTGTATGTCTGTGAAAGAGAGGGGAAGAGAAAGAGAAAGTCATGACTAATTACCTATAACTTAAAAGTTGTATAAACTATAATAAGAAAGGTCGGACAAGACGGATGTCTATGATGCAAACTCAAGCAATTAAGGTTGGTTAATTTAGTACTAGTGAACAAGATTTTCCAAATAATATAAGGGAATATGTATGATTTTCTCTATGCAATAATGACGACACATGATTTCATATAATTGTCAGCAATTTCATATATAGTAGAAACTAGAAACTCGTATAACCAGAAAAATCGCAACTCCACCATGACAATACTAGCATAATAAATTAAAAAAATTGCACCACTCTGATTCAAGATTCTTTATTTATGCATTTTATGAACAAATAATCTTATGCAAAAACCGAACCATCGGCCCAATTAAAAATAGACCACAGAAATAACAACAACAACAACAACAACAACAACAAAAAATGATATTAAAAAATAAAATAACAATGGAATTATGTAAATATACTAGTACTGTGGCTGCACATACATAATATATGTATCCTAATCGAAAATTGAGATGGTTTTGAATATAGGCATAGCCTATTTAAAAAGCTACAAGATAACCTTTTGAGTTTATCACTAATTGACTGTTCGGAGCTGAAATTACACCACAATTTAATTTCCAGAACTCCACTCAATGGGGAAACTGGAAATCAAAACCACCAAAAAAAGTACAATTTTTTTTTGGCATACATCATAATTGCAACTTAATTCACATTGAATATAACTTCTAACACGATTCTACATGAATTTACTTTGTATAATTATACAAAAGATGAAGTATTGTGAGAAATTGAACTTACCATTAGAAGGGATTTCTTGCAGAAGCTAGGGTTTTAGAGGTAGAGCATTCTTCATATAATAACTAATGAGATGAGAGCTACAAGGAGTGAAGGAGTGAAGGAGTGAAGGAGAACGTGCATCTGACTCCTCTCTCTCTATATATAGACACCGGTAATTGAGGTAACGAAAAATTATATTAAAATTCAAAAAATACTAGGTTACTTACAAACTTTTTAGGACCTAAAATAATATTCAATCAGATATAATAATTATTATAATTCATCATAATAATTAATTATTTTTTAAAAATAAATATCTAAAAAAATTTAAATTTGTCTACAAAACTTATAAATTATCGATAATAAATTCAATAATTCACCACACTACCACAATAACAATTATAATTATAATAAATATTGTTATTATTATTATTGTTGTTGTTGTTGTTGTTGTTGTTTTTGTTGTTATTATTATTATTGTTATTATTATTGTTATTATTATTACTATTATCATAATTATTATTATAATTATTACAATTATTATTATTATTATTACTATTATAGTCATAAAAATAATTATAATTATAATTATTATTGTTATTATTATTGTTATTATTAATATTATGGTTATTATTGTTATTATTGTTATTATTATTATTACTATTATTATTACTATTTTCATAATTATTATTATAATTATTACTATTATTATTATTATTATTATTATTATTATTATTATTATTATTATTATTATTATTATTATTATTATTATTATATTATTAATATTACTATAATTATTATTACAATTATTATAACTATAATTATTATTATTATTATTATTATTATTATATTTATTATTATTATTATTATTATTATTATTATTATTATTATTATTATTATTATTATTATTAATACTATTATTATAATTATAATTATTATTATTAATTATTATAATTATTACTATTATTATAATTATAATTATTACTATTACTATTAGTATTATTATTGTGACGCCCCCAAAATAGGTATACACAACTCATTCTGAGTCACCAAATACATGGTACAAAATTCAAATACAAACTTAATTATACAGCTGTCGTGTAAAATACGACAATACATAAGCTGAGAGTTTAAACATGAATATCGTCTCATAGACAATATCCAAACTTAAATGGAGTCCTCATTACAATTATTATCACACTATTTTATAAAATAGTGAGGAATACTATAGTCACCATCTCGGATCATCACTCCGTTCTCCAACTAGTCCCAGCTATATTCTCATTTTTTGAAAAGAACAATGAAAGCAAAGGGTGAGCTCAACTAGCCAAGTAAAGAATATTATGACTAAGATAATGCACAATAAATTATCGTTACCCTTCAACAGTGTTAAACTGTAACTGATAAAATATAATAGACAACAAGTTTAACTGCAACGGAACAAACAATCCATTAGAAGAGTCAAGTAGAGCATGATATCTATTATCTTCTATGATTTAAAAGTTTATCATCAATTTTATCGCTGAGACTCAGCTCAATAAATAATCCACATCACTGAATTATCCATGCACTACGGGCCAAGGATATTCATTTTTATCACATCCACGAATCATCCATGCACTACGGGCCAAGGATATTCGTTAGTATCACCAATGGTCATGATCCGATACATAGTCATAATCATACCAATCAACAGACCATCTATGCACTACGAGCCAAAGATGAATTTCATCACAATATAAACATGAGGATGATGACAATGATATAAAAATTCAATTAAGTGAAAGCAAAGGATGAATTTTAAAATTTTATAATTCAATTTATCCAGAGTTCAAGAATGTTCAAAATTGTCAACATGATATTATTTTGTGGAGAAAAATTCAAAAATAATATTGTATTAAAAATAATTTAGACAGAAAAGAAATCAATTTTTATTATGAATAGTATCCCTGGTGAATAGTACCCAATTGAATAGTACTCCGACATGAAAAGATTAAAATTTAACAAGAATATCCAGAAAAATATTCCCGTGAAAGGATACTCGATGAAGCGCAAATTTTAAGAATATTCTACTAATTTCAAGGAGTATAAAATCATACTTTAACAAAATAAGTGTAGAATTCAGAATCTGAAATGAAATAATATTACTTACATACTACAGAGTATGGAAGAAAATATTATTTCAAACGAATATTGAACAAAAATAATATCCTTACCTTAAAAGAAGAGTACTTCTGAATGGTATAGCGATGATATTCTTGAATAAAACTTGCATTGTTTTCTACATTCAAAGCTTCTTTAAACTCTAAAGAAATACGCTCGATATTATAGAAGAAGAATTCTCTGATTCTGGTGTGATTTTTATTTCTAAACTAAGCCTCCTATTTATAGAAAAATTGTAGTATATTATTTAAAAAAAATAATCACGAACTGCACAGTAAGGAATCAAATGAATTCACGAGCGTCGACTGAATTTTTTTTTTTACTGTGCTGCACTATGCAGTACTATGCAAACAATAAAATATAATATATTCTATTTTTCATAAAAAATAAAACTTATAATATATATATATATATATATATATATATATATATATATATATAACAATAATAATACTCCCCTCGTGAATGTCCCCCCCCCCCCCCGTGATTAATAATATATATATATATATATATATATATATATATAATAAAATTGAGATAACTTTCTACCGACAGTTTTAAAAAATGGGTAAGTGGGGATCCATATAATAAGTCAAATTTATAATATATACTTCATAAAAATCTCCTTTATTTATCTCAATTCACTTGGCTTCACAAAACACATTTTTAATAACTTTCATAATTAATATTATAACTCGCAATATTAACAACTAGATCATTCCCAAGAAAGAGGAGGCTTTCCGATAATGACTTCTCCTTATTGACGCGCAATTAGGTGACCAAACCCCTTTCCTCGACAGAACTTTATAGACATTATCAATAATACAAATAATAATATGAATAACTTTGTCGTCTCAATTATTGATTTAATAATATAAAATATTATCACAGTAATTGAATCAATAACTTGAGATACTAGGCAGCAATTACTGTGGCAATAATTGAATAAAATTGAGTGACTTCTCACGACAGTATCAATAATTAAAGATATTGTACAATACTGTGTGCTACTATGCAACCACGCATATTACTATACTTTTATCACCGGGTATTTCAACAGTTTAACATTAAAATTTTTGCCGTTATTTTTATAAAAAAGTTATTTCTGTCATTTTTTAACTCCGACAATAATTTCGTTGTGAGGTCCACCAATGATTGTGCCGTCGTACGAATATTTCCTGATAAAACTATTTTCCGACCAATCGAATATTTTATGACAACTTGCTTACTTTGCAAAATTTATAAATATTAACCACAACTATAATATTATATCAAATCCACACCATAATATTCAAAATAATATTTAGAAGAAATTAATCTTTATTTATAAAAGTTAGGGTTTTACAATTATTATTATTTTTAGTACTATTATAATAATAATAATAATAATTATTATTATTATTATTATTATTATTATTATTTTTATTATTATTAATACTATTATTATAATTATTACTATTACTATTAGCACTATAATTATTATTATTATTATTATTATTATTATTATTATTATTATTATTATTATTATTATTATTATTATTATTATTATTAATGTTATATTGTTATTACTATTATTATTAGTAGTAGTAGTAGTATTAGTATTATTATTGTTATTATAATAATAATAATTATAATTATAATAATAATAATTATTATTATTATTATTATTATTATTATTATTATTATAATAGTACTAATAATAATTATTATTATTATAATAATAATAATAATAATAATTATTATTATTATTATTATTATTATTATTATTATTATTATTATTATTACTATTATAATTATAATTATTAATATTGTTATTGTTATTTTTATTTTTATTATTACTATTATTATAATAAATATTATTATTATTATTATAATTATTACTATTACTATTAGTACTATTATAATTATAATTGTTATTGTTATTGTTATTACTATTATTATTATTAGTATTATTAGTGTTATTATTATTATTTCTATTATTATAATTATTTTAATTATAATTTTTGTAAGACCCCAACTTTTATAAATAAAGATGAATTTTCTATAAATATCATTTTTGAATATTATGGAGTTAATTTGATATAATGTTATAGTTGTGGGTAATATTTATAAATTCTGTAAAGTACGCAAGTTGTTATATAATATTCGATTGGTCAGGGAATATTCGTTTTAACAGGGAATATTCGTACAACGGCACAATCATTGGTGGACCCCACAACGGAATTATTGTCGGATTGAGAAAACGATAAAAATATTTTATTAAAAATAACAGCGGAAGTTTTACCATTGATACTCTTGAACTACTCGGTAGTAAATGTACAGTAATACGTGTGGTTGCATAGTAACACATGGTATTGATTATTAATGCTTATGTGAGAAGTCACTCAGTTTGATTCAATTATTGTCAGTTAATAATATGAATTATTTAGCGATAATGAAGTTTTGTTTAATTCGTATTATTAACGTAATAAAACAGAAACATCTTTTTATATAAAGCAGAATACTTTATTAAAGTTATTCTATAAATAGAATATATTATATTTTATTTAAAAGATTTTTCTTTAAATATGGACCGTCAGATTAAAGTAATCAATCTGGACCGTTCATGGATTAGTTACTATGCATTCCATTTTTCTATAAATAGCAGCTCATTCCTTCATTATTTCTTACGAATTCACTGAACTCTAGAGGGAGAAACTATAGAGAGAAACTATAGAGAGAGAGAAGAAGAGTATTCTGCTACTTAACTACTTCCTTATTTCAGTTCTTCTTTAAAACGATAAGGGGTGTTATTCTTTCTTATTCATGAAGAGAACTGTTGTTATTCTATTTCTTAATATTCTGTTGGAATAACATGTATACGCGGTCTACCCTATACTTGGTGACATTCTTCTATTATTCTGTTGGAACATCCTGTCTGTGTGTTTTACACCAGACCTGGCTCCGTCTTTATTATTATTCTGTTGGAACATTCTGTCCAACATTCTGTCTGTGTGTTTTACACCAGACCTGGCTCCGTCTTTATTATTATTCTGTTGGAACATCCTGTCTGTGTGTTTTACACCGGACTTGGTTCCGTCTTTATTATTATTCTGTTGGAATATCCTGTCTGTGCGTTTTACGCCGGACCTGGTTCCATTATTTATTATTCTATTAGAATAACCTGTCTGTGCGGTCTATCGCATGCATGGTGATTTCTTTTGTTATTCCATTCTTTATTATACTCAGTTGGTTAAGTTTTGACTTCTATACTCCATGAAATTTGTGGAATATCCTTGATATTTACGCTTCATCTAGTATCTTTTCATGGAAATATTCTTCTAGGAATTCTTGAATTTTACTCCACAAAGCAGTATCATATTGACAATTTGGACATTGTTAATTCTTGGATAAATTAATTCTTGAACTTGTTTTATTGAATTCTTATATCATTGTCATCATCCTCATGTTTATAAAATGTTGAAAGTCATCTGTGACCTGTAGTGCATAGATAGACTTGGTATGATTATGACCAGAGATCATTCGGTATAATCATGACCGTAATATTACAAATGATGTGGTAAAAGTCCTCATTGGCCCATAGTGCATTGAGGGACAGTTGTTGGCATGATCACGACCATTAATGAATACACGAATATCCTTGGCCGTAGTGCAGGGGTGATTCGATGATGTGAATTATTTTATTAAGCTGAGTCCCAGCGATAACAGTGTTGAAAAACCTTTTAAATCATAGAAGATAGTATATTTTATTTTTTACTTGACTCTTTTAATGGATTGCTTGTTCCGCTGCAGTTAAACTTGATGTTCGTTATATTTTATCAGTTTAACACTGTTGAAGGCTAATGATAATTTATTCTGCATTATCTTAGTCATAATATTTCTTACTGGGTTAGTTGAGCTCACCCTTTCTTTCACTGTTCTCTTCAGGAAATGAGAATATAGATGGGACGAGTCGGGGAACGGAGTGATGGTCCAGAGGATAGCATTAGTAGTCCTCACTATTCTATGAAATAATGTGGTAATAATTGTAATAAGGACTCCTTTTGAGTATGGATACTCTCTAGTAGACAATATTTGTATTCAAACTTACAGTTATGTTTTGTCGTATTGTACATGACAGTTGTATTAGTAAGTTGTATTTAAATTCTGTACCATTTATTTGACGACCCAAGATGGGTGATGTATACCTAATTTTGGGGGCGTCACAGTTGGTATCAGAGCTTAGGGATATGATCCCTGGCTAAGATGTGAGAATAGAAATAGGAGGGGAGAGACGGGGAATTCCTTCGCTAGTATGACCCACCTAAGTTTATTTGCATGGTATTTAATTGGTCGGTCAGAATATAAGGATAATATATGACATATCAATTAACTTTTGTTTTGTGGCAGTATCTGAAAATGGCATCTGAGAATGTTGAGAATAGCAATGGAGCATAGGCGACTGTTGATTCTCCACATATCAATAATCAGGATAATGTGCATCAAGAAGGTGACAATCCTCATGCAAACAACAACACAGACCAGATGTTGAATGATGGAATGTTCAGAAGCTTTATGCAGTTCATGCAACAGCAGGCGAGAGCGGCTCCTGTCCAAAATATAGGTGGAAATACTGAAAACTCTTGGATGGTCACCGCTAAACAGTTCAAGGAGCTGGGACCACCAGAGTTTAAGGGAGAGCCAAAATCACTTATAGCGGAAACATGGATAAAGCAGATCACCAAGATATTTGATGTCTTAGGATGCTCCGAGGAGCAAAAGGTTCCCTTTACCGCCTTTATGTTGCGAGGAGAGGCAGATTACTGGTGGGAATCGATTAAGCGTACTCAACCTGCCGCACTGAAGATGTCTTGGGAGAAGTTCCAAGAGCTGTTCAATGACAAATACTTTCCTATAGTGTTCGTCACATGAAGGAGGTGGAGTTCATTAAATTGGAGCAGAATAATATGACCGTGTCGCAGTATGAGGCTAAATTTGCTGAGTTATCCCGGTTTGTGTCCTACTTGGTGGATAATGAAGAGAGAATGACGCGAATGTTTTTGCGAGGTTTGAAACCTGAGATACGTCAACATCTTATTTCTCATAAACTGTGTTTGTATTCAGATGTTGTGAATAGGGCTCAGTTAGTGGAGCGCGATAACGAGTCAACGCAACCAAAAGAGAGCAGTCGGCAAAATGATAATACCAGTAAGAGCAGTCATCGAAGCGGTGACAACAAGCGTGGAGGGAATCAACATGCCAGAAATGGTAACCACTTCGGTGGTAATCAGGGCCAAAACAATAAGAATGATCATTTCAAGAAGAGGAGATTCAACAATGATGGAAAGACGTCAGCACCAGCACCCGTTGTTAAGGAAGAAGAGCGACCACCTATCATATGTTTCAAATGCGGAGGGGAGGGGCACATCAGTCCAAACTACGTGATTCCGTCTAAAGCATGTTATAATTGTGGAAGAGAAGGTCATTTAGCTCGATTTTGTCGTTTACCAAAAACAAGTTCAGCCAGGATGGAGGCACCAAAGGCCGTCCCAGAAAAGTCAAAACCGGTAGTGCAAGGGAGAGCGTTTGTTGTGACCTCCCAGAAAACAAGGAACCTGAATGAGGTCATCACGGTTAAGCTTATCATAAACACTAACGAAGTCTATGCTTTATTTGATACCGCCAGTTCTACCCATTCTTCTATTTCTCCTACTTGCGCTCATCGATTAAATTTGACTCCGGAGAAATTAGACTTTGACTTATCTGTTGAAACTCCATTAGGAGAAACCTTCATTACATCCACGATTTATAAGTCTTGTTTGGTTAAAGTTGATACCCACACATTACCTGTTGATCTGATTTCATTAAAAATACTTGCATTTGACGTGATTCTAGGGATTGATTGGTTAACTACTCATCATGCAAAAATTGATTATTTTCGTAAGGTTGTTAGCTTTCATATTCCTAATCGACCTATTATACGAATTCAAGCAACCAAACCATTAAAATCAATCGCTGTCATCTCAAGCCATAAAGCTATTCGTTTATTGAAAAACGGATATCAAGCTTTCTTAGTTCATGTCACATATCTAAACAAAAATACGTCAGTTTTGAATGATATTTCTATTGTTAATAAATTTCCTGACGTATTCCCTGAAGAACTTCCTGGCCTACCCCCAGAGCGTGAAATTGAATTTTGTATCTACCTTGAACCCGGTACAAAACCCATTTCTAAAGTCCTATATCGAATGGCTCCTATTTAACTTCAGGAGTTAAAGATTCAACTGCAGGAATTGTTAGACATTGGCTTTATTCGTCCTAGTACTTCTCCTTGGGGTGCTCATGTTCTATTCGTGAAGAAGAAAGATGGAAGTATGCGACTTTGTATTGATTATCGGGAGTTAAATCATGTCACCATCAAAAACAGGTACCCATTGCCACGTATTGATGACATGTTTGACCAGTTGCAAGGAGCACAATTCTTTTCAAATATCGATCTTCGTTCTGGATATCATCAGCTGAAGGTTAGAACTGAGGATATTCTAAAGACGACTTTCAGAACTCGGTACGGGCATTATGAATTCCTAGTCATGTCCTTTGGATTGACTAATGCTCCTGCTGCCTTCATGGATATGATGAACTAGGTATTCAATGAATATTTGGATCACTTTGTAGTCGTCTTTATTGATGAGATCCTTATTTATTCTAAAAGTCGTGAAGATCATGAGCAACACTTGAGGCTGGTACTCCAAAAGCTTCGTGAATACAAGCTTTATGCCAAGTTGAAGAAATGCGAGTTCTAGCTGGAGGAGGTAGCATTCCTTGGGCACGTAGTATCAAGTCGTGGAATATCTGTTGACCCGACAAAGATTGAAGCTATTCAAAGCTGGGAGCAACCTAAATCAGTAACCGAAGTACGTAGCTTTCTCCGTTTAGCTGGTTATTATCGGAGATTCGTGGAAGGATTTTCTCGAATCGTTACTCCACTAACTCAGCTGACTCAGAAAGATATAAAGTTCAGTTGGAGCGAAGAATGTGATAAGAGTTTTCAAGAACTCAAGAGGAGACTCATTTCAGCACCTGTTCTAACAATACCATCTGGCTCGGAGGGATTTGTCATCTACAGTGATGCTTCGAGCAAAAGGTTGGGATGCGTTCTCATGCAACATGAAAAAGTCATAGCCTATGCATCAAGACAACTCAAGAAATATGAGAGGAATTATCCTACTCATGATCTAGAGTTGGCAGCTGTTGTCTTTGCACTTATAATTTGGAGGCATTACTTGTATGGGGAGAAGGTGGAGATCTTTACGGATCATAAAAGCCTCAAATATTTTTTCACTCAAAAGGAACTCAACATGCGACAACGACGTTGGCTTGAACTATTTAAAGATTATGATCATATCATTCAATACCATCCTGGAAAAGTGAACGTGGTAGCTGACGCATTGAGTAGAAGATCATATGCAAGTACGAGTGCGATATTGTCAACACAAAAGCCCATTTTGTGTGACTTGCAAAGGATGAAGATAGAGTTAAAGACTCCAGGGACCCACGTGATGATGGTGAATATACGAGTAGAACCGACTTTAATCGATAAAGTTAAAGCTGCTCAAGCTACAGACCTGGAGCTGATGCGTATGAGGAAGAAAGTGCAAGAAGGTGCTATGTCGGAAGCAAGAATCGATGAAGAAGGAATACTTCGAGTCAACTCCAGACTTTGTGTTCCTAACGACCCTGATTTAAAGTATGAAATCATGATGGAGGCGCACAACACACCGTTTGCAATCCATCTTGGGAGTACCAAAATGTATCATGATCTTTGTCATACATTTTGGTGGAGCAATATGAAGCGAGAGATAGCGCTGTTTATCTCAAGGTGTCTAACTTGTCAACGAGTCAAGGCGGAGCATCAAGTACCAAAAGGTCCATTGCAACCACTTGAAATTCCAAAATGGAAGTGGGAGCACATTACCATGGATTTCGTTACCGGTCTTCCTAAGGTTTCTCAAGGTATTGATACGATTTGGGTCATTGTTGATAGATTGACCAAGTCTGCTCATTTTTTACCAATACGAGAAATTTATACACTTGAACGTCTTGCTCGTATGTACATAAACGAGATTGTAAGACTGCATGGTGTGCCAGTATCCATAGTTTCTGACCAAGACCCAAGATTCACTTCACGATTTTGGGTTAGCTTACAAAAAGCTATGGGCACAGATTTACGATTTAGTTCGACATATCATCCTCAGACGGATGGACAATCAGAGAGGACTATTCAAACTCTAAAAGATTTATTAAGACTCTGTGTCCTTGACTTCAAGGGAAGTTGGGGCAAGTTCTTATCATTGGTGGAGTTTTCCTACAACAACAGTTATCAAGCAAGTATTGTCATGGCTCCATTTGAAGCGTTGTATGAAAGAAAGTGTCGTTCTCCAGTATGCTGGGATGAGGTGGGTGAAGCAACGTTGTTGGGACCGGAGTTGGTATGTATAACTACAGAAAAGATTCAAACGATCCGACAACGTATAAAAACCTCACAAGATCGACAAAAGAGTTATGCTGATCTTCATCGAAAGGACGTTGAATTTGGCTCCATGGAAAGGAGTTACGAGATTTGGCAAGAGAGGAAAGCTCAATCCTCGATTCATCGGTCCATTTTTAATCCTCGATCGAGTAGGAACTGTGGCTTATAGACTCGCTTTACCGCCAAGTATGTCTCGTGTTCATAACGTTTTTTACATACCCATGTTACGTAAATATGTGGAAGATCCGAACCACATTATTGAGTTAGAACCAGATGAAATAGCGGAGGATTTGATGTATGAAGAAGTTCCTATTCAAATCTTGGATAAGAAGGAACATATTCTACGCTCTAAGGTTATACCTCAAGTCAAAGTTTTGTGGAGAAATCACGATGTTGAGGAAATGACTTGGGAGTTAGAATCTGAAATGAAGTAAATGTATCATTACCTTTTCGACATACCAGGTACGTACCCTAATTTCGAGGGCGAAATTTCATAAGAAGGGGAGGTTGTAAGACCCCAACTTTTATAAATAAAGATGAATTTTCTATAAATATCATTTTTGAGTATTATGGAGTTAATTTGATATAATGTTATAGTTGTGGGTAATATTTATAAATTTTACAAAGTACGCAAGTTGTTATATAATATTCGATTAGTCGGGAAAAATTTGTTTTAACAGGGAATATTCGTACAACGGCACAATTATTGGTGGACCCCACAACGGAATTATTGTCGGATTGAGAAAACGATAGAGAGAGAAGAAAAGTATTCTGCTACTTAACTACTTCCTTATTTCAGTTCTTCTTTAAAACGGTAAGGGGTGTTATTCTTTCTTATTCATGAAGAGAACTGTTGTTATTCCATTTCTTATTATTCTGTTGGAATAACCTGTATACGCGGTCTACCCTATACTTGGTGACATTCTTCTGTTGGAACATCCTGTTTGTGTGTTTTACACCAGACCTGGCTCCGTCTTTATTATTATTCTGTTGGAACATCCTGTCTGTTTGTTTTATACCGGACCTGGTTCCGTCTTTATTATTATTCTGTTGGAACATCCTGTCTGTGTGTTTTACACCGGACCTAGTTCCGTCTTATTATTATTCTGTTAGAATATCATGTCTGTGCGTTTTACGCCGGACCTGGTTCAGTTATTTATTTTTCTGTTGGAATAACCTGTCTGTGCGGTCTATCGCATGCATGGTGATTTCTTTTGTTATTCCATTCTTTATTATACTCAGTTGGTTAAGTTTTGACTTCTATACTCCATGAAATTTGTGGAATATCCTTGATATTTGCGCTTCATCTAGTATCTTTTCATGAAAATATTCTTCTAGGAATTCTTGAATTTTACTCCACAAAGCAGTATCATATTGACAATTTGGACGTTGTTAATTCTTGGATAAATTAATTCTTGAACTTGTTTTATTGAATTCTTATATCATTGTCATCATCCTCATGTTTATAAAATGTTGAAAGTCATCTGTGGCCTGTAGTGCATAGATGGACTTGGTATGATTATGACCAGGGATCATTCGGTATAATCATGACCGTAATATTACAAATGATGTGATAAAAGTCCTCATTGGCCCGTAGTGCATTGAGGGACAGTTGTTGGCATGATCATGACCATTAATGAATACACGAATATCCTTGGCCGTAGTGCAGGGGTGATTCGATGATGTGGATTATTTTATTAAGCTGAGTCCCAGCGATAACAGTTTTGAAAAACCTTTTAAATCATAGAAGATAGTAGATTTTATTTTCTATTTGACTCTTTTAATGGATTGTTTGTTCCGCTGCAGTTAAACTTGATGTTCGTTATATTTTATCAGCTTAACACTGTTGAAGGCTAATGATAATTTATTCTGCATTATCTTAGTCATAATATTTCTTACTGGGCTTGTTGAGCTCACCCTTTCTTTCACTGTTCTCTTCAGGAAATGAGAATATAGCTGGGACGAGTCGGAGAACGGAGTGATGGACCAGATGATAGTATTAGTAGTCTTCACTATTCTGTTAAATAGTGTGATAATAATTATAATGATGACTCCTTTTGAGTTTGTATAGTCTCTAGTAGACAATAATTGTATTCAAACTCACAGTTATGTTTTGTCGTATTGTACACGACAGTTGTATTTGTATTCTGTACCATGTATCTGACGACCCAAAATGGGTGATGTATACCTAATTTTGGGGGCGTCACAATTTTTACTATTACTATTATTATTATTATTATTATTATTATTATTATTATTATTAGTACTCTTATTATAATAATAATTATTATTATTAGTACTATTATAATTATTATTATTATTATTATTATTATTGTTATTATTATTATTATTATTGTTGTTGTTGTTGTTGTTATTATAATAATTATTATTTTTAGTACTATTATAATAATAATAATTCATATTATTAGTAGTACTGTTATTATAATTATTATTATTATTAGTACTATTATTATTATTATTATTATTATTATTATTATTATTATTATTATTGTTATTGTTATTATTAGTACTATTATTGTTATTATTATTATTATAGTAATAATTATTATAATTATCATTATTACTACTATTATAATTATAATTATTATTATTGTTATTATTATTATTATTATTATAATTATTATTATTACTATTATTTTAATTATTATTATTATAATTATTATTATTATCATTATTGTTATTTGATTTGGGCTGAAATTTTTAGGGGTGAATTTGATTTGGGCGAAAATTTTTAGTGTGAGATGAAATGTGAGCCTTTAGATTAATTTGTTAGAATTGAGATGAAATCTGAACTATCTTTATGGTTTGTCAAATGAAAAATTCAAAATGGGTTATGTTTTATTATATAGATATATAATTAACAAAACACAACTGATTTTGAATTTTTTACTCACCCAAATAAAAGATCAGAATCTTCCAAAATTTGGGATAAATCTCATCGTCCTTTATATTCTCTTTAACTTGAAAGGATAAAAAATTTCTCTCTCTCACTCTCAGATCCTCCTCCGTTCTTCTTCCTCTCGAGTTCGTCATCTGCCTCCTCCATTCTCTAGCACCGGCAATCTCTTCTCCCCTTTTGATTACTGTGACGCCCCCAAAATAGGTCCATTCCACCCAACCCATTCTGTGTCGCTAAATACATGGTACAGAAAATAACTACAACTTTATTATTATAATTATCGTGCAAAATACGACAACACATATACTGTGAGTTTAAATACAAATATTGTCATCTAGACAATATTCAAACTAAAATGGAGTCCTCATTATAATTATCGATACACTATCTTATAAAATAGTGAGGACTACTAAAACAACTATCTTTAACCATCATTCCATACCCCGACTAGTTCCCGCTATATTCTCGCTTCCTGAGAAGAAAAATAGAACAAAAAGGAAAATGGTGAGCTCAACTAGCCCAGTAAAGAATATAATGACTAAGATAATGTAGAACAAATTATCTTTAGTCCTCAACAGGAAAAAATCTGATTGAATACAATAGACAACAAGTTTTAGAACAACAACTGTAGCGGAAATAACAATTCATTAGAAGAGTTAAGTAGAGAATAAAATCTACTATCATCTATGAATTTAAAAGTCTATCATCAATATTTTATCCCTGTAACATCAATTATCAAATATTCATCTTTGCACTACGGGCCAAAGATATTCATTTGTATCACCAGTTGGTCATTTTCATCTCAACACCTGTCCGTATTTGCACTACGGGCTAAAAATATTCATCAAATAATCATTCATCTTTGCACTACATGCCAAAGATATTCAGTTATAATACCATTTAGGACTGAGGATGATAAAAATATTTTCAAGAAAACGAATCCAGAGAAATAAAAAGATAAAAATTAGGGATTCGTACTTTAGTTTATCCAAGTTCAAAAATACTCCATAATAATTAATTGTGGAGCAAAAATAAAAAATGAAGATCAAAACATAGATCTAATCAAAGATAGGAATAATAACAGGCAATCTTGAACACAGTAAAGAAAATTTAATTTTTCTATGAATAGTGTCGTATTCATGAATAGTACCGTATACATGAATAGTGCCGTATACGTGAATAGTAACTCTGACACTAAATGGTAAAAATTCTACAAGAAAAATCATCAAACTTTGTGAATAGTAACTCATGAATAGTAACCCCGACATAAAAAGATAAAAATTTTATAATAAAATTCATACCAATATTTCGGTATAATGATATTGAAAGAAATAATATCATTTACGAAAAAAATAACATCTCTTACCTCAAAAGAACAGTACTTCTAACTGGAATATTAGATATAACGCTGAATGGAACTTGCACCGTATAGCAACACTCAAAGTATCGAAATACTCACAAAAATACGCTCGATAATATAGAGAGAGAAAACTTCAGATTCTGGTGTGATTTTTAATTCTAACCTAAGTACCCTAATTATAGAAAAATGCTTAGAACACCAAAGCAGAAAATTTAATAAAATAATATTATTTATTAAAAATTTTCATACGTACACTTTAAAAATCTGATTTCAGAATTTTGCACCATCAAGTGGGGCTCACCAACACACAAAACATGTTTTTATCATTTAATGCAACAAAATTAATTCAAACCCAATATTTCGGAACTTCAATAATTTAATTCTTTTATCAGAAAAATTCGAATCTTATGTCCATTTTAAAGAAAATTTAATTCTTTACAACTTTGTAGAAGAAAGTTTTTCTAAATTCCAAATGAAAAATGACCAAAATCCACATACAGATGATCTTGTAGGCTATAATCAAATTTTAGTTAAAAACGGGGCCCACTAACATGTTTAACATATTTTTAGCATTTATTGTAACAAAAATAATATTCCTCATCATTTATTCATATATCACACATTCATTGTAAAAATATCACCGTTATTATATTATTATATTATCACATTATACATTTATAATGTAATATAATAATATAGATAAAATATCACTTTTCAATAATTGTCACTTTTCTAAAAATTTCTTCATTTCGACAAAATACTGATAAAACATTGTTAGGTTTGTAATATTCATGAACGCAATCAAATTACACAAAATAAGCGAAAACGTGAAAAATTATAGTTTTAAAATTTTAGAAACCATATACACGGATTATCCTTTATGCATAATTATTAATTAAACGAAAAGATAAAGAACAAGAATCATACCATTGAAGATTCGAGCTTCCTTAGGTACAAGTTCACCTCTAAATCTTTTCGCGTTCAACTTGAATCCACCGGGTTAGCTAATGTTTGATCAACGTTAGCCACCTAAATGTTTGACCTCTAGAGGTGATCCACCAAGGAAGAAGAAATATTCAAGAAGAAGGGTGGTTGGCTAAACCCTAATTTTCTATCTCTATAAAAAAAGAGCATACTCAACAACTGTTAGAATTACGTATGTTGTGAAAAAAGTCAATCACAACAACTCCCACCCATAATAAGACTTCTCTTATTTTTAGATGTAGGCAACCCTCCTTAACAATTAAGGAATTGAGTTTTATTTTAATTAATTAAATTTCTTTAATTAATTAGGCTCCCAATTTTATTAGAAATAATTAATTAAACTCTTTTAATTAATTAGCTTCCTAATCTTATTAGGATATTTGAGAGTACTTTTATTAATTAATTCCCAAACTCTAGAAATTAAATAATAATAATAGTAATAATAATAATAAGACTCCTCTTATTAATTTATATTTAATATTTCCAAAATATTAAATAATAAATATTAAGATATTTAATTTATTCTATCACCATAGATTAAATTAAATATACTTAACTTATTATTACGATTATGTCATTTGCTTCTTAAATAATTATTCTTCCTTTTATGGTGTGACCTTTTAGGTTCTTCATATTAAACTGGTTGTGAATAAATCAATTAGAATAATTTTAATCTTATTTAAATAAATAAATTAAACTATTAATTTATTTAAATAAATAATATTTATTCTACAATAGGGATATGTCTCCCTAACGATTAACGACTTTTCAGATAATATAAATTTCAACATTAATCATAAAAGAACCTTTAAGTAAATAGTTACAGTACAATTCAATTGTGACAACCCCAAAATAGGTTCATTCCACCCAACCCATTCCGAGTCGTCAAATACATGGTACAGAAAATAACTACAACTTTATTACAACAATTGTCGTGCAAAATACAACAACACATATGCTGTGCGTTTGGATACAAATATATACCAAATGTGACTCATGTTCCAACCGTGGACATCACCTCACAAAGGTACCTTACATAAAGGTACAGTCAAAAACTGTTTTAGAAACTAGAATCTTTGGGAAGTGCTCAAGGAAACCTTCGTACATGGGAGGCCACGCGTCTAGGTTATGATAGATATCATATGGCCACAGAATTATTCTTGGTTGACCCAATAGACCCCAAAGAAAAACGAGAAGATTACTATCATATTCTTCCCAATGGTGAGTCTTCTCTTGACATATCATTATCTCTACTGTCTCTAATTGAGAATTATACTTTAAACAAACACCGAGATTATATAGGTAGTGCTCGTATATATACTCAGCAAGTGGATGAGCACATCCCTGTCTTATGATGACACGAGGTTGTATGTCGTTAGACATCTTGTATGATAGTGGCAAACCACCCTTCCAACGTTGGGTACACCTTACCCTATTGGATTCACCAAATATAACTACTAAATGAATTTTTCTATACTGCTTCGGGAGAACATCCACAGCTAGAGACCACCGTTCTATTTTCCCGTTACCCTCGCTCGACCCAGCTACACTCTTATTACCTGAAAGGAATTGTGAAGCAAAAGGGTGAGCACAACTAGCTCAGTAAAGAATATCATGACTAAAGATAATTATCAATAGCCTTCATCAATAATAAATCAGAGATTTAGAACATATGGTAAATGATAAAAAATTTAACCATAGTTGCAGCGGAACGAGCAATCCATTAGAAGAGTCAAATAGACTATAAAGTCTATTATCTTCTCCATGTTAAAAATTCACCAACAATGTTTTATCCATGTAACATCACTCAACAGTTCCTTTCCACAATCATATGAATAACTCATAATCATAATTGTGACTATAAATTTTTCTTCGCACCCAGGACGAAGAATATTTTTATCACCTGTCTTTACCTGAAACATCAAAGATCATGGTTATACCAAATCACAATTCCTGTTTATAATCATACTAACAAATCCATCTTTGCACTACGGGCCAAAGATATTCATCAACAAACAATCTTTGCACTACGGACCAAAGATATTCATCAACAAACCATCTTTGCACTACGAGCCAAAGATATTCAACAACAGTTCATCTTTGCACTACAGGCCAAAGATATTCATCAACATGCCATCTTTGCACTACATGCCAAAGATATTCATCAACAATTCATATTTGCACTACAGGCCAAATATATTCATATTTCAAAGAAATATATAATCATTTCAGAATTTATATAAACAATAATTATAACCATGTTGATCAATTCACCTTTGCACTTAAGCTTAAGATATTCAATTATAAATTCAATGGTCATGATCATACCAGTCACAATTCAACTTTGCACTACAGGCCAAAGAGAACCCTAGTCATGATCATACCAATAATCTACCCATCTTTACACTCCAGTGAAAGAGAATTTCAACATCAGGGTTATAAAAATGTTATATATGATGATAAAAATAATATGATCAACATATAATTTTAATTTCAAGAGTAATATTCGTAACTCATGAATAGTAACCCCGACACAAAAGATAAAAATTCTACAATAAAATTCATACCAATATTTCGGTATAATGATATTGAAAGAATAACATTACTTAAATTTATAAACAATTTATTTTAATTGTTTACACTTTACTAATTAATGTATTTAATCATCATAAAATGTCAACTCTTACAATTTCATCATCAATAACCAAAACCCTCATCAAAAATCTGCATATACCTCATATAGGATTCTCAAGCCATAAAATCCTATTTTTCAATTTTCTTTCTTCACAAAACATATTTAATTCATTTACTCATAACTAGACCATTTTCATGAAAAATACCAAATCAGTTCCAAAAATATTTCTTTTCTGGGATTTAGCATAATATAGTCCCATAGTGAACATATATTTTTCTCAGAATTTTTAAAAGTCATTTACTATTTTTCATATGGCCAAAATAGCCGAATATTTAGACATTTATCAAAAATTATACTTTTGTCTAAAAATTCTGAAATTTACAGAGTATACTTCTATCATATACATGTACTCCCAATAAAAATTTCATCAATTTTGGAGTTAACCACAAGGAATTATAAGCGGTTACTTTTAAAATAGTCTTTTCTCATAAAATTCATAACTCTCAATCTATACATCCAAAAATCACCATTTTTGGACACAATCAATAAAACTCATCAAAATATCATTTCAAATTTTTTCAGAATTTTTGAAGTTCAGAAAAATTACGAAACTGAAAATCATAACAACCCTTAAAATCCCTTAATATCCCTTACTATCCCTTACAATCCCTTACCTCAAAAGAGCAGTACTTCTGACTGGATATCGGATATGATGCTGAAGGAAACTTGCACTGATGAATAGCAACTCACAAAGTATCTAAAAACTCACAAAATATGCTTCATAATATAGAGAGAGAAAGAGAGAAAGCTTATGTTTCTGGTGTGATTTTCAATTCTAACTTAGCCTTCTATTTATAGGAAAATTTTGGTAGGTTTGACCTGCAACCTGATGGCTTTACCTGCTACTATTCCCACCCACCACATTTGAAATATAATTCAGCACATTTCTTCACCAACCACAAGTGGGGCCCACCAATTCTAGAAATTTCCACCAAAATGATAAACTCCGAAAATTCAACAATTTCTGAACCAGTCATCTCGTAAAATTCATAATAAATCATACGTTCATTTTTAACGGTTCAAAATTTGTGGACATATACTCAACTTATATATGTATAACATATCCAAAAATTACCACGATCCAACGGTCGGATTAAAAATTATAACCCCCACAAAATATCTCAAAAACCCTGATTTTTAATACCTCCATTCCGACAAAAATACTGATAAAAACCTCAACATTAACTCCTTCATTTTTAACCACAAAAATATATCCCTCATTTATATCCACATAATATAAATATTTCCTTATCATATGAATCAATAATTAATTATTCACAAATAATATTACAGAATCACATTTATGACAACCAGGCCGTTCCCAGGAAAGAGGGGGCTTTCCAATAAGGATTTTTCCTTACTGACGCGCAATTAGATGACCAAACCTCTCCTTAGACAGAACTTTCTAGACATTGCCAATAATGTTATCTAATAATATTATTCAAATAATATGAATTATTGATCTGATAATGGGAAATACTGTGCAGTGACAATTATTGAACAACAATAATATAAAATTTCAACGTAGCAATTATTGAATCAATAAAATAAAATATTGAACAGTAATTACTGTAACAATTATTGAGTAGTGCCTTCTTACGTAAGAATCAATAATTTCAAAAATACTATGCAATACCGTGTGCTACTGTGCAATAACGCGTATTACTGTATTTTAACCACCGGGTATTTCAACAGTGTTAACGGTAACAACTACGCCGTTATTTGTAAAAACTCAAATTTGTCGTTTTCTTCACTCGACAGTTATTCGCTATGGGGCCCACAAATAGCTGCGCTGTCGTACGAATATTCCCCGACAGAAAGAATATTCCACGACCAAACGAATATTCCCCGACAACAATGATTATTTTATAACCACTTGCTTATTTTGAACAATTTTCACATTTCACCCATAACTTTAATTTTTTTATCAATTTAACCATTTACTAAATTGTAATTATAAGAAAAATTGAATACTTTTATTTCATAAAATTCGGGGTCTTACATCAATCCTTCCACCATACAATGTCCCAATTAAATATAAGGCATATAATTACTGTCAAGTCTTATTTTATTTAATTATATGTATTTTGACTCTTAAATGCACAACTCCAAATAATACAAATTAAAAACTCCTTTCTAATTTCATTATGCCTTGGCCAAGGACTACTGGGTTGTCATTTATCGAATCAAATAGGATATTTCTCTTCTTTTATTAGAAGCGATAAATTCTTTATTGATCATACATTATCTCTATGTATAACTTATTATACCCAAGCATACCCTTTGATATACCCTACGGATCTTAAGGAATAAGTCAAAGTATAACTCATCATACACAACATACTATGATAATCTCAAGTCCAAGGATCACTTGTACTACTATAACTACAGGAATTCCTATTGACAGGCAAATAAAACTCCATTAGGTATTCCTTAGCAAGTCACGTTCAGTGAACTTATTCTCTAATAAGCACCTACATACTTACTTTAGTGTCTCCACATAAATGATCATGAGATCAATCATCCTCATCCAATGAGCAAGCAACGTATGTACCAATCTATCTGAATTCACTAATCTCCAATTTAGTAATCCAACGATTGGGAACTCTTTTAGTTTTAAGCTTTCTAAGAATTTAGATCTCATTAGAATGATCATCATCATTATTCTAAAAATATTACTTAAAACTATGGGTTTATCACATATTATAAAACAGCATCATGTAGATAATTAAAAGCCTTTAATAAATTAATATATTATATTAATAAATAAATAAGATTATTATAAAGTATATGCTTTATCATCAAACATGATTGGCTTGTGTGCATACTACTTTCAATCTCCCACTTGCACTAACGCCAATCGCCATGATATCTCATACCCTTCTTCTCTATGTGACGATTATCCTGCTGTTGGATAAGCTTTAGTTAATGGATATGTAATGTTGTTCTTGAGAATCCACTATATCTATAGTGATTTCCTATCTTTCAATAATTCCTATAATCAAATGAAAGTGCCACAACATATGTTTAGATCCAAGATGAGACTTAGAAACTATTTCTAGTTCTGTAATAAACTTTTCATCCAAACAATCAACTTACAGCTTTATTTACAGCTATATACTTTGTCTTTATCACTAAACCAGTAACTCTTTGCTGTTTGAAACCTTTCCAATTCACTACACCACCGTTCAAGGTAACGCTTTACCTTAAAGTGGAATTTTCGTAGTCTTGGTCTGTTTGAAAAAATTTGAGTCTGTTAAGCCCTCTAGTTTTAATTCAGACTCACCATAAGTATGATAACATCCTTAGTGTCGGTTAAGTACTTTAAGATATTTTTCACTGTCTTACAATGATCTTCTCCAGAATATGACCGATCATCATCATATCTCGTATATTTCATTATATACATGATTATCACTCATGCGATCTCTCTTTTCAGGAGTCTGTGGGGACTATTAAGAGAGATACACTCCAGGACTCATACACATGAGACATCTCTTGGAGTTGCCATGCTAAACAACTTTAGCATCAAATGAATATACGTTCCTTAGGTTAAGCTGAGCATACTCTTAAATATATCTATATAGACTTGTATCCCCAATTAAGATACTCTTTCCAAATCATTCATGGAAGAATATTTAGACAATTTTATCTTTACTGATTGTAGCATTGGTATGTCATTCCTTATTCGTAGTATATCAACATATAATACTAGGAATGTCACGACGCTTCCACTGACCCTTTTGTACACACTAGGTTCATTCTTGTTTTTGATAAAATCAAACTCTTTTGATTATTTCATCAAAACGAATGTTCCATTTTTGAGAAGCTTGCTTCAATCTATTTCTCTGAGTGTCTACAACTCTTACCTCATCGTATGTTACTGGATCATCATCTTCTATGATGCGTACCTCATCATCATCATCTATGATGAATCCATACCTCCCAAGTATCTTCGATACTATTCCAGATTTACGATTCGGTTGTGGTACAATAGTTCTATCTACAGGTTCCTCGTATTTGACTTATAGTGTTTTATGGTTTATTAACCCTTCAAGATCTATTATCCTCCCACTAGCCCATTTAATGATAAACACCTTTATGTTAGAAGGTAGAGTGTTTCGTAACAAACACATTTTGCTAAGTTGGATTATAGGACATATACCCTAAACTTACTTTAGGATGTCCCACAAATCTGTACTTGTCAAATCTTGTCCCAAGCTTATCCTTTGAAATCTTTTTCACATAAGCTGGACAACCCCTTATCTTAACATACTTAAGATTAGAAATCCTCCCTGTCCATAACTCTTATAGAGTCTTGGGGTTGAATTTTGAGGTTACCTTTTTCGTAGATATGCAGCCATTTCTAGGGCATGACCCCAGAAGGATACTGTAATATCGGTAAAATCATTATGGACCGCACCATGTCTAACAAGGTACGATTTTTCCTTTTATATACATCAATCAATTATTGCGTATTAGGAGGCGTCCATTATGAAAAAACCATTTGAGATGATCTAGAAACTTATTGCACAAGTATTTATTTATTGATCAGATCAAAGAAGCCTAATACTTTGCCAATTTGTTTCACTTCTGAATTCTTTGAACCTTTCAAATAATTCACACTTGTATTTCAGCAAATATACACATTCAACTCTTTAAATGATCATCTCATTTTTTTATACTAATTTGTTCAATTTGTAAAATTATTTTCACGTAAGTCAAATATACAAAATCCATTAAGTAATATTCCAGTTCTATACAAAATATTATTATTTTAAATAGAACAACAATTATTCTTAAATATAATACCAAAGATTTTATTGTCCAACAACAAAATAGAAATAATGTTTCTAACAAGTACTGGAATATAATAACACCTTATTGACTTAATAGATTTGACCGTAGGCATTGCTTAGACTATAAGTTCCTATGGCTAATGCAGCAACGTTTACTTCATTTACCAGACATGGGATTACTTATCCTTTGTTTAGCTTTCAACTTCTGCTTGGTCCCTTTATAAATCTATATTTATTATAACCAAAGTCGGTATCCAATACCCAAGTAGAACCTTGACTTAAAGAAAAATTTATTTTAAATTATAAACAAAATTATATTTGTAACCGAAACTTCACTATGCTTCTTCTGGTTAGCTCTGCAAGATGCTTTTTGCAGTTTCTTTTCCAGTGTTCTGGCTTATTACAGTGGAAGCAAACTCCTTTGCTATCCGTATCAGTTTTGTTCTTATTATCCTTTATTTTTGTCTTTCTATTTACCTTCTTAGAATCGTTCTTCTCTTTCTTTTTTTAGAAGATCCTTTGACCCCTACCAGTAAGACTTAGGTGGTGTTTAATAAAACTGAGTGTTAAGACCTGAACAGTTTAGACGTCTGAATAATATAGAGCATTTGAATAGAATTGTGTTTGAATGAAAAAATGCTGTTTAATAATTAATTTTTCCAAAATGTTTGAATAACGGTATTTTACCATTTTAACCCTCTGAACAGTTTAAACAAAACCTGTTTGATAATCAGAAAGTCTGAATAGTATTCTAAATACATATTTATAATATTTTGACCACAATATAATAAAATAAAAATAAAAAAACGTATAAATTAAATTAACTTCAAACATAGTATCATGTCCCAAAAATATCAACATAGCATAATAATTCAACCATACAAATTAAATTAACTTCAAACAGTTGTTAAGAGTTGAAGTGCAATTAGTTCACGTAGATTAACCATAAATTCTACGCCTTGTTCACACCATTGTGGTTCATCTTGTCCCTCGTCTTCGTTTCCTTCATTTTGCTCCGCTTCATCGTCAAACATGTTATCTCGATTATATTGAGCAAACAATTCATCCTCAATGTTATGCTTCCTTATGAAATTATGGACTGCAAAGCAAGCGATAACTATATCCCTTTGTATTGTAAAAGGGTAAGGAGCCATTCGTTTTAAAATTGGGAATCTTGCTTTGAACACACCATAAGCACACTCGATAACATTTCTGAGTTGTGCATGAGCATGGTTGAATTTTTTCTCTTTATTCAAAGCACGTCTGCGTTGAATATCAGCTAGCCAATACCTTGTATTGCGATATGGAGATAAAAATCCTCGAGTGTTTATGTATACAGCATCACAAAGATAATATTTATCTATAATTGAGACAAAAAATAACGATTATTATTAATAACTTGAATGATGAAATTTTATGACAAAAATAAATAATAATTGGAAATGGTAAAAGAAATTGTAATATATACCCGGGGGAGGAAATGGAAAACCAGAAGATGGATCAAATGCAACTTCTTTTAGCACTCGTGAGTCGTGTGCAATCCCTTCCCATCTGGCCCAAACAAATGTGAATATCATGTTAAAATCACACATTCCTAAAACATTTTGATAACATTCACCTCTTCCTCTTCCTCTATAACGCGTTTGTTGACTAACAGTAACAACTGCATGTACAAGAGTACCATATAATGAACCTACTGCACCCTGCATTAAAAAATTTAAAGATCTCAAAGTATTTTATTGTATGGAAAAAATGGAAAAAAAAGAAAAGAATTTATATGCCACTTACCGAAAATATTTGTCGTAAATTTTTATGGTTCCCTGGAATATCGGGATTTAGATCAAATGATGTCTGCACTATAATTTCTTTTGAAAACTCAATCATTCCGTTTAACACCTCATGAAAATATCTATGTATTGTTTGGGTAGAATGTTGAAATCTGCGTTTTACAACTCTAAAGCGTTCATTATGACCTATAATGTAAGACCCCGAATTTTATGAAATAAAAGTATTCAATTTTTCTTATAATTACTATTCAATAAATGGTTAAATTGATAAATGTTAAAGTTAAGGGTGATATATGAATTTTTTTTCAAAATACACAAGTGGTTATAAAATAATCATTGTTGTCGGGGAATATTCGTTTGGTCGTGGAATATTCTTTCTGTCGGGGAATATTCGTACGACGGTGCAGACATTTGTGGGCCCCAGAACAGAATAACTGTCGGATGAAGAAAACGACAAATTTGAGTTTTTACAAATAACGGCGTAGTTGTTACCGTTAATACTGTTAGAATACCCGGTGGTTAAAATACAATAATACGCGTTATTGCACAGTAGCACACGGTATTGCACAATATTTTTGAAATTATTGATTCTTACGTAAGAAGGCACTACTCAATAATTGTTACAGTAGTTACTGTTCAATAATTTATTTTATTGATTCAATAATTACTGCGTTGATATTTTATATTATTGTTACTTCAATAATTGTTGCTGCACAGTACTTTCCATTATCAGATCAATAATTCATATTATTTAAATAATATTATTAGATACCATTATTGGTAATGTCTAGAAAGTTCTGTCTAAGGAGAGGTTTGGTCATCTAATTACGCGCCAGTAAGGAGAAATCCTTATTGGAAAGCCCCCTCTTTCCTGAGAACGGCCTAGTTGTCATAAATGTGATTCTGTAATATTATTTGTGAATAATTAATTATTGATTCATATGATAAGGAAATATTTATATTATGTGGATATAAATGAGGGATATATTTTTGTGGTTAAAAATGAAGGAGCTAATATTGAGGTTTTTATCAGTATTTTTGTCGGAATGGAGGTATTAAAAATCAGGATTTTTGAGATATTTTGTGAGGGTTATAATTCTTAATCCGACCGTTGGATCGTGGTAATTTTTGGATATATTATACATATATAAGTTGAGTATATGTCCACAAATTTTGAACCGTTAAAAATGAACGTATGATTTGTTATAAATTTTAAGATGTGGCTGATTCGGAAATTAGGTTATAAATCATTTTTGGTGGAAAATTCTAGAATTGGTGAGCCCCACTTGTGGTTGATGAAGAAATGTGCTGAATTATATTTCAAATGTGGTGGGTGGGAATAGTAGCAGGTAAAGCCATCAGGTTGCAAGTCAAGCCTACTAAAATTTTCCTATAAATAGAGGGCTAAGTTAGAATTGAAAATCACACCAGAAACATAAGCTTTCTCTCTTTCTCTCTCTATATTATGAAGCATATTTTGTGAGTATTTAAATAATTTGAGAGTTTCTATTCAGTGCAAGTTTCCTTCGGCTTTGCATTCCAGTCAGAAATACTGCACTTTTGAGGTAAGGGATAGTAAGGGATTTTAAGGGTTGTTATGATTTTCAGTTTCGTAATTTTTCTGATCTTCAAAAATTCTGGAAAAATTTAAAATGATATTTTGATGAGTTTTCTTGATTGTGTCCAAAAATGGTAATTTTTGGATGTATAGATTGAGAGTTATGAATTTTATGAGAAAAGACTATTTTAAAAGTAATCGCTTATAATTCCTTGTGGTTAACTCTAAAATTGATGAAATTTTTATTGGGAGTACATGTATATGATAGGAGTATACTCTGTAAATTTCAGAATTTTTAGATAAAAGTATAATTTTTGATAAATGTCTAAATATTCGGCTATTTTGGCCATATGAAAAATAGTAAATGACTTTTAAAAATTCTGAGAAAAATATATGTTCACTATGGGACTATATTTTGCTAAATCCCAAAAAAGAAATATTTTTGGAACTGATTTGGTATTTTTCATGAAAATAATATAGTTATGAGTAAATGAATTAAATATGTTTTGTGAAGTAAGAAAATTAGAAAATAGGATTTTATGGCTTGAGAATCCTATATGAGGTATATGCAGATTTTTGATGAGGGTTTTTGGTTATTGGTGATGAAATCTTATGAGTTTGGCATTTTAAGATGATTAAATGCATTATTTAGTAAAGTGTAAACAATTAAAATAAATTGTTTATAAGCTTAAGAAATATTATTCTTTCAATATCATTATACCGAAATATTGGTATGTATATTATTGTGGAATTTCTACCTTTTTCATGTCGAGATTACTATTCATGAGTTACTATTCATGGGTTACTATTCATGAGTTACTATTCATGAGTTACTATTCACGAGTTACTATTTATGAGTTACTATTCACGAGTTACTATTCTCTTTTTTTGACCAAATTATAGTTGATTTATGAATATTACTCTTGAGATTAAATCTATATGTTGATTATATTGATTTTATTATCATATATAACATTTTTTTATAACCCTAATGATGATATTTCTCTTTGACTTGAGTGTAAAGATGGGTAGATTTTTGATATGATCATGACTATGGGTTCCCTTTGGCCAGTAGTGCAAAGTTGAATTTTTGACTGGTATGATCATGACCATTGAATTTATAATTGAATATATTTAGCTTAAGTGCAAAGGTGAATTGATAAGCATGGTTATAATTATTGTTTAAATAAATGATTATATATTTCTTTGAGATATTAATATATTTGGCCTGTAGTGCAAATATGAACTGTTGATGAATATATTTGGTCGTAGTGCAAATATAAACTGTTGAGGAATATCTTTGGCCTGTAGTGCAAAGATGAAATATTGATGAATATCTTTGGCCTGTAGTGCAAAGATGAATTGTTGATGAATATCTTTGGCCCGTAGTGCAAAGATAATATGTAGTTGAATATCTTTGGCCAGTAGTGCAAAGATGAACAGATGTTGAGATAAACATGACCAACTGGTGATATAAATGAATATCTTTGGCCGTAGTGCAAAGATGAAGTTATTAGTATGATTATGAACAGGAAATGTGATTTGGTGTAACCATGATCTTTGATGTTTCAGGTAAAGATAGGTGATAAAAATTATCTTCGTCTTGGATGAGAAGAGGAATTTAGAACTACAGTTATGATTATGAGTTATTCATATGATTGTGGACCAGAATTGTTGATTGATGTTACAGGGATAAAACATTGTTGGTAGATTTTTAACATGGAGAAGATAATAGACTTTATAGTCTATTTGACTCTTCTAATGGATTGCTCGTTCCGCTGTAACTATGGTTGAAATTTTTATCATTTACCATATGTTCTAAATCTCTGATTTATTATTGACGATGGCTATTGATAATTTAATTATCTTTAGTTATGATATTCTTTACTGAGCTAGTTGTGCTCACCCTTTTGCTTCACAATTCCTTTCAGGTAATAAGAGTGTAGCTGGGTCGAGCGAGGGTAACGGAGAAATAGAACGGTGGTCTCTAGCTGTGGATGTTCTCCCGAAGCAGTATAGAAAAGTTCATTTAGTAGTTTTATTTGGTGAATCCAATAGGGTAAGGTGTACCCAACGTTGGAAGGGTGGTTTGCCACTATCATACAAGATGTCTAACGACATACAACCTCGTGTCATCATAAGACAGGGATGTGCTCATCCACTTGCTGAGTATATATACGAGCACTACCTATATAATCTTGGTGTTTGTTTGAAGTATAATTCTCAATTAGAGACAGTAGAGATAATGATATGTCAAGAGAAGACTCACCATTGGGAAGAATATGATAGTAATCTTCTCGTTTTTCTTTGGGGTCTATTGGGTCAACCAAGAATAATTCTGTGGCCATATGATATCTATCATAACCTAGACACATGGCCTCCCATGTACGAAGGTTTCCTTGAGCACTTCCCAAAGATTCTAATTTCTAAAACAGTTTTTGACTATACCTTTATGTAAAGTGTCATTGTTAGGTGATGTCCATGATTGGAACATGAGTCACATTTGGTATATATTTGTATCCAAACTCACAGCATATGTGTTGATGTATATTGCACGATAATTGTTGTAATAAAGTTGTAGTTATTTTCTGTACCATGTATTTGGTGACTCAGAATGGGTTGGATGGAATGGACCTATTTTGGGGTTGTCACAGTTGGTATCAGAGCTATAAGTAAAGAGCCCCGAGCCTCTCGCTGGTGACTTCCTGTTGATGGGGGATGCACCGAAGTCAGACTCTCCGTAGGGGACGCCGTTCTGCGGTGGCAAACTGATAGGTATCAATGTAAGGTGCTGACATAGGTTGGTGTCCAGAGTTACATTTGGTATCAGAGCTTAGGGATATGATCTCTGGCAGAGATCCGGGATTAGAACTAGGAAGGGAGAGACGAGAAATATCCTTCGCTAGTGTGTGTCCTACCTAAGCTGAATTTTCTTACTTAAGTTGACAAATTGTGATATGTCAATTAACCTTTATTTTGAAGCTGTATTCTAGAATGATATCTGAAATATAGGAGATGAGCAATGGAGAAATCATGATGACAGAAAAGGTGAAATGGAAGCAAGGTATTCTCAACTCTTTGAAATATCAGATACGTAAATTTAGGGGACAAAATTTCATAAGGAGGGGAGATTGTAAGACCCCGAATTTTATGAAATAAAAGTATTCAATTTTTCTTATAATTACTATTCAATAAATGGTTAAATTGATAAATGTTAAAGTTAAGGGTGATATATGAAATTTTTTTCAAAATACACAAGTGGTTATAAAATAATCATTGTTGTCGGGGAATATTCGTTTGGTCGTGAAATATTCTTTCTGTCGGGGAATATTCGTACGACGGCGCAGACATTTGTGGGTCCCAGAACAGAATAACTGTCGGATGAAGAAAACGACAAATTTGAGTTTTTACAAATAACGACGTAGTTGTTACCGTTAACACTGTTGGAATACCCGGTGGTTAAAATACAATAATACGCGTTATTGCACAGTAGCACACGATATTGCACAATATTTTTGAAATTATTGATTCTTACGTAAGAAGGCACTACTCAATAATTGTTACAGTAGTTACTGTTCAATAATTTATTTTATTGATTCAATAATTGCTGCGTTGATATTTTATATTATTGTTGTTTTAATAATTGTTGCTGCACAGTACTTTCTATTATCAGATCAATAATTCATATTATTTAAATAATATTATTAGATAGCATTATTGGCAATGTCTAGAAAGTTCTGTCTAAGGAGAGGTTTGGTCATCTAATTGCGCGCCAGTAAGGAGAAATCCTTATTGGAAAGCCCCCTCTTTCCTGAGAACGGCCTGGTTGTCATAAATGTGATTCTGTAATATTATTTGTGAATAATTAATTATTGATTCATATGATAAGGAAATATTTATATTATGTGGATATAAATGAGGAATATATTTTTGTGGTTAAAAATGAAGGAGTTGATATTGAGGTTTTTATCAGTATTTTTGTCGGAATGGAGGTATTAAAAATCAGGGTTTTTAAGATATTTTGCGAGGGTTATAATTTTTAATCCGACCGTTGGATCGTGGTAATTTTTGGATATGTTATACATATATAAGTTGAGTATATGTCCACAAATTTTGAACCGTTAAAAATGAACGTATGATTTGTTATGAATTTTAAGATGTGGCTGATTCGGAAGTCAGGTTATAAATCTTTTTTGATAGAAGATTCTAAAATTGGTGGGCCCCACTTGTGGTTGGTGAAGAAATATACTGAATTATATTTTAAATATGGTGGATGGAAATAGTAGCAGGTAAAACCATCAGGTTGCAGGTCAAGCCTACTAAAATTTTCCTATAAATAGAGGGCTAAGTTAGAATTGAAAATCACACCAGAAACATAAGCTTTCTCTCTTTCTCTCTCTATATTATGAAGCATATTTTGTGAGTATTTAGATAATTTGAGAGTTTCTATTCAGTGCAAGTTTCCTTCGACTTTGCATTCCAGTAAGAAATACTGCACTTTTGAGGTAAGGGATAGTAAGGAATTTTAAGGGTTGTTATGATTTTCAGTTTCGTAATTTTTCTGATCTTCAAAAATTCTGGAAAAATTTGAAATGATATTTTGATGAGTTTTCTTGATTGTGTCCAAAAATGGTGATTTTTGGATGTATAGATTGAGAGTTATGAATTTTATGAGAAAAGACTATTTTAAAAGTAATCGCTTATAATTCCTTGTGGTTAACTCCAAAATTGATAAAAATTTTATTGGGAGTACATGTATATGATAGGAGTATAATCTGTGAATTTCAGAATTTTTAGATAAAAATATAATTTTTGATAAATGTCTAAATATTCGGCTATTTTGGCCATATGAAAAATAGTAAATGACTTTTAAAAATTCTAAGAAAAATATATGTTCACTATGGGACTATATTATGCTAAATCCCAGAAAAGAAATATTTTTGAAACTGATTTCATATTTTTCATGAAAATGATATAGTTATGAGTAAATGAATTAAATATGTTTTGTGAAGTAAGAAAATTAGAAAATAGGATTTTATGGCTAGAAAATCCTATATGAGGTATATGCAGATTTTTGATGAGGGTTTTTGGTTATTGGTGATGAAATCTTATGAGTTTGGCATTTTAAGATGATTAAATGCATTATTTAGTAAAGTGTAAACAATTAAAATAAATTATTTATAAGCTTAAGAAATATTATTCTTTCAATATCATTATACCGAAATATTGGTATGTATATTATTGTAGAATTTCTACCTTTTTCATGTCGAGATTACTATTCATGAGTTACTATTCATGGGTTACTATTCATGAGTTACTATTCATGAGTTACTATTCATGAGTTACTATTTATGAGTTACTATTCACGAGTTACTATTCTCTTTTTTTGACCAAATTATAGTTGATTTATGAATATTACTCTTGAGATTAAATCTATATGTTGATTATATTGATTTTATTATCATATATAACATTTTTTTATAACCCTAATGATGATATTTCTCTTTGACTTGAGTGTAAAGATGGGTAGATTTTTGATATGATCATGACTATGGGTTCCCTTTGGCCAGTAGTGCAAAGTTGAATTTTTGACTGGTATGATCATGACCATTGAATTTATAATTGAATATATTTAGCTTAAGTGCAAAGGTGAATTGATAAGCATGGTTATAATTATTGTTGAAATAAATGATTATATATTTCTTTGAGATATTAATATATTTGGCCTGTAGTGCAAATATGAACTGTTGATGAATATATTTGGTCGTAGTGCAAGTATAAACTGTTGAGGAATATCTTTGGCCTGTAGTGCAAATATGAAATATTGATGAATATCTTTGGCCTGTAGTGCAAAGATGAATTGTTGATGAATATCTTTGGCCCGTAGTGCAAAGATGATATGTTGTTGAATATCTTTGGCCAGTAGTGCAAAGATGAACAGATGTTGAGATAAACATGACCAACTGGTGATATAAATGAATATCTTTGGCCGTAGTGCAAAGATGAAGTTATTAGTATGATTATGAACAGGAAATATGATTTGGTGTAACCATGATCTTTGATGTTTCAGGTAAAGATAGGTGATAAAAATTATCTTCGTCTTGGATGAGAAGAGGAATTTAGAACTACAGTTATGATTATGAGTTATTCATATGATTGTGGACCAGAATTGTTGATTGATGTTACAGGGATAAAACATTGTTGGTGGATTTTTAACATGGAGAAGATAATAGATTTTATAGTCTATTTGACTCTTCTAATGGATTGCTCGTTCCGCTGCAACTACGGTTGAAATTTTTATCATTTACCATATGTTCTAAATCTCTGATTTATTATTGATGAAGGCTATTGATAATTTAATTATCTTTAGTCATGATATTCTTTACTGAGCTAGTTGTGCTCACCCTTTTGCTTCACAATTCCTTTCAGGTAATAAGAGTGTAGCTGGGTCGAGCGAGGGTAACGGAGAAATAGAACGGTGGTCTCTAGCTGTGGATGTTCTCCCGAAGCAGTATAGAAAAGTTCATTTAGTAGTTTTATTTGGTGAATCCAATAGGGTAAGGTGTACCCAACGTTGGAAGGGTGGTTTGCCACTATCATACAAGATGTCTAACGACATACAACCTCGTGTCATCATAAGACAGGGATGTGATCATCCACTTGCTGAGTATATATACGAGCACTACCTATATAATCTTTGTGTTTGTTTGAAGTATAATTCTCAATTAGAGACAGTAGAGATAATGATATGTCAAGAGAAGACTCACCATTGGGAAGAATATGATAGTAATCTTCTCGTTTTTCTTTGGGGTCTATTGGGTCAACCAAGAATAATTCTGTGGCCATATGATATCTATCATAACCTAGACACATGGCCTCCCATGTACGAAGGTTTCCTTGAGCACTTCCCAAAGATTCTAATTTCTAAAACAATTTTTGACTATACCTTTATGTAAGGTGTCATTGTGAGGTGATGTCCACGATTGGAACATGAGTCACATTTGATATATATTTGTGTCCAAACTCACAGCATATGTGTTGATGTATTTTGCACGACAATTGTTGTAATAAAGTTGTAGTTATTTTCTGTACCATGTATTTGGCGACTCAGAATGGGTTGGATGGAATGGACCTATTTTGGGGTTGTCACATATAATAGTTAAGAATATTGCCATCTTCTCCTCAACTATTATGTATCTACTATTGTGTACCCATTGTTTTTCCTTAAAGTGTTCATATAGATGTACATATGCATCACGAGAGAGACGCATCAATTCTCGACACTGTGTATTTGATCTATGTAATAACTCTAATGTGTAAGCATGTCCGCTCAATGCCGAAGTATTATCCATAATCCTTGGTATTCTCCTTAAAGATCGTGTTTTCAAATACCAATATATAATCATCAAACATAAAATTTGATCCTCAATATCCATATTACTTATATAAAACATAACAATTTTAAAATACTATAATAATAGTATACAAAAGATAATGACCAAAGAAAACAGACTAATAGCAAATATCACATCCATAATTTAACTTAAGAAGTTCAAAGTCATCTACAACAAATATTACATCCGTAATTAGTAATAGCAAACATCACATCCATAACTACCAAATTAGCCCCAACATATACAAGAGTTTATATCCCAAAAATATCAAATTAGCTAACCCCAAAGATAAGAAGTTTGTACCCAAAATATCAAATTAGCTAGTCACAAATATACCCGCCAACATAATACTAACAACTAAACAATATATCCTAACTTGCGTGAAACCATCATAACCCAATTTTCAACCTCATTTTCTTTTTAAATCATCCATGCTTCTCTATAGCTTGGTTTCTCACAAAATATTCCAAGAGTCATCTTGTGTAGTGGATTTTTTGCTCCCCAGCCAAGTTCTTCCAACTTATCTTTGCATTCTTTCACGGAAGGTCCACTATTCTTTTCAATAATGAGTTTTAAGGCCTTGGACATCTCTTCATCTAGGTTAGTGTTGTAGGTTTGTTTAGATGAATGTTTAGTTTTTTTTCTTTGGTCTTTCTCCCTCAAAGCTAGGAGCGAAAGCATGAGATTGCATACCGGGAGTTGATGCATTGGGAGAAGGAATAGAAGTTCCTTGACCTTGGGTGCTAAAAAGAATGTCCTCAAGACTAAAAACCTCCAAGTCCAAAGGTGTTTCTTTAGTCCTACCTCTTCCACAACTAGGACCCCAACTATCAAGTCCCGTTGCCGCAGTTCCATCAAATAATGCAATACAAAGATCGGGGAAGATTAGAGGTGAGGTCTTCAACGTTTCTACCATTTTATTTGCCTGTATTCAAACAGTAAGTTCAACATGTTATAATATATTTTTAAGGACTATTACTAATTAACTTAAAATGTAAAAATATTAAAAATACACCTTTATCTCTTGTGTCCATTCCTCATCAGAAAGGTTGAACCTATTCGTTGACGGGTCATATACATTTCCTGTCTTACTTTTGAGTTTGCACCATGCACCATATTTTCCTCGCAAGTAGTCAAAATGATTCTTCATTTGTTTTTGATCCACAATCATGTTGTAGGTATCTTTTAGTATTTCTCCCACCTTTCTCCATGATTGTGGCTTGAGGCTTGCACCTTCCCTACCATTTTTCACAACCTCACGAATACATGCTTCTAAAAAAGTTTTCACTAGTGATTCATTCCTCCAACTCACTCTAGTCCTTTTTGGTTTTTGAGTTTCACTAGTTTGTTCCATACCTAAAGTACATATATTCTAACAATAAGTATTTGACTGTACATACTTTATAAACCCCTAGTATAATATAATGTTTGTACAATGGAAAGCATTCTTGTAGATCAAATTTTAAAACTGTGCATATGCAAGCATAATCATATACTTCATTATGATTCCCCAAATGTGCAGTGCAGTATGCTGTATGTTGTATTATAATCTAATAATCATTATAATCTCATTACCAACTTGCCATCCCAAATAATCATTATAATCTCATTACCAACTTGCCATCTCATTACCAATATTATGATGTATGCTGCATAATCTAATAGTGCAGTATGTTGTATGCAGTGCACGCATTTGATTTAAGATTTCTAAATATTCACATAAAAGCTCACAGGTCCTATTGGAGTTGACTAGGAAGAGGAACAAAATCTCATTACCAACTGAAAATATTTGTATTCACATACATAATTTTCTGCCACTGAAAATATTTGAATTCATCCCCACCATGAGTTCAACTTGAAAGGCAAAGTAAAAAGAACTTCAAAAATAGTCCAAGAATAGTAACTTTCTAAAAGACTTGTACCACTGAAAATGAAAGTAAAAAGGTCCAACACAATGCCATCCATTCATCAAGAAAAGAACATACACATCTCTAATGTTAACATATGAGAAACATAATACACTCCAACTTCCTAGTGTGATAACTAAAAAATTTTAAGGTGTAAATCATAATATACCACCTTTCCAAATTATAATCCATTATCAAATAGTCTTAGAAATAATAAAATAGAATCCATAAAATTAAATAATAAACTAATAATGAGATAAAATTAATGCAAATAGTGTTATCCCAACTAGTATCATTTTTGCAAACAAAGTCTCTTTCCCATTTCATAATGCTGTTTTCTTATAATGGTCATGATATGTAATAAACATCTGTGGTAGTTGTGTTGCGTTTGTCTTAAAATTTGAAATTATCATATTGAATTTCAGATACTAATGTTTAAGGACGCCTCACAAAAAAATAAGGAAAAAAATAAAATAAGCACTGCACACAAAATTCTATGAAGTTTTCCCTAGAATGCTTTAATTAATTTAAGCCGGCCATAAGGCACACAATGGAAGAACATTAGCATACATATATGAAACAGAGGCAATTACAATAAGAGGACTACTAAATCAGTCATAAAAACCCCCCAATAAAGAAAATAATTGCAAGATATCATAAAAACCCCCAATAAATTGCTGAATATAATTGCAGAGTGTGTTTAATAATCCATAACAAAACCCCCAATTAAGCAAACAAAAGCTTGAAGAGATATAATTGAGTACTGAACAAAGATAAAAAGATATCGCATCTGTAGCTTCAGCAAACGTGGGATTTTGTAATATAGCTGATCATGAGGTGAAGGAAGAGCGGCAGATCGAAGTGAAGGAAGAGAGGCGTATCGAAGTGAAAACGGGATAGATAATAGGGTTCAGTGGACAGAAGTGGGATTTTGTAACATAGCTGAGGTTATTTTTGTCCCAGAAAAATTAAAACTCGGTAAGAGGTAGCTCTTAATGGTTTAAAATTATTTTTGAATCTTACTGATTAAGAGGCATTAAGAGGCAATAATTTTTTTACCAAACAAGTTTTGGCTCTTACCGATTCAGAGACAAACCTATTAAGAGGTATTAAGACCTTATCAAACACTACCTTAGTCTTTCTAGGTTGGAAAGTGACTCTCAACATTTTTCAACATGTTAAGCAAATCAGCGAAGCTGATATCTAGCTTGTTCATATGAAAAATTCACAACAATTATGAAAGGAGTCCGAGAGTGAGTGCAAGATCAAATCTTGGCTCAACTCTCCATCCATGACAAAACCCGTTGTCCTAATTGATCAATCAAATTGTTTATGTTAAGGACTTTTGTCTGTACTGTAGTGTCATTGGTCATTCTAGATCGAAAGAGCTCCTTAGATATCTGATATCTATCAGTCCTACTTTCCTCACCATCAACTACTTGACGTGCAAAAGTATAGTAAGAGCATCCATAGTTTCATGCTGACGCTGAAGTTCGTTACTCATGGATGCGAGATGATGCATTGAGCCAACTATGCATCATCTTGCCACTTTCTAAAAGTAGCAATCTCTTCCTCAGAGGCATTGTTTGCAACCATTGCAGGGATAGGCGTATTAAGGACATAAGATAGCTTTTCAGCCATGAGAACTATTCTCAAATTCCTTAACCAATCCATTTAATTCAGTCCGGTTAAATAGCATCTAATATGCTTCACAATGATAGTAATTTAAACATTATAAAATTCTGTAAATGAATTTATAATTAACAATATTTTAGCATACATTCTTTTATTAATTACCAAAATAATTTAGGTCTTGTCTTAAATTGGTATCTCATAATATTTTCATCAAACTATATTACCCTTTCTTATATAGTTCGGCAAAATCTAATTAAAGATTTGCTAGTGAGAATAAGGATCCTATTTCAAATGTATATAGCCTTGTGGTGACACAACAAATTTATAATAATTAATTGATACTCTATTATTTTTATCATGCTAGAAGGCGACGTTCGATATTCCAAATATCTTTGAACGCTTAGGACTTAATATAAAAATTTGAGGGATTTGCATGTAATTAATTTGTCTCATCTTGTTTAGCGCCCATGCACATATATATAAAATACGCGTCATATTAATTAACATGCGAAGCATGTTTATATATATATATATATATATATATATATATATATATATATATATATATATATATATATATATATATATATATATATATATATATATATATAGTATAAGCATGCACATATAAAATACTATATTCTACCCCGATTGATTATGAATTTTTATTCTAGTTTGGTTCACTAGAGCCACCAAGTGAACCAAAAGGTCAAACCCTAGGGGTGCAAGAATTAATATTTAAATATAACTATTATATTTAAACTCGGGCTCCATTACAAACGGGTCTTAAAGCGCTCCTTGCTCTTTGATCTCCAATTCTTCAAAATAAATTCTAATTATTCCTATTATAAAACTATTTAAAATAAATAGAAATATTGATAAGCAGTCAAGAGAAAGTACATAGGAGGGAGTTAGAAATTACATTAAGAAAAAATTAGAGAAAACGAGGTATGCAGACCTCATTTAATAAAACTCATACATTCATGCATCCAACTAAAATAAAATACAATCACATTGGTCAATAGTCCATAATCAATCTCATTTATTATCATACACATCTACATATGCATCAATAAATAAATTCATCTCATGAAAAATAATCATTCAATATATATATTAATATCATTTAATGGGCAAATTTAGTTAGCATAAAATTTAATTTTGAATTAAAATAAACTCCTTTATTTTAATCTAAATTTAAATTAAAATAAACCTATTTTATTTTAATTTATCCAATTTTGTATAAAATAAACTATTTTATTTTAATCAAAATAAATTCATTTATTTTAATTAATTGTGAAATCCAATTCCAAGTAAAAAAAAACTCCAAACACGGATTCTATTTCCTATTCACAAATAAATTTTTTTATTTTGAATAATATGAAATCTTATTTCATATCTAAATAAACTCTTTTATTTAAGGAAAAACGGATTCTCTTTTCTATTCACAAATAAACTCCTTTATTTTGAATAATATGAAATCTTATTTCATATGTAAATAAATTCCTTTATTTAAGGAAACATGGAATCTAATTTTAACTCCAATTAGTTATCATGGAATCCAATTCCAACTCTAATTAGTTATCATGAAATTCAATTTTAAAATTAAAATAAACTCTTTTATTTTAATATTGGAATAAATCTTTTATTTTAAGATTAAAATAAACCATTTATTTTAAGATTGAAATAAACTTTTTATTTTAATTATAAAATAATTCAGAATAATATATATATATAGAAATATATTCAGATATAATATATATATATATATATATAAACCGAAATCATAAATATATGTATATAACTAACATGGCCAGTTCACTTTATATACATATATGTATAACGTGAATCATGTCCTGAATCACATATCACGTGAAATCGTGGAATTGCGAAAAATCAAGATTCGCGAATAACGTTTTTTTAAAAAATAAATTTTATACAACAAAATTATGCCCAATTAAAATGTTCTAAACACATATCAATATACATATCAAATTAAAATAATTAATAATTCGCATAGAGGTTTGACTTTGATACCACTATTAGGTTTGTAATATTCATGAACGCAATCAAATTGCACAAAATAAGCGAAAACGTGAAAAATTAGAATTTTAAAATTTTACAAACCATATACCCGGATCATCCTTTATACACAATTATAAATTAAACGAAAAGATAAAGAATAAGAATTATATCCTTGAAAATTCGAGCTTCCTCATGTACAAGTTCACCTCCAAAATCTTTTCACGTTCAACTTGAATCTACTGGGTTTGGTTCTTTCCTTTAATCAATGTTAGCCACTCAAATGTTTGGCCTCTAGAGGTGATCCACCAAGAAAGAAGAAATATTCAAGAAGTAGGGTGGTTGGCTAAACCCTAATTTTCTTTCTCTATAAAAAAAGAGCGTACTCTCCAACTATTGAAATTACGTATGTTATGAGAAAGTCAACCACAACAACTCCCACCCATAATAAGACTTCTCTTATTTATAGATATAAGCAACCCTCCTTAACAATTAAGAAATTGGATTTTATTTTCATTAATTAAATTCCTTTAATTAATTAGGCTCCCAACCTTATTAGGAATAATTAATTAAACTCTTTTAATTAATTAACCTCCTAATCTTATTAGGATATTTGAGAGTACTTTTATTAATTAATTCCTAAACTCCTTTAAAAATTAAATAATAATAATAAGATTCTTCTTATTAATTTATATTTAATATTTTCAAAATATTAAATAATAAATATTATGATATTTAATTTATTCTATCACCATAGATTAAATTAAATATATTTAACTTATTATTACGATTATGTCATTTGCTTCTTAAATAATTATTCTTCCTTTTATGATGTGACCCTTTAGGTTATCCATATTAAACTAGTTGTGAATAAATCAATTAGAATAATTCTAATCTTATTTAAATAAATAAATTAAACTATTAATTTATTTAAATAAATAATATTTATTCTACAATAGGGATAAGCCTCCCTGGCGATTAACGACTTTCTAGATAATATAGATTTTAACATTAATCATAAAAGAACCTTTAAGTAAATAGTTCTCGTACAATTCAATCCTTCCACCATACAATGTCCCAATTAAATATAAGACATGAAATTACTGTCAAGTCTTATTTTATTTAATTATATGTATTTCGACTCATAAATGCACAACTCCAAATAATGCAAATTAGAAACTCCTTTTTAATTTTATTCTGCCTTGGCCAATGACTACTGGGTTGTCATTTATCAAATCACATAGAACATTTCTCTTCTTTTACTAGAAGCGGTAGATTCTTTATTGATCATATATTATCTCCATGTATAACTTATTATACCCAAACATACCCTTTGATATACCCTAAGAGTTTTAAGGAATAAGTCAAAGTATAACTCATCATACACAAGATACTATGATGATCTCAAGTCTAAGGATCACTTGTACTACTATCACTACAGGAATTTCTATTGACAGACAAGTAAAACTCCATTAGGTATTCTTTAGCGAGCCATATTCAGTGAACTTATTCTCTAATAAACACCTACATATTTACTTTAGTGTCTCCACACAAATGATCATGAGATCAATCATCCTCATCCAATGAGCAAGCAACGTATGTACCAATCTATCCGAATTCACTAATCCCCAATTTAGTAATCCAACGATTGGGAACTCTTTTAGTTTTAAGCTTTCTAAGAATTTTGATCTCATTAGAATGATCATCATCATTATTCTAAAAGTATTGCTTAAAACTATGGGTTTATCACATATTATAAAATAGTATCATGTAGATAATTAAAAACCTTTAATAAATTAATACTTTTTATTAATAAATGAATAAGATTGTTACAAAGTATATGCTTTATCATTAAACATGATTGGCTTGTGTTCGTACTACTTTCAAACACCTCAACATTAATTCCTTCATTTATATCCACATAAGATAAATATTTCCTTATCATTTTTATCAATAATTAATTATTCACAAATAATATTACAGAATCACAAATATAACAACCAGGTCGTTCACAGGAAAGAGGTGGCCTTCTGGTAAAGATTTCTCCTTACTGGCGCGCAATTAAATAACCTCTCCTAGACAGAACTTTCTTAGACATTGCTAATAATGTTATCTAATAATATTATTCAAATAATATAAATTATTGATATGATAAATTGAAATACTATGCAATGACAATTATTGAATCAACAATATACAATATCAACGTAACAATTATTAAATCAATAAAATAAAATATTGAACAGTAATTACTGTAACAATTATTGAGTAGTGACTTTTTACGTAAAAATCAATAATTGGTGCAATACCGTGTGCTACTGTGCAATACCGTGTGCTACTGTGCAATACCGCGTATTACTGTATTTTAACCACCGGGTATTCCAACAGTGTTAACTGTAACAACTACACCGTTATTTTTAGAAAACTCATTCTTGTCATTTTATTCATCCTATAATTTTTCCGTTATGGGGCCCACAAATGGCTGCGCCGTTATATTCTCCGACAGCAAGAATATTTCACGACCAAACGAATATTCTCCGACAACAATGAATATTTTATAATCACTTGCTCATTTAAAATATTTGCATATTTTACCCATAACTAACCACATTAATCGAATCAACCCCTTACTATTTCAAAATAATAAATAGAGGAAATTTTATTTTATTATAAAAAAAATTTGGAGTCTTACAATTACATTCTTTTAGTATACAGTTGACATTGTTTTTGTGCAATGTTGAATAAAAAAAATATAATAATATTTATTATTATCTCTATCTTGTACAAAGATTTTTCTTTTAATATATATATATATATATATATATATATATATATATATATATATATATATATATATATATATATATATATATATACCTTTTTATGTGGAAAAGGCCCGTATCAATAATTCTGATTTTACGTATGGACAATTCCTCAATATCTTGTTCATTCACAACAAAAATTTTTCTTTGTGCGTCGGTAAAAAAAAACATGCTTTTTGGGGGAGAGATACTATTTCACCAATCGAGTCACAGGTATCTAACATATTCATACCTAACGATTTTCCACAAAGTGGTGGTGACGAAACGTATAACTTGTACAAATCTTTCCATTTTCCAAGTCGATCCGACCCATTCGTTCGTAGAGCTATTTACTCGATCGCAGACATTTCTGGAACACCTTTAACAGGGGGACAAATAGTCAATTTTGAAAGAACTTATTGTCAACCTCTTTCAGATATATATATATATATATATATATATATATATATATATATATATATATATATATATATATTTGAGTAACAATATTTGTCATTTTTACTGTAAATAATTATGCTCAAGTGTGACTTATGTTTAGTTTAATATATGAGAAAAATAATTAATATAAATTTTAATATTTTTTTATATGAATAATTAGATTTGTTCTGTAATAATAAGTTTGTTTTAAATAAATTTTAATATCTGGAAAAATAATTATAATTTTATTGCGTTAATTTTTACTTTTTATGGGTATTAAAATTTTACTTTTTAATTACAAAAAAATATATTTGAATATATATCATGTAAAATTTAATCTTTGAAAAATTTAATTAGCAAAAATTGTATGACTTTATTTTCCTGATAAAATGAATATTTATTATTTTTTGACATTTATGTTATTTATTGCAGAAGTTCATAATTTAATTAATTAGATCAAGTTAAGTACAAATTATAATATACAAATTTATATTTAGTAGATAGATTAAACATTATAACTTGAAGGGTGTATTAGACATTAAATTAAAAATATTTTTGGATATTAATTGTTCAACCACATTAAGGGTAGTGAATGTTACATATTGTAGACTAGAGGAATACTGACTGTTACTTAAAAAACTAAACAGTGATTAGTGTTATTATAATTATCCAAAGAGAGTGTCAATATATTTTTCTCTATTTTTCCCTTGTTTTGGGATGGGATTCCATTTTGTAGCTTCCCCTAGTAGTATTTTTAGTTGTTTTATGAGATTACCGACAACAAATTGTTTTTATTTATTTTTTCTGTCTACATTTAAGATTTTGGAGGAGACAGAATTCAGTTAAAGTCTATAAATTGAGGTTAATTCTGAAGCCATTAAGTTGTCTCTTAGGTTTGCTTATTGTGTAAAATCGGATTCAGTTAGTATGAAGTTTATTTTTTGGTAAGTTGGTCAATTAACCAATAGAATGCTGACATACATAGAGCCTGACATGCGAATCAACACTCTATTAGTCAATTAACCAACTTACCCAAAAATAAACTTCATGCTAACCACTTCTTGTAAAATCATAAATATCTGTTTGGGAAATTACGATCTTTGAATATATATATATATATATATATATATATATATATATATATATATATATATATATATATATATATATTTCTCATGTCCTAATCAAAGAAGACATATTTTGGTACTATGTTACCTCAAGTATTTAGTCTATGCGGAAATAGGAGTACTATTTTCAAGTGTATTTTTGATATTTTTACATGTTTCTTTCTCATATAAAGGTCAGATACACTGTATGCTCATGTAAGACATGATCATGTGAAAATATCAAAAATACATGCGGAAATATCAGTTCCCGTTAATTTATTAATGGTGACATTTTATGATAAAGTTGACGAGATTGTATTATTTTATACTTCAAATTATTAAATAAATAAAAAAAATGGGACTCTTAATTTGCAAAAGGAATGAATCTTATTTTGCACCAAAATTATTGTTGAACCTAGCATAAAAGAACAAAATAATATATTATGGTTCTTAAATTCATGTCAGTACTAAGATTTTCCTAATTATTTGAATGAAATATACACAAACACATTCTATGTAGGGAATTTGATCCCAAATTCATCTTCAGACTTTTCTTTTGTTCATCAAATTACAAACAATTATCGACTATTAAACAGACTTCTAGCTGCTACTCTAGCATATATATATATATATATATATATATATATATATATATATATATATATATATATATATATATATATATTCTTTAATGCAACCAAATCACAAGAAAACTGAGTATCATTAGTAGATGAAATTGTTTCCCCTTCTCTTTTCGAAATAATGGTATGCCTTTTACTTGTTTGATGTGATCATGTGACTAATCTCTGCCATGATCTCTTCCTCTCAAAATAATAGAATGATATCAGGGCATTGAAGCCAAAGTAATTTCAAATTCTATGTTGATCAAAACATCATTCAATCAAATGGCATTACAAGAGTTCAAATTAAAACCAAACAGAAATTCTGGATATCACTCCTCAACCCTTTTCCCTTAGTTGTTTTCTTGCCTTCAATGCTTGGTTTTCGGATTCAGGAATGGCCATCTCATGAGACACATTAGGACCATTACGAACCAAAAAAAAGGACAAAAAAATAAAATTGATGGTTGATCATTCTGAAGATTGATAGTTGATCATTCTCAGTATGAAGAATCTTTCCATCCTCCGTAGCTTTCCTGTTCAGCAGCCTGATGATAAAGAAAGTCGATCAGAGGAAAATTAAATTTGAGAATTCATTTAATATGGAGATTGATTCAACCGAGAAGTAACCATAATTATATAACCAGGTCATATGTGGACATTGGACAATCCTCGCTATGATTTTCTCTCTAAATTGAAATTTCTTCTGGGAAAATAAAAAGAATTGAAATTAAGAAATATGACTTGCCTCAGGAGTGAAAGTCAGGCCAACTCTGATCTCTCCACAAAACTGCTCATCTTTAACCACGTTATAGGCAGTTGGAGGTACACTTCCTTCCTCAAGCAGAGCCTCAAGTGGAATTCTGCAAGAGTTGTGTAAATGGAACCAGAAAATATTATACTCCATTATCAACTTTAGTCTAGCTGCTGTAAGTATCAAGAATATTAAGACGGAATATATTTCAGTGAAGAGTTTGGATGCGTAGTCTAAACAAATGCAAAGTGTTTGTGATGACGATCCAACAATTTATACTTTCTTTTCTTAACAAGATCCTAGGATACGAGTTACTTTACAAAATTTATATCCCATTCTGGCAATAAAATGCATCCACTAATCTATCAATTTGCAGAAGGGGTGATTTCGAGTTGGGCAATGTTTTAATGCAGCATTAGAATGACGAATATCTGCTTCTATGAGAGGAATTGAATCACTACTTACTTAGCCTCTCCTACGAAATCATCCTCTGTACCAGAATCGCTGTCCATTATTTTGATTGAGAGTTCAGAAACACCATCCGACAAGGTGAATACAAAATTCTCGTTCCATTCTGGTTCAGATCCTTGTCCTGAGGTAATTAAACACCATGAACAGTGATTACTTTCCGCACTACACACTCAATAAAGAAAGAGAATGAAGCAATTACCCCGAAAGGGAATGCTTTGATAAACTAGATGCAGCAAAAAAACAAAGAAATCTTACAGTATATAGGGATAAAGAATCTATAAACTGGTAAGTTGCAAGTCCTTAACATGATCTTTTCCGGATAACAAAATGTTAAAGAAGAAGTGATTCAAGTTCTCACCTGATGCAACGTTGCTTTTTTGCTCCTGAGTTCGACAAGTAATGATGACATAGGGATCCATGTTACCTGCACAAACATTTGGATTTAATTATAACAGTGATCAAAAATTTCACTAGAGATCAGATCGATTACACTAACGCTATATTTGACAACCCAATTCCAAACCTTAGGATTGGAATTGGCGTCAAATTTTACAGACTTAATTTCAATCCTATCTAAATGCAAATGTAGTTTCAGTTACAAATTTGTTTCCATGATGCATAAATTACAGTAAAGATTTGGATCTATATAAAGAAAAATTTCAATAGTTGACCATTGAAATGACCAGCATATATATGAATCAAGCAATATATTCAGTAAATCTAGATATAGTGGCCACTACTTAACATGTTCATATATATTTGCAGTTCTTAATTCACAATAAAAAAACTCAGTATTATTAATTTGTTTTTAGCGTAATCTGTCGATGTATAAACTGATTGTTTAGCAAATAGAACTACAAGTTAATATAAAATCAAAAGTTCAAGGTGATCAATCTGATCAGCCGCTGCATCAAATTGTGAAAGTATAATAGAATTAAACAGATCCAACAATGGGTATTTAAATTTTTCTGAAGTAAATCATTTGGGATAAAAACAATAAAAAAAATCTAAGATTTTCCCCGGATCAACATATTAGCAGGAGGAACATACATAAATGAGAGGATAGGTCTTACAGAGAAAATCGGAATTCTCGAGACCTTTAGCGCCGACGAGAAGAACATCAAGCGATCCTCGTCTCATTTTTTTCAGGGAAAAGATTGAGACGTAAAGGAAAGCTACAGATCCCGAGGAGAATGGATTTACAGGGAATATAGGAATTTTGCTCTGATCTCTCTTTTTCTGAGTACGACTATACAACTAAAAGAGGGCGTCTTATTTTGTGCTCACTCACAAGTCACAACCGGTCCGAATGGCGACTGAACCGGACAGATTAGGTATTTATGGGGAAGTGGGGACATTGTAGCTACTTTTTTATTTTATTTATTTTAGTTTTTTTAGTAACTCCTAAAAAATATATAATTTTATTTCAATTAATATTTTTATAGAAAGTATAATTTAGATACATACAAAAAGCAGAGTCTGTAGTAAAAATTTCAGTTAGAATAAATACTATACATTTTTTGTTGAGTTACTAAAAAAAAGTCTCTAGAAATGTCACAAAACCAATGTCCCCCTAAACTTTTTGTATGGAGAATCGTTTTTTGTAAGACCCCAACTATTATAAATAAAGATTCAATTTTCTCTAAATAATATTCTAAATAGTAAGGTAATAATTTAATAAATGTTATAGTTATGGGTGATATGTGCAAATTTTACAAAGTAAGCAAGTTGTCATAAAATATTCGTTGTGTCAGGAAATATTAGTTTTGTTGTGGAATATTCTTTTTGTCGGAAAATATTCGTATGAAGGCGCAATCATTAGTGGACCCCACAACAGAATAATTGTCGGATATAGAAAGCGACAGAAACAACTTTTTTATAAAAATAACGACAAAACTTTTACCGTTAAACTGTTGAAATACTCGGTGATAAATGTACAGTAATACGCGTTGTTGCACAGTAACACACGGTATTGCACAGTATCTCTGATTATTGATGCTTACGTAAGAAGTCACTCAGTTTCATTCAATAATTGCCACAGTAGTTGCTGCATATTATCTCATATATATTATTGAGTCAATTATTATAACAGTATCATCTGCATAATATTTTATATTATTGACATGACACAATTATTCATATTATTATTTGTATTATTGACAATGTCTAGAAAGTTCTATCGAGGAAAGATGTTAGGTTATTTAATTGCGCGCCAATAAGAAAATAAGGAGAAATCCTTATCGAAAAGCCCTCTCTTTCCTGGGAACGATCTGATTGTCAATATTGTGAGTTATAATATTAATGATGAATAAGTGTTGAAAGATTAAAAATGTGTTGATTGAAGATAAGTGATTTGTGGTAGATATTTATTCAATTTTTGATATAAATAGAGGGGTTTATCATGAAGCGTTTGTTGTAAGTTTGGCTTATTATTCCATGGACACTCATGTGCCAATTTGTCAAACCGTCGGTAGAAAGTTATCTCAATTTTATTTTATTATTAATATAATAGTAATAAAATAGAATTTTTTTTATATAAAACAGAATACTTTTTATAATATATATAAAGTTATTTATTTTATTAGAATATAAATATATTATATTATATTATATATAAAAACCATCTGAATTCGTCCGTGAATTTGTTTCTATTCTTCCTTGAAGATTTTAAATAGTACCATGTCATTCTATTATAAATATGATGTTTAGTTAAGAAATAAAAATCACACCAGAATCAGATAATTCTGTTGGTTTTTGAATTTATGATGTTTTGATTGATGACTAATTTAAGTGTGTATGGTTCATGGTGTGTTATTATATTATTATATATGCATAGATTATGTGTTATTATATTATAATTGACATGCATTAGTTATGGGTATTGCATGATCTATTATCGCTGATTTCTCTCCGTTGATAAGTTGGAATGTTTTTAAAATTATGGAAGATTTGTTTTGGAGGATATCAAGGAAGTTTTGGATTGGAGTTTATTAAGGTATGTTGGTATAACTGATATTATCAAGGAAGATTTGTTGCTAGCCCAAATGGGCTCCTTTGTTTCATCAGTATATCTCGTGGGTGATAATTTAATTAAGGAGTTTGTCTTGCTTAGTGGAGCCCACAATTAGTTAGTGATATTTTGGTATCTTATTTTGAAAAGGAGTCTTACAGTAGCTACTATCCTTATTTACCTCCGCTACTAATCAGTTGATTGTGGGTAGAGTTTCACTCCTTTATTTCAGCTCTTCAAAATCAAATAGGTGGCACATATCTGCTTAATATCTTTCTTGTGATTCAAAGCTGCTGAAATCATGGGTGCATGGCTGCTAACGGGACTAAGAGATATTAGCTTGCATATGTTATAGCCGTTGCATATATTGTTATATATAGTCCTTCTCCTCGGCTGAACAAGACACAACTGAGAACGAGCAATCAAGTTGAGAGATTACATCAAAACTTATCAACTGTTTTTATTCCAGTCATTTATTCTTATCGTTTTATCCTTATGTGTTGGAAATATTATTCATTGTAAATCAAAGTATTCAAGCATAGCTTTGGCTTGAGGTTTTCGGGTTTAGTTAGTTTGTTCAAAGAGAGCTTTCAAGGTTGTAGAGGTGCAAAGGTCTCAGTGGTGAGAAATGTTGCAAATGTGCAAAGAGGGCAGAGGTGTCCATCAGTGGAAAGCTTCTTTGTAACAGGGAGTTCTTTTTATTGTATTTAATTGAAATTAAGTTTAATAAAAGAGTCTCCAATCCTAGTTGGGATTGGACGTGGATTACGCCAATAGGTAGAGGATAGAGGCTGAACCACGTAAAAATCTTGGTGTGATTTTTACTTCGGTTTATCTCTTTAACTGTCATTCACGTTCTGCACTTTTTGTTATTCACGCCACTAATCCAGACACTAAAGCAGACAGGTCTATAGCTGTCTAATAATAAGAAACGAAGAACATAAGCTAAAGTAGACACTAAAGCAGACAGGCGTAGCTGTCTGAATTATACCTGTTGCATAAAGTTTCAAATAGTTTTCACCGTTTATCACTTTTAGCTTAAACACCTATTCTCCCCCCTCTAGGTGTGCACATATATAGAATTACATTTGGTATCAAAGCAAGGCTCTACTAATATTGATCGTTGCAGGTCGTAGGGGAAGATCCTATGGCACACCTAAACTTTCAAGAAGGTCAGTCCACAAGTAGGCCACCGTTGTTGCTCGGAAGTGAAAACTTCAACTTTTGGAAGTTCAGAATGAAGATCTATTTGAACCGTGACCCATGGGAATGGTGGGTAGTCGAAAATGGACCAGTCATTCCGCGACATGATGATGGTAAGACAAAGAATCTCATGAAAATGGACTCAAATGAATTGTATATGGTATCTTATAATTCCAAGGCCATGAATACACTTTTAAGTGGCATGGTTCAGTCAAAGATAGATAAAGTATCTTCTTGTACTACGGCTAAGAAAATTTGGGACACAGTTATCATGAGCTATGAAGGTACTACTAAAGTGAAGGAGGTCAAGCTGAGCATGCTAATGCACGAATACGAACTATTCAAATTAGAGAAAAATGAATCAATTAGAGATGCACAAGCAAGGTTCCTTACTCTAATGAATTCTCTGAGCATGCTCGGAAGAAAGATTGATCAAAAGGAAATCAACCGAAAGCTTCTTAGAGTCATGCCAAAGCGATTCGCACCAAAGGTTACTACACTTCAAGACTCAGTCACAATCAGCATAATGGAAACTCTTACCTTATTTGGAGAACTTGAAGAGTTTGAAAACTAACTAAAATTGTATGATGAAGAAGATGAGGAACCTAAGAAGAAGACCTTGGCTCTACAAGCTGAAAGCTATATTTAAGGCAAAATCTTTTCTGTAGGTAAAGACAACTTGTTTAGTGGAAAACAGACAGCTCAATTCGGACAGCCTGAGCCGTCTGCATCAGAAGGAAAATCAGATGAACGTGGACAACAAACAAATGAAATTAGACAACCTGAGTCATCTGTTTTAGTTGAAAATGCAAACATGCAGACGCCTAACGTCAGACAGCTCAACCCGTCTGTATTAGAAGAAAAATTTGATAATCAGTTTGATGTGGAGCTTGACATTTCAGAACCTGAACCTGAAAAGCAAATGACTGTAGTAAGGCTTCCTAGATCATCTAGAACAGTGAAAAATTATCCTCCTAACCTGAGCTTTAAAGACATCAACATTGGGATGACCAAAAGGAGTGCTAGTGAAGAGATTTTTGATTCTGAAAATACAAAAGTCAAATCTACACTAAGGAGCACAGCTATCAAGATTTTTTCTGGTAACAAAATGTTAATATGTAGGTAACAAATCACAAAGGTATGATTATATTGTTTACTTGCTATATGTGATTTTGTTATAACCTTGTTCCAATGTCATTCTTTGTGCTTAATTCTTTCAATTTGCAAAATGGGGTGAGATATAACTTGATGACAAAGGGGGAGAGATATAACTTGATGATTTATTTCTTTTTGATAATGACAGAGGGGAGAGATATTTGGGTATATTTATCTTGGTATTCATATTGATATTGAGATACTATATTATGCTGGAATATGCAATGATGATTATTTGGATAAAGTAATTTTCTTTTGCTCCTTAATATGCATAAATTTAGGGGGACCATATACTTAGGGGGAGCATATTGGTGAATAAATTGTCATCATCAAAAAGGGGGAGAATGTTGGTTTTTGAATTTATGATGTTTTGATTGATGACTAATTTAAGTGTGCATGGTTCATGGTGTGTTATTATATTATTAAATATGCATAGATTATGGGTTATTATATTATAATTGACATGCATTAGTTATGGGTATTGCATGATCTATTATCGCTGATTTCTCTCCGTTGGTAAGTTGGAATGTTTTTAAAATTATGGAAGATTTGTTTTGAAGGATATCAAGGAAGTTTTGGATTGGAGTTTATTAAGGTATGTTGGTATAACTGATATTATCAAGGAAGATTTGTTGCTAGCCCAAATGGGCTCCTCTGTTTCATCAGTATATCTCGTGGGTGATAATTTAATTAAGGAGTTTGTCTTGCTTAGTGGAGCCCACAATTAGTTAGTGATATTTTGGTATCTTATTTTGAAAAGGAGTCTTACAGTAGCTACTATCCTTATTTACCTCCGCTACTAATCAGTTGATTGTGGGTAGAGTTTCACTCCTTTATTTCAGCTCTTCAAAATCAAATAGGTGGCACATATCTGCTTAATATCTTTCTTGTGATTCAAAGCTGCTGAAATCATGGGTGCATGGCTGCTAACGGGACTAAGAGATATTAGCTTGCATATGTTATAGCCGTTGCATGTATTGTTATATATAGTCCTTCTCTTCGGCTGAACAAGACACAACTGAGAACGAGCAATCAAGTTGAGAGATTACATCAAAACTTATCAACTGTTTTTATTCCAGTCATTTATTCTTATCGTTTTATCCTTGTGTGCTGGAAATATTATTCATTGTAAATCAAAGTATTCAAGTATAGCTTTGGCTTGAGGTTTTCGGGTTTAGTTAGTCTGTTCAAAGAGAGCTTTCAAGGTTGCAGAGGTGCAAAGGTCTCAGTGGTGAGAAAGGTTGCAAATGTGCAAAGAGGACAGAGGTGTCCATCAGTGAAAAGCTTCTTTGTAACAGGGAGTTCTTTTTATTGTATTTAATTAAATATTAAGTTTAATAAAAAGAGTCTCCAATCCTAGTTGGGATTGGACGTGGATTACGCCAATAGGTAGAGGATAAGGGCTGAACCACATAAAAATCTTGGTGTGATTTTTACTTCTGTTTATCTCTTTAACTGTCATTCACGTTCTGCACTTTTTTGTTATTCACGCCACTAATCCAGACACTAAAGCAGACAGGTCTATAGCTGTCTGATAATGAGAAACGAAGAACATAAGCTAAAGTAGACACTAAAGCAGACAGGCGTAGCTGTCTGAATTATACCTGTTGCATAAAGTTTCAAATAGTTTTCACCGTTTATCACTTTTAGCTTAAACACCTATTCTCCCCCACTCTAGGTGTGCACATACATAGAATTACAAATTCTTCTTCTATAATATTGTGTGTATTTCTTTCTAGTATAAGGGTATTTTGAGTATAGCTAATAGTGCAAAATTTTCTCAAGATAATCTCCGCTATACCAGTCAGACTTAGTCTCCTACTATGGTAAAGAAATATTATTTTCTTCATAATCATAATGGTTGTTATTTTATTCCTTATTAATCTGTAGGAATAACCTGTCTACGCGGATTACCGCATGCTTGGTGAATAGTTATTATTCATTCTTTATTAAGTTGTGTAAATGATCTGTCTACACGAATTACCGCATGATGGGTAAAAATCCATTTACAGTTTCATATATTCTTTCAAACTCCTATGAGATATCATTTCTTTTGTACCCGTCACGGGATATCGTTTTCTTTCATATTTTTTCTCCATTTATGGTATAAAATTATTGTTTGTTTCCAAAACCTTATTGTTAAATGGTGAAAATCCCTGAAATTAGTATAATATTCTTAATAGTTTGCGCTTCATATAATATCATTTCATTGGAATATTAGTATGAACTTTCTTATTAAATTTTAAACTATTCATCTAAGGTACTATTCATGCCGGAGTACTATTCACGACGAAATTTACTTTCTTTTCTTTGTCCAAATTATCTTTAAAATTTGAATCTTAAATATTATTTTTGAATTTTACTCCACAATTGATGATCATGTTGACAATTTGGATATTCTTAAACTCTTAATAAATTAAATTATAAATCTCTAATATTTATCCTTGATCTCACTTGATTCATTCTTTATATCATTGTCATCATCCTCGTGCTTATATTGTGGTGAAAGTTATCTTTGACCAGTAGTGCAAAGATGGACTGTTGATTGGTATAATCATGACCTTTAATGTTATAGATAAAAGTTTGTGGTGAAAGTTCTCTTTAGCCCGTAGTGCATAGATGGACATGTGTTTGACATGATCATGACAACTGGTGATACAAACGATTATCTTTGGTCCGTAGTGTATAGATAATTCGTTGATTAAAAATAATTATTGATTAGTGTTATATGGGTAAAATATTAATGATGAACTTTTAAATCATAGAAGATAGTAGACATCATGTTCTATTTGACTCTTCTAATGAATTGCTATTTTTGCTGCAGTTGCTGATCTAAAACTTGTTATCTATTGTATTCTATCAGATTTTTTCCTGTTGAGGACTAAGGATAATTTGTTCTACATTATCTTAGTCATAATATTCTTTACTGGGCTAATTGAGCTCACCCTTTTCTTTTATTGTTCTCTTCAAGAAATGAGAATATAACTGGGATTAGTCGGGAAATGGAGTGATGGTCCGAGATGGTTACTATAGTTGTCCTCAGTACTCTATAAAATAGTGTGACAATAATTGTAATGAGTACTTTATTTGAGTTTGAATATAATCTACGAGACAATATTTGTATTAAAACTCACAACTTATGTTTAATTTGTCGTATTTTACACGACAATTAATAGTTGTAAATAGGAAGTTTGTATTTAGATTCTGTACCATGTATATGGCGACTCAGAATGGGTTGTGTAGACCTATTTTGGGGGCGTCACATTTTTCATGTGTTTTCTATGGAAAACTTTTTTCGCAGGTCTATGCCGTGTCACAGGTTCATGCCACGTTTAAAATATAGATCCATTATAATTAAGTTAACTTCATGATAATTTGGTCAATTGATCAATATAGTGCTGATAGACATATAGAAATCACATCTATGCCTGCGTGTTGATATTGTATTGGTCAATTGACCAAAATTAACTTCATATTAACTACTCCTTTAAAATATACTTACAAATTTAATTTTACTAATAATTAAGTTTTGAAACAAAAAATAAAAATGAGGAATAGTCCCCTCCTTAATGAGTCTCTAAAGTCTAAACTCCCTCTATTTTTCATGTTTACTCCTATAACTATTTTCTCGTCGTATTTTGTCTTTAAAACTTTATTTTTGAGTTTTGGACGAAAAATAATAGAAAACTTCAATTAGAACATAAAAGAAAAAAAAATAGAAAACTTAAAGTTTTACTTTGTGTTGTTTCTCAGTTTTTAATAGAAAATTTAAATTTTTTATTTTCTTACGTTTTTGAGTTCCACTGAAAAGAAAAGAAAAATATCACTTATTTCAATTTTTTTTCCGTCCAAATCAGGCCAATTTTAAACGAAAAATTTTGGTAGGAAAAGTGGTCAAGTTTTCTTTCCATTTCTTTTCTGTTTATTAAAAAACTCAGAAACATAGCAATTAGAAAGAAAACGTAAGTTTTCTGTCAATTTCTTTTCTTTTTTGTCTATTTTAAAACTCAAAAACAGAGTCTAAGCTTTATAATATTAGCAACAGTCCAACCTCACAAAAAATAAAGCAATTAAAGAAACTAAACTTGTTTCGAAGAATCTAAAGTGCTATTAGCCCAGAAATTGAATAATTTTGAACTTGTTGATCCAGATATATCGATGAAGGATTTAAAATTATGAAACACAATCTTTTTAACTCCTTCCCAAATCACAATTCAAGACATAAAAGAGTGCTTTGTTTCCATGGTCTAGTGAATTAAGCACTCATCTCCATTTGCAACAAATAAAAGAGAAAGAAAAGAAAATGTGAGTTCAAAGTTTGAATCTTCAGATTATTTATATATCTTCCACTAGTATATATTACTTGCGCAAGGGATTAAACATTATTTATTTTTGAATTTAAGGGCGTTTTGATTAATGAATTGGCCAAAAGAGTAGTATTACCCATCAGTCTTGACAATTTAAGTTGAAAACTGTGACACCCCCAAAATAGGTATACACAACCCATTTTGAGTTGCCAAATATATGGTACATAATTTAAATACAACTTCATTTATACAATACGTTAAAAACGTAGCTGAGAGTTTTAATACTAATATTATCTCGTAGACAATATCCAAACTCAATTGAAGTTCTCATTATAATTATTAACACACTATTTTATAGAATAGTGAGTACTACTATAGCCATCATCTTGGACCATCACTCCATTCCCCAACTAGTTCCAGCTATATTCTCATTTCCTGAAGAGAACAATAAAAAAAAAAGGTGAGCTCAACTGACCCAGTAAAGAATATTATGACTAAGATAATACAAAATAAATTATCCTTAGCCTTCAACAATATAAACCTGATAGAATACAATAGACAACAAGTCTAACTGCAGCGGAACAAACAATCAATTAGAAGAGTCAAGTAGAGTATGATATCTACTATCTTCTATGATTTAAGAGTTCATCATCAGTATTTTATCTCTGTAACACATTTCAATAAATAATCCACATCACCGAATTATCCATGCACTACGGGCCAAGGATATTCGTTAGTATCACATCCACGAATTATCCATGCACTACGGGCCAAATATATTCGTTATTATCATCAATGATCATGATCATGTCAACAACTGTCCATCAATGCACTACGGGCTAATGAGGACTTTTACCACATTATTTATAACATTACATGTCATGATTATACCGATACATAATTCCTGGTCATAATCATACCAATTAACAATCCATCTATGCACTACGGGCCAAAGATGACTTTTATCACACTATAAGCATGAGGATGATGACAATGATATAAGCATCAATCAAATGAAATCAAGGATAAATATTAAAGATTTTTAATTTATCCAGAGTTTAAAAATGTCTAAATTGTCAACATGATAACTGTTTTGTGGAGTAAAATTCAAGAATAATATTCATGTATCAAAAATAATTTAGACAGAAAAGAAATCAATTTTTGTTGTAAATAGTACCCCGGGTGAATAGTACCCGAGTGAATAGTACCCCGTGAATAGTACCCCAGCATGAAAAAAATTAAAATTTAACAAGAATGTTCAGAAAAATATTCTTGTGAAACGATACTAGATGAAGCGCAAATTTTAAGGATATTCTATTAATTTCAAGAAGTATAGAAGCAATACTTATCAACATAAGTGTAGAATTAGGAATATGAAACGAAATAATATTACTTACATACTACAGAGTATGGAAGAAAATATTATTTCTTACGAATATTGAACAAAAATAATATCCCTTACCTTAAAAGGAGAGTATTTCTGACTAGTATGGCGGTGATATTCTTAAAGAAAACTTATACTATTTTCTACATTCAAAGTTTCCTTAAACTCAAAAGAAATACGCTCAATATTATAGAAGAAGAATTCTCTTATTCTGATGTGATTTTCAATTCTAAACTAAGCATCTTATTTATAGGAGAATGACAGGATACTATTTAGAAAATAAAATCACGGACGCACAGTAAACATTCACGGGCGCCGAATTCGTTCGGCTAATTATTTTTCCTGATTTACTATGTTATACTATGCAACACTATACAAATACTATGCAGTACTATGCAACACTATGCATTACTATGCAATATAATATATTCTATTTTATATAAAAAATAAAACTTATAATATATATATATATATATATATATATATATATATATATATATATATATATATATATATATATATATATATATATATATATATATATATATCTTCCACCACCACCACATACATCAGTCACCCACATATTGACTTGAGGTATAATCTTTGAGCGTAGAATAAGTTCCTTCTTATCCAAAAATTTAACAGGTACATCTTCATACGTTAAATCTTTCGCTATCTCGTCTAGTTCTAATTCAATAATGTGGTTCAGGTCTTCCACATATTTACGTAACATAGATATGTGAAAAACATTATGAACAAGAGACATACTTGGCGGTAAGACGAGTCTATAGGCCACAGTTCCTACTCGACGAGAATTTTAAATGGGTTAATGAATCGAGGATTGAGCTTTCCTCTATTTCCAAATCTCGTAACTTTTTTCCATTGAGCAACACGTAACAACACATGATCTCCAACATTGAATTCCATGTCCTTTCGATGAAGATCAGCATAACTCTTTTGTCAATCTTGTGAGGTTTTTATACTTTCCCGGATCATTTGAATCTTTTCCATAGTCATGCGTACCAATTTCGATCCCAACAACGTTGCTTCACCCACCTCATCCTAGCATACTAGAGAACGACACTTGCGTCCATACAACGCCTCAAATGAAGCCATGTCTATACTTGCTTGATAACTGCCGTTGTAGGAGAATTCCACTAATGGCAAAAAATTGTCCCAAATTCCTTTGTAGTCTAGGACACAGAGTCTTAATAGATCTTCAATAGTTTGAATAGTCCTCTCCGACCCGTCCGTCTGAGGATGATAAGTCGAACTGAATCGTAAATTTGTGCCCATAGCTTTTTGCAAACTAACCCAAAATCGTGAAGTGAATCTTCGATCTCGATCAGAAACTATGGATACTGGCATACCATGCAATCTTACAATCTTATTTATGTATATACGAGCAAGACGTTCAAGTGAATAAGTTTCTCGTATAGGTAAGAATTGAGCATACTTGGTTAATCTATCGACAATGACCCAAATTGCATCTATGCCTTGAGAAACCTTGGGAAGACCAGTAACAAAATCCATGGTAATGTGCTCCTACTTCCATTCTAAAATTTCAAGTGGTTGCAATGGACCTTTTGGCATTTGATGCTCCGCTTTGACTCATTGATAAGATAAACACCTTGAGATAAACTCTGCTATCTCTCTCTTCATATTGCTCCACCAAAATGTATGTCGAAGATCACGATACATTTTGGTACTTCCAAGATGGATTGCAAACGGTGCGTTGTGCGCCTCCATCATAATTTTATACTTCAAATAAGAGTCGTTCGGAATACAAAGTCTGGAGTTGACTCGAAGTATTCCTTCTTCATAGATTCTTGCTTCCGGAATATCACATTCTTGTGCTTTCTTCCTCATACGCATCAGCTCTAGGTCCGTAGCTTGAGCAACTTTATCTTTATCAATTAAAGTCGGTTCTACTTGTATATATAGACCCCCCAAAAAAAAATTGTGTTTGAGCTATTTGCATTCTACAGAGTGTGGAAGAAGTAGAGTGTCACAAAGCGTATGATTTAGCTGCTGAAGTTTATGTGTCTACTTTTGACCGTACAAAGCCTACTGGGGAAGTAAGTTCTTGATTGTTCTCTAGTTATTTTTATTTCAACTAGTGGTTTTACTCTATTGTTTTTTGTCTTCTGAAGAGTTCTAGGCTGCACTGAGAGAAGCACATGAAGCAACAGTCCAAAAATAAATGGATGCATTTGATGCAACCAAGGGCGGAGCCAGGAAATTTTTCCGTCCTGGTCTACCAAGTTGGCTGCTTTGTGATTTTATATCTCCCAACCTACATATCCGATTGCTTCCAAATTTTGATATGTTCTACATGGTATATCATAGTATTTTATAAAAATATAGCATGACCAAGTTGGGTTTTTTAAGATGGTATTACATAAGCTTGAAAATGCCATGTTGGCCACTTTTTTTTCATCAAATTCAAGTTTTTAGAAATTCTTTAAAACTTGATTTGGGATTGATTTGATTCACTCAATTAACTTAATTAACATCATAACACATATATAAAGATATCCTAGCATCAAGCTTTGCTAAATTTTTGATTTTTAAGCATAAATTCTCATTGAGGCAAAATTTCAAACATCTTGTGTGTGCGACTTAAATTTCCAGATTTCTTAGTTGTTTAGATATGGTTCTAGCCATAATTTTCAATCTTATCACTCCAATGTCTTGTATAATACTTTGTTCACACTAATTTACAACCCAAGCACAAGAATCTCAATAATTACGATACATTATTACTCTAATTTTCATAAACTTAATAAGTAGAAGTTATTACCTCTTGTTTGAAGAATTTGTGCTTCACGTTTGCTTGGAGATTAACTTTGAATATTCTCTTTGATAACGATTACTCTAATCCTTCTATCCTCTCTAACAGTCATATGTGAAGATAAAGAAAAAACCTACGACTTAAACAAGGTAGAGAGTTGATTCATGTTCTAAAATTATAGATTGAAGATAAATTCATGTTCAAAATCATTACCTGAAAGGGCTTGGTCGAGCAATTGGAGAAGAATTACACTACCGCCTACCATGGCTTCACCGCCGCTCTCCGAAATCACCCGGACTACAGCCCACCCCAGCCCAAGTGTGGCTCCGCCCCTGCATGCAACTGCTGTAGTAGTAGCTAGGTTCTACCAGGCAGAAACATGAAATGTGACTTAAAACACTTTTTAAAAAAGGCATTTGAGGTAATCTTTGTTTTATTCAATTGACTGTATTGTACAGATTCGTTTTTATTTTATTTTATGCTTAAATGAGCTTTTTAACTTTGTTCCTCCCACCCTACCTCCTGGGTAAAATAGCAAGATATGAATGTATTAACTTTTTTCCATGACAACTATGCTTGGTAATGAAAGTTTTACCGCAATGGAAGGAAGTTAGGATGCAGACAGCAGAGGAGTAGTACGGTGGTAGCAAAAGGTGCATTGATTTAAATAAGAATTGTAACCTTGTGAGCCTTGGACCTGCTTGAATTGGAGGTGGAAGATTTTTTGTTGACTTGTGGATTCTATTTTGTTACATTTTTGGAGTTTGGGACTACTTAAGTTTCTATATGAGAGATCCTGACTTAGAGTAGAGCACTTGGGATTTTGCTAAATTTTGGGATTTTGTATCATGCAAATGATGGTCATTTTCCATCATCAAGTGGAGTGGTGGAACTGTTGGTTAAAGATGGGAAAGAAAGGTTGCAGAGAAAGAATGGAGGAAAAGAAGAAGGTTATAATAGTCATTCCACACTTTAGTTAACAGTTATAATGGAATACATTTATGCACTTGGCCTCAAACGTCAGAATGTTAGGTGGTTATGTGCAGGTTTTTATATTTTAGGTGGTTATAAGATGTTTCGTGTACACCTCTGGTGTTTATATGAATTTTACTTGTGGCAGTATTAATCTTATATTGCTAATGATGCAGGATTACAAAAAGGATGCTTTCATAGAAGCATACTTACAATGTTCAAATGCCATACAGAGTATGAAAATGGAGCTTAAAACAGCTTGTAATGCTCCCCCCTGCAAAAGTAGTTAATATTCTTAAGGTATCACTTATTTTTAGATCCTCCTCTTTTGGATTTCAACTGAAATGTTGTTAATCATGTGCTTTTTTTTATTTAACTTAAGAATAAATCCTTATTGTCTCTTTATCTCTTCTGATTAATATTATAAATATATACACAAATTATGTAAAGCGCCCATACTCAATTGTTGCAGTAAGCTATTAATAATTTCTCCGTATGTTCAAAAGAAATCTATGTACTCTCTCTCTCTCTCTCTCTCTCTCTCTATATATATATATATATATATATATATATATATTTATGTGTGTGCGTATTCTTTTTTATTACCATTGTTTTTATTTATCTTTAAGCCTCTTTTTTCTACCTTGTTTTGTATCACCGCACTTTGCAGTTGCCTCCAAGTCCTATCCCAACAATTTGAATGTCCTCTCTCCTCTTTTCTCTCTATTTTCTGACTAACAGACGCCACCATCAACGTCAAAGATGGCCACCACATCAACTACCAGAAGCCACTTCCTCCCCTTTCTCCGACCATATATGTACATCAATATGTTAATTATTTATAGAAGATCTCTGGAACCACCACCATCATATATTGCCTCATCATATCGAACCATCACCATCACCATCACCATCAAAACTACATACTATAACTTCAAATATCTGTGGAAATTATTAATTTAACTCTTATACAAGTCCGAAAAGTAAAACTGTTGATTTGAGACCACTACCATACATTAATGTTGATCTGCATATATTATTGCAGTTTCTTGGGGCTAATTTGGTAGTATATATGAAAAGAAAGTCCATATATTATTTAGAGAAAGAGATTAAAAGTCGGATTCTTTGTGGGCAAAATGGCATATTATCATAAAGCGTAACAGATATACTTTGCCCATATCATAATTTGATGAGCCATTCTCGCCATTCTTAGTCCTAAGCTTTTGTTTGAAAAATATAGTCTTAGACTAGTGCTTGTAGTCTAATTCACCCTTTACAGGATTTCTTTGCCCTCATAGGTAGTCATATAGATTGTAAATATTCCTATTGCTGGGTTGTTGCACTACACCCTATGAAGAAGTTTGTACTTTGTAGACAAGTAAATACATGTCTCATGTTTTCATTTGGATTATCATGTCATGTACATGTCATTGGATTATGTCATATTTTCTCAATATTGTTATACAGGAGCTAGATGGTCTCTTATCAAAGTATGAAACATCATCTCATGGCCTAGATAACTGGCAAAAAGTAACCATTTTCTTGTAACGAAGGTTTATATATATCTATATATATGTATGTTTTCAATGATATGTTTTTTGTGTACCTACTTCAATCTGAACTTTTGAACTTCGCAGTTTGGAAGTTCCAGTTCTTGATCTTATTAAGAAGCAAATCGATCGAGTTAGATCAGAGAAGAGCTTCATCATGTTAAAGTGCCACTCAATTGAAGATAAGATGGTATTACTTAACAAGCAACTATAAACAAGCGAGAAGAATAAATTTGAATATTTTAAATGCTATGAGGATGCTATAAACGACAAGAAGCAGCTTACTGATGACTACATGTGTCGTACATCCAATCTGCAGAGCAAATGTAAGTCACCGGTAAAGAGATGTTCCAGCTTTCAAAAATAGTGGATTTGGCCATGTAGGAAGCAACTGAATGGAAAAGGAAGTATGAAAACCTTCTATCAAAGTAGAAAGCAGAGGAAGACCATGTTAGTTCAGAAATTGCAATTCTCAAATTCAGGAGCAGTGCTGCCAATTAGCTGCTGCTCAAGAACAAAGAAACTCTGCTCAAGAAGAGGCAGGGGAATGGAAACGGAAGTAAGATATTGCTGTTAGAGAAACGAAAATTGCTCTTGAGAAGGCTGCAATTGTGCAAGAACGCTCAAATAAGCAGACACAACTAAGGGAAGATGTTATGAGATGAATTTTCTGTTACCCTTGCTAATAAGGTTAACTCTCTCTCTCACACACACACACTTTGCCTCTCACTCTTACTCTCACATACACACAAACACGCAAATATCTTAAGGTATGCCTGGTCTAGTATGGGAATCTAACTTGGATAATATTTAACATTCTCTTAGTATGTTTGTCTTGTGCAACATGGTCACGGTCATTTGGTTATGATGAAGAAAAAGGTACTTTTTTAGCTTCTTTGATCAAGTATGAGCTAAGAAGCAAAAATTCTTTTGTAGTTCGGCAAATCCCCGAATCCCAGTGTCCCAGAATCTAGATTCATGAATTCTTCTGGGTTCTTTGCGGGGGATTTTCTGTAAATAGATTGTTCTTTTATAATAGATAGTTGATTATAAAGATGATGAATGAATATTTGAGTTTTTTGTATTTATGCTATAATTTGTTATGGGGTCATTTCACAATTTATTTGTTTTTATAAAATAATTTTGACATTCGTTACAAAACAAAATCAATAATGGATTTGGGAACGATACAGCGTCATTGCTAATCGAAAATAATTTTGTTGCTCTCGAAAAACAATTAGCATCGAACAATATTGTTGTTAATTGGTCATAATTATTCAGAATAAAACCAACGACAACGAATAATTTTGTTGCAAATTAATATATGAACAGTTTATCATGCACATTTAGCAACGAACATCGTTGCCAAAAAGTATATAATCAGCAACGAAAACCAGTTAAAGTAACAATTTTCATACTATTCAGCAATGATAAATATCATTAGCAAATGTGTGTCAAACGCAACGAATTTCATTTTCGTTGGCAAAAAAAAAGATTCTTTTCGTTGCCAATTAGGCGGATTTTGCAACGAAAGTTGATTTTCAGTAATGAATTATTAATAAATTTGCTACAAAAAATTTAGTTGCTAAATGATTTATGATTTTACACGAAAACAAATTTTCGTTGCGAAATATCTCACTTTCTGCAACGAAATATTTTTTTTATTGCTAGACAATTAGTAACGCTCATTGCGCAACGAATGGTCCAACGACCGAAAAATCGTTGCAAATGATCTTTGGCAACAGAATTATGCACCTTTAGCAACGAAAACCATTTGTTACAAAATCACGATTTTTTTTGTAGTGATTTGATATCATCACGTGGGTCCCTGAAGTCTTTAACTCTATCTCCATCCTTTGTAAGTTATACAAAATGGGTCTTTGCATTGACAATATCGCACTCGTACCCGCATATGATCTTCTACTCAACGCGTCAGCTACCGCGTTCGCTTTTCCAGGATGGTATTGAATGGTATGATCGTAATCTTTCAATAGCTTGAGCCAACGTCGTTTCCGCATGTTGAGTTCCCTTTGGGTGAAGAAATATTTGAGGCTTTTATTATCTGTATAGATCTCCACCTTCTCCCCATACAGGTAATGCCTTCAGATTTTAAGCACGAAAACGACAGCTGCCTACTCTAGATCATGAGTAGGATAATTTCTCTCATATTCTTTGAGTTGCCGTGAGGCATAGGCTATGACTTTCCCATGTTGCATGAGAACACATCCTAAACCTTTGCATGAAGCATCGCTGTATATGACAAATCCCTCCGAACTAGATGGTATTATCAGAACAGGTGCTGAAATAAGTCTCCTCTTGAGTTCTTGAAAACTCTTCTCACATTCCTCGCTTCAACCGAATTTTGTATCTTTTAGATTCAGCTGAGTTAATGGAGTAGCGATTTGAGAAAATTCTTCCACGAATCTCCGATAATAACCAGTTAAGCCCATAAAGCTATGTACTTTGGTCACTGACTTAGGTTGCTCCCAGCTTTGTATTACTTCAATCTTCGCTGGGTCAACAGATATTCCGTGATTTGATATCACGTGCCCAAGGAATGTTACTTCCTCAAGTCAGAATTCGCATTTCTTCAACTTGGCATATAACTTGTTTTCACAAAGCTTTTGGAGTATCAGCCTCAAGTGTTGCTCATGATCTTCACGGCTTTTTGAGTATATGAGGATGCCATCAATAAAGACAACCATAAAATGATCCAAATATTCATTGAATACTCGGTTCATCATATCCATGAAGGCAGCAGGAGCATTAGTCAATCCAAAAGACATGACTAGGAATTCGTAATTCCCGTACTGAGTTCTGAAAGCAGTCTTTGGAATGTCATCAGTTTTAATCTTTAACTAATGATATTCGGAACGAAAATCGATCTTTGAAAAGAATTTAGCACCTTGCGACTGGTCAAACAGGTCATCAATGCGAGGTAACGGGTACCTATTTTTGACGGTGACATGATTCAACTCCCGATAATCAATACAAAGTCGCATACTCCCATCTTTCTTCTCTACGAATAGAACAGGTGTGACAACCCCAAAACAGGTCCATTCCACCCAACCCATTCTGAGTCATCAAATACATGGTACAGAAAATAACTACAACTTAATTACAACAATTGTCGTGCAAAATACAACAACACATATGCTGTGAGTTTGGATACAAATATATAGCAAATGTGACATTGGACACCATCATGTATCAGCACCTCACAAAGGTACCTTACATAAAAGTACAGTCAAAAACTGTTTTAGAAACTAGAATCTTTGGGAAGTGCTCAAGGAAACCTTCGTATATGGGAGGCCATGCGTCTAGGTTATGATAGATATCATATGGCCACAGAATTATCCTTGGTTGACCCAATAGACCCCAAAGAAAAACGAGAAGATTACTATCATATTCTTCCCAATGGTGAGTCTTCTCTTGACTTATCATTATCTCCACTGTCTTTAATCGAGAATTATACTTCAAACAAACACCAAGATTATATAGGTAGTGCTCGTATATATACTCAGCAAGTGGATGAGCACATCCCTGTCTTATGATGACACGAGGTTATATGTCGTTAGACATCTTATATGATAGTGGCAAAACACCCTTCCAACGTTGGGTACACCTTACCCTATTGGACTCACCAAATAAAACTACTAAATGAACTTTTCTATACTGCTTTGGGAGAACATCCACAGCTAGAGACCACCGTTCTATTTCCCCGTTAACCTCGCTCGACCCAGCTACACTCTTATTACCTGAAAGAAATTATGAAGCAAAAGGGTGAGCACAACTAGCTCAGTAAAGAATATCATGACTAAATATAATTAAATTATCGATAGCCTTCATCAATAATAAATCAGAGATTTAGAACATATGGTAAATGATAAAAATTTCAACCATAGTTGCAGCGGAACGAGCAATCCATTAGAAGAGTCAAATAGACTATAAAGTCTATTATCTTTTCCATGTTAAAAATCCACCAACAATGTTTTATCCCTGTAACATCAATCAACAATTCTGGTCTACAATCATATGAATAACTCATAATCATAACTGTAGTTCTAAATTCCTCTTCTCATCCAGGATGAAGATAATTTTCATCACCTATCTTTATCTGAAACATCAAAGATCATGGTTACACCAAATCACATATCCTGTTCATAATCATACTAATAATTTCATCTTTGCACTACGGCCAAAGATATTCATTTGTATCACCAGTTGGTCATGTTCATCTCAACATCTGTTCATCTTTGCACTACTGGCCAAAGATATTCAACAACATGCCATCTTTACACTACGGGCCAAAGATATTCATCAACAATTTATCTCTACACTACAGGCCAAAGATATTCCTCAACAGTTCATATTTGCACTACGGCCAAATATATTCATCAACAGTTCATATTTGCACTACAGGCCAAATATATTAATATCTCAAAGAAATTTATAATCATTTATATAAACAATAATTATAATCATGTTGATCATTTCACCTTTGCACTTAAGCTGAAGATATTCAATTATAAATTTAATGGTCATGATCATACTAGTCAATAATTTAACTTTGCACTACTGGCCAAAGAGAACCTAAAGTCATAATCATACCAATAATTTACCCATCTTTACACTCAAGTGAAAGAGAATTTTAACATCAGGGTTATAAAAATGTTATATATAATAATAAAAATAATATGATCAACATATAGATTTAATCTCAAGAGTAATATTCATAAATCAACTATAATTTGGTTAGAAAAAGAAACCAATTTTATCGTGAATAGTAACTCGTGAATAGTAACTCGTGAATAGTAACTCATGAATAGTAACCCCGACACAAAAAGGTAGAAATTCTACAATAAAATACATACCAATATTTCGGTACAATGATATTGAAAGAATAATATTTTTTAAGCTTATAAATAATTTATTTTAATTGTTTACACTTTACTAAATAATGCATTTAATCATTCTAAAATGCCACACTCATAAGATTTCATCACCAATAACCAAAATCCTCATCAAAAATCTGCATATACCTTATATAGGATTCTCAAGTCATAAAATCCTACTTTCTAATTTTCTTACTTTATAAAACATATTTAATTCATTTACTCATAACTAAACTATTTTCATGAAAATTACCAAATCAGTTCCAAAAATATTTCTTTTCTGGAATTTAGTATAATATAGTCCCATAGTGAACATATATTTTTCTCAGAATTTTTAAAAGTCATTTACTATTTTTCATATGGCCAAAACAGCCGAATATTTAGACATTTATCAAAAATTGTACTTTTGTCTAAAAATTCTAAAATTCACAGAGTATACTTCTATCATATACATGTACTCCCAATAAAAATTTCATCAATTTTTAGAGTTAACCACAAGGAATTATAAGCGGTTACTTTTAAAATAGTCTTTTCCCGTAAAATTCATAACTCTTAATCTATACATCCAAAAATCACCATTTTTGGACACAATCCATAAAACTCATCAAAATATCATTTTAAATTTTTTCAGAATTTTTGATGATTAGAAAAATTACGAAACTGAAAATCATAACAACCCTTAAAATCCATTACTATCCCTTACCTCAAAATAGCAGCACTTCTGACCGGATATCGGATATAAAGCTGAAGGAATCTTGCACTGATGAATAGCAACTCACCAAGTATCTAACTACTCAAAAAATATTCTTCATAATATAGAGAGAGAAAGAAAGAAAGCTTATGTTTCTGGTGTGATTTTCAATTCTAACTTAGCCCTCTATTTATAGGAAAATATTAGCACGCCGAAGCAGACTTAACCTGCAACCTGATGGCTTTACCTGCTACTATTCCCACCCACCACATTTGAATAAAAATCTCAGCACATTTCTTTACCAACCAAGAGTGGGGCCCACTAATTCTAGAATTTTCCACCAAAATAATTAACTCAGAAAATTCAACAATTTCTGAACCAGTCATCTCGTAAAATTCATAACAAATCATACGTTCATTTTTAACGGTTCAAAATTTGTGGACATATACTCAACTTATATATGTATAACATATCCAAAAATTACTATGATCCAACGGTCGGATTAAAAATTATAACCCCCGTAAAATATCTCAAAAACCCTGATTTTTAATACCTCCATTCCGACAAAAATACTGATAAAAACTTCAACATTAACTCCATTATTTTTAACCACAAAAATATATCCCTCATTTATATCCACATAAAATAAATATTTCCTTATCATATGAATCAATAATTAATTATTCACAAATAATATTACAGAATCACATTTATGACAACCAAGCCGTTCCCAGGAAAGAGGGGGCTTTCCAATAAGAATTTCTCCTTACTGACGCGCAATTAGGTGACCAAACCTCTCCTTAGACAGAACTTTCTAGACATTGCCAATAATGTTATCTAATAATATTATTCAAATAATATGAATTATTGATCTGATAATGGGAAATACTGTGCAGTGACAATTATTGAACAACAATAATATAAAATTTTAACGCAGCAATTATTGAATCAATAAAATAAAATATTGAACAGTAATTACTGTAACAATTATTCAGTAGTGCCTTCTTACGTAAGAATCAATAATTTCAAAAATACTATGCAATACCGTGTGCTACTGTGCAATAACGCGTATTACTGTATTTTAACCACCGGGTATTCCAACAGTGTTAACGGTAACAACTACGCCGTTATTTGTAAAAACTCAAATTTGTCTTTTTCTTCACCCGACAGTTATTCTGTTATGGGGCCCACAAATGGCTGCGAAGTCGTACGAATATTCCCCGACAGAAAGAATATTTCACGACCAAACGAATATTCCCCGATAACAATGAATATTTTATAACCACTTGTGTATTTTGAAAAAAAATTCATATATCACCCTTAACTTTAACATTTATCAATTTAACCATTTACTGAATAGTAGTTATAAGAAAAATTGAATATATTTATTTCATAAAATTCGGGGTCTTACAACAGGAGCACCCCAAGGCGACGTACTAGGACGAATGAAACCGATGTCTAACTGTTCCTGCAGTTAGGTTTTTAACTCCTGAAGTTCAATAGGAGCCATTCGATATGGGGTTTTAGAAATGGGTTTTGTACCGGGTTCAAGGTCAATACAAAACTCGATTACATGCTCTGGGGGTAAACCAGGAAGTTCTTCAGGGAATACGTCAGGAAATTTATTAACAATAGAAATATCATTCAAATCTGACGCATTTTTGTTTAAATCCGTGACATGGGCTAAGAAAGATTGACATCCGTTTTTCAGTAAATGAATGACTTTATGGCTTGATATGACAGTGATTGACTTTAGTGGTTTGGTTGCTTGAATTCGCATAATAGGTTGGTTAGGAGTATGAATGCTAACAACCTTACGAAAACAATCAATTTTAGCATGATGGGTAGTTAACCAATCAATTCCTAAAATCATATCAAATGCAAGTATTTTCAAAGAGATGAGATCGACAGGTAATGTGAGGGTGCCGATTTGAATCAAACAAGATTTATAAATAGTGGATGTAATGAGGGTTTCTCCCAACGGAGTTTCAACAGATAAGTCAAAGTCTAACTTCTCTGGAGTCAAATTTAAACGCTGAGCGCAAGTAGGTGAAATAAAAGAATGGGTAGAACCGGTATCAAATAAGGTGTAAAATTCGTAAGAGTTTATGATTAGTTTACCCGTGATAACTGTGACGCCCCCAAAATAGGTATACAACACCCATTCTGAGTCGCCAAAATACATGGTACAGAAACAACTACATCTTTATTATTACAACACAAGAACTGTGAGTTTAAATACAAATATTGTCATCTAGACAATATCCACACTCATATAAGTCCTCATTACAATTATTGATACATTATTTCACAAAAATGGTGAGGACTACTAAAATAACTTCTAGAACCATCATTCCATACCCCGACTAGTACTCGCTACATTCTCGCCTCCTGAGAAAAATAGAACAAAAAGGAAAAGGGTGAGCTCAACTAGCCCAGTAAAGAATATTATGACTAAGATAATACAGAACAAATTATAGTTAGTCTTCAACAGGGAAAAATCTAATAGAATACAATAGACAACAAGTTTTAAATCAATATTCGCAGCGGAAAATAATAATTCATAGAAGAGTTACGTAGAGAATGAAATATACGATTATCTATGAATTTAAAAGTCCATCATCAACATTTTATCCCTGTAACATCAATCAATATTCATATTTGCACTACAAGCCAAAGATATTCATCAGTTGATCATGTTCATCTCAACACCTATTCATCTTTGCACTACGAGCCAAAGATATTCATCAAGAAATCATTCATCTTTGCACTACAAGCCAAAGATATTCAGTTATATCATCATTTAGGACTGAGGATGATGAAAAATATTTTAAATGAAACGAATCCAGTGAAACAAAATAACAAATATTAAGGATTCGTATTTCGGTTTATCCATGTCCAAAAATACCTTATAAATAATCATAGTAAAGTAGAATTTAAGAATGATCAAAACATGGATACAATCAAAGCTAGTATTCAGAATAGATATTTTGGACGAATTTTTTTTTTCCGATGAATTGTAACTCGTGAATAGTAACTCCGACATAAAAAGTTCTAAATTTGATAAAAATTTCCAACCAATATAATGATATTGAAGAAATAATATCATTTTCGAATAAAATAACATCCCTTACCTCGAAAGAATAGTGCTTCTGGCTGGACTACCTGATATAGTGCTAAAGAAAGCTTGCACCGTATAGCAATACTCAAAGTATAAAAATACTCACAAAATACGCTCGATATTATAGAGAGAGAAAGAGAGAGAAATCTGTAGTTTCTGGTGTGATTTTCAATTCTAACCTAAGCACCCTATTTATAAAAAAAATGTTTAGAACACCAAAGCAGAAAATTTAATATAATATTAATATATAAATTAAATTTTCTTACGCCAACCTTCCAAGAACTGAATTCAGCTCATTCAACACACATGTGTAACACACCATAATGAAAAAAACGTTTTTTGTTATTTAAAATATTTTAAACTTCCAAAAATTAATTATTTCGGAGCTTCAAAACTTCAATAATTTATAATAAATAGCCCTTTTTGTCAGAAAAATTCAAAACTCACAACTTTCCATAGAAAATTCCATTAACTACAACTTTGCAGAAGAAAGTTTTTCCAAATTCCAAATAAAAATTGACCGAAATCTATAAACGGACGATTTTACAGGCTATAGTCAAATTTCAGTCAATTATTAGGGTCCACCGACACACAAAATATGTGTTAATCATTTAATACCACAAAATACTCTTCCTCCTCATATACTCATATATCCCACATTTATTATAAAAATATCACCATTAATATATTATTAAAATAATATATTTAAATAAATTATTTTATTAGAAAAAGATAAAATATTAATTTTCAACAATTGTCACATTAAAATTTTTCTCCATCTATATCCACATAAAATCAATATTTTCCTCATCATATAAATTAATAATTAATTATTCACAAATAATATTACAGAATCACAATACTGACAACCAGACAGTTCCTAGGAAAGATGGTGCTTTCCAATAAGGATCTCTCCTTATTGGCGTGCAATTAGATGACCAAACATCTCCTTAGACAGAACTTTCTAGATATTACCAATAATGTTATCTAATAATATTATTCAGATAATATGAATTATTGCTCCGATAATAGAAAATACTGTGTAGTGACAATTATTAAAACAACAGTAATATAAACTATCAACGCAGCAATTATTGAATCAATAAAATAAAATACTGAACAGTAATTACTGTAACAATTATTGAGTAATGTCTTCTTACGTAAAAATCAATAAATGGTGCAATACCGTGTGCTACTGTGCAACAACACGTATTACTGTGTTTTAACCACCGGGTATTCCAACAGTATTAACGGTAACAACTACGCCGTTATTTTATAAATAACTTGTTTTTGTCGTTTTCTTCATCCAATCGCTTTCCGTTATGGGGCCCAAGCAAGGCTGCGCCGTCGTACGAATATTCCCCGACAACAAGAATATTCCACGACCAAACGAATATTCCCCGACAACCATGAATATTTTATGACCACTTGGTTATTTGAAATATTTGCGCATTTTACCCATAACTAACCTCATTAATCAATTTAACCCTTACTATTTCAAAATAATAAATAGAGAAAATTTAAATTTTATTTATTAATAATTTGGGGTCTTACAATAACTTCATTCGGGTTCCTTGCTTTTTGGGAGGTTACGACAAACGCTTTCTCTTGAACTACCGGCTTTGACTTGTCTGGAACAGCCTTTGGTGTCTCCATCTCAACGGGACTTGACTTCACTACATGATAAAATCGAGCTAAGTGACCTTCTCTTTCGCAATTGAAACACGCTTTGGGCTGCTGCGTGAATTTTGGACTGATGTGTCCCTCCACTCCGTATTTGTAGGATACGACCGATGGTCGTTCTTCTTCCTTAAAAACGGGTGCTGGTGCTGCTGTCTTTCCATCATTATTGAACATTCTATTTTTGAAATTTCCATTTCTTTTATCTTGGCCAGGATTACCACCGAAGTGGTTACCATTTCTGGCATAATGATTTCCTCCATGTTTGTTGTCACTACTTCGATGATTGCTACCACTGGTATTATTGTTTTGTCGACTGCTATCTCTTGGTTGGGTTGACTCATTATCGCGCTCCAATAACTGAGCCCTATTCATAACATCTGAATACAAGCAAAGTTTGTGAGAAATGAGATTTTGACGTATTTCGGGTTTCAAACCTCACAAAAATATTCGCGTCATTCGCTCCTCATTATCAACCAAATGGGATGCAAACCGGGATAACTCCGCAAACTTAGCCTCGTATTGCGATACGGTCATATTGTTTTGCTTCAGCTTGATGAATTCTACCTCCTTCATGTGATGAATACTTTCAGGAAAGTATTTGTCGTTGAACAATTCTTGGAACTTCTCTCAAGACATCTTTAGTGCGGAAGGTTGAGTACGTTTTACAGATTCCCCCCAATAATCTGCCTCTACTCGCAATATAAAGGTGGCAAAGGGAACCTTTTGCTCCTCGGAGCATCCCAAGACATCAAATATCTTGGTGATTTGCTTAATCCACGTCTTTGTCTTTAGTGGTTCTAGCTTTCCCAAAAACTCCGGTGGTCCCAGCTCCTTGAATTGCTTAGCAGTGACCAACCGTGAGTTGCCAATGTTTCCACCTGCATTTTGCATAGGAGTCTCTCTCGCCTGATGTTGCATGAATTGCAGAAAGCTCCTAAACACCCTGTCGTTCATCATTTGGTCGGTGCTGTTGTTTACCTGAGTATTATTGCCTTCCTGATGCACATTATCCTGGTTATTGATCATCGGTGAGTTAACGATCTCATGTGCTCCATTGCTTATCTCAACATTTTCAGATGTCATTTTTAAATACTTCCACAAAACAAGGATTAATTGACATGCCACATATTATCCCTATATTCTGACCGACCAATTAAATAACAAATAAGCTTAGGTAGGTCATACTAGCGAAGGATTTATTCGTCTCTCCCTTCCTAATTCTAGCCTCAAATCTTAGTCAGGGATCATATCTCTAAGCTTTGATACCAACTGTGACGCCCCCAAAATAGGTATACACAACCCATTCTGAGTCGCCAAATACATGGTACATAATTTAAATACAACTTCATTTATACAAGATGACAAAAACGTAGCTGAGAGTTTTAACACGAATATTGTCTCGTAGACAATATCCAAACTCAAATGAAGTCCTCATTATAATTATTATCACACTATTTCATAGAATAGTGAGGACTACTATAGCCATCATCTTGGATCATCACTCCATTTCCCGACTAGTCCCAGCTATATTCTCATTTCTTGAAGAGAACAATGAAAGAAAAGGGTGAGCTCAACTAGCCCAGTAAAGAATATTATGACTAAGATAATGCAAAATAAATTATCCTTAACCTTCAACAGTATAAAACTAATAGAATACAATAGACAACAAGTCTAACTGCAGCAGAACAAACAATCCATTAGAAGAGTCAAGTAAAGCATGATATCTACTATCTTCTATGATTTAAGAGTTCATCATCAATATTTTATCTCTGTAACACATTTCAATAAATAATCCACATCACCGAATTATCCATGCACTACGGGCCAATGATATTCGTTAGTATCACATCCACGAATTATCCATGCACTAAAGGCCAAGGATATTCGTTATTATCACTAATGGTCATGATCATGCCAACAACTGTCCATCAATGCACTACGGGCCAATGGGGACTTTTATCACATCATTTGTAACATTACAGGTCATGTTTATACCGATACATAATTCTTGGTCATAATCATACAATCAACAGTCCATCTATGCACTATAGGCCAAAGATGACTTTCATCACAATATAAGCATGATGATGATGACAATGATATATGCATCAATAAAACGAAATCAAGGATAAATATTAAAGATTTTTAATTTATCTAGAATTTAAAAATATCCAAATTGTCAACATGATAACTGCTTTGTGGAGTAAAATTCAAGAATAATATTCATATATTAAAAATAATTTGAACAGAAAAAAATTAATTTTTATCGTGAATAGTAACTTGGGTGAATAGTATCCGAGTGAATAGTACCCCGCGAATAGTACTTCGTGAATAATACCCTGTGAATAGTACCTCGACATGAAAAGATTAAAATTTAAAAAGAATGTTCAAAAAAATATTCTTGTGAAACGATACTAGATGAAACGCAAATTTTAAGGATATACTATTAATTTCAAGGTGTATAGAAGCAATACTTATCAATATAAGTGTAGAATTAGGAAAATAAAATGAAATAATATTACTTACATACTACAGAGTATGGAAGAATATATTATTTCTTACGAATATTGGAAAAAATAATATTCCTTACCTCAAAAGGAAAGTATTTCTGAATCGTAAGGCGGAGATATTCTTGAAGAAAACTTATACTGTTTTCTACACTCAAAGCTTCCTTAAACTCAAAAGAAATACGCTCTATATTATAAAAGAAGAATTCTCTGATTCTGGTATGATTTTCAATTCTAAACTAAGCATCTCATATATAGCAGAATGACATGATATTATTTAAAAAATAAAATCACGGACGCACAGTAAACATTCACGGGCGCCGAATTCGTTCGGTTGAATTTTTTTCTTGATTTACTATGCTGCACTATGCAAACACTATGCAATATAATAAAATATAATATATTCTATTTTACATAAAAAATAAAACTTATAATATATATATATATATATATATATATATATATATATAAATATATATATAAAACAAAATTGAGATAACTTTCTACCGACGATTTTAAAAAATGAGTAAGTGAGGGTCTATGCAATAAGCCAGATTTACAACAAATATTTCATAAAAAACCCCGTATTTATGTCAATTCACTTGGCTTCACTAAATACATTTTTAATAATATTTATTCATCATTAATATTATAACTCACAATATTAACAACCAGATCATTCCCAGGAAAGATGGAGTTTTTCGATAAGGACTTCTCCTTATTGGCGTGTAATTAGGTGACCAAACCCCTTTTCTTGATAGAACTTTTTAGACATCGTTAATAATGCAAATAATAATATGAATAACTTTGTCATCTCAATTATTGATTTAATAATATAAAATATTGTGCAGATGATACTGTAACAATAATTGAATCAATAATATGAGATACTATGCAGCAATTACTGTGGCAATAATTGAATAAAACTGAGTGACTTCTCACGTAAACATCAATAATCAAAGATACTGTACAATACCGTGTGCTACTATGCAATCACGTGTATTACTGTACTTTTATCACTGGGTATTTCAACAGTTAATGGTAAAAGCCTTGCCGTTATTTTTATAAAAAGTTATTTATGTCGTTTTTCTAACTCCGGCAGTAATTCCGTTGTGAGGTCCACCAATGATTGTGCCGTCGTACGAATATTCCCTGATAAAACGAATATTCTTCGACCAAATAAATATTTTATGACAACTTGCTTACTTTGTAAAATTTATAAATATTACCCACAACTATAACATTATATCAAATCCACACCTTATTACTCAAAATAATATTTAGAAAAAATTAAAAATCTTTATTCATAAAAGTTGGGGTCTTACAAAAACCATATAGTTAACCAAAATTATTTGGATCTATTGGGCTGGTTAACTAGATTTTAGGTGATAGATTGGTTTGTTTTGGACCCATATTATTATTACAAATATGGGTTGGATCTAGTTTAACTAGTTTTCCATATTAGTCTATAATAATGTTTTGCACTTTGTAGAGCTAATACATCAATATGTATGCATTGTTACACTACATTCTTATATAACACATATACATTATACATATTACATTATATACATATTACATGTAAGACCCCGAATTTTATGAAATAAAAGTATTCAATTTTTCTTATAATTACTATTCAGTAAATGGTTAAATTGATAAAAGTTTAAAGTTATGGGTGAAATATGAATTTTTTTTTCAAAATAAGCAAGTGGTTATAAAATAATCATTGTTGTCGGGGAATATTCGTTTGGTCGTGGAATATTCTTTCTGTCGGAGAATATTCGTACGACGGCGCAGCTATTTGTGGGCCCCATAACGAATAACTGTCGGGTGAAGAAAAACGACAAATTTGAGTTTTTACAAATAACGGCGTAGTTGTTATCGTTAATACTGTTGAAATACCCGGTGGTTAAAATACAGTAATACGCGTTATTGCACAGTAGCACACGGTATTGCACAGTATTTTTAAAATTATTGATTCTTACGTAAGAAGGCACTACTCAATAATTGTTACAGTAATTACTGTTCAATATTTTATTTTATTGATTCAATAATTGCTACGTTGAAATTTTATATTATTGTTGTTCAATAATTGTTGCTGCACAGTATTTTCCATTATCAGATCAATAATTCATATTATTTGAATAGTATTATTAGATAGCATTATTGGCAATGTCTAGAAAGTTCTGTCTAAGGAGAGGTTTGGTCATCTAATTGCGCGCCAGTAAGGAGAAATCCTTATTGGAAAGCCCCCTCTTTCCTGGGAACGGCCTGGTTGTCATAAATATGATTCTATAATATTATTTGTGAATAATTAATTATTGATTTATATGATAAGAAAATATTTATTTTATGTGGATATAAATGAGGGATATATTTTTGTGGTTAAAATGAAGGAGTTAATGTTGAGGTTTTTATCAGTATTTTTGTCGGAATGGAGGTATTAAAAATCAGGGTTTTTGAGATATTTTGCGGGGGTTATAATTTTTAATCCGACCGTTGGATCGTAGTAATATTTGGATATGTTATACATATATAAGTTGAGTATATGTCCACAAATTTTGAACCGTTAAAAATGAATGTATGATTTGTTATGAATTTTACGAGATGACTGGTTCAGAAATTGTTGAATTTTCGGAGTTTATCATTTTGGTGGAAAATTCTAGAATTGGTGGGCCCCACTTGTGGTTGGTGAAGAAATGTGCTGAATTATATTTCAAATGTGGTGGGTGGGAATAGTAGCAGGTAAAGCCATCAGGTTGCAGGTCAAACCTACCAAAATTTTCCTATAAATAGAGGGCTAAGTTAGAATTGAAAATCACACCAGAAACATAAGCTTTCTCTCTTTCTCTCTCTAGATTATTGAGTGTATTTTGTGAGTATTTAGATACTTGGTGAGTTACTATTCATCAGTGCAAGTTTCCTTCAGCCTTATACCGATCAGAAGTACTGCTCTTTTGAGGTAAGGGATAGTAAGGGATATTAAGGGATTTTAAGGGTTGTTATGATTTTCAGTTTCGTAATTTTTCTGATCTTCAAAAATTCTGGAAAAATTTGAAATGATATTTTGATGAGTTTTCTTGATTGTGTCCAAAAATGGTGATTTTTGGATGTATAGATTGAGAGTTATGAATTTTATGAGAAAAGACTATTTTAAAAGTAACAGCTTATAATTCCTTGTGGTTAACTCCAAAATTGATGAAATTTTTATTGGGAGTACATGTATATGATAGAAGTATACTCTGTAAATTTCAGAATTTTTAGACAAAAGTACAATTTTTGATAAATGTCTAAATATTCGGCTATTTTGGCCATATGAAAAATAGTAAATGACTTTTAAAAATTCTGAGAAAAATATATGTTCACTATGGGACTATATTATGCTAAATCCCAGAAAAGAAATATTTTTGGAACTGATTTGGTATTTTTTATGAAAATGGTCTAGTTATGAGTAAATGAATTAAATATGTTTTGTGAGGAAAGAAAATTGAAAAATAGGATTTTATGGCTTGAGAATCCTATATGAGGTATATGCAGATTTTTGATGAGGGTTTTGGCTATTGATGATGAAATCTTAAGAGTTGACATTTTATGATGATTAAATGCATTAATTAGTAAAGTGTAAACAATTTAAATAAATTGTTTATAAGCTTAAGAAATGTTATTCTTTCAATATCATTATACCGAAATATTGGTATAAATTTTATTGTTGAATTTCTACCTTTTTGAGTCGAGGTTACTATTCATGAGTTACTATTCACGACAAAATTGGTTTTTTTTTTCTAACCAAATTATAGTTGATTTATGAATATTGCTCTTGAAATTAAATCCATGTTTTGACCATATTATTTTTATAATCATATATAACATTTTTATAACCTTGATGTTGAAATTCTCTTTCGCTTGAGTGTAAAGATGGGTAAATTATTGGTATGATCATGACTATGGGTTCTCTTTGGCCAGTAGTGTAAAGTTGAATTGTTGACTGGTATGATCATGACCATTGAATTTGTAATTGAATATCTTTAGCTTAAGTGCAAAGGTGAAATGATCAACATGGTTATAATTATTGTTTATATAAATTCTTAAATGATTATATATTCTTTGAGGTTTTAATATATTTGGCATGTAGTGCAAATATGAATTGTTGAGGAATATCTTTGGCCTGTAGTGCAAAGATGAATTGTAGATGAATATCTTTGGCCCGTAGTGCAAAGATGACCTGTTGTTGAATATCTTTGGCCAGTAATGCAAAGATGAATGGTTGAGGAATATCTTTGGCCTGTAGTGCAAAGATGAATTGCAGATGAATATCTTTGGCCTGTAGTGCAAAGATGGTCTGTTGATGAATATCTTTGGCCCGTAGTGCAAAGATAAACTGTTGTTGAATATCTTTGGTCGTAGTGCAAAGATGGATTTATTAGTATGATTATGAACAGGAACTGTGATTTGGTATAACCATGATCTTTGATGTTTCAGGTAAAGACATGTGATGAAAATATTCTTCGTCCTGGGTGCGAAGAAAAATTTAGAATCACAATTATGATTATGAGTTATTCATATGATTGTGGAAAGGAACTGTTGATTGATGTTACAGGGATAAAACATTGTTGATGGATTTTTAACATGGAGAAGATAATAGACTTTATAGTCTATTTGACTCTTCTAATGGATTGCTCGTTCCGCTGCAACTATGGTTAAAATTTTTATCATTTACCATATGTTCTAAATCTCTGATTTATTATTGATGAAGGCTACTGATAATTTAATTATCTTTAGTCATGATATTCTTTACTGGGCTAGTTGTGCTCACCCTTTTGCTTCACAATTCCTTTCAGGTAATAAGAGTGTAGCTGGGTCGAGCGAGGGTAACGGGAAAATAGAACAGTGGTCTCTAGCTGTGGATGTTCTCCCGAAGCAGTATAAAAAAAGTTCATTTAGTAGTTATATTTGGTGAATCCAATAGGGTAAGGTGTACCCAACGTTGGAAGGGTGGTTTGCCACTATCATACAAGATGTCTAACGACATACAACCTCGTGTCATCATAAGACAGGGATGTGCTCATCCACTTGCTGAGTATATATACGAACACTACCTATATAATCTTGGTGTTTGTTTAAAGTATAATTCTCAATTAGAGACAGTAGAGATAATGATATGTCAAGAGAAGACTCACCATTGGGAAGAATATGATAGTAATCTTCTCGTTTTTCTTTGGGGTCTATTGGGTCAACCAAGGATAATTCTGTGGCCATATGATATCTATCATAACCTAGACGCGTGGCCTCCCATGTACGAAGGTTTCCTTGAGCACTTCCCAAAGATTCTAATTTCTAAAACAGTTTTTGACTATACCTTTATGTAAGGTGTTATTGTGAGGTGATGTCCACGGTTGAAACATGAGTCACATTTGGTATATATTTGTATCCAAACTCACAGCATATGTGTTGTTGTATTTTGCACGACAATTGTTGTAATAAAGTTGTAGTTGTTTTCTGTACCATGTATTTGACGACTCAGAATGGGTTGGGTGGAATGAACCTATTTTGGGGTCGTTACATTACATACTTTTGTAATTTATACATTTGTAATTATGTATAAAAACCATTTCATTAATTATGGAATTAATCCATAATAAAGTTAACACTTTTAGTTTAACGAACTATTAATTTAAATAATTAATATCTCCTCCCTTAATTAATTAAAATAACTCATTTAAATTATACAATTAAATTTAATTTCCTCTTTCTCTCCATAAATTGTTTTATATTATATAATTTAATTTTCCCCACCTCTACCCTTCAAACCCAAAAAAATAATATTTATTGATTATGTATACACCTCCACCCCCACCACCCCCACCCACATACCCATACCCATACCCACCCCTACTCCTTACCCCCCTAAAAAATAATATTTATTGATTATATATATACCTCCACCCCACCCCCACCCCTTACCCCCTACCCCTTACCCCTACCTCTCACCACCAAAAAAATAATATTTATTGATTATGTATACACCCCCTCAATTTTTTTTTACCGATTATTGTAATAAAATTCTCAATAATTTCATTAATTTTAATTAACATAATAATTATTAATGTAATTTTAATTAACATAATAATACTCATAATTTGCTAGATATTTTACATGAATTTTATATCGGATAAATTTAAGAGTGTAGATAGGTCAATAAATATGGTGGAGTCTCAACCTAATATTGAGAATTAAGTCACGTAAAATAAACAATAACATTTGAGAAAAAAAGCATATAATATTTAATGCGTTTTAGTCCTCAATGACCTAGTTCACAAAATTAATTTCAATATATTAATCTCCGCGGTATGACTTTTTGCACGGAATAAAAGTTATTCCCTCACACAACAACCCAAGACCCAATACTCTTTCAACTCTCTAAGATGTTATTACTTCTTAAATCATGGTCTGCTTCTAGCCTAACATGCCGGTTATGGCTGATCCAGGCTTTGACCAAGGCCTAGGCCGCGGGCCGTACTAAGGCTGCAGGCCGCGGGCCATTTGTGCACCACTATTGCTCACTAATGTTATTGCTCTCTTCTCCCATCAACTTTTGACTTTCTCGTAAAATAGAATCCATCTCATCTAAAATCAAAGTTAATTTTCCACCAATAATGTTTGCACTATTGACATGTAAGACTTGGGCAAAGATGACAATAAGAGTAATGACTTTTCCTCATCTTCCAATTTTTCATTTGTATTAAACAATTGAGATACTAACCTGCTAAAAGCATTCATATGATCATGGAGATTCGTCCCTTCATTCATCTTTAAGTAATAAGATTACATCTTCAAGCACAATTTGCTGATTAACAACTTCGAAGCATAATTCTTCTCGAGCTCCTCCCATAATTTTTTCAGATTAGACTCTTTCAACACATCATACTTTATCTCAAGTGCTAACGATGAACGTATTGTGCTTGACGCCTTCTTATGAATTGTTTGTCAATTTGCATCTTTCACCTTGTCTGGTTTTTTCTCCTCCAAAGCTTGATCAAGTCCTTACAACACCAAAAGATCTTGCACGCTACTCTGTCACAACTTGAAATTTGTTTTCCCATCGAAGATTGGAAACTCAAATTTACTTAAATTCGCCGCCATCGTATTACGCAAAAATAATTCCCTCTAACTCGGATCCAATCAACTTAGCTCTAATACCACTTCTTGGGAATTAAGTCACGCAAAGTAAACAATAACACTTAAAAAATTATGAAAAATAATACAATATTTAACGTGATTTAGTCCTCATTAACCTAATCCACAAAATAAACTTTAATATATTAATCTCCACGGTACAACTTTTTGCACGGAATAAAAGTTAAAAAACTCTCCTTCACACAACAACCCAATACCCAATTACACCACCTGTCAACTCTCCAGGATGTTACTATCTCTTGGTTGTGTTCTCCCTTTCTCTAAATAAAAGACTCTATTTATAGAGTACCCACAACTCTTTTTTCCTAATCTAATTAGGACACTCTCACATAATAAATATACCTACTACAAATAGAACTATTTTCAAAATAATATTCCTACCAAAAATAAGATTCCTTCTCATAATAGGACACTTGTTAAAAATAGAACAACTTGCTTTTCATAATAACTATTCTTTTTTGAATATGATTCGAGTAGTTACCTAACACCTAATAGATTAATTTATAGGTAAGGAGGTGATCAAACATGCTTGTTGGGCTCATAATGATTCTGAAAAAATTACTCAGGGTGAAGGGCTCACAAGGAGTAAGGTTGGTACTCCCACTTTTGCTTCGGGCATGTTGGAGTAGTATTAGAGTTGAGCAAATTGTTGTGATATTTCACATGAATCTCACATCGGATAAATTCAAGAGTGTAAATAGGTTAATAAATATGGTGGAGTATTAACCTAATAGGTTAACGATTTAGGTAAAGAGGTGATCCAACATGCTTGTGGAGGGAAGAGAACTCGTAAAATTTGATATTTATAGTGATAATTGTAAAATAAGAAGAGTAATAAATTTAAGAATTTGCCTAACTTAAATCAATAAAAATAACTCTTATTGTAAGACCCCAATTTTTTATAAATAAAGATGAATTTTCTATAAATATCATTTTTGAATATTATGAAGTTAATTTGATATAATGTTATAGTTGTGGGTAATATTTATAAAATTTTGCAAAGTAAGCAAGTTGTTATAAAATATTCGTTTGGTCGGAAAATATTCTTTTTGTCGGGGAATATTCGTACGACGGCACAATCATTGGTGGACCCCACAACGGAATTATTGTCGGATTGAGAAAACGACAAAAATATTTTATTAAAAAATAACGGCGGAAGTTTTACCATTGTTACTGTTGAACTACTCGGTAGTAAAAGTACAGTAATACGTGTGGTTGCATAGTAGCACACGGTATTGATCATTAATGCTTATGTGAGAAGACACTCAGTTTGATTCCATTATTGTCAGTTAATAATATGAATTATTTAGCGATAATGACGTTTTGTTTTATTCGTATTATTAACGTAATAAAACAGAAACATCTTTTTATATAAAACAAAATACTTTATTAAAGTTATTCTATAAATAGAATATATTATATTTTATTTAAAAGATTTTTCTTTAAATATGGACCGTCAGATTAAAGTAATCAATCTGGACCGTTCATGGATTAGTTACTATGCATTCTATTTTTCTATAAATAGCAGCTCATTCCTTCATTATTTCTTACGAATTCACTGAACTCTAGAGAGATAAACTATAGAGAGAAACTTTAGAGAAAGAGAAGAAGAGTATTCTGCTATTTAACTACTTCCTTATTTCAGCTCGTCTTTAAAACGGTAAGGGGTGTTATTCTTTCCTATTCATGAAGAGAACTGTTGTTATTCCCTTTCTTATTATTCTGTTGGAATAACCTGTATACGCGGATATACCCTATACTTGGTGACATTCTTCTATTATTCTGTTGGAACATCCTGTCTGTGTGTTTTACACCGGACCTGGTTCCGTCTTGTTATTATTCTGTTGGAATATCCTGTCTGTGTGTTTTACACCGGACCTGGTTCCGTTTATTATTCTGTTGGAACATCCTGTCTGTGTGTTTTACACCGGACCTGGTTCCATTATTTATTATTCTGTCGGAATATCCTGTCTGTGCGTTTACGCCGGACCTGGTTCCATTATTTATTATTCTATTGGAATAACCTGTCTGTGCGGTCTATCGCATGCATGGTGATTTCTTTTGTTATTCCATTCTTTATTGTACTCAGTTGGTTAAGTTTTGACTTCTACACTCCATGAAATTTGTGGAATATCCTTGATAGTTGCGTTTCATCCAGTATCTTTTCAAGAAAATATTCTTCTAAGCGTTCTTGAATTTTACTCCACAATGCAGTATCATGTTGACAATTTGGACGTTATTAATTCTTGGATAAATTAATTCTTGAACTTGTTTTATTGAATTCTTAGATCATTGTCATCATCCTCATGTTTATAAAATGTTGAAAGTCATCTGTGGCACGTAGTGCATAGATGGACTTGGTATGATTATGACCAGGGATTATTCGGTATAATCATGACCGTAATGTTACAAATGATGTGGTAAAAGTCATCATTGGCCCGTAGTGCATTGATGGACAGTTGTTGGCATGATCATGACCATTAATGAATATACGAATATCCTTGGCCGTAGTGCAGGGGTGATTCGATGATGTGGATTATTTTATTAAGCTGAGTCTCAGCGATCACAGTGTTGGAAAATCTTTTAAATCATAAAAGATAGTAGAGTTTATTTTCTACTTGACTCTTTTAATGGATTGCTTGTTCCGCTACAGTTAAACTTGATGTCTATTATATTTTATCAGTTTAACATTGTTGAAGGCTAATGATAATTTATTCTGCATTATCTTAGTCATAATATTTCTTACTGGGCTAGTTGAGCTCACCCTTTCTTTCACTGTTCTCTTCAGGAAATGAGAACGTAGCTGGGGCAAGTCGGGAAACGGAGTGATGGTTCGAATGATAGTATTAGTTAGTAGTCCTCACTATTCTATGTAATAGTGTGTTAATAAATGTAATGAGGACTCCTTTTGAGTATGAATACTCTCTAGAAGATAATATTTGTATTCAAACTCACAGTTTATGTTTTGTCGTATTGTATACGACAGTTGTATTAGTAAGTTGTATTTGTATTCTGTACTTTGTATCTGACGACCCAAGATGGGTGATGTATACCTAATTTTGGGGGCGTCACAGTTGGTATCAGAGCTTAGGGATATGATCCCTGGCTAAGATGTGAGAATAGAACTAGGAGGGGAGAGACGGGGAATTCCTTCGCTAGTATGACCTACCTAAGTTTATTTGCATGGTATTTAATTGGTCGGTCATAATATAAGGATAATATATGACATATCAATTAACTTTTATTTTGTGGCAGTATCTGAAAATGGCATCTGAGAATGTTGAGAATAGCAATGGAGCACAGACGATTATTGATTCACCACATATCAATAATCAGGATAATGTGCATCAGGAAGGTGACAATCCTCATGCAAACAACAACACTGACCAGATGATGAATGATGGAATGTTCAGAAGTTTTATGCAATTCATGCAACAACAGGTGAAAGCGGCTCCTGTCCACAACGTAGGTGGAAATACTGGAAACTCTCGGGCGGTCACCGCTAAACAGTTTAAGGAGCTGGGACCACCGGAGTTTAAGGGAGAACCCAAACCACTTGTAGCTGAAACATGGATAAAGCAGATCACCAAGATATTTGATGTCTTGGGTTGCTCCGAGGAGCAAAAGGTTCCCTTTGCCGCCTTTATGTTGCGAGGAGAGGCAGATTACTGGTGGGAATCGATAAAGCGTACTCAACCTGCCGCACTGAAGATGTCTTGGGAGAAGTTCCAAGAGCTGTTTAACGACAAATACTTTCCCGAGAGTATTCGTCACATGAAGGAGGTGGAGTTCATCAAATTGGAGCAGAATAATATGACCGTGTCGCAGTACGAGGCAAAATTTGCGGAGTTATCCCGGTTTGCGTCCCACCTGGTGGATAATGAAGAAAGAATGACGCGGATGTTTTTAAGAGGTTTGAAGCCGGAGATACGTCAACATCTTGTTTCTCATAAACTGTGTTTGTATTCAGATGTTGTAAATAGGGCTCAGTTGGTGGAGCGCGATAACGAGACAACGCAACCAAAAGAGAGCAGCCGGCAAAATGATAATACCAGTGAAAGCAGTCATCGAAGCGGTGACAACAAGCGTGGAGGGAATCAACAGGCCAGAAATGGTAACCACTTCGGTGGTAATCAGGGCCAAACCAATAAGAATGGGCATTTCAAGAAGAGGAGATTCAACAATGATGGAAAGACGTCAGCACCAGCACCTGTCGTTAAGGAAGGAGAACGACCACCTATCATATGTTTCAAATGCGGAGGGGAGGGGCACATCAGTCCAAACTGCGCGATGCCGTCCAAAGCATGTTATAATTGTGGAAGAGAAGGTCATTTAGCCCGATTTTGTCGTTTACCGAAGACAAATTCAGCTAGGATGGAGGCACCAAAGGCCGTCCCAGAAAAGTCAAAACCGGTTGTGCAAGGGAGAGCGTTTGTTGTGAACTCCCAGAGAGCAAGGAACCCGAATGAGGTCATCACGGGTAAGCTTATCATAAACTCTAACGAAGTCTATACTTTATTTGATACCGGTTCTACCCATTCTTTTATTTCTCCTACTTGCGCTCATCGATTAAATTTGATTCCGGAGAAATTAGACTTTGACTTAGCAGTTGAAACTCCATTGGGAGAAACCTTCATTACATCCACGGTTTATAAGTCTTGTTTGGTTCAAGTTGGTACCCACACATTACCTGTCGATCTTATTTCATTAAAAATACTTGCATTTGACGTGATTCTAGGGATTGATTGGTTAACTACTCATCATGCAAAAATTGATTGTTTTCGTAAGGTTGTTAGCTTTCATATTCCTAATCGACCTATTATGCGAATTCAAGCAACCAAACCATTAAAATCAATCGCTGTCATCTCAAGCCATAAAGCTATTCGTTTATTGAAAAACGGATGTCAAGCTTTCTTAGCTCATGTCACAGATCTAAACAAAAATACGTCAGTTTTGAATGATATTTCTATTGTTAATAAATTCCCTGACGTATTCCCTGAAGAACTTCCTGGCCTACCCCCAGAGCGTGAAATTGAATTTTGTATCGATCTTGAACCCGGTACAAAACCCATTTCCAAAGCCCCATATCGAATGGCTCCTATTGAACTTCAGGAGTTAAAGACCCAACTGCAGGAATTGTTAGACATTGGTTTTATTCGTCCTAGTACTTCTCCTTGGGGTGCTCCTGTTCTGTTCGTGAAAAAGAAAGATGGGAGTATGCGACTTTGTATTGATTATCGGGAGTTGAATCATGTCACCATCAAAAATAGGTACCCATTGCCACGTATTGATGACCTGTTTGACCAGTTGCAAGGAGCACAATTCTTTTCAAAGATCGATCTTCGTTCTGGATATCATCAGCTGAAGGTTAGAACTGAGGATATTCCAAAGACGGCTTTTAGAACTCGGTACGGGCATTATGAATTCCTAGTCATGTCCTTTGGATTGACTAATGCTCCTGCTGCCTTCATGGATATGATGAACCGGGTATTCAAGGAATATTTGGATCATTTTGTGGTCGTCTTTATTGATGACATCCTTATTTATTCCAAAAGCCGTGAAGATCATGAGCAACACTTGAGGCTGGTACTCCAAAAGCTTCGTGAATACAAACTTTATGCCAAGTTGAAGAAATGCGAGTTCTGGCTGGAAGAGGTAGCATTCCTTGGGCACGTAGTATCAAGTCGTGGAATATCTGTTGACCCGGCAAAGATTGAAGCTATTCAAAGCTGGGAGCAACCTAAATCAGTGACCGAGGTACGTAGCTTTCTTGGTTTAGCTGGTTATTATCGGAGATTCGTGGAAGGATTTTCTCGAATCGCTACTCCATTAACTCAGCTGACTCGGAAAGATACAAAGTTTGGTTGGAGCGAAGAATGTGAGCAGAGTTTTCAAGAACTCAAGAGGAGACTCATTTCAGCACCTGTTCTAACAATACCATCTGGCTCGGAGGGATTTGTCATCTACAGTGATGCTTCGAGCAAAGGGTTGGGATGCGTTCTCATGCAACATGGAAAAGTCATAGCCTATGCATCAAGACAACTCAAGGAATATGAGAGGAATTATCCTACTCATGATCTAGAGTTGGCAGCTGTTGTCTTTGCACTTAAAATTTGGAGGCATTACTTGTATGGGGAGAAGGTGGAGATCTTTACGGATCATAAAAGCCTCAAATATTTCTTCACTCAAAAGGAACTCAACATGCGACAACGACGTTGGCTTGAACTGTTGAAAGATTATGATCATACCATTCAATACCATCCTGGAAAAGCGAACGTGGTAGCTGACGCATTGAGTAGAAGATCATATGCGGTTACAAGTGCAATATTAACAACGCAAAGGCCCATTTTGTGTGACTTGCAAAGGATGGAGATAGAGTTGAAGACTCCAGGGACCCATGTGATGATGGCGAATATACGAGTAGAACCGACTTTAATCGATAAAGTTAAAGCTGCTCAAGCTACAGACCTGGAGCTGATGCGTATGAGGAAGAAAGTGCAAGAAGGTTCTATGCCGGAAGCAAGAATCGATGAAGAAGGAATACTTCGAGTCAACTCCAGACTTTGTGTTCCTAACAACCCTGATTTAAAGTATGAAATCATGATGGAGGCGCACAACACACCATTTGCAATCCATCCTGGAAGTACCAAAATGTATCATGATCTTCGTCATACATTTTGGTGGAGCAATATGAAGAGAGAGATAGCGTTGTTTATCTCAAGGTGTCTAACTTGTCAACGAGTCAAAGCGGAGCATCAAGTACCAAAAGGTCCATTGCAACCACTTGAAATTCCAGAATGGAAGTGGGAGCACATTACCATGGATTTCGTTACCGGTCTTCCTAGGGTTTCTCAAGGTATTGATGCGATTTGGGTCATTGTTGATAGATTGACCAAGTCTGCTCATTTCTTACCGATACGAGAAACTTATACACTTGAACGTCTTGCTCGTATGTACATAAACGAGATTGTAAGACTGCATGGTATGCCAGTATCCATAGTTTCTGACCGAGACCCAAGATTCACTTCACGATTTTGGGTTAGTTTACAAAAAGCTATGGGCACGGATTTACGATTTAGTTCAGCATATCATCCTCAGACGGACGGACAATCAGAGAGGACTATTCAAACTCTTGAAGATCTATTAAGACTCTGTGTCTTTGACTTCAAAGGAAGTTGGGACAAGTTCTTACCATTGGTGGAGTTTTCCTACAACAACAGTTATCAAGCAAGTATTGGCATGGCTCCATTCGAAGCATTGTATGGAAGAAAATGTCGTTCTCCAGTATGCTGGGATGAGGTGGGCGAAGCAACGTTGTTGGGACCGGAGTTGGTACGTATGACTACAGAAAAGATTCAAACGATCCGACAACGTATAAAAACCTCACAAGATCGACAAAAGAGTTATGCTGATCTTCATCGAAAGGACGTGGAATTTGATGTAGGAGATCATGTGTTCTTACGTGTTGCTCCATGGAAAGGAGTTACGAGATTTGGAAAGAGAGGAAAGCTCAATCCTCGATTCATCGGTCCATTTTTAATCCTCGATCGAGTAGGAACTGTGGCTTATAGACTCGCTTTACCGCCAAGTATGTCTCGTGTTCATAACGTTTTTCACATATCCATGTTACGCAAATATGTGGAAGACCCGAACCACATTATTGAGTTAGAACCGGACGAAATAGCGGAAGATTTGACGTATGAAGAAGTTCCTGTTCAAATCTTGGATAAGAAGGAACATATTCTACGCTCCAAGGTTATACCTCAAGTCAAAGTTTTGTGGAGAAATCACGATGTTGAGGAAATGACTTGGGAGTTAGAATCAGAAATGAAATCAAGGTATCCTTACCTCTTCGACATACCAGGTACGTACCCTAATTTCGAGGGCGAAATTTCATAAGAAGGGGAGGTTGTAAGACCCCAATTTTTTATAAATAAAGATGAATTTTCTATAAATATCATTTTTGAATATTATGGAGTTAATTTGATATAATGTTATAGTTGTGGGTAATATTTATAAAATTTTGCAAAGTAAGCAAGTTGTTATAAAATATTCGTTTGGTCGGAAAATATTCTTTTTGTCGGGGAATATTCGTACGACGGCACAATCATTGGTGGACCCCACAACGGAATTATTGTCGGATTGAGAAAACGACAAAAATATTTTATTAAAAAATAACGGCGGAAGTTTTACCATTGTTACTGTTGAACTACTCGGTAGTAAAAGTACAGTAATACGTGTGGTTGCATAGTAGCACACGGTATTGATTATTAATGCTTATGTGAGAAGACACTCAGTTTGATTCCATTATTGTCAGTTAATAATATGAATTATTTAGCGATAATGACGTTTTGTTTTATTCGTATTATTAACGTAATAAAACAGAAACATCTTTTTATATAAAACAAAATACTTTATTAAAGTTATTCTATAAATAGAATATATTATATTTTATTTAAAAGATTTTTCTTTAAATATGGACCGTCAGATTAAAGTAATCAATCTGGACCGTTCATGGATTAGTTACTATGCATTCTATTTTTCTATAAATAGCAGCTCATTCCTTCATTATTTCTTACGAATTCACTGAACTCTAGAGAGATAAACTATAGAGAGAAACTTTAGAGAAAGAGAAGAAGAGTATTCTGCTATTTAACTACTTCCTTATTTCAGCTCGTCTTTAAAACGGTAAGGGGTGTTATTCTTTCCTATTCATGAAGAGAACTGTTGTTATTCCCTTTCTTATTATTCTGTTGGAATAACCTGTATACGCGGATATACCCTATACTTGGTGACATTCTTCTATTATTCTGTTGGAACATCCTGTCTGTGTGTTTTACACCGGACCTGGTTCCGTCTTGTTATTATTCTGTTGGAATATCCTGTCTGTGTGTTTTACACCGGACCTGGTTCCGTTTATTATTCTGTTGGAACATCCTGTCTGTGTGTTTTACACCGGACCTGGTTCCATTATTTATTATTCTGTCGGAATATCCTGTCTGTGCGTTTACGCCGGACCTGGTTCCATTATTTATTATTCTATTGGAATAACCTGTCTGTGCGGTCTATCGCATGCATGGTGATTTCTTTTGTTATTCCATTCTTTATTGTACTCAGTTGGTTAAGTTTTGACTTCTACACTCCATGAAATTTGTGGAATATCCTTGATAGTTGCGTTTCATCCAGTATCTTTTCAAGAAAATATTCTTCTAAGCGTTCTTGAATTTTACTCCACAATGCAGTATCATGTTGACAATTTGGACGTTATTAATTCTTGGATAAATTAATTCTTGAACTTGTTTTATTGAATTCTTATATCATTGTCATCATCCTCATGTTTATAAAATGTTGAAAGTCATCTGTGGCACGTAGTGTATAGATGGACTTGGTATGATTATGACCAGGGATTATTCGGTATAATCATGACCGTAATGTTACAAACGATGTGGTAAAAGTCATCATTGGCCCGTAGTGCATTGATGGACAGTTGTTGGCATGATCATGACCATTAATGAATATACGAATATCCTTGGCCGTAGTGCAGGGGTGATTCGATGATGTGGATTATTTTATTAAGCTGAGTCTCAGCGATCACAGTGTTGGAAAATCTTTTAAATCATAAAAGATAGTAGAGTTTATTTTCTACTTGACTCTTTTAATGGATTGCTTGTTCCGCTACAGTTAAACTTGATGTCTATTATATTTTATCAGTTTAACATTGTTGAAGGCTAATGATAATTTATTCTGCATTATCTTAGTCATAATATTTCTTACTGGGCTAGTTGAGCTCACCCTTTCTTTCACTGTTCTCTTCAGGAAATGAGAACGTAGCTGGGGCAAGTCGGGAAACGGAGTGATGGTTCGAATGAGAGTATTAGTTAGTAGTCCTCACTATTCTATGTAATAGTGTGTTAATAAATGTAATGAGGACTCCTTTTGAGTATGAATACTCTCTAGAATATAATATTTGTATTCAAACTCGCAGTTTATGTTTTGTTGTATTGTATACGACAGTTGTATTAGTAAGTTGTAATTGTATTCAGTACTTTGTATCTGACGACCCAAGATGGGTAATGTATACCTAATTTTGGGGGCGTCACACTTATATTTGGAATATATATATATATATATATATATATATATATATATATATATAGGCTCTTTTTTTGTAAACCTTGAGGACCTAAAGTAAAAATATTAAAATTTCATAGACTTAATTTTATTTTTTTAGTTATTCAAAATGTAAGACACCAACTTATTAATGAATAAAATCAAATTTTCTCTAAATATTATTATGAATAATAAGGTGTTAATTTGATATAATACTTTGTTTATGGGTGAAATGTGCAAATTTTACAAAATAAACAAGTAGTTATAAAATATTCATTTTGTCGGGGAATATTCGTTTGGTCGTGGAATATTTTTTCTGTCGGGGAATATTCATACGATGGCGCAGCTATTTGTGGGCCCCATAACGGAAAATAATTGGATGAAGATAACGACAAAAATTGAGATTTTATAAATAACGGCGTAGTTACCGTTAACACTGTTGGAATACCCGGTGGTTAAAATACAGTAATACGCGTGGTTGCACAGTAGCACACGGATTGCACAGTATTTTTAAATTATTAATTCTTACGAAGGAAGGCACTACTCAATAATTGTTACAGTAGTTATTGTTCAATATTTTATTTTATTGATTCAATAATTGCTGCATTAATATTTTATATTATTGTTGTTTCAATAATTGTCACTGCACAGTATTTACCATTATCAGATCAATAATTCATATTATTTGAATAATATTATTAGATAACATTATTGAAAATGTCTAGAAAGTTCTGTCTAAAGAGAGGTTTGGTCATCTAATTGCGCGCCAGTAAGGAGAAATCCTTATTGGAAAGCCCCCTCTTTCCTAGGAACGGCCTGGTTGTCATAAATGTGATTCTGTAATATTAATTGTGAATAATTAATTATTGATGCATATGATAAGGAAACATTTATTTTATGTGAATATAAATGTTGGATATATTTGGTGGTTAAAAATGAAGGAGTTAATATTGAGGTGTTTTATCAGTATTTTTGTCGAAATGGAGGTATTAAAAATCAATCAGAATTTTTGAGATATATTGCGGGGGTTATAATTTTTAATCCGACCATTGGATCGTTGTGATTTTTGGATATGTTATACATATATAAGTTGAGTCCACAAATTTTGAACTGTTAAAAATGAACGTATGATTTGTTATGAATTTTAAGAGATGACTGGTTCATAAATTGTTGAAGTTTCAGAATTTATCATTTTGGTAAAAAATTCTAGAATTGGTGGGCCCCACTTTTGGTTGGTGAGAAATGTGCTGAAATTTTTATTCAAATGTGGTGGGTGGGAATAGTAGCAGGTAAAGCCATCAGGTTGCAGGTCAAGTCTGCTTCGGCGTGCTAATATTTTCCTATAAATAGAGGGCTAAGTTAGAATTGAAAATCACACCAGAATTCATAAGTTTTCTCTCTTTCTCTCTCTATATTATTGAGCGTATTTTGTGAGTATTTTGATACTTTGAGAGTTGCTATATAGCACAAATTTCATTCAGCCTCATATACAATATTCTGATCAAAAGTACTGTTCGTTTGAGGTAAGTGATATTATTTTCTTCTTAAATGATATTATTTTCTTCAATATCATTATGCTGAAATATTGATATAAACTTTTTATCAAATTTAGAACTTTTTGTGTCGGAATTACTATTCACGTATACGATACTATTCACGTATACACGAATACGACACTATTTACCGAAAAATAAATTTTTTTTGTCCAAGATGTCTATTATGGTTACTATCTTTGATTGTATCCATGTTTTGTTCTTTATTTTTTGAATTCTCCTTCATAATTGGTTATTATGGAGTATTATTGTATTTGGATAAACTATAATACGAATCCCTAATATTTGTCCTTCTGTCTCATTGGATTCGTTTTCTTTAAGATAATTTTTCATCATTCTCAGTCCTAAATGATGATATTACTGAATATCTTTGGCCTGTAGTGCAAAGATGAATGATTAACTGATGAATATCTTTGGCCCGTAGTGCAAAGATGAATAGGTGTTGAGATGAACATGACCGACTGGTGTTATAAATGAATATATTTGGTCTGTAGTGCAAAGATGAATATTTGATTAAAGATGGTTATTGATTGATGTTACAGGGATAAAATATCGTTGATGGACTTTTAAATCTTATAAGATAGTAGAATTCATTCTCTACTTGACTCTTCTAATGGTTTGCTATTTTCGCTGCTGTTGTTGATCTAAAACTTGTTGTCTATTATATTTTATCAGATTTTTCCCTGTTGAAGACTAACGATAATTTATTATATATTATCTTAGTCATAATATTCTTTACTGGGCTAGTTGAGCTCACCCTTTTCCTTTTTGTTCTATTTTTCTCAGGAGGCGAGAATATAGGGGGAACTAGTCGGGGTGTGGAGTGATGTTTCCAGTCAGTTGTGTTAGCAGTCCTCACTATTTTGTAAAATAGTGTTTTAATAATTGTAATGAGGACTTATTTGAGTGTGGATATTGTCTAGAAGACAATATTTGTATTTAAACTCACAGTATTTGTGTTGTCGTATTTTGCATGACAGTTATTATAATGAAGTTGTATTTGTTTCTGTACCATGTATTTGGCGACTCAGAATGGGTGATGTATACCTATTTTGTGGGCGTCACACAAAATCTCAAAGTAGCCCGACCTCTAGGCGGTATACTCCCTCCGTCCCTTATTGGCACTTTGCTAAAATATCAAAAGTAAAGTCTCTGGTTTGATATATATGTACTACGTACTAACACGAAGATAATAAATTACTCTTAAGAAAACAACCACCATATATCACCTAAACTAGTAAACACTCATTTATGCTTATGTTTCAGTACTAGCATATATTCTTTAGTATCTTTCGCACTTTTATAGGGTTTTAGCATAAAATTTTGAACAATAGTGATGGATTCTCACACTGTCGCACATAATCACAAGCATGTATGCAAATTCTGAACCTTTAATTTACCCGAAGTGCTTATAATCACTTTCATTCATCTCCAAATGAGGGAATCTTCGAGGGCAAAACACCACCCAATAATAACTATCACCAGGGCAAGTAAAAGTATTTGTTGGATCATCTCGAGGATAACTATAGGAATTCCTATTTCCAAAGGAATTTTTGTGGACATAAACAATTATTATTTCCAAAATGCATAATTTTTTCTATCAGAAATAAGTTAATTCCGACAAAATTGACTTATTTTGGACGAAAAATTCAATCAGAAATATTATTTTTTCATGCAAAACCTTGAATATATTGTCGGGCCACATGGTCCCTATGTGTAACAATATTGTTATATCTTTAACGTCGTGCACAAGTTATTACACCCGCCCGTAACTTTCGATGGTTTCAGGTATTGCCCATTTATATCCGCTGTGAAGGAAAGTGATTGCAATTTCCTTCCGAAGGATTGGTTTGGCTAAATTGTATGGGAATATTAATAAACCCTTCCACTAGTGAAATGTCGACAAAAATTTAGGTTTAGTAATGGCCCTAACAAGAACTATCAAATTTACAATTGGTTCGGTCCCAAATATGTGCCATTTTGGTGCCTAGGGGACCTAGCTAGGGCTACATTTAGCCGCCAGGTTCATCTTTTTAAAGATGACGGCCGACACCTAGTGACGCTGCAAGCCTAAACGGTGTAAAAGCAGTGGTTGTGGCATTGGTAGGGGTGAAGAGATGAGGAAGAGGAGAAATTGGAGGATAGCTAAGTAGCTTATACTTGTGATTTACAACAAACATTGGTATTAATACTTATATTTAAGAGGACGACTTGAGTTTATTTTTCATTTAATTAAAAAATTAATCGAGTTAACTCTGTAGTAATTTATATTATTCAATCGAATTGACGCAGTAATAGTAAATGTTGTGTCTAATAATATTTACAATCGAGTTGACTCGATAATTGTTTATATTATGTTTAATTATTTGTTGCATTAATTTTTAAGTTATTGAAGAAAGGTGCGAAAATTTTAGTATTGATTGAATACCCATTAATTGTTGGGGCATGATTAAATGGGTCCGATTAGATTTGGTGGGCCATAGTCCACGTGAAGGAAGTCTATAGGAGTTTATTTTGGGTAGTGGGGGAATTTAAGGAATCTAATATTCTTACCTATATTTGATTTCTAATTCCTAAAGAAAGAGTACGTCAGGATAACGTTTAACTTTCTTTCTTTAAGGAGATTCACTTATATCCCATTACGGTATTTCCCATAATAAGGAATTCTATTCCCATATAGGGACAATGATTTTGAAGATGTGTGATCACTATAAATACAAGGTTATACCCTGATTCAAAAGTATACAATATTACTTTTTAGCACTAGAGAATTAAACCTCCATTGTTAACTTATTTTTAGCCTGTACTTATTCTCACACCGGAGCTATCCCCCGGCGGCCCAAGCCGTCAAGTTCCTTCGTGTGACTTCGTTTTTGTGCAGGATTGGATGCGCCGTTGGTGATTGGGCGCGTGGACGAATCCTGACGTTAACATTGGCGCTAGAAGGAGGGGTCTTTAGTGTTAGTAAACTTTTCAATCACCCAAGAGTTTAATCAGAGTAATGGCAACAAGCATGGCAAATATAATCTCAGCACGGGACAAAGTGAAGGCCGATCCCTCTTCTCAACCCAAGGGTTTGGTCAAGGACCAGTTGGGTCCTTCCAATCACGTCTTGGACAGGCTCGACCCCCATAGTTACTCTGTGGGCCTGACGAATGCTTAGACCCCAGCGGTAAAAAAAAATTTATTCTCGGGCACACAAAAGACGATAACCACAATAGTCGTGTTGAACACCAGCTTTCGAAGCGAGGTGGTCGAGACAATCGGGAGGTGATCCTGGCCAAAAAGATGCAGGAAAATAAGGATGTCATGGAGGCCTTACACCTTCAGTAGAAAGAACTAGATGCTTAGATGGCACTACCGTTGGGTGGAGAGGAGGTTTCTTCCAACCATCATCGACATTGAGAAGCATCACCAAGGAACCGATCTAGGACACGTTGTACGAACGATTCTCGACACGAAAGGAGCAGGCGAAGGAGCAACTCTCGGGAAAAGAGTAGGTGTAGGAGCCTCTCTCGAGAAGGTAGCAATGACAGGAGAGGGCGAATATAGCAGGTGGCTTCACCAGAGAATGACCGGGATAGGCGTAAGTTATCCCCCATGAGAGATGAGACCGAAACCATGGCCCAAAAGGTGGTTGAGCTAGAAAAGAAAGAAGAAGTGGCCAATCAAGAGAAGGAGGTTCCGATTGACCAGACATCACCCTTTTCTCCAATATTTATCGATCGGGTTCCGGCTGACCCCAATAAAAAGGTCCCGCATATAGAGAGCTATGATGGAGTTGGAGATTCGTATGACCACATCCAGACGTACGATCAGCTTATGAAGTACTATAATTATTCGGATACTGCACTACAAGAAAAAGGGTTATTTTCGACGGAAGTAAGATCGACTGAACACATTCAGTCTTCGACTTTAAGCTAAGACCGCCTGAATATTTCGTCGATATTAAGTCAGTCGACTTTAATGTATCCTCGACGGACATCCGTTGAAATTAAGCCCTCCTCCTTGGCGCTAAGCTTTCTCGTCAGCGCGAGTATAAAGTCGACGAAATATGTGTTATCCTCAACGAAATAGTTTTTCGAAAGTATCTTAAAGTTGACGGACCTAACCTCGACGAAATTTCGTCGAGAATAATGATTAAAAACCTAATCAGAATGTTTTCTCCAGCGCCTCCTCTTGTCACTCACTCTCTCCTTTCTCTCTTAGTCGAGTACTCTCTCATTCCCTCTCTCTCACAATTACTCTCTCATTCCCTCTCTCTCACTAAAACTCCTTCATCTCACTCCGCCCACACCACCACCTCGTTGGATTCCAACCACCGCCTCCAACCACCATCTCCGACGACACCTCCGGCCACCTGCTACGCGCGGAAGCTATTACTTTTTGTTAAAAATTCAAGCTAATCAGGTATATTTGATGATTTTTTCATTTGATTTTGATTAATGTCTTTTAAATCCATGCCCTATTTTTGCAAATTGGGTTCTATTATAGTATATATGCTATGTATTTTGTATATATGCATGTTTGGGTCTAAAAATTAGTGGGTATTCTGTATATATGTTAATTTGGTTCTAAAAATTAGTGGGTTTGAAGATTGTACTGAAATTGGTTTTTATTAGGTTTGAAATTGGATATATTGGTACCGGAGATATGAAATAGGACTGAAATTGGTATAAAATAGGGCTGAGTTGATCAAATTGGTCGGGAATTGGTATAAGATTGTACTGTATTTTGTATATATGAATGGTTGATATATGTGTTTATTTATTATCATTATGAAATTGTGATAATTTTGATGAAATTGGGAATATTAGTTGCAATTTTGAAATTTTGATGCCATGAATAGTATCTTGTTGATGCTTCCTCACAGTGTTATATTTGTTATTCCCGACGGAATTCCCGACATAATTCTGTTAGAATTATTCAATTACAAAATCAGTGGGTCCTAAAATAAATAAAAATTAATAATAAATTAGAACAATATATATAAATTGAATAAATCTATATAAAATAACTTAAAACATATCTAATAAATAAATAAAATAAAATAAATTATATTTAATTAATTAATATAATATCTTTTAAATAATTAAAAGAAAATCAATTATATTTAAAAATGAATAATAAATCAGAATAAACCAATTAAATTGAATAAATTAAATCAAATTTAATAAAAGAAATTTAAAAAATTATATAATATAATATAATACAAAATAAACTAAATAGCACTTACTTAGTTTTTTAAATTAATGAAAATAAGATCAAAATAAAATATATAATATAATATAATATAATATAATATAATATAATAAAAAATAAATCAATATTTTAGTAAATAAAACTAAATAAAATAAATTAAATCAGATCTAATAAATAAATAAAATAAATTATATTTAGTTAATTAATATAATATAGTATAATATAATAAAAAAATGAATAATAAATCAGAATAAACCAATTAAATTGAATAAATTAAATTTAATTTAATAAAAGAAATTTTAAAAATTATATAATATAATATAATATAATATAAAATAAACTAAATAGCACTTACTTAGTTTTTTAAATTAATGAAAATAAGATATATAATATAATATAATAAAAAATAAATCAATATTTTAGTAAATAAAACTAAATAAAAAAAATTAAATCAGATCTAATAAATAAATAAAATAAAATGAATTATATTTAGTTAATTAATATAGTATAGTATAATATAATAAAAATAAAAATGAATAATAAAATTAGAATAAACCAATTAAATTGAATAAATTAAATTAAATTTAATAAAAGAAATGTAAAAAATTATATAATATAATATAATACAAAATAAACTAAGTAGCACTTATTTAATTTTTTAAATTAATGAAAATAAGATCAAAATAAAATAAATAATATAATATAAATAAAATAAAATGAAATGAAATGAAATAAAATGAATAAATTAAAATTAATTACGCGACGAGATTGTTCTACGCGACGAGATTGTTTCATCGCTCTACGTAATGAGATTGTTCGGATGGTGGTTACCTTACTACTGGAAGTGTTTGGGCCGTTGCTGAGTCAGCCCTCGACTACTCAGGTATACTATTCATAATATAATTCAAGTATATATTCTGCATGTTATGTAATTTTCATTTAATTTGTTATCTTTAACTGTATTATATATATGGACTAATGAGTTATATTATATTGTCTCAACAGGGTGACGATCGGGCTGACGATGTTGAGCGGTTGGACGACGACGGCCCGTGACATAGTTTTGTAGTTTTGTATATGATTTGTACATATTTACTTAGTTTTTAGCTTAATGTGATGTAAATTTTAATAGTTTAGCTGATTTTTGACATATTGTAGTTTTTATTTATCATTACTTTAGTTTGACATATTTACGTTAGTTTAAATGCATATTTGATATACTTAAGTTGATTAGAACTTTAGTTTAATGTCATATTCAAGTTGGCCTTGGTAATTAATATTCATGTTGGCCATTATTGTTGGCATTGGATTATATTTGTGTGTTATGTGCTGTTGGGAAAAAAACAGGTTTACAGGTACAAAAAATGTGGGTATTATTACCCTGGATATTGCCAAAACAGAAAAAATATTTTTTAAAAAAAGGGCTAAAGTCGACGGAATAAGGATATCCTCGACGGAATTCCGTCGAGATTAAGCCCTTCCTTTTTTTAATGGGATGCCACGTGGCAGGGTATCCTTGACTGACTAACCTCGACGGATATAATTCAGTTGATAATAGGTTAATCTCGACCGAATATTTCGTCGAGGTTAGTCAGTCGAGGATATATATCTCACACTGAAATGTCGACAAACTTAATTTCGACACGCTTATATCCGACTGCATTTTCAACCGAATATTCCATCAGAATTTATATAACCTCGACGAATTATGTTTAATTCCGACGGAATAGTCCGTCTGAAATAACCCTTTTTGTTGTAGTGCTGCCAAGTGCCAAATGTTCATCGCTCCTTTGAGAATGGAGGCTCGACAATGGATGACATCGCAACCCCCAAATTCTATCTCTTCATGGAAGGAGCTCTGCGACAAATTTCACGGTCGGTACAGGAGAAATAAGAGGAGGGGTCAGTCGACCGATTCCTTAGTTTATATTAGACAATATTCCAATGAGACTTTAACCCAGTACGTAAAGTGATTTCGAGAGGAGATCATATTGGTGACAAACTTGAATGGACCTCAAGCCCTCAGATACTTTCAAGTGGGGTTGGACGTGACTAGGTCGAAGAAGCTAGCGAAGGACTTAACGTTCAATGCCTCGAAGAACCTGTCTGAAGCGTACGACATAGCAGAAGGCTTCATCACAATTGAGGAGGCTATGGGGAGTTTAAAACCGAACACACCATCTTTAGATAAGCCCAGAGACCGGGACAGGAATAACTATCTTAGGTCAGAAAACAACAACAGATCAGAAAACTAGTCGAAGAAGAATTTTAATGGGGGTTCGGGAGAAGGCCGACCACCCTTCCCGAACTGCAGAGTCAATAAAGTCTATACCCCGCTCAACACGGATCAGGCAAAAACATTTGAGGAGATGAGAGATAAACCATACTTTGAGCCTTTCCCAAACAATACCCGTCTGGGGGAAACCAGAAAAAATACTGCAATTATCATCAGACGTCTGTACACTCCACAGAAGATTATCGGAATCTAAAAAACTTGATCGCGAAGAATGTCCAGAATGGGGAGGTAGTTCAATACGTCATTGGGTATGAGGGTTTGGGTAGGAGACCAACCAAAACAAACCAAGAGCAAAACCCAAACCATCCGTCGCAATAACAACCTGAACAGGGTTTGGCGACTCGACGGGTGGCTCGGTCGGAAAGGTGACCAGGAAAAAGGGACGAGGTATATTGGATTCGGTGCCGACAGTGTTTGAATAGCCTGCCAAGAGGATCAGTTGTACCCTGTCATGATTATCTCTTTTACCAATGAAGATTACCCATTAGAACATATCAAGCCGCTTGAAGGGGCCTTGGCCATCACATCGCAGGTCGGATCAGTAGATATAAAGCGTATAATGATTGACAATGGCTCTTCCGTTCATATATTGTATTCACATGCATACCATAGGCTGAATTTATAAAGGAGAAGGATGGAGGCTGGGCATGAGCCCCCTTTGTACGGGTTTAACAACGATCCAGTTCGGGTAACAAGAACCATCGAGTTGCCAACAACTCCCCAGCTGGTTGAGGTGAATGTCATATTCTTCTTAAAATATGCGGATTCGGTATACAATGCCATTCTTGGACGGCCGACATTAACGATTTTGCAGGCGGTGACTTCCATCCCCCACTTCAAACTTAAGTTTCCTATGTCAAACGGGGTTGGTGAAGTCAAGGGTGATCTGAACATAGCACGAACTCGAAGGTGCTACAGAAATTCTCTAATATCATTGGGGGTTGGAACTAGTAAGCAGAGGTATACTATGGTAATCGAGGTGGAACCATTTACTAAGGGAAGTACAGAACACCTCGATTTGTCGGCGAAAGAGACTGAAGATATTGAGTTGATCCCGGGGAATAAGAAGAAAATGATCAAGATCGATTTGGGTCTGCAAGAACCCTTTCAGACGGGATTGATCGAGTTGCTTTGGGTGTATGCCAATATCTTTGTGTGGGTTCCCAGTGATATGTCGAGGATTGACAAATCGGTTGTTGTGCACAAACTGAATTTACACTCTGCCAGGAAACCTGTCCGGAAGAAGAGGAGAATCTTTACCCAGAGCGACAAAAGATTATTAATGATGAGGTGACCAAGTTACTAGCGACCGACTTCATATTTGAAATTGACTACCCAGAATGGTTGGCCAATGTGATGCCCCCAAATTCGGGTCTTTAACACCCAGTTTGAGTCGCCAAAATACATATTACAAACACAATTTTTTTTATTTACAAATGTTATACTGTCCTGCAAAATACGACAACACACATTCTGTGAGTTTTCAATAAAACTATTGTACCATATATAATACGACAATATTCACATCCAAATTATTCCAATGTCGTATAAAATATGACAACACATATTTTAAGTCCTCAGTACAATTATTCTTATACTATTTTTTAACTTGATGAGAACAACCACTATCTCAAACCATCATTCCATTCCCCTGTTCTCTCCACTAGACCCGACTACGCTCTTATTTCTTGAAAGGAATTGTGAAGCAAAAGGATGAACACAAATAGTCCAGTAAAGAATATCATGAATAATATAAATAAAATATCAATAGCCTTCAACAATAATAAACTAGAGATTTAAAGATAATATAAGTTTTTAATCATAACTGCAACGGAATTAACAATCCATTAGAAGAGTCAAGTAGAACATAATGCCTGCCATCTTCTCCAAATTAAAAATTTACCATCAATATTTTATCTTGGTAGCACCAATCAACAATTCTTCATTGTATCCAAGACAAAGAGAACTTTCTCCACTTGTCTTTATTTGTAACACCAAAAATCATGGTAATACCAATTCACAGTTCCTATTTATAATCATGTTAATCAATTCATCGTTACACCAGACCAAATATATTCATTTGTAACACTAATGGTCATGGTCATGTCAATCAACAATTCATCTTTGCACCCAGGCCAAAGATATTTATCTGTAACACCAATGGTCATGATCATGTCAATCAATTCATTTTTGCACCCAGGCTAAAGATATTCATTTGAAATACCAATGGTCATGATCATGCCAATCAATTCATCATTGCACCCAAGCCAAATATATTCATTTGTAACACCAATGGTAATGATAATGCCAATCAATTCATCTTTGCACCCAGGCCGAAGAGAATTTTCACCATGCATCTTTGCCACACAAGCTAAAGACACTCAACAATCATTTTGTCTTTGCACCCAGGCTAAAGACATTCTCAAGAACTTAGTTTGATAATTAGTGCAGATCAATGATATGATGAATGGATAAAAATAATCATAATAATAACATAAACTTTAGCGATTTTTAATTTAATTTATCTAAAGTCCAAATTATCAACACGATATCTAGAAAATCGGTTAAAGTTCTTGATAAAGTATAAAGTTCAAGAAAATATAAAGTTCCCACTTCAAAAATAACAATTAAAATTTAATAAAAAGATTCAAGTCAAAAGATAATTGATGAAGTATCAACTATTAAGGAAATTCTAAACATTTCAGTAATTTCCACCATTTAATTATGAAGTTGTAAAATGAAAAATACTTTCTTATCATAATATGGAGTATGAAAGAAAATGATATCCCTTACCTTAGTACAAATTTTAGATGAATCTTTCTATGAGGTTGATCAACTTGAACAATTCTTGCATTCTTATGTTTATTTTCTCTGTATCTCTCTTCCTTACTAATGCTCAAACTTGAGCTTTTCTCTTTTTTCTTCTTTTGCTGTGTTTTTGGTGTTGTGATGGTGTGTTTTGTTGCTCATCCGAGAATCCTATTTATACTGAAAATTGAGGAGACAACTAGCACACATGCTTTGACAAAATAACCAAATGAGCTATATAAAATTGATGATAGTGGAATTTGTGGTCCCACGAAGGAAATTAAACCAACTTGTACATGATTTTAATAAAATTTGTTTGTTAATTGGGTTGTGGTCTAGACTACTTTAGGAAAAGTAGAGTGTCGGCAAGTCCTGCCAAACTTACTTTTGTAAAAAGAAATAATTAAACAAACATCTACTTATCATACTTATCTTTAATCAATACCTTTTATTCATCAATTATTTACACATTTTTAATCTTCCATCAATTATTCATAATTATTATTATAAACTCACTGAAAGTCCAATAATAATCTAGAAGGGGGGCTGAATAGATTATTACAAATTTAAAAATTATCTAAGGCCTTTTTGAATTTTTGAATAATTAATTTGCAGTGTTAGAAATTAATATGCAAGACAGTAAAAATTCAATCACACAATGCATAGAGATTTCTCTAGTTCACAACATACATCTCGGGTATGCTGCTACGTCCAGTCTCAAGCTCCTCTCCAGGACTTGAGATCCTATTACTATTAGTAATAAATACTCCTTCAACAGGCGGAGAAGCCTTTACAAAATTTTATAGACAAACTTCCAACTCTTTCCAACTAATCTATCTTGGACAACAAGCTCCCCGCTCCTTCAACAGGCGGAGAAGCCTTTACAAAATTTTATAGACAAACTTCCAACTCTTCCCAACTAATCTATCTTGGACAGTAAGCTCCCCGCTCCCTCCTCAAGCTTAGTTGTACTTCTTTTGAGTTCAATTCTATTCTATGATCTGGTCTTGAAACAACAACCTCTTCCTCACCTCACAAGTACACTAGAGACCCAACTTCTCGCTGACCTCTCTAAGACTCTGGTCTTGGTTGAAGAATTACTCGTCTTTCTCACAGGTACATAAAATAAACTAACTCTGACCTTTTCTCTTTTTACAAATGATTTTACAACAATGTGATTCTTAAATAAGCAGATAAAAATTTAGTACAGATTGATACTTCTTAAATAAGCAGATAAGATTTAGTACAGATTGATGCTTCTTAAATAAGCAAATATCAATTAAAGAGTAAATGTATTTATAAAAGTTCAAAGACTTTTATTCTTGAGAAAATATGCTTCTTAGTAAGCAGATAATAATTTGTGCTTTGATAAAATAATGCTTCTATGTAAGAAAATATGAAAATTATGCTCTGTTATAAAAGTTTAAATAAATTTTATATTTTGTGTGAAAACTACTTCTTGAATAAGCAAATAAGTCAATTTTAGTTTTAGATCAAAAATGCTTCTGTTTTAGCAGATATATAATTTAATGCAAATTTATAAGGAATTATTTATTTTTTAAGTAGTAAAGAAAAGTCATTTTAAGTTTAAATAACTTTTAGAGTGAAAATGCTTCTGAGTAAGCAAATAAGTGGTTTTAAGCTTTGAATCAAATATGCTTCTATTTAACCAAATATATTCATTTAAGTTTGTGAAATAAAAGTTTAAATAACTTTTATATTATGCAACAAGTATTTTATGAATAAATGAATTTATGATCAAATACTTGTGATGACAGATATCAAGTATAATAAATAAATCAGTTAAGCAATACTTGATATAACAAATATTTTTGTTTAACTCAGATAATATATAACAATATTTTATCTATTATGTGAATTTATAAATAAAGTCACTTAGTACTATAAGGAATCGTACGGTTCGAATTCCTCTTTGTAGAGGTGTATGTCCGTTGTGACGCCCCCAAAATAGGTATACATCACCCATTCTGAGTCGCCAAATACATGGTACTGAATACAAATACAAACTTAATTATACAACATGAGCTGAGCGTTTTTACACGAATATTGTCTCATAGACAATATCCAAACTAAAATTCAATCCTCATTATATTTATTATCACACTAAATAATGGGGACTACTAAAACAACCATCTCAGATCGTCACTCTATTCCCGACTAGTCTCAGTTACATTCTTATTTTTTGAAGAGAACAATGAAAGCAACAGGGTGAGCTCAACTAACCCAGTAAGAAATATTATGACTAAGATAATGCATAATAAATTATCGTTAGCCTTCAACAGTGTTAAAGTGATAAAATACAATAAATATCAAGTTTAACTACAGTAGAACAAGTAATCCATTAGAAGAGTCAAGTATAACATGATATCTACTATCTTCTATGATTTAAAAGTTTATCATCAATTTTATCGCTGAGACTCAGCTCAATAAATAGTATCACAACCACGAATTATCCATGCACTACGGGCCAAGGATATTCGTGTTTTCACCAATGGTCATGACCATACCAACAACTGTTCATCAATGCACTACGGGCCAATAATGACTTTTACCACATCATTTGTAATATTACGGGTCATGATTATACTGAATGACCCCTGGTCATAATCATACCAATCAACAGTCCATCTATGCACGTAAGCCAAAGATGAATTTCATCACAATATAAGCATGAGGATGATGTCAATGATATAAGAATTTAATTAAAAGAAAGCAAAGGATAAATTTTTAAAGATTTATAATTTAATTTATTCAGAATTCAATAATGTTCAAATTGTCACATGATACTGCTTTGTGGAGTAAAATTCAAGAATAATACTATATCAAAATTGATTTGGACAGCAAAGAAGTCAATTTTTATCATGAATAGTACCCCGGGTGAATAGTACTTTGTGAATAGTATCCCGTGAATAGTACTCGTGAATAGTACTTGGGAATAGTACTTTGTGAATAGTTCCCGTGAATAGTACTTAATGAATAATACCTGTGAATAGTACTTTGTGAATAGTATCCCGTGAATAATATTCCAACATGAAAAGATCAATAATTATCAAGAATGCTTAGAATAATTTTTTCATGAAAATATACTGGAAGAAGCACAAATATCAAGGATATTCTACTAATTTTACGGAGTATAGAAGCAATACTTAAACAGAATGAGTGTAAAATTAGGAATACGAAACGAAATAATATTACTCGCATACTATAGAGTATGGAAGAAAGTATTATTTCCTACGAATACTGAACAAAAATAATATCTCTTACCTTGAAAGAAGACTGGATACTGGAATAGTGAAGTAGCATAATCCTCTTTTTCTTTCTCTTTATAGCTTCTCTCTCTATAATTGCTCTTGTGAGTCTTAGTGAATTGGTGAGAATGAAAGAATAATGAGCTTCTATTTATAGAAAAATATAGTTTCGATAATTGCACGTTTTGTGGCTCAAATTATTACAGTATAGTACCTTCATTTTTACCTCCCTTTTTAATTTAGTCCTACAAGTATTATCAAACTTGCACCACTTCCCCTAATAGTACATGAATATGAATCAATAGTACTTGAATGTGAATCAATAGTTCCATATATGTGAACCAACAGTAAGTTTCATGTGAACTAATAGCAATTAATTGCTCATTTATCCGATTAATTACCCGATTGGTCAATATAACCTCCAAAAATTAATTATTATCTAAATAAATGTCAATTTTCACTAACACTAATAATTCCAACACAATGGAAATATCAATTTTATCTTTAATCAACACGAACTTATTCATCATTAATATTATAACTCACAATATTTAACAACCAGATCATTCTTAGGAAAGAGGGGGCTTTCCGATAAGGATTTCTCCCTATTGGCGCGCAATTAGGTGACCAAACCCCTTTCCTCGATAGAACTTTCTAGACATCGTCAATATTGCAAATAATAATATGAATAACTTTGTCATCTCAATTATTAATTTAAAAAATATAAAATATTATGCAGATGATACTGTAACAATAATTGAATCAATAATATGAGAGATATTAAGCAGTAATTATTGTAGCAATAATTGAGTATAACTGAGTGACTTCTCACGTAAGCATCAATAATCAATACCGTGTGTGTAAGACCCCAACTTTTATAAATAAAGATGAATTTTCTATAAATATCATTTTTGAATATTATGGAGTGAAATTGATATAATGTTATAGTTGTGGGTAATATTTATAAATTTTGCAAAGTACGCAAGTTGCTATATAATATTCGATTGGTCGGGAAATATTCGTTTTAACAGGAAATATTCGTACGACGACACAATCATTGGTGGACCCCACAACAGAATTATTGTCGAATTGAAAAAATGACAAAAAATACTTTAGAAAAATAACGGCAGAAGTTTTACCATTAATACTGTTAAACTACTCGGTAGTAAAAGTACAGTAATACGCATGGTTGCATAGTAGCACACGGTATTGATTATTGATGCTTACGTGATAAGTCACTCAGTTTTGTTTTATTGATATTATTAATGTAATAAAATATAAAAACTTTTTATATAAAACAGAATACTTTTATAAAGTTATTCGTTTTATTAGGCTAATAGTAAAATCTTTTTATATAAAACAGAATACTTTTATAAAGTTATCTGTTTTATTAGACAATAATTAGAATATATTATATTTTATTATGCATAGTGTTTGCATAGTGCCTGCATAGTATTTGCATAGTAAAATCTTTTATAAAGTTATTCGTTTTATTAGATTATAAATAGAATATATTATATTTTATTTAAAAGATTTTGCTTTAAATATAGACCGTCAGATTAAAGTAAATCAATCTAGACCGTTCATGAGTTAGTTACTATGTAGTCCATTTTTTTGAAAGTATTCGTCACATGAAGGAGGTAGAATTCATCAAGTTGGAGCAGAATAATATGACCGTGCCACAGTACGAAGCTAAGTTTGCCGAGCTGTCCCGGTTTGCGTCCCACTTGGTGGATAATGAAGAGAGAATGACGCAGATATTTTTAAGAGGTTTGAAGCCGGAGATACGTCAACATCTTATTTCTCATAAACTGTGTTTGTATTCAGATGTTGTAAATAGGGCTCAGTTAGTGGAGCGCGATAACGAGTCAACGCAACCAAAAGAGAGCAACCGGCAAAATGATAATACCAGTGAAAGCAGTCATCGAAGCGGTGACAACAAGCGTGGAGGGAATCAGTAGGCCAGAAAAGGTAACCACTTCAGTGGTAATCATGGCCAAAATAATAAGAATGGACATTTCAAGAAGAAGAGATTCACCAATGATGAAAAGACGTCAGCACCAGTACCCGTGGTTAAGGAAGGAGAACGACCACCAATTATACGCTTCAAATACGGAGGGGAAGGACACATCAGTCCAAACTGCGTGATGCCGTCCAAAGCATGTTATAATTGTGGAAGAGAAGGTCACCTAGCCCGATTTTGTCGTTCACCGAAGACAAGTTCAGCTAGGATGGAGGCACCAAAGGACGTCTCAGAAAAGTTAAAACCGATAGTGCAAGGGAGAGCGTTTGTTGTGACCTACCAGAAAGCAAGGAACCCGAACGAGGTCATCACGGGTAAGCTTATCATAAACTCTAGCGAATTCTATACCTTATTTGATACCGGTTCTACCCATTCTTTTATTTCTCCTATTTGTGCTCAACGATTAAATTTGACTACGGAAAAATTATACTTTGACTTATCTGTGGAAACTCTGTTGGGAGAAACCTTCATTACATCCACTGTTTATAAGTCTTGTTTGGTTCAAATCGGTACCCTCACATTACCTGTCGATCTTATTTCATTGAAAATACTTGCATTTGATGTAATTCTAGGGATTGATTGGTTAACTACTCATCATGCAAAAATTGATTGTTTTCGTAAGGTTGTTAGCTTTCATATTCTTAATCAACCTATTATGCGAATTCAAACAACCAAACCATTAAAATCAATCACTGTCATCTCAAGCCATAAAGCTATTCGTTAATTGAAAAACGGATGTCAAGCTTTCTTAGCTCATGCCACGGATCTAAACAAAAATACTTCAGTTTTGAATGATATTTCTATTGTTAATGAATTTCCTGACGTATTCCCTGAAGAACTTCCTGGCCTACCCCCAGAACGTAAAATTAAATTTTGTATCGACCTTGAACCCGGTACAAAACCCATTTCCAAAGCCCCATATCGAATGACTCCTATTAAACTTCAGGAGTTAAAGACCCGACTGCAGGAATTGTTAGACATTGGCTTTATTCGTCCTAGTACTTCTCCTTCGGGTGCTCCTGTTCTATTCGTGAAGAAGAAAGATGGGAGTATACGACTTTGTATTGATTATCGGGAGTTGAATCATGTCACCATCAAAAATAGGTACCCATTGCCACGTATTGATGACCTGTTTGACCAGTTGTAAGGAGCACAATTCTTTTCAAAAATTGATCTTCGTTCTGGATATCATCAGCTGAAGGTTAGAACTGAGGATATTCCAAAGACTGCCTTCAGAACTCGGTACGGGCATTATGAATTCTTAGTCATGTCTTTTGGATTGACTAATGCTCCTACTGCCTTCATGGATATGATGAACCGAGTATTCAAGAAATATTTGGATCACTTTGTGGTCGTCTTTATTGATGACATCCTTATTTATTCCAAAAGCCGTGAAGATCATGAGCAACACTTGAGGCTGACACTCCAAAAGCTTCGTGAATACAAGCTTTATGCCAAGTTGAAGAAATACGAGTTTTGGCTTGAGGAAATAGCATTCTTTGGGCACGTAGTATCAAGTCATAGAATATCTGTTGACCCGACAAAGATTGAAGCAATTCAAAGCTGAGAGCAACCTAAATCAGTGACCAAAGTACGTAGCTTTCTCGATTTAGCTGGTTATTATCGGAGATTCGTGGAAGGATTTTCTCGAATCGCTACTCCATTAACTCAGGTGACTCAGAAAGATACAAAGTTCGGTTGGAGCGAAGAATGTGAGAAGAGTTTTCAAGAACTCAAGAGAAGACTCATTTTAGCACCTGTTCTGACAATACCATCTGGCTCGGAGGGATTTGTCATCTACAGTGATGCTTCAGGCAAAGGGTTGGGATGTGTTCTCATGCAACATGGAAAAGTCATAGCCTATGCCTCAAGACAACTCAAAGAATATGGGAGAAATTATCCTACTCATGATCTAGAGTTGGCAGCTGTTGTCTTCGCACTTAAAATTTGGAGGCATTACTTGTATGGGGAAAAAGTCGAGATCTTTACGGATCATAAAAGTCTCAAATATTTCTTCACTCAAAAGGAACTCAACATGTGACAACGACGTTGGCTGGAACTTTTGAAAGATTATGATCATACCATCCAATACCATCCTAGAAAAGCGAACGTAGTAGCTGATTCATTAAGTAGAAGATCCTATGCAAGTACGAGTGCGATATTGTAAACGCAAAGGCCCATTTTATGTGACTTGCAAAGGATAGAGATAGAGTTAAAGAATCTAGGGACCCATGTGATGATGGTAAATATACGAGTAGAACTGACTTTAATTGATAAAGTTAAGGCTGCTTAAGCTACAGACCTGGAGCTGATGCGTATGAGAAAAAAAGTGGAAGAAGGTGCTATGCCGGAAGCAAGAATCGATGAAGAAGGAATACTTTGAGTCAACTCCAGACTTTGTGTTCCTAATGACCCTGATTTAAAGTATAACATCATGATGGAAGCGCACAACACACCGTTTGTAATCTATCCTCGGAGTACTAAAATGTATCATGATCTTCGACATACATTTTGGTGGGGCAATATGAAGAGAGAGATAACGCTGTTTATCTCAAGGTGTCTAACTTGTCAACGAGTTAAAGCGGAGCATCAAGTACCAAAAGGTCCATTGCAACCACTTGAAATTCCAGAATGGAAGTGGGAGCACATTACCATGGATTTCGTTACTAGTCTTCCCAAGGTTTCTCAAGGCATTGATGCAATTTGGGTCATTGTTGATAGATTGACCAAGTTTGCTCATTTCTTACCAATACGAGAAACTTATACACTTGAACATCTTGCTCGTATGTACATAAACGAGATTGTAAGACTGCATGGTATGCCAGTATCCATAGTTTCTGATTAAGACACAAGATTCACTTCACGATTTTGGGTTAGTTTGCAAAAAGCTATGGGCACGGATTTACGATTTAGTTCGGCATATCATCCCCAGACGGACGGACAATCAGAGAGGACTATTCAAACTCTTGAAGATTTATTAAGACTCTGTGTCCTTGACTTCAAGGGAAGTTAGGATAAGTTCTTACCATTGGTGGAGTTTTCCTACAACAACAGTTATCAAGCAAGAATTAACATGGCTCCATTCGAGGCGTTGTATGGAAGAAAGTGTCGTTCTCTAGTATGCTGGGATGAGGTGGGTGAAGCAACGTTGTTGGGACCGGAGTTGGTACGTATGACTACAGAAAAGATTTAAACGATCTGTCAATGTATAAAAACCTCACAAGATCGACAAAAGAGTTATGTTGATCTTCATCGAAAGGACGTGGAATTTGATATAGGAGATCATGTGTTGTTACGAGTTGCTCCGTGGAAAGGAGTTACGAGATTTAGAAAGAGAGGAAAGCTCAATCCTCGATTCATTGGCCCATTTTTAATCCTCGATCGAGTAGGAACTGTGGCCTATAGACTCGCTTTACCGCCAAGTATGTCTCGTGTTCATAATATTTTTTACATATCCATGTTACGTAAATATGTGGAAGACCCGAACCACATTATTGAGTTAGAACCGGACTAAATAGTGGAAGATTTAACATATGAAGAGGTTCTTATTCAAATCTTGGATAAGAAGGAACATATTCTATGCTCCAAGGTTATACCTCAAGTCAAAGTTTTGTGAAGAAACCACGATGTTGAGGAAATGACCTGGGAGTTAGAATCTGAAATGAAGTCAAGGTATCCTTACCTATTCGATATACCAGGTACGTACCTTAATTTCGAAGGCGGAATTTCATAAGCAGGGGAGGTTGTAAGACCCCAACTTTTATAAATAAAGATGAATTTTCTATAAATATCATTTCTGAATATTATGGAGTGAAATTGATATAATATTATAGTTGTGGGTAATATTTATAAATTTTACAAAGTACGCAAGTTGATATATAATATTCGATTGGTCGGGGAATATTCATTTTAACAGAAAATATTCGTACGACGACACAATCATTGGTGGACCCCACAACGGAATTATTGTCGAATTGAGAAAATGACAAAAAATACTTTATGAAAATAACGGCAGAAGTTTTACCATTAATACTGTTGAACTACTCGGTAGTATAAGTACAGTAATACGCATGGTTGCATAGTAGGACATGACATTGATTATTGATGCTTACGTGATAAGTCACTCAGTTTTGTTTTATTGGTATTATTAATGTAATAAAACAAAAAAGTTTTTTATATAAAACAGAATACTTTTATAAAGTTATTCGTTTTATTAGGCTGTAAAATCTTTTTATATAAAATAGAATACTTTTATAAAGTTATCGATTTTATTAGACAATAATTAGAATATATTATATTTTATTATGCATAGTGTTTGCATAGTGCCCGCATAGTGTTTACATAGTAAAATCTTTTATAAAGTTATTTATTTAATTAGATTATAAATAGAATATATTATATTTTATTTAAAAGATTTTGCTTTAAATATTGACCGTCAGATTAAAGTAAATCAATCTAGACCGTTCATGAGTTAGTTACTATGCAGTCTATTTTTCTATAAATAGAAGTTCATTCCTTCATTATTTTCTTACGAATTCACTGAAACTCTAGAGAGAGAAACTATAGAGAGAAAGAAGAAAAGTATTTTGCTACTTCACTACTCCGATATCAAGTTTCTTTTACGGTAAAGGATATTATTTGTTGTACTCGTAAAGGGTATTCTTTCTTTCTTATTCATGAAGAGAACTTCTGTTATTCCATTCTTTATTATTTTGTTGGAATAACCTGTATACGCGGGCTACCCTATACTTGGTAAAATTCTTCTATTATTACATTATTTATTATTCTGTCGGAATATCCTGTCTGTGCTTTACGCCGGACCTGGTTCCATTATTTATTATTCTGTCGAAATATCCTGTCTGTGCTTTACGCCGGACCTGGTTCCATTATTTATTATTCTGTCGGAATATCTTATCTGTGCGTTTACGCTGGACCTGGTTCCATTATTTATTATTCTATCGGAATATCCTGTCGGTGCATTTACGCATGACCTGATTCCACTATTTATTTTTTCTGTTGGAATAACCTATCTGTGCGGTCTATCGCATGCTTGGTGAATTCTTTTGTTATTCCATTCTTTATTATACTCAGTTGGTTAAAGTTTTAGCTTTTTTACTCCATGAAATTAGTGGAATATCTTTGATATTTACGCTTCATCCAGTATCTTTTCATGAAAATATTCTTCTGAGCATTCTTGAATTTTACTCTACAAAGCAGTATCATGTTGACAATTTGGAGGTTGTTGGTTCTTGGATAAATTAATTCTTGAACTTGTTTTATTGAATTCTTATATCATTGTCATCATTCTCATGTTTATATTCTGTTGAAAGTCATCTGTGGCCTGTAGTGCATAGATGGACTTGGTATGATTATGACCAGGGATTATTCGGTATAATCATGACCGTAATGTTGCAAATGATGTGGTAAAAGTCCTCATTAGCCCGTAGTGCATTGATGGACAATGGTTGACATGATTATGACCATTAATGAATACACAAATATTCTTGGCCCATAGTGCATGGATAATTGTGGTCGTGATACTAAAGAATATCCTTGGCTATAGTGCAGGGGTGATTCGATGATGTGGATTATTTATTAAGCCAAGTCCCAGCGATAAAAGTCATGAAAAACCTTTTAAATAATAGAAGATAGTAGATTTTATTCTCTACTTGACTCTTCTAATGGGTTGCTTGTTCCGCTGCAGTGAAACTTGATGTTTGTTATATTGTATCAGTTTAACACTGTTTAAGGCTAATGATAATTTATTCTGCATTATCTTAGTCATAATATTTCTTACTGGGCTAGTTGAGCTCACCCTTTCTTTCACTGTTCTCTTCAGGAAATGAGAATATAATTGGGACGAGTCGGGGAACGGAGTGATGGACCAGATAATAGCATTAGTAGTCCTCACTATTCTATGTAATAGTGTGATAATAAATGTAATGAGGACCCAATTAAGTTTGTATATTGTCTATCTGACAATATTTGTATTAAAACTCACAACATATATTTAGTCGTATTTTACACGACTGTTGTATAATTAAGTTATATTTGAATTTTGTACCATGTACGTGGCGACTCAGAATAGGTGATGTATACCTATTTTGGGGGCGTCACAGTGTGCTACTATGCAACCACGCGTATTACTGTACTTTTACCACCGGATATTTCAACAGTTTAACGGCAAAACTTTCATCGTTATTTTTATAAAAAGATATTTCTATCGTTTTTTAACTACGACAATACTTTCGTTGTGGGGTCCACCAATGACTGTGTCGTCGTATGAATATTCCCTGTTAAAACGGATATTTCCCGACCAATCGAATATTTTATAACTTGCTTACTTTGCAAAATTTGTAAATATTACCCACAACTATAACCTTATATCAAATCCACACCATAATATTCAAAAATATATTTCGAGAAAAATTAATCTTTATTCATAAAAGTTGGGGTCTTACATCCGTAGCCTTGCGGCGGCTAAGTATGACAAAATTTATATTTTCACAATTGATATTTATATAAATATTTTTAATAGATCGCTACGATTCTCAAGTCCGGTTCGGATGATTCCTCTTTTTGGAGAAATATCTCAGTGTTGTTTTGAGCTATCAAATGTCGTATCTATTTTACGATATTTATATAAATAATATCAATAAAAGGTTACTTAAGACTATAACAAATTGTACGGTTCGAATTCCTCTCCGTAGATGTGTATCTCCGTAGCCTTATGGCTCCTAAGTATCCTTTTATTTGATAAATAAATGAAATATAGATATATAAAATTGTGTACAACAATTTATATTCGTATATCTATAAATATAAATAAGCAAGAGATAGTTCAAATAAATAAATCAAACAACTTATCTCAATATGCTTAGACCAATTTTCTCTTCTCAAATGATTAGAAATTTGATAAGAAGAGAGAGAGAAAACTTCTTAGAGAGAGAGAGAATATATAAGAGAGAAATACGCTTTCTTGAAAGTGAATTGGCAAATTGAAAATGAAAAAGAGGCCTTCTATTTATAGATTTTTGAAGTCGGGAGCAAAAAAGTAATTTGTGAACACAGATTTTAAATGTATGGTTCGGATGATATATTTTTGAATTTAACAGTCCAGATGAAAAATAATTTAACGCAGAGGAACTTTTTATTCCGCCCGGGCCAAATTCTATTAACATAACATTTATTACTTATTTTGACCACATGTTGTACACGGTTTTTAAGCTAAATTTTGCCAGCATACACACGGTTTTGTTCCACAATAAATGTCACGTGGTTTAAAGTTTCCAGCATATTCAAATCACACACATGTGCACATTATATATATATATATATATATATATATATATATATATATATATATATATATATATATATATATATATATATACAGAGCCGTTCAGAAACGGCCCTGGTCAACGGACCAAGGGACGGACCAAGTGATAAAAGAAAAAAACGCGCGGGTCATAAACAAATTAGGGGGAAGAACACGGGTCATATACAGAGAGCCGGGTAAAAAATTGAATTTCTTCCCTCTCTCACACTTCCAAGCATACAGATTCTTCTCTCACACCTTTCTCTGTAAATCTGTTTCCCCGATTCTCTCTCTATCTTCCATCTTCTCTTTCCCCGATTCTCTCTCCCTCACTCACAAAGAGCCGGGTCAAAATCGCTGCTCCATTTTCTTCCCTCCCTCTCTCACACTTCCAAGAAGCAGACAGAAGAGCTCATCGGAAGCAGAGGCAAACAGACGCGAGTAGGATTTTGGCCCCTTCTCCCTCTCTCGTCGCTACGAATCTCTGCCTTCTCTCTCCTCCTACTCACCTTGCAGCCATTTCGTGAGACAAACCAACCCGAAGAGATGTGAGCCCTTCTCGTCGATTCGTCAATTTTAGACCAAGGTAACAAAATTAGAACATTGTATATGGATTTTCTTGTTGTATGGGTTGAAATCAGGCTTAGATTCGTTCCAATTTGTGTTTTGATGTTCAATAATAGATTTTTTAGGGCTTAAAATTTTTGAGGGCCAAAACCTATAATCTACAAATTCACATCATTTTCGTGGGATGGAGTTGGTGTTTTTATATTTTTGTATTGTATTGTGTTTTTATTTTGTATTGTGTTTTTATTCTGTATTATGCAGAACCAGAGGAAAATGTTTTTTAAAATATTATCTGTTGGGAGAATGCATATTATGATTTGATGTTTTAATGTATATGCTCATGATTAGTTGTAAAGTCCTTCAAGTAAGAGATGTACAAGGACTTAGTGATAGATCAAATTTGTTAGGTTGATCTAAGCTCTTAACGTGTATCATTCTTTCATAGAATGTATAGATAGAAAGATCAAAGCTGCTAGGTTGATCTTGAGATGTAATATATAGGCTTCGAAGAAGTCAGAGTGTATAAATTTGATCAACATTGCTGTAGTCAAGGCAGAAACGTAGAGCTTCAAAGATCGTAGTGTGTCTGCCTTGAAGGGCCTTTTCGGAAATCGTAGAGTGGTCTTAACGTTTGCTGAGCCAACTCAACAATCGTATTGTGCTGAAGGAAACGTAGAGTTTACATGTCAACGATCGTAGAGTGCTCTCGAAAATGTAGTGTTCACAACTCAAGCAAGAAAAGATCGTAGTGTGCAAAGACTTTAGAGAAATTGTAGTGCTCTCGGCTGATAGCATCAGACCAGGCACCAAGGCGTCAAGTCACCATGTTCTGAATCGTAGAGTATCATCTGTCTTGTGTCAGAAAACATCGAGCCTCATAATTTGTGTGGAGATAGGTTCCAACAAAAGAGGAATGGATCCTAAATGTTGTAGTACTCACCAGTCCCAAAGACATAAGAAATATCCTTAGTATGCAACAAAGAAGCGTATTGAAGAAGCTAAGGAAAGTACCATTGGTAAAGGGGGAAAACTCCTTTTTAGGTGTTAGGTGAGAAAACAGTCTGCAGTGTTAGTGGGCCAGAATGTAGTTCAGAAGATGTGCAGAAATGTCTCCATCAAAGAACAGAAAAGTCAAATGCATTTAATGCTTCAACGGATGGATCCAACGGATAGTTTTAAAGATCATATATATGCAAATCAAGCAGATGAGTGTAAGGACAAGCAAGTATTGAACAAACAACGTGAACAATTCTCAAAACTCAACTCTACGATCTGAGAAATTATAAAGCGTGCTCAGCTACTTAGTTCTTTCGAACAAGTGCTTAAACAACAACTGAGTAGCAACCATCAAGAACTCATCATCTATCAATCAACTGAAGAAGAGTACCAAGTCTGCTGGACTTGAAGAGTTCTAAGTGAACTGTAAGAGAACCAAGTCTGTCGGACTTGAAGAATTCAAGAGTGAACTAAGAAGTTCCTAGACTGCTGGTCTAGAAGGAATCTGTGTGATTCAGAAGTTGTAAAAGACATCTTTAGTGGATTTCCTACTCGTGGAGTAGAAGAGTGGACTAGGAGCTTTAAGTGCTCTGAACCACTTAAAACAACTGTGTCTTTTACATTCATACTATAACTACTATATCTGCCATAACTGCTATAACTGCCTCACTCTCATAACTCCACTACTTTGCAAGAGAGATTAAAACAAACATAAATTCCGCTAAGTTTTAATCATCATTAACTAACAAGTGTAAAACAAAAAGATTTTTGAAATATCTATTCAACCCTCCCTTCTAGATAACTATTGTGCCTACCAGGAACTAACAATTGGTATCAAAGCAGGTTCTATCATACAGCTTACAAGCTTTAGTAGATCTAATGGCACACGTACCAAGCGAATCTAGAATTGGAGGAGGCAGCAAGCCACCAATGTGCAACAAGGATAAATTTGCAAACTGGAAAGTCAGGATGCAAGCATACATGGACTCAATAGATGAAGATCTATTTGAGACCGTTCAAAATGGGCCCTATATTCCAACAAAGCTTGCACCAACCACTAACGATCCAAATAGAATACAAATCAAGGTTAAAGAAGAGTGGACAGACAACGAGAAGAGAGCTGTCCAACTTGACAAAAAGGCCAAGAACATCCTGTTCCAATCCTTAGAAGACGAGCTATTCGAAAATGTTGTCAACAACAAAACAACTAAGGAGGTTTGGGAAGCATTGTTGATCATGCATGAAGGAACTGAAGAAGTCAGAGAAAACAAACAATCTCTTCTGACACAGCAGTATGAGATGTTTGCTAATGTTCAAGGAGAAAACGTGACTGCCACCTAGGAGAGATTCAACGTTCTGCTTAACTCTCTACGAGCATATGGGAAGATCTATCCTAACAAAGATCTGATCATAAAGTTCATGAGAGCCCTACCGGGCAAGTGGGATGCCAAAACCACTGCTATAAGAGAGTCAAAGAATCTTCACGAGATGACAGTTCAACAACTATATGGCAATCTCCTGACATACGAACTGACTCAACGAGTTGAAACCCTATCTGAAGGAAGAAGGAAGGATAAGGGTGTTGCTCTCAAGGCAACTGAAAGTGTGTCAAAGGTCAACACTGAGATTGACTCTGATTATGATGAGGACGATGATGAAGACCTTGCTATGCTGGTGAAAAGATTAAGAAGGTTCATGCGTCAAGGCAAACCCAGCAAGCCAAAGAAGGTCAGCAATTATAGCAGCCAGGAGCAAATGAATGATCTATGCTACAACTACAAGAAGCCTGACCACTTCATTGCCAACTGCAACAAACCTCTAAGAGAAGAACTAAAGAAGAAAACACATGCAAAGAAGGAATACAAAGGCAACAAAAGGCCTCAGAAGAGAGACAAAGGCCTTGTATCTGGAGGATCGTGGAGTGATTCAGATAATGACTCCAATACTGACTTCGGAGATGATGAAGAATCACAAATGGCTAATCTGTGCCTAATGGCCAAACATGCAAAGGACAAACAAAACCTCAACATACATGATGTAAGTCTCGATGAGGTATTTGACTTCAACTCACCTGATGTAGACATAAATGATTTAAGAACTGCTCTGCATGGCATAACCACTGATCTACATCAATACATGAAGTGGTTCAGAGTTTTGTCTAAGGATCACTCACTTCTTCAAGAGGAGAAGAAGAAAGTTCAAGAAGAGCTTGAAACAACCCTTCTAAGTACTAATCTTCTCTCCAAGCTTGAGGCTGAGAATGAGACCTTAAAACAGACAAAAACACTCAATGCACAAAGAGAGTCTAATCTAACCTCTAAAATTAAGGAACTAGAAAAGTCTATCTCTGCATGGAACAAATCCTCATCATCCATGGACTCCCTGCTCTCTAGTCAGAGAAGTACATTCGATAGAACAGACTTAGGCTTTGGGGAATCCATTTTAGAGCCAGGTGTTGAAAAGACAAAGGAAACTAGCACTAGTAATGCCTCAAGTTTTAGTAGAAGCATTACCTTTGTGAAATCCTCACAAAAGGAAGAACAAGTTCAACCTTGTCCTACTGTCTCCATTCATACTCAAAGGAGTAAAGGATCTCATGCTGGCCTGGGATTCATATAAGAGAAGTGTAACCTAACCTCTACTCACAACCTCGAAGAATTATAGAGTCAAGCAAGACCAACTCTACGAATCAACTGGGAAGGTACAGTAGAGGTAAGGCACACTCATCACTATTTATGAAATCCAAGGACACGTGGAAGAATGAGAATCAGTTTAACAGAAGGACAACTAAAGAACTACACAAGTCCAAATGGAGGATGAGTCATCATACACACACAGGCATGCATCATACTAGATGCTCTATATGCAATAAATATGGTCACAAGGCTGCCAAGTGTTATTATAATTCCATGCATGTAAGACCCAAGATTAAACAGATTTGGGTTCCCAAAGGCACTAACAAAGAAGGACCCATGCAAATATGGGTACCGAAATGATGGTTCAATGTTTTGACAGGAAAAGAGCTCCACGATCACTACATGGTATCTGGACAGTGGATGCTCAAGGCACATGACCGGGAACAAAGCCCTTCAATCTAACTACATAGAGAAGGAGGGTCCCTCAGTCATCTTTGGAGACAATGGCTTGGGCAAGACAAGAGGATATGGATCTGCTGGCAAAAGTGCAGTATCATTTAGCAAAGTAGCATATGTGGAAGGTCTCCAACACAACCTTCTAAGCATCAGTCAACTCTACGCCAAGGGTCATCAAGTAACATTCCTCAACAACCAATGTCAAGTCAGAGATTTAAATACATCTGCTGTAAAGCTAACCGGGACAAGAGAAGGAAATGTCTACACAGTGAATCTTGGTCAACTAAGCTCAGACGAGACAATATGTTTTCTGGCAAAAGCATCTGAAGAAATGAGTTGGCTATGGCATAGACAGTTGTCGCACTTAAACTTCAAAAGTATGTCCAAACTGGCATCAAAAGATCTCGTTGCTGGCCTACCTAAGTTCAACTTTGTAAAAGAGAGGCCATGCAATGCCTGTCAGTTTGGAAAGCAAACCAGAAGCTCATTCAAGAGCAAAACTGCCAACTCTATCGACAAGCCCCTACAGTTGCTTCACATGGATCTATTTGGGCCAATCCCAACAACTAGTCTTGGAGGAAAAAGATACTCTCTAGTTATAGTCGACGACTACACCAGATTCACATGGGTATTCTTCCTAACTTCAAAGGATGAAATGAGCTCCCAATTAATCAAGATATTTATACTGTTGATGAACGAGAAATGAGAGAAAATCAAGGCCATAAGGAATGATCATGGAAGAGATTTCGACATCTCAGAAATGGACCAGTTCTACTCAGATAATGGCATCAGTCATAACTTTTCAGCTCCGCGAACTCCTCAACAAAATGGAGTAGCTGAAAGAAAGAACAGAACCTTGATAGAGGTTGGAAGAACTTTACTAGCAGCAGCTCATCTGCCTGAATACTTCTGGGCAGAAGCTGTCAACACTATATGCCTCAATAGTTTTAACAACATTTGTCATCATTATTATAATTCGCAATATTTAACAACTAGATCGTTCTCAGGAAAGAGGGGGCTTTTCGATATGGATTTCTACCTATTGGCTCGCAATTAGGTGACCAAACCTCTCCTCAACAGAACTTTTAGACATCGTCAATATTTCAAATAATAATATGAATAACTTTGTCGTCTTAATTATTGATTTAATAACATATAAAATATTGACAATAATTGAATCAAATAACGTGAGATACTATGCAACAATTACTGTAGCAATAATTGAATAAAACTGAGCGGCTTCTCACGTAAGCATCAATAATCAACACTGTGTGTTACTATGCAACCACTGGTATTGCTGTACTTTTATCACTGGGTATTTCAATTGTTAACGGTAAAATTTCCGTCGTTATTTTCATAAAAAGATATTTCTGTCGTTTTCTAACTTCGATAATAATTCTGTTGTGGGGTCCACCAATGATTGTGCTGTCGTACGAATATTTTCTGTTAAAATGAATGTAGACACTCGAAATTTTTTGTACACATGTCACTAACATTACAGGAGAGCAGATTCGTCTTTTAAGAGGGAACCCTGAAAGACGATCAATATCCATGCCGGATACTACCGGAAGTTCAGCATCAACCCCGGATTGCAATCTGGGAGTAACAATTTCAATCTCGGAGATAACCCCGAGGCATGCAGATCAATACCAGAACACACACCGAAGAAGACCGATTAATCTTGGAGATAACCCCGAGGTATCCAGTCTCAGTCCCAACCATGGGAATAGCCACCAACCTTGGTGATAACCCCAAGGAATACAATTTCGGCAATAATCCTGGAAATGCTTGTTACAAATGCAACCAGCTTCAATCTTGGCGCTCACAATGAGATACACTGTACCAGCCCAGCGATAACATCGGAAAGACAGGCACACCTCAAAGATGACAATGAGGACCTTCAACAAATTACATCAGTCCAATCTCAGCGAAGCTGAGCAACGTCTGCTTTATCAGCCCAATCCGGCGATAACACCGATGAGGGGCAACATCGTCATCTGACCAACACGATGCCATGTCACGCCGTCTCAACGTCTCTACGCAATAGTGTTCCACAAGACTAACCAATCCCGAGTGACTATTGTGCGGGGTAACGGATGAAAGTTGAAGCTTGAAGACCGGAGGGCACCGTCCCATCTTCAATGACTTCGCACAAATTCTAATCCCATGCCATCGTACAACTCTCGACAACGGCGATTCGAAATAGGTTCTGTATACCTCAAACGGATGCCTGGATTGTACATTTGAAAGTCCGAGTGGACATTACAGTGCCTGAGTGCACGTACTTCGAGACGACCCGACTCAAAAAACTTGGGCCAACCCGGGTTGCCTCTTGTTTACCTGCGGCCGAGCCGCAGGTACACCTACGGCTCCACCCTCTATAAATAGAGGGCTTGGGGTGGCCATTTTGTAAGAGAAAACGGCGAGAAAGCCCTGCCCAATTTGCTCTATACTCACCCAAACTGAGTGCTTTCTCATTTTAAACACTTGTGAGCTCACATATAGCTTATTTTATACCTACAAAAGCCAGTGTTTACCCACTTTAAAGATATTAAAGTCTTCTTTGGCAGCCCACTGTAAGCCTTCTTTCACACTTTAAAGTTTTTCTCTTCATCTTTGCACACACCCTTCTACACGTTGAGAGTCGTGTTGCACACTTTTGCCCAGACTTCGGTCCGTGGTTTATTTTTAGTTTGTATATATATATATATATATATATATATATATATATATATATATATATATATATATATATATATAGACTAACATTATCGAGTTATGCCTCGATTGAGCCTAGACTTCGGTCTGGAGCGTTTAATGGCTTTTGTATATATATATACATTTATATATATGAACTGTGTGTCAAACTCTATTCGATAAGCCTAGACTTATGTCTGGTAACTTTAATGGCTTTCTTATATATACAATTATATATATGAACTGCTATCGAACTCTGTTCGGTGAGCCTGGATTTCACATCCGGTGCATTTACTGCTTTAATATATATATACTTATATATATTAACTGTTGTTGGACTTTGTCCGATGAGCCTGGATTTTATATCCAGTACGTTTACATGCTTATATATATATATATATATATATATATATATATATATATATATACATTTCGTCCCACCTGGAGTTTACTTCATGGTGGTTGACCGTTTTTACAATTTTCTGTACATATCGTCCCGCCTGGAGTTTCCTCCGTGGCAGTTGATAGTTTTTATAGCTTTATTTATATTTCTGATCCCCCATGGATGTACTCCGTGGCTGGTGATCATGTATGTATATATATATATTTACGGCTTTTATATATACCTGCTTAATGCTTTTATATCAATTACGGCATCATGTGAGCCTAGGAATCATGTGATCACAGATTCAGTTCCCTGAATCTAGATTCGGTTCCCGTGATGGACCTTTTTAGCTGTAAGCAGCTTGTAAATATATCTGTGCTGTTTGGATTTCCTCAGATGGTTTTCATACCCACGAGGAATTCAACACCTTTTTGTACATTATTTTCGTACGGATGCTTTGCATCTGTCAAATAAAATCAATCCAGCCGAATACGGAATAAAATGGGAGTGTAAAAGGTCTCAATTACTATTGAGCATCAGGGTTTGAAAAACCTCTTTTATAAAACATCACAGCCATATCTTGCTTGAAATTGAATTTTTACATAAAATTCAAACCCTGTGTATATACGTGCGAACGAGGCCTCGCACTACTTCCAAATGACAGCACATTGACCCACACACACACACACATTCAGATAACAGTTTCTTGAAAAGAGGCGGTCACCGTGGTAACACGGATGTCGGGGTGCCTAACACCTTCCCTCCGCATAACCAAGTCCCCGGACCCTAATGAATCTCGGTTTCACTGACCTGTTTAGCAGTGTCACATCACTGGGTCAATGTCCAAACCTTTTCTCGGTTGTGTTGGTATAACCAGTTAAAAAATTAACTGGCGACTCTTATAGTCCAATCGTCGACATTATACATGTCGGACCTTTTTCACTTGTTTTTTTCAAACAAATCTCACCTAAAATGAGAACACCAAAGAACAAGTAACGGAAAGGGACAATTAAAAATCCCGACGTCGACAGGTGGCGACTCTGCTGGGGACTCCAGTAAGAGGACTTAAGCCGCTATTACAATTTTTTCAAAATTGTTATCTGCTTGTGTGTTGATGTTGCATTTACATTTTATGATGAATGTGTATGAATGCATTTCCTTATTTAGTGCTTCGCACTATAAATTGCTTGTGATATTAGTGCTTCGCACTATAAACTGCTTGTGATATTAGTGCTTCGCACCATATATGCTTGTGATATTAGTGCTTCGCACATGTCATCATTTTTATGCGGTAAGACGCGATGTATGCGAATGTATGTTGTGTGGTCCCTCCACCAGGAGGCTATCCCGTCTGTGTTTGATTACTGGACTCTTGAGAAGACTAATTCTCCGAGGATCAGGAAAGGCACCACCCAAATTCGCTCCAGTTGAAAGACCGGATTAACTTCCCGTCAAGTAGATTGCGATAATTTGGGAACCTTCATGCCAAAAAGCCGTGAGAGTAACCTAAGATAGGTCAGCCTCTAATAAACCCAAAACGGAGGAAAGTCTCTTCATGCTCTCATTTCAATTACTTGTAATTATCTTCCATATCTATCTCCATGTAATGAGAAATATGAAGAAATGTGTACACATACATGCTATAAACAGCTGACATCCGTTTTGCAGGATAAAATTCCTAAACTGGACACATCACATAGCATGTTATTATTCACTTTCCCTAAAGACTAAACTATGAAAGTCTTTTGCAGGGAATCAATCGGACCTATACCCGTTCAAAGTCCAAAAAGGCAACATGCCTACAGTCAATCATGTTGTCATCCGACCAGACCGAACTTAATCCAGTTTCTCGCAAAGAATTCAACAGATTAAGCAAACAGATTACAGATTTGGCTGTTCTACTAAAAGAATTACACCAGTCTACACAGGGTCAGAAAATACCCGTACATGCTGAATCCTCCACACAAGGACGAACCCATGTCATTACAATACCTGAACTGCAGTTGGATCCAACCAACAAAACTCATGATGCTGCCCATCCCACTGGAGATCCAGACACTGGAGACATCAAAAAGAAAGTCCTCCAAATGGAAGAGACTCTTCGCACTATCAAAGGATTTAGAACACACGGGAGTGTTTCATATGCCAATTTGTGTATTTTCCCTGGTATTCATTATCCAGAAAAATTTAAGACTCCTGACTTTGAAAAATATGACGGGTTAGGAGATCCTTACACATATCTAAAGGTGTTTATTGGAGAACTGGGATCTTATGCAGAGAATGAAAAACTCAGAATGCAACTGTTCCAAAAAAGTCTAACTGGAGAAGCCCGTTCGTGGTACACAAGATTAGACAATTCAAAGATCCATAGTTGGGAAGAGCTAGCACACGCTTTCCTCACCCAATACAACTTTCAATCTCAAATGGCTCTTGATCGGTATCAAATTACCAAGATCAAGAAACAGTCTAATGAGTCTTTCAGAGAGTATGCTCAGAGGTAGAGACGCCTGGCTGCCCAAGTTAGTCATTCCATGACAGAATCAGAGATAGTCATGACTTTCATAGACATACAAGAAGCACCTTTCAATGAAAGAGTTTTAGCCGGCATCGGTAAAACATTTTCTGAAATGGTCAAACATGGGAAAATGGCTGAAATGGGATTAAAATCCAGAAAGATTCAAGACCTAGCTGCACTCAAAGCTGTTACTAATCACATCCAATCTGGAAATTATGGGAACAACCCCTGGAGGATCCATAAAAAGAAAGAAGAGGATGTTTCCCAGATACTACAGGGTCATAAAGGCAGTCAAAACATGCCTATCCAGAGGAGAAATTACACTCTCTTTCAAGCACAGTCTTCAAACCCTCCAGTACCAAAAGGTGGAGAAGTCAAACTACCTCGAGTATTCACACCCTTAGGGGACACCCTCGAGAACATTCTCAATCTTCTAACAACACAGAAAAAAATCACGCATCTGCTTCCACCAGCCAGCCCTAATGGACGGGGTTTTAATGCTGCTTAAAAATGTGCTTATCATGGCGGGGCACCTGGACATGATACTCAAGATTGTTGGGCCTTAAAACATAAAATCCAAGACCTGATAGACAATGGTGAAATCGTGGTTGCCAAACCCGATCAGCCTCACGTTCAAGACAACCCTCTTCCTCAACACAAGGAAGAAGAGGTAAACATGATCAATTGGAGCAGCGGACAGAGTTCCAATTTCAGCTGTGAATCCTCCCAAACCCCCAAAAATGGTGATGACAGATGGGATTATGCTAAGTTCTAATTCACAATGGAACGAAAGATGAAAGCTCTCTGTAAACAAATTGAGCAATTGGCGGAACTGGTGACTTATCAGCATCAAGTGACTCGTCAGCTAATCAGCCAAGAGCATGCCAGTCTCCTACATATTGTCATGAATATTCCCTCTTCACTTTTAGAAAATGAAATGCTGGAAGATAAAGTGATGAAGAGAGCGAATGCTAAGGCCCGTCGGAATTTTGCCAACAAAAGGGAATTCACATATTTGGGCCAACCTATGGAGAAAATCCTTCATATGTTAATCAATGAAGGAAGGATTAGTTCCCTTCTACCTCCAATCAACCCCCGTTCAGGACGATACAACTCTGAGGGAATATGTCAATATCATTCTCAATCTCGCGGTCACAGCACAGAAGAATGCTGGGCACTCCGCCACCTTATTCAAAATTTAATCGACAGTGGCATACTGCGTCTGGCAGATAACGACACTGTGTTACGGGCAAGAGAGGATTCGTGTCCTACTAAGTGGAAGAGTGTAGTAGCAGTCATATCCGCTGAAAATGATGGAGTTAACAAATCACTTGTCATGCCAGTAATTCAACTCAAGGGAATTAACAATCCTTTGAAAGTGGCCACTCCCGAGCCAATAAACTTGCAGTGCAGAGCACAATATCCTATTGTTAGCTTGCGCGCATTTTCATGGAATTATGGAGAAGGTGAAGGATCCACCTCGCATATAACTGCTGCAGTGTCGAAGGAGAATCCACTGTATCTTCTCCAACGGGTAATAAAGCCTGTCATCAAGTCTAAGGGGAAAGTACCCATTGAGAAGATTGAAAATTTCCTCCGCACTATGGGTCATAACGAAGCCAAGGTGGTTTTAAGCTTGAAAGAAGCTCCACAACAGATATCAATCTTGGACTTGGTCCTAACTTTCGAGAATCACCGGAAGGTCTTGTTAAAGGTTTTAGAAGAAGCCTATCTACCGACATCAGTTGATACGGAAAAGTTTCAACATCTGGTTGATCATATTTTTAACAACAATGTGATATCCTTCACTGATGATGACATACTGCCTGAAGGGACCGGTCATGTAACGGGTCGAATTTATTGAGTCGTGATTCTAGGGACAAAATCCTTTTAAGGGGGGAAAGATGTGACGAACGAGAATTTTATAAATTAATTTTAATATTTATTGAATTAAATAAATATTTTTGATGATTTAATTGTTAGATTTAATAATTAATTGATGTAATTGTGGTAGATTAATTTAATTATATGTGTTACATTTATTAAATTAATGTGGAGAATAATTATTATTCAAATATGTAATTATGTGAGCTTAATAAATTAAATGAATTATTTAATTAAACATGATGTTACTTTAATTAATTTAATTATTAATTAGAGATTTAATAAATTGTCATCATTTATTAATGAGATATTTAATTATGTGACTATGTGAATTTATGAGAAATTACTATATTTTATTTAAAGTAAACTAAATAAAATATGGGATTTATTTTATAAGGAGTGTGACATTAATTAAACTATATGATAAAAAGGTTTTATTAAAATAAAGAGTTTTTAACTTAGTTGCTAGCCAAAAATGGCACTAAGAGGGGTTAAGGTCAGTTAACCCATGACTGGGTAACTGACCACCAACGCGCGTCTGATCCTTCCTATTTGAATACGATGTATTTTTCTTTTCTTTCATTATCTTTCTAAGTCTGATAAAAATACCAGAGAGAGTTTGAGAAGAATTGTGAGAAAGTTTGCTTGGTGTTTGAGAAAAGTCTGAGAAAGAGTTTCAATTCATCTCATATATATACCTTATACTCTGGGTAATTTCTCATTCCCAAATTTATAATTTACGTCTTTTAGTTTTCATAGAAATATGACTTTCAAAACCTCTATAATGCCTCTGTAATTGAGAAATTATGTTGTTATATGATATATGTAATAATACGAGTAGCATAACATGTTTTATATATATATATATATATATATATATATATATATATATATATATATATATATATATATATATATATATGCATGATTCCATATCATCAATTCATAATTTTACGTCGTATATGATTGCTGCAAAATTACAGAGTTTGGGTTTTGGCCTTATGGCCTTATACGTGAAATTTTATATAGTGATCGTATATTATCCCTAAATTTTACACTCCTATATTATTGTGCATGTTAATACGAAGAGACCAAACTTTAAATGAACGAATTTGGCTTTATAACGAATCCGTGACGTTGAATTTTAGGAATTTATGTTAAAAACTTCAAGAATAGTCCAATTTTACATGATTTAATTCTGTTATTGGGTGTTTTAAATGGTTAAAATCACTTTACATAGGTTAGGTTATGTTTATGTATAAATTATAACATGTGGGTATGTGTAATTTGGTGAAATTAGTGTTAAAAATGTGTTGATTTCGCTGAACTCTGTGTTCTTCGCGAACTGTGAAATAGATTCTGGGGTCTCGCGCCGCGGCGCCAACTCCAGAACTGAAGTCCCTCGCCGCAGCGCCACTGCGCCACAGCGCCACGGCGCCACAGGGCCAGGTGTCAGGCCGTAGCGCCACGGCGCCGCAGCGCCAAGAGCCAGTACAAACGTGGCGCCGCAGCGCCACTCTCCAGAATGTCCAGAAATGTAATTTTTTTAAATGTTAAGTCTTGCAATGTGTTAGTAACTTAATGTAATGAACATGTAAACATGTTAGAAATATAATGAAATGATAAAATAGTTGTTTAAACATGTAAATAACATAATTACATGTGATTTAAATTATTGAATACATAATTAGCTTGATAATTCATGAAGTACAAATTATGTGACAAAGTGGTAAATTGATTAAGTATAGTCAATAATCAAAGTAGACAAAGAGAATGGGTTTATGTTGATTAGTTAAGTTATAATTAACTGGTATTGTAAATGTGAATGATATGTAGGATTTAAATCAAATAACGTGCTTAGTTAAAGTGTAATCTATGCACGAGGCAAGTTTCCTAACCCTATTTATCATTATTGTTCAAGTTTATTATTTACCTCGAGTAAATTATCATTACTATCATTCAAGTTCAAATGTTATATTAAAGATTGATTATCTTTTCAAAGCATGATTCAGTTATACAATAATTGTCCTATTGTATACTTTTGAGAATATTATTCAAATTGAATATCAATTATTGTTGAATCTTATTAGACTAGTGAAACCTTAATGATTCAACTAGTCCTTAGTTGATGAGCGTTCTAAAATTCAGAACCCTTGATGAATTATCTAAACCAAACTTATTTTGGTGCGGACTCGAACGTCAAACTGAGATGAACAACCCTGTATAGGGGATTATTTACGCTTTATCGTTAAGATATTGTGCACAGTATGGTACTAAGGGTCGATCCCTCTAAGTACGAGAAGAAGGTCCATAGTCTTATAACTGTTAAAGGTTTCAAGTATAACCCTTGTTAACCTAGGACATAGTTCAAGGTCTTATGACCCTCATAATTCTTTTGATTCTTGTTATTCACTCTTGATTCAAAAGTTAAGCTTTTATTTAGATGTCTTTGATTTATTCGCATGCTATTATACTGTTATTTAATTTTATACTTGTGGGCATTTGTGCTCACTCTTTCTTAATAATAACATTGCAGTTAAGAACGAAAGAACTGATGAACCTTCTACTAGTAAAGGCAAGGGCAAAGTTAGCAAGTGACGAAGACCCGTTGTTTTATATGATGATGTATTTGTTAAGACTTGAGTTAATGTTATTGTTTAAGACTTATTTGTTTATGATTCCGCTCAGATGTTTAAGGTTAGTTTAACCTGGGATTGTATTATTATTCAGATGTTGTAACCCTTAAGGGAAAGATTTTATTTCTATTATTGCATGGTTTGTATTATCATGGGTAGATAAATAGATGATATTTGTATCGTGAACACCAAATCCTGTGGAACTGGAAGTACCGGATTTAGGGGTGTCACAGGTTGGTATCAAAGCTGTAGGTTATGAACCTTAGGTGGGGGAACAACCTTAGGTAGTAACCTTATAAAAAGAAGATAGTAAAGAAAAACTCTTATCGAGTTTTAAGAAATGAATTTTTGGTAATTCATTGAAGATAATAAAATACATTATGTGTTTATGTGTTAATTTATGTGCTCGTTAGTACGACCTAGTAACTAAAACTTAAAATTTTGTTGTCAGGATGACGAATGTTGGAGAAGCTAGTCAAGCTGGGGAGGAAGAACCCCGATTACCTATAGTACCTATAGAGGAGGAGCCCCGAGACATACATGTTGTTAGGGAACAGTTAGTTCAGAGGGAGTCATCTCCATTGATCACCGTTGTTGGTCAGGAGTATGAGCCCGAGACTGATCCTGAGGAGGATCCAGAGGAGGAGTTTGATGAGGAAGAGGAAGAAGAGGAGTTACCACGGTGCACCGTTGATGCAGAGATGTATGACACATTATACGACCGTAACGTGGAATTACAAGACGAGGTTCAGGAATTGACTGAGCGAGCGACCGTTCAGCAGTCTACTCTCGAGCAGAAGGAGAGGGAGATTTTGACTCTTCACTCACGACTGGGAAATGTAGAATGGGATTTGGTCCATGAGAAGGGTCAAACTGAAGATAAGACTGAGGAGATAGAGAAGCTGAAGAAGGAATTGAAAGAAACCTCCGGAAGACTAAAAATAGCAGAGGAAGGATGGGTAAGAGAATCACGTCGAGCTGATCGTGCAGAAGATGATAGTCGTGCAAAGAAGACAAAGCTTGAAGAGACATACTCCGCATTTAATCATGCAATGGATGAGGCTCAGGAACGAGTTTTGAGATACCCCATCCAGTTCGAAGGACTTCCGTCGTATATGCTGGATCACAGAACGATGTCTCGTATCATGGATGAGGAGCGTAGCAAGGCTATTCAGCACCTTGATAGACAGGACTAGAATCTGTTTAATTATGTGAAAGACTTAATTAATTTTTATATGTAAATTCCGATGTGTTTATGAACGAAGGAATATGTTAATATTTTGAATCCTATGGATTCTTTATTCCAGGATAGTTGATGTAAATAGCAGTTATGCTATAGTTTGATGTTAAAACTTTGAGTTGAATTAAATATATTAAGTTATTTGAGATGATGTGATAAATGAGTATGTCAAATTGTTGAGTAATGCCTTGACTATTTAGAGAAATAAATAAAGTTCTAATAAGCGTTTATTTTAAAAGAAAATGCCGCCAAGAAGAAGACAACAACGTCAACCGGCTCAGGAAGAATCAACAAATAATAACAATAACGCCAATGCTAATCCTGTTCAGCAGTTGGTGAACTTACTGATGGGAGCAATGAACAATCAACCTCAAGCTCCACCAAACACAACGTTTAAAGACTTCAAGGCGGTGGGACCGCCAGAGTTCAAAGGTTCCAGAAACCCAATCGAGGCTCAAACGTGGGTCATGGAAATGGAGAAAGTATTCGACGTTGCTAGGGTTAGAGAAGACCATTAGACCACTTTCGCAACGTTTATGCTGAAGTCTGAGGCCAGCTACTGGTGGCAAGCAAACAAAGTGCGAGGAGGTGAAGGTGTAATTACGTGGGAGAGATTTAAAGAAATGTTTTTCGAAATGTACTTCCTAACTAGTTCGCATAATCAGATGGAAATTCAATTTCTGGAACTGAAGCAAGGAAACATGAGCGTACCTGAATACGCAGCTAAATTCGATGAGTTGGCAAGGTTTACCCCGTACCAAGTACACACTGATGAAAGAAAGGCCATAAGATTTGAACAAGGACTAAAGCCTTGGGTTTACAGTAAGGTGTCAATGTTTCAGATAAACACATTTGCCGGAGTACTGGAAAAGGTCATCCTCACTGAAGGTGGGAGCGATGCGGTGACCAAGTACAATCAAGAGCAGAAGAAGAAGAAGAGTGAAGGTGAAGAAAATAACAAGACTGGTGGGAGTAACATTGGGGGTACTCATAATTAAAAGAGGAAGTGGACGGATAATTCGTCAGCTGGAAGCCAACAAGGTGGGCAGAAGAAGAAAATTGAAGCGTGCTCAAACTGTGGAAAAGCTCATCTGGGAGTTTGCATGAAAGGGAAGCGAGTGTGCTACAATTGTGGTCAAGAAGGCCACATAGCACCAAATTGTCCAAACCCAAAGAAGGGTTCTTGTTTTAACTGTGGTTCTAAGAATCATCTAGCAAGAGATTGCCCCAAGAAGGGATCAGGAGGAGCAGTGCAAGGAGTTAACCGTGGAAATAGCAGTGGAAATACCTTAACCATTACCGGACCACCTGTAACAAACCGACCGCCCGCTAGAACTTTTAATATGACAGTGCAGGACGCAATCTAGTCTCGTGAGGTGGTGTCAGGTATCATTCTGATCAATGAAATTAATGCTTATGTTTTATTTGATTCGGGTGCTACTTGTTCCTTTATATCCGAAGACTTTGCTAATAGTTTAGATTTGCTTATGGATGAGTTGGAATATCCCATGAATATAGAAATTGCGAATAGAGAGATAATTCCTGTTAAGTACGTGTTTAAGAACTGTAGGGTGAATATTAAGGGTAATATCATAAATGTAGATCTTATCCCTATTCGTCTTGGGGAATTTGACGTTATTTTGGGTATGGATTGGTTATCCAATTGTGGGGCTGTAATTGATTGCCAGAAGAAGCGTATTAACCTTATGACTCCGTCAAAGGTTGTGTTTTATGGTAGCAAGTCGCCTAGACAAGCGAGTTGTCTGACGATGATGTAGGCCAGGAGGTTGTTAAGACAAGGCTGTGTAGAATACTTAGCTTACATAGTCGACAGTCGAAAAGAGAATCCGAAGGTAGAAGAAATACCGTGTAACGACCCCAAAATAGGTCCATTCCATCCAACCTATTCTGAGTCGCCAAATACATGGTACAGAAAACAACTACAACTTTATTACAATAATTGTTGTGCAAAATACAACAACACATATGCTGTGAGTTTGGATACAAATATATACCAAATGTGACTCATGTCCCAACCGTGGACAGTACCTCACAGTGGCACCTTACATAAAGGTATAGTCAAATACTGTTTTAGAAATTAGAATCTTTGGGAAGTGCTCAAGGAAACCTTCGTACATGGGAGGCCATGCGTCTAGGTTATGATAGATATCATATGGCCACAGAATTATCCTTGGTTGACCCAATAGACCCCAAAGAAAAACGAGAAGATTATTATCATATTCTTTCCAATGGTGAGTCTTCTCTTGACTTATCATTATCTCCACTGTCTCTAATTGAGAATTATACTTCAAACAAACACCAAGATTATATAGGTAGTGTCCATAGATATACTCAGCAAGTGGATGAGCACAACCCTGTCTTATGATGACACGAGGTTGTATGTCATTAGACATCTTGTATGATAGTGACAAAACACCCTTCCAACGTTGGGTTCGCCTCACCCTATTTTCTTCACCAAATATAACTACTAAATGATGACCACCGTTCTATTCCCTTGTTACCCCCGCTCGACCCAGCTACACTCTTATTACCTGAAAAGGAATTGTGAAGCAAAAGGGTGAGCACAACTAGCTCAGTAAAGAATATCATGACTAAAGATAATTAAATTATCAATAGCCTTCATCAATAATAAATCAGAGATTTAGAACATATGGTAAATGATAAAAATTTCAACCATAGTTGCAGCGGAACGAGCAATCCATTAGAAGAGTCAAATAGACTATAAAGTCTATTATCTTCTCCATGTTAAAAATCCATCAACAATGTTTTATCCCTGTAACATCAATCAACAGTTCTGGTCCACAATCATATAAATAACTCATAATCATAATTATGATTCTAAATTCCTCTTCACATCCAGAATGAAGATAATTTTCATCACCTGTCTTTACCTGAAACATCAAAGATCATGGTTATACCAAATCACAGTTCCTGTTCATAATCATGCTAATAAATCCATCTTCGCACTCATCAATAATTCATCTTTGCACTACAGGCCAAAGATATTCATCAATAATTCATCTTTGCACTACAGGCCAAAGATATTCTACAACATGTCATCTTTGCACTACAGGCCAAAGATATTCATCTACAATTCATCTTTGCACTACAGGCCAAAGATATTCATCAACAGTTCATATTTGCACTACAGGCCAAATATATTCATATCTCAAAGAAATATATAATCATTTCAGAATTTATATAAACAATAATTATAACCATGTTGATCATTTCACCTTTGCACTTAAGCTAAAGATATTCAATTATAAATTCAATGGTCATGATCATACCAGTCAACAATTCAACTTTGCACTACTGGCCAAAGAGAACCCATAGTCATGATCATACCAATAATTTACCCATCTTTACACTCAAGCGAAAGAGAATTTCAACATCAAGGTTATAAAAATGTTATATATGATTATAAAAATAATATGATCAAAACATGGATTTAATTTCAAGAGCAATATTCATAAATCAACTATAATTTGGTTAGAAAAAGAAACCAATTTTGTCGTGAATAGTAACTTATGAATGGTAACTCATGAATAGTAACCCCGACACAAAAAGGTAGAAATTCTACAATAAAATTCATACCAATATTTTGGTATAATGATATTGAAAGAATAATATTTCTTAAGCTTATAAACAATTTATTTTAATTGTTTGCACTTTACTGAATAATGCATTTAATCATCTTAAAATGCCAAACTCATAATATTTCATCACCAATAACCAAAACCCTCATCAAAAATCTGCATATACCTCATATAAAAGCCATAAAATCCTATTTTCCAATTTTCTTACTTCACATAACATATTTAATTCATTTACTCATAACTAGTCCATTTTCATGAAAAATACCAAATCAGTTCCAAAAATATTTCTTTTCTGGGATTTAGCATAATATAGTCCCATATTGAACATATATTTTTCTCAGAATTTTTAAAACTCATTTACTATTTTTCATATGGCCAAAACCACCGAATATTTAGACATTTATCAAAAATTATACTTTTATCCAAAAATTCTGAAATTTACAGAGTATACTTCTATCATACACATGTACTCCCAATAAAAATTTCATCAATTTTGGAGTTAACCACAAGAAATTATAAGCGGTTACTTTTAAAATAGTCTTTTCCCGTAAGATTCATAACTCTTAATCTATACATCCAAAAATCACCATTTTTGGACACAATCAATAAAACTCATCAAAATATCATTTCAAATTTTTCCATAATTTTTGAAGTTCAGAAAAATTACGAAACTGAAAATCATAACAACCCTTAAAATCCCTTACTATCCCTTACAATCCCTTACCTCAAAACAGCAGTACTTCTGACCGGAATGTAAAGCCGAAGGAAACTTGCACTGAATAGCAACTCTCAAAGTATCTAAATACTTACAAAATATGCTTCATAATATAGAGAGAGAAAGAGAGAAAGCTTATATTTTGGTGTGATTTTCAATTCTAACTTAGCCCTCTATTTATAGGAAAATTTTGGTAGGTTTGACCTGCAACCTGATGGCTTTACCTGCTACTATTCCCACCCACCACATTTAAAATATAATTCAGCACATTTCTTCACCAACCATAAGTGGGGCCCACCAATTCTAGAATTTTCCACCAAAAATGATTTATAACCTGATTTCCGAATCAGCCACCTCTTAAAATTCATAACAAATCATACGTTCATTTTTAACGGTTCAAAATTTATGGACATATACTCAACTTATATATGTATAACGTATCCAAAAATTACCACGATCCAACGGTCGAATTAAAAATTATAACCCCCGCAAAATATCTCAAAAACCCTGATTTTTAATACCTCCATTCCGACAAAAATACTGATAAAAACCTCAACATTAACTCCTTCAATTTTAACCACAAAAATATATCCCTCATTTATATCCACATAAAATAAATATTTCCTTATTATATGAATCAATAATTAATTATTCACAAATAATATTACAGAATCACATTTATGACAACCAGGCCGTTCCCAGGAAAGAGGGGGCTTTCCAATAAGAATTTTTCCTTACTGGCGCGCAATTAAATGACCAAACCTCTCCTTAGACAGAACTTTCTAGACATTGCCAATAATGTTATCTAATAATACTATTCAAATAATATGAATTATTGATCTGATAATGGGAAATACTCTGCAGCAACAATTATTGAACAACAATAATACAAAATTTCAACGTAGCAATTATTGAATCAATAAAATAAAATATTGAACAGTAATTACTGTAACAATTATTGAGTAGTGCCTTCTTACGTAAGAATCAATAATTTCAAAAATACTATACAATACCGTGTGCTACTGTGCAATAACGCGTATTACTGTATTTTAACCACCGGGTATTCCAACAGTGTTAACAGTAACAACTACGCCGTTATTTGTAAAAACTCAAATTTGTCGTTTTCTTCACCCGACAGTTATTCGTTATGGGGCCCACAAATAGCTGCGCCGTCGTACGAATATTCCCCGACAGAAAGAATATTCCACGACCAAACGAATATTCCCCGACAACAATGATTATTTTATAACCACTTGCTTATTTTGAAAAAAAATTTATATTTCACCCATAACTTTAAACTTTTATCAATTTAACCATTTACTAAATAGTAATTATAAGAAAAATTGAATACTTTTATTTCATAAAATTCGGGGTCTTACAATCTCCCCTCCTTATGAAATTTCGTCCTCGAAATTTACGTACCTGGTATTTCAAAGAATTGAGAATACCTTGCTTTCATTTCAGATTCCATCTTCCCTGTCATCATAATTTCTCCATTGCTCATCTCCTGTATTTCAGATATCATTCTAGAATACAGCTTCAAAACAAAGGTTAATTTAACAAATTAACATATCACATAATATTCCGATATTATGACTGACCAACAAATAAGCTTAGGTAGGACACACTAGCGAATGATTTACTCATCTCTCCCCTCCTAGTTATATTCTCGGATCTCCGCCAGAGATCATATCCCTAAGCTCTGATACCAAATGTAACGACCCCAAAATAGGTCCATTCCATCCAACCTATTCTGAGTCGCCAAATACATGGTACAGAAAACAACTACAACTTTATTACAATAATTGTTGTGCAAAATACAACAACACATATGCTGTGAGTTTGGATACAAATATATACCAAATGTGACTCATGTCCCAACCGTGGACAGTACCTCACAGTGGCACCTTACATAAAGGTATAGTCAAAGACTATTTTAGAAATTAGAATCTTTGGGAAGTGCTCAAGGAAACCTTCGTACATGGGAGGCCACGCGTCTAGGTTATGATAGATATCATATGGCCACAGAATTATCCTTGGTTGACCCAATAGACCCCAAAGAAAAACGAGAAGATTATTATCATATTCTTTCCAATGGTGAGTCTTCTCTTGACTTATCATTATCTCCACTGTCTCTAATTGAGAATTATACTTCAAACAAACACCAAGATTATATAGGTAGTGTCCATAGATATACTCAGCAAGTGGATGAGCACAACCCTGTCTTATGATGACACGAGGTTGTATGTCATTAGACATCTTGTATGATAGTGACAAAACACCCTTCCAACGTTGGGTTCGCCTCACCCTATTTTCTTCACCAAATATAACTACTAAATGATGACCACCGTTCTATTCCCTTGTTACCCCCGCTCGACCCAGCTACACTCTTATTACCTGAAAAGGAATTGTGAAGCAAAAGGGTGAGCACAACTAGCTCAGTAAAGAATACCATGACTAAAGATAATTAAATTATCAATAGCCTTCATCAATAATAAATCAGAGATTTAGAACATATGGTAAATGATAAAAATTTCAACCATAGTTGCAGCGGAACGAGCAATCCATTAGAAGAGTCAAATAGACTATAAAGTCTATTATCTTCTCCATGTTAAAAATCCATCAACAATGTTTTATCCCTGTAACATCAATCAACAGTTCTGGTCCACAATCATATAAATAACTCATAATCATAATTATGATTCTAAATTCCTCTTCACATCCAGAATGAAGATAATTTTCATCACCTGTCTTTACCTGAAACATCAAAGATCATGGTTATACCAAATCACAGTTCCTGTTCATAATCATGCTAATAAATCCATCTTCGCACTCATCAATAATTCATCTTTGCACTACAGGCCAAAGATATTCATCAATAATTCATCTTTGCACTACAGGCCAAAGATATTCTACAACATGTCATCTTTGCACTACAGGCCAAAGATATTCATCTACAATTCATCTTTGCACTACAGGCCAAAGATATTCATCAACAGTTCATATTTGCACTACAGGCCAAATATATTCATATCTCAAAGAAATATATAATCATTTCAGAATTTATATAAACAATAATTATAACCATGTTGATCATTTCACCTTTGCACTTAAGCTAAAGATATTCAATTATAAATTCAATGGTCATGATCATACCAGTCAACAATTCAACTTTGCACTACTGGCCAAAGAGAACCCATAGTCATGATCATACCAATAATTTACCCATCTTTACACTCAAGCGAAAGAGAATTTCAACATCAAGGTTATAAAAATGTTATATATGATTATAAAAATAATATGATCAAAACATGGATTTAATTTCAAGAGCAATATTCATAAATCAACTATAATTTGGTTAGAAAAAGAAACCAATTTTGTCGTGAATAGTAACTTATGAATGGTAACTCATGAATAGTAACCCCGACACAAAAAGGTAGAAATTCTACAATAAAATTCATACCAATATTTTGGTATAATGATATTGAAAGAATAATATTTCTTAAGCTTATAAACAATTTATTTTAATTGTTTGCACTTTACTGAATAATGCATTTAATCATCTTAAAATGCCAAACTCATAATATTTCATCACCAATAACCAAAACCCTCATCAAAAATCTGCATATACCTCATATAAAAGCCATAAAATCCTATTTTCCAATTTTCTTACTTCACATAACATATTTAATTCATTTACTCATAACTAGTCCATTTTCATGAAAAATACCAAATCAGTTCCAAAAATATTTCTTTTCTGGGATTTAGCATAATATAGTCCCATATTGAACATATATTTTTCTCAGAATTTTTAAAACTCATTTACTATTTTTCATATGGCCAAAACCACCGAATATTTAGACATTTATCAAAAATTATACTTTTATCCAAAAATTCTGAAATTTACAGAGTATACTTCTATCATACACATGTACTCCCAATAAAAATTTCATCAATTTTGGAGTTAACCACAAGAAATTATAAGCGGTTACTTTTAAAATAGTCTTTTCCCGTAAGATTCATAACTCTTAATCTATACATCCAAAAATCACCATTTTTGGACACAATCAATAAAACTCATCAAAATATCATTTCAAATTTTTCCATAATTTTTGAAGTTCAGAAAAATTACGAAACTGAAAATCATAACAACCCTTAAAATCCCTTACTATCCCTTACAATCCCTTACCTCAAAACAGCAGTACTTCTGACCGGAATGTAAAGCCGAAGGAAACTTGCACTGAATAGCAACTCTCAAAGTATCTAAATACTTACAAAATATGCTTCATAATATAGAGAGAGAAAGAGAGAAAGCTTATATTTTGGTGTGATTTTCAATTCTAACTTAGCCCTCTATTTATAGGAAAATTTTGGTAGGTTTGACCTGCAACCTGATGGCTTTACCTGCTACTATTCCCACCCACCACATTTAAAATATAATTCAGCACATTTCTTCACCAACCATAAGTGGGGCCCACCAATTCTAGAATTTTCCACCAAAAATGATTTATAACCTGATTTCCGAATCAGCCACCTCTTAAAATTCATAACAAATCATACGTTCATTTTTAACGGTTCAAAATTTATGGACATATACTCAACTTATATATGTATAACGTATCCAAAAATTACCACGATCCAACGGTCGAATTAAAAATTATAACCCCCGCAAAATATCTCAAAAACCCTGATTTTTAATACCTCCATTCCGACAAAAATACTGATAAAAACCTCAACATTAACTCCTTCAATTTTAACCACAAAAATATATCCCTCATTTATATCCACATAAAATAAATATTTCCTTATTATATGAATCAATAATTAATTATTCACAAATAATATTACAGAATCACATTTATGACAACCAGGCCGTTCCCAGGAAAGAGGGGGCTTTCCAATAAGAATTTTTCCTTACTGGCGCGCAATTAAATGACCAAACCTCTCCTTAGACAGAACTTTCTAGACATTGCCAATAATGTTATCTAATAATACTATTCAAATAATATGAATTATTGATCTGATAATGGGAAATACTCTGCAGCAACAATTATTGAACAACAATAATACAAAATTTCAACGTAGCAATTATTGAATCAATAAAATAAAATATTGAACAGTAATTACTGTAACAATTATTGAGTAGTGCCTTCTTACGTAAGAATCAATAATTTCAAAAATACTATACAATACCGTGTGCTACTGTGCAATAACGCGTATTACTGTATTTTAACCACCGGGTATTCCAACAGTGTTAACAGTAACAACTACGCCGTTATTTGTAAAAACTCAAATTTGTCGTTTTCTTCACCCGACAGTTATTCGTTATGGGGCCCACAAATAGCTGCGCCGTCGTACGAATATTCCCCGACAGAAAGAATATTCCACGACCAAACGAATATTCCCCGACAACAATGATTATTTTATAACCACTTGCTTATTTTGAAAAAAAATTTATATTTCACCCATAACTTTAAACTTTTATCAATTTAACCATTTACTAAATAGTAATTATAAGAAAAATTGAATACTTTTATTTCATAAAATTCGGGGTCTTACATACCGATTGTGAGGGACTTCGTCGATGTATTTCCAGACAATTTGCCAGGACTTCTACCAGATAGAGAGGTAGATTTCGTGATCGATTTGGCGCCCGGAACCGTTCCAATATCGAAGGCACCATACCGAATGGCACCAGTAGAAATGAAAGAACTGATGGTCCAACTACAAGAATTGCTGGACAAAAAGTATATTCAACCGAGCGTATCGCCGTGGGGAGCGCCGGTGTTGTTTGTGAAAAAGAAGGACGGATCGATGCGGCTCTGCATTGACTACAGAGAACTGAACAAGGTCACGATTAAGAATAAATATCCATTACCAAGAATCGACGATCTGTTTGATCAATTAAAGGGAGCAAGATACTTTTCCAAGATAGACTTGAGGAGTGGTTATCACCAAATGAAGGTGAGACCAGAGGATGTACCGAAGACAGCGTTCAGAACGCGATACGGTCACTACGAATTTTTAATAATGTCGTTTGGTCTAACGAATGCTCCTGCAGCATTTATGGGACTAATGAATGGTGTGTTCAAGCCGTTTTTGGACAAATTCGTGGTGGTATTTATAGACGACATTCTGGTATATTCCAAAACTAAAGAAGACACGAAGAGCATTTGAGATTAACGTTGGAAGTATTGAGAAGGGAGAAGTTGTACGCTAAATTTTCGAAATACGAATTCTGGATCGAGCGAGTACAATTTCTTGGTCACGTGATCGATAAAAACGGAATTTCGGTAGATCCATCCAAAGTAGAAGCTGTGATTAACTGGGATCAGCCGAGAACGCCGTCAGAAGTAAGAAGTTTTCTTGGATTGGCGGGATATTATAGAAGATTCATTCAAGATTTTTCCTAGATCGCAACTCTGTTAACGAATTTAACTCGAAAAGCTGTGAAATTTGTTTGGACGGAGAAGTGTGAGGAGAGCTTTCAAGAATTAAAGAAGAGGTTGAGTACGGCACCTGTGTTATCTCTTCTGGATGATACAGGCAATTTTGTTATTTTCAGTGATGCGTCGCATAAAGGACTTGGCTGTGTGCTAATGCAAAACGGTAAAGTCATCGCGTATGCATCACGACAGTTGAAGGATTACGAGAAGGGGTATCCGACCCATGATTTGGAGTTAGCTGCAGTTGTTTTTGCTTTAAAAATTTGGAGGCACTATCTCTATGGGGAGAAGTGTGAGATATACATGGACCACAAGAGTTTGAAATATATTTTCACACAGAAGGATTTGAATATGCGTCAAAGGAGATGGTTGGAATTAATCAAGGATTATGACTGTGAGATTTTATACCATCTGTGACGCCCCCAAAATAGGTATACAACACCCATTCTGAGTCGCCAAATACATGGTACAGAAAGCAAACTACAACTTCAATAATACAATTGTCGTGTAAAATACGACAACACATACTGTGAGTTTAAATACAAATATTGTCTTCTGGACAATATCCACACTCAAATAAATCCTCATTACAATTATTCAAACACTATTTTACAGAAATAGTGAGGACTGCTAATACATCTTTCTAGAACCATCACTCCATACCCCGACTAGATCCTGCTATGTTCTCACCTCCTGAGAAGAAAAATGGAACAAAAAGGAAAAGGGTGAGCTCAACTAGCCCAGTAAAGAATATTATGACTAAGATAATATACAACAAATTATCGTTAGTCTTCAACAGGGAAAAATCTGATAAAATATAATCGACAACAAGTTTTAGATCAACAACTGCAGCAGAAACAGCAAACCATTAGAAGAGTCAAGTAGAGAAAGAATTCTACTATCTTCTAAGATTTAAAAGTCCATCATCAATATTTTATCCCTGTAACATCAATTAATAATCATCTTTAACCAAATATTCATCTTTGCACTACAGGCCAAAGATATTCATTTGTATCATCAGTCGGTCATGTTCATCTCAACACCTGTTCATCTTTGCACTACAGGCCAAAGATATTCATCAAGTAATTATACATCTTTGCACTACAGGCCAAAGATATTCAGTAATATCATCATTTAGGACTGAGGATGATGAAAAATATCTTAAAGAGAACGAATCCAATGAGACAGAAGGACAAATAGTAGGGATTCGTATAACAGTTTATCCAAGATCAATAATACTTCATAATAATCAATTGTGAAGCAGAATTCAAAAATAAAGATCAAAACATGGATACAATCAAAGATAGTAACCATAATAGACATCTTGGACAAAAAGGAAAAATTTTATTTTTCGGTGAATAGTGCCGTATTCGTGAATAGTGCCGTATACGTGAATAGTGCCGTATACATGAATAGTAACCCCGACACAAAAAGTTCCAAATTTGATAAAAACTCATATCAATATTTCAGCATAATGATATTGAAGAAAATAATATCATTTAAGAAGAAAATAATATCCCTTACCTCAAAATATCAGTACTTCTGGTCGGAATACCGGTATAAGGCTGAAAGAAACTTGCTCTGATGAATAGAAACTCTCAAAGTATCTAAATACTCACAAAATACACTCAATAATCTAGAGAGAGAAAGAGAGAAAACTTGTTTCTGGTGTGATTTTCAATTCTAACTTAGCCCTCTATTTATAGGAAAATTTTGGTAGGTTTGACCTGCAACCTGATGGCTTTACCTGCTACTATTCCCACCCACCACATTTGAAATATAATTCAGCACATTTCTTCACCAACCACAAGTGGGGCCCACCAATTCTAGAATTTTCCATCAAAATGATAAACTCCGAAAATTCAACAATTTCTGAACCAGTCATCTTGTAAAATTCGTAATAAATCATACGTTCATTTTTAACGGTTCAAAATTTGTGGACATATACTCAACTTATATATGTATAACATATCCAAAAATTACCACGATCCAACGGTCGGATTAAAAATTATAACCCCCGCAAACTATCTCAAAAACCCTGATTTTTAATACCTCCATTCCGACAAAAATACTGACAAAAACCTCAACATTAACTCCTTCATTTTTAACCACAAAAATATATCCCTCATTTATATCCACATAAAATAAATATTTCCTTATCATATGAATCAATAATTAATTATTCACAAATAATATTACAGAATCACATTTATGACAACCAGGCCGTTCCCAGGAAAGAGGGGGCTTTCCAATAAGGATTTCTCCTTACTGGCGCGCAATTAGATGACCAAACCTCTCCTTAGACAGAACTTTCTAGACATTGCCAATAATGTTATCTAATAATATTATTCAAATAATATGAATTATTGATCTGATAAATGAAAATACTGTGCAGCAACAATTATTGAAACAACAATAATATAAAATATCAACGCAGCAATTATTGAATCAATAAAATAAAATATTGAATAATAACTACTGTAACAATTATTGAGTAGTGCCTTCTTACGTAAGAATCAATAATTGGTGCAATACCGTGTGCTACTGTATTTTAACCACCGGGTATTCCAACAGTATTAACGGTAACAACTACGCCGTTATTTATAAACAACTTATACTTGTCATTTTCTTCATCCAATCGCTTTCCGTTATGGGGCCCACACAAGGCTGCGTCGTCGTACGAATATTCCCCGACAGCAAGAATATTCCACGACCAACCGAATATTCACCGACCAAAAATAAATATTTTATAACCACTTGCTTATTTTGCAAAATTTGCACATTTCACCCATAACCAAAGTATTATATCAAATTAACCCCTTATTATTCACAATAATATTTAGAGAAAATTTGATTTTATTCATTAATAAGTTGGGGTCTTACAACCTCCCCTCCTTATGAAATTTCGTCCTCGAAATTGACGTACGTACCTGATGTTTCAAAAAGGTGAGGATACCTCGCTTTCATTTCTGATTCCAACTCCCAGGTCATTTCTTCAATAGCATGGTTTCTCCACAAAACCTTAACTTGTGGTATAACCTTCGTGCGTAGGACATGCTCTTTCCTATCCAAGATCTTAACAGGTACCTCCTCGTACGTTAAATCTTCAGCTATCTCGTCTGGTTCTAACTCAATAATGTGGTTCGGGTCTTTAACATATTTACGAAGCATAGATATGTGAAAAACATTATGAACACGAGACATGCTTGGAGGTAATGCGAGTCTATATGCCACATTTCCTATTCGCTCAAGAATCTCAAATGGACCAACAAATCTTGGATTGAGCTTTCCTCTCTTCCCAAATCTTGTAACTCCCTTCCATGGTGCAACACGTAACAATACATGATCCCCAATATTAAATTCCACGTCCTTCCGATGAAGATCCGCATAACTCTTTTGTCGATCCTGTGCCGTTTGTATACGTTGTCGAATCGTTTGGATCTTCTCTGTAGTAATGCGTACCAATTCTGGTCCCAACAATGTTGCTTCACCCACCTCGTCCCAGCATACTGGAGAACGACATTTTCTTCCATACAACGCCTCAAATGGAGCCACACCTATGCTCGCCTGATAACTGTTGTTGTAGGAGAATTCCACCAATGGTAGGTACTTATCCCAACTCCCTTTGAGATCTAGGACACAAAGTCTTAATAGATCTTCAAGAGTTTGAATAGTCCTCTCTGATTGTCCGTCCGTTTGAGGATGGTATGCTGAACTGAATCGTAAATCCGTGCCCATAGCTTTCTGCAAGCTAACCCAAAATCGTGAAGTGAATCTTGGGTCACGATCCGAAACTATGGATACTGGCATGCCATGCAATCTCACAATCTCGTTCACGTACATACTAGCAAGACGTTCAAGGAAATAAGTCTCACGTATCGGCAAGAAATGAGCGGACTTGGTTAATCTATCAACAATAACCCAAATCGCATCTATGCCTTGAGAAACCTTGGGAAGACCTGTAACAAAATCCATAGTAATGTGTTCCCACTTCCATTTCGGAATCTCAAGTGGTTGCAATGGACCCTTTGGTACTTGATGCTCCGCTTTTACACGTTGACAAGTTAAACATCTCGAGATAAACTCCGCGATCTCTCTTTTCATATTGCTCCACCAAAATGTATGTCGAAGATCGTGATACATTTTGGTACTCCCAGGATGGATTGCAAACGGTGTGTTGTGTGCCTCCATCATTATTCTATGCTTCAAGTCAAAATCGTTAGGAACACAAAGTCTGGAGTTGACTCGAAGTATTCCTTCTTCATCGATTCTTGCTTCTGGAATAGCACCTTCTTGCACTTTCTTCTTCATACGCATCAGCTCTATATCCGTAGCTTGAGCAGCTTTAACTTTATCGATTAAAGTCGGTTCTACTCGTATATTTGATATCATCATGTGGGTACTTGGAGCCTTCATCTCTATCTCCATCCTTTGCAAGTCATACAAAATGGGCCTTTGTGTTAAAAACATTGCACTCGTACCCGCATATGATCTTCTACTCAATGCGTCAGCTACTACGTTTGCTTTTCCAGGATGATATTGGATGGTATGATCGTAATCTTTCAACAGCTCGAGCCAACGTCGTTGCCGCATGTTGAGTTCCTTTTGGGTGAAGAAATATTTGAGGCTTTTATGATCTGTATAGATCTCCACTTTCTCCCCATACAGGTAGTGTCTCCAGATCTTCAACGCAAAAACGACTGCTGCCAACTCCAAATCATGAGTAGGATAATTCCTCTCATATTCTTTGAGTTGTCGTGAGGCATAGGCTATGACTTTCCCATGTTGCATGAGAACACATCCTAACCCTTTGCCTGAAGCATCGCTGTAGATAACAAATCCATCCGAACCAGATGGTATTGTCAGAACAGGTGCCGAAATGAGTCTCCTCTTGAGTTCTTGGAAACTCTTCTCGCATTCCTCACTCCATACGAATTTTGTATCTTTCCGAGTCAGCTGAGTTAACGGAGTAGCGATTCGAGAAAATCCTTCCACAAATCTCCGATAATAACCAGCTAAGCCCAGAAAGCTACGTACTTCGGTTACCGACTTCGGTTGCTCCCAACTTTGTATGGCTTCAATCTTCGCCGGGTCGACAGATACTCCATGTTTTGACACCACGTGCCCAAGGAATGCTACTTCCTCAAGCCAGAACTCGCATTTCTTCAGTTTGGCATATAGCTTGTTTTCACGAAGCCTTTGCAGTACCAGCTTCAAATGGCGCTCATGATCTTCACGGCTTTTGGAATAGATGAGGATGTCATCAATAAAGACAACAACGAACTGATCCAAATATTCTTTGAATACACGGTTCATCATATCCATGAAGGCAGCAGGAGCATTAGTCAATCCAAAAGACATTACTAAGAATTCATAATGCCCGTACCGAGTTCTGAAGGCAGTCTTTGGAATATCCTCAGTTTTAATCTTCAGCTGATGATATCCAGAACGAAGATCGATCTTTGAAAAGAATTGTGCTCCTTGCAACTGGTCAAACAGGTCATCAATGCGAGGTAGCGGATACCTATTCTTGATGGTGACATGGTTCAATTCTCGATAGTCAATACAAAGTCGCATACTCCCGTCTTTCTTCTTTACGAATAAAACAGGAGCACCCCAAGGAGACGTACTAGGACGAATAAAACCGATGTCCAACAACTCCTGTAGTTGGACTTTTAACTCCTGAAGTTCAATAGGAGCCATTCGATATGGGGTTTTAGAAATGGGCTTTGTACCGGGTTCAAGGTCAATAAAGAATTCAATTTCTCGTTCTGGGGGTAGACCGGGAAGTTCTTCAGGAAATACATCGGAAAATTCTCTAACAATAGAAATATTATTCAAATCTGACTTGTCTTTGTTCAAATCCATAACATGGGCTAAGAAAGCTTGACATCCGTTTTTCAATAAACGAATAGCTTTGTGGCTTGATATGACAGTGACTGATTTTAGTGGTTTAGTAGTTTGAATTCGTATGACAGGTTGGTTAGGAATATGAAAACTAACAACCTTACGAAAACAATCAATTTTAGCATGATGAGTGGTTAACCAATCAATTCCTAAAATCACATCAAAAGCAAGTATCTTTAAAGAGATAAGATCAACAGGTAATGTGATAGTGCCAACTTGGATCATGCAAGATTTATAAACTGTAGATGTAACGAAGGTTTCACCCAACGGAGTTTCAACAGATAAGTTAAAGTCCAATTTCTCCGGAGTCAAGTTTAAACGTTGAGCACAAGCAGGAGAGATAAAAGAATGGGTAGAACCGGTATCTAGTAAAGTATAAACTTCGCAAGAATTCAAGATTAGCTTACCCGTGATCACCTCGTTCGGGTTTCTCGCGTTTTGGCCAGTCACGACAAACGCCCTTCCAGGAACCGCTGATTTCGACTTATCCGGGATAACTTTTGGAGTCACCATCCCCGCTGAACTTGGTTTTGCTACAGAACACTCTCGAGCTATATGACCTTCCTTTCCACAGTTATAACATACCTTGGATTGTTGTGGGCAGTTTGGGCTGATATGTCCCTCTTTCCCACATTTGTAACATACGACCGGTGGTCGTTCTCCTCCCCTAGAAACAGTTGATGTTTGTGCTGACGTCTTCACGTTATCATTGTTGTACCTTCTCTTCTTGAAATCTCCTCCCGACTCGCTCCTTCTATTATCACGACCACGATTACCACCAGAGTGGTTACCGCTTTTGTCCGAATGTTTTCCTCCCTGCTGGTTTTCATTGCTTCGATGACTGCCGCCACCGGTATGACCCTGGTTGTGGTCCCTCGGTTGCACATACTCATTATCTCGCTCTAATAATTGAGCCCTGTTTACAACATCTGAATATAAAGAAAATTTATGAGAGATAAGATATTGCCGAATCTCGGGTTTTAGACCTCTCAGAAACATCCTTGTCATTCGTTCCTCATTTTCGACCAAATGAGGTGCAAACCTGGATAACTCTGCAAACTTCGCCTCGTACTGGGACACCGTCATGTTGTTTTGTTCCAGTCTAATAAACTCAACCTCCTTCATATGACGAATACTTTCAGGAAAGTACTTGTCATTGAACAGTTTTTGAAATGTTTCCCAGGACATGTTGAGTGCGTCAGGCTGGGTACGCTTCACAGACTCCCACCAGTAGTCTGCCTCACCGCGGAACATAAATGTGGCGAATGGAACCTTCTGTTCCTCCGTGCATCCCAAGACATCAAATATCTTGGTAATTTGCTTGACCCACGTTTCCGCCATGATCGGATCCGGCTTTCCCTTAAATTCTGGTGGTCCCAATTCTTTGAACTGCTTAGCTGTGACAAACCGCGCGTTGTTATCATTTCCACCCGTATTCTGCACACGAGTCTCCCTCGTCTGATTTTGCATGAACTGCAAAAAGCTCCTAAACATTCCATCATTCATCGTTTGCTCGGTAACGTTGTTTACAGGAGGAATATTGCCTTCCTGTTGCACGTTCCCCTGGGTAGTGATCAAAGGTGTCTCCACGGTCTGATTTACTCCATTATTAACGTTCTCAGCTGCCATTCTTAAATACTGCCATAAAACAAGGGTTAATAGTCATGTCATATATTATCCCTATACTCTGACCGACCAAATAAACACCAAATAAACTTAGTCAGGTCATACTAGCGAAGGAATTCCCCGTCTCTCCCCTCCTAGTTCTTGTCTCACATCTCAGCCAGGGATCATATCCCTAAGCTCTGATACCAACTGTGACGCCCCCAAAATAGGTATACAACACCCATTCTGAGTCGCCAAATACATGGTACAGAAAGCAAACTACAACTTCAATAATACAATTGTCGTGCAAAATACGACAACACATACTGTGAGTTTAAATACAAATATTGTCTTCTAGACAATATCCACACTCAAATAAATCCTCATTACAATTATTCAAACACTATTTTACAGAAATAGTGAGGACTGCTAATACATCTTTCTAGAACCATCACTCCATACCCCGACTAGATCCTGCTATGTTCTCACCTCCTGAGAAGAAAAATGGAACAAAAAGGAAAAGGGTGAGCTCAACTAGCCCAGTAAAGAATATTATGACTAAGATAATATACAACAAATTATCGTTAGTCTTCAACAGGGAAAAATCTGATAAAATATAATCGACAACAAGTTTTAGATCAACAACTGCAGCGGAAACAGCAAACCATTAGAAGAGTCAAGTAGAGAAAGAATTCTACTATCTTCTAAGATTTAAAAGTCCATCATCAATATTTTATCCCTGTAACATCAATTAATAATCATCTTTAACCAAATATTCATCTTTGCACTACAGGCCAAAGATATTCATTTGTATCATCAGTCGGTCATGTTCATCTCAACACCTGTTCATCTTTGCACTACAGGCCAAAGATATTCATCAAGTAATTATACATCTTTGCACTACAGGCCAAAGATATTCAGTAATATCATCATTTAGGACTGAGGATGATGAAAAATATCTTAAAGAGAACGAATCCAATGAGACAGAAGGACAAATAGTAGGGATTCGTATAACAGTTTATCCAAGATCAATAATACTTCATAATAATCAATTGTGAAGCAGAATTCAAAAATAAAGATCAAAACATGGATACAATCAAAGATAGTAACCATAATAGACATCTTGGACAAAAAGGAAAAATTTTATTTTTCGGTGAATAGTGCCGTATTCGTGAATAGTGCCGTATACGTGAATAGTGCCGTATACGTGAATAGTAACCCCGACACAAAAAGTTCCAAATTTGATAAAAACTCATATCAATATTTCAGCATAATGATATTGAAGAAAATAATATCATTTAAGAAGAAAATAATATCCCTTACCTCAAAATATCAGTACTTCTGGTCGGAATACCGGTATAAGGCTGAAAGAAACTTGCTCTGATGAATAGAAACTCTCAAAGTATCTAAATACTCACAAAATACACTCAATAATCTAGAGAGAGAAAGAGAGAAAACTTGTTTCTGGTGTGATTTTCAATTCTAACTTAGCCCTCTATTTATAGGAAAATTTTGGTAGGTTTGACCTGCAACCTGATGGCTTTACCTGCTACTATTCCCACCCACCACATTTGAAATATAATTCAGCACATTTCTTCACCAACCACAAGTGGGGCCCACCAATTCTAGAATTTTCCATCAAAATGATAAACTCCGAAAATTCAACAATTTCTGAACCAGTCATCTTGTAAAATTCGTAATAAATCATACGTTCATTTTTAACGGTTCAAAATTTGTGGACATATACTCAACTTATATATGTATAACATATCCAAAAATTACCACGATCCAACGGTCGGATTAAAAATTATAACCCCCGCAAACTATCTCAAAAACCCTGATTTTTAATACCTCCATTCCGACAAAAATACTGACAAAAACCTCAACATTAACTCCTTCATTTTTAACCACAAAAATATATCCCTCATTTATATCCACATAAAATAAATATTTCCTTATCATATGAATCAATAATTAATTATTCACAAATAATATTACAGAATCACATTTATGACAACCAGGCCGTTCCCAGGAAAGAGGGGGCTTTCCAATAAGGATTTCTCCTTACTGGCGCGCAATTAGATGACCAAACCTCTCCTTAGACAGAACTTTCTAGACATTGCCAATAATGTTATCTAATAATATTATTCAAATAATATGAATTATTGATCTGATAAATGAAAATACTGTGCAACAACAATTATTGAAACAACAATAATATAAAATATCAACGCAGCAATTATTGAATCAATAAAATAAAATATTGAATAATAACTACAGTAACAATTATTGAGTAGTGCCTTCTTACGTAAGAATCAATAATTTCAAAAATACTATACAATACCGTGTGCTACTGTATTTTAGCCACCGGGTATTCCAACAGTATTAACGGTAACAACTACGCCGTTATTTATAAACAACTTATACTTGTCGTTTTCTTCATCCAATCGCTTTCCGTTATGGGGCCCACACAAGGCTGCGTCGTCGTACGAATATTCTCCGACAGCAAGAATATTCCACGACCAACCGAATATTCACCGACCAAAAATAAATATTTTATAACCACTTGCTTATTTTGCAAAATTTGCACATTTCACCCATAACCAAAGTATTATATCAAATTAACCCCTTATTATTCACAATAATATTTAGAGAAAATTTGATTTTATTCATTAATAAGTTGGGGTCTTACACCATCTGTAAGCCCCCAAATTATTATTAAATGAAATTTAAATTCCCTCTATTTATTATTTTGAAATAGTAAGGGTTAAATTGATTAACGAGGTTAGTTATGGGTAAAATGCGCAAATATTTCAAATAAGCAGGTGGTTATAAAATATTCATTGTTGTCGGGGAATATTCGTTTGGTCGTGGAATATTCTTTCTGTCGGAGAATATTCGTACGACGGCGCAGTCTTTTGTGGGCCCCATAACGGAAAGCGATTGGATGAAGAAAACGACAATTATAAGTTGTTTATAAATAACGGCGTAGTTGTTACCGTTAATACTGTTGGAATACCCGGTGGTTAAAACACAGTAATACGCGTTGTTGCACAGTAGCACACTGTATTGCACCAATTATTGATTCCTACGTAAGAAGGCACTACTCAATAATGGTTACAGTAATTACTGTTCAGTATTTTATTTTATTGATTCAATAATTGCTGCGTTGATATTTTATATTACTGTTGTTTCAATAATTGTCACTACACAGTATTTTCCATTATCAGATCAATAATTCATATTATTTGAATAATATTATTAGATAACATTATTGGCAATGTCTAGAAAGTTCTGTCTAAGGAGAGGTTTGGTCATCTAATTGCGCGCCAGTAAGGAGAAATCCTTATTGGAAAGCCCCCTCTTTCCTGGGAATTGCCTGGTTGCCAGTACTGTGATTCTGTAATATTATTTGTGAATAATTAATTATTGATTTATATGATGAGGAAAATATTAATTTTATGTGGATATAGATGGAGAAAATTTTTAAGTGACAATTATTAAAAAAAAATGATATTTTATCTTTTCTGATAAAATAATTCATTTAATAATATAATAATGGTGATAGTTTTACAATGAATGTGGGATATATGAGTATATGAGGAGGAAGAGTATTTTTTTTTGTATTAAATGATTAACACATATTTTGTGTGTCGGTGGACCCCATTTCTTGACTGAAATTTGATTATAGCCTGTAAAATCGCCCGTTTATGGATTTCGGTCAATTTCTGTTTGGAATTTGGAAAAACTTTCTTCTGCAAAGTTGTAGAGAATTGAATTTCCTATAAAAAATTGCGAGATTTAAATTTTCTGATAAAAGGATTATTTTCTATGAATTATTAAAGTTTTGGAAAATAAAATGATTTTTATTAATTATGGGTGGGACCCACTTTTATTCTAACACATGTGGGCTACTAATTTGGGTCAAGGATGGCTGGTGGCTGAATGGGCATGCGTAGAAATGAGTTTTGTAATTATAATATTTTATTATTTAGTCTCCTTTGGCGTTCTAGCATTTTCCTATAAATAGGTGCTTAAGTTAGAATTGAAAATCACACCAGAAACGAGTTTTCTCTCTTTCTCTCTCTAGATTATTGAGTGTATTTTGTGATTATTTAGATACTTTGAGAGTTCTATTCATCAGAGCAAGTTTCTTTCAGCCTTATACCGGTATTCCTACCAGAAGTACTGTCTTTACGAGGTAAGGGATGTTATTTTATTCGAAAATGATATTATTTCTTCAATATCATTATGCCGAAATATTGGTTGGAAATTTTTATCAAATTTGGAACTTTTCACGTCGGGGTTACTATTCATGAGTTACTATTCATGAGTTACTATTCACGAGTTACTATTCACCGAAAATGAAATTTTCTTCTTTTCGTCCAAAATATCTATTCTGAGTACTAGCTTTGATTGTATCCATGTTTTGATCATTCTTGAATTTTACTTCACTATGAATAATTATAAGGTATTTTTGGACATGGATAAATCGAAATACGAATCCTTAATGTTTGTTATTTTGTTTCACTGGATTCGTTTTCTTTAAGATATTTTTTCATCATCCTCAGTCCTAAATGATGATATTACTGAATATCTTTGGCCTGTAGAGCAAAGATGAATGATTAACTAATGAATATCTTTGGCCCGTAGTGCAAAGATGAACATGTGTTGAGATGAACATGACCGACTGGTGATACAAATGAATATCTTTGGCCTGTAGTGCAAAGATGAATATTTGATTAAAGATGGTTATTGATTGTTGTTACAGGGATAAAATATTGATGATGGACTTTTAAATCTTAGAAGATAGTAGAACTCATTCTCTACTTGACTCTTCTAATGGTTTGCTGTTTCCGCTGCAGTTATTGATTTAAAACTTGTTGTCTATTGTATTCTATTAGATTTTTCCCTGTTGAAGACTAACGATAATTTGTTCTGTATTATCTTAGTCATAATGTTCTTTACTGGGCTAGTTGAGCTCACCCTTTTCTTTTTTGTTCCATTTTTCTCAGGAGGCGAGAATGTAGCAAGTACTAGTCGGGGTATGGAATGATGGTTCTAGAAGTTATTTTAGTATTCCTCACCATTTTTGTGAAATAATGTATCAATAATTGTGATGAGGACTTATTTGAGTGTGGATATTGTCTAGATGACAATATTTGTATTTAAACTCACAGTTCTTATGTTGTAACAGTAAAGATGTAGTTGTTTCTGTACCATGTATTTTGGCGACTCAGAATGGGTGTTGTATACCTATTTTGGGGGCGTCACAGTTGGTATCAGAGCTTAGGGATATGATCTCTGGCGGAGATCGGAGAATAGAACTAGGAGGGGAGAGACGAATAAATCCTTCGCTAGTATGTCCTACCTAAGCTTATTTATTGGTCAGTCATAATATAGGGGTATTATGTGATTTGTTAATTTATTTAATTAACCCTTGTTTTATGGCAGTATTTGAGAATGTCGACTGAGAATGTTAACAGTGGAGTAAATGAGACCGTGGAGACACCGGTGCTTACCAACGAGGAGAACGTGCAACAGGCTGGCAATGTTCCTCCTGTGAACAACACCAACGAGCAGATGATGAACGATGGAATGTTTAGAAGTTTTTTTGCAATTCATGCAAAACCAGACGAGGGAGACTCATGTTCAAAATACAGGAGGAAATGATAGCAATTCATGGTTTGTCACAGCCAAACAGTTCAAAGAATTGGGACCACTAGAATTTAAGAGAAAGCCAGATCCGATCATGGCGGAAACGTGGGTCAAGCAAATTACCAAGATATTCGATGTCTTGGGATGCACGGAAGAACAGAAGGTTCCATTCGCCACCTTTATGTTTCGTGGCGAGGCAGACTACTGGTGGGAGTCTGTGAAGCGTACCGATCCAGCCGCACTCAGCATGTCTTGGGAGACATTTCAGAAACTGTTCAATGATAAGTACTTTCCTGAAAGTATTCGTTATATGAAGGAGGTAGAGTTTATTAGATTAGAGCAGAATAATATGGCGGTATCTCAGTACGAGGCAAAGTTTGCAGAGTTGTCCAGGTTTGCACCTCATTTGGTGGAGAATGAGGAACGTATGACGAGGATGTTTCTGAGAGGTTTGAAACCCGGTATACGTCAATATCTCATTTCTCATAAATTTTCTCTCTATTCAGATGTTGTCAACAGGGCTCAATTATTAGAGCGAGATAACGAGTACGGTCAACTGAGGGACCACAACCAGGATCATATCGGTGACAACAATCATCAGAACAATGATAACCAGCGGAGAAAGAAAAATACAGACAAGAACGGCAACCACTCTGGTGGTAATCGTGGCTATGAAAATAGAAGAAGCGAGTCGGGAGGAGATTTTAAAAAGAGGAGATTCAACAATGACAATACGAAGACGTCAGTACCAGCAACAACTGGTTCCAAGGGAGGAGAACGACCACCGGTTATAAGCTATAAGTGTGGAAAAGAAGGACATATCAGCCCAAACTGCCCACAACAGTTTAAGGTATGTTATAATTGTGGAAAGGAAGGACATATCGCTCGAGATTGCACTGTAGCAAAACCAAGTCCAGCGGGGATGGTGACTCAAAAAGCTGCCCCAGAAAACATAAAGTCAACGGTTTCTGGAAGAGCGTTTGTCGTGACTGGTCAACATGCGAGGAACCCAAACGAGGTGATCACGGGTAAGCTAATCATAAATTCATGTGAAATTTATACCTTATTAGATACTGGTTCTACCCATTCTTTTATCTCTCCTGCTTGTGCTCAACGTTTAAACTTGACTCCGGAGAAGTTAGACTTTGATTTATCTGTGGAAACTCCGTTAGGAGAAACTTTCATCACATCCACTGTTTATAAATCTTGTTTGATCCAAGTTGGCACCATCACATTACCTGTTGACCTTATCTCTTTAAAGATACTTGCTTTTGATGTGATTTTAGGGATTGATTGGTTAACTACTCATCATGCCAAAATTGATTGTTTTCGTAAGGTTGTTAGTTTTCATATTCCTAACCAACCTGTTGTACGAATTCAAGCAACTAAGCCATTAAAATCAATCACTGTTATATCAAGCCATAAAGCCATTCGTTTATTAAAAAATGGATGTCATGCTTTCTTAGGCCATGTTATGGATTTGAATAAAGACACGTCAAATTTGAATAATATTCCTGTTGTTAGCAACTTTCCTGACGTATTTCCTGAAGAACTTCCCGGTCTACCCCCGGAACGTGAAGTTGAATTCTTTATTGATCTTGAACCTGGTACAAAGCCTATTTCTAAAATCCCATATCGAATGGCTCCTATTGAACTTCAGGAGTTAAAAGTCCAACTACAAGAATTGTTGGACATCGGTTTCATTCGTCCTAGTACATCTCCTTGGGGTGCTCCTGTTTTATTTGTAAAGAAGAAAGACGGGAGTATGCGACTTTGTATCGATTACCGGGAATTAAATCATGTCACCATCAAGAATAGGTATCTGCTACCTCGTATTGATGACCTGTTTGACCAGTTACAAGGAGCACAATTCTTTTCAAAAATCGATCTTCGTTCTGGATATCATCAGCTGAAGGTTAAAACTGAGGATATTCCGAAGACTGCCTTTAGAACTCGGTACGGGCATTATGAATTCTTAGTCATGTCTTTTCGATTGACTAATGCTCCTGCGGCTTTCATGGATATGATGAACCGAGTATTCAAGGATTATTTGGATTAGTTCGTTGTTGTCTTTATTGATGACATCCTCATATATTCCAAAAGCCGTGAAGATCATGAGCACCATTTGAAGCTGGTACTCCAAAGGCTGCGTGAAAACAAGTTATATGCTAAGTTGAAGAAATGCGAGTTCTGGCTTGAGGAAGTAGCATTCCTAGGGCACGTGGTGTCAAGACATGGAGTATCTGTGGACCCGGCGAAGATTGAAGCAATACAAAGCTGGGAGCAACCGAAGACGGTGACCGATGTACGTAGCTTTCTGGGCATAGCTGGTTATTATCGGAGATTCGTAGAAGGGTTTTCTCGAATCGCTACCCCGTTAACTCAGCTGACTCGGAAGGATATCAAATTCGTATGGAGCGAGGAATGCGAGAAGAGTTTTCAAGAGCTTAAGAGAAGACTCATTTCGGCACCTGTTTTGACCATACCATCTGGTTCGGATGGATTTGTTATCTACAGCGATGCTTCAGGCAAAGGGCTAGGATGTGTTCTCATGCAACGTGAAAAAGTTATAGCCTATGCCTTGCGACAACTTAAAGAATATGAGAGAAATTATCCTACTCATGATCTAGAGTTGGCAGCAGTCGTTATCGCGCTAAAGATCTAGAGGCACTATCTATATGGGGAGAAAGTGGAGATTTATTCAGACCATAAAAGCCTCAAATATTTCTTCACTCAAAAAGAACTCAACATGCGGCAACGACGTTGGCTCGAGCTGTTGAAAGATTACGACCACACTATTCAATACCATCCTGGAAAAGCAAACGTGGTAGCTGACGCGTTGGGCAGAAGATCTTATGCAGGAACGAGTGCGATGATGTCAAGTATACGCATAGAACCAACTTTAATTGATAAAGTTAAAGTTGCTCAAACCACAGACCCGAAGCTGATGCGTATGAAGAAGAAAGTGCAAGAAGGTGCTATTCCGGAAGTAAGAATCGATGAAGAAGGAATACTTCGAGTCCACTCCAGACTTTGTGTTCCTAACGATTCTGATTTGAAGTACAAGATCATGATGGAAGCACACAATACACCATTTGCAATCCATCCTGGAAGTACCAAAATGTATCGTGATCTTCGACATACATTTTGGTGGAATAATATGAAGAGAGAGATTGCAAAGTTTATCTCGAGGTGTTTAACTTGTCAACGTGTAAAGGCGAAACATCAAGTGCCAAAGGGTCCATTGCAACCACTTGAGATTCCGAAATGGAAGTGGGAACACATTACCATGGATTTCGTTACGGGTCTTCCCACGGTTTCTCAAGGCATAAATGCTATTTGGGTTATTGTTGATAGATTAACTAAGTCTGCTCATTTCTTACCGATACGGGAGACTTATTCCCTTGAATGTCTTGCTCGTATATACGTAGATGAGATTGTGAGACTGCATGGCATGCCAGTATCCATAGTTTCGAATCGTGACCCAAGATTTACTTCAAGATTTTGGGTTAGCTTGCAAAAAGCTATGGGCACAGATTTACGATTTAGTTCGGCATACCATCCTCAAACGGACGAACAATCAGAGAGGACTATTCAAACCCTTGAAGATCTATTAAGACTTTGTGTCCTAGATTTCAAAAGGAGTTGGGATAAGTACCTACCATTGGTAGAATTCTCCTACAATAACAGTTATCAAGCAAGTATAGGTGTGGCCCCATTTGAAGCATTATATGGACGAAAGTGTCGCTCTCCAGTATGTTGGGATGAGGTGGGAGAAGCAACGTTGCTAGGACCAGAGTTGGTACGAATGGCTACAGAGAAGATCCAAACGATTCGACAACGTATACAAATGGCACAGGATCGACAAAAGAGTTATGCGGATCTTCATCGAAAGGACGTGGAATTTGACATTGGGGATCATGTATTGTTGTGTGTGGCTCCATGGAAAGGAGTTACAAGATTTGGGAAGAGAGGAAAGCTCAATCCACGATTTATTGGTCCATTTCAGATTCTTGACCGAGTAGGAAATGTGGCCTATAGACTCGCGTTACCTCCAAGTATGTCTCGTGTTCATAATATTTTTTATATATCTGTGTTACGTAAATATGTGAAAGACCCAGACCACGTTATTGAGTTAGAACCGGACGAGATAGCTGAAGACTTAACGTACGAGGAGGTACCTGTCAAGATTTTAGATAGAAAGGAGCATGTCCTACGCACGAAGGTCATACCACAAGTAAAAGTTTTGTGGAGAAACCATGCTATTGAGGAAATGACCTGGGAGTTAGAAACGGAAATGAAAGCGAGGTATCCTCATCTTTTCGAAACACCAGGTACGTACGTCAATTTCGAGGACGAAATTTCATAAGGAGGGGAGGTTGTAAGACCCCAAATTATTATTAAATGAAATTTAAATTCCCTCTATTTATTATTTTGAAATAGTAAGGGTTAAATTGATTAACGAGGTTAGTTATGGGTAAAATGCGCAAATATTTCAAATAAGCAGGTGGTTATAAAATATTCATTGTTGTTGGGGAATATTCGTTTGGTCGTGGAATATTCTTTCTGTCGGAGAATATTCGTACGACGGCGCAGTCTTTTGTGGGCCCCATAACGGAAAGCGATTGGATGAAGAAAATGACAAGTATAAGTTGTTTATAAATAACGGCGTAGTTGTTACCGTTAATACTGTTGGAATACCCGGTGGTTAAAACACAGTAATACGCGTTGTTGCACAGTAGCACACTGTATTGCACCAATTATTGATTCTTACGTAAGAAGGCACTACTCAATAATGGTTACAGTAATTACTGTTCAGTATTTTATTTTATTGATTCAATAATTGCTGCGTTGATATTTTATATTACTGTTGTTTCAATAATTGTCACTACACAGTATTTTCCATTATCAGATCAATAATTCATATTATTTGAATAATATTATTAGATAACATTATTGGCAATATCTAGAAAGTTCTGTCTACGGAGAGGTTTGGTCATCTAATTGCGCGCCAGTAAGGAGAAATCCTTATTGGAAAGCCCCCTCTTTCCTGGGAATTGCCTGGTTGCCAGTACTGTGATTCTGTAATATTATTTGTGAATAATTAATTATTGATTTATATGATGAGGAAAATATTAATTTTATGTGGATATAGATGGAGAAAATTTTTAAGTGACAATTATTAAAAAAAATGATATTTTATCTTTTCTGATAAAATAATTCATTTAATAATATAATAATGGTGATAGTTTTACAATGAATGTGGGATATATGAGTATATGAGGAGGAAGAGTATTTTTTTTTGTATTAAATGATTAACACATGTTTTGTGTGTCGGTGGACCCCATTTCTTGACTGAAATTTGATTATAGCCTGTAAAATCGCCCGTTTATGGATTTCGGTCAATTTCTGTTTGGAATTTGGAAAACTTTCTTCTGCAAAGTTGTAGAGAATTGAATTTCCTATAAAAAATCGCGAGATTTGAATTTTCTGATAAAAGGGTTATTTTCTATGAATTATTAAAGTTTTGGAAAATAAAATGATTTTTATTAATTATGGGTGGGACCCACTTTTATTCTAACACATGTGGGCTGCTAATTTGGGTCAAGGATGGCTGGTGGCTGAATGGGCATGCATAGAAATGAGTTTTGTAATTATAATATTTTATTATTTAGTCTCCTTTGGCGTTCTAGCATTTTCCTATAAATAGGTGCTTAAGTTAGAATTGAAAATCACACCAGAAACAAGTTTTCTCTCTTTCTCTCTCAAGATTATTGAGTGTATTTTGTGATTATTTAGATACTTTGAGAGTTCTATTCATCAGAGCAAGTTTCTTTCAGCCTTATACCGGTATTCCGACCAGAAGTACTGTCTTTACGAGGTAAGGGATGTTATTTTATTCGAAAATGATATTATTTCTTCAATATCATTATGCCGAAATATTGGTTGGAAATTTTTATCAAATTTGGAACTTTTCACGTCGGGGTTACTATTCATGAGTTACTATTCACGAGTTACTATTCACGAGTTACTATTCACCGAAAATGAAATTTTCTTCTTTTCGTCCAAAATATCTATTCTGAGTACTAGCTTTGATTGTATCCATGTTTTGATCATTCTTGAATTTTACTTCACTATGAATAATTATAAGGTATTTTTGGACATGGATAAATCGAAATACGAATCCTTAATATTTGTTATTTTGTTTCACTGGATTCGTTTTCTTTAAGATATTTTTTCATCATCCTCAATCCTAAATGATGATATTACTGAATATCTTTGGCCTGTAGAGCAAAGATGAATGATTAACTAATGAATATCTTTGGCCCGTAGTGCAAAGATGAACAGGTGTTGAGATGAACATGACCGACTGGTGATACAAATGAATATCTTTGGCCTGTAGTGCAAAGATGAATATTTGATTAAAGATGGTTATTGATTGTTGTTACAGGGATAAAATATTGATGATGGACTTTTAAATCTTAGAAGATAGTAGAACTCATTCTCTACTTGACTCTTCTAATGGTTTGCTGTTTCCGCTGCAGTTATTGATTTAAAACTTGTTGTCTATTGTATTCTATTAGATTTTTCCCTGTTGAAGACTAACGATAATTTGTTCTGTATTATCTTAGTCATAATATTCTTTACTGGGCTAGTTGAGCTCACCCTTTTCCTTTTTGTTCCATTTTTCTCAGGAGGCGAGAATGTAGCGAGTACTAGTCGGGGTATGGAATGATGGTTCTAGAAGTTATTTTAGTAGTCCTCACCATTTTTGTGAAATAATGTATCAATAATTATGATGAGGACTTATTTGAGTGTGGATATTGTCTAGATGACAATATTTGTATTTAAACTCACAGTTCTTATGTTGTAACAGTAAATATGTAAGACCCCAAATTATTAATAAATGAAATCTAATTCCTCTATTTATTATTTTGAAATAGTAAGTGTGGATTTGATTAATGTGGTTAGTTATGGGTAAAATGCGCAAATATTTTAAATAAGCAAGTGGTCCTACAATATTCATTATTGTCGGGGAATATTTGTTTGGTCGTGGAATATTCTTGTTATCGGGGAATATTCGTACGACGGCGCAGCCTTGTGTGGGCCCCATAACAGAAAGCGATTTGATGAAGAAAACGACAAAAATAAGTTGTTTATAAATAACGGCGTAGTTGTTACCGTTAATACTGTTGGAATACCCGGTGGTTAAAACACGGTAATACGCGTAGCACACGGTATTGCACCAATTATTGATTCTTACGTAAGAAGGCACTACTCAATAATTGTTACAGTAATTACTGTTCAATATTGTATTTTATTGATTCAATAATTGCTGCGTTGATATTTTATATTACTGTTGTTTCAATAATTGTCACTACGCAGTATTTTTCATTATCGGAGCAATAATTCATATTATCTGAATAATATTATTAGATAACATTATTGGCAATGTCTAGAACGTTCTGTCTAAGGAGAGGTTTGGTCATCTAATTGCGCGCCAGTAAGGAGAAATCCTTATTGGAAAGCCCCCTCTTTCCTGGGAACTGCCTGGTTGTCAGTACTGTGGTTCTGTAATATTATTTGTGTATAATTAATTATTGATTTATATGATGAGAAAAATAGTGATTTTATGTGGATATAGATAGAGAAAAATTTTAATGTGACAATTGTTGAAAATTAATATTTTATCTTTTTCTGATAAAATAATTCATTTAAATATATTATTTTAATAATATATTGATGGTGGTATTTTTATAATGAATGTGGAATATATGAGTATATAAGGAGGAAGAGTATTTTTGTGGCATTAAATGATTAACACATATTTTGTGTGTTGGTGGACATAATTCTTGACCGAAAATTTATTATTGACTGTAAAATCGTCCGTTCATGAATTTCGGTCAATTTTTGTTTGGAATTTGGAAAAACTTTCTTCTGCAAAGTTGTAGAGAATTGAATTTCCTATAAAAACTCGCGAGATTTGAATTTTCTGAATAAAGGGCTATTTTTTATGAATTATTGAAGTTCTGAAGTTCCGAAATAATTGATTTTTGGAAGTTTTAATTATTTTTATTAAGAAAAACGTTTTTGACATTTGAGTGGCACATGTTAATGGTGGAAATCAGCTGATGTGGTGTGCTAAGGAAATTAAGAAAAATTATATTATTAATTTATTCAATTTTCTACTTTGGTGTTCTAAGCATTTTCCTATAAATATGGTGCTTAGGTTAGAATTGAAATCACACCAGAAACACAAGTTTCTCTCTATTTCTCTCTCTATAACGAGCGTATTCTTGTGAGTATTTGATACTTTGAGTGTTGCTTTACGGTGCAAGTTTCCTTCAGCACTATATCTAGTATTCCAGTCAGAAGTACCGTCTTTCCGAGGTAAGGGATGTTATTTCTTCTTAAATGATATTATTTTCTTTAATATCATTATGCCGAAGTATTGATCTGAACTTTTTATCAAATTTAGAACTTTTCATGTCGGGATTACTATTCATGAGTTACTATTCACGAGTTACTATTCACGAGTTACTATTCACCGAAAAATGAAATTTTCTTCTTTTCGTCCAAAAAATCTATTCTGGATACTAGCTTTGATTGTATCCATGTTTTGATCATTCTTGAATTTTACTCCACTATGATTATTTATGAGGTATTTCTGGACATGGAATAGCTGAAATACGAATCCTTAACATTTATTATTTTGTTTCACTGGATTCGTTTCCTTAAAAAAATATTTTTCATCATCCTCAGTTCTAAATGATGACATAAATGAATATCTTTGGCTTGTAGTGCAAAGATTAATGATTTCTGATGAATATCTTTGGCCCGTAGTACAAAGATGAACAGGTGTTGAGGTGAACATGACCAACTGATGAATATCTTTGGCCTGTAGTGCAAAGATGACTATTTGATTCAAGATATTTATTGATTGATATTACAGGGATAAAATGTTGATGATGGGCTTTTAAATTCATAGATAATCGTAGATTTCATTCTCTACGTAACTTCTCTATGAATTATTATTTTCCGCTGCGAATATTGATTTAAAACTTGTTGTCTATTGTATTCTATTAAATTTTTCCCTGTTGAAGACTAACGATAATTTGTTGTATATTATCTTAGTCATAATATTCTTTACTGGGCTAGTTGAGCTCACCCTTTTCCTTGTTGTTCCATTTTCTTCTCAGGAGGCGAGAATGTAGCAGGTACTAGTCGGGGTATGGAATGAAGGTTCTAGGAAGTTGTTTTAGTAGTCCTCACCATTTTTTTTTTGTAAAATATTGTTCCAATAATTGTAATGAGGACTTATTTGAGTGTGGATATTGTCTAGATGACAATATTTGTATTTACACTCACAGTTTTTATGTTGTATTAATAAAGTTGTAGTTGTTTCTGTACCATGTTATTGACGACTCAGAATAGGTGTTGTATACCTGTTTTGGGGGCGTCACAGTTGGTATCAGAGCTTAGGGATATGATCTCTGGCGGAGATCGGGGAATAGAACTAGGAGGGGAGAGACGAGTAAATCATTCGCTAGTGTGTCCTACCTAAGCTTATTTGTTGGTCGGTCATAATATAGGAATATTATGTGATTTGTTAATTTGTTAAATTAACCCTTGTTTTATGGCAGTATTTGAGAATGTCGACTGAGAATGTTAACAGTGGAGTAAATGAAACCGTAGAGACACCTGTACTCACCAACGAGGAGAACGTGTAACAGGCTGGCAATGTTCCTCCTGTGAACAACACCACTGAGCAGACGATGAACGATGAGATGTTTAGAAGCTTTTTGCGATTCATGCAAAACCAGACGAAAGAGATTCATGTTCAAAATATAGGAAGAAACAATGGCAACGCACAGCTGGTCACAGCCAAGCAGTTCAAAGAGTTGGGACCACCAGAATTCTGGGGAAAGCCAGATCCGATTAAGGCGGAGAAATGGGTCAAGCAAATTACCAAGATATTTGATGTCTTGGGATGCACGGAGGAACAGAAGGTTCCATTCGCCACCTTTATGTTCCGTGGCGAGGCAGACTACTGGTGGGAATCTGTGAAGCGTACCCATCCAGCCGCACTCAGCATGTCTTGGGAGATATTTCAGAAGCTATTCAATGACAAGTACTTTCCTGAAAGTATTCGTCATATGAAGGAGGTAGAGTTTATTAGACTGGAGCAGAATAACATGACGGTGTCCCAGTACGAGGCGAAGTTTGCGGAGTTGTCCAGGTTTGCACCTCATTTGGTGGAGAATGAGGAACGTATGACGCGGATGTTTCTGAGAGGTTTGAAACCCGGCATACGTCAATATCTCATTTCTCATAAATTTTCTCTCTATTCAGATGTTGTCAACAGAGCTCAATTATTAGAGCGAGATAACGAGTACGGTCAACCGAGGGACCACAACCAGGATCATATCGGTGACAACAGTCATCAGAACAATGATAATCAGCGGAGAAAAAAAATACAGACAAGAACGGCAACCACTCTGGTGGTAATCGTGGCTATGAAAATAGAAGAAGCGAGTCGGGAGGAGATTTTAAAAAGAGGAGATTCAACAATGACAATACGAAGACGTCAGCACCAGCAGCAACTGGTTCCAAGGGAGGAGAACGACCACCGGTCATATGCTATAAATGTGGAAAAGAGGGACATATCAGCCCAAACTATCCACAGCAGTTCAAGGTATGCTATAATTATGGAAAGGAAGGACATATCGCTCGAGATTGTACGATAGCGAAACCAAGTTCAGCGGGGACAGTGACTCAAAAGGCTGCCCCAAAAAAGTCAAAGTCAACGGTTCCTGGAAGAGCGTTTGTCGTGACTGGTCAACATGCGAGGAACCCAAACGAGGTGATCACGGGTAAGCTAATCATAAATTCATGTAAAGTTTATACCTTACTAGATACCGGTGCTACCCATTCATTTATTTCTCCTGCTTGTGCTCAACGTTTAAACTTGACTCCGGAGAAATTAGACTTTGATTTATCTGTGGAGACTCCGTTAGGGGAAACTTTCATCACATTCACTGTTTATAAATCTTGTTTGATCCAAGTTGGTACCATCACCTTACCTGTTGACCTTATCTCTTTAAAGATACTTGCATTTGACGTGATTTTAGGAATTGATTGGTTAACTGCTCATCATGCCAAAATTGATTGTTTTCGTAAGGTGATTAGTTTTCATATTCCTAATCAACCTGTTGTTCGAATTCAAGCAACAAAGCCATTAAAATCAATCACTGTCATATCAAGTCATAAAGCTATTCGTTTATTGAAAAACGGATGTCAAGCTTTCTTAGCCCATGTTATGGATTTGAATAAAGACACGTCAAATTTGAATAATATTCCTGTTGTTAGTAACTTTTCTGACGTATTTCCTGAAGAACTTCCCGGTCTACCCCCGGAACGTGAAGTTGAATTCTTTATTGATCTTGAACCTAGTACAAAGCCTATTTCTAAAACCCCATATCGAATGGCTCCTATTGAACTTCAGGAGTTAAAAGTCCAACTACAAGAGTTGTTGGACATCGGTTTCATTCGTCCTAGTACATCTCCTTGGGGTGCTCCTGTTTTATTTGTAAAGAAGAAAGACGGGAGTATGCGACTTTGTATCGATTACCGGGAATTAAATCATGTCACCATCAAGAATAGGTATCCGCTACCTCGTATTGATGACCTGTTTGACCAGTTACAAGGAGCACAATTCTTTTCAAAAATCGATCTTCGTTCTGGATATCATCAGCTGAAGGTTAAAACTGAGGATATTCCGAAGACTGCCTTTAGAACTCGGTACGGGTATTATGAATTCTTAGTCATGTCTTTTGGATTGACTAATGCTCATGCGGCTTTCATGGATATGATGAACCGAGTATTCAAGGATTATTTGGATCAGTTCGTTGTTGTCTTTATTGATGACATCCTCATATATTCCAAAAGCCGTGAAGATCATGAGCACCATTTGAAGCTGGTACTCCAAAGGCTGCGTGAAAATAAGTTATATGCTAAGTTGAAGAAATGCGAGTTCTGACTTGAGGAAGTAGCATTCCTAGGGCACGTGGTGTCAAGACATGGAGTATCTGTGGACCCGGCGAAGATTGAAGCAATACAAAGCTGGGAGCAACCGAAGACGGTGACCGATGTACGTAGCTTTCTGGGCTTAGCTGGTTATTATCGGAGATTCGTAGAAGGGTTTTCTCGAATCGCTACCCCGTTAACTCAGCTGACTCGGAAGGATATCAAATTCGTATGGAGTGAAGAATGCGAGAAGAGTTTCCAAGAGCTTAAGAGGAGACTCATTTCGGCACCTGTTCTGATAATACCATCTGGTTCGGATGGATTTGTTATCTACAGCGATGCTTCAGGTAAAGGGTTAGGATGTGTTCTCATGCAACGTGGGAAAGTCATAGCCTATGCCTCGCGACAACTTAAAGAATATGAGAGGAATTATCCTACTCATGATCTAGAGTTGGCAGCAGTTGTTTTTGCGCTAAAGATCTGGAGGCACTATCTATATGGGGAGAAAGTGGAGATATATTCAGACCATAAAAGCCTCAAATATTTCTTCACTCAAAAAGAACTCAACATGCGGCAACGACGTTGGCTCGAGCTGTTGAAAGATTACGACCACACTATTCAATACCATCCTGGAAAAGGAAACGTGGTAGCTGACGCGTTGAGTAGAAGATCATATGCGGGAACGAGTGCGATGATGTCAAGTATACGCGTAGAACCAACTTTAATCGATAAAGTTAAAGTTGCTCAAGCTACAGACCCGGAGCTGATGCGTATGAAGAAGAAAGTGCAAGAAGGTGCTATTCCAGAAGCAAGAATCGATGAAGAAGGAATACTTCGAGTCCACTCCAGACTTTGTGTTCCTAACAATTCTGATTTAAAGTACAAGATCATGATGGAGGCACACAATACACCATTTGCAATCCATCCTGGAAGTACTAAAATGTATCGTGATCTTCGACATACATTTTGGTGGAACAATATGAAGAGAGAGATTGCAAAGTTTATCTCGAGGTGCTTAACTTGTCAACGTGTAAAGGCGGAGCATCAAGTACCAAAGGGTCCATTGCAACCACTTGAGATTCCGAAATGGAAGTGGGAACACATTACCATGGATTTCGTTACGGGTCTTCCCACGGTTTCTCAAGGCATAAATGCTATTTGGGTTATAGTTGATAGATTAACCAAGTCTGCTCATTTCTTGCCGATACGGGAGACTTATTCCCTTGAACGTCTTGCTAGTATGTACGTGAATGAGATTGTAAGGTTGCATGACATGCCAGTATCCATAGTTTCGGATCGTGACCCAAGATTCACTTCAAGATTTTGGGTTAGCTTGCAAAAAGCTATGGGCACAGATTTACGGTTCAGTTTGGCATACCATCCTCAAACGGACGGGCAATCAGAGAGGACTATTCAAACTCTTGAAGATTTATTAAGACTTTATGTCCTAGATTTCAAAGGAAGTTGGGATAAGTACCTACCATTGGTGGAATTCTCCTACAACAACAGTTATCAGGCAAGTATAGGTGTGGCTCCCTTTGAAGCATTGTATGGACGAAAGTGTCGCTCTCCAGTATGTTGGGTTGAGGTGGGAGAAGCAACGTTGTTGGGACCAGAGTTGGTACGAATGACTACAGAGAAGATCCAAACGATTTGACAACGTATACAAACGGCACAGGATCGACAAAAGAGTTATGTGGATCTTCATCGAAAGGACGTGGAATTTGACATTGGGGATCATGTATTATTACGTGTAGCTCCATGGAAAGGAGTTACAAGATTTGGGAAGAGAGGAAAGCTCAATCCACGATTTATTGGTCCATTTCAGATTCTTGACCGAGTAGGAAATGTGGCCTATAGACTTGCGTTACCTCCAAGTATGTCTCGTGTTCATAATGTTTTTTATATATCTGTGCTTCGTAAATATGTGAAAGACCCGAACCATGTTATTGAGTTAGAACCGGACGAGATAGCTGAAGACTTAACGTACGAGGAGGTACCTGTCAAGATCATGGATAAGAAGGAGCATGTCCTACGCACAAAGGTCATACCACAAGTTAAAGTTTTGTGGAGAAACCATGCTATTGAGGAAATGACCTAGGAGTTGGAAACGGAAATGAAAGCGAGGTATCCTCATCTTTTCGAAACACCAGGTACGTATGTCAATTTCGAGGACGAAATTTCATAAGGAGGGGAGGTTGTAAGACCCCAAATTATTAATAAATGAAATTTAATTCCTCTATTTATTATTTTGAAATAGTAAGGGTTGATTTGATTAATGTGGTTAGTTATGGGTAAAATGCGCAAATATTTTAAATAAGCAAGTGGTCCTAAAATATTCATTATTGTCGGGGAATATTTGTTTGGTCGTGGAATATTCTTGTTATCGGGGAATATTCGTACGACGGCGCAGCCTTGTGTGGGCCTCATAACAGAAAACGATTGGATGGAGAAAACGACAAAAATAAGTTGTTTATAAATAACGGCGTAGTTGTTACCGTTAATACTGTTGGAATACCCGGTGGTTAAAACACGGTAATACGCGTAGCACACGGTATTGCACCAATTATTGATTCTTACGTAAGAAGGCCCTACTCAATAATTGTTACAGTAATTACTGTTCAATATTGTATTTTATTGATTCAATAATTGCTGCGTTGATATTTTATATTACTGTTGTTTCAATAATTGTCACTACGCAGTATTTTTCATTATCGGAGCAATAATTCATATTATCTGAATAATATTATTAGATAACATTATTGGCAATGTCTAGAAAGTTCTGTCTAAGGAGAGGTTTGGTCATCTAATTGCGCGCCAGTAAGGAGAAATCCTTATTGGAAAGCCCCCTCTTTCCTGGGAACTGCCTGGTTGCCAGTACTGTGGTTCTGTAATATTATTTGTGTATAATTAATTATTGATTTATATGATGAGAAAAATAGTGATTTTATGTGCATATAGATAGAGAAAAATTTTAATGTGACAATTGTTGAAAATTAATATTTTATCTTTTTCTGATAAAATAATTCATTTAAATATATTATTTTAATAATATATTGATGGTGGTATTTTTACAATGAATGTGGGATATATGAGTATATAAGGAGGAAGAGTATTTTTGTGGCATTAAATGATTAACACATGTTTTGTTTGTTGGTGGACATAATTCTTGACCGAAAATTTATTATTGACTGTAAAATCGTCCGTTTGTGAATTTCGGTCAATTTCTGTTTGGAATTTGGAAAAACTTTATTCTGCAAAGTTGTAGAGAATTGAATTTCCTATAAAAACTCGCGAGATTTGAATTTTCTGAATAAAGGGCTATTTTTTATGAATTATTGAAGTTCTGAAGTTCCGAAATAATTGATTTTTGGAAGTTTTAATTATTTTTATTAAGAAAAACGTTTTTGACATTTGAGTGACACATGTTAATGGTGGAAATCAGCTGATGTGGTGTGCTAAGGAAATTAAGAAAATTATATTATTAATTTATTTAATTTTCTGCTTTGGTGTTCTAAGCATTTTCCTATAAATAGGGTGCTTAGGTTAGAATTGAAATCACACCAGAAACACAAGTTTCTCTCTATTTCTCTCTCTATAACGAGCGTATTCTTGTGAGTATTTGATACTTTGAGTGTTGCTTTACGGTGCAAGTTTCCTTCAGCACTATATCTAGTATTCCAGTCAGAAGTACCGTCTTTCCGAGGTAAGGGATGTTATTTTTTCTTAAATGATATTATTTTCTTTAATATCATTATGCCGAAGTATTGATCTGAACTTTTTATCAAATTTAGAACTTTTCATGTCGGGATTACTATTCATGAGTTACTATTCATGAGTTACTATTCACGAGTTACTATTCACGAGTTACTATTCACCGAAAAATAAAATTTTCCTCTTTTCGTCCAAAATATCTATTCTGGATACTAGCTTTGATTGTATCCATGTTTTGATCATTCTTGAATTTTACTCCACTATGATTATTTATGAGGTATTTCTTGACATGGAATAGCTGAAATATGAATCCTTAACATTTATTATTTTGTTTCACTGGATTCGTTTCCTTAAAAAAATATTTTTCATCATCCTCAGTTCTAAATGATGACATAAATGAATATCTTTGGCCTGTAGTGCAAAGATTAATGATTTCTGATGAATATCTTTGGCTCGTAGTGCAAAGATGAACAGGTGTTGAGGTGAACATGACCAACTGATGAATATCTTTGGCCTGTAGTGCAAAGATGACTATTTGATTCAAGATATTTATTGATTGATATTACAGGGATAAAATGTTGATGATGGGCTTTTAAATTCATAGATAATCGTAGATTTCATTCTCTACGTAACTTCTCTATGAATTATTATTTTCCGCTGCGAATATTGATTTAAAACTTGTTGTCTATTGTATTCTATTAAATTTTTCCCTGTTGAAGACTAACGATAATTTGTTGTATATTATCTTAGTCATAATATTCTTTACTGGGCTAGTTGAGCTCACCCTTTTCCTTGTTGTTCCATTTTCTTCTCAGGAGGCGAGAATGTAGCAGGTACTAGTCGGGGTATGGAATGAAGGTTCTAGGAAGTTGTTTTAGTAGTCCTCACCATTTTTTTTTTGTAAAATATTGTTCCAATAATTGTAATGAGGACTTATTTGAGTGTGGATATTGTCTAGATGACAATATTTATATTTACACTCACAGTTTTTATGTTGTATTAATAAAGTTGTAGTTATTTCTGTACCATGTTATTGACGACTCAGAATAGGTGTTGTATACCTGTTTTGGGGGCGTCACAAAAGATGTAGTTGTTTCTGTACCATGTATTTTAGCGACTCGGAATGGGTGTTGTATACCTATTTTGGGGGCGTCACACCATCCGGGTAAGACGAATGTGGTTGCCGATTCCTTAAGTAGAAAGGGTCGTGAGAAATTGATGATGTTGACTGCTCAGGAGGAGCTAATCACAGAAATGGAGAAACTGGAATTGGAAGTGAAGTATCCAATGGAGATTGATGAGAAGCTATTTCAGATGCAATCTGGTACAACTCTACTAGATAAAGTGAAGGAGGCTCATCTTCAGGATGATGAATGCAAAAAGGTGACAAAGAAGATATCTGAAGGAACCGAACCGAGATTTAAGATGGATAAGGAAGGAATACTGAGATTTGAGAGTAGAATTTGGGTACCGCCAGTACAAGAGATTAAGGAAGATATTTTAAGCGAGGCTCATAGTTCACGATATTCGATTCACCCTGGTAGTACCAAAATGTACCAAGATCTTCGACAACATTTTTGGTGGCCAAATTTGAAACGTGATATTGCAGAATGTGTTGCCAAGTGTCTGACCTGTCAGAAGGTAAAAGCAGAACATTAGAGACCAAGTGGATTACTTTAACCGTTGGAAATCTCAGAATGGAAATGGGAGCATATTACAATGGATTTCGTGGTTGGCCTTCCGACGACTCAGAAAGGCTACGACATAGTATGGGTTATCGTTGACCGACTGACAAAATCTGCACACTTCCTTCCGATCAAAATAAGATTCAACTTAGATCAGTTGGCCAGGCTATACGTGAAAGAGATTGTTTCGAGGCACGAAGTTCCGGTATCAATTGTTTCAGATAGGGATCCACGCTTCACATCAAATTTCTGGAAACGTCTTCAGGAATGCATGGGTACGCAATTGCGAATGAGTACAGCTTACCACCCTCAAACAGACGGACAGAGTGAGAGAACGATTCAGACATTAGAAGATATGCTAAGAGCCTGTGTGATGGACTTTAAAGGAAATTGGGATGATCACCTACCATTAGTAGAGTTCGGCTACAACAATAGTTACCACGCTAGTATTGGCATGCCGCCTTATGAAGCTTTATACGGTAGAAAGTGCAGAACTCCGCTTTACTGGGATGAAGTTGGTGAGAGACAATTGCTAGGGCTAGAATTGGTACAGCAGACAGCAGAAATAGTCAAAGTGATCCAAGCACGACTGGTAGCGGCTCAAGATCGACAGAAGAAATACGCTGACCCACATCGTAAAAATATCAAGTTTGAATCAGGTAGTTATGTTTTCTTGAAGGTCTCTCCCTGGAAAGAAAAGATCAGATTCGGAAAGAAAGGGAAATTGAGCCCAAGATTCATTGGACCCTTTGAAGTACTGAGAAGAATCAGAGAAGTTACGTATGAGGTAGCCTTACCTTCAACACTCGAGAATATCCATAACGTCTTTCATGTTTCTATGTTACGACCCTACAAGCCCGATTACAAGCATGTAATCGAATACGAACCCCTACATTTTGAGAAAGACTTATCTTACGAAGAAATTCCTGTTCAAATTGTCAACGGAAAAGAACAAGTTCTTAGAAATAAAGTGATACCTTCTGTTAAGGTAATTTGGAGGAACCACAACGCCGAAGAAGCTACGTGGGAACTCGAAGAGAATATGATGAAGAATTACTCTCATTTATTTACTTAATTATGTGTATGCGATTCTGGGGACAGAATCTTTGTAAGGGGGGAGAATGTAACGGGTCGAATTTATTGAGTCGTGATTCTGGGGACAGAATCCTTTTAAGGGGGGAAAGATGTGACGAACGAAAATTTTGTAAATTAATTTTAATATTTATTGAATTAAATAAATATTTTCGATGATTTAATTATTAGATTTAATAATTAATTGATGCAATTGTGGTAGATTAATTTAATTATACGTGTTACATTTATTAAATTAATGTGGAGAATAATTATTATTCAAATATGTAATTATGTGAGCTTAATGAATTAAATGAATTATTTAATTAAACATGATGTTACTTTAATTAATTTAATTATTAATTAGAGATTTAATAAATTGTTATCATTTATTAATGAGATATTTAATTATGTGACTATGTGAATTTATGAGAAATTATTATATTTTATTTAAAGTAAACTAAATAAAATATGGGATTTATTTTATAAGGAGTGTGACATTAATTACACTATATGATAAAAAGGTTTTATTAAAATAAAGAGTTTTTAACTTAGTTGCTAGCTAAACATGGCACTAAGAGGGGTTAAGGTCAGTTAACCCATGACTGGGTAACTGACTACCAACGCGCATCTGATCCTTCCTATTTGAATACGATGTATTTTTCTTTTCTTTCATTATCTTTCTAAGTCTGATAAAAATACCAGAGAGAGTTTGAGAAGAATTGTGATAAAGTTTGCTTGGTGTTTGAGAAAAGTCTGAGAAAGAGTTTCAATTCACCTCATATATATATACCTTATACTCCAGGTAATCTCTCCTTCCCAAATTTATAATTTACGTCTTTTAGTTTTCATAGAAATATGGCTTTCAAAACCTCTGTTATGCCTCTGTATTTGAGAAATTATGTTGTTATATGATATATGTAATAATACGAGTAGCATAACATGTTTATATATATATATATATATATATATATATATATATATATATATATATATATATATATATTTCATGATTCCATATCATCAATTCATAATTTTACGTCGTATATGATTGCTGCAAAATTACAGAGTTTGGGTTTTGGCCTTATGGCCTTGTACGTGAAATTTTATGTAGTGATCGTATATTATCCCTAAATTTTACACTCCTATATTATTGTGCATGTTAATACGAAGAGACCAAACTTTAAATGAACGAATTTGGCTTTATAACGAATCCGTGTCGTTGAATTTTAGGAATTTATGTTAAAAACTTCAAGAACAGTCCAATTTTACATGATTTAATTCTGTTATTGGGTGTTTTAAATGGTTAAAATCACTTTACATAGGTTAGGTTATGTTTATGTATAAATTATAACATGTGGGTATGTGTAATTTGGTAAAATTAGTGTTAAAAATGTGTTGATTTCGCTGAACCCTGTGTTCTTCGCGAACTGGGAAACAGATTTTGGGGTCTCACGCCGCGGCGCCAACTCCAGAACTGAAGTCCCGCGCCGCAGCGCCACTGCGCCACAACGCCAAGACTCGAGCGGCAGCGCCACGGCGCCACAGCGCTAGGTGTCAGGTCGTAGTGCCACGACGTCGCAGCGCCAAGAGCCAGTACAAATGTGGCGCCGCAGCGCCACTCTCCAGAATGTCCAGAAATGTAATTTTTTTAAATGTTAAGTCTTGCAATGTGTTAGTAACTTAATGTAATGAACATGTAAACATGTTAGAAATATAATGATATGATAAAATAGTTGTTTAAACATGTAAATAACATAATTACATGTGATTTAAATTATTGAATACATAATTAGCTTGATAATTCATGAAGTACAAACTATGTGACAAACTGGTGAATTGATTAAGCATAGTCAATAATCAAAGTAGACAAAGAGAATGGGTTTATGTTGATTAGTTAAGTTATAATTAACTGGTATTGTAAATGTGAATGGTATGTAGGATTTAAATCAAAGAACATGCTTATGTAAAGTGTAATCTACGCACGAGGCAAGTTTCCTAACCCTATTTATCATTATTGTTCAAGTTTATTATTTACCTCGAGTAAATTATCATTACTATCATTCAAGTTCAAATGTTATATTAAAGATTGATTATCTTTTCAAAGCATAATTCAGTTATACAATAATTGTCCTATTGTATACTTTTGAGAATATTATTCAAATCGAATATCAATTATTGTTGAACCTTATTAGACTAGTGAAACCTTAATGATTCAACTAGTCCTTAGTTGATGAGCGTTCTAAAATTCAGAACCCTTGATGAATTATCCAAACCAAACTTCCTTTGGTGCGGACTCGAACGTCAAACTGAGATGAACAACCCTGTATAGGGGATTATTTATGCTTTAGCGTTAAGATATTGTGCACAGTATGGTACTAAGGGCTGATCCCCCTAAGTACGAGAAGAAGGTTCATAGTCTTATGACTGTTAAAGGTTTCAAGTATAACCCTTGTTAACCTAGGACATAGTTCAAGGTCTTATGACCTTCATAATTCTTTTGATTCTTGTTATTCATTCTTGATTCAAAAGTTTAGCTTTTATTTAGATGTCTTTAATTTATTCGCATGTTATTATACTGTTATTTCATTTTATACTTGTGGACATTTGTTCTCACTCTTGCTTAATAATAACATTGCAGTTAAGAACGAAAGAACTGATGAACCTTCCACTAGTAAAGGCAAGGGCAAAGTTAGCAAGTGACGAAGACCCGTTGTTTTATATGATGATGTATTTGTTAAGACTTGAGTTAATGTTATTGTTAAAGACTTATTTATTTATGATTCCGCTCAGATGTTTAATGTTAGTTTAACCTGGGATTGTATTATTATTCAGATGTTGTAACCCTTAAGGGAAAGATTTTATTTCTATTATTGCATGGTTTGCATTATCATGGGTAGATAAATAGATGATATTTGTATCGTGAACACCAAATCCTGTGGAACTGGAAGTACCGGATTTGGGGGTGTCACAGGTCATTGCAAACCGTTGCACATTGCGGTCTTGTCCTCCGGATATATGGTGGCTGGAGTTTTAATAGATGAAGGTTCCTCTCTAAATATCTACCCATACGCTACCTTGGTGAAGATGAATATCAATCCCAATCAAATTCGGAGTAGCCATACCATTATTAAAGCTTTTGATGGAGCCCGCCGTAACTCGGTCGGAGTAGTTGAGCTACCAATTGAGATTGGTCCTCATACATTCTGCGTATCCTTCCATGTGCTCAAGATAGATTCGAGATACAACCTGCTCTTAGGACGACCATAGATTCACATGGCAGGGACAGTCCCCTCCACTCTTTACCAACAGTTGAAATACATCTTCAACAATAGCCTGGTCATAGTCAACGCTGAACCGGAGATTCCTTAGCACGGGGACATGCCACTCATCAATGCCAATAAGGATGTTGAGCAAATTAGTTTTCATGCTTTGGAAATAAGCAATACCCAATACCATGCTATTGGAACGCCACTGCCCGAACCCCAGATTTCTACCGAGGTAATGTCAGCCACGCAAGAAATGATGTCGTTGGGTTATAAACTAGGACAAGGGTTGGGTAAAGATTGTCAGGGTATCAAGTACCCTATTCGCTTAACCAATCAAATTGGGACAGCTGGACTAGGCTATTCTGCCAGCTCTAGTAACAGGAATCCTTATAAGCATCATCAGATTCCTTCAGCTTCAATCATGCGGCATTTATCTTCGCCTTCAAGCTCCGAGTCCGCACAACCTCCCATAAAGGTGCCAGCCAATATAATGGCAATGTTATTTCCCAAGCCGGTATCGGTGAAGGAGAGAGAAATCTTTGTTTCAGATCTCACAGTGGAGGAAGAGGAATGAAGAATCAAGCAAGACGTCATACGAATGATGTCCGGCATACGCATCATCGTTCATGATGAGCATACCAACAAATACACCCCAGACGATGATTGCCCAGACGTAATGGCTATCATTCGGGATAGGGAAGATGATGATAATCCCTCTATCACTGCGGTTCACCCGAAATTTGCTCTTGCCAATTGGGACAACATTCCTTGCATTGGTCGTCAAGGGTAAAGCGGGCGAAAACTCTTTCTGCCCCGTAGATATAATAACTGCTTACTTTTATGTACAATATTAGCGGTTTATTTTGCCAGTATATGCTAACACTGTGTATGATTAACACATTTCATATATACTATGTGAAAGCATATTTTGTTTCAGGACTCTGAATTTAGATGTGCCGGTACTTGCTAATACGGTGCCTCTTCTCCACAAGGATTGTACATTTGATGTAGAGATGAATTCAGCCTTGGTGGATATACAGGATGACATTGAGGTGCCTCCAAAAATTCAAGAATGGGTCAAAGATAAACCCAAACCCAACCTTGATCAAACCACTCCTTTCAATCTCGAAACCTTAGAAAACCCTAAGTTAATCCAGATTGGTTCAGACCTTACCCCAAACCGACGGAATGACATGGTTACGCTACTAATCCAGTTCCAGGATGTGTTTTCATGGTCTCATGAGGATATGGTGGATTTGTCCACTGACATTGTCCTTCATTGCCTTCCCATTAAAGAGGGATTTAAGCCAGTCAAGCAGAAGCTCAGGCGATTGAAACCTGAATGGAGTTTAAAGGTGAAAGAAGAAATTGTGAAACAATTTCAAGCTGGCATCATAATGGTGTCTACATATCCTGAGTGGATATCCAACATCGTGCTCGTACCTAAACCTGGAGGGAAGGTGCGAGTTTACGTGGATTACCTGGACTTGAACAAAGCTTGCTTAAAAGATAACTTTCCAGTGCCATTTATCCACATTCTCATTGACAATACTGCGCAATACGACATGTACTCCTTTGCAGATTGCTTTGCGGGGTATCATCAGATCATGGTTGCCGTGGAAGATCGTGAAAAACTGCTTTCATCACTCCTTGGGGAACTTTTTGCTATAGACGGTTGTCATTCGGCCTCATCAATGCTGGAGCTACTTATCAACGAGCTATGATGGCTCTTTTCCACGACTTAATGCATAAGGAGATCGAGATCTACGTGGATGACATTATTGTCAAATCCCGAAAGGAGGATGACCATATAGACCATCTCAGGAAGTTGTTCAACAGGTTGCGTAAGTACAACTTGAAGTTGAATCCAGCTAAGTGCGCCTTTGGCGTTAAATCAGGCAAGTTGCTAGGATTTCTAGTCAGCCACAAAGGGATAGAGCTGGATCCTGCCAAAATCTGAGCCATCACGGAAATGCCCATTTCTCAGATAGAAAAGGAAATACGGGGATTTATGGGAAGAATCAACTTCATTAGCAGATTTATCTCTCAACTCACAGCAACCTGTAAGCCTATCTTCAAGCTGTTAAGGAAGAACTCCTACATGAAATGGAATGAGGAGTGCCAGAATGCCTTCCTTACAATCAAGAAACAGCTAATCAAAGCTCCCATCTTGGTAACACCCAGGGATGATGTTCCCCTATTTATGTATCTGTCCGTAAGTGACAATGTCATGGGCTGCCTGCTGGGACAGAAGGACGATAGAGGCCTAGAACGAGTTATCTATTACCTCAGCAAAAGATTCAGCAGCAGTGAACACAAGTACACTCTGATCAAAAAGACGTGTTGTGCTTTAACATGGGCTTCCATGAGATTACATCATTATCTCCATGGTCACACAACCCATCTTATATCCCACGTGGATCCTCTCAAGTACGTGTTCAATAAACCCATACTGAATTGTCGGCTGTCCAGATGACAGTTGATCCTACAATAATTTGACATCGTATATGCGACTCAAAAGTCCATCAAAGGTCAAGGAATTGCGGATCAACTGGCCGTCGCACCATCAGGGGATTTCAAGCCCTTGGAAACCTACTTCCCTGATGAAGGAGTAATGACAGTTCAGCAATACTATCAGTACGATACACGCCAAACGTGAAAGATGTATTTCGATGGAGCTGTCAATATGGAAGGTTCTGGAGCTGGAGTAGTTCTAGTATCTGATACGGGGGAGCAATATCCTGTCGCCGTCAAATTACAATTTGTCAGCACCAACAATACGGCTGAGGATGAAGGCTGTCTTATGGGGCTAAAACTTGCCCATTCAATGGGCATCAGGCGGATAACTGTCCTTGGATTTTCAGAGTTAGTAATCAGACAATCTACCGAAATTTATCAAACCAAGGAACCATCGACAGGTTTTAAAGATGGCTTTGGGATTCGAAGAAATATCCTTTTTACACATTCCTCGTAATAGGAATGATTTCGCAGACGCGTTAGCAACTTTGGCCTCCTTGATTCGCATATCAGACAAGGAACACTTGCCAAGCGTTTCAATTTCCCTGCACAAGGCCCCAGCCTATGGGAATTAAGTTGGAGAAGTATCGAATGAGCTACCTCCCATCCAACATCCTTGGTATCAGTATATCAAGGAATATCTGCGAGATGGATCTACACCCGTTGAGGCGAGCCCGACTGAGAAAAGGCGGATCCATCGATTTGCTATGAAATTATACCTGAGTGGAGATGTGCTCTATAAAAGAGATGCAGAATTAGTTCTCCTCAGATGTTTAGACAAAGATCAAGCCCAAAGGCTTATGGATAAAATCCATGGTGGAGTCTGTGGCCCCCACATGAGTGGCCCCCTCCTTGTCAAGAAAGTCCTCAGGACAGGACATTATTGGCTATCTCTCAAAGCTGATTGCAATGACCATGTCAGGAGATGCTATCAGTGCCAGATTCATAGGAATGCTATACACGCCCCTCCACGGGAACTTCACAATATGAGTTTGCCTTGGCCCTTCTCAATGTGGGGAATGAACGTTATCGGGCCCATTAAGCCTAAAGCCAGTAATGGTCATCGATTTATCTTCACCATGATCGACTACTTCACCAAGTGGGTAGAAGCAGCCTCCTTCCCCAGGGTTACTAAAGAAGTCATCATTGCTTTCATCAGAAACAATGTCATTTGTCGATATGGACAACCAGAGGTGATTGTGTCCGACAATATCAAGAACCTCAACAACAAAATGATAGAGGAATTATGTAGTAAATTCCACATCAAACATCTCAACTCAGTCATCTATCGTCCGAAGATGAATGGTGCTGTTGAAGCGGCTAACAAGAACATCAAGAAGATTATGCAAAAGATGTCCACCAATCACAAAAATTGGCCTGACCTATTGCCTATGACTCTGTTAGCCTACAGAATCTCAATGCGCACCTCCACTGGGGCAACCCCCGACGCATTAACCTATGGGATGGAAGCAGTGCTCCCCATAGAAGTTGAGATGGAATCCCTCAGAGTATTGATAGACACTCAGTTGGATAAAGACCAATGGGTATAAGATAGGTATCACCAATTGTCTCTAATAGACGAAAGGTGAACCGCAGCTATCTTCCATGGTCAGTTATATGAGCAAAGGATCGCCCAATCCTACAACAAAAAAGTCCGGATACGGCAATTCAGACAACATGACTTGATTTTGAAGAAAATCCTGGACAACCAAGATCAGGCTAAGGGAAAATTCGCTCCTAACTGAGAAGGCCCGTTTATTGTCAAGGAAGTATTGACAGGAGGCGCTCTCAGGTTGCAAGAAATGGATGGCGATGAATTTTCACAACTCATCAACTCAGACGTCGTGAAACGGTACTATGTCTGAAGAAATTCGCAAGCACCCTGGTGTGGAATCATCATATCACCAGTCATTCTGGTTCTTTAAACCTTTACCACAAACAACTTTTCTACACTTTGCCCCTCAGGGAAACATACCTTTCAAGCCAGCAGCCTGGCTTTCTCCTTTGCGTTCCTACAACTTAGGTCATCCCACCGTGGATTGAACCTCTTGCGTTTGCAGTTTGGCTACCCATACCTGGGATCAAACTTCTCATACCTACAGTTTATCCTCAACCTAGGATTAAAACTTTCTCCTCCCCGCACTCTGACCTACACATGGGATTACGCTTTTCATCTCGCCCTGAGGGGCGAACTACGTCGACATGATCTCCTCTTCAATAGGAGTACGTAGGCAACCATTTCATATGGCCCGGTCGCAATAAAACAAAAATAACAAAAACATTTCCACCCTTTTCCTTACAAAAACAAAAATAAAACAAACATTCCTACACCATTTCTGCCACATACAGCGTTGAACCTCTTACACCAGGTTCGAACTACGCAGACCTGATCTCCTCTTCAATAGAAGTATGTAGGCAGCCATTCATGGTGTGGTCTCACCCCCTACCAAAACACAAACCCTTGTTAGTTGGTACTGGGATCATCCTTCAATCCACTACATTTCATTTGGCTTCAGACCAAAGGGGTGGAATTACCTGAACTCCTCCCACCTAGGAGATTCGGCGACCATCTAAGCTGCGGTCATACCTTGAAGAGCAACACAAATCCATAAGAGATGGAATTAACTAGGCTTCTCCTAAATAGAAGTACTGGCGACCATCTGTGGTGCGGTCAATCTCAAAGAGGAAAGCCACACTTCTCTCCTTATTTTCATACAAAAACCAGTCCCAATACACCGAGAGATGGTAGGGATACATACAGATTGATGATCCATTCTGAACTATCCAGAGACAACTCAATGTCCATCCACCCAGGAGAAATTCAGAATACATCAAGATCACAAGCCCTGAAGCAGCAGGAAAAATATCAAGCAAGTAGCAAAGCATATCTAAAAGGGAAGTGATCCAAAAATATATTTCCCTGTCATATATATAATGCTGTTTGATATACACAATGTAAACTGTACATGACAAAATGGCTAAGCTAGTCTGTGCAGGAAAATTCAAGATCATCTACAAGTCAGGGTATATGCGAGCTAACAAGCCCAACATGGAGTCCCTCTCAAAAGATGGAGGTGAAGTCGTGGTCTCTTGTATGAGAATATCCACATGACCTAACAGATCTGCAGCCATCTGCATGGTGACCATATGATCATCAATATATGCGCTCATCTCTGCGATCATGCCAGTGGTAAGGGACCTCACTGCAGTACTATCTGTGACGGCTACATCCCGGGCAGATATGGTGATATCCTGCTCAACTATCACTGCATCTCTGGCTAATATAGCCTCATCCCGCTCAATGACAGTGCATCTCTACGAGCCAATGCCTCGTCTCTCTCCAATAGAGTGGCCTCCTTCCCATCAAGAGCAGTTGACATTATAGATCGAATCTGATCTCTCTCAAAGGTCATCAGATGAAGACTCTGCTCTAAGTACTGTGCCGAGTGCTGAATCACAACAGTACTGGTACTAGGAAAATCCAGAAGAAATGCTGACAACCCAGCAGTGGGCTCCTCCTCGATGTAGGTATCAATGTCCTCCATGGGCTCTACATCATCTAACACGCGCTCCGGTACTGCAAATACTGCTGCAGCCGATAAAATCTCTATCTCCATCCACGCGGAATACTCTGCGGAATAACCAGGATGACTGATAGAAAAAGCCGCTATCTCGCGCTGATCCCAACAGGCGTATACCCGAGATCGGTCCTCTGCTGAGAGGTACCGAGAAGCTGAACGTTGACCTATCGCCCCCTCAAAAGGATGAAAATCCTGGAACTGGTCGAACTGCGACATCATGGCCAATGGGTGATAAGTGGTCACACTCCTCAAACCAGCCAAAGGGAGATAGTCCATGCCCGAAGCTTGAGTAATGAAGCTGTATGGTGAGCTAAGACCCGAACACGGCAATATGCTTAATGGATCTCTGATATCTGCCAAGAATGTGGACCTGGACAGAGCATCTATACACTCTGATGGCTGAAAAGAGTATGACATAGCTACATCATAGGTGAACCAGTACCCATGCCGTCTAAGAGTGCCAATCGGTCTCAAGTGTGACATGAACTGTGACGCCCCCAAAATAGGTCCATTCCATCCAACCTATTCCGAGTCGTCAAATACATGGTACAGAAAACAACTACAACTTTATTACAACAATTGTCGTGCAAAATACAACAACACATACGCTGTGAGTTTGGATACAAATATATACCAAATGTGACTCATGTTCCAACCGTGGACATCACCTCACAATGACACCTTACATAAAGGTATAGTCAAAAATTATTTTAGAAATTAGAATCTTTGGGAAGTGCTCAAGAAAACCTTCGTACATGGGAGGCCATGCGTCTAGGTTATGATAGATATCATATGGCCACAGAATTATTCTTGGTTGACCCAATAGACCCCAAAAAAAATGAGAAGATTACTATCATATTCTTCCCAATGGTGAGTCTTCTCTTGACATATCATTATCTCTACTGTCTCTAATTGAGAATTATACTTCAAACAAACACCAAGATTATATAGGTAGTACTCGTATATATACTCAGCAAGTGGATGAGCACATCCCTGTCTTATGATGACACGAAGTTGTATGTCGTTAGACATCTTGTATGATAGTGGCAAATCACCCTTCCAACGTTGGGTACACCTTACCCTATTGGATTCACCAAATAAAACTACTAAATGAACTTTTCTATACTGCTTCGGGAGAACATCCACAGCTAGAGACCACCGTTCTATTTCCCCGTTACCCTCGCTCGACCCAGCTACACTCTTATTACCTGAAAGGAATTGTGAAGCAAAAGGGTGAGCACAACTAGCTCAGTAAAGAATATCTTGACTAAAGATAATTAAATTATCAATAGTCTTCAACAGTAATAAATCAGAGATTTAGAACATATGATAGATGATAAAACTTTTCAACCATAGTTGCAGCAGAACGAGCAATCCATTAGAAGAGTCACATAGACCATAAAGTCTATTATCTTCTCCATGTTAAAAGTCCACCAACAATGTTTTATCCCTGTAACATCAATAAACAGTTCCTTTCCACAATCATATAAATAATTCATAATCATAATTGTGATTCTAAATTTCGCATCCAAGACGAAGATAATTTTCATCACCTGTTTTTACCTGAAACATCAAATATCATGGTTATACCAAATCACAGTTCCTGTTCATAATCATACTAATAAATTCATCTTTGCATCACGGGCCAAAGATATTCATCAACAGTTCATCTTTACACTACATGCCAAAGATATTCAACAACAAGTCATCTTTGCACTACGGGCCAAAGATATTCATCAACAACTCATCTTTGCACTACAGGCCAAAGATATTCCTCAATAGTTCATATTTGCACTACAGGCCAAATATATTATTATCTCAAAGAAATATATAATCATTTCAGAATTTATATAACCAATAATTATAACCATGTTGATCATTTCACCTTTGCACTTAAGCTAAAGATATTCAATTATAAATTCAATGGTCATGATCATACCAGTCACAATTTAACTTTTCACTACTGGATAAAGAGAACCCTAGTCATGATCATACCAATAATCTACCCATCTTTACACTCAAGTCAAAGAGAAATATCATCATTAGGGTTATAAAAATGTTATATATGATAAAAAAATAATATGATCAACATATAGTTTTAATCTCAAGAGTAATATTCATAAATCAACTATAATTTGGTTAGAAAAAGAAACCAATTTTGTCATGAATAGTAACTTGTGAATAGTAACCCATGAATAGTAACTCGTGAATAGTAACTCGTGAATAGTAACTCGTGAATAGTAACTTATGAATAGTAACTCGTAAATACTAACTCATGAAGAATAACTCGTGAATAGTAACTCATGAATAGTAACTCGTAAATAGTAACTAGTGAATAGTAACTCGTGAATAGTAACCCCGACATGAAAAGTTTCAAATTTGATAAAAAGTTCAGATCAATACTTCGACATAATGATATTGAAGAAAATAATATCATTTAAGAAGAAATAACATCCCTTACAATCCCTTACAATCCCTTACTATCCCTTACTATCCCTCACCTCAAAAGAGCAGTACTCCTGACTGGAATAACGCTGAACGAACTTGCACCGTATAGCAACACTCAAGATATCAAAATACTCACAAGAATACACTCGATAATATAGAGAGAGAAATAGAGAGAAAACTTCAGTTTCTGGTGTGATTTTCAATTCTAACCTAAGCACCCTATTTATAGAAAAATGCTTAGAACACCAAAGCAGAAAATTTAATAAAATAATAATATATTTATATAATTGTCAAGCCCACCTCTTGAATCTGAATTTCAGCAATTCACACATGTTAACCTTCTAGAAAAAGTAAGAAAAAACATTTTTCTCAAAATAATTAACTTAAACTCCCAAAAATCAATTATTTCGGAACTTTAGAACTTCAATAATTCATAATAAATAGTCCTTTGATCAGAAAATTCGAATCTCGCGAGTTTTTATAGGAAATTCAATTCTCTACAACTTTGCAGAAGAAATTTTTTCCAAATTCCAAACAGAAATTAACCGAAATCCACAAACGGGCGATTTTACAGTCAATAATAAATTTCGGTCAAGAATTGTGTCCACCAACACACAAAACATGTGTTAATCATTTAATGCCACAAAAATACTCTTCCTCCTCATATACTCATATATCCCACATTCATTGTAAAAATATCATCATCAATATATTATTAAAATAATATATTTAAATGAATTATTTTATCAGAAAAAGATAAAATATTAATTTTCAACAATTATCACATTAAAAAATTTTCTCCATCTATATCCACATAAAATCAATATTTTTCTCATCATATAAATCAATAATTAATTATTCACAAATAATATTACAGAACCACAGTACTGGCAACCAGGCCGTTCCCAGGAAAGAGGGGGCTTTCCAATAAGGATCTCTTCCTTACTAGCGCACAATTAGATGACCAAACCTCTCCTTAGACAGAACTTTCTAGACATTGCCAATAATATTATCTAATAATATTATTCAGATAATATGAATTATTGCTCCGATAATAGAAAATACTGTGTAGTGACAATTATTAAAACAACAGTAATATAAAATATCAACGCAGCAATTATTGAATCAATAAAATAAAATACTGAACAGTAATTACTGTAACAATTATTGAGTAATGCCTTCTTACGTAAAAATCAATAATTAGTGCAATACCGTGTGCTACTGTGCAACAACGCGTATTACTGTGTTTTAACCACCGGGTATTCCAACAGTGTTAACGGTAACAACTACGCCGTTAATTATAAACAACTTACTCTTGTCGTTTTCTTCATCCAATCGCTTTCCATTATGGGGCCCACAAAAGACTGCGCCGTCGTACGAATATTCTCCGACAGTAAGAATATTCCACGACCAAGCGAATATTCCCCGACAACAATGAATATTTTATAACCACTTGTGTATTTCGAAAAAAATTCATATATCACCCTTAACTTTAACATTTATCAATTTAACCATTTACTAAATAGTAATTATAAGAAAAATTGAATACTTTTATTTCATAAAATTCGGGGTCTTACAATCTCCCCTCCTTATGAAATTTCGTCCTCGAAATTTACGTACCTGGTATTTCAAAGAGTTGAGAATACCTTGCTTTCATTTCAGATTCCATCTTTCCTGTCATCATAATTTCTTCATTGCTCATTTCCTGTATTTCAGATATCATTCAAGAATACAGCTTCAAAACAAAGGTTAATTGAACAAATTAACATATCACATAATATCCCGATATTATGACTGACCACCAAATAAGCTTAGGTAGGACACACTAGCGAAGAATTTACTCGTCTCTCTCCTCCTAGTCCTATTCCCCGATCTCCGCCAGAGATCATATCCCTAAGCTCTGATACCAAATGTGACGACCCCAAAATAGGTCCATTCCATCCAACCTATTCTGAGTCGTCAAATACATGGTACAGAAAACAACTACAACTTTATTACAACAATTGTCGTGCAAAATACAACAACACATACACTGTGAGTTTGGATACAAATATATACCAAATGTGACTCATGTTCCAACCGTGGACATCACCTCACAATGACACCTTACATAAAGGTATAGTCAAAAACTGTTTTAGAAATTAGAATCTTTGGGAAGTGCTCAAGGAAACCTTCGTACATGGGAGGCCATGCGTCTAGGTTATGATAGATATCATATGGCCACAGAATTATTCTTGGTTGACCCAATAGACCCCAAAGAAAAACGAGAAGATTACTATCATATTCTTCCCAATGGTGAGTCTTCTCTTGACATATCATTATCTCTACTGTCTCTAATTGAGAATTATACTACAAACAAATACCAAGATTATATAGGTAGTACTCGTATATATACTCAGCAAGTGGATGAGCACATCCCTGTCTTATGATGACACGAGGTTGTATATCGTTAGACATCTTGTATGATAGTGGCAAATCACCCTTCCAACGTTGGGTACACCTTACCCTATTGGATTCACCAAATAAAACTACTAAATGAACTTTTCTATACTGCTTCGGGAGAACATCCACAGCTAGAGACCACCGTTCTATTTCCCCGTTACCCTCGCTCGACCCAGCTACACTCTTATTACCTGAAAGGAATTGTGAAGCAAAAGGGTGAGCACAACTAGCTCAGTAAAGAATATCTTGACTAAAGATAATTAAATTATCAATAGTCTTCAACAGTAATAAATCAGAGATTTAGAACATATGGTAGATGATAAAACTTTTCAACCATAGTTGCAGCGGAACGAGCAATCCATTAGAAGAGTCACATAGACCATAAAGTCTATTATCTTCTCCATGTTAAAAGTCCACCAACAATGTTTTATCCCTGTAACATCAATAAACAGTTCCTTTCCACAATCATATAAATAATTCATAATCATAATTGTGATTCTAAATTTCGCATCCAAGACGAAGATAATTTTCATCACCTGTTTTTACCTGAAACATCAAATATCATGGTTATACCAAATCACAGTTCCTGTTCATAATCATACTAATAAATTCATCTTTGCATCACGGGCCAAAGATATTCATCAACAGTTCATCTTTACACTACATGCCAAAGATATTCAACAACAAGTCATCTTTGCACTACGGGCCAAAGATATTCATCAACAACTCATCTTTGCACTGCAGGCCAAAGATATTCCTCAATAGTTCATATTTGCACTACAGGCCAAATATATTATTATCTCAAAGAAATATATAATCATTTCAGAATTTATATAACCAATAATTATAACCATGTTGATCATTTCACCTTTGCACTTAAGCTAAAGATATTCAATTATAAATTCAATGGTCATGATCATACCAGTCACAATTCAACTTTTCACTACTGGATAAAGAGAACCCTAGTCATGATCATACCAATAATCTACCCATCTTTACACTCAAGTCAAAGAGAAATATCATCATTAGGGTTATAAAAATGTTATATATGATAAAAAAATAATATGATCAACATATAGTTTTAATCTCAAGAGTAATATTCATAAATCAACTATAATTTGGTTAGAAAAAGAAACCAATTTTGTCATGAATAGTAACTTGTGAATAGTAACCCATGAATAGTAACTCGTGAATAGTAACTCGTGAATAGTAACTTATGAATAGTAACTCGTAAATACTAACTCATGAAGAATAACTCGTGAATAGTAACTCATGAATAGTAACTCGTGAATAGTAACTAGTGAATAGTAACTCGTGAATAGTAACTCGTGAATAGTAACCCCGACATGAAAAGTTCCAAATTTGATAAAAAGTTCAGATCAATACTTCGGCATAATGATATTGAAGAAAATAATATCATTTAAGAAGAAATAACATCCCTTACAATCCCTTACAATCCCTTACTATCCCTTACTATCCCTCACCTCAAAAGAGCAGTACTCCTGACTGGAATAACGCTGAACGAACTTGCACCGTATAGCAACACTCAAGATATCAAAATACTCACAAGAATACACTCGATAATATAGAGAGAGAAATAGAGAGAAAACTTCAGTTTCTGGTGTGATTTTCAATTCTAACCTAAGCACCCTATTTATAGAAAAATGCTTAGAACACCAAAGCAGAAAATTTAATAAAATAATAATATATTTATATAATTGTCAAGCCCACCTCTTGAATCTGAATTTCAGCAATTCACACATGCTAACCTTCTAGAAAAAGTAAGAAAAAACATTTTTCTCAAAATAATTAAATTAAACTCCCAAAAATCAATTATTTCGGAACTTTAGAACTTCAATAATTCATAATAAATAGTCCTTTGATCAGCAAATTCGAATCTCGCGAGTTTTTATAGGAAATTCAATTCTCTACAACTTTGCAGAAGAAATTTTTTCCAAATTCCAAACAGAAATTAACCGAAATCCACAAACGGGCGATTTTACAGTCAATAATAAATTTTCGGTCAAGAATTGTGTCCACCAACACACAAAACATGTGTTAATCATTTAATGCCACAAAAATACTCTTCCTCCTCATATACTCATATATCCCACATTCATTGTAAAAATATCATCATCAATATATTATTAAAATAATATATTTAAATGAATTATTTTATCAGAAAAAGATAAAATATTAATTTTCAACAATTGTCACATTAAAAAATTTTCTCCATCTATATCCACATAAAATCAATATTTTTCTCATCATATAAATCAATAATTAATTATTCACAAATAATATTACAGAAGCACAGTACTGGCAACCAGGCCGTTCCCAGGAAAGAGGGGGCTTTCCAATAAGGATCTCTTCCTTACTGGCGCACAATTAGATGACCAAACCTCTCCTTAGACAGAACTTTCTAGACATTGCCAATAATATTATCTAATAATATTATTCAGATAATATGAATTATTGCTCCGATAATAGAAAATACTGTGTAGTGACAATTATTAAAACAACAGTAATATAAAATATCAACGCAGCAATTATTGAATCAATAAAATAAAATACTGAACAGTAATTACTGTAACAATTATTGAGTAATGCCTTCTTACGTAAAAATCAATAATTAGTGCAATACCGTGTGCTACTGTGCAACAACGCGTATTACTGTGTTTTAACCACCGGGTATTCCAACAGTGTTAACGGTAACAACTACGCCGTTAATTATAAACAACTTACTCTTGTCGTTTTCTTCATCCAATCGCTTTCCATTATGGGGCCCACAAAAGACTGTGCCGTCGTACGAATATTCTCCGACAGTAAGAATATTCCACGACCAAGCGAATATTCTCCGACAACAATGAATATTTTATAACCACTTGTGTATTTCGAAAAAAATTTATATATCACCCTTAACTTTAACATTTATCAATTTAACCATTTACTAAATAGTAATTATAAAAAAAATTGAATACTTTTATTTTATAAAATTCGGGGTCTTACATGAACCACACATATAGCATGACTGAACTCCCAGTGAACACTCCTGTCGGATAAGTGCAGCAGTAGAATGCCGACCGCAGGGTCTCTGCTACAATCATAGGTACAATGGTACGACCCTCCTTGAGAGCTCTCACAACCATGACAACGCCTATATCTATCTCATCCATATACCACGGCATATACACATATGAAAATACACATAGAATCAGTACGTCAACTCTGGCCAAACACCAATGATCCTCTGATGCGGTGAAATCCCCAGAATGTCGTGAATAGCTATCCTTCGAGCCAAATTTGTCGTACAGAAAATGCTGGGATATCACGTGGCCAGATGTTAACTCATCTTGTACCACTCTGCGCCTCAATCCTGTGAGAGTCATGAATCGTCTGGTCATGTCTCCCAAAGCCAGATGAACGCAAGGTCTGTCTAAAGACAGCATCGTCAAACGTGCATACTCCTCCAGAGTAGGAGTCAACTCATGGGTGCGAATCAGAATACCTGCCTATCCGGTAGCCAATGCTCTATCATCCCGTCCATAAATCCTGCGGGAACCTGAAAAGTCAAAAAGGTCACGGTATGTTGCAATAAATGATCTACAGTCACCCTGTCTGGTGGTGACATGCTATCATACCATGATCTCATACCCGATGCCACCACTGACGGTGGGGTATGATCTATACGGCTAACTGTCAAAGAAAACATTTGTGCGGGCCGTGTCATAAGACCATCCAGGGGTCAATGCTGAATATCTCTGGACATACATACATATGCATAACATGATACATGCATAACAGATAATAGATGACAATATGATATAGGGAATAGAAAAAAACAGTGCATACATTGTTAAGTATGTCATCATCTAATACATCATCTCTGTACAGCTACAAATACAGGGAAATGGGGCACAGACGCCCTACTACTGACAGAGGCCTATCAAAAGATATAGCGAGAATGGGGCACAGCCACCCAATATCTAACAGATGCCTATCAAAAGATATAGCGAGAATGGGGCTTTCTTTTCATCCATTGGTATTCGCCCGAACACAGGGTTTACTATACCGATGATTTAAGTCTTTGCATACCATATTCGGCAATACCGTATAGAGGTCCGATGCCATCAGCGTAAGGTTGTCACCCCAATCTTTTCACAAAAAGAGGTCTTCGGTGGGGGTTACAACGCATGCTCATCCGTTGACACACAAATCAGCGAAGGTCAAGCAGCCTTGACGTTATTTCAGCCGATGGCAAGTAAACCCATCGAAGCATGGAAAGTTGTTTAATCATTGCGTACGTTTATATTCATCACTCCCCAGTGGATCCCTGACGGGTGAAGTCACGGCAGGGGGTTACAACGCATGCTCATCCGTTGACACATATATCAACAAAGGTCAAGCAGCCTTGACATTAGTACAACCGATAGCGATTTAAACCTATCAGAGCTCTGAAGCTATTCGAGGTTTTCATACCCGATAGCTCGTATTCCCCAGCGGATCCCCGGCGGGGGTCACAACGCAATGTTTCGGTGATCTAAACGACATCGGAGGTCAAGCAACCTTGACAGTATATCCCACAGGATTTTTTAGTCGTTGATTCACATATAGGTGAAATACACAGAAACGAAGGTCGGGCATCCCTGACAGCATTTGCTGTTGGCAGTAAATCCAACAGAATCGTGACATGTCCTGACGATACAAACTAGGAGATTTTCATCAAGAAGGATTGATGATAGAATATGGTATACACATCCTCAAGCAGATCAAGCTTCATCCCCATAGATCTCTCACACATAAGAGGTACATCTTCGGGATCAAGTCATAATCAAAGACACAGGATTTTGGTGATAACTCCAATATCAATATCCTAACAGATTCGGATTACACATCAAATCTGGTCATCGTTACCAATCCCCAGTTGAAGCAATAGGGAGCCAGCAATCATCCCTAGCGTGTTGGGCTACAACCCCGTACACATGCATCGTACATTTGCATCATGTTGCTATCCATAGTACCATGTTCGTCTTGTTACGTTTCAAGTGTCTAAGATTCTTTATCCTACCCATGCATCGCCATGCATGAGTAAGATAAAGAGGAACATCTGTAGACACTCAAAATTTTCTGTACACCTGTCACTAACATTACAGGAGAGCAGATTTGTCTTTTAAGAGGGAACCCTAAAAGACGATCCATATCCATGCCGGATACTACCGAAAGTTCAGCATTAACCCCGGATTGCAATCTGGGAGTAACAATTTCAATCTCGGAGATAACCTTGAGGCATGCAGATCAATACCGGAACACACACCAGAGAAGACTGATTAATCTCGAAGATAGCCCCGAGGTATCCAGTCTTAGTCCCAACCATGGGAATAGCCACCAACCTTGGTGATAACCCTAAGAAATGCAATTTCGGCAATAACCCCGGAAATGCTTGTTACAAATACAACCAGCTTCAATCTCGGCGCTCACAACGAGATACACTGTACCAGCCCGACGATAACATCGGGAAGACAGGCACACCTCAAAGATGACAATGAGGACTTTCAACAAATTACAGCAGTCCAATCTCAGCGAAGCTGAGCAACGTCTGCTTTATTAGCCCAATACGGCGATAACACCGGTGAGGGGCAACATCATCATCTGACCAAAACGATGCCATGCCACGTCATCTCAACGTCTCTACACAACAGTGCCCCACAAGACTAACCAATCCCGAGTGACTATTGTGCGGGGTAACAGATGAAAGTTGAAGCTTGAAGACCGGAGGGCACCGTCCCATCTTCAATGACTTCGCACAAACTCTAATCACATGCCATCGTATAACTCTCGACAACGGCGGTCCAAAATAGGTCCTGTATACCTCAAACGGATGCCCGGATTGCACTTCTGACAGTTCGAGTGGACATTACAATGCCTGAGTGCACGTACTTCGAGACGACCCGACTTGAAAAACACGGCCCAACCCGGGTTACCTCTGGTCTACCTGCGGCCCAGCAACAGGTACATATGCGGCTCCACCCTCTATAAATAGAGGGCTTGGGTGGCCATTTTGTAAGAGAAAATGGCGAGGAAGCCTTGCCCAATTTGCTCTGTACTCACCCCAAACTGAGTACTTTCTCATTTTAAACACTTGTGAGCTCACATATAGCTTATTTTATACCTACAAAAGCCAGTGTTTACCCACTTTAAAGATATTGAAGTCTTCTTTGGCAGCCCACTGTAAGCCTTCTTTCACACTTTAAAGTTTTTCTCTTCATCTTTGCACACACCCTTCTACACGTTGAGAGTCGTGTTGCATACTTTTGCTCAGACTTTGGTCCGTGATTTATTTTTAGTTTGTATATACATATATATATATATATATATATATATATACATATATGGACCAACATTATCGAGTTATGCCTCAATTGAGCCTAGACTTCGGTCTGGAGCGTTTAATTACTTTTGTATATATATATATATATATATATATATATATATATATATATATATATATATATATATATATATATATATATATACATTTATATATATGAACTGCGTGTCGAACTCTGTTCGATGAGCCTAGACTTATGTCTGGTGCATTTAATGGCTTTCTTATATATATAATTATATATATGAACTGCTATCAAACTCTGTTTGGTGAGCCTGGATTTCACATCCGGTGCGTTTACTGCTTTAATATATATATATATATATATATATATATATATATATACTTATATATATTAACTGTTGTTGGACTTTGTCCGATGAGCCTGAATTTTATATCTGGTGCGTTTACATGCTTTTATATATATATATATATATATATATATATATATATATATATATATATATTTACATTTCGTCCCACCTGGAGTTTACTTCGTGGTGGTTGACCGTTTTTACAGCTTTCTGTATATTTCGTCCCGCCTGGAGTTTCTTCCGTGGCGGTTGATAGCTTTTACAGCTTTATTTATTTTTTGATCCCCCATGGATGTGCTCCGTGGCTGGTGATCATGTATGTATATATATATATATATATATATATATATATATATATATATATATATTTACGGCTTTTATATATATCTGCTTAATACTTTTATATCTATTGCGGCATCATGTGAGCCTAGGAATCATGTGATCACAAATTCAATCCCCTGAATCTAGATTCGGTTCCCGTGATAAACCTTTTTAGCTGTAAGCAGCTTGTAAATATATCTGTGATGTTTGGATTTCCTCAGATGGTTTTCATACTCACGAGGAATTCAGCACATTTTTGTACATTATTTTCATACGGATGCTTCACATCTGTCAAATAAAATCAATCCAGCCGAATACGGAATAAAATGGGAGTGTAAAAGGTCTCAATTACTATTGAGCATCAGGGTTTGAAAAACCTCTTTTATAAAACATCACTGCCATATCTTGCTTAAAATTGAATTTTTACATAAAATTCAAACTCTGTGTATATAGGTGCGAACGAGGGCTCGCACTACTTCCAAATAACAGCACATTGACCCACACACACACATTCAGATAACAGTTTCTTGAAAAGAGGCGGTTACCGTGGTAACACAGATGTCGGGGGGTGCCTAACATCTTCCCTCCGCATAACCAAGTCCCCGGACCCTAATGAATCTCGGTTTGACCGACCTGTTTAGCAGTGTCACATCACTGGGTCAATGTCCAAACCTTTTCTCGGTTGTGTTGGTAAAACCAGTTAAAAAACTAACTGGCGACTCTTATAGTCCAATCATCGACATTATACATGTCGGACCTTTTTCACTTGTTTTTTCAAACAAATCTCACCTAAAATGAGAACACCAAAAAACAAGTAACGGAAAGGGACAATTAAAAATTCTGACGTCGACAATGAATATTCCTCGACCAATCGAATATTTTATAACAACCTGCATACTTTGTAAAATTTATAAATATTAACCACAACTATAACATTATATCAAAACCACACCATAATATTAAAATGATATTTCGAGAAAAAATAATCTTTATTTATGAAAATTGGGGTCTTACAAACTCCCCTTCTTATGAAATTTTATCCTCAAAATTAGGGTACGTACCTGATATTTTGAAGAGGTGAGGATACCTTGATTTCATTTCAGATTCCAACTCCCAGGTCATTTCCTCAACATCGTGGTTTTTTCACAAAACTTTAACTTGAGGTATAACCTTGGAGCGTAGAATATGTTCCTTCTTATCCAAGATTTTAACAGGTACCTTTTCATACATTAGATCTTCCGCTATTTCGTTAGGTTCTAATTCAATAATGTGGTTCGGGTCTTCCACATATTTACGTAACATGGATATGTGAAAAACGTTATGAACGCGAGACATATTTGGTGGTAAGGCGAGTCTATAGACTACAGTTCCTACTCGGTCAAGAATTTCAAATGGGCCAATGAATCAAGGATTGAGCTTTCCTCTCTTTCCGAATCTTGTAACTCCTTTCCATGGAGCAACACGTAACAACACATGATCACCAACATTGAATTCCACGTCTCTTCGATGAAGATTATCATAACTCTTTTGTCGATCTTGTGAGGTTTTTATACGTTGTCGGATCATTTGGATCTTCTTCGTAGTCATACGTACCAATTCCGGTCCCAACAACGTTGCTTCACCCACCTCGTCCCAACATACTGGAGAACGACACTTGCGTCCAAATAACGCCTCGAATGGAGCCATGTCAATACTTGCTTGATAACTGTTGTTGTAGGAGAATTCCACCAATGGCAAGAACTAGTCCCAACTTCCCTTGAAGTCAATGACACAGAGTCTTAATAGATCCTCAAGAGTTTGAATAGTCCTCTCCGACTGCCCATTCGTTTGAGGATTATATGACGAACTGAATCGTAAGTCTGTGCCCATAGCTTTTTGTAAACTAACCCAAAATCGTGAAGTGAATCTTGGGTCTCGATCAGAAACTATGGATACTGGCATACCATGCAGTCTTACAATCTCATTTATATAAATACGTGCAAGACGTTCAAGTGTATAAGTTTCTCGTATAGGTAAGAAATGGGCAGACTTGGTTAGTCTACCGACAATGACCCAAATTATATCTATGCCTTGAGAAACCTTGGGAAGACCAGCAACGAAATCCATGGTAATGTGCTCCCACTTCCATTCTGGAATTTTAAGTGGTTGCAATGGACCTTTTGGCACTTGATGCTCCGCCTTGACACGTTGACAAGTTAAACACCTTGAGATAAACTCTGAGATCTCTCTCTTCATATTGCTCCACCAAAATGTATGCCAAAGATCACGATACATTTTGGTACTCCCAGGATGGATTCCAAACGGTGTGTTGTACGCCTCCATCATCATTTTATACTTCAAATCAGGGTCGTTAGAAACATAAAGTCTAGAGTTGACTCGAAGTATTCCTTCTTCATTGATTCTTGCTTCTGGAATAGCACCTTCTAGCACTTTCTTTTTCATACGCATCAGCTCCAGGTCTTTAACTTGAGCAGCTTTAACGTTATCGATTAAGGTCTGTTTTACTCGTATATTTTCCATCATCACGTGGGTCCCTGAAGTCTTTATCTCTGTCTCCATCCTTTATAAGTCGTACCAAATGGGTCTTTGCGTTGACAATATCACACTCGTACCCGCATATGATCTTCTACTCAATGCGTCAGCTACTACTTTCGCTTTTCCAGGATGGTATTGAATGGTGTAATCATAATCTTTCACCAGCTCGAGCCAAAATCATTGTCGCATGTTGAGTTCCTTTTTGGTGAAGAAATATTTAAGGCTTTTATGATCCGTGTTGATCTCCACTTTCTCCCCATACAGGTAATGCCTCTAGATTTTTAGTGTGAAAACGACTGCTGCCAACTCTAGATCATGAGTAGGATAATTCATCTCATATTCTTTGAGTTGTCGTGAGGCATATGCTACAACTTTTCCATGTTGCATGAGAACACATCCTAACCCTCTGCCTGAAGCATCGCTGTAGATGACAAATCCCTCCGAACCAGATGGTATTGTCAGAATAGGTGTTAAAATGAGTCTCCTCTTGAGTTCTTGAAAACTCTTCTCACATTCCTTGCTCCAACCGAATTTTGTATCTTTTCGAGTCAACTGAGTTAATGGAGTAGCGATTCGAGAAAATCCTTTCCACGAATCTCCTATAATAATCAGCTAAGCTGAGAAAGCTACGTACTTCGATTACTGACTTAGGTTGCTCCCAGCTTTGTATTGCTTCAATCTTTGCCGGGTCAACAGATATTCCGTGATTTGATATCACGTACCCAAGGAATGCTACTTCCTCAAGCCATAACTCGCATTTTTTTAACTTGGCGTAAAGCTTGTTTTCACGAAGCTTTTGGAGTATCAGCCTCAAGTGTTGCTCATGATCTTCACGGGTTTTGGAGTAAATGAGCATGTCATCAATAAAGACGACCACACAGTGATCCAAATATTCCTTGAATACTCGGTTCATCATATCCATGAAAGCAGCATGAGCATTAGTCAATCCAAAAGACATGACTAGAAATTCGTAATGCCCGTACTGAGTTCTGAAAGCAGTCTTTGGAATGTCATCGATTTTAATCTTTAATTGGTGATATCCGGAACGAAGATCTATCTTTGAAAAGAATTTGGCACCTTGCAACTGGTCAAACAGGTCATCAATGCGTGGCAACGGGTACCTATCTTTGATGGTGACATGATTCAACTCTCGATAATCAATACAAAGTCACATACTTCCATCTTTCTTCTTCACGAATAGAACAAGAGCACCCCAAAGAGACGTACTAGGACGAATGAAACTAATGTCTAACAATTCATGCAGTTGGGTTTTTAACTCCTGAAGTTCAATAGGAGCCATTCGATATGGGGCTTTGGATTTTGTACCGGGTTCAAGGTCGATACAAAATTTGATTTCACGCTCCGGGGGTAGGCCAGAAAGTTCTTCAGGGAATACGTCAGGAAATTTATTAACAATAGAAATATCATTCAAATCTGATGTATTTTTATTTAAATCCGTGGCATGGGCTAAGAAAGCTTGACATCCATTTTTCAATAAACGAATAGCTTTATGGCTTGATATGACAGTGATTGACTTTAGTGGTTTGGTTGCTTGAATTCGCATAATAGGTTGGTTAGGAATATGAAAGCTAACAACTTTACAAAAATAATCAATTTTAGAATGATGAGTAGTTAACCAATCAATTCCTAAAATCACATCGAATGCAGGTATTTTCAAAGAAATAAGATCGACAGCTAGCGTTCGGTTACCGATTTGAATCAAACAAGACTTATAAACAGTGGATGTAATGAAGGTTTCTCCCAACGGAGTTTCAACAGATAAGTAAAAATCTAATTTCTCCGGAGTTAAATTCAAATGTTGAGCGTAAGTAGGAGAAATAAAAGAATGGGTAGAACCAGAATCAAATAAGGTATAGACTTCGCTAGAATTTATGATTAGCATACCCGTGATAACCTCGCTTGGGTTCCTCACTTTCTGGGAGGTCATGACAAACGCTTTTCCTTGAACTACTGGTTTTGACTTGTCTGGGGCGGCATTTGGTGTCACCATCCCAACTGGACTTGGCTTTATTGCATGACAAAATCGAGCTAGGTGACCTTCTTTTCCATAATTGTAACACGTTTTGGACTGCTGCATGTAATTTGGACTGATGTATCCCTCCCCTCCGCGTTTGAAGCATATGATATGTGGTCGTTCTCCTTCCTTAATAACTGTTGCTGGTGATGACGTCTTTTCATCATTGTTGAATCTCCTCTTCTTAAAATTTTCACTTTTATTAACTTGGCCATGATTACCACCGAAGTGGTTACCATTTCTGGCATGTTGATTCCCTTCACGTTTGTTGTCACCGCTTCGATGACTGCTACCACTAGTATTATCATTTTGTCGGCTACTCTCTCTTAGTTGGGCTGACTCATTATCGCGCTCTAATAACTGAGCCCTATTCACAACATCTAAATACAAGAAAAGTTTGTGAGAAATTAGGTATTGACGTATCTCGGGTTTCAAACCTCTTAGAAACATCCGCGTCATTCTCTCCTCATTATCAACCAAGTGGGACGTAAACCGGGACAACTCGACAAACTTCGCCTCGTACTATGACATGGTCATATTGTTTTGTTTCAGCTTGATAAATTCCACCTCCTTCATGTGACGAATACTTTTAGAAAAGTATTTGTCGTTGAACAGTTCTTAGAACTTCTCCCAAGACATCTTCAGTGCGACATGTTGAGTACGCTTTACAGATTTCCACCAGTAATCTGCCTCTCCTCGCAACATGAAGATGACAAAGAGAACCTTTTGCTCCTCGGAACATCCCAAGACATCAAATATCTTGGTGATCTGCTTTATCCACGTCTCCGGCTTAAGTGGTTTTGGCTCTCCCAAAAACTCTGGTGGTCCTAACTCCTTGAACTGCTTAGCGGTGACCGTTCGAGAGTTGTCAGTGTTTTTACCTACATTTTGAACAGGAATCTCTCTTGCCTGATGTTGCACGAATTGCAGAAAGGTCCTAAACATTATGTCGTTCGCCATTTGGTCAGTGTTGTTATTCACTTGAGGATTATTTCCTTCATGATGCACATTATCTTGGGTATTAATCAGTAGTGACTCAACGGTCTCATGTGCTCCATTGCTTAACTCACCATTTTCGGATGTCATTTTCAAACACTGCCACAAGACAAGGGGTAATTGACATATCACATATAATTCCTATATTCTGATCGACCAATTAAATAACAATTAAACTTAGATAGGTCATACTAATGAAGGATTTCTCCGTCTCTCCCCCTTAGTTCTGGTCTCACATCTTAGCCAGGGATCATATCCCTAAGCTTTGATACCAATTGTGACGCCCCCAAAATAGGTATACATCACCCATCTTGAGTCGCCAAAAATATGGTACTGAATACAAATACAAATTTAATTATACAACATGAGCTGAGAGTTTTAACAGGAATATTGTTTTCTAGACAGTATCCAAACTCAAATTCAATCCTCATTACATTTATTATCATACTAAATACTGAGGACTGCTAAAATAACCATCTCGGACCGTGTCTCCATTCCCCGACTACTCTCAGCTACGTTCTTATTTCCTGAGGAGAAAAACGAAAGCAAAAGAGTGAGCTCAACTAGCCCAGTAAGAAATATTATGGCTAAGATAATGCAGAATAAATTATCGTTAACCTTCAACAGTGTTAAACTGATAAAATACAATAGACATCAAGTTTAACTGTAGTGGAACAAGCAATCCATTAGAAGAGTCAAGTAGAGCATGATATCTACTATCTTCTATGATTTAAAAAGTTTATCATCAATTTTATCGCTGAGACTCAACTTAATAAATAGTCCACATCATCGAATCATCCCTGCACTATGAGCCAAGGATATTTATTAGTATCACAGCCACGAATTATCCATGCACTACGGGCCAAGGATATTCGTGTTTTCACCAACGGTCATGATCATGCCAACAACTGTCTATTAATGCACTACGGGCCAATGAGAACTTTTACCACATCATTTGTAATATTACGGTCATGATTATACCGAATAATCCCTAGTCATAATCTTACCAGTCCATTTATACACTACGGGCCAAAGATGACTTTCATAACCATATAAGCATGAGGATGATGACAATGATATAAGAATTCAATTAAAAGAAAGTAAATGATAAATTTTTAAAGATTTATAATTCAATTTATCCAGAATTCAATAATGACTAAATTGTCAACATGATACTACTTTGTGGAGTAAAATTCAAGAATAATATTGTATCAAAATGATTTGGACCGAAAAGAATTCAATTTTTGTCAAAAATAGTACCTTAGGTGAATAGTACCCCGAGAATAGTATTTCGTTAATAGTACCCTGTGAATAGTATTCTGGCATGAAAAGGTTAAAAATTATCAAGAATGCTCAGAATAATGTTTTCATGAAAAGATACTAGATGAAACGCAAAATTCAAGAATATTTTACTAATTTCATGGAGTATAGAAGCTAAAACTTAACAAAATGAGTGTAGAATTCGAAATCTGAAACGAAATAATATTACTCACATACTACAGAGTATGAAAAAAAATATTATTTTTTACGAATATTGAACAAAAATAATATCCCTTACCTTAAAGAGAAAGTATTCCGACTGATATAGCGGAGATATTCTTGAAAAAAACTTTCACTGTTTTTTAGGCTCAAAGCTTCTTAAAACTCTAAAGAAATACGCTCAATATTATAAAAGAAGAATTCTCTGATTCTGGTATGATTTTTAATTCTAAACTAAGCAACCTATTTATAGGAGAATGGAAAGGATACTATTTGAATTTAGAAATCACAGACTGCACAGTAACTGAATCACGAGCATTACCGGCGAAAGAATTTTTTTTCTAAATTTACTATGCAAATATTATGCAAACACTATGCAAACACTATACATAATAAAATATAATATATTCTATTTTTCATAAAAAATAAAACGTGTAAAATATATATATAACATTTGCCTTACGGCAAATGCATCACTACAAAATCACACACCCACACAATTTTTCAAACACACACATGTTTATATATATATATATATATATATATATATATATATATATATACATTCCCTTTCAAGCACATCACACTCACACACAAATATTTTATATATATATACTGATTCATCTTCTACCGATTATTTTAAAAAATAGGTAAATGGGGGTCCATAAAATAAGCTAAAATTACCACAAATACTTCATAAAAATCACCTCAATATTTTTAACAATATTTATCATCATTATTATAATTCGCAATATTTAACAACCAGATCGTTCCCAGGAAAGATGAGACTTTTCGATAAGGATTTCTCCCTATTGGCGCGCAATTAGGTGACCAAACCTCTCCTCGACAGAACTTTCTAGACATCGTCAATATTTTAAATAATAATATGAATAACTTTGTCGTCTTAGTTATTGATTTAATAATATATAAAATATTGACAATAATTGAATCAAATAACGTGAGATACTATGCAACAATTACTGTAGCAATAATTGAATAAAACTGAGTGGCTTCTCACGTCAGCATAAATAATCAATACCGTGTGCTACTATGCAAGCACGCGTATTACTGTACTTTTATCACTGGGTATTTCAACAGTTAACGGTAAAACTTCTGCTGCTATTTTCATAAAAAGATATTTCTGTCGTTTTCTAACTCCGACAATAATTTCGTTGTGGGGTCCACCAATAATTGTGCCGTCGTACGAATATTTCTTGTTAAAACGAATATTCTCTGACCAATCGAATATTTTATAACAACTTGCATACTTTGCAAAATTTATAAATATTACCCACAATTATAACATTATATCAAAACCACATCATAATATTAAAAATGATATTTCGAGAAAAATTAATCTTTATTTATAAAAATTGGGGTCTTACATAATACCTATTCACTCATATGCTCGTAATAATAATAATAATAATAAAAATTATTCATAAAACTATACATATATAATCATATAAAATTCTCAATCCTTACAATATTGCATATTATTGGAATTTTCCCGATCTAGAACTCCATTAATTTGGAGCACTCCTCCATGTTCGACAAACTTGCGGGGAAGCCGAAGCCAAAGAACTAATTTGACGTTATAAAAAACTATTTTTTTCTTCCATACGTTGTGTGGACATGGATATTACTAGAATGCCATTATTTTAATATTATAATAATATATTATATTTTTTAAAAGTGGCCATCTGCACTATTAAAATGCGAATTCTAGAGGGCATTTTTGTCGATTTTATATCCGCACTTTAGTAGTGTTGGCACCCCCAAAAATTAAAGTGCGAACGGAAGATTTATTTCACCGTTAGATCTGCAATTAGACAATTACAATTTGTTTTAAGGATAATCTTAAAGTTTCAATGTTGGCCATAGATTAGCTTTTATATATATATATATATATATATATATATATATATATATATATATATATATATATATATAATTTAACTTTAGTTTCCAATTTTATCATAATAGTAACTTAGTATTCTATAATAATTTTATTCTTTATAATATTCTCTTAATTGATTAATTGTATAATTTTCTCTTTTTGAGTAAAGTTTAAAGAAATTCTAATAGGATTATTAGAATAGTAAGTTAATTTGTGAAATTAAAAAATATATTTTATAATTATTATATATAAAATAAATAAATAATAAAAAGTTATGCTATTTAAAAACTTGACCCTTCACGGCCTCACGGGGCACTTAACTAGTAGACTAGTGCTTTGTAAAGTAGGGGCGGCTTTGGTTTCGTCTAGATAAATTAGCTTTTTTGTTATTCTAGTGAAAGATACTGCACTATCTCGTAGGCGCCTAACCTATGAATTAAAATAGAATTGTGTCATTTTCATTATCAATATTTGTGGATTAAGTCTCGGACCATATCAGATTACTATTTCTTTGGGGCATCCTTAACGTTGAACATCATCCTCACAACTTGTTATGTCATTGTGCTCGGTAAAGTTAAACTTTATATTAGAATTGATCTATAGTTAATATTATCAATTTAAAATTAGTTTTATAATATATTTTGAGCGTCTATCCGAATATCGAATAATTAATATAGTTTCGGTTCATAATTTAATTTTTAATATTTTGCAGTTTAATACTGTGAACGGAATAAATGTCCAAAATATCTCTCTTTTACAAATTCCCGTTCGTAGTATTAAGCTGATGATGCAAATTTTTTTTATGAAAACGGAATGATGTCGTAAGGAGAAGAAATTTCTTTATCCCAAAATCTCTCTCTTCCACCATGACAAATTTGCTCGTATGCTTGAAGTCTTTCATTTTCCTCACAATTTTTCACGTGATGAGTTCATCTACAACAGATTTAACCAAGCAAACAACACAAAGAAAAATGTCCAATAAAAAATGGCGTCGTTAATAAATAATTTCCCTTTGCAGTTTAAGACAAATATTAAAATATATCTATAAACTTTTGACTTTTAATTTTTGACTTTTGACTTTTGAGATTAAGTTTCCAAATATTATAAGTAACGTCGTGGTTCTTTTAATGTAATTTGTTAGCTAACTTCTTGTTAGCAGATGGAAACATGCCTGACTATGACTAAATCAAAGACATCTAAAATAATTACATTTTATTTATTTTATATATATATAATAGTACTTCATCGATCAGTTTCAATATTAAAAATATATCTATAAACTTCTGACTTTTGAGATTAAGTTTCCAAATATTATAATTTTAAAATTGATATAAAATTATTTAAATTTGATATATACAAATAATTACTATTATTATAAACAATGTTAAAAGTATATACTACTAATTATTACCATGTATGTTTACTTTACAGACTTAGGGTTTCATATTAGTTTTGAGTTTTAAGTTTTCACAAATTGATTTTGAAATTTGATGGTAAAATTGTATCTTTAATTTTGAAAAAAATACAGTATTACGTAAAACACTCACGGAGAATAATTTAATTTGCAATTTTTTCAATTTAAATAACAATTAACATCATTTTAGCATAAACCTACTGGTGTAAAATGAAATGGAGAGGTTCTCGAAAAAAGAAAACAAAATCAAATGCCATGAATGTGAAAAATGTATATACCTTATTATTTGAAATATACTTATCAACTTTCGTCTTCAAATGAACCTTGATAATTTTTATTTTTTATTAAATTAGTTACCAGCACAGCATGTGTCATGTGATTAATTGGTCCAGAATCCACATATAGAATGTTGCCATTCACAAAGGGGCCTGCAGTTTATGCAGTCAGTTCTTGTGAATTATCCCAATAACATAAACAAACGAGTGCAGTGGGATTATCTTCAGACCTAAATTAAGCCACAAGCTATATAGAGAAACATAAAAGAAATGAAAAAAAATGGAGAGCACTATCCACATGTGTTTTTGATATTTCTACATGATTATTTATCACATAAAGGTGAAAGACCCAATGTATGCTCATGTGAGAGATAATCATGTGAAAATATCAAAAATATATGAGAAAATTTAGTTCCCGAAAAAAATACATAAAATGTAATTAATGTAGATGTCTTTGATTTAGTCATATATAGTACTACTGATCATGTTTCCATCTGCTAACAAGAAGTTAGCTAACAAATTACATCAAAACAACAAGAAGATAACAAATTACATTAAAACAACCACCACTTAATTACTAGCACACTCTTTTCCCTCACTTTCTCACTGTTATTTGGTTTTAACAAAAAACTTATTTGTACGGTAGTGGTGGAACCTTCACACACGCATGCGTGCAAATTTTGAACCTTTTAACTTATTGGAACTGCTTATAATCACTTCCATTTATCTCCAGATGAGGAGATCCCCAAGGGCAAAACACAACCCTATAATTACTATTTCCGGGGCAAGTAAAAGTACTAGTTGGATCATCCTGAGGATAACTATAGGCATCAGGGCACCTTTCCTTGAAAAACCTTGAGTAACCTGTGGGGCCACATGGTCCATTGGTGCAACAGTATTGTGGAGTCTTGAACGTCGTGCATGGGTTATTACACCCACCCGCAACCCGCATTGGGTTCGGGCATTGCCCGTTGATATCCGCCGTACACAGAAGTTGTTTGCATTTCCCTCCAAGATTAGTGGTGGGGCTGAAATCCATAGGAATATTGAATCCATCTACTAGTGAAATGTCATAAAAATCTAGGTTACCGAATTGGTTCAGGGCATATTCGGCTAGGGTATTCGGTGGGACTCCCCAGCCAGTGCACTGGAGGGACCCACAATCTCCTGTTTGGCAGCGGCCCCTACCGGAACCATCAAAGTTGCAATTGGTTCGACCCCAAATGCGTGCCATTTTGGTGCCAGGAGGTGCATATAACCACCAAGTTTCGCCTCGGTTAAGTCGACGACCACCACCTGGCGAAGCTGCAGCCCACACGGTGTAAGGGCAGTTGTTGCGGATTTCAAAAGTCGCGGCACTGGTGATGGTGAAGAGGCTAGGGAGGAGGAGGAGGAATGGGACAATGGCCAAGTAGCTCATATTGTTTAAGTTGACAACAAATTAATATTTGTATAATTTGAGCTTGGTTTTTTATTGTGAGCAAATGAAGGATTTATATAGGGTAAGGGCGGCTTTTAACTTCACCTAGATAAGCCACTCTTCTGACTTGTCATTATTTTAGTTAAAGAATACCGCCACTATATTGTACTAAAACTAGAGGCGGCCACAATAGCAACTAAAGAGTTTATGGTCTACTTATAAAGTAAAATAGAAATGTGTCATTATTTTCTTGATTTGTGGCCTAACTATCGGATAATATTATATTTTACTATTTTCCCTTAGGGCAGCTTTAATATTAATTAGCTCATAACATGTTTATTTTCAAGTTTTCATCATCATGCCTCACAACTTTAATTGTATATAATGATCCTTATCCAAAACACTCGAGAGCATAATTTTAGGAAATCGATATTTTTATTTTAGTTTTTGATATTTCTACATATAGGACTCACATATAAGCATACGTATCGAATTTTTATTTACTAGTATATGAGACCTACGTGTGAAAAAATTAAAAAGTGATGTGGAAAATTCCCTAATTTCATTAATAATCTTCATAACAAGTAGCATCATTTTAGCACAATCCCATAGGTGTTTGTCAAATGAAAGATTCTCCTAGCTAGGATAGAACGGCTTATTTTCACCTAACGAGTAGGGGTGCTCATCAGTAAAAAACTGAACCGGTACCGATTCGAAATTACCAAAAAAATAAGAACCGGAACTGGTACCGAATTACCGGTTTCGGTACCGGTTCGGTACAAAATCGGTACCGATTTTTTCGGTTCGGTTTTCGGTTATACCGGTAATATATATAATTATTAATAAATAATAATAATTAAATAAATTTTTAAACAGAAAAGCATGCTTTTTTCAGTCTCCCATCAAATTCCACCTCTACATTATTATTTTAAGATCAAAACAGAAAAGCAGTGTTGGAAAAAGACAACAAAGTGGCATGGAAATTATTAGATCAAAACAGAAAAGCAGTGTTGGAAGGAATTCTCATCCATCATATTATTAGATGTGAGTAGAGTCTTTGTTGACCCGAGCAGTGGATTTGTGTTAATATCCAACCCATGGATAAAAATCTTCAGATTTACAGTGCTGCTCCCAACGTTCACAAGCCGGAAGAGAATATAAGCAAAGTGGATTTGTGTTAATTTCGGTTTTTATTCGGTTTTTCGGTTTTTATCGAATTCGAAATTCTCATTACCACTACCGGTACCGAAAAGTATAAAAAAACCGAAAAACCGAAACCGAAAAAATCGAAACCGAAAAAAACCGGTACCGCCGGTACCGGTTTCGACCGGTTCGGTAAAAAAACCGAAAAATCAAATTTTTTGAGCACCTCTATTTACGAGCGAGTTTATGGTCTACTCTATAAAGTAAAATAGAAATGTGTCATTATTTTCTTGATTTGTGGCCTAACTATCGGATAATATTAGGTTTACTATTTTCCCTTAGGGCAGCTTTAATATTAATTAGCTCAGCTCATAACATGTTTATTTTCATGTTTTCATCATCATGCCTCACAACTTTACAATTGTATATAATGATCCTTGTCCAAAACACTTGAGAGCCTAATTTTAGGAAATCGATATTTTCATATCATTTTTTGATATTTCTACACATAGGACTCACATATTAGCTGACGTATCGAATTTTTATTTACTAGTATGTGAGACCTACATGCGAAAATATTAAAAAATAATATGGAAAATTCCCTAATTTCATTAATAATCTTCATAACAAGTAGCATCATTTTAGCACAATCCCATAGGTGTTTGTCAAATGAAAGATTCTCCTAACTAGGATAGGACGGCTAATTTTCACCTTACGAGCGAGTTTATAAACCAAACAAAGTAGCAAAGACCGTCTATCTTGTACTACTCTCTTAATAAATAAAAAAGAATAGAGCAAATGCCATGAAATAATAAATTGCAACGCTTGTTTTGAATAAAACTTGTCCATTTTCTTCTAAAAATGAACCTTTGTTGTGATATATTGATTGCTTAGAAAATATAAACTTTTGACAGCTTATCTATATTATTATCAAAGGAGTTGAAAGAAAATAAACGTTTTTTTTTTCTATAAACCTCTGTGTTGGGCCATGATACTTTTCATAATTGGACTGGACCTAATGGGCTCTTCCTTTGGACTATGTTACTTTTGTCCTGTTGGGTCGAATGATTTGGGCCTAGTTATTTGATTATGTTATTGGGTTATTTCAGTTGGACCCGGTCAGTCTGGATCATCTTTATTGTATTGGGCTAAATCATTGGATCGGTCCATTAAACAAATTGCCACTTAACCCAGCTTTGACCGGTAATCATTACACCAAATAATCGTTGACTGTTATGTCTGCCACCTTTCTGCATGACATTAATGAGGATAGGACTTAGAGGACCGGCGGTGGCAAACAGTGGTAGCAGGTAGAGAAGTGAGCTACATACTTTCGGCTGAGACGACCGGGAGTGGGGGGAGGTGTCAGGAGGTAGTGGGTGGCACGGTAAATCGGGTCTGGAGTACGTATGGGGCAAGAATCACACAAGAAAATAAGGTAAATAAACATTACACCATACACAATCAGATTATTATTCTCTCTCAAACACTAGACATTATATTCCTCCATTGTTAACCTTGTGATCGCCTGTACTGACTCTCACGCCGGAACTATCCCCCGACGGTCAGGCCGTCAAACTTTTGGTGTTGACTTGTTGAACTGTGCAGAATCAGAACGTCTTACATGATTAGGACGTGGGAGAAGATATTGGCGTTAACATTGGCGCTAGAAGGAGGGCTGAGTTCTAGTGTCCTGAGTATTTTTTAATCACAAACTGTGTTTGTTCTACGTCAGTGTTCATGGGGAAGAATAGAGCACCTACACACTAAGGGCAGCCGATGACTGTCAGTGAATCAGCACCACGAGTATCTGTCAAGGATCGTTTGGGACCGGCAGTGTAAGACCCCAACTTTTATAAATAAAGATGAATTTTCTATAAATATCATTTTTGAATATTATGAAGTTAATTTGATATAATGTTATAGTTGTGGGTAATATTTATAAATTTTGCAAAGTAAGCAAGTTGTTATAAAATATTCGTTTGGTCGGGGAATATTCTTTTTATCGGGGAATATTCGTACGACGACACAATCATTGGTGGACCCCACAACGGAATTATTGTCGGATTGAGAAAACGATAAAAATATTTTATTAAAAATAACGGCTGAGGTGTTACCGTTAAAACTGTTGAACTACCCGGTAGTAAAAGTACAGTAATACGCGTGGTTGCATAGTAGCACACGGTATTGATTATTGATGCTTACGTGAGAAGTCACTCAGCTATACTCAATTATTGCTACAGTAATTACTGCATCATATCTCTTAAATTATTGTCATAGTATGATCTGTATAATATGTTATATTATTAAATCAATAATTGAGACGTTGTGGTAAATTTGGTTATTTTTATGGGGGGGCCATATGTCATCATCTAAGAGTCTCTTCGTCAATAGTATTTACCATCGTCAATAGTAATTACCGTCGTCAATAGTATTTACCGTCGTCAATAGTAATTACCGTCGTCAATAGTATTTACCTTGGTCAATAGTAATTACCTTCGTCAATAGTATTTACCTTGGTCAATAGTAATTACCTTCGTCAATAGTATTTACCTTGGTCAATAGTAATTACCTTCGTCAATAGTAGTTGTCCCTTCAATATTACCAAGAGTCATTTGACCCTTCGTTAAGACCAAGAGTCATTTGACCCTTCGTTAAGACCAAGAGCCACCCTCAGTTTTCTATAAATAGAGGCGTAGGGCTTCATTATTTTTCACGAATTCATTCAAGCTATAGAGAGAGAAAGTATAGAGAGAATAAGAGAGAGAGAATAAAAGTATTTTGCTACTTCACTTTTCTAATATCTAGTTCTTTTAAGGTAGGGAATATTATTTTTTTTATATTCATGAAGAGAACTTCTGTTATTCCATTCTTTATTATTCTGTTGGAAAAACCAGTATACGCGGTCTACCCTATACTTGGTGACATTCTTCTATTATTCTGTTGGAACATCCTGTCTGTGTGTTTACACCGGACCTGGTTCCATTTTTATTATTATTCTGTTGGAACATCCTGTCTGTGTGTTTTACACCGGACCTGGTTCCGTTTTTATTATTATTTTGTTGGAACATCCTGTCTGTGTGTTTTACCGTCTTTGTTATTATTCTGTTGGAACATCCTGTCTGTGTATTTTACACCGGACCTGGTTCCATTATTTATTATTCTGTCGAAATATCCTGTCTGTGCGTTTACGCCGGACCTGGTTCCATTATTATTATTCTGTTAAGAATAACCTGTCTGTGCGGTCTATCGCATGCATGGTGATTTCTTTTATTGTTCCATTCTTTATTATACTCAGTTGATTAAAACTTTGACTTCTATACTCCATGAAATTAGTGAAATATCCTTGACATTTGCGCTTCATCTAGTATCTATTCATGAAAATATTCTCCTGATCAGTCTTGAAGTTTACTCCACAAAGCAGTATCATGTTGACAATTTGGACGTTATTAATTCCTGGATAAATTAATTCTTGAACTTGTTTTATTAAATTCTTATATCATTGTCATCATCCTCATGTTTATATTCTGTTGAAAGTCATCTGTGGCCTGTACTGCATAGATGGAGTTGGTATGATTATGACCAGGGATTATTCGGTGTAATCATGACCGTAATGTTACAAATGATGTGGTAAAAATCCTCATTGGCCGTAGTGCATTGATGGACAGTTGTTGGCATGATCATGACCATTAATGAATACATGAATATCCTTGGCCGTAGTGCAGGGGTAATTCGATGATGTGGATTATTTTATTAAGCTGAGTCACAGCGATCATAGTGTTGAAAAACCTTTTAAATCATAAAAGATAGTAGAGTTTATTTTTTACTTGACTCTTTTAATGGATTGCTTGTTCCGCTACAGTTAAACTTGATGTCTATTATATTTTATCAGTTTAACATTGTTGAAGGCTAATGATAATTTATTCTGCATTATCTTAGTCATAATATTTCTTACTGGGCTAGTTGAGCTCACCCTTTCTTTCGCTGTTCTCTTCAGGAAATGAGAACGTAGCTGGGGCAAGTCGGGGAACGGAGTGATGGTTCGAATGATATTATTAGTTAGTAGTCCTCACTATTCTATGTAATAGTGTGTTAATAAATGTAATGAGGACTCCTTTTGAGTATGAATACTCTCTAGAAGATAATATTTGTATTCAAACTCACAGTTTATGTTTTGTCGTATTGTACACGACAGTTGTATTAGTAAGTTTTATTTGTATTCTGTACTTTGTATCTGACGACCCAAGATGGGTGATGAATACCTAATTTTGGGGGTGTCACAGTTGGTATCAGAGCTTAGGGATATGATCCCTGGCTAAGATGTGAGAATAGAATTAGGAGGGGAGAGACGGGGAATTCCTTCGCTAGTATGACCTACCTAAGTTTTTTTGCATGGTATTTAATTGGTCGGTCATAATATAAGGATAATATATGACATATCAATTAACTTTTATTTTGTGACAGTATCTGAAAATGGCATCTGAGAATGTTGAGAATAGCAATGGAGCACAGGCGATTATTGATTCACCACATATCAATAATCAGGATAATGTTCATCAGGAAGGTGACAATCCTCATGCAAACAACAACACTGACCAGATGATGAATGATGGAATGTTCAGAGGTTTTATGCAATTCATGCAACAACAGGTGAAAGCGGCTCATGTCCACAACGTAGGTGGAAATACTGGAAACTCTCAGGCGGTCACCGCTAAACAATTTAAGGAGCTGGGACCACCGGAGTTTAAGGGAGAACCCAAACCACTTGTAGCTGAAACATGGATAAAGCAGATCACCAAGATATTTGATGTCTTGGGTTGCTCCGAGGAGCAAAAGGTTCCCTTTGCCGCCTTTATGTTGCGAGGAGAGGCAGATTACTGGTGGAAATCGATAAAGCGTACTCAACCTGCCGCACTGAAGATGTCTTGGGAGAAGTTCCAAGAGCTTTTTAACGACAAATACTTTCTCGAGAGTATTCGTCACATGAAGGAGGTGGAGTTCATCAAATTGGAGCAGAATAATATGACCGTGTCGCAGTACGAGGCAAAATTTACGGAGTTATTCCGGTTTGCGTCCCACCTGGTGGATAATGAAGAAAGAATGACGCGGATGTTTTTAAGAGGTTTGAAGCCGGAGATACGTCAACATCTTATTTCTCATAAACTGTGTTTGTATTCAGATGTTGTGAATAGGGCTCAGTTGGTGGAGCGCGATAACGAGACAAAGCAACCAAAAGAGAGCAGCCGGCAAAATGATAATACCAGTGAAAACAGTCATCGAAGCGGTGACAACAAGCGTGGAGGGAATCAACATGCCAGAAATGGTAACCACTTCGGTGGTAATCAGGGCCAAAACAATAAGAATGGGCATTTCAAGAAGAGGAGATTCAACAATGATGGAAAGACGTCAGCACCAGCACCCGTTGTTAAGGAAGGAGAACGACCACCTATCATATGTTTCAAATGTGGAGGGGAGGGGCACATCAGTCCAAACTGCGCGATGCCGTCCAAAGTATGTTATAATTGTGGAAGAGAAGGTCATTTAGCCCGATTTTATCGTTTATCGAAGACAAATTCAGCTAGGATGGAGGCACCAAAGGCCGTCCCAGAAAAGTCAAAACCGGTTGTGCAAGGGAGAGCGTTTGTTGTGAACTCCCAGAAAGCAAGGAACCCGAATAAGGTCATCACGAGTAAGCTTATCATAAACTCTAACGAAATCTATACTTTATTTAATACCGGTTCTACCCATTCTTTTATTTCTCCTACTTGCGCTCATCGATTAAATTTGATTCCGTAGAAATTAGACTTTGACTTATCTGTGGAAACTCAGTTGGGAGAAACCTTCATTACCTCCAATGTTTATAAGTCTTGTTTGGTTCAAGTTGGTACCCACACATTACCTGTCGATCTAATTTCATTAAAAATACTTGCATTTGACGTGATTCTAGGGATTGATTGGTTAACTACTCATCATGCAAAAATTGATTGTTTTCGTAAGGTTGTTACCTTTCATATTCCTAATCAACCTATTATGCGAATTCAAGCAACCAAACCATTAAAATCAATCGCTGTTATCTCAAGCCATAAAGCTATTCGTTTATTGAAAAACGGATGTCAAGTTTTCTTAGCTCATGTCACGGATCTAAACAAAAATACGTCAGTTTTGAATGATATTTTTATTGTTAATAAATTCCCTGACGTATTCCCTGAAGAACTTCCTGGCCTACCCCCAGAGCGTGAAATTGAATTTTGTATCGACCTTGAACCCGGTACAAAACTTATTTCCAAAGCCCATATCGAATGGCTCCTATTGAACTTCAGGAGTTAAAGACCCAACTGCAGGAATTGTTAGACATTGGTTTTATTCGTCCTAGTACTTCTCCTTGGGGTGCTCCTGTTCTATTCGTGAAGAAGAAAGATGGAAGTATGCGACTTTGTATTGATTATCGAGAGTTGAATCATGTCACCATTAAAAACAGGTACCCATTGCCACGTATTGATGACCTGTTTGACCAGTTGCAAGGAGCACAATTCTTTTCAAAGATCGATCTTCGTTCTGGATATCATTAGCTGAAGGTTAGAACTGAGGATATTCCAAAGACTGCCTTCAGAACTCGGTATGGGCATTATAAATTCTTAGTTATGTCTTTTGGATTGACTAATGCTCCTGCTGCCTTCATGGATATGATGAACAGGGTATTCAAGGAATATTTGGATCACTTTGTGGTCGTCTTTATCGATGACATTCTTGTTTATTCCAAAAGCCGTGAAGATCATGAGCAACACTTGAGGTTGGTACTCCAAAAGCTTCGTGAATACAAACTTTATGCCAAGTTGAAGAAATACGAGTTCTGGCTGGAGGAGGTAGCATTCCTTGGGCACGTAGTATCAAGTCGTGGAATATCGGTTGACCCGGCAAAGATTGAAGCTATTCAAAGCTGGGAGCAACCTAAATCAGTGACCGAAGTACGTAGCTTTCTTGGTTTAGCTGGTTATTATCGGAGATTCGTGGAAGGATTTTCTCGAATCGCTACTCCATTAACTCAGCTGACTCAGAAAGATATAAAGTTCGATTGGAGCAAAGAATGTGAGCAGAGTTTATAAGAACTCAAGAGGAGACTCATTTCAGCACCTGTTCTAACAATACCATCTGGCTTGGAGGGATTTGTCATCTACAATGATGCTTCGAGCAAAGGGTTGGGATGCGTTCTCATGCAACATGGAAAAGTCATAGCCTATGCATCAAGACAACTCAAGGAATTTGAGAGAAATTATCCTACTCATGATCTAGAGTTGGCAGCTGTTGTCTTTGCACTTAAAATTTGGAGGCATTACTTGTATGGGGAGAAAGTGGAGATCTTTACGGATCATAAAAGCCTCAAATATTTCTTCACTCAAAAGGAACTCAACATGCGACAACGACGTTGGCTTGAACTGTTGAAAGATTATGATCATACCATTCAATACCATCCTGGAAAAGCGAACGTGGTAGCTGACGCATTGAGTAGAAGATCATATGCGGGTACAAGTGCAATATTAACAATGCAAAGGCCCATTTTGTGTGACTTGTAAAGGATGGAGATAGAGTTAAAGACTCCAGGGACCCACGTGATGATGGCGAATATACGAGTTGAACCGACTTTAATCGATAAAGTTAAAGCTGCTCAAGCTACAGACCTGGAGCTGATGCGTATGAGGAAGAAAGTGCAAGAAGGTGCTATGCCGGAAGCAAGAATCGATGAAGAAGGAATACTTCGAGTCAACTCCAGACTTTGTATTCCTAACAACCCTAATTTAAAGTATGAAATCATGATGGAGGCGCACAACACACCGTTTGCAATCCATCCTGGAAGTACCAAAATATATCATGATCTTCGTCATACATTTTGGTGGAGCAATATGAAGAGAGAGATAGCGTTGTTTATCTCAAGGTGTCTAACTTGTCAACGAGTCAAAGCGGAGCATCAAGTACCAAAAGGTCCATTGCAACCACTTGAAATTCCAGAATGGAAGTGGGAGCACATTACCATGGATTTCGTTACCGGTCTTCCTAGGGTTTAGCAAGGTATTGATGCGATTTGGGTCATTATTGATAGATTGACCAAGTCTGCTCATTTCTTACCGATACGAGAAACTTATACACTTGAACGTCTTGCTCGTATGTACATAAACGAGATTGTAAGACTGCATGGTATGCCAGTATCCATAGTTTCTGACCGAGACCCAAGATTCACTTCACAATTTTGGGTTAGTTTATAAAAAGCTATGGGCACGGATTTACGATTTAGTTCAGCATATCATCCTCAGACGGACGGACAATCAGAGAGGACTATTCAAACTCTAGAAGATTTATTAAGACTCTGTGTCTTTGACTTCAAGGGAAGTTGGGACAAGTTCTTACCATTGGTGGAGTTTTCCTACAACAATAGTTATCAATCAAGTATTGGCATGGCTCCATTCGAAGCATTGTATGGAAGAAAATGTCGTTCTCCAGTATGCTGGGATGAGGTGGCCGAAGCAACGTTGTTGGAACCGGAGTTGGTACATATGACTACAGAAAAGATTCAAACGATTCGACACGTATAAAAACCTCACAAGATCGACAAAAGAGTTATGCTGATCTTCATCGAAAGGACGTGGAATTTGATGTAGGAGATCATGTGTTCTTACGTGTTGCTCCATGGAAAGGAGTTATGAGATTTGGAAAGAGAGGAAAGCTCAATCCTCGATTCATCGGTCCATTTTTAATCCTCGATCGAGTAGGAACTGTGGCTTATAGACTCGCTTTACCGCCAAGTATGTCTCGTGTTCATAACGTTTTTCACATATCCATGTTACGCAAATATGTGGAAGACCCGAACCACTTTATTGAGTTAGAACCGGACGAAATAGCGGAGGATTTGACGTATGAAGAAGTTCCTGTTCAAATCTTGGATAAGAAGGAACATATTCTACGGTCCAAGGTTATACCTCAAGTCAAAGTTTTGTGGAGAAACCACGATGTTGAGGAAATGACTTGGGAGTTAGAATCTGAAATGAAATCAAGGTATCCTTACCTCTTCGGCATACCAGGTACGTACCCTAATTTCGAGGACGAAATTTCATAAGAAGGGGAGGTTGTAAGACCCCAACTTTTATAAATAAAGATGAATTTTCTATAAATATCATTTTTGAATATTATGGAGTTAATTTGATATAATGTTATAGTTGTGGGTAATATTTATAAATTTTGCAAAGTAAGCAAGTTGTTATAAAATATTCGTTTGGTCGGAGAATATTCTTTTTGTCGGGGAATATTCGTACGACGGCACAATCATTGGTGGACCCCATAACGGAATTATTGTCGGATTGAGAAAACGACAAAAATATTTTATTAAAAATAACGGCTGAGGTGTTACCGTTAAAACCGTTAAAATTATTGAACTACCCGGTAGTAAAAGTACAGTAATACACGTGGTTGTATAGTAGCACACGGTATTGATTATTGATGCTTACGTGAGAAGTTACTCAGCTATACTCAATTATTGCTACAGTAATTACTGCATCATATCTCTTAAATTATTGTCATAGTATCATCTGTATAATATGTTATATTATTAAATCAATAATTGAGACGTTGTGGTAAGTTTGGTTATTTTTATGGGGGGCCATATGTCATCATCTAAGAGTCTCTTCATCAATAGTATTTACCGTCGTCAATAGTAATTACCGTCGTCAATAGTAATTATCGTCGTCAATAGTATTTACCTTGGTCAATAGTAATTACCTTCGTCAATAGTATTTACCTTGGTCAATAGTAATTACTTTCGTCAATAGTAGTTGTTCCTTCAATATTACCAAGAGTCATTTGACCCTTCGTTAAGACCAAGAGTCATTTGACCCTTCGTTAAGACCAAGAGCCACCCTCAGTTTTCTATAAATAGAGGCCTAGGGCTTCATTATTTTTCACGAATTCATTCAAGCTATAGAGAGAGAAAGTATAGAGAGAATAAGAGAGAGAGAATAAAAGTATTCTGCTACTTCACTTTTCCAATATCCAATTCTTTTAAGGTAGGGAATATTATTTCTTTTATATTCATGAAGAAAACTTCTGTTATTCCATTCTTTATTATTCTGTTGGAATAACCAGTATACGCGGTCTACCCTATATTTGGTGACATTCTTCTATTATTCTGCTGGAACATCCTGTCTGTGTGTTTTACACCGGACCTGGTTCTGTTTTTATTATTATTCTGTTGGAACATCCTGTCTGTGTGTTTTACACCGGACCTGGTTCCGTCTTTGTTATTATTCTGTTGGAACATCCTATCTGTGTATTTTACACCGGACCTGGTTCCATTATTTATTATTCTGTCGGAATATCCTGTCTGTGCGTTTACGCTGGACCTGGTTCCATTATTATTATTCTGTTAAGAATAACCTGTCTGTGCGGTCTATCGCATGCATGGTGATTTCTTTTATTATTCCATTCTTTATTATACTCAGTTGATTAAAACTTTGACTTCTATACTCCATGAAATTAGTGGAATATCCTTGACATTTGCGCTTCATCTAGTAGCTATTCATGAAAATATTCTCCTGATCAGTCTTGAAGTTTACTCCACAAAGCAGTATCATGTTGACAATTTGGACGTTATTAATTCCTGGATAAATTAATTCTTGAACTTGTTTTATTGAATTCTTATATCATTGTCATCATCCTCATGTTTATATTCTATTGAAAGTCATCTGTGGCCTGTAGTGCATAGATGGACTTGGTATGATTATGACCAGGGATTATTCGGTGTAATCATGACCGTAATATTACAAATGATGTGGTAAAAGTCCTCATTGGACGAACTGCATTGATGGACAGTTGTTGGCATGATAATGACCATTAATGAATACATGAATATCCTTGGCCGTAGTGCAGGGGTGATTCGATGATGTGGATTATTTTATTAAGCTGAGTCCCAGCGATCACAGTGTTGAAAAACCTTTTAAATCATAAAAGATAGTAGAGTTTATTTTCTACTTGACTCTTTTAATGGATTGCTTGTTCCGCTACAGTTAAACTTGATGTCTATTATATTTTATCAGTTTAACATTATTGAAGGCTAATGATAATTTATTCTGCATTATCTTAGTCATAATATTTCTTACTGGGCTAGTTGAGCTCACCCTTTCTTTCACTGTTCTCTTCAGGAAATGAGAACGTAGCTGGGGCAAGTCGGGGAACGGAGTGATGGTTCGAATGATAGTATTAGTTAGTAGTCCTCACTATTCTATGTAATAGTGTGTTAATAAATGTAATAAGGACTCCTTTTGAGTATGGATACTCTCTAGAAGATAATATTTGTATTCAAACTCACAGTTTATGTTTTGTCGTATTGTACACGACAGTTGTATTAGTAAGTTGTATTTATATTCTGTACTTTGTATCTGACGACCCAAGATGGGTGATGTATACCTAATTTTGGGGGTGTCACAGGCAGTAAGTATTCATGCCAGCACAGCGTCCAAACGTTCACATGAAGATTCTCGCTCGAGGGCTGTGAGCAACGTTAAGTGAAAGCTAGTTTTCACGGCAGAGAAAGGGTCTGGCCATGGTCGGAAACGAGTAGAAGGCACCTCGCCTAGAACTCGATACCGAGATGACCAAGATGAAATGGCCTCCCGACTGGCTAAGATGGCAGACGAAGCAGATAGGGCCATGGAGGTACTTATAAAGCAACAACAGGATATAGCTAAGCAGATGTCCCGAATGGCAGAGTTGAGGGACGAGGCGTCCAGTTATGTTCAATCTAAAGAACGGGGGCATCGTAGTGGGAAGGAACCTGCTCATTCAGGACGTGAGTCTCGGGGTCAACCTCGAGAAAGAAGAAGATCCAGAAGCCCTACTGCTCAAAGATCGAAGAGTGCACATCACCCTGTCAGTTCTAAGGAGTAGGGTCGAAGCGAACGAAGAGGTCGATCCAGAGATCGCATTCCTGAGAATACAAAGAAGGCGCTCATTGTTGCGCATTCCCACCACAGCAGCCGAGCTCAAAGGCGAAGCAGATCTAGGGGTCGTACACGAAAAAGTCCACCGAGGGCACTCCGCTCTGTGGACCATCGTCATCGTAAAATTCCCTCAAAAGTTGGGGGTTCTATTGTAAGAGACCGGTCCACTCAGAAGAGGAAGGAGTCGCAGGAAAAAGAAGCATCATCCCAACCAGAAGGCGTGGAGTATCTGGTTAAAGAATTGAAGGAACTTCGGAAGCAGCTTGCCGAGGTACAGAAAACGAAAGATACTTCGGGAAAGAAGACATCCCCTTTTTCTGCAGAGATTCTAAAAGAGAAAGCTGACCCCACTAAGAAGTTGCCCCACATTGAAAGTTATGATGGATCGGGGGATCCCTATGACCACACTCAGGCGTTCGACCGACTGATGGATTATTATGACTTTAGCGATGCTACTAAGTGTCATACTTTTGTTACGACACTCCGAAAGGACGCCAGGCAGTGGATGGGGACTTTGCCTTCGGATTCAATTTCATCTTGGGTGGACATGTGCAATAAGTTCCATGCTCGCTTCGGGAGCAACAAAAGGAGGGGGAAACCAACTGGTTCGTTGGCTCAGGTTCGACAGTATTCGAATGAGTCTTTGGGCCAATATGTAAAGCGGTTCTGTGAAGTAGTCGGCCAAGTGACAGACCTGAACGATCTACAAGCCGTGGGACTATTTTAGAATGGGTTAGATCTGGTCAAATCAGAGAAGTTGGTGAAGAAGTTAATGTTTCACCACCCGAAGAGTCTCGCTGAAGCCTTCGACAAAGCCGAAGGTTATACATCGGTAGAGGAAGCCATGAATAGCCTCAAACGTCTTTCTTCAGATCGGCTTAAGGAGACAGATCGGGACAGAACAGAAGGGGACCAGAAGAAGAATGAAGGAAATAAAGGCCGCTATGATGGCGGGTTAAAGAAATACAACAATAATTGGAGATAGGGTGGAGGACGTTCGTCCGCTCCAACCCAGAGAGTAAATAGGACGTATACTGCACTCAACACTGACAGGGCTGTTATCTTGGATCAGATTAAGAATTAACCTATCTTCGAGCCACCTCGAGATAACATTAAGCCCGAAAAAGGAAATTCTCATAAGTATTGTGACTATCATCAAGCCTCGGGTCACGATACGAACGACTGTGCTAGTTTGAAGGATTTTATTGAAATAAAGGTACAAGGTGGGGCTTTAGTTCAGTATGTGGCTGCCAGAACGAATCAACAACAAGATAGAAGACCTGTTCAGACAGCCCAACCAGTTCAGCAAGTGTTCCCAGCTCCTGGGCCACCAGCAAGGCAAGTGATAGATGTCATCACTGAGGGCATTTCTAGTAAACTTGTTGGAAAGAAGCTCTGAAGTTATCTGGATTCAGTCATGTCGGTGGCGGGTACCCTCCCGAAGACTGACAGACATTATCCAGGTACGGTAATCTCCTTCATTGGCGAGGATTACCCTTCGGAAACCATCGAACTACATGAAGGATCATTGGTAGTGACTGCACAAGTGGGTTTGATGGATATGAAGCGAATGATGATCGACAATGGGTCTTCTGTGGATATCCTATATGCCCACGCTTATCAGAGGATGAATCTGGATGGACAGAAGATGGAAATCAGGCAGGAGGCTCCCTTGTACGGTTTCAGCAACGATCCAGTCAAGGTGGCTGGAACCATTAAGCTGTCGGTTATCTTCGGAACGGCCCCCCAGCAGGTAGAAATTATTTGCAAATTTTATGTTGTGCATGTAGATTCTGCTTATAATGCTATTTTGGGGAGGCCAACTTTAACTGCTTTACAAGCTGTAACCTCAATCCCTCATTTTAAAATCAAATTTCCTACGGCTCATGGGGTTGGAGAGGTGAAAGGAGATTTGGATCTGGCCAGAAGATGTTATAAAAATGCTGTGATCACTTCGAGAGTGGGGGTATCGAAGCAAAAACAGACCATGGCAATAGAGATCAAACCCTTCACTGAGAACAGTTCAGAGCCATTGGTCATGCCATCTGAAGAAATAGAGGAGATAGAGCTCATCCCTGGCAAGGCGAACAAGACAGTGAAAATAAGTTCGGGTCCGCCGGAACCCTTCCGGACGAACCTCATTGAACTCCTGCGATGCTATGTTGACATCTTCGCATGGGAACCTCAAGACATGCCGGGAATGAGCAGGGATATTACTGAGCATCGATTGGAAGTGGACCCGTCAAAGAAGCCAGTTCGACAGAAGAGGAGGATCTTTGCACCTGAGCGCCAGCGGATCATCCATGAAGAGATTGCAAAGCTGTTAGCTGCTGACTTCATCTTTGAGATCGACTACCCGCAATGGATGGCAAATGTGGTGCTGGTCCAGAAGCAGAACGGGAAATGGTGAGTCTGCTTCGACTATAAGATCTGAATAAAGCTTGTCCAAAGGATTTCTACCCGCTGCCCCACATCGACCAGCTCATCGATGCAACTTTGGGGTATGCTTTATTAAGTTTCATGGACGCATTCTCTGGGTATCATCAGATTTCCATGTGTAAAGAGGATGTACCGAAGACGGCGTTCATTACGCATCGTTCGGTATATTCCTATAAGAAAATGACCTTCGGCCTCATCAATGTCGGGGCCACATACCAGAGGATGATGAACTACATCTTCAGATATCAGTTGGATAAGAATATGGAGGTGTACGTGGATGACATGATTGTTAAGAGCATGCTGGTACATAAACATCTGGATGACTTAGAAGAATGCTTTCAGACAGTTTGTCATCACAAATTGAGACTAAATCCTGTTAAGTGCACTTTCGGATAAGGGGCTGGCAAGTTTTTGGGTTATCTTGTCAGTCAAAGATGAATTGAAGCCAATCAAGAGAAAATTCAAGCGATCCTGAACATGAAGACTCCTCAGTCATTTAAAGATGATCAACGTCTGACTGGAAGGATTGCAGCTTTGAGGAGGTTCATGTCCAAGTCGGCAGAAAGGTGTTTGCCATTTTTTGATACGTTGAAAGTGAAAGTAGTATGCATACAAGCCAATCATATATGATGATAAAGCATATACTTTGTAATCAATCTTATTTATTTATTGATAAAAGAATTATTTATTAAAGACATTTATTATCTACATGGTGCTGTTTTAATAATATGTGATAAACCCATAGTTTTAAGCAATGCTTTTAGAATCATGATGAGATCATGCTAATGAGATCTAAATTCTTAGATAACTTAAAACTAAAATGTTCCCAATCAATGGATTACTAAAAAGGGGATTAGTGAATCCGGATAGATTGGTACGTACGTTGCTTGCTCATTGGATGAGGATGATTGATCTCATGATCATTTGTGTGGAGACACTAAAGCAAGTATATAGGTGCTTATTAGAGAATAAGTTCACTGAACGTGACTCGCAAAGGAATACCTAATGGAGTTTTACTTGTCTGTCAATAGGAATTCCTGTAATGATAGTAGTGCAAATGATCCTTAGACTTGAGATCATCATAGTATCTTATATATAATGAATTACACTTTGACTTATTCCTTAAGACTCTTAGAGTATATCAAAGGGTATGCTTGGGTGTAATAAGTTATATATGAAGATAATGAATGATCAATAAAGAATCTACCACTTCTAGTAAAAGAAGAGAAATGTCCTATGTGATTCGATAAATGACAACCCAGGAATCCTTGGCCAAGGTGGAATGAAATTAGAAAGTAGTTTTTAATTTGCATTCATTAGGAGTTGTGCATTTAGGAATCGAAATACATATAATTAAATAAAATAAGATTTGATAGTAATTCCATGTCTTATATTTAGTTGGGACATTGCATGGTGGAAGGATTGAATTGTACGGTAACTATTAACTCAAATGTTCTTTTATGATTAATGTTGAAATCTATATTATCTGGAAAGTCGTTGATCGCTAGGGAAGCTTATCCCTATTGTAGAATAAATATTATTTATTTAAATAAATTAATCGTTTAATTTATTTATTTAAATAAGATTAGAATTATTCTAATTGATTTATTCGCAATCGGTTTAATATGGAGAACCTAAAGGGTCACACCATAAAAGGAAGAATAATTATTTAAGAAGTTAATGGCATAATCGTAATAATATGTTAAGTATATTTAATTTAATCTATGGTGATAGAATAAATTAAATAGCTTAATATTTATTATTTAATATTTTAGAAATATTAAATATAAATTAATAAGAGAAGTCTTATTAATATTATTACAATTATTATTATTTTAATTTCTAAAAGAGTTTAGGAATTAATTTAATATAAGTACTCTCATTGATTCCTAATAGGATTAGGGAGCCCATTTAATTTAAAGAGTTTAATTAAATGAATAATACTTTATTTTAATTAAAATAGGGTTACCTGATATCTTTATAAGAGGAGTCTTATATCAGATATCAGATATACGTAATTCCAATAGTTGGAGAGTATGCCCCCCTTTTTCTACAGAAATAGGAAAAATTGGGGTTTGAGCCAATACACCATTCTTCTTGAAAATTCTTCTTCCTTGGTGGATCACCTCTAGAGGCCATACACTTGGGTGGCTTACATTGATCAAAGGAAGGAATCTACCCGGAGATTCAAGGAGATCGCGGAGAAGTAGAAGGTGAACTCGTACCTGAGGAAGCTCGTTTCTACAAGGGTATGATTTCATAATTTCTTGTTCTTCGTTTTAATTAATAATATGCATAAAGGATGATCCGGGTAATTGGTTTGTGAAAAATTTTTAAAATCTAATTTTATTACGCTTCCGCTATTTTTGTAATTTGATTGCTACTTTGATTTTCACAAAACCTAACAATGGTATCATGAGCCAAACCTTATGCGAATTATTAATTATTTTGATTCCATATATGTATGGGTATGTATTTTGAATAATTTATTGGGCATAATTTGTTATATAAAATTATTATTTTTTTTTATAAAAAAAAATAAAAAGAAAAATAAAAAATATTCGCGAAACATTTTTTTTTTTGAAAAAGGTACTGATTCGCGGCTGGTTTAATGTATGTTATATATATATATTACTTAACTTAACAGGGCCTGGACATTCATGAAAAGATATCCACGTGTTTCCTAAGCATATATATATATATATATATATATATATATATATATATATATATATATATATATATATATATATATATATATATAGTAATTATATAATAATATATATGATTACTTTTATCTGATTACATTATGTATACTTCGGTTAAATGTGCAGGATCAATTTTTTTTTAAATTAACGTGATTCGCGAAATTTATTATTTTTTTTAACACGCCACTCCGTTTGGTTAATATGAATATTATAATATATAATATTCTTAATAATTTTATAATTAAAATAAAAAGTTTATTTTAATCTTGAAATTGGATTTCATGCAACATAAAATGGCCCATTAAATGATATTCATATATATATGGAATGGATTTATTTATTGATACATATGATGATATGTATGATAATAAATGGGATTGATTATGGATTATTGACCAATGTGATTGGATTTATATTTTGGTTGGATGTTTGAATGAATGAGTTATATTAAATGGGGTCTGCGTACCTCGTCTTTTCTGGTTTTTTTCTTGATGTAAATTCTATCTCGCTCCTATGTACTTCCCCTTGACTGCTGATCAAGGTTTCTATTTAAATTAAATAGTATAATGTAATAGGATTAGTTAGAATTTTTTGAAAAATCGAAGATCAAGGAAAAAGGAGCGCTCGAAGACCCGTTTGTAATGGAGCTCGAGTTTAAATGTAATAGTTATATTTAAATGTTTATTCTTGCACCCTAGGGTTTGACCTTTTGGTTCACTTGGTGGCTCTAGTGAACCAAACTAGAATAAAAGTCCATAATCAATCCGGATAGAATATAGTATTCTATATGTGCATGCTAGTATTATATATATTATATATTATGCAAACATGCTTCGCATGTTTAATAATATGACGCGTATTTTATATATATATTTGCATGCGCGCTAAACAAGATGAGACTAATAAAAACAAACCCCTCAATGTTTTTAATATATTAAGTTGTAACGTTCAAAGATATTTAGAATATCGAACGTCGCCTTCCAGCATGATAAAAATAATAGAGCATTGAATATTTAATATGAGTTTGTTGTGCACACACAAGGCGAGTATTAAATATTTGAGATGTTATTTTTATTACATTTGATGTTTATAAAGAATTGAACATTACCGCTTTGTTGTGCACACACAAGGGCTGTAGTTTTCTCTTCACTTATATGGAAATACTGGGTATGACTTAACTTAAATCATTTTAGTTCGGATGTGCACACACTTGACCATTATGATTTAAGAGGCAAAATATAAGGAGTTACATGATGATGTAATTGACAAGAGTTGTCTACCTATTTATTTATATATAGTTTGTCGTGCACACACAAGGCTATATACATTTGAAATGAGATCCTTATTTTCACTAGCAAATCTTTAATTAGATATTGCTGAACTATATTCATGAGGGTAATATAGTTTGAAGAAAATAGTGGGATATACTAATATAAAATAAGACCTAATTTATTTTGGTAATTAATTAAATGAATGTTTGCTAAAATATTGTCTTTCTAACATGCAAAATTTTGAAAATGTCACATTCACTAATTTCACTGGGTAGCATACTTGATGCTAACAAACTGACCGGACCGAACTACACGGACTGGTTAAGAAATTTGAGAATTGTTCTCACTGTTGAAAAGATTTCTTATGTCCTAAATTCGCCCGTACCTGCAAAAGTTGCAGAGACAGCCTCTGAGGAAGAGATTGCTACTTTTAAACAGTGGCAAGATGATGCATCTGTGGCTCAATGCATCATGCTCGCATCTATGAGTAACGAGCTTCAGCGTCAGCATGAAAACATGGATGCTCCTACTATACTGCTGCACCTGCAAGAGTTGTATGGTGAGCAAAGTAGGACTGCTAGATATGAGATATCTAAGGAGCTCTTCCGATCTCGGATGACCGAGGGTACTGCTGTTGAGACTCATGTCCTAAAGATGATTAATTTGATTGAACGTCTTGGACAGCTTGGGTTCATCATGGATGGAGAGTTGAGTCAAGATTTGATCTTGCAGTCACTCCCTGACACCTTCTCACAATTTGTTGTGAATTTTTACATGAATAAGTTGGATGTCAGCTTGCCTGAGTTACTTAACATGTTGAAAACTGCTGAAGGTCACTTCCCATCCAAGAAGAACCATATCTTACTGGTGGATGATTCTTCCAAGAAAAGGAAGAGGCCCAAGGTATCTTCTGAAAAGAAGAAATCCAAGAAGGCTAAGGGAAAGGCGAAAGTGAAGGATCAAAAGAAACCTGATCTAGCTAGCAAAGGAATTTGCTTCCATTGCAACAAGCCGGGTCACTGGAAGAGGAACTGCAAGGATTATCTTGCGGAACAAAAGCAGAAGAAGCTTGGAGAAGTTTCGAATCCTAATCAAGGTTTGTTTATGATTGAAATTAATTTTTCTGAAAGTCAATCTTCTACTTGGGTATTGGATACCGGCTGTGGTTCTCATATATGTAATAATATGCAGGGACTGGTCAGAAGTAGAAAGCTGAGCAAGGATGAGATCGTCCTACGAGTGGGAAATGGAGCAAAGGTTGCTGCATTAGCTGTAGGGACTTATTGTTTAGCACTGCCTACGGGAAAATCCATTAGTTTAAATAATTGTTATTTTGTTCCATCACTTATTAGAAACATTATTTCAATATCTGTATTGGATATGGATGGTTTTGACGTTATAATAAAGAACAATAGTTGTTCTATTTATAATAATAATATTTTATATGGTGTTGGTAATTTACGAAATGGACTTTATATTCTTGACTTGCATGAAAATATACTTCAAATTGAACAAACTAAGAAAAGGAAAAGAGATGATGTTAATTATACCTATATGTGGCACTGTAGACTTGGTCATATTAATGAAACAAGATTATCCAAGTTGTATAAAGATGGGCTCCTAGAGCTATCAGATTATGAATCATATCCAACTTGTGAATCTTGTCTCATGGGAAAAATGACTAAATCTCCTTTTAGTGGAAAAGGAGAAAGAGTTACAGAGTTGTTAGCGTTGGTACACACGGATGTATGTGGACCTATGACAACGATTGCACGGGGATGGTATTCTTATTTTATTACTTTCACTGATGATCACTCAAGATTTGGATATGTGTATTTAATGAAATATAAATCTGAATCATTTGAAAAGTTCAAAGAATTCAGAAGTGAAGTAGAGAAACAAACGGGTAAAAGTATTAAGATTCTTCGATCAGATCGAGGTGGTGAATACTTAAGCACTGAGTTTCTCGATTGTCTCAAAGAAAATGGTATAATCTCACAATGGACTCCACCAGGGACGCCACAGCTGAATGGTGTGTCTGAAAGGAGAAATCGAACACTGTTGGATATGGTTCGTTCCATGATGAGTTTTACCGATCTTTCGGTGTCATTCTGGGGATATGCCCTAGAAGCGGCTACATATCTACTAAATAAGGTTCCCTCGAAATCCGTCCCTAAGACTCCATATGAGATGTGGACAGGGAGGAAGCCTAGTCTTAAGCATGTTAAGATTTGGGGATGTCCAGCTTATGTGAAAAGGTTTCAAAATGATAAGCTTGGGACTAGATCTGATAAGTGTACTTTTGTGGGATATCCTAAAGAAAGTTTAGGATATTATTTTTACAATCCTACTGAACAAAAGGTATTTGTTGCCAAACATGCTGCCTTCTTGGAAAAGGAGTTTATCCTTGAAGGGGTCAGTGGGAGGAAAATAGATCTTAAAGAAATTCAAGAACCACAAACCACTACAGATCAAATGGATGAACCTGTCCAAGTAGACATTCCTTCTGTACAACACCCTATTCGTAAATCTGGAAGAGTACCAAAGATACCTGATAGGTATGGACTTATCATAGAGGATGACGATGAGGTACGCATCATAGATGATGATGATCCATTGAATTACGAACAGGCTATGAGTAGTAAAGACTCAGAGAAGTGGCAGGATGCCATGAAATCCGAGATGGACTCCATGTATGAAAACCAAGTATGAATTTTGGTTTCACCACTAGAAGGCATTAAGCCTATTGGGTGTAAATGGGTCTTTAAAAGAAAGACTGGAGCAGACGGCAGGGTAGAGACCTATAAGGCCCGACTGGTCGCAAAAGGTTTCAAACAAAGACAAGGAGTTGACTATGACGAAACCTTCTCACCAGTAGCAATGCTCAAGTCCATTCGGATTTTGCTTGCAATTGCAGCTTACCATGACTACGAAATCTGGAAAATGGACGTGAAAACGGCCTTCCTCAATGGAAAACTTGAGGAGGATGTGTATATGACACAGCCAGAGGGATTTGTTTTAAAGGTTGGAACAAATCAAGTCTGTAAGCTACAACGATCCATTTATGGATTGAAGCAAGCTTCTCGTAGGTGGAACATCCGTTTTGATGAGACAATCAAAGAGTTTGATTTTATCAAAAAATGAGGATGAACCATGTGTGTACAAGAAGGTTAGTGGGAGCGCTGTTTCATTCCTCGTATTATATGTTGATGATATATTACTGATAGGGAATGATATTCCTATGCTACAATCAATTAAAATCTGGTTATCTAAACACTTCTCCATGAAGGACTTGGGAGAAGCATCCTATATTTTGGGGATAAAGATCTATAGAGATAGATCTAAAAGGATGCTTGGCTTGTCCCAAGGAACGTACATTGACTCGATGCTAAAGAGGTTTAGCATGGAAGATTCCAAAAGAGGTCTCATGCCGATGAGCCATGGAATACATCTCTCCAAGAAACAGGCCCCAAAGACACCTGAGGAGAGAGACCGTATGAGTAAGATCCCTTATGCTTCAGCAATAGGATCTATCATGTACGGTATGATATGTACTAGACCGGATGTCGCTCATGCACTTAGTATAACAAGCAGATATCAGTCGAATCCAGGAGAAGAACACTGGAAGGCAGTGAAAAATATCCTAAAGTACTTAAGAAGAACTAAGGATGTATTTCTTGTCTACGGTGGGTCTGAATTGAAACTAGAGGGCTTCACAGACTCAAGTTTTCAAACAGACCAAGATGACAGTAAATCCGTTTCGGGATATGTGTTTACCTTAAACGGTGGCGCAGTGAGTTGGAAGAGTTCCAAACAGCAAACAGTTGCTGATTCAGTGACAGAGGCAGAGTACATAGCTGCAAGTGAAGCTGCAAAGGAAGCTGTTTGGATGAAGAAGTTCATTACCGAACTTGGTGTGGTTCCTAGCATTACAGGACCAGTATCTTTATTCTGTGACAACACCGGAGCTGTTGCGCAGGCTAAGGAACCCAGGTCTCATCAGAAATCCAAACACGTGTTGCGGCGATTTCATTTGATCAGAGAGATCATTGAAAGAGGAGACGTCACCCTGGAGCATGTAGACTCTCAAGACAATATTGCAGATCCATTTACTAAAGCGTTAACACAACAGCAGTTTGATCGTCACTTAGAGAAGATGGGTATGAGGTACCACGGCGATTGGCTTTAGTGCAAGTGGGAGATTGAAAGTAGTATGCATACAAGCCAATCATATATGATGATAAAGCATATACTTTGTAATCAATCTTATTTATTTATTAATAAAAGAATTATTTATTAAAGGCATTTATTATCTACATGGTGCTGTTTTAATAATATGTGATAAACCCATAGTTTTAAGCAATACTTTTAGAATCATGATGAGATCATGCTAATGAGATCTAAATTCTTAGATAGCTTAAAACTAAAATGTTCCCAATCAATGGATTACTAAAAAGGGGATTAGTGAATCCGGATAGATTGGTACGTACGTTGCTTGCTCATTGGATGAGGATGATTGATCTCATGATCATTTGTGTGGAGACACTAAAGCAAGTATGTAGGTGCTTATTAGAGAATAAGTTCACTGAACGTGACTCGCTAAGGAATACCTAATGGAGTTTTACTTGTCTGTCAATAGGAATTCCTGTAATGATAGTAGTGCAAATGATCCTTAGACTTGAGATCATCATAGTATCTTATATATAATGAATTACACTTTGACTTATTCCTTAAGACTCTTAGAGTATATCAAAGGGTATGCTTGGGTGTAATAAGTTATATATGAAGATAATGAATGATCAATAAAGAATCTACCACTTCTAGTAAAAGAAGAGAAATGTCCTATGTGATTCGATAAATGACAACCCAGGAATCCTTGGCCAAGGTGGAATGAAATTAGAAAGTAGTTTTTAATTTGCATTCATTAGGAGTTGTGCATTTAGGAATCGAAATACATATAATTAAATAAAATAAGATTTGATAGTAATTCCATGTCTTATATTTAGTTGGGACATTGCATGGTGGAAGGATTGAATTGTACGGTAACTATTAACTCAAATGTTCTTTTATGATTAATGTTGAAATCTATATTATCTGGAAAGTCGTTGATCGCTAGGGAAGCTTATCCCTATTGTAGAATAAATATTATTTATTTAAATAAATTAATCGTTTAATTTATTTATTTAAATAAGATTAGAATTATTCTAATTGATTTATTCGCAATCGGTTTAATATGGAGAACCTAAAGGGTCACACCATAAAAGGAAGAATAATTATTTAAGAAGTTAATGGCATAATCGTAATAATATGTTAAGTATATTTAATTTAATCTATGGTGATAGAATAAATTAAATAGCTTAATATTTATTATTTAATATTTTAGAAATATTAAATATAAATTAATAAGAGAAGTCTTATTAATATTATTACAATTATTATTATTTTAATTTCTAAAAGAGTTTAGGAATTAATTTAATATAAGTACTCTCATTGATTCCTAATAGGATTAGGGAGCCCATTTAATTTAAAGAGTTTAATTAAATGAATAATACTTTATTTTAATTAAAATAGGGTTACCTGATATCTTTATAAGAGGAGTCTTATATCAGATATCAGATATACGTAATTCCAATAGTTGGAGAGTATGCCCCCCTTTTTCTACAGAAATAGGAAAAACTGGGGTTTGAGCCAATACACCATTCTTCTTGAAAATTCTTCTTCCTTGGTGGATCACCTCTAGAGGCCATACACTTGGGTGGCTTACATTGATCAAAGGAAGGAATCTACCCGGAGATTCAAGGAGATCGCAGAGAAGTAGGAGGTGAACTCGTACCTGAGGAAGCTCGTTTCTACAAGGGTATGATTTCATAATTTCTTGTTCTTCGTTTTAATTAATAATATGCATAAAGGATGATCCGGGTAATTGGTTTGTGAAAAATTTTTAAAATCTAATTTTATTACGCTTCCGCTATTTTTGCAATTTGATTGCTACTTTGATTTTCACAAAACCTAACAGAAAGGGCCGAAGAATGCAAAGACGTTCCAATTGACTTCGGAGTGTGAGGACGCCTTTCAGAGCATCAAATCATACTTATCTTCAGAGCCTTTGTTGGTGAAGCCCGCTCCTGCTGAGCCTCTGTATTTGTACTTAGCAGCTAGTTCATTGGTAGTAGGAGCAGTTTTGGTGCGTGAAGTTGGGGGTAAGCAGCACCCGGTTTATTATATAAGCCATGTCCTTCGGGATGCTGAAACAAGGTACCCAAATATTAAAAAATTTGCTTTTGCTTTAATAACTACTAGTCGAAAGCTTAGGTAATACTTCCAGGGTAGGTTGTTAGTAGTATACACAGATCAGCCTTTGAAGAAAATTATGGGCAAACCCGAGGTTTCGGGGAGGTTAGCTGCATGGACGATGGAGTTGTCCCAATTTTTTATTGAATATCGTCTCCGAACAGCTACTAAGGGCGCCTTGGCTGATTTCATGGTCGAGTGTTCATTTTCTGAAGCTGATGAAGTTGTGGCAGAAGCTGAAGGATCTGACAGAGCAGTTGCAGTTCTTCAGCAGAAACAGGGTTCATGGACGCTGTATGCAGATGGGTCTTCTACTACGGACATCAGTGGAGCAGGGATTATTCTGACGAGTCCGGAGGGATTCAAAGTGTAACAGGCCATCAGATTTCAGTTCAAAGTGACGAACAATGAAGCGGAGTATGAGGTAGTGCTGGCTGGATTACGACTAGCCAAGAGTCTCGAAGTGCAAAGAATAGTCATCTTCAGTGACTCTCAGTTGGTCGTTAAACAAGTCTCCGGGGAATACGAAGCCCGAGGTCATAGAATGGTCAAGTATTTGGCAGAATTGAAAGAACGACTTTAGTATTTCTAGTTTTACGAGTTTCAAGGGGTCGAACATAATGACAGTTCCATTGCCGATGCACTCTCTAATTTAGCCACTACGGATGTTAACGTTTTTGATGGGTCGGTTTACTTGGAAATTTTGTAACATCCTTGTGTTCATCATGAATCATTAATGTGCGTTGATCGAACCAACTGCTGGTTGACTCCATATCTGGAGTATCTGGCAGATGGCTTTTTACCTTCGGATCAGATGTTGGCCAAGAAAATCAAGTACAAGATTGCTAACTTCGTTCTGATAGACGGAGATCTGTTTCGAAGGGCCTTCTCGTCTCCACTGTTAAAATGTTTAACTCCGTCCGAAGCTGAATATGCTTTTCGAGAAGTTCACGAGGGCATCTATGGTGACCATATGGCTGCTAAGTCGTTAGCCTACAAAGTACTTCGTCATGGTACTATTGGCCTACCATCATCAAGGAAGCTACGGAATACGTCAAGAAGTGTGAGAAGTGTCAACTAAATAGTCCAATCCCACATCAGCCACCAAAAGAGCTATACTCGATCTTATCTCCTATACCTTTTGCTGTCTGGGGGGTTGATATACTGGGTCCATTGTCGAAAGCCAATGGTCAGGTCAGTTTTGTTATAGTTGCGATCGATTATATGACCAAATAGGTAGAAGCGAAGCTACTTAGGTTAATAACGGAACAGGAATGCTTGAAGTTCATGAAGGAGTCAGTAGTGTTCCGTTTTGGAATTCCTAAGGTGGTGATATCGGACAACGGACGTCAATTTGTAGGATCAAATTTTGAATCATTTTTGAAGGAATTGGGAGTTCAGCACAGAAAGACTTCAGTAGCTCATCCTCAGTCGAATGGACTAGTCGAAGTGACCGACAGGACACTGCTGAATGGGATCAAGCGTAGGCTGGATGAGGCTAAGGGAAGATGGCCAGAGGAGCTGCTCAGCGTGTTATGGGCTTATCGGACTACACCAAGGACTACAACAAGGGATTCACCTTTTAGACTGGCCTATGGTACTGATGCCTTAGTCCTTGTTGAAATTGGTTCTCCAAGTCTTCGGGTTAGTCAATTTAAGGAGATATACAATTAAGAAGGGCTGAAAGCTAATCTGGATTTGCTCGAAGAGGTCAGAGAAATAGCTTTGATTAGATTGGCAGCCTACCAGCGAAGAGTGGCTAAACACTACAATAAGGGGGTAAAGCTTCGTAGATTCGAAGTGGGAGATTTTGTCCTTAGAAAAGTTGAAGCATCTACACCTCAGAATTTAGGAAAGCTAATGCCGAACTGGGAAGGACCTTATGAAGTCATTGAGGTACCGAAGCCGGGAACTTTTCGGTTGAGGACACTAGACGGATCAGAGATCAAGAATACTTGGCATGCAGGCAGGCTTCGAAAGTATTTTCAGTAAATACAATGTCAGTACACCAGAAGTCTGTAAATGTTTAAGTCATCATCAATAAAAGTTCCCTTTTTCTCAACAAGTCTTGTCTTCGTTGTTGTTCAGTTCATTGGAGTAAGGAGGTTCGGGTGGACTCGCTGACCATTCGATGGTAGCCTTAATGGCAGGTGGTCCTTATGACCTTGTCAGGCCCTTCGTGGTAGGCAAGTGTCATCATTAAGACGTTGTCAGGCCCTACGTGGTAGGCAATTGTCGACCTTTAGACGTTGTTAGGCCCTGCGTGGTAAGCAATTGTCGACCTTTAGACATTGTCAGGCCCTTCGTGGTAGGCAAGTGTCATCCTTAAGACGTTGTCAGGCCCTGCGTGGTAGGCAATTGTCGGCCTTTAGACCTTGTCAGGCCCTTTGTGGTAGGCAAGTGTCATCCTTAAGACGTTGTCAGGCCCTGCGTGGTAGGCAATTATCGACCTTTAGACATTGTCAGGCCCTTCGTGGTAGGCAAGTGTCATCTTTTAGACTTTGTCAGGCCCTTCGTGGTAGACAAATGTCATCTTGTGCAAGTTTTTAGGCCCTTCATGGTAAACAAATCCACAGTGAAGCAGACCTATCTAGCACTTCAGTAACGAATAAGTATCCCTTTACTTTATTACCTAAATTTCTCTAGGTGTTGAGTTCGGAATGCCTCATTCTTTAACTTTATCTTATCTGTTATATGACTTGCCTAATTGTTAATTAACAGTTTAAGTTAAGTCCATGAAAGAGTTTGTACATTTTTCAAGTTGAATCGATGTTGAAGCATTGACAAAAAATTAATTGCACAAAAGCCATAAGTCACGAACTCAATATTTCATTAATACTTAAACTATTACATAAAGACCGAATTTTTTGTACAAAAGTCCAATGATAAATTCAGGCATTATCTTCATCTTTGGAATCAAGCAGGGACGGATCTACCTTGGCTGCAATCAGTTTTTCCTTCCCTCGACTTCGACAGACTTCATAGCCTTCAGAGTACACCCGGAGTATTTCTGCATTTAACTCGTCGGATGCCCAGTATTCAGTCTGTATATGCTTGTGCAATTCTTTAGTCAAGGGAGGACCTCGCTCCTCCAAGGCCTTCAGCTTATGCCGGAGCTTCCGACGTTTGGCCGAATGTCTTTCCTTGTCTTCACGAGCCTTCACTTGAAGATCGTGGACTTGCTTCACCAAGTTTTGATTGGCTGTAACAAGTTCCTCGCTGCTAGCTTTTAGAGCTTCGTTCTCTTCAACAAAACCGACGTTCATATCAGCCAACTTTTGTTCACTGGTTTTAGTCGCCTTCAGCTCTTCCTTATTCGATTTCAGTTCGTTCTTAAATGTCTTCAGATCTTCCTTAGTTTGATCCAGCTCTCTCCGAAGACCCTCATTTGTATGAAGAGTATCCTCATGCTGACTCCTCTCTCGGGCCAATGCTAACTTCAAAACGATGTTTTCTTTTCTAGCCGCGTCTTCCTCGGCTTCGACTTCTTAGTATCGAGGAAGAAGATGTCCAAAGATGACATTTGCCTGTAGAAATTCGAAGATAGTCAGTTAAATCTGCAAGAGATAGCCATAATTTCAAATGAACAAATAAACGACTATTTACCTTGGCGTGATAGCTCATGCCCTCCTTGATCAAGTCCATGATAGAACTGTTACCGAACCGATGCTCGTCGGTGTCTCTGACAAATGAATTAAAGAGCTGGAAAGGGAAATTGGCATTGAATTGGGGCCATAAAGTTGGAGACCTCATCGCATCGTTCTGAAACTCATTGATAGAAGGTCTTGAAGAAAAGGGCACAAATTCTTTCCAAGGAGATGATGGTATAGGATCTGTGTATATGTTCTCAGGAGATGGAGATCGAATTAGGATGGGCTCTCGAGGTGGCGACGAAGCAGACGCTGAACTTGGGTGACTAGTGGATGGTTGTTTTCTCTTTCAGGACAGTGCTGGAATGGGTTCGATTTGTTCCTCATCACCAGAAATTTGAATCTCAATTGGAGTTGTTGGGGGGAGATCGGTTGAAGGAGGAGGCACTCTGAGTTCGTCGATGGTCAGGGGGTGATCTTGGTTCTCAATTTTTTGACTCGAAGGAGTTTTTTTTGATCATCTACAGGTAGATCGAGTAGACTCCCTCGGGTTGGTTTGGTGATTGGTTCAGGTTCTGTGACGGGCTCAGATTCTATTTCTGTTAGGTTGGACCTAGGTTTTCGGATGGCTCTCTTTTTTCGGCGTGGTAGGAGGGGCTCTTCCGGTGGAATGGGATCTTTAGCTTCTGGCTCAACGGTTTGGGGTTTGGCAGTATGAGTCTCTATGATTAGGATATCTTCGGGTAAAGCTTCCACAGAGGGTGCCTCGGCAGCTTCTACAGACTTTCCAGATAGAAAATCTACAAAATCCCTTTCTTCAGCAATGCTCGGCTTGATCAAAGACACTGCAAGGAGAGTGACGACACATTTTAAAATTGATATCATCAAAAACTCCAAGAAATCAGATAGAGAGGTTGAAACTCACATTTGTGATTATATAGCCATGCTTGCTTGGAAAGAATTTCGTAGTTCCATTCCTCCTTTGGGAAGTTGTCTAAAAGCTCTACCATTTCAGCAACACGTTCTTCAGGAATATCCCCGAAGTCAGCAGAAACTCTCTCATCAGTGGCCCAATTCGGCAGGGAGGCAATCTCTGGTCCCTTGATGAATAACCACCCTTTGTGCCATCCTTTGTTGCTAGATGGAGTGGAAACCAACGAACGTCTTTCAAATTTTTTACCTGTCTTCGGTGACTGCTTGCTTATAGCTTTAAATCCCTTCTCTTGGGATTGACTGATCTTGTACATGGTGAAGAAAAAATCGAGAGTGGGCTCGACCCCCACCTCGTGGCAGAAGGCTATGAAGGCTAAAATGTGGATGTACGAGTTCGACACCAATTGAGTGAACCCAACACCGATGAAACCGAGGAGGGTCACCAAAAATATGTGGAGAGGAAATCTGACTCCTTTCTCGAGAATCATTACCGGAACTGCTATCCATCCTTCAGGGTGTTGATACATTTGCTCTTCGGGCCTAGGAGCTCTCACCAAGTGGGTGTCGGGAATATGACAGTGAGTCCTAATCTTCCTCAACTCAAGTTCGGTGACAGTCGATGGTGTGTTAGCATGGGAGTAAAATTCCTTATTTTTGAAGAATTTAGAGGGAGTAGGAGAGGTTTTTGGAGGTGGATTCGTGCTTGATTTCGCAGTTTGGGGATTAAAGCTCGAGGCTTCTTCATGGTGACCTGTGCTGGGTGATACTACAGTGAGGGGGGTTGCCTTGACTGGGGAAGTCTGGTTCGTATTAACGACCACCATTGTTGGTGATTTGCAAAGAGGAGAAAGAAAAGTTCAAGAGAGAAGAAGAGAGCTCAAAGGTCTGAATTTCAAATGGGCAGGTAAAACTGTCAAAATTGGGGGAAATTACCTTTTATACTTACTGTTTCACGACATACGAAGGCGGCGCATTAATTAATAGTAATGATTTCGAATTGGAAGGGGTGGCGTTCGATTTTGGTTTTGATATTTAAACCGGAATGGGCCTATGTCTATTGGGCCTTCAATTTCTGTCCTTGATATTGATTTGGACCGACTCAATGGTGCCTCGGTGAGTTCCACTTGGGATCCCTTGTGACTTATTATAATTCATTACATCATGGACCTATATTATTTACAGTCTTCTACTAAACATCATGTTTAATAAAAGACTGGGGGGCAATGTTGGGCCATGATACTTTTCATAATTGGACTGGACCTAATGGGCTCCTCCTTTGGACTATGTTACTTTTGTCCTGTTGGGTCGAATGATTTGGGCCCAGTTATTTGATTATGTTATTGGGTTATTTCGGTTGGACCCGGTCAGTCTGGACCATCTTTATTGTATTGGGCTAAATCATTGGATCGGTCCATTACACAAATTGCCACTTAACCCAGCTTTGACAGGTAATCATTACACCAAATAATCGTTGACAGTTATGTCTGCCACCTTTCTGTATGGTATTAATGAGGATGGGACTCAGAGGACCGGCGGTGGTAAACAGTGGTAGCAGGTAGAGAAGTGAGCTACATACTTTCGGCTGAGATGACCGGGAGTGGGGGGAGGTGTCAGGAGGTAGTGGGTGGCATGGTAAACCGGGTCTGGAGTACGTATGGGGCAAGGATCACACAAGAAAATAAGGTAAATAAACATTACACCACACACAATCAGATTATTATTCTCTCTCAAACACTAGACATTATATTCCTCCATTGTTAACCTTGTGATCGCTTGTACTGACTCTCACGCCGAAGCTATCCCCCAACGGTCAGGCGGTCAAGCTTTTGGTGTTGACTTATTGAACTGTGCAGGATCAGAACGTCTTACGTGATTGGGATGTGGGAGAAGATCTTGGCGTTAACACTCTGTAATAGTTTATACTATAATTAAGAAATATTTCTTAGTATTATCCTTTTTTTTCAATTTCTTAATTACATTAGTATCTCTTTACAATTAACTGTGTAATAGCTTATACTATAAGAGATGTGGTATAAACAATTACACCTTGTTCTAGATAGCAAGATATCTAAGGTTATGTTTGTTTGTAAAAATTATATTTTTGATACTAATCCCATTTAGTCGCATGTTTATTTTTAAAAATAGGCGTGAGACTATTAGTCCCGGAATAATAATATGACTTGAAAGGAGGGATTATTTAATACCATATCCAATTAGTATCTAAAATGAATGATAAGTTATAATAGTTTAAATGATAAGTTTTTATCCAATTCTTTAAAAAATTATGGACAAAACAAACATAACATGAGATTATTTTAAGTTATCTTATGTAAAACAAATATGTGACTAAAACTATTTAATCTTAAAATCAATAGTCTTGAGATTATTATTTATGAGAATATAGTTCTGGGATTGTAATATTTGCAAACAAACATGGGATAAGGGTTTAGGCAAGATAATTCTTTAGATAGAGATGAGATAGTGAACTAGTTATAGTGAAATTCTAATATAAGATCTCTTCCAGTAATTTTTCTGTTTGAATTTTGTACGTTTTTTTTAGCCAAGATAAAATATCATTAACACTCTGTTTTTGAGTTTTCAACAGAAAAGAAAAGAATAGAAAACTTGAAGTTTTCCTTTGTGTTGTTTCTGAGTTTTTAATAGAAAAGAATAAAAAAATTAAAATTGAGGACATGAGTTATAATTTAAAATTTATTATATTAAAAGTTAAGGATAATATGGGAATTGTAAAAATATTACTTATTCCAATTTTTTTCCGTCCAAATCAGGCCAATTTTGGACGGAAAACTTTGGCAGGAAAAGTGGCCAAGTTTTCTATCCATTTCTTTTCTTTTCCGTTTATTAAAAAACTCAGAAACATAAGAATTGGAAAGAAAACTTAATTTTTTCGTCCATTTCTTTTCTTTTCTGTCAATTTTAAAACTCAGAAACAGAGCGTAATAGAATTGCCAGGTGATAGGTGATAGGTCGAAATTTACTAGACATGGGTAATGACACAATTACCTAGTACAACTGATTACAAGACAAAACACTGATCTGCCAACCCAAAATTTTTCACAATGAAAATAATTTAGACGTCAAGTTTGAAAGAGATTTTATTGGTCCATACTAGACTTGGCAAACGGGCGGGCCAAGTTCAAACGGGCTGGGTGAGTGGCGGGCCGGGCAAAAAAGGCTCGAGTTTTGTTGGGCTAAAATTTTGCAGGCCAAAGCCCGGGCCGGGCTGAGACCAATTCGTGCCTATTTTATGCTATTTTTTGGGTTTGGCCCAAACAGGTCGGGGCGGGTCGCGAGCCGGGCCAAAACGCCCGAGTTTTATTGGGCTAAAATTTTGCAGCCCAAAGTCCGGCACGTGACCGGCGAGCGGATCGGCCCGGCCTGCGGGCTTGGACCATGTTTTGCCAGGTCTAGTCCATACGCATACATACTTTTTGCAAGTGGTAGAAGACCTTCGTTGAAGTCTTTGGAAAATGTAAAGGACTATATATGTCCATTACTTTCTCCTGTAAAATTTAATTTTAATTGATGCGTAAACTTTTCAACTTTCCCCTCAAAAAAATAAATAGGAGTTGTATATGTACCGAATACACCTGAACATTTTGCAAGTCAAACAACAAATTATTTAATATAATTTATTTAATTTACAAATACGACATTTGTTTGCTTTTTTGGGAGTCTCACTTTTGAAAGTATAATATAATTTCATAATCAAATTCATCATTCACTATTACAATATTAAGAACAAATCAAATTTCACTAGAAAAATAAAAAATAAACTCACAAACAAGTCTTATATAAAAGATGAATATAGCGTTTGTTTACTACAAGAAAAAGGGTCATTGGCGACGGTGACATTATCGACGTCCTAATCCCCGTCGTGAATAACCTCTATGCCGACGGGATAGCCGTCGCCAATGAGTATCGTCAGTAATTACCTTTTATTGGGGTATGAATTGGTGCGAAAGTTTGACGGTGGAGGGAAAAGTAAGAAGCAACGGAACTCGATGTTAAAGTAGACAAACTTGTCGTCACTATTGACTCACTCTCGACGGAGTAATCTTGACGGACTTGCCGTCGAGAATTACTCTTTTTCTAGCTTTACTAGGGAAGACAACGACTCCTTTTTGTTTTCACTCTTTAGCTAATTTTTATTTTTCCCTCTCAATTCGTTAATCCCAAAATGCTCCATTTGCTCAATTGATCATCCCAAATGCTAAAATAGCCAAATTGATCATCATAATGATCCCAATTGATCATCTCTTAGTCACCCATTTGCTTTCCCTACTTCCTGTTGCGCAGAGTTCGATAGCGACAAGAACTCTTTCCGGCCATACCTCCCGCCACCAGTGCTCTCTGCTTCCTTCTTCTTCTTTCCTCCTAGTTTTCCCTAAATTGCAAAAGATATGATAATTACATGGAGAAATTGATAACGATAATGAGAAAATCAAGGAACCTAAATGAGGAAATCAAGGGATTTTTCCTTTTATTTTTTAATTGATTTGTAATCATCTTATTTTCAGTGATTTGTTATTACTCTTAGGTAGTTACTATGTTTTAAATTGTTGTCCTTATCACTTAGGAGAGTTCTCCTTTTTCTTGTATTATATATACTTGTAACACATCAATGAGAAGACTAAGCCATAATTCTCCAATTCTCTCTCTGTGTTAACTTCTTTATGGTATCAGAGCCTTTCTAAGGTTATCTTTCCTGGCTTTTTCAATGGTAAAAGAAAATAATCAAATTACCATTCCTAATACTCAAGAACCCACAAAACCCCTTATCATGATCACCATTCAGAACTATATTAAACTAACCTCTACTAATTACCTCTCCTGAAAACTTCAGATGGAAGCCATTCTAATTGGCTATGATCTGCACAAATTCATTGATGGGTCCTTCCTACTTCTATGGCCAGAATTACCACAAATAATGAGACAAAAGAAAATCCAGCATACAACACATGGGTCTGCCAAGATAAACTTATTTTTGGGGCTCTGGTTGGCACTCTCTCTTTCTTTCTATTATTCCTCTCATCGCCCACACATAAACCTCTTGTGAAGCATGACAAGTTTTGGTCAATACTTATGCTCAGCCCTCTCGTGGTCATATTCTGCAAATTAAACATCAACTTAAACAGATAACCAAGGGCTCCCAAACTATTTCTGATTATATGCAGGCCATAAAAACTCGTGCAGATGAACTTGCGTCACTTGGCAAACCTCTTGATCATGAAGATCTCATCGAGAAAATTCTGGAGGGTCTCAATAATGAATATCGACATGTTATTTATGTTGTTAATGGTCTTGAGACCCCAATCTCTTTTGATGAACTACATGAAAAACTTATCAACAAGGAGCCTTTTCTTCGTCAAAAGACCAGTTCATCACCTCTTCCGGCCTCCGCTAATCCAACCAATACCAAATTTTCTCCCGACCAATCCAATAACCGCTCTACACGATCTTTTTGGCTTTCGTCCCCTCACAGGCCTACTATGGGTCACCCTGGCCCACAACCAACCAGGCTGGACATCCTCCTCCTCGACCATTTCTCGGTCGTTGCCAGCGGTGTAATACTCAAGGACATGTGGTCTCTTAATGTCCAATTTTTTGCCAATAACACCCTAACTTGCAACCACCTCCTCATTCCGGTAATCATTGGCAACACCGTCTTTTAACTCCCTAGCGACCTCGAGCTCATGTTATAACCGCAGACTCCTCTACCACTCCTAATTGGCTCCTCGACAGTGGAGCTTCTCACCATGTTAGTTGTGACGAACGAGATTTTTATAATTTAATTGGAATATTTATTGAATTAAATAAATATTTTTCGATGATTTAATTATTGGGCTAAATAATTAATTGAGTACATTTTGGTAGATTAATTTAATTATATGTGTTACATTGATTAAATTAATGTGGAGAATTTTTATTCGAAGTATGTATTTAATTGAGCTTCATTGATTAAATGAATTATTTAATAAGCATAATGTTATTTTAATTAATTTAATAATTAATTATAGATTTAATGATTTGACATAATTAATAAATGAGAATTTTAATTATGTGATGATTTAATTTAATAAGTAAATTTGCCTTTTATTTAATTGAGTTTAAATACTATTATTTGATTAATTAAAGTGTGACAAATAAACTATATAATAATAAGCTAATTAAAATATATTGGAAAAGGAAATTAATGTTCTAGCCAAACATGACCTTAATAACATGGGATCCATTAAGCCATGATGCGCTTAACTGATACTCATGTTGTGCCAGTTATCTATGCGCGCATATATCAGTCCTTTTTCTTTTTACGCATTCTCATTTCCTAAAACCTAAGTCGGTGAAATTACAGAGAGAAAAGAGAGAGTTTGAGCGAATTGAAGAAGGAATTGAAGAATTAAGAAATTTCTTCCACTCTCCAGCAATCTTAACAAAGAATTAAGGGTAATTCGCTAACCTAAGCTTTTAATTTACGTCCTTAGAAAATTTTCATGAAAATTGGCTTTTAGTTTTCTGTAATTGAATTTTCATAGCTAATTGTTAAATTTATGATGTTGTATATGTTTATTAACATGTATAGTTCAATTATATACGATTTATATGTGTTTTAGAGTAATTAATCCATGTACTTTGGTTTAAACAGAGGGTTTTTAAGTTTATAGTAATAATATATGATTTTAAAGTCAAAATCTGAGTTTTGATTGATGATTTGTTAGAATAATAGATGTTTATGTTGTTTAATAGATATAATCTGTTATATGTGGGTTGAAAACGATTTTTGGTATGAATTGATTCATGAAACCATGTCTTACAAAAGAAATTTGAGTTTTGTTATAAAAATACAAAAAGGCTGATTTTATAATCAAAATTTGTGTTCAATCCATGTTGAAATCTGTAAATTGATAATTGAATATGTTTATACATGTAAAAACGAAAAGAACGAAACTTAAACGGACTGATTTGGTGTTATAACGAATCTGTGATATGTAATTTCATGAAATTTGACGAAACTTTGAAAAATAGCAAGAACATGAAAATTATGGCTTTAAATCTTGTTGATTATGTGACTCAATATGTTAAACGTGTGCTAAAAATATCATTAAATGTTTCTTTTAAGTTTAGAACGTATGGGTGAAATTATTTTCGTTGTGTATGTGAAGTTTTGGCCTGAATTGGCCATGTTCTGTATTTTTCACGAACTACAAGTTTAGAACATATCGTTGAAACTGTATTCGTTGTTTTAGCCTAAATTGACCTTGTTATGTATTCTTCGCGAACTGTAAAAATTGAATCTGGGTAACCCCGCCCCGGCGGGCGTTACCAATCTAAATTACCTCGCCCCGACGGGAAAAAAAATAAAAAAAATTTAATTAATAATAATAATAAATAAATAAAATATTTATAAAATAAATATTTTAGTTAAAATATTTATGGAATAAAATAAATATTCGATGAAAATTATTATTAAAATATTTATAAAATTAAATGAATATTTTTGTTGAAATATTTATAGAATAAAATAAATATTCGATAGAAATTATTATTAAAATATTTATCAAATCAAATAAATATTCGATGGAAATTATTATGGAATAATTTATTCGAGTGTAATAATAGTGAGAGAATGAAAATATTCTAATTTAATTAAGTAATTAAATTAGAAGGGTAATGATTTGTTAAATCAAGTGGAGTTTATATTAAATAATTAAGTGAAAGTGTAACTAATGGACAATATAATAAAAGAATTAGAAAAATAAATTAGAAAAGGCCGTGTGACCTTATAACTGCTATGTTTTGTAACTGGTTAAACCATGTTAAAAAAATGATGTCCATGAGATGATATGATGTTGTTTAAACTTAAGATTTTTTTCAGTCCTGTATATGTGAATTGTAAGACCACAACTTTTATAAATAAAGATGAATTTTCTATAAATATCATTTTTGAATATTATGGAGTTAATTTGATATAATGTTATAGTTGTGGGTAATATTTATAAATTTTGTAAAGTAAGCAAGTTGTTATAAAATATTCGTTTGGTCGGGGAATATTCTTTTTGTCGGGGAATATTCGTACGACGGCACAATCATTGGTGGACCCCACAACGAAATTATTGTCGGACTGAGAAAACGCCAAAAATATTTTATTAAAAATAACGGCTGAGGTGTTACCGTTAAAATCGTTAAAACTGTTGAACTACTCGGTAGTAAAAGTACAGTAATACGCGTGGTTGCATAGTAGCACACGGTATTGATTATTGATGCTTACGTGAGAAGTCACTCAGCTATACTCAATTATTGCTACAGTAATTACTGCATCATATCTCTTAAATTATTGTCATAGTATCATCTTTATAATATGTTATATTATTAAATCAATAATTGAGACGTTGTGGTAAGTTTGGTTATTTTTATGGGGGGCCATATGTCATCATCTAAGAGTCTCTTCGTCAATAGTATTTACCGTCGTCAATAGTAATTACCGTCGTCAATAGTATTTACCGTCGTCAATAGTAATTACCGTCGTCAATAGTATTTACCTTGGTCAATAGTAATTACCTTCGTCAATAGTATTTACCTTGGTCAATAGTAATTACTTTCGTCAATAGTAGTTGTCCCTTCAATATTACCAAGAGTCATTTGACCCTTCGTTAAGACCAAGAGTCATTTGACCCTTCGTTAAGACCAAGAGCCACCCTCAGTTTTCTATAAATAGAGGCCTAGGGCTTCATTATTTTTCACAAATTCATTCAAGCTATAGAGAGAGAAAGTATAGAGAGAATAAGAGAGAGAGAATAAAAGTATTCTGCTACTTCACTTTTCCAATATCCAGTTCTTTTAAGGTAGGGAATATTATTTCTTTTATATTCATGAAGAGAACTTCTGTTATTTCGTTCTTTATTATTCTGTTGGAATAACTAGTATACACGGTCTACCCTATACTTGGTGACATTCTTCTATTATTCTGTTGGAACATCCTGTCTATGTGTTTTATACCGGACCTGGTTTCGTCTTTGTTATTATTCTGTTGGAACATCCTGTCTGTGTGTTTTACAACGGACCTGGTTCTGTCTTTGTTATTATTCTGTTGGAACATCCTGTCTGTGTGTTTTACACCGGACCTGGTTCCATTATTTATTATTCTGTCGGAATATCCTGTCTGTGCGTTTACGCCGGACCTGGTTCCATTATTATTATTCTGTTAAGAATAACCTGTCTGTGCGGTCTATCGCATGTATGGTGATTTCTTTTATTATTCCATTCTTTATTATACTCAGTTGATTAAAACTTTGACTTCTATACTCCATGAAATTAGTGGAATATCCTTGACATTTGCGCTTCATCTAGTATCTATTCATGAAAATATTCTCCTGATCAGTCTTGAAGTTTACTCCACAAGGCAGTATCATGTTGACAGTTTGGACGTTATTAATTCCTGGATAAATTAATTATTGAACTTGTTTTATTGAATTCTTATATCATTGTCATCATCCTCTTGTTTATATTCTGTTGAAAGTCATCTGTGGCCTGTAGTGCATAGATGGAGTTGGTATGATTATGACCAGGGATTATTCGATGTAATCATGACCGTAATGTTACAAATGATGTGGTAAAAGTCCTCATTGGCCGTAGTGCATTGATGGACAGTTGTTGGCATGATCATGACCATTAATGAATACATGAATATCCTTGGCCGTAGTGCAGGGGTGATTCGATGATGTGGATTATTTTATTAAGCTGAGTCCCAGCGATCACAGTGTTCAAAAACCTTTTAAATCATAAAAGATAGTAGAATTTATTTTCTACTTGACTCTTTTAATGGATTGCTTGTTCCGCTACAGTTAAACTTGATGTCTATTTCTATTGTTAATAAATACGTCAGTTTTGAATGATATTTCTATTGTTAATAAATTCCCTGACGTATTCCCTGAAGAACTTCCTGGCCTACCCCCAGAGCGTGAAATTAAATTTTGTATCGACCTTGAACCCGGTACAAAACCCATTTCCAAAGCCCCATATCGAATGGCTCCTATTGAACTTCAGGAGTTAAAGACCCAACTGCAGAAATTGTTAGACATTGGTTTTATTCGTCCTAGTACTTCTCCTTGGGGTGCTCCTGTTCTATTCGTGAAGAAGAAAGATGGAAGTGTGCGACTTTGTATTGATTATCGGGAGTTGAATCATGTCACCATCAAAAACAGGTACCCATTGCCACGTATTGATGACCAGTTTGACCAGTTGCAAGGAGCACAATTCTTTTCAAAGATCGATCTTCGTTCTGGATATCATCAGCTGAAGGTTAGAACTGAGGATATTCCAAAGACTGCCTTCAGAACTCGGTATGGGCATTATGAATTCTTAGTTATGTCTTTTGGATTGACTAATGCTCCTGCTGCCTTCATGGATATGATGAACAGGGTATTCAAGGAATATTTGGATCACTTTGTGGTCGTCTTTATCGATGACATCCTTGTTTATTCCAAAAGCCGTGAAGATCATGAGCAACACTTGAGGTTGGTACTCCAAAAGCTTCGTGAATACAAACTTTATGCCAAGTTGAAGAAATGCGAGTTCTGGCTGGAGGAGGTAGCATTCCTTGGGCACGTAGTATCAAGTCGTGGAATATCGGTTGACCCGGCAAAGATTGAAGCTATTCAAAGCTGGGAGCAACCTAAATCAGTGACCGAAGTACGTTGCTTTCTTGGTTTAGCTGGTTATTATCGGCGATTCGTGGAAGGATTTTCTCGAATCGCAACTCCATTAACTCAGCTGACTCGGAAAGATACAAAGTTTGGTTGGAGCAAAGAATGTGAGTAGAGTTTTCAAGAACTCAAGAGGAGACTCATTTCAGCACATGTTCTAACAATACCATCTGGCTCGGAGGGATTTGTCATCTACAGTGATGCTTCGAAAAAAAAGGGTTGGGATGCGTTCTCATGCAACATGGAAAATCATAGCCTATACATCAAGACAACTCAAGGAATATGAGAGGAATTATCCTACTCATGATCTAGAGTTGGCAGCTGTTGTCTTTGCACTTAAAATTTGGAGGCATTACTTGTATGGGGAGAAAGTGGAGATCTTTACGGATCATAAAAGCCTCAAATATTTCTTCACTCAAAAGGAACTCAACATGCGACAACGACGTTGGCTTGAACTGTTGAAAGATTATGATCATACCATTCAATACCATCCTGGAAAAGCGAACGTGGTAGCTGACGCATTGAGTAGAAGATCATATGCGGGTACAAGTGCAATATTAACAACGCAAAGGCCCATTTTGTGTGACTTGCAAAGGATGGAGATAGAGTTAAAGACTTCAGGGACCCATGTGATGATGGCGAATATACGAGTAGAACCGACTTTAATCGATAAAGTTAAAGCTGCTCAAGCTACAGACCTGGAGCTGATGCGTATGAGGAAGAAAGTGCAAGAAGGTGCTATGCCGGAAGCAAGAATCGATGAAGAAGGAATACTTCGAGTCAACTCTAGACTTTGTGTTCCTAACAACCCTGATTTAAAGTATGAAATCATGATGGAGGCACACAACACACCGTTTGCAATCCATCCTGGAAGTACCAAAATGTATCATGATCTTCGTCATACATTTTGGTGGAGCAATATGAAGAGAGAGATAGCATTGTTTATCTCAAGGTGTCTAACTTGTCAATGAGTCAAAGCGGAGCATCAAGTACCAAAAGGTCCATTGCAACCACTTGAAATTCCAGAATGGAAGTGGGAGCACATTACCATGGATTTCGTTACCGGTCTTCCTAGGGTTTCGCAAGGTATTGATGCGATTTGGGTCATTATTGATAGATTGACCAAGTCTGCTCATTTCTTACTGATACGAGAAACTTATACACTTGAACATCTTGCTCGTATGTACATAAACGAGATTGTAAGACTGCATGGTATGCCAATATCCATAGTTTCTGACCGAGACCCAAGATTCACTTCACGATTTTGGGTTAGTTTACAAAAAGCTATGGGCATGGATTTACGATTTAGTTCGGCATATCATCCTCAGACAGACGGACAATCAGAGAGGACTATTCAAACTCTAGAAGATTTATTAAGACTCTGTGTCTTTGACTTCAAGGGAAGTTGGGACAAGTTCTTACCATTGGTGGAGTTTTCCTACAACAACAGTTATCAAGCAAGTATTGGCATGGCTCCATTCGAAGCATTGTATGGAAGAAAATGTCGTTCTCCAGTATGCTGGGATGAGGTGGGCGAAGCAACGTTGTTGGGACCGGAGTTGGTACGTATGACTACAGAAAAGATTCAAACGATTTGACAACGTATAAAAACCTCACAAGATCGACAAAAGAGTTATGCTGATCTTCATCGAAAGGACGTGGAATTTGATGTAGGAGATCATATGTTCTTACGTGTTGCTCCATGGAAAGGAGTTATGAGATTTGGAAAGAGAGAAAAGTTCAATCCTCGATTCATCGGTCCATTTTTAATCCTCGATCGAGTAGAAACTATGGCTTATAGACTCGCTTTACCGCTAAGTATGTCTCGTGTTCATAACGTTTTTCACATATCCATGTTACGCAAATATGTGGAAGACCCGAACCACATTATTGAGTTAGAACCGGACAAAATAGCGGAGGATTTGACGTATGAAGAAGTTCCTGTTCAAATCTTGGATAAGAAGGAACATATTCTACGCTCCAAGGTTATACCTCAAGTCAAAGTTTTGTGGAGAAACCACGATGTTGAGGAAATGACTTGGGAGTTAGAATCTGAAATGAAATCAAGGTATCCTTACCTCTTCGACATACCAGGTACGTATCCTAATTTCAAGGGCGAAATTTTATAAGAAGGGGAGGTTGTAAGACCCCAACTTTTATAAATAAAGATGAATTTTCTATAAATATTATTTTTGAATATTATGGAGTTAATTTGATATAATGTTATAGTTGTGGGTAATATTTATAAATTTTGCAAAGTAAGCAAGTTGTTATAAAATATTCGTTTGGTCGGAGAATATTCTTTTTGTCGGGGAATATTCGTACGACGGCACAATCATTGGTGGACCCCACAACAGAATTATTGTCGGATTGAGAAAACGATAAAAATATTTTATTAAAAATAACGGCTGAGGTGTTACCGTTAAAATCGTTAAAACTGTTGAACTACTCGGTAGTAAAAGTACAGTAATACGCGTGGTTGCATAGTAGCACACGGTATTGATTATTGATGCTTACGTGAGAAGTCACTCAGCTATACTCAATTATTGCTACAGTAATTACTGCATCATATCTCTTAAATTATTGTCATAGTATCATCTTTATAATATGTTATATTATTAAATCAATAATTGAGACGTTGTGGTAAGTTTGGTTATTTTTATGGGGGGCCATATGTCATCATCTAAGAGTCTCTTCGTCAATAGTATTTACCGTCGTCAATAGTAATTACCGTCGTCAATAGTATTTACCGTCGTCAATAGTAATTACCGTCGTCAATAGTATTTACCTTGGTCAATAGTAATTACCTTCGTCAATAGTATTTACCTTGGTCAATAGTAATTACTTTCGTCAATAGTAGTTGTCCCTTCAATATTACCAAGAGTCATTTGACCCTTCGTTAAGACCAAGAGTCATTTGACCCTTCGTTAAGACCAAGAGCCACCCTCAGTTTTCTATAAATAGAGGCCTAGGGCTTCATTATTATTCTGTTGGAATAACCAGTATACGCGGTCTACCCTATACTTGGTGACATTCTTCTATTATTCTGTTGGAACATCCTGTCTGTGTGTTTTACACCGGACCTGATTCCGTTTTTATTATTATTCTGTTGGAACATCCTGTCTGTGTGTTTTACACCGGACCTGGTTCCGTTTTTATTATTATTCTGTTGGAACATCCTTTCTGTGTGTTTTACACCGGACCTGGTTCCGTCTTTGTTATTATTCTGTTGGAACATCCTGTCTGTGTGTTTTACACCGGACCTGGTTCCATTATTTATTATTCTGTCGGAATACTTATAACCGTGGACGTAGTTTAAGGTCTTATGACCTCTCAACATGATTTGAAATCTTTTAAATTACTGAGTTATTCATACTGCTTCTCAATTATTGAGCAATTGTGGAAGATTCTTGCTATTCTAAAAGGCAAATGTGGTAAGGATGATATTCCTTAGAAAGAAGTAAGTCGTAGAATGCGACACTGAATGATGAATATATTGAATAAGTGAGAAAAAAAATTTGAAATGAGAAAGAGATGAGTTATCAAAGAATAATGTAAAATTTTTAATAGAAAAGTTTAATAATTATAGAAGGGTCTTTGTGGAAAGATGTGGTTATAGAACCCAATGAATAAATAAAGTATTAACGTAAAATCTATTTTGATAGATTGAATTAATGAAGATTAATAATAAAATTTCGAGGACGAAATTCTTAGAAGAATGGGTGAATGCAGTATCCCGAGTGTTTATGATAACGATCCTTAGAAAAGGAAATGAATGGGTTAAAGAATATATAATACTCAAAATAAAATTGAGTTCAAGTGAAAATTATGAAATAAAAACCAAGAATTTGTTGAAGAAATGAATGTAGTAAGGAAATATAAACTTATATTAAGGTAATGTGTTGAAGTTATTCAACGAAGAGATTTGATAAAAACCTAAGGAAGGTAGGGTTTCGGTGATTCCGAGGACGGAATCCTTATAAAGTGGGAAGAATGTAACAATCTAGAATTTTATTTATAATTTCAAATATTTATTGAATTAAATAAATATTTTTAATTGATGTGTTTGTTGTTTAGTAGATATTTGTTAGATTATTTATTAGTAAGTAAATAATTCATAAGTTATAGAAATTAACTTAATTAAGATAAAATAATGATGAATTAAATTTATGAGATAATACTCTAATTTAACTTAATAACTAAATTAGAGAGTTGTTAAGGATTACATAGTTTCCTAGAATGTTGTTTTAATTTAATTTAGTAATTAAAGTGATATGTTAATTTATTAAGTAAAATTATAATTTTGTGGTAATTAGTTTTGTTTATTTAATTAAGATTGGATATGGAAATTCAAGTAAATAGTGTGGGATATTAAACTATAGTATAAATAATTTATGACTGTAAATTAAAAGAGTTTTAAATGGATTTACCAAACTAGGCTTAAGAAATATTACGTCTTTATTTTTAAAAGTATTTTACCAAACAAAGCCTTATGGCTTTTGAATTAAAAATAATAATAATAATAATATAATAAATATTTTTATAAATGATACATAATTATTATATTTAATAGTACGTCAGTTTTAGACATTAGTTTTTGTGCATTGGTTTTTACGTAAAGGTTTGGCCTAAGCCTGAGAAAAGAGAAAAAGAGAAGAAGAGAAGAAGAGAGGAAGAGATGAATTGAGAGGAAGAGAAGAAGAAATTCTATGTGAAGGTTAGAGAATCAAAGAAAAAAAACAAGAAGATTGTTTGAGTTTTCTAACTAATCAAAGGTAATAATCTAGCCTAAACCTCTAGTTTTTAGATTTTTGAGTTTTATTGATATCATGGAAGTATGAATTGATGAAGAAATCAATTAGGGCTATGTCAAGTGTTAAATAATCTGATATTTTCATTCATATGTGAAATTTGAGTAACACAAATTCAAGTTGTAGAATAATCAAATTCATGAAAATAGGTTAAATGATGAAGAATTTGAGTTTTGTTATATATATGTATTTTGGGTCTGTTTTGAGACCAAAATTGGTTGCGAGTTTATGTTATAATTGTAAAATTGGTGATGGATTGTGTTAATACAATAAGAAATGAAAATAACGCAAGTTGAATGAATCAATTTGGTTAAGAAACGAATTCGTAGTGAATGAATTCGCTAAACATGTTAAAACATAAAAATATAGTATGAACATGTGTTTTGGGTCAAGATTTAAGTTGGTTAATGTTTTTGTAAATTGTTATAATTCTAGTATGTTGTAGTTCTATGAATTACGAATCCATAGAATCGAAGACGGACTAATTAGGATGTGTATAACTCAAGTTATAAAGATTAGTAGGAGAAAATGGTCAAAAATTGCAAGAACAATGAACTTAGAGTCCCATTTCTGCTAACGGGCACAGCTACGCTGTGTCCAAGGCTTAATTGGGCGCAATTGCGCCCAAAGTATGTCAGGTGTGACTGTTTTGACCTGTTTTAGTAAAATAGGCATAACATTTTCATACACACTTCGATTGAGGCGATTCAAGATGATTCAGAACGAGGAAGAATAGACCTACAACTTTTATTCTTTATGTTTTTCAATTTAAGGTCGGGAACATGGGTCAAAATGGTCATCTTTAGGACTGTTGCGTTTTCGGGGACAATAAGAGGGTGTCGGGCATGCACATATGCAAGTGCAGTGCCTCTGGTGATAAAAGATATTGTTCTAAGTTATAAAACATGAATGTTAGTAAACATAATGATACTTAACATTAATAAATAATGTATTAGGTAAGTTATATAAGCATACTAAGCATACACAAGAGAGACAAATCGGGCGTGTGACGAATGAACGTCGAAATGCCGTAACAAATATTAATGAACGTAAAAAGTATTTTAAGTCAAATGAAATGAATATTATAAGATATGAAATGGGTTTAATATAAAACCAATAATGATTCCTAGCAATACTTAAACACTTGAATTAACTTCGAGTACAACCTAAGAAGTAAATATAATGAGATATAAGTCGAAAGTTAACACAATCAAATTGAACATTGTGTATTGATTAATAAGAAGGGTTATAGGATATAGAGTTAAGTTTACAATACAACTACTTCGCATTGCTATGTGACTAATAGTTAATGTGAATGATTATATAATTGTGTAGGGCACGTGAAGTGCTGATAAGTTGTTAAACTGTTATTGGTAAACAACGATCAAGGCAAGTCTTTTAGTTCGTATTTGCTATGTGAACTTGATGATGAATTGTTTTAAATCTTTATTGCAAAGAGCATGATGTGTTATATATATGTTGAAAGTATGAAACGTTAAAGTAAATTTATGACTACGTTGATTAGGTAATGAATGCTGATTGAGTAAGGAACTCAATCTTTATACTTGTTATATGAACTGTAACATGTTTGTTATGTTAGTCTAATGTTTATGAAATGTATGATAAGCATGTTATTATATGGTACGTGATGCATGAAAACTGTTAGATTTGCTAGGTTGTCGAGCTTAACCCTGCAAATAACCATTTTTACAGGTTAAGGATGGAAGGTAACACTATGTGCTACTTGAATGGCGTGGATTAGAAATAATACACGAAGATTAATACTTTAGTTAAAGTTATTATTTCTTTAAACCATGATTAAGGTTCATGAGATGTACTCAATATTTTATGATGTATATTTTATGTTGAGTTGTAAAGTTAAAGTTTGAGCTGTCCGATGTATAAAGGTTATCGATTTGATATGTAAGATTTTAAATAATAACTTTGATGAAGCAAATCATAAAATTAATTTGATTCAGAGATGTGTAGATGATAAAGGTTTTGATTCAGGGAATTAAAGTAAGAAGACATAAAAGTTTTAATTATTCCGCATTTAATTAAGTTTAGCATCGAATAATGATGTAAAATCAGAAGTTAGACGTGTTATTAACGATCGAAGTCGATAATTGAATTGTATGAATTTTGGGGTTGTTACAACCCACAACCTTCCAACGGTGTATGATGGCCATCTTCTCGGACATGGTGGAGAAAAATGTGGAAGTCTTCACGGACGACTTCTCTATCTATGGAGATAATTTTGATGTCTGTTTAGAAAACGTGGTCATGGTTTTAAAGCAATGCGTAGAGACGAATTTGGTGCTTAACTGGGAGAAGTGCCACTTTATGGTCAAAAGAATCTTGGGGCACAAGGTCTCTGCTAAGGGATTAGAGGTTGATAGAGCAAAGTTGGAAACAATTGAAAATCTACCACCGCCAACTACAGTCAAGGGAATCCATAGTTTTCTGGGACATGCGGGATTCTACCGAAGGATCATTAAAGATTTCTCTAAGATTACAAAACCATTGTGCAGTCTCTTAGAGAAAGATTCAGTTTTCAAGTTTGATGAAGATTGTAAGACAGCTTTTGAGCAATTGAAGAAAAAGTTGACTATAGCTCCAGTGATCATCGCACCGGAATGGACTATGCCCTTTGAACTAATGTGCGATGCGATCGACTATGTAGTAGAAGCTGTTTTGGGTGAACGCTGGGGGAAGATCTTCCACGCCATATACTATACAAGTAAAACCCTTACGGATGCCCAATTGAACTACACAACTACAGACAAGGAGTTACTTGTAGTAGTATATGTCTTTGACAAATTTCGGGCATATTTAATTGGGACAAAGGTGGTGGTTTACACGGATCACTCGGCAATTCGTTATTTAATCACAAAGAAGGATGCTAAGCCTAGACTTATTAGTTGGATACTTCTCCTACAGGAATTTGATTTGGAAATAAAAGATAGAAAGGGGACAGAGAATCAAGTTGCAGATCATCTTTCAAGGTTAGACAATCCAGATAAAAATGGGAAAGATAAGTGTTTAATAAACGAGTCATTCCCAGATGAGCAGCTATTTAGAGTCACGTAGAATTTCCATGGTATGCAGATTTTGCAAACTACTTGGTGAGCAACATCCTTCCCCCTGATCTTACACGTCAACAAAAGAAGAAGTTCATACATGACGTCAAGTGGTACATGCGGGATGAACCATATTTATTCAAACAGTGTGCAGACAAAATGATTCGTCGATGCATGCCATACAGCGAAGTAAAGAATATATTGCACGAGTGTCATTCATCTGCATACGGGGCACACTATGGGAGTGAGAGGACGGCGACAAAGATACTTCAAGCAGGATTCTATTGGCCTACTATATTCAAGGATGCCCACCAGTTCGTGAAAAGCTATGACAGATGTCAAAGGGTGGGCAACATCTCAAAAAGGAATGAAATGCCACTCAACATAATCATGGAAGTAAAAGTTTTTTATGTTTGGGGAATGGACTTCATGGGACCTTTTCCTCCCTCATTCAATAACATATACATTTTGCTTGTTGTGGATTATGTAACAAAATGGGTGGAAGTTGTAGCACTCCCTACAATGATGCCAAAGTTGTTCTCAAGTTTCTACAAAATAACATCTTCATACAGTTTGGCACACCAAGAGCAATCATAAATGACGAGGGAAGTCACTTCTACAATAAATCATTCACATCTCTCTTGGTAAAATACGGGGTAAATCATAGGGTTGCAATAACATATCACCCCCAGACAAGTGGGTAAGCCGAGGTCTCCAACAAGGAGGTGAAGAAAATCTTAGAGAAGGTAGTCAACCCGAATAGAAAAGACTGGTCTCTAAAATTGGGTGACGCACTATGGGCATACATGACATCATACAAGACGCCAATTGGGATGTCTCCGTATCAGTTGGTCTATAGAAAAGTGTGTCACCTACATGTGGAGCTACAACATAAAGCCTACTGGGCAATTTAGAAACTCAACTTCGATCAAACAGCGGCGGGAGAAAAGAGGCTACTTCAATTGAATGAACTTGATGAATTCTAACTACAAGCATATGAGAACTTGAAGTTGTATAAAGAAAAGGTCAAGAAATGGCACGACCAGAAAATCTTTCAAAGAAAGTTTAAACCAGGGTAGTCAGTACTATTGTTCAATTCGAGACTGAGATTATTTCCCAGAAAGCTCAAATCCAGATGGTCGGGTCCATTTACTATCAAAAGGGTCTTCCCACACGGCGCCATGGAGCTATACAGTAGGAATCCATTGGAGACGTTTAAAGTCAACGGTCATCGACTGAAGCATTATTGGGGTGGCGACATCGGCAATGATATCATCGCAATCACACTTGCTGGCGCGCCATGAACGGGAGTAGTCTGGCTGAAAGACTTAAAAACAAGCGCTATTTGGGAGGCAACCCAATTTTACTGTTATTTTCAATATTTTTAAGCATGCTAAGTAACTCGTAGTTTAAAGTATAAGTTTAGTGATTTATTAGGTAGTTAGTCGAGTCATGTTCTCTAGTAACTTCACCCATCAACGTTTAATGTTCATGATTATTATCTTACATTTATCAATGTTTGGTGTTTCAGGTACTTGCGAAGTGCATGGATATATGTTGGACACAAGGAATTTAAAAAATCAAGTTCAGCTGTAGTGTACCCCCTGCCGGGGCGGGAGTCTTGACCCAATAACAGTTGACCCCCTGCTGGGGCGGACAATTTACAAAGAACACCCCCGCCAGGGCGGACATTTACAGCTTATCACCCCCCATTGGGGCAGGGGTACGGGAACCTGACGAGTTCAAAGTTCGATAGTTACAGCAAGTTAGCCCATCTTCTCCACTTCCACGTCCTTAAAACCACAACTGATACCCATTTACTCCATAATAAAACCATGATTTCATCAATTGCCAACCATTACCTCACTTAATCTCCACTTACCCACTAATTTCACCCACTAAATACATACATCTCTTCACTTTCTCTCCCCCTAAATTACACAATTTCAGTTACACACGAATTAGGGTTCTTCGAGTAAGAGTTTGGGCAGCGATTACTAAGGGGAAAAGTAACCAATTGTCAATACACTGAGGGTAAGAAGTTGTTTCTTGCAATTTCTTATCATACATCACCACATTAGAAGCCCAATTACTAAAGTTTGGGGAATTTTGAGCCGTGCACACCAAGTTTTCAACCATTTGTTCGAGTGAAGTTTGGGGGAAATTGGTTTAAAATTCATCCATTCTAGTACCATGGCACCAAAACCAGCAGCGAAGTGACAGCGAGGCGAGAGTTTCGGGTCTACACCACCGACTAGAGCCTTTGACAGGTGAAAGTTCGTCAGTGCCAATGCCGCCGACAGCTATGACTATTTAGTGACCAAGGCATTAACTCCAGAACGTGGCTTGGCACCCAATAACGTGGATGGCGAAATGAAACGATAAATCTATGAAAAAGGATGGGATAGGTTCACTGAAGAGCAGGAGCCAACTATTGTAAATGTGGTGAAGGAATTTTATGCCAATGCGGAGGATAAGGCCCCATTCATATCATTCGTGAGGGGCAAGCAGGTTCCTTTCTGTACCGACGCTATTAACGAGTATTATAGCTTGCGAGTTCCTAGAGAGTGCCAGTATGCATACTTGCGTGACCCTGATCCCGACTATGAAGCCATTTTAACTGAAATAACAATGTCGGGCACCACATGGGCCAAGGGACGTAAAGGGGGCACCATCTTCCACAGCAAGGTCCTAAGCCGTTATGGAAAGATATGATACGCGTTCATGTGCGCCAAGTTATTCCCATCCACACGTACAAAAGAGGTGACAAAGGAGAAGATCCTTCTTCTATATGCCATCGTACAAGATTTTCTCATCGACGTAGGTGCCATCATCAGTCTCTCCATACGAAGATGCCTATGAGGGCCATTTTTTGGCCGCCTGCCACACCCATCCCTCATATGTGGGTTGTGGAGTTAGGTGGTCTTGTGATGAGACTACACAGATGCCTCTATAGACTTTGGACACAAGGATGATCGCACGATATACAGTGTGGCCCGGGGACGAGTTGCACCCAAGAGGAGTCAGGTTCATATTTCCACCAGCTTCAGAGGATGAGGCTAATGCTGAGGACACCTTTGACGATGATAAGTTCCAAGTGGATGAGACTACGGGAGAGCAGGCAACTGAGGGGATGCAGCAAACCGACGATATGTTTAGCCCTAAATTTCAGAGCCTCCAATGACAAGTGGATGAGTACAACAAAGATGCCAACAAAAAAATGAGGAGACTCACGACTAGACAGGACCACATGTTCGAGGCCATGAACATGTCATTCGCCTCCTTGAACGCGACGCTTCAAAGTTTCAATCTAAATGCTCAATTTCCATACCAGCAGCCTGCCCTAATGCCACGGTTCCCACCTTCTAATTCAGATAGTGAAGAACAACAACCACCACCACCACAAGCTTAGACGATTACAGGGAAGTCCTCGTATATTTAGTGATTTATCTTTACAATGAGGATATTACAAATGTTTAGTTTGGGGGAGTTAGTTTAATTTTTATGTTTCTATTTTGCATGTTTAATTTTATTAGTTATATTTGCATATGTTAGTTTCATGTTTAGTTCAGGTTCATTATATGTTTGCATGCATGCAGTGTAATAGTGCATAATAATATAGGTTTGTAAATAGTTTTTATTAGTTGTTAATTCTGTTATGTTTATTCCATATATATAAAAAAATAAAAAAATAAAAATATTTAGTTAAGTATTGTGTTATCTTGCATAAATCCAGTGGTTTGATATAGTTCGGTTTATTTTGGCCAATGATGAGAATGGGATTGAGTAGACAAGTATAGTACCGACTATTAGAACTTTGACGTAATTTTTTGTTATAAATTGGATCTTTTGCCTGTTTGAAATTGGTATAATAAGGTTAGCACAATAATAACACCTATATGGATTGATTTAGTTCAAATTGATACATAAAGGACCTCTAAAGGATAATGCTAATTTGAATGAAAGAATGACAAGGATAGGCAGTGAAGGCAAAAAATTAGGCAAAAACCTAAGTTTGGGAAAAAAAGTGAGGTATATAAGCTTCAGTTTATATATAAATATATATATATATATATATATATAAAAAGAATAAACACCGTGGTATGCTTGTCTAGTTTTGTGGCCTTTGTTACTTGAGCAAGTAAGCCCGAGGGGATTGTCTTTACACCTAGCGCCCTAAGGTCTTAATGGTCTAGGAGTCGTTGGTTGAAAGCTCGTTAAGGTAGCACTGAAAAGCCTAAGGGAATAAGACATTTCATAGCCATGTGTATAAAAAAAATTTTAATAAAATGGGAAATAAGAGCAAAAAGTCCCCGTAAATGAAAACTAAAGCATAAGTACCCTATTTGGACCCTTAATATTGGTAATTATTTGATTTTGGTTGGATCTCGTCTGTTTTTGAAAGTCTTGAGTTTACACTGTATGATGCCTTCTAAGAAACTTGTTATGTATTAAATTTGAATTTGCATTAGTTAGCATGGATGTTGAGCACACACACACCATACTAGTAATAGCAGTTTAAGATTTGATGATTGATAAGAATTATTGATTGGTGTTGATATACGTATTGTCGTTTTTACTTGATTTCTCTGAGGCTGGTTGAATAGACTTGTTTCTATCACTACTGCTGGATTCGTAGGCATATAGACTAAATGCATTACATTTCATTGCATTGCATTGCATAGCACTTTTGTTTTGTTTTGTGCTCGAGGACTAGCACGTGTTTAAGTTTGGGGGAGTTTGATGAGTGGGTTTTATACCTACGAATCAGCTTCTAATTCAAGCTTAAATTGTGTTAACTCGTCATTTTTGTGATTCATTTTACTTGTTTAGTGTTGGTTTATGTTTAGGTGTGATGACATAGCATTTGAGCTTTAGAAGGTGGTTTTGTGGCTAAAGTGGGCAAGATAATGAGCAAGAACATGACTGCAGCAGAAGGAACCCCCGTCGGGGCGGACATCATGAAGCTAAAACCCCCGCCGGGGCGAGGGTACCTAATTGAAAGACAAAAGCACTGCCCACCAGGGCGGGCTATTAATGAAGGAAAACCCCCGCCGGGGCGGGGGTACAGGAAAAGCAAGAAGTTTGTTCTAACTGTAATACTGCAGAAGCGTGAAGGATAGTGGTTGGCATGGTGTGGAACTCCATTGGGCCTCGAATTATGGTCAGAATACATGTCCTAGGCTGGATATTAACAAAAATAAGAGGGGAGATTAAACATCTATCAATCAATTAACAATTTTGAAGTCAACATTTGAGCAAGAGCATTGGAGGAAGGATTTGAAGGTGAAATTCACGATAATTGCAGATTGAAGCAAAGGAAAAGGGTGGTGTTTTATTCATTCTTTTTCTTTAATTCAATAATTGTAATTGGGATGATGTTTACTTTGATGATTTCAGTTTTTATTTCATTTGTTATGAACTAATTTACTTATTAGGCTTATGACGGATCTTATGGTTGAACGATGATTATGTAGTCTTAATTTTAGTTTAATAATCTATCATTCAGTTTATCTATTGTGATTTGTGCTTTAATTTATGAATTACTTGATCACCAATTTTGTGTGGAATTATATGGAGTCGAGAGATGAAATATGAATCTAGACTTAGTCACTTTATCATGTGTTCTTGAATTCTGTGATTGAATGGAATATTGATGAATGTTAAGGTAGAGATATGCTTAACATCGCATGTAATCGGTTAGAGAACTTAAATTTAAACCTTCTTTGATTGTAATTCACATAGAGATATATTGAATTAGTTGATTAAGGTGTTTAGCTTAACTTTATCAAATTTGAGGATTTAAGTTAATATGGTATTAGTGCATTGAGAGGTGGCTAATTCTACTTGAGTGTTCTTGATTAATAAACTGAGATAGTGAATTAAACTTGAAATAGGGTGTAGTAATCAGAGTGATACTTAAAGTGAAGTCGTAAGCCTAATTCTCCATCATTTTCTTGAAATTACAGTTTTTGAGTTTGTCAATTACTTAATATTTTTATGTTTTTAGTTGTTAATAATTGTAATCACTGAATTGGAAAGTTTAATAAAATTGGGATTAATTTAAAGCTGATAATTGTTAGGATTAATTTCATACTAGTTTTTATGGGAACGATACTTGACTTATCATTATATTACTTGTTGACCACATACACTTGCGTGTGAGCGTATATAGAATTTACCCAACACTCCCCACTGTCAAAATCAATCCCCGGCATGATGGATACAACCCCGGCTGACGTAATCTCTGCCTCCATCCATGCAGAATACTCTGTAGAACGGCCCGAATGGCTAACAGTAAACTCAACCCTCTCACGTTGAGTCTAACAGGCATACACCCTGGATCTATCCTCTGCTGACAAATACCGAGAAGACAAACGCTGACCTAATGCCCCCTCAAAAGGATGAACATTGTGAAACTGGTCAAACTGTGCCATCACAGCCAGTTGGTGATATGTGGTCATGCCCCTCAAACCAGCCAGAGGGAGATAATTCATGCCAGGTGCATAAGTAATGAAGCTGTAGGGAGAGCTGAGCCCTGTACACGACAAAATGTCAAATGAATCCTCGATCCCTGCCAAGAACACTGACCAGGATGCAGCGTCTGTACACTCTGCCAGCTGAAAGGAGTAAGACATGGCTATCTCATGGGAAAAATAATACACATGCCGTCGGAAGGTGCCAATCGGTCTCAGGTGTGACATGAACCACACATACAATAAGACCGAGCTGCCTGTAAATACCCCTACAGAATGGGTGTGGCAATACGTGGCCGACCTCAAAGTCTCTGCCACAATCACTGGTACAATGGTATGACCCTCCCTGAGAGCTCTCAATGCCCTAACGACACTAATGTCCAGATGATCCATATATAATGGCATGTACAAATAAGCCACTACGCACATCACGAGTGTATATACTCTGGCAACACGCCACTGATCCTCCGACGTGGTGAAATCCCCGAAGTGTTGTGCATAACTGTCTAGTGACCCAAATCTGTCTATCAAAAAATGCTAGGACACTACATGCCCAGATGTAATCTCATCCTGTGCTCCTCTACGCCTCAACTCGGTGAGGGTCATGAACTGCCGGCTTATATCGCCGATAGCCATCTGAGCACAAGGCTTGTCTAGTGGCAAAGCCATCAACCGCTCATACTTCTCTAAGGTAGGAGTCAACTCCTGGGTCTCAAACTGGAAAGTTTACCTCTCCGGTACCTAGTGCTCCAGCATGCCCTCTACAAAGCCCAATGGAACCTGGAACATCATGGGGGTCATAAAATGCAGCAACAGCTGATCTTCAGTCACTCGATCTGGAGGTGACAAACTATCATACCATGATCTCAAACATGAGACTACCAACACTGATGGGGTGTGATCAATGCGACTAACTATCGAGGAAGACATCTGCGTGGGTCGTATCATAAGACAATCCAGGGGTTAATGTTGAATATCTCGGGACATACATATGAATAACATAATACATGCATAATAAATAATAGATGGAAATATGATGTAGGGAATGGAAAATAGTGCATATACATTCCTAAGTACATCGTCATCTAATACATCATCTCTGTACAGCTGGAAAAATAGGGAAATGGGGCACAGCCGCCCAACAACTAACAGAGGCCTATCAAATGATATAACGAGAATGGGGCACAGCCACCCAGTATCTAACAGAGGCCTATCAAAAGATATAGCGAGAAATACATTAGAAGAAGTCAATGGTGTTGAGGCATAACACTACTTCTAAACAACTGCACATAGACCTACACACACACATTCAGATAAATGTTTAAAATAAAAATTGGTTGTCACCGTGTTACCACGGATGTCGGGGGGTGCCTAACACCTTCCCTCCGCATAATCAAGCCACCGGACCCTAACGAATCTCGATTTCACAGACTAGTTAAACAGTTTTACATCACTAGGTCTATGTGCAAATCATTTCTCGGTTGAGTTGGTGCAACCATTTAAAAATACCAACTGACGACTCTTACAGTCCAATCATCGACATATACATGTCAGACCTTTTCACAATTTGTTTTTTCAAACAAATCTCACTTAACATGAGAACACCAAAAGACAAGAACAGAAAAGGGACAAATGCAAATCCCGACGTCGACAATCCTCAGACGGACAGGTAGTCAAAGAGGACTATTCAAACTCTTGAAGATCTATTAAGACTTTGTGTCCTAGACTTCAAGGGAAGTTGGGACAAGTTCTTGCCATTAATGGAATTCTCCTACAACAATAGTTTTCAAGCAAGCATAGTCATGGCTCTATTCGAGGTGTTTTATGGACGCAAGTGTCGTTCTCCAGTATGCGTGGATGAGGTGGGTGAAGCAAAATTGTTGGGACCGAAATTGGTATGCATGACAACGGAAAAGATTCAAATGATCCGGTAACGTATAAAAACATCACAAGATCGACAAAAGAGTTTTACTGATCTTCATCGAAAAGACGTGGAATTCAATGTTGGAAAGCATGTGTTGTTACGTGTTACTCCATGAAAAAGAGTTACGAGATTTGAAAAGAGAGGAAAGCTCAATCCTCGATTCATTGGCCCATTTGAAATCCTTGACCGAGTTGGAACTGTGGCCTATAGACTCGCCTTACCGCCAAGTATGTCTCGTGTTCATAACCTTTTTCACATATCTATATTACATAAATATGTGGAAGACCCGAACCACATTATTTAGTTAGAACCAGACGAGATAGCAGAAGATTTAACGTATCAAGAGGTACCTGTTAAAATATTAGATAAGAAGGAACATATTCTACGCTCAAAGGTTATACCTCAAGTTAAAGTTTTATGGAGAAACCACGATATTGAGAAAATGACCTGGGAGTTAGAATTTGAAATAAAATCAAGGTATCCTCAACTTTTCGACATCCCAGGTACGCACACCAATTTCGAGGATAAAATTTCATAAGAATGGGAGGTTATAAGACCCCAACTTTTATGAATAAAGATTAATTTTCTTTAAATATCATTTTGAGTAATAAGGTGTGGATTTGATATAATGTTATAGTTGTGGATAATATTTATAAATTTTGCAAAGTAAGCAAGTTGTCATAAAATATTCGTTTGGTCGGGAAATATTCATACGACGACACAATCATTAGTGGACCCCACAACAAAATTATTGTCGGAGTTAGAAAACGACAGAAATATCTTTTTATAAAAATAACGGCGGAAGTTTTACCGTTAACTATATGACACCCCCAAATCCGGGTACTTCCATTCCTGCATGATTTGGTGTTCACTATACAAACAACATATATCTACCTACCCATAATTAATGCAAACCATGAAATAGATAGAAATAAATCCTCCCCTTATGGGGTTACAACATCTGAATAATAAATACAATCCCAAGTCATATTAACCTTAAACATCTGTGTAGAAACATAAATAAATAATAAGTCTTAAACAACATCAAGTCTAAATATCATTACATAACCACATAATAGCCAGTCTTCATTACTTGCTAATCTTGTCATTTCCTTTACTAGTGGAAGGCTCGTCTGTTCTTTCGTTCTTAACTGCAATGTTATTATTACGCAAGAGTGAGCACGATTGCCCACAAGTATAACAATATAACAAAGAAATAATAACATGCGAATAAATCAAAGGTTTCTGAAACATGAAAACTCAACTTTTGAATCAAGAATGAATAACACGAAACAAAAAAACTTCTGAGGGTCATAAGACCTTGAACTATGTCCTAGGTTATCAAGGGTTATACTTGAAACCTTTAACAGTCATAAGATTATGGACCTTTCTTCTCGTACTTAGGGGGATCAGCCCTTAGTACTATACTGTGCACAATATCTTAAAGCTAAAGCATAAATAATCCCTTTACAGGGTTGTTCATCTCAGTTTGACATTAGAGTCCGCACCAAAGGAAGTTTGGTTTGAATAAATCATCAAGGGTTCTAAAATTTAGAACGCTCATCAATTATGGACTAGTCGAATCATTAAGGGTTCGCTAGTCTAACAAGGTTTAACAGTAAATTATATTTATAATGAATAACAATCTCAGTAGGTATACAATAGAACAATTATTGTATAACAGAATCATACTTTGAAAAGATAGTAAATCTTTAACATAACAATGAACTTGATTTATAAACTTGAATAATGATAATAAGTAGGGTTAGAAAACTTACCTCGTGCGTAGATTACACGTTAATTAAACTCGTCGCTTGATTTGAATCCTACATATCATTTACGTTCATAATACCAGTCAATTATAACGTAATTAATCATAGCAAGTTCTTTCTTTTTGTCTAACTTTGGTTATGACTATACTTAGTCAAATTATCACACTTATTGTAACATAATAAGCACTTCACGAATAATAAGCTAACTATGCATTTAATAATTCAGTCCACATGCAATTATGTTATTTACATGTTAAACATCTATTTTAACATCTTATTATACTTCTAACATATTTCTATGTTCATTACATTAAGTTACTAACACATTACTAGACTTGACATTTAAAAATAGTTCATTTCTGAACATTTTGGAGAGTGGCGCAGCGGCGCCACTGTTGTACTGGTACTCGGTGCTGCGGCGGGACTCTTGGCGCTGCGGCGTGGATGTTAAGGCACGAGACTAGCGCCGCGGCGTGGGGAACCAGAAACTGTTCTGCAATTCGCGAAAAATTGCAGAACACAGCCAAAAACCCCAATTAAATTATTACCACACGAATTTAATCATACACATTCATAATAATACACATATAATCACTACTTAACCCTTCTATCATGATATTAACATGTTAAGACACAATATTAACAGGATTAAAACATGAAATTTTCACTGTTCTTTGTGTTCTTGAAGGTTTTGAACAACAACATAAAATTTAACACTACGGATTCGTTATAACACCGAATCTGTTCATTTAAAATTTGGTCTCTTCGTATTAACTTGCATAATAATATACGAGTATAATTTTTACAAAACCATTTATGTTTGACACATTAAATTTACGTATAAGGGCCATATGGCCAAAACCCATACTCTGCAAGTAACATACGTTGTAAAATTATGAATTGATGATATGGAAACCTGTATAATATAAAATAAAACATGCTATACTACTCGAATCATTACACATATCTCTATAACAACACCATTTCCTAATTTATAGAGACTCAACGGAACTTGAATGAAGTCATATTCATGAAAACTTTGAAAGATGTAAAATAGGAATTTGGGTTGAAGAAAATTACCCAAGCGTAAATGAACAAGGATGACAATTCTCTCTGCTCAAATACAGAGTCACAAACTTTCTAAAAAATTCTCAACCTCTCTCTCTCTCTTTTCCCTCTCTATTTTATGCCAGACTTAGCCAAATAATGAAAAGGAAGGAAAAGAAAGACGTATAAAAAGAAATGAAGTGACGTAGTAGAAGTTAGTTACCCGATCATGGGTAACTACTAACAACTCCCTTTAGGGTATTGTTTGGCTGGCAAGAATTGGTTTCAAAACCAATTAATTTAATAAATCTTTATCATATAGTTAAAATAATGTCACACCGACTTATAAAATAAAACCAATATCTTATTTAATTTATTTTAAATGAAATAATTTCTCATTAATTCACATAGTCACATAATTCAAATTCTAATTTAATAATAATGTCAAATTATTAAATCTGTAATTAATAGATAAATTAATTAAAATAATATTAGGCTTATTAAATATTTCTTTTAATACAATAAGCTCACATAATGACATACTTCGAATAACAAAAATTCTTCACATTAATTTAATAAATATAACACATATAATTAAATTAATCTACCACAACTGCATCCATTAATTATTTAATCTAGTAATTAATTCATCGAAAAATATTTATTCAATCTAATAAATATTAAAATTAATTATAAAATCTCGGTTGTCACATTAACTGTTGAATTACCCGGTGATAAAAGTATAGTAATACGTGTGGTTGCATAGTAGCACACGGTATTGTACAGTATCTTTGATTATTGATGCTTACGTGAGAAGTCACTCAGTTATACTCAATTATTGCCCTAGTAATTGCTGCATAGTATTTCACATTATTGATTCAATTATTATCACAATATTTTATATTATTAAATTAATAATTGAGACGACAAAGTTATTCATGTTATTATTTGTATTATTGATAATGTCTAGAAAATTTTGTCGAGAAAAGGGGTTTGGTCACCTAATTGCGCGCCAATAAGAAGAAATCCTTATAGAAAAGTCCCATCTTTCCTGGGAATGATCTGGTTGTTAATATTGTGAGTTATAATATTAATGATGAATGTTATTAAAAATGTGTTTTGAGAATCCAAGTGAAGTGAGATAAATAGAGGGGTATTTTATGAAGTATTTGTTGTAAATTTGGCTTATTGTATGGACCCCGACTTACCCATTTTTCAAAACTGTCGGTAGAAAGTTATCTCAGTTTTGTTTATATATATATATATATATATATATATATATATATATATATATATATATATATATTATAAGTTTTGCTTTATTATATTATAAATATAATATATTTTATTTTATTTAAAGTTTTTATTTTATTAGAATAATTTATTGCATAGTAACGAATAGTAAAATTAAAATTTTCCGCCGGTTGCAACCCGTGATTTTATTTTTCTAAATAGTATCCTTCCATTCTCCTATAAATAGGATGTTTAGTTTAGAATTGAAAATCACACCAGAATCGGAGAATTCTTCTTCTATAATATTGAGCAAATATCTTTAGAGCTTATGGAAGCTTTGAGTGTAGAAAACAGTGCAAGTTTTCTTCAAGAATATCCCCACTATACCAGCCAGAAGTACTTTCTTTTTAAGGTAAGGGATATTATTTTTGTTCAATATTCGTAAGAAATAATATTTTCTTCCATACTCTATAGTATGTAAGTAATATTATTTCATTTCAGATTCTGAATTCTACACTCATTTTGTTAAGTATTGCTTCTATACTCATTGAAATTAGTAGAATATCCTTAAAATTTGTGCTTCATTGAGTATCTTTTCACGGGAATATTTTTCTGAACATTCTTGTTAAGTTTTAATCTTTTCATGCTAGAGTATTATTAACGAAGTACTATTCATAGGGTACTATTCACTCGGGTACTATTCACCCGGGATACTATTCATGATAAAAAAATTAATTTCTTTTCTGTCCAAATTATTTTTGATACAATATTATTATTGAATTTTACTCCACAAAACAGTATCATGTTGACAATTTGGACATTATTGAATTATGGATAAATGGAATTATAAATCTTTAAAATTTATCCTTGTTCTCATTTAATTGAATTTTTATATCATTGTCATCATCCTCATGCTTATATTGTGATGAAAGTCTTCATTGGCCCGTAGTGCATTGATGGATAGTTGTTGGTATAATTATGACCAGGAATTTTGTATCGGTATAATCATGACCGGTAATATTACAAATGATGTGGTAAAATTCCACATTGGCCAGTAGTGCATTGATGGATAATTGTTGGCATGATCATGACGACTAGTGATAATAACGAATATCATTGGCCCGTAGTGCATGGATGATTCGTGGATGTGATACTAATGAATATCATTGGCCCGTAGTGCATGGATAATTCAGTGATGTGGATTATTTATTGAGTTGTGTTACAGCGATAAAATATTGATGATGAACTTTTAAATCATAGAAGATAGTAGATATCATGCTCTACTTGACTCTTCAAATGGATTGCTTGTTCCACTGCAGTTAAACTTGTTGTTTATTGTATTCTATCAGTTTAACACTGTTGAATGCTAACGATAATTTATTCTGCATTATCTTAGTCATAATATTTTTTACTAGGCTAGTTGAGCTCACCCTTTGCTTTCATTATTCTCTTCAGGAAATGAAAACATAGCCGGGACTAGTCGGGGAATGGAGTAACGGTCCGAGGTTGTGGCTATAGTAGTCCTCACTATTCTATAAAATAGTGTGATAATAATTGTAATGAGGACTCCATTTGAGTTTGGATATTGTCTACGAGACAATATTCGTGTTAAAACTCTCAGCTACGTTTTTGTCGTAGTGTATAAAGGAAATTTGTATTTAAATTCTGTACTATTTATTTGGCGACTCAGAATGTGTTATGTATACCTATTTTGGGGGCGTCACATCATAGCCACATTAATTAGATAAATTAGTATTATACCTTAAAAAATTTAAAATTGGACTCCAAATAAATTATATCATAAACGAAAAAGAATAGATCACAGTCAAAATAAAAAGCTACAAAATTTGCGTAGACCACAACCAAATTCTCTATGATCTGCACTATCCTTCCTGCAGCAATGAAGTGTTCGACGATTTGACCCAAAGTAGTAGACAAATGTTAGAAGTTAAACACTATATATCCATAACTAAAATTAAAAAGGCACCCACAAACCCAATGTTAATGATAAATTTGAATATACAAATGATAGTAAAATCTGCATACCGAATTATCCACCAATCTATTGTGCAAATTCAATTGGGGAGGGCGTATAGTGTATGCAAGCAGCAAAACAACACAACTAGGCGTTATCCCTTCTCAAAAGGTATTGTACTGTGATACCCCCAAATCTGGATACTTCATTCCCATATGGTTTGGTGTTCACTGTCCAAACATTCATTTCTAACTACCCAAATAAAATAAATTTTAAGCAATAAATCTTCCTATTAAAGGATTACATAATTAAATCCAACAAATTCCCAGGTCATCTAACCTTAAAACATTCATCAAATGCGAAAAATTTAATAATTACTTCACAATTAAAAACAAGTCTGAAAAACACAAGTCTCAATAAGTAAACAAGTCTCCAACACTTGTTCATCTTTCCTTTTCCTTTGCTAGTGGTTGGCTCATCAACCGTCTCAATCTTAGCTGCAATTGTTATATATATGCAAGAGTGAGCAAAACAAATGCTCACTTGAAAGGATTTAATAACTGGTGATGAATAGTCTTAACCGAATTGAATAACATTTTATAGTATCGATAATCAAGAACTGATATTGAAATTCATCTGAGGGTCATAAGACCATGAACTATGTCAGAGGTTATAAGTATTTCTACTTGAACCTTTAACAGTCCTTAGACAATATGGACCTTCTTTCTCGTACTTAGGAGGATCAGTCCTTCATACCATGTATTGTGCACAAACATCTTAACGCTTTCGCATAAATAATCCCCTATAATAGGGTTGTTCATTTCAGTTTTAATATACGAGTTCGTACCAAAGGAAGTTTGGTTTGGATAAGTTTCAAGGGTAATTTAGAGTTCAACGTACATCAACTAAGGATTAGTTGAATCAAAAGTTTAATGACAATGCGAGGGTTCAACAACAGCATGTTATAGAGTAATTATGAACCATAAATGAATAGTATGATTGTGACGCCCCCAAAATAGGTATACATCACCCATCTTGAGTCGCCAAATACATGGTAAAAAATTCAAATACAACTTAATTATACAACAGCCGTGTAAAATACGACAAAACATAGCTAAGAGTTTAAACAAGAATATTGCCTTCTAGACAATATCCACACTCAATGGAGTCCTCATTACATTTATTGTCACACTATTTTATAGAATAGTGAGGACTACTAAAATAACCATCTGGACCATCAATCCGTTCACCGACTCGTCCCAGCTATATTCTCATTTCCTGAAAAGAACAGTGAAAGAAAGGGTGAGCTCAACTAGCCCAGTAAGAAATATTATGACTAAGATAATGCAGAATAAATTATCCTTAGCCTTCAACAGTATAACAACTGATAGAATATAATAGACAATAAGTTTTAGATCAACAACTGCAGCGGAATAAGCAATCCATTAGAAGAGTCAAGTAGAGCATAAAATCTACTATCTTCTATGATTTAAAAAGTTTTTCATCAACTTTATCGCTGAGACTCAGCTTAATAAATAAAATTGAATCATCCCTGCATCACGGCCAAGGATATTCATGTAATCATCAATGGTTATGATTATACCGAATAATCCCTGGTCATAATTGATAAATGGGATTTATACCTACTTATTGAATACTAATTCACGCGAACTATGCCCATCTCAAGTACATTTTAGTGTGTTTTTAGTGCATTTCATGTTATTTTGCATTGCATTTACTTAAAACTCCTTTTGGTGAAAAAATGCAAAAAATGGCATGTTTTGGTGGTATTAGAGAGCACGAGGCTAATGGACGCATGAAGGTGAGGCACAAGCTGGGATATACATGGCAAGAGGATCAAGTGAAGCATGGATGGAAAAGCATGGATGGACAAAGGATGGAGCAGCAGAGCAAATCAGTGCAGCAGCAGAATAAGAAGACACAGACTGCTAGCCGCGCGGCCGCACGGCATGACAAGCTTGGAGACATGCGCCCGTGCGAGCACCCGGCCAGATAACTTTACCTACTACAAGTCGTGCGCCCGCGCGAGATATACACTAGAGGGGCGCGCGGCCGCGCGCGAGGCCTGAAGCTGCTGATTTGTTTTATTTTAATTTTTGAATTAAAAGGGTTGTATTTGATTAAAACGATATCTGACTGGTGTCAAAGGTATCTTGGATAACTTTTGACGTATTTTTATCGTAGTAACTAGGGTTTATACCGTGAGGGAGATTCCAACATAGAACGAAGCCAAAACGCCTACTCTTCTAATTCTTCTTGGGATTCTCTATCATTGTGAATTAGTATTATTATTTTGCTGGAATTTTATGAGGATTTGATCGTTAACATTGGTTTATATTCAGCAATTGGGTTTGATCGTTCTATCCTTCATCTTTCAATTGTTTGCTTATTAACCATGTTTTGCGTTGCTCCCATAATGGCTTTTGGTTCAGTCATGAACTAAACTCCATTATGGGATTCTAACGTATTTTAAAATGTAGTTTACTTGCATGCTTGATTGCTAGGGCTGTTTTGCATATCATATGGGATTTCTATCGTGGTTATTTTGCATGTATGAATGCTTGATCACCATTCGTCTCGGTACTTGTATGGAATTGACAATGAACATGCAAGTATGGATTGTAATCATGATAGCATATGAATATGCGGCTGTTTTATATGGCTTGTGTATTTTGTGAACCACATAGACATATAATGTTTCACCGTGTGAGTTAAAATAAGGGCTTGTGCTTAAGTTCAGTATGATTGCAATTTCACATAGACATATTGTGACGCCCCCAAAATAGATATACATCACCTATTCTGAGTCGCCAAATACATGGTACAGAATACAAATACAATCTTTAATATACAACAAGAGAGCTGTGAGTTTTAATACAAATATTGTCTTCTAGACAATATCCACTCTCATAATAAGTCCTCATTACATTTATTGTCACACTATTTAACCGAATAGTGAGGACTACTAATACTATCATCTGGACCGTCACTCTGTTTCCCGACTAATCCCGGCTACGTTCTCATTTCCTGAATGGAACAGTGAAAGAAAGGGTGAGCTCAACTAGCCAAGTAAGAAATATTATGACTAAGATAATGCAGAATAAATTATCATTAGTCTTCAACAATGCTAAACTGATAAAATACAATAGACATCAAGTTTAACTGCAGCGGAACAAGCAATCCATTAAAAGAGTCGAGTAGAGAATAAAATCTACTATCTTTTATGGTTTAAAAGGTTTTTCATCAATTTTATCGTTGAGACTCAGCTCAATAAATAATCCACATCATTAAATTATCCATGCACTACAGGCCAAGGATATTCTTTAGTATCGTGACCACGAATTATCCATGCACTACGGGCCAAAGATAATCGTGTTTTCATCAACGGTCCTGATCATGCCATAAAATAATTCATCTTTGTACCCTTGACCGAAGAGAATCCATAGCCATAATCATACCAAAAATTGTCCATCAATGCATTACGGGCCAATGAGGACTTTTTCACATCATTTATAACATTACGGTCATGATTATACCAAATAATCCCTGGTCATAATCATACCAAGTCCATCTATGCACTACAGGCCACGGATGACTTTCAACATAATATAAACATGAGGATGATGACAATGACATAATAATTCAATAAAACAAGTTCAAGAATTAATTTATCCAGGAACCAATAACGTCCAAATTGTTAACATGATATTGCTTTGTGGAGTAAAATTCAAGAATGCTCAGAAGAATATTTTCATGAAAAGATACTGGATGAAGCGCAAATATCAAGGATATTCCACTAATTTCATGGAGTATAGAAGTCAAGACTTTAACCAACAGAATATAATAAAGAATGGAATAACAAAAGAAATCACCAGGCATGCGATAGACCGCACAGACAGGTTATTCCAACAGAATAATAAATAACGGAACCAGGTCATGCGTAAATGCACCGACAGGATATTCAGACAGAATAATAAATAATGGAACCAGGTCCGGCGTAAACGCACAGACAGGATATTCCGACAGAATAATAAATAATGGAACTAGGTCCGACGTAAACGCACCGACATGATATTCCAACAGAATAATAAAGACGGAACTAGGTCCGGCGTAATACGCACAGACAGGATATTCCAATAGAATAATAAATAATAGAATAACAGAAGTTCTTTTCATGAATACAAAAGAAATAATACTCCTTACGGGTACAATAAATAATATCCCTTACCTTAGAAAGAAGAGTACTGGATATAGGAGTAGTGAGGTAGCAGAACACTTTTCTTCTTTCTCTCTATAGTTTCTCTCTCTAGAGTTTCAGTGAATTCGTAAGAAATAATGAAGGAATGAGCTTCTATTTATAGAAGAATGGACTGCATAGTAACTAATTCATGAATGGTACAAATTGATTTACTTTTAATCGGATGATCCATATTTAAAGCAAAATCTTTTAAATAAAATATAATATATTCTATTTATAATCTAATAAAACGAATAACTTTATAAAAGTATTATGTTTTATATAAAAAGATTTTACTATACAAAATACTATGCAGGTACTATGCAACACTATGCATAATAAAATATAATATATTCTAATTATTGTCTAATAAAACAGATAATTTATAAAAGTATTATGTTTTATATAAAAATATTTTACTATTAGCCTAATAAAACGAATAATTTTATAAAAGTATTATGTTTTATATAAAAAGTTTTTCTGTTTTATTACATTAATAATACTAATAAAACAAAATTTATAATATATATATATATATATGTGTGTGTGTGTGTGTGTGTGTGTGTGTGTGACAACTCCAAAATAGGACCATTCCATCCAACCTATTCTAAGTCGTCAAATACATGGTACAGAAAATAACTACAACTTTATTACAACAATTGTCGAGCAAAACACAACTACATATATGCTGTGAGTTTGGATATAAATATATACCAAATGTGACTAATGTCCCAACCGTGGACAGCACCTCACAATGACACCTTACATAAAGGTATAGTCAAAAACTGTTTTAGAAATTAGAATCTTTGGGAAGTGCTCAAGAAAACCTTCGTACATGGGAGGCCATGCGTCTAGGTTATGATAGATATCATATGGCCACAGAATTATCATTGGTTGACCCAATAGACCCCAAAGAAAAACGAGAAGATTACTATCATATTCTTCCCAATGGTGAGTCTTCTCTTGACTTTTTATTATCTCCACTGTCTTTAATCGTGAATTATACTTCAAACAAATACCAAGATTATATAGGTAGTGCTCGTAGATATACTCAGCAAGTGGATGAGCACAATCCTGTCTTATGATGACACAAGGTTGTATGTCTTTAGACATCTTGTATGATAGTGGCAAAACACCCTTCCAACGTTGGGTTCACCTCACCCTAGTTGATTCACCAAATATAACTACTAAATGGTGACCACCGTTCTATTCCCCTATTACCCCCGCTCGACCCAGCTACACTCTTATTACCTGAAAGGAATTGTGAAGCAAAAGGGTGAGCACAACTAGCTCAGTAAAGAATATCATGACTAAAGATAAATAAGTTATCAAAAGCCTTCAACAAAATTAAATCAGAGATTTAGAATATACGGTAGATGATAAAAATTTCAACCGTAGTTGCAGCGGAACGAGCAATCCATTAGAAGAGTCAAATAGACTACAAAGTCTATTATCTTCTCCATGTTAAAAATTCACCAACAATGTTTTATCCCTGTAACATCAATCAACAATTCTGGTCCACAATCATATGAATAACTCATAATCATAATTGTAGTTCTAAATTCCTCTTCTCATCTAGGACGAAGATAATTTTCATCACCTATCTTTACCTGAAACATCAAAGATCATGGTTACACCAAATCACATTTTCTGTTCATAATCATACTAATAACTTCATCTTTGCACTACGACCAAAGATATTCATTTGTATCACCAGTTGGTCATGTTCATCTCAACACCTGTTCATCTTTGCACTACTGGCCAAAGATATTCAACAACATGTCATCTTTACACTACGGGCCAAAGATATTCATCAACAATTCATCTTTGCACTACAGGCCAAAGATATTCAACAACAGTTCATATTTACACTAGGCCAAATATATTAATATCTCAAAGAAATATATAATCATTTCAGAATTTATATAAACAATAATTATAACCATGTTGATCAATTCACCTTTGCACTTAAGCTAAAGATATTCAATTATAAATTCAATGGTCATGATCATACCAGTCAACAATTCAACTTTGCACTACTGGCCAAAGGGAACCCATAGTCATGATCATACCAAAAATCTACCCATCTTTACACTCAAGTCAAAGAAAAATATCATCATTAGGGTTATAAAAATGTTATATATAATAGTAAAATCAATATAATCAAAATATCTAGATTAAATCTCAAAGTAATATTCATAAATCAACTATGATTTGGATAGAAAAAAAAATCAATTTTGTAATGAATAGTAACTCGTGAATAGTAACCTGTGAATAGTAACTTCGTGAATAGTAACTCATGAATAGTAAACCCGACACAAAAAGATAAAAATTCCACAATAAAATTCATACCAATATTTCAGTATAATAATATTGAAAGAATAACATTTCTTAAATTTATAAGTAATTTATTTTAATTGTTTACACTTTACTAAAATAATGCAGTTAATCATTCTAAAATGCCAAACTCATTAGATTTCATCACCAATAACCAAAACCCTCATCAAAAATCTGCATATACCTTATATAGGATTCTCAAGCCATAAAATCCTATTTTCCAATTTTCCTACTTCTCATAACATATTTAATTCATTTACTCATAACTAGTCTATTTTCATGAAAAATACCAAATCAGTTCTAAAAATATCTCTTTTCTGAGATTTAGTAGAATATAGTCTCATATTGAACATATATTTTTCTTAGAATTTTTAAAATTCATTTACTATTTTTCATATGGCCAAAACCGTCGAATATTTAGACATTTATCATAAATTGTACTTTTATCCAAAAATTCCAAAATTCACATAGTATACTGATATTATATAGATGTACTTCCCAAAAAAATTTCATCAATTTTGGAGTTAACCACAAGGAGTTATAAGCGGTTACTTTTAAAATAGTCTTTTCCCGTAAAATTCATAACTCTTAATATATACATCTAAAAATCACCATTTTTGGACACAATCAATAAAACTCATCAAAATATCACTTCAAATTTTTCCAGAATTTTCTGAAGATCAGAAGAATTACGAACTGAAAAACATAATAACCCTTAAAATTCCTTACCTCAAGAGAGCAGTACTTCGGACTAGAATATCGGATGAAAAGTCGAAGAAAACTTCTACTGAATAACAACTCTCAAAGTATCTAAATACTCTCAAAAATATGCTTGATAATCTAGAGAGAAAGAAAACTTGTTTCTGGTGTGATTTTCAATTCTAACTTAAGCACCTATTTATAGGAAAATGCTAGAACGCCAAAGGAGATTAAAATAATAAAATATTATTATTATTTTCTTTTTCTCTATGCATGCCAGCCATCCAAGACCAGGATGACAATTTTGAAAATCAATTTTGCAGCCCACATGTGTTTAACAACCAAAGTGGGTCCCACCCACTAAATTAATAAAAATCATTTTATTTTTTGAAACTTCAATAATTTATAGAAAATAGCCCGTTTATCAGAAAAATACAAAACACATGTGTTTCTATAGGAAATTTAATTCTCTACAACTTTGTAGAAGAAAGTTTTTCCAAATTCCAGACCGAAAATATTCGTAATCCACAAACGGATGATTTTAAACATCGTTTCGACACCTTTTAAAATTCATAACAAATCATACGTTAATTTTTAACTGTTCAAAATTTGTGGATATATACTCAACTTATATATGTATAACATAACCAAAAATTACAACGATCTAACGGTCGGATCAAAATTATAACTCACGCAATAGGGCTTTAAGAACACCGATTTGATCTTTTAATACTTCCAATCCGACAAAATACTGATAAAACACCTCAACATTAATTCTTTCATTTATAACCACATAAATAAATTCATCATTTATGTCCACATCAAATAAATATTTTCTTATCATATAAATCAATAATTAATTATTCACAAATAATATTACATAATCACAATTATGACAACCAGTCCATTCCCAGGAAAGAGGGGTTTTCCAATAAGGATTTCTCCTTATTGGTGCGCAATTAGATAACCAAATCTCTCCTTAGACAGAACTTTCTAGACATTGCCAATAATGCTATCCAATAATATTATTCAAATAATATGAATTATTGATCTGATAATGGAGATGATGTGCAACAACAATTATTGAAATAACAATAATATAAAATATCAACGCAACAATTATTGAATCAATAAAATAAAATATTGAACAGTAATTACTGTGACAATTATTCAGTGGTGCCTTCTTACGTAAGAATCAATAATTTCAAAAATACTGTGCAATACCGTGTGCTACTGTGCAATAACGCGTATTACTGTATTTTAACCACCGGGTATTCCAATAGTGTTAACGGCAATAACTACGCCGTTAATTATAAAAACTCAATTTTTATCGTTATCTTCATTCGACCGTTTTCCGTTATGGGGCCGGCCCACAAATAGCTGCGCCGTCGTACGAATATTCCCCGACAGAAAGAATATTCCACGACCAACGAATATTCCCCGACAACAATGATTATTTTATAACCACTTGTTTATTTTGAAAAATTTTCACATTTCACCCATAACTTTAACTTTTTATTAATTTAACCATTTACTGAATTGTAATTATAAGAAAAATTGAATACTTTTTTATTTCATAAAATTCGGGGTCTTACAATATATATATATAACAATCAACAATAATCAAATAACATGAGATACTATGCAGCAACTACTGTAGCAATAATTGAACAAAACTGAGTGACTTCTCACGTAAACATCAATAATCAATACCGTGTGCTACTATGCAACCACGCGTATTACTGTACTTTTACTACCAAGTAGTTCAACAGTTTTAACGGTAAAACTTCCGTCGTTATTTTCATAAAAATATTTTTGTCGTTTTCTTAATCCGATAATAATTTCGTTGTGGGGTCCACCAATGATTGTGCCGTCGTACGAATATTCCCTGTTAAAACAAATATTCCCCGACCATTCGAATATTATATAACAACTTGCATACTTTGCAAAATTTATAAGTACTACCCACAACTATAACATTATATCAAATCCACACCATAATATTAAAAAAAAATTATTTCGAGAAAATTAAATCTTATTCGTAAAATTTGGGGTTTTACAATCTCCTCTCCTTATGAAATTTCGCCCTCAAAATTTACATACGTACCTAGTATGCCGAACAGGTGAGGATACATTGACTTCATTTCAGATTCTAACTCTTGAGGTATAACCTTTGAGTGTCGAATATAATCCTTCTTATCGAAGATTTTAACACGTATCTCCTCATACGTTAAATTATCCGCTATCTCGTCCGGTTCTAAATTAATAATGTGGTTCAGGTCGTCCACATATTTACGTAACGTCGATACGTTAAAAATTTTATGAACACGCGACATACTTAGTGGTAAAACGAGTCTATATGCCACAGTTCCTACTCGGTCGATGATTTCAAATGGGTCAATTAAATCGAGGGTTGAGATTTCCTCTCTTCATCGATTCTTGCTTCTAGAATAACGCCCTCTTGAACTTTCTTCTTCACATTCATCAGCTCTGAGTATGTAGCTTGAGCGGCTTTAACTTTATCGATTAAAGTCGATTCTAATCGTATATTCGTTATCTTCACGTGGGTCCCTAGAGTCTTTAACTCTATCTTCATTATTTGTAAGTTATACGAAATGGGTCTTTGTGTTAACAACATCTCACTCGTATACAATCTTCTACTCAACGCGTCAGCTACCATGTTTGTACTTCCGCGATGATATTGAATGGTACGATCGTAATCTTCAACAGCTCGAGCCAACGTCTTTGGCTCATAATACGTTCGTTTTAGTTGAAGAAATTTTTGAGGGTTTAAGAAATGGGTTTTGTACTGGGGTCAATACAAAATTCGATTTCACGCTCTGGGGTAGGCTAAGAAGTCTTCAAGAATACGTCAGCAAATTTATTGACAATAGAAATATCGTTCAAATCTGTGACCCTCATCCAAGACTTGGATAGCACGTCACATTGATACCTATCAACTTGCCATCGTCATTCACAACGTCGCCTATAGAAAGTCTAGCTTCGGTGCATTCCACACAAGGAAGTCACCAGATAAAGGCTCAGGGCTCTTTACTTATGGCTTGATATGACAATGATTGACTTTAGTAGTTTGGTTACTTTGAATTCGCATGGTTGGTTAGGAGTATGAAAGCTAACAACTTTACAAAAAAAACATGATGAGTAGTTAACGAATCGATTCCTAAAATCACATCAAAGGCAAATATTTTCAAAGAGATACGATTGACAGGTAACGCGAAAGTGTTGATTTGAATCAAACAAGATTTATAAATAGTGGAGGTAACGAAGGTTTCTCCCAACGGAATTTTAACAGATAAATTAAAGTCTAACTTCTCCGGAGTTAAGTTCAAACATTGAACACAACTAGGTGAAATAAAAGAGTGAGTAGACCTGGTATCTAACACGGTATAGACTTCAAAAGAGTTTATGACTAATATACCCGTGATAATTTTATTCAGGTTCCTCGTCACGGGAAAAAAAATGCTCTCTCTTAAACTACCGGCTCTGGCTTATCTGGGACATCCTTTGGCATCACTATCCCAGCTGGACTTGACTTCACCATACGAAAAAATTGAGCTAGGAGACCTTCTCTTCCGCAATTAAAAAATGCTTTGGATTGCTGCATACAGTTTGGACGGATGTGTCCCTCTTGTCCGCATTTGAAACATACGACCGGTGGTCGTTCTTTTTCCTTTGAAACGGGTGCTGGTGCCGACGTCTTCACGTCATTGTTGAACCTTCTCTTCTTGAAATGTCCATTCTTATTATTTTGGCCATGATTACCACCGAAGTGGTTACCATTTCTAGCATGTTGATTCCCTCCATGCTTATTGTCAACTCTTTGATGACTGTTATCACCGGTATTATCATTTTGTCGGCTGTTCTCTTTTGGTTGGGTTGACTTGTTATCGCGCTCCAATAACTGAGCCCTATTAACAACATATGAATACAAACACAGTTTATGAGAGATAAGATATTAACGTATCTTAGGTTTCAAACCTCTTAGAAACATTCGCATCATTCTCTCCTCATTATCAACCAAATGGGACGCAAACCAGGACAACTCGGTAAACTTGGCTTCGTACTACGACACAGTCATGTTGTTTTACTCCAACTTGATAAATTCCACCTCCTTCATGTGACGAATGCTTTTAGGAAAGTACTTGTCATTGAACAGCTCTTGGAACTTCTCCCAAGACATCTTGAGTGCGTCAGGATGGGCATGACCAATTGGTGATACAAATGAATATCTTTGGCAATAGTGCAAAGATGAAGTTATTAGTATGATTATGAATAGGAAATGTGATTTGGTGTAGCCATGATCTTTGATGTTTCAGGTAAAGATAAGTGATGAAAATTATATTCGTCCTGAATGAGAAGAGGAATTTAGAACTACAGTTATGATTATGAGTTATTCATATGATTGTGGACTAGAATTGCTGATTGATGTTACAGGGATAAAACATTGTTGGTGGATTTTTAACATGAAGAAGATAATAGACTTTATAGTCTATTTGACTCTTCTAATGGATTGCTCGTTCCGCTGTAACTATGGTTGAAATTTTTATCATCTACCGTATGTTCTAAATCTCTGATTTAATTCTGTTGAAGGCTATTGATAACTTATTTATCTTTAGTCATGATATTCTTTACTGGGCTAGTTGTGCTCACCCTTTTGTTTCACAATTCCTTTCAGGTAATAAGAGTGTAGCTGAGTCGAGCGGGGGTAACAGGGGAATAGAACGGTGGTCATCATTTAGTAGTTATATTTGGTGAATCATCTAGGGTGAAGCGAACCCAACATTGAAAGGGTGTTTTGCCACTATCATACAAGATGTCTAATGACATACAACCTCGTGTCATCATAAGACAGGATTGTGCTCATCCACTTGCTGAGTATATTTACGAGCACTACCTATATAATCCTGGTGTTTGTTTGAAGTATAATTCTCAATTAGAGACAGTGGAGATAATGATAAGTCAAGAGAAGACTCACCATTGGGAAGAATATGATAGTAATCTTCTCGTTTTTCTTTGGGGTATATTGGGTCAACCAAGGATAATTCTGTGGCCATATGATATCTATCACAACCTAGAAGCATGGCCTCTCATGTATAAAGGTTTCCTTGAGCACTTCCCAAAGATTCTAATTTCTAAAACAGTTTTTGACTATACCTTTATGTAAGGTGTCATTGTGAGGTGCTGTCCACAGTTGGGACATGAGCCACATTTGGTATATATTGTATCCAAACTCACAGTATATGAGTTGTTGTAATTTGCACGACAATTGTTGTAATAAAGTTGTAGTTATTTTCTGTACCATGTATTTGGCGACTCAGAATAGGTTGGATGGAATGGACCTATTTTGGGGTTGTCACACCTTATTGGGATTATGTGAACATTAATCTTGGGTAAGACATTTGTCCTTCACCCCAAGTTTTATCTTGGTTGAGATATACTTTGTAATCGAGGATGTTTGTTCAATAAACAAATTTTCTAAAATACAATACAATATATATATTATTTAATATCGTTCACATCACAATACAATAGTTGAATACTTCAACCTCTAAAATAGGATAGTCATTTCTCTTTTTATTAAATGAGAAGGTATATAGTATTTAAACGATTTCTAAAACATTTCAAATTTTCGTATATGCTAGTATTTCGTATATGCCTTCAAGATTTTTTAGGTTTATCTTTTAATGCATTCCTTTTCCCTTCTTATACTGCTATAGTATTCTTATTTCATAATACCTTGTGAAACATGCATTCATTTTGCAATTAGTTACATCATTGGCACTTTCAAGTCTAAATTAGGGATAAATGTAAGCAATTTATAATATATTTGTTAGATATGATATCACAACTGGAACTTGGGAAGCCTGAAGAAAGGAGGAAGCCGGTGAAGCAAGTTAATGGGATATTCTGGATTCTACTTCTTAACATTGGAATATATATAGCAGATCACTTATTCCAGGTTCCATTTTTTCGTTCTTTCCTTTTTTTCAGTGCTGTTCACATTTTCACTTTTATGTTCTAGAAATGTAATTTGAAGAAGTAAATTATCAAAAAGGTTTGAGGTTTAGTATATTAACAGCAAGCCTTTGAATATGAACCTTTACAGAAGTCAGATATTCATGCCCCTTGAAAGATAAAGTTGATAACATGTCCTTTACTGTCCAATCATAGTCAGATATTCTCTTTTATCATAAATGTTGAGAGCATATACGAAATACCAGCAGAAAGAAGCTAAACTTATTTGATTTGACAAACTTTCTAGATATACAAATTTGGGCACCTCAGAGGCATAAAAGAGCTTGTACATGGTCAGGGGAGATGATCAGAAAACTCTCAACAGAGGTATTGGAAATTAAAAAAATGAATTCTCAGAAGAAGTCCTAAAAATCAAAATAATCTTATTAATAGCATCAATAAACATCAAAAACCATGAAATCCAATCCAGGCTTCCCTATGAGGCTGCTTGGAATTTGACCAATAAGGTTAGTCAGGTATGGCATGAATCGTTCAAAATTTTCATATATTTGCAGATGATAAAACATATTTAATGAAAATTCCAAAAATAAATGAAAAATAATATTGAAAAAGTTTTTTGGTTCTTCAGTAAAAATTACTTATAAAGCATGAAATCCATTACGACAATGCAATCATCAAATAATAATTCTAGCAAAAATTTGATTTGCTAAAAAATAAGTCGAACAATTAAATTGGAACACTTGTAGCAAGGACATAAAAGATATTGGTGACCAAAGGCCGTTAAACAATTCATATTTAATGTTTGTTCAGTTCCAATACTTTATCAAAATACAGTGTCAATTAAGCGAAGTAAGAACTCTAAAAATATTACACGTCCCTCCCACATAATGTATTGTTTGTAGAAACTTTCAAGCCAAAATTTATTTTTGGATGAATGTGTGGCCTTTTCTTGTGACTGATTTGCATCAGTTCTGAAAGGATTGCGCATTGATTTCCTTGATGAATATTTTTTATGGAACTTGCTTAATATATGCAAATAATTATCAACATTTGAGTTGTATGTGGTCGTCAATGAAATTGTAGTTGGACCAGGCTGCTATTTATATATCGTGTTAATTTACTCAAGAAATTTGTGAAAGTAATTATACTTCTGTGTTTGGATATACAATGATTGTATTGTATGGTTGGAGAATTATTGCACGTACCTAAGTTGAATTTAATAAAGGGCGAAATTAAGGCTTGGATTCACTCTGATTTACTAAAGTTGAATTTATCATGTTCTTAAATGCTTAAGATAATATATGTAGGGGGTCTATTTTTTCTTTTCTTACCTCAGTTTAATCATTTAGATGTCTAATGTTATAATTTAAATAATGTTATAGATTAGAAAAAATGGGATTGTAGGGGTATCTTATATGCATGTATTATCAGTAAGTAAAGTGGTCACACATTCTAACACAAATATTTTCTTTGGTTTGTTGTAATGTTTATCTTTGGATGTCTAAATCCCGTGCTTATCAAATGTGAATTAGTTGTGGTGTTTGTGCAATTCGTTCATTTTCTGTTAAACTAACTATGATTTTGAGTCAAAATGAATTCGGAATCTTCAGACCTGTGTCTTAATATTTTAGATAATAGCCATTAGCATTTAATTTTTAATATTTCAGACCTTTGAATCCTATATTTTTGCAGGTAGTTTACATGTTAGAAGACAAGGGAAAACATGAATTTACTATCAACCAGTGCGACAAAACTCAGTCAAGAATGCGTAGAAGGATGATTATGCTGGAAAAACAAGAAAAAAAACTGCAACGTATACTTTCTAATTATTTATTCATTAATTAATTGTATAAAAATATTTTGCACATTTGCTAAACTAACCTATGAGAATTGATTGTGTTTCCTATTTCATGTTAGACTCCACCAACAAAATGAGCACAAGTACTACATCTGTGAGAGCAAACAAAACATCCAGAATGAAACTATGTGACATTTCAAATGGTAATTATTTCATTCAATCTTTGTATTTATTTTACCTTCAAAATAATTGCTATCCTAATATCATATGAATTTTTTATGTAGTTTGTACAAATCTCAATTCAGCTTTCGATGAAGTTGCTGTCAGTCGTATTGATTCAATACCAAATATACATTTACAAACAGCAAAACATTGTCAGCATATAAATCAGCGAGATTGTGTTCATCCAGTACCTAATGATGGTATTCACTCTGATTTTCTTTATTTTTGAGCTTTGAAATTCAAATTAATTTCATAAAATCTAATTTTTTTTAATCATGACACACAAATTATTCAAGGAAAGGAAAACACTCCGGTTAGCAGAGAAAAATGTGTTCATCTTTCGGATAATGGTATTTGATTTTCCCATTTTAATTTTCTTTGATTTAATAAATTGAAAATGTTATAATAATTCAACAAATTTTATGTCAGATTTATAAATGTTCGTGTATTTGTTATTATATTCTAAGTACCTATCCAATGAACCTTTCTACTTTATTACTCAAATCATCCAATACTCCCACTGGAAGAGATTTGCTTAAAAGGAAACACAACAAGCCAATAATGTCACTGTCCGACATTTCAAACGGTAATAAACGTCTACTATTTTGCTTACTAGATGTGCTAAACTATGTGTTAGTTCCCAGTAGGCACAATATAGATCTAGAAGGGGGGGTTGAATAGAACCTTTTTAATTTCAAATACTTTTCTCGTTTATTTTGTATTGCTAATGAATTAGCACATGACAAACATAAGAATCTTTTCAAGCACAACGGAATAAGTAAAAGATCCCCTTCATTGATATATTCGTAATCATACATACATTTTTCTTAGAGTTAGTTCGGTTGTAAACAGTTAAAACATACATAGCAGTTATAGCAGTTAAAGTACATAATGTAAATGACATAAAATAAAAGACACAAGGAGTTTTAAGTGGTTCAGAGACTCAAGCTCCTAATCCACTCTTCTGCTTTCAACTAGTAGGATTTCCACTAAGGAAGGGCAACACCCTGAATCACTAAGATTCCTTCAAGGCCAGCAGTCTTGGGACTTTAGTTCACTAAGAACTCTTCAAGGCCAACAGCCTTAGAACTTCTCTAGTTCCCTAGGAACTCTTCAAGCCCAGCAGGCTTGGAACTTCATTTAGTCCCTCCGGACAAGGACCCCTCAGGCCCTGGCTTCTTGTTGTTGAGTTGTTTGTTTGTTTGTTGGAGTTGGTGCTGAGCTGCTAAGATGTCTTTATACTATGAACATCTTCTGTACTTAGCAGCTTGGCGTGATCATCCTTGAAGTGCAGTTGAGTGTTGCATGATGCTCAGCTTCTTCAGTTACTCAACCACTTCTGATGATCCCTTGATGAACTGCCTTGAAGATCATTCCTCTTTATACTTAATGGCTGCAAATGATGGGTTTCTAAGATGACTGTAAGCTCTTCTGCTAGGTACTTAGAAACTTTCTCATGCTTGCCACCATGATGGCGTTGGTGATCTTCTTTCTTGATACTTGATGCCTTGTCATGATGGACTTGCTAAGATGACTATAGGCTCTTCTTTCTGGTACTTAGAGTCTTTCCATGATGGACATCAAGATGACATTGATGCTCTTCTTTCTCTCGACAGTTTAGAACACTCTTCTTGTAGTAGAACTCTCACTTCTACATTGTAGAACTCTCACTTCTACTTCTTTCTTTTTCTGTCTCTAAGTGTTCTTGGTGGATCGTAGAGAGAGCCTTCAGACCTTCATTGGTCACTCACTATTTACGTTGGTTAGATCAGTCCACCATCTCTCCAAAATCAGCAACTCCAGCAATTCTTGATCTTTGAAGCTCTAGCCGATTTATACTCCTTCCCAATCTTTCCGTTGGAAAGTAGTCATTGAAAGCTCTTTGAATTGCTTCACAGATCTCGAGTTATTTGGTGCAGACTGTAGATGTGATATGTCATAACTTTCTGACACTGCAGTTTACTATTTCACCTACCCCGTCAGAGATGTCATTTTAATGCCTCGGGCAGGTTAACGACTTTATTTTCCCCTTCTGATTTCTCGATCAGAGGTTGTCCTTTTGCATCGATGCTCTCAATAAGCTCTTGTGCGAATACCAACCTTCAGATTGAACCGTTACTAATGCTTCAATCTTCAGTTGACCGAACTCTACGATTCTGATGCACATCTTCTTGGACCTGATCGTAGTATCTTGTTGAATATTGCTCATTGACTGGTAGAATCAACACTACGATCGTGAAGAGTGTTGATTGGATCTTCAAAGTAGAACACCTCTTCCTTCTCTTGTGCAGTGCTTTAACACTTCTGTTTGTCTCAACTGCTCTCAGATACTGATGGCTTGACTCCTTGTTCTGGCCCCTTCTGAATAGCAAGACATTTCAGATTTGTGGCGTGTCCAGATCACTTTCTCCTTGTGATCTCCCGTTCACTTATCATCAATGGACTGACCCAATGCTTAATCAGTTTAGCCTTGTTCTTCAGAGGCTGACCAGTATCTCTGTGTACTCTCTATCAGTTCCTTCTTTGTTCGACAAACACTACGATCCTGGTTGTTTCCAAGATCGTTGTCTTCAATTCACTTGACAGCTACTGCACTTGCTGATTTTTTCTTAGTCAGTTACTGAAGTCTTCTTCTGATCAACTTGTGGAAGACTTCATCTTGAATGGATTCATAACTCAATCTAGATGTTGATTGGGTTGGTGCTTAGATCTTTTGTTAGCTTGCATGCCATTCGTTGAGTGCTCTCTGTTTTTCTTGAGGTGGGATGTATCTTTGCAGCTTAGACCAGATGCTTCATTTCTTTGGATATTCTGGGAGTGCTCATTTGTTGAGAATCGTGTTTGCTCTACGATTCTGCCTTGGCATTGTGAGCACTTTTTGTGACGCCCCCAAAATAGGTCTAATCCATCCAACCTATTCTGAGTCGCCAAATACATGGTACAGAAAATAACTACAACTTTATTACTCCAATTGTCGTGCAAAATACAACATCACATATACTGTGAGTTTGAATACCAACTGTGACTCATGTCCCAACTATGGACAGCACCTCACATTGATACATTACATAAAGGTACAGTCAATAACTATTTTAGAAATTAAAATCTTTGGGAAGTGCTCAAGGAAACTTTCGTACATGGGAGGCCATGCATCTAGGTTATGATAGATATCATATGTCCATAGAATTATCCTTGGTTGACCCAATAGACCCCAAAGAAAAACGAGAAGACTACTATCATATTCTTTCCAATGGTGAGTCTTCTCTTGACATATCATTATCTTCACTGTCTCTAATTTAGAGTTATACTTCAACTAAACACCAAGATTATATAGGTAGTGCTCGTAGATATACTCAGCAAGTGAATGTGCACAACTCTGTCTTATGATAACACGAGGCTGCATGTCATTAGACATCTTGTATGATAGTGACAAAACACCTTTCCAACGTTGGGTTCGCCTCACCCTATTTGATTCTCCAAATATAACTACTAAATGATGTATAAACTATAACACACTTTTTAATACTATTTAGGGAGAACTTCCACCGCTAGAGACCACCGTTCTATTCCCCTGTTACACCCGCTCGACCCAGCTACACTCTTATTACCTGAAAGGAATTGTGAAGCAAAAGAGTGAGCTCAACTAGCCCAGTAAAAAATATCATGACTAAAGATAAATAAATTATCAATAGCCTTCATCAGTAATAAATCAGAGATTTAGAACATATGGTAAATGATAAAACTTTTCAACCATAGTTGCAGCAAAACGAGCAATCCATTAGAAGAGTCAAATAGACTATAAAGTCTATTATCTTCTCCACGTTAAAAGTCCATCAATAATGTTTTATCCCTGTAACATCAATCAACAGTTCCTTTCCACAATCATATGAATAACTCATAATCATAATTATGATTCTAAATTCCTCTTCGCACCCAAGACGAAGATAATTTTCATCACCTGTTTTTACTTGAAACATCAAAGATCATGGTTATACCAAATCACAGTTCATGTTCTTAATTATACTAATAAATTCATCTTTGCACTACGGGCCAAAGATATTCATCAACAGTTCATCATTGCACTACAAGCCAAAGATATTCAACAACAGATCATCTTTGCACTACAGGCCAAAGATATTCAACAAAAGTCATCTTTGCACTACGGGCCAAGGATATTCATCAATAATTCATCTTTGCACTGCAGGCCAAAGATATTAATATCTCAAAGAAATATATAATCATTTCAGAATTCATATAAACAATAATTATAACCATGTTGATCAATTCACCTTTGCACTTAAGCTAAAGATATTCAATTATAAATTCAATGGTCATGATCATACCAGTCAACAATTCATCTTTGCACTACTGGCCAAAGAGAACCCATAGTCACGATCATACCAATAATCTACTCATCTTTACACTCAAGTCAAAGAGAAATATCATCTTAAGGGTTATAAGAATGTTATATATGATAATCAAAATAATATAATCAACATATAAATTTAATCTTAAGAGTAAGATTCATAAATCAACAATAATTTGGTCAGAAAAAGAAACCAATTTTGTCGTAAATAGTAATTAATGAATAGTAACTCGTGAATAGTAACCCCGACATTAAAAGATAAAGTTTCACAATAAAATCCATATCAATATTTACAACGCCTTAATCCAAATGTTATAAATCACTTAATAATATCATAATCTAATATTATTAATATTATAATAATATTTTAATCATTTCTTAAACTTATAAATAATTTATTTTAATTATTTACACTTTACTAATTAATGCATTTAATCATCCTAAAATGTCAAACTCATAAGATTTCATCACCAATAACCAAAACTCTCATCAAAAATCTACATATACCTTATATAGGATTCTCAAGCCATAAAATTCTATTTTTCAATTTTCTTACTTCACATAACATATTTAATTCATTTACTCATTAGTAGTCTATTTTCATAAAAAATACCAAATCAGTCCCATAAAATTTTCTTTTCTGAGATTTAGCAGAATATAGTCTCATATTGAACATATATTTTTCTCAGAATTTTTAAAATTTATTTACTATTTTTCATATGGCCAAAACTGTCGAATATTTAGACATTTATCATAAATTATACTTTTATCCAAAAATTCCAAAATTTACAGAGTATACTGCTATTATATACATGTACTCCCAATAAAAATTTTACCAATTTTAGAGTTAACCACAAGGAGTTATAAGGGTTTACTTTTAAAATAGTTTTTCTCATAAAATTCATAACTCCTAATCTATACATCCAAAAATCGCTATTTTTTGACACAATCTAGAAAACTCATCAAATTAACATTTTAAATTTTTCAGAATTTTTGAGGGTCAAAAAAATTACGAAATTAAAAAACATAATAACCCTTACAATCCCCTACCTCAAAAGAGCAGTACTTCTGATTGGAATATCGGATGAAAAGCCGACGGAACCTTGCACTGAATAACAACTCTCAAAGTATCTAAATACTCACAAAAATACGCTCGATAATATAGAGAGAAAGAAAACTTGTTTCTGATGTGTTTTTCAATTCTAACTTAAGCGCCTATTTATAGGAAAATATTAGAACGCCAAAGGAGACTAAATTAATAAAATAATATATATAATTTTTCTTCTTCTACGCCTACTATTGCTGAATCAAGCTGAGCAGCCAACATTGAACAAAATTTCAGCACATGCTTTCAAAACAAACAAAAGAGGGTCCCACCCATTTTTAATAAAAATTATTTTATTTTCCAAAACTTTAGTAATTCATAGAAAATAGCCCATTTATCAGAAAAATATGAATTTTATGTCCATTCCACACGAAATCGAATTCTCTACAACTTTGTAGCTTTAAGTTTTTTCAAATTCCAGACAGAAAATATCCGAAATTCACAAACGGACGATTTTCAACACATTTTAAAATTCATAACAAATTATGCGTTAATTTTTAACGGTTCAAAATTTATGGACATATACTCAACTTATATATGTATAACATATCCAAAAATCACAATGATCCAACAGTCGAATTAAAATTATAACTCACGCAATAGAGCTTTAAGAACACCGATTTGATATTTTAAAACTTCCAATCCGACAAAATACTGATAAAACACCTCAACATTAATTATTTTATTTATAACCACATAAATAAATCTATCATTTATATCATCATCAAATAAATATTTTCTTATTATATAAATTAATAATTAATTATTCACAAATAATATTACAGAATCACAATTATAACAGCCAGGCCGTTCCCAAGAAAGAGGGGGCTTTCCAATAAGGATTTTTCCTTACTGGCGCGCAATTAGATGATCAAACCTCTCCTTAGACAGAACTTTCTAGACATTATCAATAATGTTATCTAATAATATTATTCAAATAATATGAATTATTGATCTGATAATGAAAAATACTGTGCAGTGACAATTATTGAACAATAATAATATAAAATATCAACGTAGCAATTATTGAATCAATAAAATAAAATATTGAACAGTAATGACTATAACAATTATTGAGCAGTGTCTTCTTACGTAAGAATCAATAATTCAAAAATACTGTGCAATACCGTGTGCTACTGTGCAACAACGCGTATTTCTTTACTTTACCCACCGAGTATTTCAACAGTGTTAACGGTAACGATTACACCGTTATTTATAAAAATTCAAATTTATCATTTTCTTCATCCGACAGTTATTCTATTATGGCGCCCACAAATGGTTGTGCCTTCGTACGAATATTCTCCGACAGTAAGAATATTCCACGACCAAATGAATATTCCCCGATAAAAATGAATAGTTTATAACCACTTGCTTATTTTTAAAATTTTGCACATTTCACCCAGAACTTTAAACTTTTATCAATTTAACCATTTACTGAATAATAATTATAAGAAAAATTGAATACTTTTATTTCATAAAATTCGGGGTCTTACACTTTTGTTGAAGTCTTAGTTCTGCACTCTACGATTCAACTTCGGCTGTGCAGACACTACGACTCCGAGATCAGGTCTTGACACTCTACGATTTCTACCCTTGTGCTCATTATCTTCATCTGATCTTGCACGACTACGATCTCTACCTTAAATATGATCAGTAGACTCTACGACTCCGAGTGTGGTCTACGATTCTTGACTTGGCTTCGGCAGATGCTCGGTAGGCTCGTAGGCAAGTTGTCTCTACAATTCTGAACATGACTTTCTCAGCAGACTACGGCCCTGAGTAAGTTCTCCTCGACACACTACGATCCTTCCTCGTCTCTCCTTGCAGTCTACGAACTCTGAGATCTACTATCTTGCAGACTACGATTCTACCTCGATAGCTTTCGAGTTTTCCTTGACTTTCCTGGCAGACTACGATTTCTGGTGCAGTGCTCGACGATCTGACAAGCCTATCTATTATATCATAAGATCAACCTAACATGCTTGATCTTTCTATATTTATAGTCCTTGTACATCATTTCTTTTTAAGGACTTTACAAAGCTGTTATGCTTATGTAGGATCAACCTAACACATTTGATCAATTCATTCTAAGTCCTTGTACATATGTTTCTATTATCTATCAAATGACTTTACAGCTTTTCTTAATGCAAGCATACTTGCATATTCATTCATATATATATATCATAATCAAATCATATGTAAATAGGAATATCATTCACATGCTTATTCTTGATACTATGAATATTCATCATAACCATAAATTTAGTTATTTTATGTAGTTTGTACTGATCTCAATATAACCTTCAATGAAGTAGATGTCAATCATCTTGAATCGATGCAAGCATCAAGGTTTAATCAACAATACAATCCGTATTCCAACATACATAATGTTACTCATAGTATGAAGAGTAAAGTATCTCAACCAGGATCGGTACATATTGCGGATCATGATAATGCATCTATTGATCCCCCTGACAATGGTATGATGTTACCTTATTATACTAATAAACACCATGCATATTTAAATTGATAATATTTTAACAATATTCTTATTTATCTAAAAAATATATTAAGCATTATTATGTTTAAATACTATTTACAGATACTATTTAGTATTTATTTATAAATTGTAAATAGTATTTTTTCCCATTTTTTTAATATTTTATTTTTACAATAATTGTTCTTATAATACATTTATTAATAAATTATTTTAGTTTAAATGGATTCTGATGTTCATTCTGTTAATGATGGTATATTCTTCAACTTGCTTATCATTTATCCTGTTCTATTATTTTTAATAAAAATTACTGTTGTACTTTAATTATGATATATCCACATAAATTTATTAAATTCAAATTACCGGGACATCGGTGACCCAAACTGGGAATGTTCATCATGTAATGCGTTGATGTGGTATCACGAAAGAATTAAATTATTTTACAGTTTGCAAAAATCAAGTTCTAGAAAGGTACTAATACGTGTTTGTATTAAAAATATCTTTCCAAATATATGTTTATTAACTATGAAATATTTGTCATTACATAGGTACACCAGCTTTGTCCAACTCAATGTTCGGTTCGAGACTTCTTATAAATGCAGATATCCGTGAGATTGTTAATTTTAAAAATAGGTAAACTATGTTCTAATTTGAACACCTTATTAAAAGCTATTACTACTACAAATTAATTTTCCATTTAACTACAATCACCATTGTCTATCAGCATTTGTGATGCCAATTTCGGTAAAACTACAATAACTCATCTATTCAGCCAGAGCGCATTATCTATTACAGATGAATTCCTTCAAATTTGTGATAGGAAAACTCTTGAAGAAATACAGGATGCAACAGAGGTAAAACCGTTTTTAAAACACCTTACTTTTTTCACAACGTTTACTAATTTTCTGTTGTTCATTTTTTTTACACTCCAGGAGTCATCATGTGTAGTACTTGCTACTATTCTGTGTATAGAAACCGAATATAATTGGTTTTACAATTCCTGTAAAAAATGCCGCAAAAAAGTAAAACCAGACAGCGAAAAATATTGGTGTGATAAATATTTTGACCATGTTAATTCTGTTACACCGAGGTATTGTGATACAATATTTTGTTATACGTTATATCTACCTTATGTTCATACTTTGTTCACTCTGTTAATATTATCTAACTTTGTAAATATAACTTTTAATTGTAGATTTAAAGTTCAAGTTAAAGTAATGGATGATACGTCCAGTGCATCTTTTGTTCTATTTGATCGTGAAGCCTAACACATCATAGGAAAGTCAGCTTATGAATTGAGGGAACAATTGATTAAGGTAAAATTAAAATATAAAAACACATTACAAATTTAAAGTATACAGTCTTTGTGACGCCCCCAAAATAGGTATACATCACCCATTCTGAGTTGCCAAATACATGGTACAGAAACAAATACAACTTCATTACTACAATTGTTGTGCAAAATACGACAACACATAAACTGTGAGTTTAAATATAAATATTGTCTAATAGACAGTATTAAAACTCAAAAGGAGTCCTCATTATAATTATTGATACACTATTTTACAAAAATAGTGAGGACTGCTAAAATAACTTTCTAGAACCATCACTCCATACCCCGGCTAGTTCTTGCTATATTTTCACCTCCTGAGAAGAAAAATGGAACAAAAAGAAAAAGGGTGAGCTCAACTAGCCCAGTAAAGAATATTATGACTAAGATAATATACAACAAATTATCAATAGTCTTCAACAGAAAAAAATCTGATAGAATATAATAGACAACAAGTTTTAGATCAACAACTGTAGCGGAAATAATAATTCATTAGAAGAGTTAAGTAGAGAATGAAATCTACTATCATCTATGAATTTAAAAGCTCATCATCAATATTTTATCCCTGTAACATCAATCAATATACATCTTGAATCAAATATTCATCTTTACACTACGGGCCAAAGATATTTATTTGTATCACCAGTTGGTCATGTTCATCTGAACACTTGTTCATCTTTGCACTACGGGCCAAAGATATTTATGACGTCCCCAAAAATAGGTATACATCACCCATCTTGGGTCGCCAGATACATGGTACAGAATACAAATAAAAACTAATTATACAACAATAATATAAAATACGACAAAATATATGCTGTGAGTTTTAATACAAATATTGTCATCTAGACAATATCCATACTCAATGGAGTACTCATTACATTTATTGTCACACTATTTAACAGAATACTGAGGACTATTAATACTATCATCTGGACCATCACTCCGTTCTCCGACTCGTCCCAGCTATATTCTCATTTTCTGAAGAGAACAGTGAAAGAAATGGTGAGCTCAACTAGCCCAGTAAGAAATATTATGACTAAGATAATGCAGAATAAATTATCATTAGCCTTAAACAGTGTTAAATTGATACAATATAACAAACATCAAGTTTAACTGCAGCGGAACAAGCAATCCATTAAAAGAGTCAAGTAGAGAATAAAATCTACTATCTTTTATGATTTAAAAAGGTTTTTCATCACTTTTATCGCTGAGACTCAGCTTAATAAATAATTCACATCATCCCTGCACTACGGCCAAGGATATTCATTAGTATCACGACCACAAATTATCCATGCACTACGGGCCAAGGATATTCGGGTATTCATCAATGGTCATGATCATGCCATAAAATAATTCACCTTTGAACCCTTGGCCGAAGAGAATCCATAGTCATAATTATACCAAAAACTGTCCATCAATGCACTGCGGGCCAATGAGGGCTTTTTCTACATCATTTGTAACATTATGGTCATGATTATATCGAATAATTCCTAGTCATAATCATACCAAGTTCATCTATGCACTACAGGCCACAGATGACTTTCAACAAAATATAAACATGAGGATGATGACAATAATATAAGAATTCAATAAAACAAGTTCAAGAATTAATTTATCCAGGAACCAATAACGTCCAAATTGTCAACATGATACTGCTTTGTAGAATAAAATTTAAGAATGCTCGGAAGAATATTTCCATGAAAAGATACTGGATGAAGTGCAAATATCAAGGATATTCCACTAATTTCATGGAGTATAAAAGTCAAAACTTTAACCAACTGAGTACAATAAAGAATGGAATAACAAAAGAAATCACCAGGCATGCGATAGACCGCACAGGCAGGTTATTCCAACAGAATAATAAATAACAGAACCAGGTCCGGCGTAAAACGCACAGACAGGATATTCCAACAGAATAATAAAGACGGAACCAGGTCCGGCGTAAAACGCACAGACAGAATATTCTAACAGAATAATAAAGAATGGAATAACAGAAGAATTTTACCAAGTATAGGGTAGCCCGCGTATACAGGTTATTCCAACAGAATAATAAAGAATGGAATAACAGAAGAATTTCACCAAGTATAGGGTAGCCCGCGTATATAGGTTATTCCAACAGAATAATAAAGAATGGAATAACAGAAGAATTTTACCAAGTATAGGGTAGCCCGCGTATACAGGTTATTCCAACAGAATAATAAAGAATGGAATAACATAATAATTTCACTAAGTATAGGGTAGCCCGCGTATACAGGTTATTCCAGCAGAATAATAAAGAATGGAATAACAGAAGAATTCACCAAGATTAGGGTAGCCCGTGTATACAGGTTATTCCAACAGAATAATAAAGAATGGAATAACAGAAGAATTTCACCAAGTATAGGGTAGCCCGTGTATACAGGTTATTCCAACAGAATAATAAAGAATGGAATAACAGAAGTTCTCTTCATGAATACGAAAGAAATAATACCCCTTACGAGTACAACAAATAATATCTCTTACCTTAAGAAGAAGAGTACTGGATATATGAGTAGTGAAGTAGCATAATACTTTTCTTCTTTCTCTCTACAGTTTATCTCTCTAGAGTTTCAATAAATTCGTAAAAAATAATGAAGGAATGAGCTTCTATTTATAGAAGAATGGACTGCATAGTAACTAATTCATGAACGGTCCATATTGATTTACTTTAAACGGACAGTCCAGATTTAAAACAAAATCTTTTAAATAAAATAAAATATATTCTATTTATAATATAATAAAATAAATAACTTTATAAAAGTATTCTGTTTTATATAAAAAGATTTTACTATGCAAAATACTATGCAGACACTATGCAATACTATGCATAATAAAATATAATATATTCTATTTATAGAATAACTTTATAAAAGTATTCTGTTTTATATAAAAAAAATTTCTGTTTTATTACATTAATAATACTAATAAAACAAAACTGAGTGACTTATCACGTAAACATCAATAATTAATACTGTGTGCTACTATGTAACCATACGTATTACTGTACTTTTACTACCGACTAGTTCAACAGTTTTAACGGTAAAACTTTCGCCGTTATTCTCATAAAAATATTTTTGCGTTTTCTTATTCCGACAATAATTACGTTGTAGGGTCCACCAATGATTGTACCGTCGTACGGATATTTTTTGACAAAACGAATGTTTCCCGACCAATCAAATATAATATGACAACTTGCATACTTTACAAAATTTATAAATATTACCCACAACTACAATATTATATCAAATCCACACCACAATATTAAAAAATATTTCGAGAAATTTAAATTTTTATTCGTAAAATCTGGGGTCTCACAATATTCATCAGATAATCATTCATCTTTGCACTACAGGCCAAAGATATTCATCAAGTATCACCATTAATGACTGAGGATGATGAAAAATATTTAAGAGAACGAATCCCGTATGATAAAAGGACAAAGTTTAGAGATTCGTACTTTAGATAATTCAAGTTTAAAAATATTTCATAATAAAACATAATTGAGAAAAATTCAAGAATGACGATCAAAACATGGATACAATCAAAGATAGTAACCATAATAGATATCTGGGACAAAGAAGAGAAAATTTTATTTTTCGGTGAATAGTGCCGTATTCATGAATAGTAACCCCGACATAAAAAGTTCTAAATTTGATAAAAAAATTCAGACCAATATTTCGGCATAATGATATTGAAAGAAATAATATCATTTACGAAAAAATAACATCCCTTACCTCAAAGAAACAGTACTTCGGAATGAAATGTCGGATATGATGCTGAATGAAACTTGTACTGAATAGCAACTCTCAAAGTTTCTAAATACTCATAAAATACGCTCGATAATATAGAGATAGAAAGAGAGAAAACTTATGTTTCTGGTGTGATTTTCAATTCTAACTCAGCACCTTATTTATAGAAAAATGCTAGCACGCCGAAGCAGACTTGACCTGCTACCTGATGGCTTTATCTGTTACTATTGCCACCCACTATATTTGAAATTCAATTTGAGCACATTTCTCACCAACCAAAAGTGGGACCCACCAATTCTAGAAATTTCTAAAATATTTTAAATAATCAGTAACTTCAATAATTCATATAAAATAGCCCCTTTATCAGAAAAATTCGAATCTCATGTCTATTCCACACGAAATTAATTTTTTTACAATTTTGTAGCTTTAAGTTTTTCCAAATTCTAAACCAAAAATATCTGAAATTCACAAACGGATAATTTTTAATACCTCATAAAATTCATAACAAATCATAAGTTAATTTTTAACGGTTCAAAATTTGTGGACATATACTCAACTTATATATGTATAACATATCCAAAAATCGCAACGATCCAACGGTCGGATTAAAATTATAACTCACGCAATAGAGTTTTAAGAATACTGTTTTGATTTTTAAAACCTCCATTCCGACAAAATACTGATAAAACATCTCAAAATTAAATCTTTCATTTATATCTACATAAAAATAAATATTTTCTTATCATATAAATCAATAATTAATTATTCACAAATAATATTACAGAATCACAATTATGACAACCAGGTCGTTTACAGGAAAGAGGGGACTTTTCGATAAGGATTTCTTCTTACTGGCGCGCAATTAGGTGACCAAACCTCTCCTTAGACAGAACTTCCTTAAACATTGTCAATAATGCTATCTAATAATATTATTCAATTAATATGAATTATTGATCTGATAATTGAGATACTGTGTAGTGACAATTATTGAAACAACAATAATATAAAATATCAACGTAGCAATTATTGAACCAATAAAATAAAATATTAAACAGTAATTACTGTAACAATTATTGAGCTTCTTACGTAAGGATCAATAATTTAACAATACTATGCAATACCGTGTGCTACTGTGCACCCACGCTTATTATTGTATTTTAACCACGGGGTATTCTAACAGTGTTAACGGTAACTACTACGCCGTTATTTATAAAAACTCATACTTTGTCGTTTCTCTTCATCCAACCGTTTTCCGTTATGGGGCCCACAAATGGCTGCGCCGTCGTACGAATATTTTCTGATAAAAAGAATATTCCACGACCAAACGAATATTCCCCGACAAAATAAATATTTTACAACCACTTGCTTATTTTGTAAAATTTACACATTTCACCCATAACCAAAGCATTATATCAAATTAACACCTTATTAATTTAGAATAATGAATAGAGAAAAATTCAATTTTATTTATATAAAAAATTTCGGGGTCTTACAATCTTAACCTTGTGTACATAACTATTGTCATTTCATATTTTTTAAATGTGTTAAAGGATAGAGACTTTGATTGTTTTCCGGATGAACTCAATATATTGTTGCAAAAGAGGTTCCTTTTCAAAATACAGATATCATCTTATAATTTGAAGGCAAATTATGCGACATACACAGTTGATAAGATAACTAACGATGAAAAAATAATTGAATCCTACACAAGTATATGTGATGAGCCTCAGGTAATTTATTTGGTTGATGTTGAATCCTACAATAAATTTGTTTATACTTATGAAAAAAATAATTGAATCCTACATAATTTAATTCTGTTACTACAGTCTATACATGGTGAGTCAATGTTCGATGTTGTCAACTGTGTCACACCTATAAGCAAAAGGCCTATACATTCAATCAGCGATGATGATGTACAAGGATCTCAGTCAACTTATGTTGAAATGTCAACCAACAAAATGTAAAAGAAGATCAAAATCGAGAAAGATGACAACTTTACTGCTTCAAATTAATTTAATTCATTATCTCATTTTTACTGCGTATCTTGGTTGTTTTAAATATTAGAAACTTTTACATACAATTAGTACGTTGATCTTTGAGTTTTTAATTTGGATTATTTGGATGTTCTGTGTGACATGTATTTGGATTATTTAGATTATTTTCCTTATACATGTTATGTGTGACATGTATGTCCCCTACAATGTATATTCATTTATTTTTCTGTGTAAATTTTGATCATCGTACAATAATTTATCATCATTTTATTATATTTTAATTTATTAATTGTACGTACATATTTATTATTAAAAAATTAAATAATCCCGCCGTAACGCGCGAGTTTGTATCTAGTTGTATCTCTAATTTAACACTCGAGCAATGAACTGACAAATGCGAAATACCTCTTAACACCTCCACGTTTGATTCGGTAAGGAGGTAAATTGTTTGGTCAAATTTTATTTACTTCTTATCTTATCGTCTCGTAATCTGTAAATGAAAGATATAAACTTAAATCATTAAGAGTGACCTCTTAATAAAAATTTTAAATTTATGAAAGCTCTATAAATATCGTACTAACTTGACTATTCCAAAATTTAAGATCATTATTAATTTTTAAAAAGTTAATTTGAAATATTTTTAAATTTAAAATTTAAAAGTTATTCAAATATTTTATAATTTTTAATTACCAAACAGAATTTTAAATTCAAATGGAGTACTATTTTACTCCGATGATCTAATACTGACCAATCAGCTACATTTCATTGCATTGCAATCCATTCTCTATTCTATTTCTTTACTAAATCCATGCCTCCAATCCAAACGTTGTAAAGTAAATTTAAAGTGAACGATTTTCATTCTAGGCGTCTACGGACTCTAAACGCATTCAACAAGCATAACCAAAATGCAACTTACCTGTAAAATTATCCTACATAGAACACACATTTATTTAAGCACTTCCGGCAAGCTGATTATTTTCATTTTAAACAACTATATAATTTAAGCACTTCCAGCAAGGATAACCAATAAATACAGACATACAGACCAAATATAAATATACCAAAACAGACTCAACAAACCCAACAAAAAACCAAAGATATAAACCCAGCAGACAAAGAAACAATAGACCCACCAAAACAAAAACCAACACCACGCATATCTCTTCACAAACATTATTATTATTAATGCGAGTACTTGATAACATTTTCTCCACAAACATCATAATTAACGCAAGTACCTGATACAATTATTATTAATGGAGTTTTCCATCATGATATTTGCTAAAATCTGTATAATGTTTGAAGCCTAGTTTTGTATTATTAACTTTTTCCAAAAGAACAAAATATTTATTTCAAGTTTATCAGAGAAATGACCTCCGAGTTATGAGTCTTTTGACTTGCAGTTCAAATGGAACTTGAAGCTCATTTTGCTGACAACTGTTTGTAGGTGATCGAAATTTCAACTTTGTTATCCCATGGGAATTGGTAGCTGCACTTTATAGCTCTCCAGCGCTTTTAATTGATGTGTTACTTCATTCAACTTGTTGTCCTAGAATATAGCTGTCATGAATTATAAGTGCCTGAAAGACCTGCATAAGAAAAGAGATTAAATCAGTGGATGAAGCAATTTACTCCCTCCGTAAAGTAAAATAATCTACTTATCTTAAATAATCTACTTTTTACAATAATTTGCTTATAATACCTTTAGTATTAAATGTCATATTCCTATTCTCTATGCATATTTATGGAGTATCACTAGTCATGTACAGAAAACTATGCAATTAGATGAGAAAAAATCAACTAGGACTTTTACCCTGGGATGGAGGGAGTATAATTTATATAGATAAAAGTAAAAATGCAAAACCCCGGAGACGAAGAAAACACTACATCCTGGTTAAATATATCTCGAGGACATGTAAAAAATTTGAGGTCTAAAATTTCAGCAAGGAATAAGACAAGTGAGAAGACTAGAACAGACATTATTCATCAAAATTGTCTAAAACGTCATATTTACGGTCCAGGTGGACCATTTTTCTCAAACATCAAGCGAAAGTTTTCCATCAACATGCATATAATCAACCATCTAATTTTAGAGGATTTTTCCCTTGCTGTTCAGGCATCCTTATTGCATCTCCTCTACTTTCATGATGATCTCTAAGCGATTAAGCATGCTCCCTAACGTTCTGCATTTTACAGTTAATAGAAGGGTAGCTCTGAAATCCAAAGGGAGTTCAGATACTTATGATAACACGGCATATAAATTGCAAAATTAAGTTGCTGGTAGCATATCAGAGCATCCAAGGCATTTCGGAAAATTGAAAAAAGAACAGACAGTGAAAGGAATAAGATGTAGACTCCATATATTATTATAAGCATCATTGCATGACAGCGTAAAGCAAATTTTATAAAAATAAATCAGATGGCAAATTTTTAATTTCAGATACCATGAATCACAGTAGCATTAAGTAATGTTTCAATTCTTTCCTTCTATATGTGCAAAAGGTTTCAGTCTCACCCTTGCACGCAGGGGTTTTTTTTTTTTGGGGGGGGGGGAGTGAAGGAGGGCTTTATAACTCACCAAATTACGGTGCCAACATCACACTTGAACCGAATACAATTTCTGATGGTGCATAAACTGGGGCACACCATCTGACTGCCAAAGGATCCCATTCTCTATCAAACACATACTCCAAGCGTCTTTCAAGAGGCTTACAAAAAACAGATGGCGTAGATATATGAAGCTGACGATGTAAACTCTGCTGCATATCCACCAAGTCTGTGCTATTAACATCTTTGGAGTCCTGAGAAAATGAGATTGTATGTGCAGGACTGCAAGTGATAGAAGAATTGGTAGCGCTGCCAGCTTCTTTAGAAGTTCTCTTTCTTATTATAGAAGGGGTGTTTTTGTAATTCAAAGCTGAATTCCTCAACATAGATTCTGGACTGCTAACACTAACAGATGTACTTGGTGCAAGGCTAGGGGGAGTAGAACAACAAAATTGACTATTGGCATGCATCAAGAGATTGTCTATACTTGGATATCCACCATTTCCCACAGGAGTAACTATACCCTTCTCATGGGGTGGCTCATAGCACAAGGAGTCGTAATGTTTTTCATCTGGCCGAGGTGTTCCAAAAACTTTGTTTCTCTTTTCAATATGCACACTATCCACTATAGGTCCAGAAGGAGACAAACTTATTAAGGGATTATCTGGTACACTCCCACATCTCAAGTTTATGACACCCAAACCATCACTCCTAGGTCTTTTAGGAGATTCAAAAGTTACCTTAGAAGTGAAGGGTTGAAAAATCTTGGGAGTAGCATGATTTGTTTTATGACCAGATACATCCATGAAAATAACCGAAGAAGAGGGTATCAAAGGATTATGTATATTAGCCATATTAAGTTTTCTTTTCCATGGACCTGTAGCGCCATAACTGATGATACCTGTTCCACCATATTTGATCCTACTGAATGGCTTTATAAGACAGTTCACCCCTTGATCTGGAGATTTACAATTTCTCAGTGAAGAAGATTCTGATTCTAAACAATTTTCACAAGAATCCGCATTACCAAGAGTCAAATCTGTTGAGCACGCGTCAGAAACTTTCTTTAAACCCGTCTCTTGATTATTAGAAATTGTCTTACCATTACTCCTTTGCATTACTGGAACCTCCATGGGTCCAGATTTTGTTTCATCATAGGAATCAGGATCCAGTGGACAACGGAGAGGTAAATTCAAATCCAACTTCTTCTTCGCTGAGCAATTCCAGTGATTCTTTATTGCATTGTCAGTCCTGGTCAATACAAAAGGATAGAAAAGATTTAGTAGACTCGATAAAAGATATTAACATTATTTTAACATAGGTAGCTAACCCAAAATTCATTATTTTAGCATGTGCGCCAGGAGAATATTTTTTACTTAATTCAACATATCTCAATTTTATAAAAAGGAAATTTGAAACAATTAACTTATAAATCATGCACACTGAAAACCAGAGATGTTAAGAATGGACTAGAAGGTCATTAAGTGAAAATGTAAAATTAGTGTACATGAAGGATAGTGCACTACTAGGTGATTCCAACCAAGGGATCAAACATCTGATCTGCTCTTTTGTTGCACCAATATGTAATTCAAGTGATAAAATATCCAAGAAACAGGTAAGGTTATATATGCTTTTTGCTTCGACCAACTCACAAACTCGTAAGCATTTTACTGTAAAAAAATACCAAGCAAACAATTTATTCTACATTATCCCCATAATTATGTCAATCCGAAAATTTAAATAACTTGCCATCCACTCTTTTGCAGTGGCTATCCCTAACTCTTGGAATGGGAAAATACATCCCTGTTCATTCTTGTCATTAAGATAATCAATCACTCCAGAAAGAGGCACACCAAGTACCAATAGGTTTCTTGATTAGAGAATTTCAATGGCACTATTGGTGCTCCCATACATAAATGTGTTTGAACTGTGACAAATGACTTCCAAATGATATTTCAGTGATTCCTTCTTCTAAAGTAACATTTTTCTTCAAAATATACCTTCCAGGTAGAAACTTTGCTATTTCTGCCCACTTGTTCCCATATATATGATGGTAATAAGAAAGGATTGAGTCCTCCTTTTCTGACCACGCTTCTTTCTTTATAGCTGGATCTAAATGGTTGAGCCATCTGCGAAAATTGTATGTTAGCTTTTAACATATAAAGAAGACGAAAAAGATCTGCATACTTGAGAGTTGAGGCAAAAATTAAAAGGTACACATCACTTCTCAACCTTTTGCACATTCAGCAACTTAAAATATATAATAGTACATATTTATTGGTGTAATGCTACAAACAAATTCAAAAATGAATTTCACCATTCTTCAGCTGTTATAAAATAACATGCATTCAGGACAATGAATGTCAAAAGAAGATAAAAAGGCCATACACATGCATATATAAGTAAGAGACCTTTTCAAGGTCAGACAACACTAATCACTACTTTAAATGCAACAGAACTTTACATTCAGAGTTAAAGACCTATATTTAGGAAGAGAATTAGCTTGCTGACTAGATGAGATAACCCCAACAAACTGTCCAGACTACTCAGGAGAGCTAACTTAGGTTACATAAAGAGACCTGAAAGGAGGAGAAGAAGAAATACGAAAAACTTGAAGAATATGTAGCTACTGGATCTCCTCTTCATGTAGTAAGATGAATGAGAACTAAAACTTCAAAAAGGATTTTGTTATTGTCTTAATCCTTGTTTGAGAAACATTCCAGTTATCACAACATGGTATAATCCATAGAATAAACATTGCATAAACCAAGAATCTAACCGAAACGTGGTTCTCAACTGCATTGCCACTTGCAGCAATATAGCCGTCGTATGCCACAAGTTTTACATAAAGACTAGTACTTAGAATCATCACCTACCTTTCTCGGCATTGCTTTCCAATGCGACCTGGTAAAGACTTTGCAATAACAGACCATTTCTTACAGCCGTACTTCTCAACTAACTCAATAATATGATCATCCTCCTGAAGGTGTAAGCAAGAAACACATTGATTAATATTCATTTCACAACAATAAAGCCTTATAACTATTAGTAAAATAAAACAAGAGACATATATATTCACCTCCTTTCTCCAAGGTCCTTTGACAAGTTCAGGATCTAGAACCTTCTGCCAACGATGCAAGCATTGAACGTCTGTCCTTCCTGGAATAGATTCAGCTGTGCAGAAGAGTATAAAGAATATTTATAAACTTGGCTATTTTGAAAATAAAGAAATTCAACTTCCTGTTTACAACAACATTGGACAATTGGACCATATATTCCAATAACATCAGCTAAAAGAAGGATTCATATCAGGATAGTGATTCAAAAGAACCATCAAACAAATGTAACCCTCTGAAACGCCAATCGCCGTTAACATTGAAAGATCAGCTGCAAAGAAACCTTCCAACTATAAAGCATATAAAACAATTTTTTTACAGAACTTGTAGGCCAGATATCTTACACTGATCATGGATGTTACTTAAGACCATACATGACAAACTACTTTTTCAACACTTAAATAGACCATTTGTTGTGTCCAACTAGCTGAGCCAGCATATAAGAAGTTTCAGGGTCATGGCCAATATAAAACAAAGAGTAATAAGTCAATTAAAATAGGCCAACAACTTTCAGTTGTTAAAAATGTTAAATGTAAGGTCTTCATATATCTAACTACACCTCCTAACATTCTGCATAAGTAAAAGGCCAACACTAGGTTAGGCCCCTTTTTCCTTTTGGTTTTGAATTGTTTGAATGAAAGAGTACAACTGATACTTCTTGCCTCTTACCAGACTTATGGACTGGTTAACACAACTATAAGCAACAACAGCAATTAATTGATTATACTCACCTATTTTCTTCCAGTTTCTCCTGTTGAACTTCTTTACTACAGCAATTAGTTGATTATCCTACAAACAGAAGGAAAAAAGTAAGCCATGTTATTGCATAAGCTCAATAGATAGACTACAACTAATGTAAGAGTGGCTTTAAACTTCCAAATACTTTTATAATGTAATCAACTAATCCCATCTGTAATGCAAACTCTAATGATATAGTCAGCTAATAAAAGTATATCATTCCAGATAAACTGCAAATGAAACAGTATACAATTTTATCGAACTACTAATTCAACAACACAGGCTGCACAATCATGTAAAACCGAGTTCCATTTCAGAAAAATCTAGCTACCAACCTCTTCCTCAGTCCATCCCGCCTGTGATGAACGTCTAGTTGGACCCCTGCTCCTTCTGCAACTTAAAAACAGATATATCAAAATGTTATATATAGAACAATTTGCCCAATAGAAATTAGAGGGCCAGGGAGAAAGCGGAGGACACAAAAGAATCAAATAAATGTATCACCATAGAAACAAATAATTTAATTTGGTTCCTCTACAAGCCTATGATTCTAGACACACATAACACAGTTTTAAAAAGATGAGTACATGCCAAGGCTCATTTTTTGGCAACCGTTTTACCCTTTAATGATGAATTGATATATAAAATGGGGTCCCAAACATTTCAAATTCTATTATAAGTTACCTTTTACGTCAAATTAAAAGATGATGCACTAATTTGGTCATTGGAAATCTAATATGTGAAATTTGGTAACTTAAATTGGGGAAGAGGGAGCGCCATTGATTCGTGAATCACACGAAAACATTTATCAAATATCAACAGGATTTAGTACATACAGAACGCAATAAACAAGGAATCTTTTGCATTGTAACACTCCATAAAGACAAATGAAACTTTTAGTGTTTAACAGATTAACAAACCCATTATCACAGCTGCTATCCGAAATCGAAGAAGATGAAGCAAACCCAACTTCCTGTTTTATGTTCACGCTATTATACTCTTCCTTTTTGAAGAAAAGCATGATCTTTCCTCAAATTTCAATTCCCTGCCCACAATCGGAATAAAAATTCCAATAATAATCACATTCATCCCCATCAAATCAAACCACAAATACAATGAAATTAACTAAAACGAAGCCCAATATAAATGCATTTACCTTAATCCTCGATTTGGCTACCCAGAAAAAATGGGGAAAACTTCAAACCGCATTTCAACAACCAAACTGAACAAGAATAATCAACAAAACGAATGAGTTAAAGGGAAACTTTAGAATCAATCTAGGGCTTTGAAACTTGTTCCTTCAATTATGAATGAGTTTCCTTATTTGAATGTAACGTAAAATGAATGATACGAGGATAAACATATAAAAGAGATCAAAAAAGAGTTCTACATAAATAACAATTTCACATATATCGAATATAAACGAGTTGGTTTTAATGTGAAGGAACTGAACCTTGATTAAGGGTTTTATGGAGGTATTATAGAGAGAGATTGCGATCGAGACGAAGTAGCGGGAAACTGAGAGAGAGAGAGAAAGAGTCCAAACGGCAGTGGCCAAGTGTGTGTTGAGTGAGTGTAATTGGCTGCTTGCTTGTATAATACTATTATATAGTTTTTATAATTAAACGCATTTGATAAATTAAGCTTACGTTAGAAAGGAAGGAAGGCGGTGATTTAACGGCTTGATTTACGTGACGCCGTCTGTTTGTTGACGTTATGCGTTTAAATTGTTTCTGCCGAAATACCAAATTGCCCCTACCTTCGGTTCAAAATTCGAGATATATATTGGGAATTGATTTTTACGCACAAACAAAAAATAAATAAAAATTTCCTCACACAAATTGTAAATAAGACTCAAATCTATGTGAGTAAGATCTCGTGATAATATAAAAAAAAAATTTGTACAAATAATAATTTTTATATTTTTTAAATAAAAAAATAATATACATGTTGAAATTTAATTACAACTAACATAAAATTTTAAACGATAAGATAGAATAATATAATGTGTAGGTCCTTTCTTAATTTTTTTTTATATCAATATAAATATTTCATCATATATAACATGACTCAAAAGAATATAGAACATAAAAAGACTTAATATAGTGTAGTAAATGAATCGGGTTAGCCGCAAGCCCGACCCGACTCGTTTCGACTCGAGCTTATTAATGACTAAAGTTGGTACAAGACCTTTAATCTGTTTATTTAAATGATCCGAGCTCAATTTAGTGTATAAATAAAAGTATTCTTTTTCTAAATATAGATGATAAAAACAGGAAAAAAAAGAAAGAGAAATTGTTGCATTAATTTAATGTAGGACCCTCTTATTTAATAAGAAAATGTAATCTATACTATTGAGATTACACTGAAATTCCAATACATAAATCAAGTGGGTTCACTTCATACAATTATATGAATACTAATACAATCTTTTTATTTTTATTTTTCTTTTTTCCTTAATATTTTTACCATCTTTATGGTTAAATTTGAAAGAACACATTAAAAATGTCACTTTTATAGTATTTTGTAACCAAATTTAGATAAGATGTCTTAAATTCTATAATATTTCTCTAATTTTAGAATGGATGAGGTGTTGTTTGATTAAATTGAGTAATTAAGATCTGAATAGCTAATACTCATTCCGTTCCAGGATAAAAGTCTTGGTGGACTTTTCACGCATATTAAGAAGAGGAATGAAATGACAAAATTGCCCATAATAATATGACATTAATTATTTTCAATGTAGGTGAGAGAGTGACTTTTTAGCTATTCAATTCAAAATATTATCTCTCCATACTTATTAAATATGGAGAGAGAATTAGAATAAGAAACGTATGAGATATTTAATGCTACGAGCATAATAGGAAAAAATGTGTAAAAGTTTAGTTATTAAAAAAAATAGACATTTAACATGGGACTACTCAAAATAGTAATAAGAACTTTTATCATATGACGGAGGGAGTACATATTAATAAATTAGATCATTTCAATGAATAGCAGCTGAATTTAAAAAACTGTTTGATAACTAAAAAGTGTAAAACATTTGAATGACACTATTTTACCATTTTAACCCTTTGAGTTATTTAAAAAAATAATTTAAATAATCTTAAAATTTGAAATTGAAGGAGTACAATATTTATTGAGACTATTTTTGTCCAAAAATTTTAAATAAATTATTAAGAGGCAACTCTTAATAGTTGAGATTTGAGTTTTTGTCCTAACGATTAAGAGACATTAAGAGGCAAAAAAAATTTACCAAACAAAATTTGACCCTGATCGAATTAGAGGCAGATCAATTAAGAGGCATTCAGACACAAACAAACACCACCTGAGTAATAGATACATTTTTCTGTCTATTATTTTTTAAAATTAGAGATATAATTTTTTTTAATTTATAAAGTGACATGAAAATTTTAAAATGCCATTATTTATATTTTGATAAATTGATGCAATGATGCTACCACTATTATATTTTTTCATAAATGTTAAAAATACATTTATAAATTAATTTTACTTTTATTTTAAATTGTGAAAGGGAGGTTGTGTTATGCCATAGTGTTGACTTAGTCATATTCTAGCCTTATATTTTGATGATGAAATGTTCAAGTACTAAATTGTTTTATGATGTTTCAGGTATGTGTTGATAAAAGACTATTGATGGAATCTTCATGAGAAGGAAGAAAGTTTTTCTTTTTCTAGGAAAACCAAATGTAAGGTCATTTGCATAATAATTGATTTTTCATTTAAAGGCTCTAGGACATATTATTGCATTATATCTTGTTATATGTCTTAAATGAAAAATATTTTTTTTTAAATTCCTATGAAAAAGGTTTTTCTAAAAATATTATGTCACTTAAAATATATTAACTTGTATTGCATAAGTGGTATATGTGATATGCGAAACAATGCTACACGTGTATATTTAAATTGGCAGTTAGACTTTATTGCATGTGCGGTTTTTGAGGAATGATTTTGCATAAATTGATATCTGGTTATAATATGAATGCTTTATATTATATATATGCTAGCTAACCATTTATTGAGATAAGATGTTTGTGAGAGTTTTAAGGAAAAACTATTATGATTATCTTGGACTCTTAAAAGATCTTTAGTCTTGGAAAGATAATTGACAGTTGTGCATATTTTCTACACGCCACTTTTAAGTGAAGAGATAAAGTCAAAGTTATTATCTTTTAAAGGTCTTTTGATTTATTCCACTAACGAATTTATGAATCTGGATATATATTGAAGATGTGGACTATTTCAACCTTTACCGTTTTGAAAATTATTCTCTTAGTTATTATCATGTCATTTGATTAAATTGGAACTTATCTTTTTAACGGTAATATAATATGGGCTATAAATCAGTGTTTGCATGTTTGGAAAAATACAACACAACTCACGAAGTAATTTTTGCACTACATATTATCGAGCAATATATTGTCAACAGTTGCAACGTGTGATCAGCTAAGTTTTTAATCTTCTGATATTTATTAGCTGATACTTGGTGAGAATTAATTGCTTATTTATTTTGTGCTAATTGATCAATGCATATAGTTGAGCCTTTAAATTGTTAAATTGATTATTCTTGCATTGATCATAGACCTCTATATATGTATAGAATTCTCTGTTTTAGACTAAGTGTAGTCTAAAGGTGTTAATCTTAGTGGATTAGAGAAAAGATTTACAAACAGGTTCAAGGAAGCAAAGGTGCTTGAAGAGTGCATAGGTGCACAAGGAGCAAGAGTGCTCAAGAGAAATTAATTGTTAATTAATTTTTGTAAGAATCTGGTTTGTAATCGGTGTTTATTTATAAAGATATAAATAAAGTGGGTCTCCAATACTAGTTGGTATTGGACGTGGACTAGGCTATTATTATAGAGGGTAATAGCTGAACCACGTAAAAAATATTGGTGTTAATTTTACTGTTTGCTTTACTTTAAATTACTCACGTAAGCTATTTAATTATCTTAATAATTAAAATTTGAATTTTTGCATTATATTAAGATAATTCTTTAACACTAAGTATTTTTATTTAAGTTCTAAATTCTGCAGGATATTTAATCAATTCAGTAGACTATATTAATTCAACAAACTGAATTAATCAATATAGTAGCTTGAATTTAATAGCTTGATCTAAAGTTTAAAAATTGGTCATAGATTGCTATCACATTTATTCAACCCCCCTTCTAAGTGTGCGTAGTTAAATTTCATTTGGTATCAGAGCTTGGCTCTACTTATTTTGGTCTTAAAGGTGACTTGTAGGGAAAGATTCTGACATGGCACAGTTCGGAAACAACAATCAAGAAGGTCAATCAACTAATAGACCTCATTTGCTGTTTGGAACAGAAAATTACAACTTCTGAAAATTTCGAATGAGGATCTATCTCAAAAGAGATCCTTGGGAATGGTGGGTTGTGGAGAACGGACCAGTTGTTCAACGAAAAGATGATGGGACACCAAAGATTCTGCTAGAAATGGATTCAACCGAAATCTACATGGTCTTATATGATTCAAAGGCTATGAACACTGAAACAACCCGGGTCAAATCCCGAGTCCGGAACAAATATCGGGTCAAATTCCAAGTCTGAATTGAATCAAATCCATCAAAATAAGGCCTCAAACTACTGGCCCAATAGTATCTTCTTGGGTCAACTTAACCCACCACAGGTTCACCCAAAAGGTCATGACATGAATGTACTATTGGTAGTAACTTGTTTCCTTATATACAAATAAATTTTTCCCCTATCTTTCGATGTGGGACTGGGGTGTTACAAACTCCCCCACTTAAATTTATGACGTCCCCGTCAGAACCGATCACACACACGGCCCAAAGATCTTTGTCTCTCTAGCCATTGTGGGATAATATCGGCTGGCTTCTTATCCCCACCTCCGAACCTCCATCTCTCCATTGTGGGATAATACCACCAGCCTTCGTGTCCCCACCTCCGACAACCCAATCGGATGACCCGACCCGAGCTTTCGAGAGTCGGCTTTGATACCATATGAAACAACCCGGGTCAAATCTCGAGTCCGGAACAAATCTCGGGTCAAATCCCAAGTCCGAATTGAATCAAATCCATCAAAATAAGGCCTCAAACTACTGGCCCAATAGTATCTTCTTGGGTCAACTTAACCCACCACAGGTTCACCCAAAAGGTCATGACATGAAGGTGCTATTGGTAGTAACTTATTTTCTTATATACAGATAAATTTTTCCCCTATCTTTCTATGTGGGATTGGGGTGTTACAAACACACTTCTCAGCGGCATGGTACAATCCGAGATAGATAAAGTCTCTTCATGCAACACAGCTAAAGAGATGTGGGATACTTTAGTGGTAAGTCATGAAGGTACTTATAAAGTACGAGAAGTCAAGCTAAGCATGCTTATGCACGATTATGAAATGTTCAAGCTCGAAAAAGATGAAACCATCAAGCTAGCTCAAGCAAGATTTCTAGTCCTTATAAACTCCTTGAAATTGTTGGACAAGAATATTCCTCAAAGTGAGATCAACCGTAAGTTACTTCGGGCTATGCCCAAAAGGTTTGCTTCTAAAATCACTACTCTTCAAGATTCTGCAACTATTTCTTCCATGGATACTTTAACTTTGTTTGGTGAATTAGAAGAATATGAACATCAGTTAAAAAGATATGATGATGAGGAGGAAACTCCTCGAAGAAAAGTCTTAGCTCTTACTGCAGATAATTTGGAAGAACTTGATGATAACTCCGATGAAGAAATAACAATGATGTCAAGGAAACTCAAGGGGTTACTACAAAGGAAAAACAAGAGGAGAAATACTTTCAATTCAAACAAAGTCAAAGGAAAACAAACTGAAGAGACATGCTTTGAATGTGGACGTCCTGGTCACTTCAAGAAAGACTGTTTTCAATTAAAGAATAAAGGGAAGACAAGCTTCAAAGACAACAAGAAGAACAAAGCCTTTATTACTTGGAGTGATGAAGAATCCGAAGTAGAGATCGATGCTAAAGATGAGATAGCACAAGTATGCTTCGTGGGAATTGAAGGTGAATCTAATCAGGTATCTCTTAATGAACTAAACTCTTTAGAACAAGAAAATAAGAAATTAAGAGAAAAGAATGCAAGCTTAAAAGGATTAGTTAATACACTAATGGATGAAGTAGATTCACTAATAGATGAAAAGAAAGAAATTGAAAAGGAATCTACATGTAAAGAAGAAAAGGTTTTGATTGCAAAGATTGATTATTTAGACAATTATAATAAAATACTTTTCAATAAGGTAAAATTCTTAAATAATGAAGTCCAAAAATTGACTAATGAGTTAAAAATGAGAGATGTGTGTATTGATGCATTTAGTGATAAATCTCATGTTAAAACGTTTCCTAATAATGAACTTCAAAAAGAAATAGACTCACTAAAATCATCTCTTGCTAAATTTGTTCAAGGTGAAGAAAATCTAAATGTCATATTAGGTAAACAAAGACCTAGTTTTGAAAGACAGGGAATTGGTTTTAATTCTATGCATAAAAAGAGTAATATCAAAATGTTAAAATCTAAGTCACGTTTTAGTTTAAATTATTGCTCACCTTTCACAACTTGTAAACATTGTGGTATTAAAGGTCATTTAGATATAAATTGTTTTAAGAAACGAAACAATGTTAAAAAGGTATGGATTAAAAAGTGTGATTTACTAGCTACTAACACAAGTGGACCCAAAAAGGTATGAGTACTAAAAGGATAAATTATTATTTCTTGACAGATATGTTTAAAGGCAAAAGTTCCATCTCAAAAATGGATTCTTGATAGTGGATGCTCTCGTCACATGACTGGTGATAAATCAAAGTTTATAGAACTAAGTGTCACGAAGAAGAATGGAACGGTCACTTTTGGAGACAATAAAACCTGCGAAATAATGGGAAAAGGTAAAATCAGCAACGGCAAGGTAAGTATAAATAATGTTCATCTTGTTAACGGTCTAGAATTTAATTTAATTAATATCAGTCAATTAATGGATAATGGCCATCAAGTTAATTTTGAAAAAGATAAATGCACAATATTTCATGGTACTAACGATACTACTCTAGTTGCACAAAAAGAGAAAAATATATATACTATTGATTTTGAGCAACAGGATAAAGAACTATGTCTTACTTTAGTACAAGATGAAGCTTATCTATGGCATAAAAGGATGGGACATGTTCACATGGACTTAATCAAGAAATTATCCTCAAAGAATCTCGTCAAAGGGTTGCCAAAAATCAGGTTTGAAAAGAAAGGAATATGCATTCCTTGTCAACTGGGAAAACAAGTAAGAACTTCTTTTACAGCAAAGAATATGGTATCAACTTCCTCTCCCTTGCAACTACTTCATATTGATTTATTTGGACCAGAAAGACATTCAAGTATTAATGGTAAATTTTATGCATTTGTAGTAGTTGATGATTTTTCAAGATACACATGGGTATTATTTTTAAGAACTAAGGATGAAGCATTCAAAGAGTTTGGAAAATTAATAAGGAATCTTGAAACCAAGTATAGTTACAAACTCATTAGAATTAGAAGTGATCATGGTACTGAATTTCAAAAATATTTTATAACATTTTGTGATCAAAGAGGTATTAGCCATGAATTTTCAACACCAAGGACCCCTCAACAAAACGGGGTGGTGGAAAGGAAGAATAGGACTCTACAAGAGACAGCAAGAACTCTACTACAAGAAAGTAAGCTTCCAAAGAAATTTTGGGCCGAAGCAGTAAGTACATCATGTTGTGTTTTAAATAGAGTACTCATTCGTCCTATTATTTTGAAAATACCATATGAGCTTTTGAATAATAAAATTCCAAACATGGGTTATTTCAAAATATTTGGTTCTAAATGTTTTATCTTAAATACAAGTGATAATTTTGGAAAATTTGATGCTAAGTCATATGAAGGAATATTTATTGGCTATTCTCAAAATAGTAAGGCTTATCGTATCTTCAATATTAGAAAGTCATGTGTAGAAGAATCGGTTCATATCACTTTCAATGAGACTAACAATGATCTTCCAAAAGAAAGTGAAAATGATGCAGGAAATTTGGAGACATTCACAATTTCAGCAAACCAAAACGAACAAAACAGGAGACCGAATGAACAATTTCAGCAAACTGAAATAGATGAACAGGATGAACGTGAACCTAAAAATTTGCAGAATGCTGAAGATGAGTCTAATGATCAAGAGGAAGTTATGCATAATATCCAAATGCCAAAGATTGCGAGATACATCAAGGATCATCCTCCAGAAAATATCATTGGAGATATCAATAAAGGTATAACCACACGAATAGGTTTACAAAATCATTGTGCATTCTCTGCATTTTTATCACAGGTTGAGCCAAAGAATGCAAAGGATGCAATACTTGATGAGAACTGGCTATTGGCAATGCAAGAAGAACTTCAACAATTTGAGAGATGCCAAGTGTGGGAACTTATGTCTCCTCCAAAAGATGTCTCCATCATTGGTACTAAATGAGTCTTCAAGAACAAGCTTGATGAGCACCGGACAATTATTCGTAACAAAGCAAGGTTGGTAGCTCAAGGATACAACCAACAAGAGGGGATCGATTATGAAGAAACTTATACACCAGTAGCAAGGCTAGAATCAATCCGTATTCTATTAGCTTTTGCTTGCTACAAAAAGTTTAAGCTTCATCAAATGGATGTAAAAAGCGCGTTCCTTAATGGTTACATCAATGAAGAAGTGTATGTCAAACAGCCTCCTGGGTTCGAGCACGAAAAGTATCCTAATCATGTGTACAAGCTAAAGAAAGCTCTTTATGGCTTGAAACAAGCTCTAAGGGCTTGGTACGAAAGATTGAGAAAGTATCTCTTATCAAACGGGTTTGTTAAAGGTAAAATAAATTCTACATTATTTATTAAGCATAAAAATATAGATATCATTATTGTTCAAATATATGTAGATGATATAATATTTGGTGCTACTAATGATTTTTTTTGTGAGTGGTTTTCCAAGTGCATGCATAAAGAATTTGACATGAGCTTAATGGGATAGCTTAATTACTTCTTGGGACTACAAATCAAGCAAACAAAGGAAGAGATTTATATCCATCAAACCAAATACATAAAAGAATTACTCAAAAGATTTGGTTTTGAAGGATCTAACTCAAAAGGTACACCAATGAGCACATCAATAAAGCTCACCACTGATGAGAAAGGTATTGATGTTAATATAACAAAATATCGAGGTATGATTGGATGCTTGCTATATTTAACTGCTTCTAGACCCGATATAATGTATAGTGTTTGTTTGTGTGCAAGATTTCAGGCAAAACCCAAAGAATCACACTTAAATGCTGTTAAAAGAATTTTGAAATATTTAAGTGGTACTATTAATTTAGGGTTATTTTATCCAATTTCCAATCACTTTGAACTAATAGGTTATTCAGATGCTGACTATGCAGGATGTCAAATCGATAAAAAAAGTACGAGTGGTGCTTGTACTTTCTTAGGACAAAGTCTCGTATCGTGGCATAGTAAAAAGCAAACTTCAGTGGCTCTTTCAACTACTGAGGGAGAATACCTAGCTGCAGGAAGTTGCTGTTCTCCGATATTATGGATGCGACAAACTTTATGTGATTTTGATATATTATGTGATTGTGTGCCCATTTATTGTGATAATTCAAGTGCTATAGATATATCTAAAAATCCTGTGTTACATTCACGAACAAAGCACATAGAAGTAAGGCATAATTTTTTAAGAGACAATGTGTCAAAAGGTTTTATAAAATTAATTTTTATTCCTACTGAAAATCAAATTACAGATATTTTTACTAAACTATTAAGTGAGGATAGATTTTGCATGTTGCGAAAAGAACTTGGGATGTGTACGGCATGATTTTTTTGTATTAGTGTTATCCTAGTATTGCATGTATATTGTATTGACTGTTATTAATTAGGATAATTATGTTTTCGACTGGTCACTTAATTCATGGACGCGAGAATCAAGGCATCTATCATAATTAGTTTTGAAAATCGAAAAAAACTGGACGGCTGAAGGGTTTATTGGGAGACGTACGAGTACATGCATCTCATAATGAGTTTTTGAAACTTGAAACGACAAGTCGGCTGAAAGACGTAAGTATGTGGGAGTGTACGCCTTCCTTCTTTTTAAGATCTCATTCTGTACTCTTCACTCCTCATCTTCTCCAACTCTTTCTAACTCTATTTCTGTTCTAGTTTCGGATACTCACTTATCTTTTCATCCTGTATTTCACTCACACACTGAACTCACCATGAGAATTCGTACACATAAGAGATCGCTTGTCGATTCCGACGACGACCAGACAACAGTTCCTCCCCAATCGACTGCCGGACCATCTCGTAAACAAAGGAAACTGAAGAAAGTTGTGTCGTCAGAAACAGAATACGTGAACTCTTCGTCCTCTGACGAATCCACTTTCAATCCCTCTCTGTCTAAATCCACTGGACCCTCTCGGAGACGTCGACCATCGACTCCATCTTTTAAGCCAGAGGTTACACCTCCACTAATTTTGGTAAACCCTAATCTCTCATCTGATCTTCTTGACAACTTCTTTCGAAGTAATGCGTATGAGGTACGTTTTAAAACAGTCATTTTTCCAAAATAATTTGTCTATGAAAAGTCTGTTGATTAGACTTGTTTTCAACAATCTCCTTTGAGACCACTGTTTAAGTCTTGTGGTTTTTCGTCAATGCTTTTTCCTCCGTCTGTGGCATATCCTAGACTTGTCCAACAATTTTATACAAATCTAGAGAGTCATGGGGATTTTTATACATCTTTTGTCAAAGGGAAGTCTTTATATTTTACAGTCATCGATTTTGGTAGTATTTTAAATATCCCATCTCCGGGTATGTGTCCTTTTACAAAGAAAGGTGCTGTTCATTTTCCTTTTACTCCTCTAGAACAGTTACAAATCATGATGAACAACAATTTGTTAACTGATGTTTTTACTCCTAAAACTGTTGATGTCTCTCCTATCTCTTGCGTCCTCCATCATCTTGTCAGATACAATCTGTTGCCTCAGTTAGGTGGAGGAGCAGATTTTACATATCAGGATTTGATTATTGTTGCTCTGATTTTAAGAGGTGTGTCTTTTAATTTGTCTCAACTAATGCTTCATCATATGACCACATGTTTGCGAAAAATCAAGATGTGTTTGCCTTATAGTGCTATTCTTACTACCCTGTTTAAACATTTTAAAATTTCTTTTGAAGATGAAAATTCTGTTTCGGTTACTGATTCTATTAGTGTCAGTTCCCTGAAAATGTCTCATATCAATTTACTTGATGGTATGTTTGTTCGTATACCTTCTGAAACTCCTGCTCATCCAGTCTCAATTCCTTCATCTCATGTTCAGCCCCATATTCAATCTTCTTCTGAAATCATTGAGATGTTGAAACTGGTTCTCGGTAATCAAGAAAAAATGCAGACTGAAATGACTAGCCTTCATAACCGTATGACCATGTTGGAAAAAGGCATATTGCCTTTGGGTGCCCCTGAAATTAACAAACTGTACAATAATCTTGAAGATGAATTCATTGATTTACAGGCAGGCTTCGAATTGCTGACCACTGCTTTGGCAGAGGTTATGCAACGAAGACTTAACCGGAATACTTGTCAATTGAGTCAGGAGATCAAATTTGTTAGTAATCAGGTTGGCGAGTTAGTTGAATTTATGGCTCTGAGGTTTAACGACGTGGGCTCTAAACTACATATGCAACGTAAGCATTCTACTGTTACAGAGTGGGTACATTGCAATTGGCTAGCTGAATATCTTGGTGATTTTCTTGACGTGCCTTTAGCACCTGCAACTTTTATACCACGTCCTCCACACTTTGCTGCTGATTTTACTCTTGCTGAAAGGATTCATCGTGCCAAACATCGTCCTTACTTCACCAAGAGGGATGAATGACGTGCAGCAGTGGTAGAACTCGAGTGATGGCTCTTTCCCTTTTTGGTTGATGACAAAGGGGGAGAATTTTGGGGGTTATTGGGTTCATTTTAAGACTGATTTTTTTTGAATTTGTGATTTACCAGACTTTTGTTTAAAGTTTTAATTGATATGTTAGCAGTTTGATATTTGATATATGTTGAACTAACATGATTGCAGGTACATGCCAGATAATAAGAGTTGTTTAAAATTTCAGTTTATTGAAATCAAATTTGAATTTCAGTTGGTTATTATGAGATTCCTGAAATGATATTGATGCATAGATTTAGGGGGGAGTAAATTTATGTTATGTATATATTCAGGGGGAGTTTTTGAGAGTTAAACAATTTTGGGTTGTCATCATCAAAAAGGGAGAGAATGTTGACTTAGTCATATTCTAGCCTTATGTTTTGATGATGAAATATTCGAGTACTAAATTGTTTTATGATGTTTCAGGTATGTGTTGATAAAAGACTATTGATGGAATCTTCATGAGAAGGAAGAAAGTTTTTCTTTTTCTAGGAAAACCAAATGTAAGGTCATTTGCATAATAATTGATTTTTCATTTAAAGGCTCTAGAACATATTATTGCATTATATCTTGTTATATGTCTTAAATGAAAATTGTTTTTTTTAAATTCCTATGAAAAAGGTTTTTCTAAAAATATTATGTCACTTAAAATATATTAACTTGTATTGCATAAGTGCTATATGTGATATGTGAAACAATGCTACACGTGTATATTTAAATTGGCAGTTAGACTTTATTGCATGTGCGGTTTTTGAGGAATGATTTTGCACAAATTGATATCTAGTTATAATATGAATGCTTTATATTATATATATGCTAGCTAACCATTTATTGAGATAAGATATTTGTGAGAATTTCAAGGAAAAGCTATTAAGATTATCTTGGACTCTTAAAAGATCTTTAGTCTTGGAAAGATAATTGACAGTTGTGCATATTTTCTACACGTCACTTTTAAGTGAAGAGATAAAGTCAAAATTATTATCTTTTAAAGGTCTTTTGATTTATTCCACTAACGAATTTATGAATCTGGATATATATTGAAGATGTGGACTATTTCAACCTTTACTGTTGTCAAAATTATTCTCTTAGTATGTTTGGAAAAATACAACACAACTCACGAAATAATTTTTGCACTATATATTATCGAGCAATATATTGTCAACAGTTGCAACGTGTGATCAGCTAAGTTTTTAATCTTCTGATATTTATTAGCTGATACTTGGTGAGAATTAATTGCTTATTTATTTTGTGTTAATTGATCAATGCATATAGTTGAGCCTTTAAATTGTTAAATTGATTATTTTTGTATTGATCATAGACCTCTATATATGTATTGAATTCTCTGTTTTAGACTAAGTGTAGTCTAAAGGTGTTAATCCTAGTGGATTAGAGAAAATGTTTACAAACAGGTTCAAGGAAGCAAATGTGCTTGAAGAGTGCATAGGTGCACAAGGAGCAAGAGTGCTCAAGAGAAATTAATTGTTAATTAATTTTTGTAAGAATCTGGTTTGTAATCGGTGTTTATTTATAAAGATATAAATAAAGTGGATCTCCAATACTAGTTGGGTATTGGACGTGGACTAGGCTATTATTATAGAGGGTAATAGCTGAACCACGTAAAAAATTTTGGTGTTGATTTTACTGTTTGCTTTACTTTAAATTACTCACGTAAGTTATTTAATTATCTTAATAATTAAAATTTGAATTTTTACATTATATTAAGATAATTCTTTAACACCAAGTATTTTTATTTAAGTTATAAATTCTGCAGGATATTTAGTCAATTCAGTAGACTATATTAATTCAGCAAACTGAATTAATCAATATAGTAGCTTGAATTTAATAGTTTGATCTAAAATTTAAAAATTGGTCATAGATTGCTCCCACACTTATTCAATCCCACCTTCTAAGTGTGCCTAGTTAAATTTCACATAGTCAAACTTGACTTCACCATTGACATTGTTGTCTTTTCATTATTTTCGTTAATGACATTTTAGAAATTTTATTATTTTATTGTTTAATGATATATTATTTTGGTCTGATCTATAGACAAGTAATTTATGTGACATATGCCACATATATTCCTTTTTCGCATATTTGTTGTTGAATTCAGGAACTGAAATTGTCAATTAAATGCTCAAGTCATGTTAAAAATATTGTGAATAAGTCTTAATTTTATGTTAGTTAGATCCATGCACGTTCATATTTACGTAGGGTTATGCCAGATGTCTTAATTTTTTCGTCTCAAAAAATATCTCAAATACTCTGCCATTACATAACATTGGTTAGGTTCTATCTTATGCGATTGACTATACAAAAAATTATCATTAAAATATTTAACACCGTGTCATTTACGACCCATTTGAGACAAATTAAAAAAAATAATCAAAAATTCGATACCTTTAGCATTACTCATTTATTTATAAATGAATCAAATAATGTTGTGAACATGGTTTTAAAACTCTGATCGGACCGTCGGTTCAACTAGTTAAAATCGGAACCCGTCGACATTCCGTTCCGGTTTGAACTAATAACTATTTTTGGTTAAAAACCGGTTGATCTGGTTGATCCACCGGGCGAACTGGTGGTTCAACTGGTAAAACCGGTTAATAATTGACCTAGTGAATCGATTTTTAAATATATTTTTTGTACCAAGATTTTTTAATATTAAAATTAACCACTTTTAGTAATATTGTAACTCAACTTTATTATGTTTTGGTTAATAAAAAATGAGATTTTTTAAATTATTAATGTTATATATTTATATATTAATGACGTCGCTAAGTTAATAACGGTTCGACCATTGATTAGATTAGTGACTCATCCACCGATTATTTTTTTCAATTTAATAACCAGTCAAGTCTGAAAACCTTAGTTGTGAAAAGGTTACCGTATGCAGAGAAATGATGAAATACTATCTCATAATAATCTTATTAATTAATAAATGTGAATTTTCATTTATTATACGTGTCGAACACTCTTCATTTAAAATAAGATTTAAGATTTCAATTTTTGCTTGAGATTCTGCATTTTAAGCGAAGATTATGAGAATGGCAATACAATAAACAATATTCTTTTTCGATTGCACATTAATTTGTAGACTAATAAGTGGGTTAAGTGTAGTGAGTGAGACCATGAAATGCAGGGCTATTCTTGAACACGGGTAAGAAGGTCGATCGTCTTGGACCTCGGATCAAGGGGCCTAATTATATATATATATATATATATATATATATATATATATATATATATATACACGGAGAGTCTCTAAAGCGAACCTTAAAGAACGAACCAAAGACGAACCGTCGTCTTTGGTGTCTATGGCGACGGTTCGACCCGTCGCCAAAGACTACATGTCTATGGCGACGGATCGAACCGTCGCCATAGACACCAAAGACGATAGTTCGTCTTTGGTTCGCTCTTTAAGGTTCGCTTTAGAGACTCTCCGTATATATATATATATAGAGAGAGAGAGAGAGTCCGGATTCAGTCCGGACGGTACTAAAATACGAATTTTTTCTTTTTGCTTTTTTTTTAAAAAAATTAAACAAAAGTTTAATATTTTACGGAACTGAAATTTTTTCATAATACAGAGTTTTGTTGTTTTATTTTATGAAAATTCCAGTTCCATAAAAAAAAATCCGTACGTACGGACTGGATCGTCTCTCTCTCTCTATATATATATGTGTGTGTGTGTGTGTGTGTTTGTGTGTGTGTGACTTTGCTAAGAGAAATAAAATCAGTCATTGAAATTTTCTGGAGTTTGTAAAAGTTTTGAATTGTTTTTATAATGTTTCAATTGCTTACATGATATTACTAACTATTCATGTGAAAGTGGCATCTGTTGAATTTTTTTTTTAAAAGTTGAAATTGTTAAAAAATTACTTGCGGTCCACTATGACACAAGAAAGGTTAAATGAGTTCGCAACCATGTGCATCGAGAAGGATATTATGGACAAACTTAATTTTGAACATTTAATTAAAGATTTTGCCTCTAGGAATATTAGAAGAAGTATCTTTCAATGAATGTATTCTTATTTATTTTGTTGTAGTCGAAGTTTTAATATATTTTATTGTAGTCGAAGTTCTCATATATTTTGTTGTAGTCGAACTATTATATTTTAAGTTCCGAAAAGACACATTTTTTTATAGTACTTTTTATTTATTTATTATTACTTTTTTTGTGCGAATACAATATTTTAAAAAGGGTCTCGTTTTCATTTTTCGTCCTGAACCACCAAAATCTCAGGAACGACCCTGATAAAATGCAGAACCTTCACTAATTAGATATGGTTAGTATCGTATGGTTAATTTTAGCTAAAACTTGAACACCCAAGTCGAATTTTTTGTGTTGTTTTTAAATTTATTTTTTCTTGGAACAACTAAAAAGGACTGAAATATATTAAAAGTGTAATAATCAATTATAATCATGAAAATATTACAAAGATAAAAAAAAAAAAAAAAATCCATTCAAACTAATAAGTAATAACATAAATCAAATCAAGAAAAGGGTCAATCATATCAATAACGGGTGGGCACCAAAATACTTAAAATTTCATAAAAACTCAATAGAACACATATATCTGAGTCAATCTTCAATACGAGCAATGAAACCAAGTCGCTTTTAAAGCTCACATCCAAATCAGAATAGATCTATCGTCAATAATCAACACAATAGAAAATATCCTAGTCTTCATTTTCCAATTAGAGTTTTATTAGTGCAAGTCTAAGAATAGCTTCTTCTTTTATTGAGTTTACTTGCTTCTCCAATATCGCAGAAATGCTAATTTTTTCTTATGAGTTAGCACAATTTGCTCATTCTTCTGAAAATTGAGCATGACGTCTCTCTTTTGATTGTTTCAAAATAAATCTAAAATATGTCTATTTTGTTTGAGTTCAGTTTAAATTTTGATAATCTAAAACCGAATAATCTTAATTCAATAGCGATATGAGGATTCAAAAGTTATGGCTTTTGTTCGCTATTTTGATTAGTGTTATGTGAATAAGTATGACTAGGCGAGCGTAGACATACCAAAATAATTTTATCGTCGTGTCATTACTATTAAATTAAAAATTCAGAACGTACTTTGAATTATAAATATAAAATAAAAATGTCTTCTTAATATTTACAAATAAAACTCTTTTCGTGAAATTGAATATTATTTGGTCTTGAGTTTTCTTGCTTAATTCATGGTAGTACCAACTCCCACCTATTATTCTTAGGTAGGTAAGTTTATATGAGTTTGAACCCTTAGAGATCCATAATAATAGTTATTTTATCTTCGTGCACATGAATTAAAAAAGTTATTTAATAATTAAATTTTATATGAAATTACGTCACTGCCCTTTTATATGAAGTTGAAAACTACTAATACAAGAGAGAAAATTTTTTGAGACAATGAGAGAATTAGGAGTGATATAGAAAAATACATAATTTATTCTCTTAAAAAATTATAAACGACAAATAATTTAGAACACATTTTTTCTTCTAAAAAATTAATTATTATGAAACAGGGGTAGTATAATTCAGTATACTATGATTTAATGAGGATAGCCAATATATTAATTAGAGCAGATTGTTTAAATTCAAATCAGATGCAAGACCCAAGTTTCCACATGATATCGGAATAAACAAAAGAGTTGGAGTAATTTATCTATTTTTAAACTATAGAATTAATATTTATTATTTGAAATTCATTTAAGATATTTTTAAAAAATTGATATGAATATATATAATTTTAAATAATATAATTATAAAAATAATAAACTATCTAAGTTATACTACTGAGTTCAATATTTATTGTTTTCATACTTTTATTTGAAATGAGTTAGATCAATTTAGAATTTAAAAATATCAAAAATTTATTTTGAAAAACTAAACTTTATTCTATATTTTAAAACAGAGAGAATATAATCCAAAAAATAAACGAAAAATGAAAAATGAAAAATGAAAAAAGGAAAAAGGTAAAAAAAAAGAGGAATGGATATATGATTTATTTTATGAGTTGTAAAATGAACCAAACGGTTCAGGTTTGATTCATACTCGTTCGACTAAAAGTTCGATTCGAACTAGATTCAAAATATAAACGATTCAAATATGAGAAAATTTTAAAATTCGATAAATTACTCGAACCTCTTCAAATTGTAATTTTCTATTGATACTCGAATCATATTTGCTTGAAAAATTCAAATTACCCAGATTAGATTCGATATCGTGCTTGACTTGATAACTAAACAATTCTCAATCAAACTTTATTTTATGCTAGATAAATTTTATAAATCAAATCTGAGTAACTCAATACTCGGTTCATTTACGCTCCTAATTATAAGACTTGAAAACAATAAATATGGTTTTAAAACCCCCGACCGAACCACAGGTTCACCCAGTTAAAACCGAAACCGGTCAGCACTCTGGTCTGGTTTGAACCATTAATCCAGTTTTGGTCAAAACTCGGTAAAATCGATTGACCACCGGTCAAACCAGTAAAACCGGTTAAGTTGACCTAGTGAACCGATTTTAATTATTTTTAATATTATTTTATACAAAAATTTTTTAATATTAAAATTAACCATTTTAAAAAATGAGATGTTTTAAATTTTTTTTATTAATTACTAATAATATATATTTTTATATATTAATGACATTATTGGGTCAATAACGGTTCGACCACTAGTTGAACTAGTGATCCATCCACCCGGCACCTTTTCTAGTTTGATGACCGGTCCGGGTCTGAAAACCTTAACAACATGTCCATCAAAATCTTTGAAAATTCTCAGGAGAAAACGTGGAAGTCATTTGTACCAGAGTCCTAAGAAAAATGATCAGGCCACCACTTGTCTATATAAACCAGTGGCGGTGGATAGGGGCAGTGGAGTCAATTGACTCTATTGAATTTTTAAGGGTTAAAAAAAGAAGAATAAATTTTAGGATGTTTAATAAAAAATTTAAAATTTAAATTAAAAATTACTATATCCGTTCCAAAATTAGAGATACATTTTGACTTTTTAAAGTCAATTCGCGAGATCTTAAAATTTAAAATTGATATAAAGTTATTTAATTTTAATTCAACATATATAACAATTGTAAACTAACTATAAAATACTACTAATTATTATCTTTATTGTTTTCAAAACTTGAACGAATTAATATTAATTCAATTTGAATTTTAAGATTTTGCGAATTGATTTAAAAACTTAAAATATATATCTAATTCTAGATTGGAGTTAGTTTTAAATTCTTCAAAGTTTATATCCTATATTACCTTGGTCACTACAATTCTTTTTGTCTCTCTGTTTCTCGTCTAACAGCTTGACCTAATTCTTCTCACTAGTTCAACTTTAGAAAAAAATTGATAGGTTGTATTTTTTTATTTATAATTACATAAATTTAGCAATTACTTTGAGATTTTTTGTAATTACTTGCATTTTTTTTTGTAATTGCTTGTGGATTTTTGTAACTAATTAAAATGAGACTATCATACAACAATTTTAAGTAATGAAATTTTGAAAAATGTTACTATAAATAATATTTGGGCATTATTTAATTTTATAATTTATTTTACTATATTTTTATTTTTTTACGAAAATTTATTTATTTCAAATTTGACCCCACTGACCAAAGAGTCTGGAGCCCCTGATATAAACCCTTAGCTGTAGGCTTTCAAAGCCATATAACACAACCCATAATATATTTACTTGTCATAAGCCCAAAAAACTCCTCTCACTTGTTATCAAATACAAAAACAAGCTTTAACAAAAGCCTTCCACTTTTCTTCTCCATTCTTTACACCCTCTACTATTTGGGTCCTTAACACTAATATATAACAATTAGAAAGTAATTACAAAAATAAAACATTCACAAAATAATTACAAAAATAACGCAACATAATATTACGTTGGTAAAATTACGGATCATTAACTCCCTACACGTCAGTTATCGACTTTCATGTTTGTAACTAATCGCACCTAAGTTCAAGCAACTGAAAAAAAAACATGCATCTTTGATATCGGAAAAACAGATCAGCGACATATCTATCAGAGAAGACGAAATCTCTTGTCGCGACGCTTCTTTGAGATCGGAGAAGAACATAAAAGATCAACAGCAACTTCAAGATCAGTAACCAGAAACTTACGTACTGCAGTGATTGTTGATTCGTTACATATTTGTATACTGAGGTATTTGAGTTTCCAATTTATATGCATAATGTTATCCCGTGTTTACTACGTATTCGTCTATTGGTTACCTTTCTTTAGTTCTTCGCTCTTTAAATGGTCACAAAGTCAGAATACTAAATGTTTTGAATGCAAAAAACATTTAAAAATATGTTTTATATTCTGGTTACTAAATACATATAAATTGATTACTGTTTATTATTGATTTTGTTGCTGTATAATGTTTATTTGCTTGCTTTATAATATAATAGTTTATTCTACTGATGTTTTTTTATATTAATGATTACTTATTAAATACATTGGTTACCTTCCTTCAACTGTTGGTTACTGTCTAATCTGAATTTGGTTAGTATATAATAATGACTTGGTTACTGTGTAAAATTGCAATGGTTACTGCATAATATCACCCCAGTTCCTGTTCTGGTTACTAACATTACGTAGTTTGGTTACTGTCTAATATTGATTTGGTTACTTTACAAATCATAAGCTAACAGTAACCAAAAACATACTAAAGGTTGTTTCATCTGATATACTGGTCGGTGGAATATCGCTTCTAATCTAAAATTTGTTTGACAATGTTGTTGTGTATTATACAATTGAATGATTGACAATGCAAATACATTTGAAAATATGTTTTATATTCTGGTTACTAAATATATATAAATTTGTTACTGTTTATTATTGATTTGGTTGTTGTATAATGTTTATTTGCTTGCTTTATAATTTTAAAGTTTATTCTACTGATGTTTTTTATATTAACGATTACTTATTAAATACATTGGTTACCTTCCTTCAACTGTTGGTTACTGTCTAATCTAGATTTGGTTAGTATATAATGTTGACTTGGTTACTGTGTAAAAATACAATTGTTACTGCATAATATCACCCCAGCTTATGTTCTGGTTACTAACATTACGTAGTTTGGTTACTGTCTAACATTGATTTGGTTACTTTACAAATCATAAGCTAACAGTAACCAAAAACATACTTATTAACTGGTCGGTGTGTTTTATACTGATATGTTATGTAGATGATTACTTATTAAATACATTGGTTACCTTTATGCAACTGTTATAATTTAATTGGTAACTATATCATCATGCTAATGGTTTCATTGTATGATGCATGTAAATATGTGGTTTATGTTATGGTTACTATTAGTGTGTAGTTTGGTTACTGTTTAATATTGATTTTGTTACTTTATAATGTTTATTCAATTGTCAGACAATGGAGATGATTCCAGTTGTACTTTATTTCAACGGAACGTGGATTGACAGTAACCAATACAACAAATTTGAAGTTACCGGCCTACTAGTTCCATCAACTAGTTCGTTCAGAGAAATACAAAACTTGATATGCAGTTCATTACGGCTAGACACAAACACAACAACATTGTCAATCAAATTTCAGATTAAAAGCGAAATTCCACCGATCAGTGTATCAGATGAAGCAACCTTTAGATTCTTTATGGAAATCATTAGAAAATCAGATGAACAAGGCAAGTTCCCACTGATTATAGATAATGAACACAGAAGGGGACGCACAATAATCTTGCAGAACTTGATAAATGTAGAAGAAACTATAATCCACGATGCAACGCCAATCAGATCAACACAATGGAATTCAGCACTAGTTGCACAAGATTGCCAAATTGGAACGCAATATGTTGATCAGCTTTCCATGGAAGTTATTGAACAACAACAAGACAGACAACATGACATATCATATACAAAAGAATGATCTGATGATGTAATAACATATCCGAATGAACGTGAAGTAAAATTACATCAAACTTACAAAGATAAAAAAAATCCTATCACAAGTAATGAGGCTGCATTCAATCATGAAAAACAGTCAATACAAAGTTGACCGAACAGGTTGTAGAAACTTTGTACTAGTGTGCGTAGATAATGAAAATTGTAGATGGAAGATGAGAGCATCAAGGTTTCGAAAAACCAGTATGTTCAAGGTGAGAGAATTTAATGACAACCATACGTGTTCAGTCAATGTGTTGTTTGGAGACCACAAACAGACAAATAGTGAGTTGGTTAGTAAATGCATAATGCACAAATTAATAAATCTGAAGAAAATATACACACCAACAGATATTGTGGAGGACATAATGACAGAATATAATGTCTCTATCTCTTACCAAAAAGCATGGAGATCAAAGGAGAAAGCGTTGGAAAAGGTTAGAGAAAATCCACACTACTCACTGATCCCATCATGGTTACACATGTTGAAAAAAACAAATCCAGGTAACACTTTAAAACAATTTATTGGTTTTTCATAATTAGTTGGTTACTCAATTCAACTGACTTGGTTACCTTGTTATGCATGTTTAGTTACTTACTGTACAAATACACTTTAAATTAGTTTAAAACATGTTTAGTTTATTGGTAAATAAATTTTTTGTGTATGACAAGTATCTACACAAAATATTACCATTGACTACAAGTCTGGTTACCATTTGCTACAAGTTTGGTTACCATTTATTACAAGTTTGGTTACCGTTTACTGCAAGTTTGGTTACCATTTATTACAAGTTTGGATACTGTATGCCACTTGCAATTATAATGATATTTTTGAGATTTCATATCAGGTTCCGTCACAGCCCTGAAGTTGGAAAAAAATGGCCGTTTCAAGTATTTATTCTTTGCCATTGGAGCATCCATTCAAGCATGGCACCATTGCTTTCTAATCATTGTAATCGATGACACGTTCATACAATCAACTTACGGGGGGACACTCCTGATAGCAAGCACACATGATGCAAACAGAAATATTGTTCCGATTGCTTTTGCGGTGGTTGACAGCGAAAATGAATTATCTTGGAGATGATTTTTTGTAAATTTGAGAATTGCTTGTGGAGTTAGAGAAGGCCAATGCATTGTTTCAGATAGACATGAAGTTATTATACAAGGACTGAATTGTGTGTTTTCAGATGTCATGCATGGTTCGTATACATACCATGTATTGAAAAATATAAAAAACAAATTCAGAAAGAGAGGAGAAGAACTCAAACAGTCATACAACGGGGCTTGTAGAGCTTACACTATTGAACAATTCAACAAACACATGGCTGAACTTGATGCGATTGATCCTCGAATAAGGACATATTTGAAGGAAGATGTCAAGTTGGAGAAGTGCACCAGGCTCCATGGGGCTGTAAGCAGGTACTCGACAATGACTTCAAACACCGCCGAATCTATTAACAATGCAATCAAGATGATCAGGGATCTTTCAGTTGCGTCAATGATTGAATGCCTACGTTGTCTGGTTCAAAGATGGTATTTCACAAACAAACAAGCAGCCATATCAACATTCACTACACTATCCAAAATAGCTGAGGGGAGGTTGCAATCAAATATCATTAAATCAAAGAAACTTAAGGTAACTAATACATATTTTAAATTACTACAACATAAGTTGCATTTGCATTTTATGGAAACCTATTTGTTCACTATTGGTTACCTGTATATGCTGATAATTTTAAGAACAATAAATGTAACTGCCATTATTTCGATGTAAACAAACTAAATATTTATGCATACTAACGACGCGCTTAATTTGTGTTGTAGGTTGAGACATCAAACTTAGTGATTTTCACTGTTTACGGTGTCAGTAAACATTATATTGTGGACATCGAACAAAGGATATGCACATGCCGTAAATTTCAGTACCATGAGATGCCTTGTCCACACGCTGCTGCTATTATCAACAAGCGAAATTTGAGCTGTTATGATTTTTGCTCAAAAAATTACTCTAAAACAACTTTGGTCGACACATATTCAGCTTCCATCTTGCCATTAAATGACAAAGAGAACTGGGATGTACCAGAAGAAGTAATAAACATATGTGTAAAACCACCAAACACAAGAAGACCAGTGGGAAGACCAAAGATAGGGAGGTACAAGCATGGATCTGAAAACAAAATTAAAAACAGATGCAGCAGGTGCCAAGAAAAGGGACACAACAGGAAAACGTGCAACAATTCACAGGTTTTAAGACCAAAAAAGGTCTGATATAGTACATAAACAAACATATTGTAATTACATGAACATATAATTGTTTACTGAGAGTAACCATTAACCATATGGTTTGTAACATTTTAAATGGTGTACATTACCCAAAATTATTATTCATTAATATTTTGATTTCTGATTCCATCATGAGTTGTCAATATAAACCAAACATATACAATGAACAATTAGTAACTGTTCTAAAACATGTTTATGTAAATTTGGTTATCATCTACAATAAAATGGTTACTTCTATATTTATATTTAGTTACCAACATAACATTTCCAAATAATTTTTATAACTATGTAATTTAAAATTATCCATCAGCTAGATAAATGGGAACCCTCACATGTAAATTAAGAATTTGATAACTGTTATAATATAAGTTATAAATTATTTGGTTACTAAAAAAAACTAAAATGGTTACTCTTATATACAGGTTTGGATACCAACTGCACCTCCCAAACAATCTTTATTTTAATGAGATTATAAGTGACCATCATATATATGAATGGGAACTCTTAATTGGAGTTTCTAATTCGATCATGATGATAGTGTACAATTAACACTAATACATTTAACACTTTATAATTATTTGGTTACTAACAAAAACAAAATTGGTTATCTCTATATACAGAACAAGTCAAAACCCATAAAATAACAGTAACCAAATAGTTACATAAAAGTAACCAACATATAATAAATAAGCAACCAAATAGTTACATAAAAGTCAAATAGTTACAAATAAGTAACCAAATGTGTATCTTTGGATACCAAACTAACACTTCAACTTAAATAGCTGATGGATACTGTTTTGGACCAATTTTATGTCAATTTGCTTACTCATAAAAAATAAAATAGTTAACTATATATGCAGAACAAGTCAAAAGCCATAAAATAACAGTAACCAAATAGTTACATAAAAGTAACCAAAATATAATAAATAAGTAACCAAATAGTTACATAAAGGTAACCAGAACATGTTTTAATGGTAACCAAAATATAAACAACCTGAATATCCAACCCAATTTTGGCAACCCATGTATACTCTCACATGTACATTTAACACTTGATATATGTCCTGATACAAGCTTGTAACTATCTGGTTACTATCAAAAAATAAAATGGTTACCTTTCTATACATGTTTGGTTACCAACTGCACATTTCAAACAATGAATCAGACACAACTTAGAAGTAACAAATACGAACCAACAAACAATATCACTTTCATTATTAGAAATATAGTCAAAGTGTGATTACAATTAACACTAATACATTTAACACTTTATAACATTCCTGACTCAAACTTATAATTATTTGGTTACTAACAAAAATAAAAATGGTTACCTCTATATGCAGAACAAGTAAAAAGCCCTAAAATAACAGTAACCAAATAGTTACATAAAAGTAACTAACATATAATAAATAAGTAACTAAATAGTCATATAAAAGTCAAATAGTTACAAATAAGTAACCAAATGTGTATGTTTGGATACCAAACTAACACTTCAACTTAAATAGCTGATGGATATTGTTTTGGACCAATTTTATGTCAATTTGCTTACTCATAAAAAATAAAATAGTTACTTATATATGCAGAACAAGTCAAAAGCCATAAAATAACAGTAACCAAATAGTTACATAAAAGTAACCAAAATATAATAAATAAGTAACCAAATAGTTACATAAAGGTAACCAGAACATGTTTTAATGGTAACCAAAACATAAATAACCTGAATATCCAACCCAGTTTAGGCAACCCATGTATACTTTCACATGTACATTTAACACTTGATATATGTCCTGATACAAGCTTGTAACTATCTGGTTACAATCAAAAATTAAAATGGTTACCTTTCTATACATGTTTGGTTACCAACGGCACATGTCACACAATGAATAAGACAGAACTTAGAAGTAACAAATACGAACCAACAAACAATATCACTTTCATTACTGGAAATATAATCAAAGTGTGATTACAATTAACACTAATACATTGAACACTTTATAACATTCCTGACTCAAACTTATAATTATTTGGTTACTGTGACACCCCCAAAATAGGTATACATCACCTATTCTGAGTCGCCAAATACATGGTACAAAATTCAAATACAACTTAATTGTACAACAGTCGTGTAAAATACGACTAAACATATGCTGTGAGTTTTAATACAAATATTGTCAGATAGACAATATACAAACTCAATGGGGTTCTCATTACATTTATTATCACACTATTACATAGAATAGTGAGGACTACTAATACTATCATCTGGTCCATCACTCCGTTTTCTGACTCGTCCCGACTATATTCTCATTTTTAGAAGAGAACAGTGAAAGAAAGGGTGAGCTCAACTAGCCCAGTAAGAAATATTATGACTAAGATAATGCAGATTAAATTATCATTAGCTTTAAATAGTGTTAAACTGATACAATATAACAAACATCAAGTTTAACTGCAGCGGAATAAGCAACCCATTAGAAGAGTCAAGTAGAGAATAAAATCTATTATCTTCTATGATTTAAAAGGTTTTTCATGACTTTTATCGCTGGGACTCAGCTTAATAAATTATCCACATCATCGAATCACCCCTGCACTACGGCCAAGGATATTCTTTAGTATCACGACCACAATTATCCATGCACTACGGGCCAAGAATATTTGTGTATTCATTAATGGTCATGATCATGCCAACCACTGTCCATCAATGCACTATGGGCCAATGAGGACTTTTACCACATCATTTGTAACATTACGGTCATGATTATACCGAATAATCCCTGGTCATAATCATACTAAGTCCATCTATGCACTACAGGCCACAGATGACTCTCAACAGAATATAAACATGAGGATGATGACAATGATATAAGAATTCAATAAAATAAGTTCAAGAATTAATTTATCCAGGAACCAACAACGTCCAAATTGTCAACATGATACTGCTTTGTAGAGTAAAATTTAAGAATGCTCAGAAGAATATTTTCATGAAAAGATACTAGATGAAGCGTAAATATCAAAGATATTCCACTAATTTTATGGAGTATAAAAGCTAAAACTTTAACCAACTGAGTATAATAATGAATGGAATAACAAAAGAATTCACCAAGCATGCGATAGTCCGCACAGACAGGTTATTCCAACAGAAAAATAAATAGTAGAACCAGGTCAGGCGTCAATGCATCGACAGGATAATAAATAATGGAACCAGGTCCGGCGTAAACGCACAGACAGGATATTCTGACAGAATAATAAATAATGGAACCAGGTCCGGCGTATAGCACAGACAGGATATTCCGACATAATAATAAATAATAGAACCAGGTCCGGCGTAAAGCACAGACAAGATATTCCGACAGAATAATAAATATTGTAATAACAGAAGAATGTCACCAAGTATAGGGTAGCCCGTGTATACAGGTTATTCCAACAGAATAATAAAGAATAGAATAACAGAAGTTCTCTTTATGAATAAGAAAGAAAGAATACCCTTTACGAGTACAACAAATAATATCCCTTACCGTAAAAGAAACTTGATATCAGAGTAGTGAAGTAGCAGAATACTTTTCTTCTTTCTCTCTGTAGAGTTTCAGTGAATTCGTAAGAAAGTAATGAAGGAATGAGCTTCTATTTATAGAAAAATGGACTGTATAGTAACTAACTCATGAACGGTCTAGATTGATTTACTTTAATCTGACGGTCCATATTTTAAGCAAAATCTTTTAAATAAAATATAATATATTCTATTTATAATCTAATAAAACGAATAACTTTATAAAAGATTTTACTATGCAAATACTATGCAGGTACTATGCAAATACTATGCATAATAAAATATAATATATTCTAATTATTGTCTAATAAAATAAATAACTTTATAAAAGTATTCTATTTTATATAAAAAGATTTTATTATTAGCCTAATAAAACGAATAACTTTATAAAAGTATTCTGTTTTATATAAAAAGCTTTTCTGTTTTATTACATTAATAATACCAATAAAACAAAAACTGAGTGACTTATCACGTAAGCATCAATAATCAATACCGTATGCTACTATGCAACCATGCGTATTATTGTATTTTTACTGCCGAGTAGTTCAACAGTATTAATGGTAAAACTTCCGTCGTTATTTTCATAAAGTATTTTTGTCGTTTTCTCAATCCGACAATAATTTCGTTGTGGGGTCCACCAAAGATTGTGTCGTTATACGAATATTTTCTGTTAAAACGAATATTCCCCGACCAATCGAATATTATATAGTAACTTGCGTACTTAGCAAAATTTATAAATATTACCCACAACTATAACATTATATCAATTTCACTCCATAATATTCAAAAATGATATTTATAGAAAATTCATCTTTATTTATACAAGTTGGGGTCTTACAACCTCCCCTTCTTATGAAATTTTGCCCTCAAAATTAGGGTACGTACCTGGTATATCGAAGAGGTAAGGATACCTTGACTTCGTTTCAGATTTTAACTCCCAGGTCATTTCCTCAATATCGTGGTTTCTCCACAAAACTTTGACTTGAGGTATAACCTTGGAGCGTAGAATATGTTCCTTCTTATCCAAGATTTGAACATGAACCTGTTCATACGTTAAATCTTCTGCTATTTCGTCCGGTTCTAATTCAATAATGTGGTTCGGGTCTTCCACATATTTACGTAACATGGATATATGAAAAAAATTATGAACACGAGACATACTTGGCGGTAAAACGAGTCTATAGGCCACAGTTCCTACTCGATCGAGAATTAAAAATGGGCCAATGAATCGAGGATTGAGCTTTCCTCTCTTTTCAAATCTCGTAACTCCTTTCCACGGAGAAACTCATAACAACACATGATCTCCTATATAATGCCCGTACCGAGTTGTGAAAGCCGTCTTTAGAATATCCTCAGTTCTAACCTTCAGCTGATGATATCCAGAACGAAGATCGATCTTTGAAAAGAATTGTGCTCCTTGCAACTGGTCAAACAGGTCATCAATACGTGGTAATGGGTACCTATTTTTGATGGTGACATGATTCAACTCCCGATAATCAATACAAAGTCGCATACTTCCATCTTTCTTCTTCACAAATAGCACAGGAGCACCCTAAGGAGAAGTACTAGGACGAATAAAGCCAATGTCTAACAATTCCTGCAGTTGGATCTTTAACTCCTGAAGTTACTATCATTCGGACCATCACTCCGTTCCCCGACTTGTCCCAGCTACGTTCTCATTTCCTGAAGAGAACAGTGAAAGAAAGGGTGAGCTTAACTAGCCCAGTAAGAAATATTATGACTAAGATAATGCAAAATAAATTATCATTAGCCTTCAACAATGTTAAACTGATAAAATATAATAGACATCAAGTTTAACTACAGCGGAACAAGCAATCCATTAAAAGAGTCAAGTAGAAAATAAACTCTACTATCTTTTATGATTTAAAAGGTTTTTCAACACTGTGATCGCTGGGACTCAGCTTAATAAAATAATCCACATCATCGAATCACCACTGCAATACGGCCAAGGATATTCGTGTATTCATTAATGGTCATGATCATGCCAACAACTGTCCATCAATGCACTACGGGCCAATGAGGACTTTTACCACATCATTTGTAACATTACGGTCATGATTATACCGAACAATCCCTGGTCATAATCATACCAAGTCCATCTATGCACTACAGGCCACAGATGACTTTCAACATTTTATAAACATGAGGATGATGACAATGATATAAGAATTCAATAAAACAAGTTCAAGAATTAATTTATCCAAGAATTAACAACGTCCAAATTGTCAACATGATACTGCTTTGTGGAGTAAAATTCAAGAATACTTAGAAGAATAGTTTCATGAAAAGATACTGGATGAACCGCAATTATCAAGGATATTCCACTAATTTCATGGAGTATAGATGTCAAAACTTAACCAACTAAGTATAATAAAGAATGGAATAACAAAAAAAATCAACCGACATGCGATAGACCGCACAGACAGGTTATTCCAACAGAATAATAAATAATGAAACCAGGTCCGGCGTAAACGCACAGACAGGATATTCCGACAGAATAATAAATAATGGAACCAGGTCCGGTGTAAAAAACACAGACAGGATGTTCCAACAGAATAATAACAAGACGGAACCAGGTCCGGTGTAAAACACACAGACAGGATGTTCCAACAGAATAATAATAAAAACGGAACCAGGTCCGGTGTAAAACACACAGACAGGATGTTCCAACAGAATAATAATAAAAACGGAACCAAGTCCGGTGTAAAACACACAGACAGGATGTTCCAACAGAATAATAGAAGAATGTCACCAAGTATAGGGTAGACCGCGTATACAGGTTATTCCAACAGAATAATAAGAAATGGAATAACAACAGTTCTCTTCATGAATAAGAAAGAATAACACCCCTTACCATTTTAAAGAAGAGCGGAAATAAGGAAGTAGTTAAGTAGCAGAATACTCTTCTTCTCTCTCTCTATAGTTTCTCTCTATAGTTTCTCTCTCTAGAGTTCAGTGAATTCGTAAGTACCCGCATATGATCTTCTACTCAATGCGTCAGCTACCACGTTCGCTTTTCCAGGATGGTATTGAATGGTATGATCATAATCTTTCAACAGTTCAAGCCAACGTCGTTGTCGCATGTTGAGTTCCTTTTGAGTGAAGAAATATTTGAGGCTTTTATGATCCGTAAAGATCTCCACCTTCTCCCCATACAAGTAATGCCTCCAAATTTTAAGTGCAAAGACAACAGCTGCCAACTCTAGATCATGAGTAGGATAATTCCTCTCATATTCCTTGAGTTGTCTTGATGCATAGGCTATGACTTTTCCATGTTGCATGAGAACGCATCCCAACCCTTTGCTCGAAGCATCACTGTAGATGACAAATCCCTCCGAGCCAGATGGTATTGTTAGAACAGGTGCTGAAATGAGTCTCCTCTTGAGTTCTTAAAAACTCTGCTCACATTCTTCGCTCCAACTGAACTTTGTATCTTTTCGAGTCAGCTGAGTTAACGGAGTAGCGATTCGAGAAAATCCTTCCACGAATCTCCGATAATAACCAGCTAAACCAAGAAAGCTACGTACTTCGGTCACTGATTTAGGTTGCTCCCAGCTTTGAATAGCTTCAATCTTTGCCGGGTCAACCGATATGCCACGACTTGATACTACGTGCCCAAGGAATGCTACCTCCTCCAGCCAGAACTCGCATTTCTTCAACTTGGCATAAAGTTTGTATTCACGAAGCTTTTGGAGTACCAGCCTCAAGTGTTGCTCATGATCTTCACGGCTTTTGGAATAAACAAGGATGTCATCGATAAAGACGACCACAAAGTGATCCAAATATTTCTTGAATACCCGGTTCATCATATCCATGAAGGCAGCAGGAGCATTAGTCAATCCAAAAGACATAACTAAGAATTCATAATGCCCATACCGAGTTCTGAAGGCAGTCTTTGGAATATCCTCAGTTCTAACCTTCAGCTGATGATATCCAGAATGAAGATCGATCTTTGAAAAGAATTGTGCTCCTTGCAACTGGTCAAACAGGTCATCAATACGTGGCAATGGATACCTATTTTTGATGGTGACATGATTCAACTCCCGATAATCAATACAAAGTCGCATACTCCCATCTTTCTTCTTCACGAACAGAACAGGAGCACCCCAAGGAGAAGTACTAGGACGAATAAAACCAATGTCTAACAATTCCTGCAGTTGAGTCTTTAACTCCTGAAGTTCAATAGGAGCCATTCGATATGGGGCTTTGGAAATGGGTTTTGTACCGGGTTCAAGGTCGATACAAAATTCAATTTCACGCTCTGGGGGTAGGCCAGGAAGTTCTTCGGGAAATACGTCAGGAAATTTATTAACAACAGAAATATCATTCAAAGCTGACGTATTTTTGTTTAGATCTGTGACATGAGCTAAGAAAGCTTGACATCCGTTTTTCAATAAACGAATAGCTTTATGGCTTGAGATGACAGCGATTGATTTTAATGGTTTGGTTGCTTGAATTCGCATAATAGGTCGATTAGGAATATGAAAGCTAACAACCTTACGAAAACAATCAATTTTTGCATGATGAGTAGTTAACCAATCAATCCCTAGAATCACGTCAAATGCAAGTATTTTTAATGAAATCAGATCGACAGGTAATGTGTGGGTACCAACTTGAACCAAACAAGACTTATAAACCGTGGATGTAATGAAGGTTTCTCCCAATGGAGTTTCAACTGCTAAGTCAAAGTCTAATTTCTCCGGAATCAAATTTAATCGATGAGCGCAAGTAGGAGAAATAAAAGAATGGGTAGAACCGGTATCAAATAAAGTATAGACTTCGTTAGAGTTTATGATAAGCTTACCCGTGATGACCTCATTCGGGTTCCCTGCTCTCTGAGAGTTCACAACAAACGCTCTCCCTTGCACAATCGGTTTTGACTTTTCTGGGACGGCCTTTGGTGCCTCCATCCTAGCTGAATTTGTCTTCGGTAAACGATAAAATCGGGCTAAATGACCTTCTCTTCCACAATTATAACATGCTTTGGACGGCATCGCGCAGTTTGGACTGATGTGCCCCTCCCCTCCGCATTTGAAACATATGATAGGTGATCGTTCTCCTTCCTTAACGACAGGTGCTGGTGCTGACGTCTTTCCATCATTGTTAAATCTCCTCTTCTTGAAATGCCCATTTTTATTGTTTTGGCCCTGATTACCACCGAAGTGGTTACCATTTCGGGCCTGTTGATTCCCTCCACGCTTGTTGTCACCGCTTCGATGACTGCTTTCACTGGTATTATCATTTTGTCGGCTGCTCTCTTTTGGTTGTGTTGTCTCGTTATCGCGCTCCACCAACTGAGCCCTATTTACAACATCTGAATACAAGCACAGTTTATGAGAAACAAGATGTTGACGTATCTCCGGCTTCAAACCTCTTAAAAACATCCGCGTCATTCTTTCTTCATTATCCACCAGGTGGGACGCAAACCGGGATAACTCCGCAAATTTTGCCTCGTACTGCGACACGGTCATATTATTCTGCTCCAATTTGATGAACTCCACCTCCTTCATGTGACGAATACTCTCGGGAAAGTATTTGTCGTTAAACAGCTCTTGGAACTTCTCCCAGGTCATCTTTAGTGCGGCAGGTTGAGTACGCTTTATCGATTCCCACCAGTAATCTTCCTCTCCTCGCAACATAAAGGCGGCAAAGGGAACCTTTTGCTCCTCGGAGCAACCCAAGACATCAAATATCTTGGTGATCTGCTTTATCCATGTTTCAGCTACAAGTGGTTTGAGTTCTCCCTTAAACTCCGGTGGTCCCAACTCCTTAAACTGTTTAGCGGTGACCGCCAGAGAGTTTCCAGTATTTCCACCTACGTTGTGGACAGGAGCCGCTTTCACCTGTTGTTGCATGAATTGCATAAAGCCTCTGAACATTTGAGCATTCATCATTTGGTCAGTGTTGTTGTTTGCATGAGGATTGTCACCTTCCTGATGCACATTATCCTGATTATTGATATGTGGTGAATCAACAGTCGCCTGTGCTCCATTGCTATTCTCAACATTCTCAGATGCCATTTCCAGATACTGTCACAAAATAAAATTAATTGATATGTCATATTTTATCCTTATATTATGACCGACCAATTAAATACCATGCAAATAAACTTAGGTAGGTCATACTAGCGAAGAAATTTCCCGTCTCTCCCCTCCTAGTTCTATTCTCACATCTTAGCCAGGGATCATATCCCTAAGCTCTGATACCAACTGTGACGCCCCCAAAATTAGGTATACATCACCCATCTTGGGTCGTCAGATACATAGTACAGAATACAAATACAACTTACTAATACAACTGTCGTGTACAATACGACAAAACATAAACTGTGAGTTTGAATACAAATATTATCTTCTAGAGAGTATTCATACTCAAAAGGAGTCCTCGTTACATTTATTAACACACCATTACATAGAATAGTGAGGACTACTAACTAATACTATCATTCGGACCATCACTCCGTTCCCCGACTTGCCCCAGCTACGTTCTCATTTCCTGAAGAGAACAGTGAAAGAAAGGGTGAGCTCAACTAGCCCAGTAAGAAATATTATGACTAAGATAATGCAGAATAAATTATCATTAGCCTTCAACAATATTAAACTGATAAAATACAATAGACATCTAGTTTAACTGCAGCGGAACAAGCAATCCATTAAAAGAGTCAAGTAGAAGATAAACTCTACTATCTTTTATGATTTAAAAGATTTTCCAACACTGTGATCGCTGAGACTCAGCTTAATAAAATAATCCACATCATCGAATCACCCCTGCACTACGGCCAAGGATATTCGTATATTCATTAATGGTCATGATCATGCCAACAACTGTCCATCAATGCACTACGGGCCAATGAGGACTTTTACCACATCATTTGTAACATTACGGTCATGATTATACCGAATAATCCCTGGTCATAATCATACCAAGTCCATCTATGCACTACAGGCCACAGATGACTTTCAATATTTTATAAACATGAGGATGATGACAATGATATAAGAATTCAATAAAACAAGTTCAAGAATTAATTTATCCAAGAATTAACAACGTCCAAATTGTCAACATGATACTACTTTGTGGAGTAAGATTCAAGAATGATCAGGAGAATATTTTCATGAATAGATACTAGATGAAACGCAATTATCAAGGATATTCCACAAATTTCATGGAGTATAGAAGTCAAAACTTAACCAACTGAGTACAATAAAGAATGAAATAACAAAAGAAATCACCATGCATGCGATAGATAACAGAATAATAAATAATGGAACCAGGTCCGGCGTAAACGCACAGACAAGATATTCCGACAGAATAATAAATAATAGAACCAGGTCCGGTGTAAAACACACAGACAGGATATTCCGACAGAATAATAAATAATGGAACCAGGTCCGGTGTAAAACACGCAGACAGGATGTTCCAACAGAATAATAACAAAAACGGAACCAGGTCCGGTGTAAAACACACAGACAGGATGTTCCAACAGAATAATAGCAGAATGTCACCAAGTATAGGGTAGACCACGTATACAGGTTATTCCAACAGAATAATAAGAAATGGAATAACAACAGTTCTCTTCATGAATAAGAAAGAATAACACCCCTTACCGTTTTAAAGAAGAGCTGAAGTAAGGAAGTAGTTAAGTAGCAGAATACTCTTCTTCTCTCTCTCTATAGTTTCTCTCTATAGTTTCTCTCTCTAGAGTTCAGTGAATTCGTAAGAAATAATGAAGGAATGAGCTGCTATTTATAGAAAAATAGAATGCATAGTAACTAATCCATGAACGGTCCAGATTGATTACTTTAATCTGACGGTCCATATTTAAAGAAAAATCTTTTAAATAAAATATAATATATTCTATTTATAGAATAACTTTAATAAAGTATTTTGTTTTATATAAAAAGATGTTTCTGTTTTATTACGTTAATAATACGAATAAAACAAAACGTCATTATCGCTAAATAATTCATATTATTAACTGACAATAATGGAATCAAACTGAGTGACTTCTCACATAAGCATTAATAATCAATACCGTGTGCTACTATGCAACCACACGTATTACTGTACTTTTACTACCGAGTAGTTCAACAGTAACAATGGTAAAACTTCCGCCGTTATTTTTAATAAACTATCTTTGTCGTTTTCTCAATCCGACAATAATTCTGTTGTGGGGTCCACCAATGATTGTGTCGTTGTACGAATATTCCCTGTTAAAACGAATATTCCCCGACCAATCAAATATTATATAACAACTTGCGTACTTTGCAAAATTTATAAATATTACCCACAACTATAACATTATATCAAATTAACTCCATAATATTCAAAAATGATATTTATAAAAAATTTATCTTTATTTATAAAAGTTGGGGTCTTACAACTAGGAATTCATAATGCCCGTACCGAGTTCTAAAAGTCGTCTTTGGAATATCTTCAGTTCTAACCTTCAGCTGATGATATCCAGAACGAAGATCGATCTTTGAAAAGAATTGTGCTCCTTGCAACTGGTCAAACAGGTCATCAATACGTGGCAATGGGTACCTGTTTTTGATGGTGTCATGATTCAACTCCCGATAATCAATACAAAGTCGCATACTTCCATCTTTCTTCTTCACGAATAGCACATGAGCACCCCAAGGAGAAGTACTAGGACGAATAAAGCCAATGTCTAACAATTCCTGCAGTTGGATCTTTAACTCCTGAAGTTCAATAGGAGCCATTCGATATGGGACTTTGAAAATGAGTTTTGTACCGGGTTCAAGGTCGATACAAAATTCAATTTCACGCTCTGGGGGTAGGCCAGGAAGTTCTTCAGGGAATACGTCAGGGAATTTATTAACAATAGAAATATCATTTAAAACTGACGTATTTTTGTTTAGATCCGTGACATGAGCTAAGAAAGCTTGACATCCGTTTTTCAATAAACGAATAGCTTTATGGCTTGAGATGACAGCGATTGATTTTAATGGTTTGGTTGCTTGAATTCGCATAATAGGTCGATTAGGAATATGAAAGCTAACAACCTTACGAAAACAATCAATTTTTGCATGATGAGTAGTTAACCAATCAATCCCTAGAATCACGTCACATACAAGTATTTTTAATGAAATCAGATCGACAGGTAATGTGTGGGTACCAACTTGAACCAAACAAGACTTATAAACCGTGGATGTAATGAAGATTTCTCCCAATGGAGTTTCAACAGATAAATCAAAGTCTAATTTCTCCGGAATCAAATTTAATCGATGAGCGCAAGTAGGAGAAATAAAAGAATGGGTAGAACCGGTATCAAATAAAGAATAGACTTCGTTAGAGTTTATGATAAGCTTACCCGTGATGACCTCATTCGGGTTCCTTGCTTTCTGGGAGGTCACAACAAACGCTCTCCCTTACACTATCGGTTTTGACTTTTCTGGGACGGCCTTTGGTGTCTCCATCTTGGCTAAACTTATTTTTGGTAAACGACAAAATCGAGCTAAATGACCTTCTCTTCCACAATTATAACATGCTTTAGACGGCATCGCGCAGTTTGGACTGATGTGCCCCTCCCCTCCGCATTTGAAACATATGATAGGTGGTCGTTCTCCTTCCTTAACAACGGGTGCTGGTGCTGACGTTTTTCCATCATTGTTGAATCTCCTCTTCTTGAAATGACCATTCTTATTGTTTTGGCCCTGATTACCACCGAAGTGGATACCATTTCTGGCCTGTTGATTCCCTCCACGCTTGTTGTCACCGCTTCGATGACCGCTCTCACTAGTATTATCATTTTGTCGACTGCTCTCTTTTGGTTGCGTTGACTCGTTATCGTGCTCCACTAACTGAGCCCTATTCACAACATCTGAATACAAACACAGTTTATGAGAAATAAGATGTTGACGTATCTCAGGTTTCAAACCTCGCAAAAATATTCGCGTCATTCGCTCTTCATTATCCACCAAGTGGGACGCAAACCGGGATAACTCAGTAAACTTGGCTTCGTACTGCGACACGGTCATATTTTTTTGCTCCAACTTGATAAATTCCACCTCCTTCATGTGACGAATACTTTCAGGAAAGTATTTGTCGTTGAACAGCTCTTAGAACTTCTCCCCAAGACATCTTCAGTGCGGCAGGTTGAGTACGCTTAATCGATTCCCACCAGTAATCTGCCTCTCCTCGCAACATAAAGGCGGCAAAGGAAAACTTTTGCTCCTCGGAGCATCCCAAGACATCAAATATCTTGGTAATCTGCTTTATCCATGTTTCCGCTATAAGTGATTTTAGCTCTCCCTTAAACTCTGGTGGTCCCAGCTCCTTGAACTGTTTAGCGGTGACCGTCCGAGAGTTTTCAGTGTTTCCACCTATATTTTGGACAGGAGCCGTTCTCGCCTGCTGTTGCATGAACTGCATAAAGTTTCTGAACATTTCATCATTCATCATCTGGTCAGTGTTGTTGTTTGCATGAGGATTGTCACCTTCCTGATGCACATTATCCTGATTATTGATATGTGGTGAATCAACAGTCGCCTGTGCTCCATTGCTATTCTCAACATTCTCAGATGCCATTTTCAGATACTGCCACAAAATAAAAGTTAATTGATATGTCATATATTATCCTTATATTATGACCGACTAATTAAATACCATGCAAATAAACTTAGGTAGGTCATACTAGCGAAGGAATTCCCCGTCTCTCCCCTCCTAGTTCTATTCTCACATCTTAGCCAGAGATCATATCCCTAAGCTCTGATACCAACTGTGACGCCCCCAAAATTAGGTATACATCACCCATCTTAGGTCGTCAGATACAAAGTACAGAATACAAATACAACTTACTAATACAGCTGTCGTGTACAATACGACAAAACATAAACTGCGAGTTTGAATACAAATATTATCTTCTAGAGAGTATTCATACTCAAAAGGAGTCCTCATTACATTTATTAACACACTATTACATAGAATAGTGAGGACTACTAACTAATACTATCATTCGAACCATCACTCCGTTCCCCGACTTGCCCCAGCTACGTTCTCATTTCCTGAAGAGAACAGTGAAAGAAAGGGTGAGCTCAACTAGCCCAGTAAGAAATATTATGACTAAGATAATGCAGAATAAATTATCATTAGCCTTCAATAATGTTAAACTGATAAAATATAATAGACATCAAGTTTAACTGCAGCGAAACAAGCAATCCATTAAAAGAGTCAAGTAGAAAATAAACTCTACTATCTTTTATGATTTAAAATATTTTTCAACACTGTTATCGCTGGGACTCAGCTTAATAAAATAATCCACATCATCGAATCACCCCTGCACTACGGCCAAGGATATTCGTGTATTCATTAATGGTCATGATCATGCCAACAACTGTTCATCAATGCACTACGGGCCAATGAGGACTTTTACCACATCATTTGTAATATTACGGTCATGATTATACCGAATAATCCCTGGCCATAATCATACCAAGTCCATCTATGCACTACAGGCTACATATGACTTTCAACATTTTATAAACATGAGGATGATGACAATGATATAAGAATTCAATAAAACAAGTTCAAGAATTAATTTATCCAAGAATTAACAACGTCCAAATTGTCAACATGATACTGCTTTGTGGAGTAAAATTCAAGAATGCTTAGAAGAATATTTTCATGAAAAGATACTGGATGAAACGCAATTATCAAGGATATTCCACAAATTTCATGGAGTATAGAAGTCAAAACTTAACCAACTGAGTATAATAAAGAATGGAATAACAAAAGAAATCATCATGCATGCGATAGATCGCACAGACATGTTATTCCAACATAATAATAAATAATGGAACCAGGTCCGGCGTAAAACGCACAGACAGGATATTCCAACAGAATAATAATAAAGAAGGAACCAGGTCCGGTGCAAAACACACAGACAGGATGTTCCAACAAAATAATAATAAAGACGGAACCAGGTCCGGTGTAAAACACACAGACAGGATGTTCTAACAGAATAATAATAAAGACGGAACCAGGTCCAGTGTAAAACACATAGACATGATGTTCCAACAGAATAATAGAAGAATGTCATCAAGTATAGGGTAGACCGCGTATACAGGTTATTCCAACAGAATAATAAGAAATGGAATAACAACAGTTCTCTTCATGAATAAGAAAGAATAACACCCCTTACCGTTTTAAAGAAGAGCTGAAATAAGGAAGTAATTAAGTAGCAGAATACTCTTCTTCTTTCTCTCTATAGTTTCTCTCTATAGTTTCTCTCTCTAGAGTTCAGTGAATTCGTAAGAAATAATGAAGGAATGAGCTGCTATTTATAGAAAAATAGAATGCATAGTAACTAATCCATGAACGGTCCAGATTGATCACTTTAATCTGACGGTTCATATTTAAAGAAAAATCTTTTAAATAAAATATAATATATTCTATTTATAGAATAACTTTAATAAAGTATTCTGTTTTATATAAAAAGATGTTTCTGTTTTATTACGTTAATAATACGAATAAAACAAAACGTCATTATCGCTAAATAATTCATATTATTAACTGACAATAATTGAATCAAACTGAGTGACTTCTCACATAAACATTAATAATCAATACCGTGTGCTACTATGCAACCACACGTATTGCTGTACTTTTACTACCGAGTAGTTCAATAGTAACAATGGTAAAACTTCCGCCGTTATTTTTAATAAAATATTTTTGTCGTTTTCTCAATCCGACAATAATTACGTTGTGGGGTCCACCAATGATTGTGTCGTTGTACGAATATTCCCTGTTAAAACGAATATTCCCCGACCAATCGAATATTATATAACAACTTGCGTACTTTATAAAATTTATAAATATTACCCACAACTATAACATTATATCAAATTAACTCCATAATATTCAAAAATGATATTTATAGAAAATTCATCTTTATTTATAAAAGTTGGGGTCTTACATTAACGGTAACAACTACGCCATTAATTATAAAAACTCAATTTTTTGTCGTTATCTTCATCCGACCGTTTTCCGTTATGGGGCCTACAAACAGTTATGCCGTCGTACGAATATTCCCCGACAGAAAGAATATTTCACGACCAACGAATATTCTCTGACAACAATTATTATTTTATAACCACTTGTTTATTTTAAAAAAAATTCACATTTCACCAATAACTTTAACTTTTTATCAATTTAATCATTTACTGAATTGTAATTATAAGAAAAATTGAATACTTTTATTTCATAAAATTCGGGATCTTACATAAGGTGCCACTCTTTGAACTGCTTCCAGTATTGAATATTTTATTGAATATATAAAAAAAATTATACACATAATATAAAAAAAAAATAAAAAACAAAATCTATTATTGAATATTTTATACATTTTTTTTATAAACAATGGATTTAATGTAACTTTTTATATATAATTGGTCCAGATATTAAAGAAAACATTATTTGGATATGAATTTTTAATATTTTTATATAATTTTTTTTATATAAAAATGAGACTAACTGTATTTTCTTCATGTGAATAATGATGATGTGGGGATTAAAAAATAAGTATCAATTCTCTTTCCCATAAAATACAAAGAATAAACAGTCGCCTGCCACAACCCATTCATTCTGTTCACCAAAACAGAACACTCCATTTTCAAACTCATTTTCTCTCTCCTTTCTGTCATTTCCCTCTATCCACTCCAAAACAGTATCCTTGATTTCCTCAATTTCACTATTTTTGCTTCTATTTTCCCTCTTCGTTCATTGTATATATATATATATATATATATCTACTTTCCACGGATTCCCCAAACGTCTCTCTACAAAAACTAATTAAGATTTTCTTGAGCTTCCTTAATTCCCTAATCTCTCTCTTCATAGACTAGAATGGGTTCATTGAAACAGCAGACGATTTTGGTAACGGGAGGAGCTGGATTTATCGGCACCCACACTGTAGTTCAGCTTCTCAATCAAGGGTTTAGGGTTTGTATAATTGATAATCTCGATAATTCTGTTGAAGAGGCTGTTCATATAGTTCGAGATTTAGTTGGACCTGAACTTTCTCACAATCTTGAATTCCATTTGGTAATTTATGATTTCTCCTTGTTTTTTCGGTTGCTTAAATATTATTTGTTTGATTGTTACAATTCCTTTCATTTCTAATGTTTTGTCAATTACTTGCTTATGGTGTTCTGTTGCAGGGCGATATTAGGAATAAGGATGATTTGGAGAAGTTATTTTCCAAAAATGAGTATGTTGAATTGTTTGGTTGTATTGATTTTTTTCCCAATTTATTCATAAACCGCTTTCACATGCCATGTAGAGTAAATGACGCTATATTATTGTCATAAACTTTCTTTTGTTATTTTTGGAAATTTGAAATTATGGTTTTTTTTATTGAATGATTCTGATTTGATCATGAGAAATTGGATTGTGATTTGATAATGAGAAATTGGGTTCTTGTCATTACTGTGGGATAGGTTTGCTGCTGTGATCCATTTTGCTGGGCTTAAAGCTGTTGGTGAGAGTGTTGCTCATCCTTTCCGGTATTTTGATAACAATTTGATCGGATCAATCACTTTATACAAGACCATGACCAAATATAACTGTAAGAAGGTTAGTCTTTCTCCAGCTTTTCTCTTTTTTTAATCAATTTATCAATTCCCTATTCTTTCCTTTCATAATTCATATGCGCGACGATTTTCAGAGTTAAGTGTTGACTGTTGAAACCACATAATTTACTAATTCTTATTCATCTTAGTGATTATCTGAAGTAAATTCAGTATCTAAATATTGGAAGATAAGTTAATATTCCTACATTTCTGGAAAAGGTTACTGGTAAAAGTTTGTCGCTGTTTATGTATTTATATTTATTGCAACACGTTTATGCTTTTAATAATACCATATGCTGCAATTCCACATATTCTTGCTTTCTCCGTGATTGACAATAGGAATTTGATTATGTTGTTTTGTAGTTGGTTTTCTCTTCATCAGCTACAGTTTATGGGCAACCTGAAAAAATTCCATGTGTTGAGGATTTTGATTTAAAAGCTATGAATCCTTATGGTCGCACCAAGGTATACACTATTTATGATGCCCATAATAATTAATCAAGCTGTTTAGATTCCTTTTAGTGTAAATTCTTGTTCTTAAGTTCCGCAAAGCACAGTTTCTTTCCTCCATAACTTATCTTTCTGAGTTTAATTAGCTCTACCTAGAAGAAATTGCACGGGATATTCACAAGGCAGATTCAGACTGGAGCATTATTTTGTTACGATATTTTAACCCTGTTGGGGCTCATGAGAGTGGAAAACTTGGTGAAGATCCAAAGGGCATTCCCAACAATCTTTTGCCTTACATACAACAAGTAGCTGTTGGAAGATTACAGGAGTTGAATATATATGGTCATGATTATCCCACACCCGATGGTACTGCGGTATGTTGACCAATAGTTACCTAATAGTTTCATCTACAACTAGTTTCACTTGGATAATACATTTATTCTTATTCTCTGCGTTAGTATGTTTCTAGGTCATGATGCTTTAACATTGTAAAACTTCCTTATTTCAGATGTTGATTTTATTTATTTATTAACAGATCCGAGACTACATCCACGTTATGGATTTAGCTGATGGCCACGTCGCTGCAGTTAGGAAGCTTTTCACTGCAGATAATATAGGTGATTGCCTACATTTGTACATGAATTTTTGCTTTACTCCTGTTCTCGCCCATTATACTAATTCTCAAAGTTATGAACCTCTTCTGTTTAAGATGTTTAATTAAGCTAAAATTTATTACTTCTTGTAGAGAGTGCATTTTTTTTAAAAAAAAAAATCATGATAAATTTTAATTATGGATGTCCAGGTTGTATTGCTTATAACCTAGGGACTGGTTGTGGTAGATCCGTGCTCGAAATGGTTGATGCATTTGAGAAAGCCTCTGGAAAGGTGATTCTTTTCTACGTATGCACTTGCAATGTAAGTTCCAATATATTCTAAAATTCACTTTTTTTCTAACAGAAAATCCCTCTCAAACTATGTCCAAGAAGGCCAGGAGATGCAACTGCTGTTTATGCATCAACAGAGAAAGCTGAGAAAGAGCTTGGTTGGAAGTAAGTTTTTAATCATCTCTGTTTCCTTGCAAATAGATCAATCATTTTTATGATCAAATTTTCTTTTGAAAATCTATTGGTTGTCGATCAACTAGTTTAATCTTACAAAATTAATTAAAGCCAATGGTGATCTTTTCAGGGCAAAATATGGTATAGATGAGATGTGTCGGGACCAATGGAAGTGGGCAAGCCAGAATCCATGGGGGTACGGGTCCAAGCCGGAATAGCAAGCACATAAGCAACAGTTACACATGGTTCATATTAACTTGGATACCGATACTGGTTACCAAGTTTCCGTAGATATCCATCATACTTAATTTGAGTTTGAATCAATATGGCATTCATGTTCAGAAACAAAATTGTGAATTGGTTATGGAATTTGTAATAAATTGTTTACCTTCACTTTTACTTTTCATTCCCTTCTGTAGAATCACATAATTTATCACCAAGTCCCCCTGTTTGTGAGTTTTATTTCGGGGGATGGAGAGGAAAAGTTCCTTCTTTCCAAAAGAATCGGAAGGAAGAACTGTTTTTTTCCACATCCCTCCCGTTCCCTCCAAAACAAAACTAACAAACACAAATTATAATTCAAGAAATAACACCTTTATTTCGATAATAGTATTATCTCACTAAACAAACATGACTATTCTTTAAAAGAATGGAATTGTAATTATTTGAAAACAGTCATTGCAAACAAACATAAAGCCTAGTGATTATCTAAAAAATAATGCCAATTTTGTTTCTGCTTTGTCAGTTGTCTACGCTCAATACAAATCTCACAATAAAAAGGAATTAAAAACCCAAAATAAGGGAAAGTTACATAATAAGAATCTACCCTGCACCCTAGTGGTCTCAGTAAATTTTGATCCAAAATTAAAGATATATTATATTTTTTTGAGTCAAACTTGAGAAATTCTTAAAAACAAAGTTGATAGTATAAAAGGGTGGTTCTTTATTATAAGATGCTAGAGCGAAAATATATACAATTAAGCTCAAATTAGTTTGAGGAGCTTCTTTCCCTTGGTATTACCTGCCCCTTCTATTTTGAGATTGAATAATCATTAGGTAACCCAATAAATAAGTTCAGAAAGAGTAATAACAAGGGCATAATCATGCAAATTCAATATTATCTCCCTCTAATTTTATCTAACAAACTAATCATTTAGTCAATCAGAAAGAAATTGGCATTCGTGCTCGGGATTATGAAAAACTATCAACATATTGACTAAATGTTTTGCAGAGTTTCGATGCAATGACTGCTTAAAAATACATGTAATTTAAGGGTACAGCGCAATTAAATAGATCAAAATAGCATAATTAAAGACAAAAATAATGTGGTAGACCGGCAGTGATAGCCTGTGGATTAATGTCAAATGCTTCCACCCCAGCTGCGGGCTACTCTCTGCCAACGCCGTCTCCTTTTTTACTTCCAGCTGGCTGCATCTACAAGGTTGAGCACTAGACCTTCCCTTCATCTTTCCAATCTCTTCCTTAGGTCCCTGGCGCTCCTTCTCTCCTTCGTCTCTGCTCTCTCGCTGGCTGCTCCATCAACTACAAAGAAGAAAGGCGAAGAGCACTTTAGTTTCCATGATTACCCAAAATTACTGTAAGGACCACAACTGAAAGTCGGTCCCAAGCAATTATAGTTTAGATGTCATCAAAACTTAATCTTGATTTACATACATGAATAAAACTGAGCTGTTTCCAGAAAAGGAAAAGTCTGGCCTAAAAGTTGTTTCATTTATTTGCAACTCCTCGTTTATACAGGTACTGCTTTATCAAGACTATCTTGGCTTTCATTTACTCGGCTTATCAACTCTTTAAAGGGGTTTGCGACATCGCTTATAGAGGTGTTCTGATCTCAGACATGATCTCAGATTACATGAGCTTCATTCTTGATCAGGTATCTTAATCTTCCCTGTTTGACCATCTAATGGCGCGTGTACCATAGGTCTGGCACAGGGCATCATGTTAGAAATTATTATATGCTAAATGATACATGCAACTTATCTAATTACTTGAATTTGAAGTTCATCTTTTAAAATAGTATAAGTTGTAAAAGGGAGGTATGAAATTTAATTTATCCAAATTTACATCATTAAGCATATTTTGCAATATGCACTACAAAATGGCTAGACTAAATAATTAAGTTGCAATGCTTAATTAAGAGTCCCTCCCTGTAGCCGAAAATCCAAACTAATACTGTATGTAACAAAGAGACCAACTAAATAATGAGACATTTAGCGGGTTAGAAACCAATAAGTTAGAAGATTTGTTTTCTTTAGCTACAATAATTACCTGGAAAATACTACATAGAGCTCACACAGTATTCACCAGTTGAAAGTGTTCCCTGCTCGTATAAGAACGCTACTTCCAAAAAGCCATATGGGATCTTAAACTTGAGGTAAGATGCTCGCATAAGAACACCCTTTGAAATCAATTATAATGATGACAATAAAACAATAATGGAAAGAACTGGGGTCAAGTTTTGCTAGACATCTGAGTTTGTGTGCAACTTTACACATGATTTGATCTTTCCTCAACTTTTCTATTGGCTAATTCTTTGTTAACATGTATCAGTTGACAGGTTACCTCCTTATCTCATCTTCTTCAATAACAGTGACAGCCATCCAACAGATTAAGCCAAGTACAACACTCTGGAAGGCAGCAATTGTCTCCGTTTACATGTCCTTTTCCGCATTCCTTGTAATTGCCGCTTGTGCTCTCTTATCAGGCTACTTGCTCTGTAAGAGAGTCATATGGTGATGCTTCATTTCACAGGCACAGGATCATCCTACATCATCTCAATCCCTCAATATAGGCACCAGAACTTTCTTTTTTCACTTCTCTTTTGGCTTTTTGTCTTGATATGAATTAGTGTCTCAATCATTCCCCATTTGAGTGTGATGTGTAGGACCTAATAATCTCTTGCTTTTAGAAAAAGAAAAAATGTATGTGTAGGATCTTCTATTACGTCTAATTACTATGATAACGCAGAAGTGAAACACACAGAATTGACGTTCAGAAGATGTGGTAGTGTTGGAAGTACAGGGTAGACACAATTAGTGCTACCATTGGAGGTGAGAAGAGTAAATGAATGATTGAAGATCATGATTGGATGATTCTATTAATGACAAAAGAAGTAAAGCCCGATGCAAAAAATATATATATAGATACCAATTTTTACAGGAGCTTTATATAATGACTCAGGGCAATACTCAAAGCTTTGTTGCAAGATCAATTCAAAATTTCTGAAATTTCAGTCAACTGACATCTTTCTTATGTTGCATTAGCTGCACTACACAATCTCTAACACTCATAGATAGACCAATAATTCATAAAGACAGCTGCACAAACTCTTTACTGCCATCGATGTTCATGACATGCAACTTTTGTGATGAAAATATAGCAAAATTTTACCTTAAACCCATAAAGTCGGAAATCAGAATTGATAATTACTTGAAGTTAGCGTTAACCCTTCTCACTATGCTGTTCTTAACATCTCATTAATTAGGTATCAAATAAGTCTTATTTTGTTCATATTACAACACATTAACACCAAAAATACAAATTAAATAGAGGCAATTAGAAATGTCAATTACCTCGCAGTATTTGATGTCTTTTCTTCCTCAGTAACAAGAAGTTTACCCTCTGAAAACTCACAAGATTGAATAGGGACTGCAAGCTGCTTCTGAAGCTTCTTTACGACAAAGATCTCCCGCTCCTCACATATGGTGACCACAGAACCCTTCCTGCCAAGCCGGCCCGTTCGGCCAGCTCGATGTGCGTAGTGAATTGAGTCTGTGGGTAATTCCAAATTTACCACAAGATCACATTCTGGAACATCCAAACCTCTAGCTGAAAGCTCGTTTGTCACCAGTACTCTCACCTCGCCACTCTTGAACTTCTTTAAGATTGTCGATCTAGCAAGCTTGCCAAGATCTCCATGTAGCTCTGCAGCATTCATCCCACGAGCTTCTAGCTTGTAGACCGCATCCTTTAGTTGTCTAGTGTGATTCATAAAAGCTATCACAGACTTGGCATCAAGTGCATGCACACATCTTCTCAAAGTATCAACTTTGTGTTGTACCCTTGCAATGCAGTAATAGTGCTTAAGAGCTGGTGGTAGACTCTGAACTGCAGACTGAGTTTGCATGTCTGAGGTTGAAGTAGAACTGGAAGATGGTCCTGCCAAGTTACCAGGTCCAGAGGGAGTGATAGATTCAAGAGGTACGACCTTTTTAGCTTGGACAAGAAGAGGGTCATGCCCCCAGCTCCTAGCTGCCCTTACCACAGAAAATGGCACTGTTGCAGACACCATTATAGTCTGACGCCCAGCCAGCCTGGCAAGAGGGCTTTTCGAATCATTTGTTCCTGCACCAGATCTCTTCCCTACATGCTCTAGTATCCGATGCATGTCCTCTCGGAAATTGAATGAGAGGAGCTCATCAACTTCGTCTAGGACCAGGTAACGGCAGTCGTGAGTGTGAAGCTTTCCAGATGCACTAATCTCAGCAATTCGCCCAGGTGTCCCGACTATGATGGCTGGCTTATTTTTCTTAAGAGCTTCTTCCTGCCTTGATCGGTTTGCACCCCCTACAAGCTGTTGAACCAGTTTCTTGTCTATAGGTCCTAGTAGTTTCTCAACCTCCCTAACAATCTGCATTCCAAGCTCCCTTGAAGGAGCCACAATTACTGCTTCTATATCCATTTTCTTCCTAGGTTTATCGCAATTTGGGAGTTCCGTCTTCAGGAGGCCCACTTCAGATAGTATGGGAAGGAGATACGCCAAGGTTTTTCCTGAACCTGTGTAGGACTGAACCACTACATCATGCTTCTTCAGGATTGTGGGAATTGCTGAGGACTGAACATCAGTTGGAACTGTGAAACCTTCCCTCTCTAGCCTCTCAATCAATAAAGAGGGAAGACCAAGCTCAGAAAATGACTTTGCAGAAAAAGGGGCATCTTCTATTTCAAGAGATTTCCTTTCACGGACTGTCTTGATTCCAGTGCTCCTCCCTCCTTTCACTTTACTTTTGGGGAATTCAACTGCTGAAATTATCTTCTGAAGATTATTTGTCTCGTCCTTCATAGTCGTTTCAAGTTCATTCCTAAACCCAAGGCTTGTGAGAGAGAGAGGCCCATTTTCGCGACTTATGCGGCTAAAAAGGCGAATATTTCTGCGCAATGCAGCTGTCCTAGAAACTTGCGAGAATTTTCTTACTGATAAAGAATCTCCAACAAGAAATAGAACCCGCGTTGCCACTAACACTGTCATCTTCTATTATGCTTGTCCAGTTAGTAACTATGTATTGAATTCATAAACACCAACCCTGAAAGCAACAAAATTTATAGATAATAAAGCAAAATAAACTCCCCTAAATATACAAGTCAATGTCAGATAACCATAAAATATTCTATTACTTTTATTGCATGTAATAACAATAATTGAATAGAGAAACTACCAAATCATAGTATAATCAACTAGAAATAATGGAATTCAATTACGAAAAAGACAGTTGAAAGGCTAGAACATGTCAGCAAGCTCCAAAATCAATATTAACAAAACTAGAGTTCACGTTCTGCCTGCAGTACCATCCCTAACTTTCCCCAATTATTGCTAAATCTTCCAATTAGATTATTTAAGGGAGGCCCAAAACAGAGCAAATAAAATCTACTCCCTCCGTCCCAAATTATCTGTTGTTTTAGCAAAAAAAAATTGTCTATTTAATATCTGCTTTTTCAAGATTTCAATGCATTTTTTCCCTTTGTTTTCCAAGTTTACCCCTTTACCCTAATTAATGATAGTCATTACTCACATTCATTCACACGTCTCCTCTTTTTTAAGCATCTTTTCATATTTCCACTAATAAGGATTCATGCACAGAAATTTAAAAAATCAGCACATAAGGGTATTTTAGTATTTTTATCACACATATTGGTATGTGTGTGAAACTCTAAACAAGCAGATAATTTGGGACGGAGGGAGTAATACCAATTGAATAGCTCTATGGTATAGTCAATTACCCTTCTGATGAGAAATTATATCCCAAATATGTCTCCTAAATGGCAAAGCCATTTCACTTATAGGAGTTAAATCCATGTTTGCAGCGAAGTACTACAAGTACAATTTATTATTATTTCACAAAGGTATCAGACGAACTACATTTATTAGCAGTATTTGTGCCCATATCTTAGTTGAGGCATTTTATCAAACAAGTAGAGACTACGAGAGCCAAAAAATGAAACCAAAAATCAAGACAGTGATGAACGTGAAAATTAAGATTGTGGGGTTTTGCGCCTTTGGCTGTATATAACTCCTGAAGGAATTGGGCTCAGTAAATGTCAAAATTTGAGGTTTTGGTTTCTTCTTATCTTGCTCTGTTTGAACAAGTTAAAGAAAATAGAAGGAAAGAGAAAGATACAGAAATAACAGTAAAAGGAAATGAAAAGAAAGTGACCTGAATTCCCAAAAGTAACGTTCCAACTTCCAATGAAGGAGATGGAGGTGATCCGCTGATACAAGCACAAATCAGTGAAATCACAATAACCAATATCCAGGCTAGTTTGGGTTTATGGTCCGCAAAATCAAAATTTTCTTTTAAAATTACCTAAATAAATATGTTTATTAAGAATTTATGGCTGCGCTTAATTTGTACTCTTCTGAAAGTAGAAATATACGCGTAAAATAACTATTGACACCAAATATACGATTCATCTTTTAATTTTTAAAATTATTTAATTAAACTAATTATTATTATAAAATTGGATCATTCTGTTAAATTTGACTCGGGTTAAATATATTTTTTTTATTCTACCTTATCTCGATTTACAAATACATCATTAGATTGAAATTTTTTTCATTTGACTCACTGAACTATAATTTTGTTATAAGCTATTATAAATTCTGTTAAATTGTTTGACTTTTAACGAATTGACACATACACTTTATACATGTCATATATATATGTCCACGTGGCATGTCATAAAAAAATAAATAAAATACCCAAAAACCAACAATTAAAACATGTTAACCAAATAAAACAATAGGAAAAAAAAAACCAAATAAAAGCTTCTAATTTCACAATTATAAAATAGAAAAAAATAATAACTTAAATGTGATATATATATATATATATATATATTGCTAAAAAATTAAATTAAAAAGTTAAAATAATAATAATAATAATAATCCCTCCATTTCAAAATACTAGATAATTTTATATTTTTAAAATAAACCTAAAATATTTAAAACTTATAAAAAATATAAATTCATTAATTTTATATAAATGCATTTATAAAAATTATACATTAATATATTTTATTTTTAATTAATATATTTTATTATTAATTAATAATTTATATACATTAATTTTCCTTAAAATCACCATTTTCATTAATTAAAAAAAATTAAAAGGTAAAATTATAATTTTTATAGTATTAAGCTTCCTAAAATTATCTCTAATTTTGTGAAACCAATGTTATACCCGTCCGAAAATTGATATTATCATATTTTAATTATTAAAATACCAATACAACACAATCACAACACCAAATGAATCATAATGAAAATAGTATTAATTAATTTATTAAGAAAAACATCCACATAATCTATTAAATTAATAAAAAAAATCAAACCCAAACAAATCCATCTGAATCTCTCATTTTCTCCCCCAAACAATGAACCCGGTCAAGTTGGACCCCAAGATAGCAGGACCTCAACAACCTACGTGGGCCCCACCAGAAAGAAACACACTGCCCCGTATGCAGCTATCAAAACCTACCACCGGCGAAACGCCGGAGAACAGTCCAGACAACCACCAAATAATCCGGCAGCAATATAAGGAAATTCATCAACAATGTTACGAATTAAAGCAAACTCCTCCTCGAGATTGTTATTCCACACCTCTCGAATTTAAAACGAATCACTTTTGGGCAAAACCCCAAACATTTTTTCAAAAATAAACACAAATTTGTATTAAACAGCAGAACGAAACCATACAAATTTCCAAACTGTGACGATACAACTCAGAATTCCCCTGATTTTCACCAGATCTGTCAAAAAAAACAGAATAGATTAAGGGATAAACTCAATTCAAAAACCCAAAATCAGAAGAAATTAGCAAAACTAAATGGCCAAAATAATAAAATCTCACATGAAATTAAAAAAGATTCAGGCTTTGAACCATGTATATATTACCGAAATATTTGACCATGATATATGTTGTATAGAAGATGTATAGACACAGAGTTAGGGTTTCAACGAAGGTAATATAGGCGGCGAAGAAGATAGATCGGTAGATAGAGTGGAAGAGAGGATAAAGAGGGATAGTTTAATTTGTTTAACTATTTATTATAAAATTGAGTATAATTTCATTTAATTAATTATTCACTACCTTCTCTCTCCTTATCAGTATTGACACATAGATTTAAACGATTGTCACGTATTGCCACATCATTCTTCTGTTAAATGGTTAACAGACATAGACGGCGAAATCACTTTTTGTAAATAACGTATAGTTTACTGAGTTGACCGTAAAAAAATTCAGTTTATTGATGCATTTGTAAACCGAGGTTGAATAAAGTGGGAAAAAGTGTATTTAACCCAATATGACTAACGTTTGTTAAATTCTTTCAATTATTATCTGATGTGGATGCGAAAAAGAAAAGGAAAAAGAGAAGATAATGACATGGCTCTATCAGACGTGGCTTACTCGCGGAAAAATAAAATAGTTGTTAAACAAGTACAATCAAACGAAGCTAACATATATCAGAAGTTCAGAGAGAGAGAGAGAGAGAGCGACAAAGGATGACCAATCTTCTGCAGATCTCTTCAGATAACGACCATGTCATGATTTTGTGTTTAAAATTGTAAGACCCCAACTTTTATAAATAAAGATGAATTTTTTATAAATATCATTTTTGAATATTATGGAGTTAATTTGATATAATGTTATAGTTGTGGGTAATATTTATAAATTTTGCAAAGTACGCAAGTTGTTATATAATATTCGATTGGTCGGGGAATATTCGTTTTAACAGGGAATATTCGTACAACGACACAATCATTGGTGGACCCCACAACGGAATTATTGTCGGATTGAGAAAACGACAAAAATATTTTATTAAAAATAACGGCGGAAGTTTTACCATTGTTACTGTTGAACTACTCGGTAGTAAAAGTACAGTAATACGTGTGGTTGCATAGTAGCACACGGTATTGATTATTAATGCTTATGTGAGAAGTCACTCAGTTTGATTCAATTATTGTCAGTTAATAATATGAATTATTTAGCGATAATGACGTTTTGTTTTATTCGTATTATTAACGTAATAAAACAAAACATCTTTTTATATAAAACAGAATACTTTATTAAAGTTATTCTATAAATAGAATATATTATATTTTATTTAAAAGATTTTTCTTTAAATATGGACCGTCAGATTAAAGTAATCAATCTGGACCGTTCATGGATTAGTTACTATGCATTCTATTTTTCTATAAATAGCAGCTCATTCCTTCATTATTTCTTACGAATTCACTAAACTCTAGAGAGAGAAACTATAGAGAGAAACTATAGAGAGAGAGAAGAAGAGTATTCTGCTACTTAACTACTTCCTTATTTCAGCTCTTCTTTAAAACGGTAAGGGGTGTTATTCTTTCTTATTCATGAAGAGAACTATTGTTATTCCATTTCTTATTATTCTGTTGGAATAACCTGTATACGCGGATCTACCCTATACTTGGTGACATTCTTTATTATTCTGTTGGAACATCCTGTCTGTGTGTTTTACACCGGACCTGGTTCCGTTTTTATTATTATTCTGTTGGAACATCCTGTCTGTGTGTTTTACACCGGACCTGGTTCCGTCTTGTTATTATTCTGTTGGAACATCCTGTCTGTGTGTTTTACACCGGACCTGGTTCCATTATTTATTATTCTGTCGAAATATCCTGTCTGTGCGTTTACGCCGGACCTGGTTCCATTATTTATTATTCTGTTGGAATAACCTGTCTGTGCGGTCTATCGCATGCATGGTGATTTCTTTTGTTATTCCATTCTTTATTATACTCAGTTGGTTAAGTTTTGACTTCTATACTCCATGAAATTTGTGGAATATCCTTGATAATTGCGTTTCATCCAGTATCTTTTCATGAAAATATTCTTCTAAGCATTCTTGAATTTTACTCCACAAAGCAGTATCATGTTGACAATTTGGACGTTATTAATTCTTGGATAAATTAATTATTGAACTTGTTTTATTGAATTCTTATATCATTGTCATCATCCTCATGTTTATAAAATGTTGAAAGTCATCTGTGGCATGTAGTGCATAGATGGACTTGGTATGATTATGACCAGGGATTATTCGGTATAATCATGACCGTAATGTTACAAATGATGTGGTAAAAGTCATCATTGGCCCGTAGTGCATTGATGGACAGTTGTTGGCATGATCATGACCATTAATGAATACACGAATATCCTTGGCCGTAGTGCAGGGGTGATTCGATGATGTGGATTATTTTATTAAGCTGAGTCTCAGCGATAACAGTGTTGAAAAACTTTTTAAATCATAAAAGATAGTAGAGTTTATTTTCTACTTGACTCTTTTAATGGATTGCTTGTTCCGCTGCAGTTAAACTTGATGTCTATTATATTTTATCAGTTTAACATTGTTGAAGGCTAATGATAATTTATTCTGCATTATCTTAGTCATAATATTTCTTACTGGGCTAGTTGAGCTCACCCTTTCTTTCACTGTTCTCTTCAGAAAATGAGAACGTAGCTGGGGCAAGTCGGGGAACGGAGTGATGGTTCGAATGATAGTATTAGTTAGTAGTCCTCACTATTCTATGTAATAGTGTGTTAATAAATGTAATGAGGACTCCTTTTGAGTATGAATACTCTCTAGAAGATAATATTTGTATTCAAACTCACAGTTTATGTTTTGTCGTATTGTACACGACAGTTGTATTAGTAAGTTGTATTTGTATTCTGTACTATGTATCTGACGACCCAAGATGGGTGATGTATACCTAATTTTGGGGGCGTCACAGTTGGTATCAGAGCTTAGGGATATGATCCCTGGCTAAGATGTGAGAATAGAACTAGGAGGGGAGAGACGGGGAATTCCTTCGCTAGTATGACCTACCTAAGTTTATTTGCATGGTATTTAATTGGTCGGTCATAATATAAGGATAATATATGACATATCAATTAACTTTTATTTTGTGGCAGTATCTGAAAATGGCATCTGAGAATGTTGAGAATAGCAATGGAGCACAGGCGACTGTTGATTCACCACATATCAATAATCAGGATAATGTGCATCAGGAAGGTGACAATCCTCATGCAAACAACAACACTGACCAGATGATGAATGATGGAATGTTCAGAGGTTTTATGCAATTCATGCAACAACAGGTGAAAGCGGCTCCTGTCCACAACGTAGGTGGAAATACTGGAAACTCTCAGGCGGTCACCGCTAAACAGTTTAAGGAGCTGGGACCACCGGAGTTTAAGGGAGAACCCAAACCACTTGTAGCTGAAACATGGATAAAGCAGATCACCAAGATATTTGATGTCTTGGGTTGCTCCGAGGAGCAAAAGGTTCCCTTTGCCGCCTTTATGTTGCGAGGAGAGGCAGATTACTGGTGGGAATCGATAAAGCGTACTCAACCTGCCGCACTGAAGATGTCTTGGGAGAAGTTCCAAGAGCTGTTTAACGACAAATACTTTCCCGAGAGTATTCGTCACATGAAGGAGGTGGAGTTCATCAAATTGGAGCAGAATAATATGACCGTGTCGCAGTACGAGGCAAAATTTGCGGAGTTATCCCGGTTTGCGTCCCACCTGGTGGATAATGAAGAAAGAATGACGCGGATGTTTTTAAGAGGTTTGAAGCCGGAGATACGTCAACATCTTGTTTCTCATAAACTGTGTTTGTATTCAGATGTTGTAAATAGGGCTCAGTTGGTGGAGCGCGATAACGAGACAACGCAACCAAAAGAGAGCAGTCGGCAAAATGATAATACCAGTGAGAGCAGTCATCGAAGCGGTGACAACAAGCGTGGAGGGAATCAACAGGCCAGAAATGGTAACCACTTCGGTGGTAATCAGGGCCAAAACAATAAGAATGGGCATTTCAAGAAGAGGAGATTCAACAATGATGGAAAGACGTCAGCACCAGCACCCGTTGTTAAGGAAAGAACGACCACCTATCATATGTTTCAAATGCGGAGGGGAGGGGCACATCAGTCCAAACTGCGCGATGCCGTCCAAAGCATGTTATAATTGTGGAAGAGAAGGTCATTTAGCCCGATTTTGTCGTTTACCGAAGACAAATTCAGCTAGGATGGAGGCACCAAAGGCCGTCCCAGAAAAGTCAAAACCGGTTGTGCAAGGGAGAGCGTTTGTTGTGAACTCCCAGAAAGCAAGGAACCCGAATGAGGTCATCACGGGTAAGCTTATCATAAACTCTAACGAAGTCTATACTTTATTTGATACCGGTTCTACCCATTCTTTTATTTCTCCTACTTGCGCTCATCGATTAAATTTGATTCCGGAGAAATTAGACTTTGACTTAGCAGTTGAAACTCCATTGGGAGAAACCTTCATTACATCCACGGTTTATAAGTCTTGTTTGGTTCAAGTTGGTACCCACACATTACCTGTCGATCTTATTTCATTAAAAATACTTGCATTTGACGTGATTCTAGGGATTGATTGGTTAACTACTCATCATGCAAAAATTGATTGTTTTCGTAAGGTTGTTAGCTTTCATATTCCTAATCGACCTATTATGCGAATTCAAGCAACCAAACCATTAAAATCAATCGCTGTCATCTCAAGCCATAAAGCTATTCGTTTATTGAAAAACGGATGTCAAGCTTTCTTAGCTCATGTCACAGATCTAAACAAAAATACGTCAGCTTTGAATGATATTTCTGTTGTTAATAAATTTCCTGACGTATTTCCCGAAGAACTTCCTGGCCTACCCCCAGAGCGTGAAATTGAATTTTGTATCGACCTTGAACCCGGTACAAAACCCATTTCCAAAGCCCCATATCGAATGGCTCCTATTGAACTTCAGGAGTTAAAGACCCAACTGCAGGAATTGTTAGACATTGGTTTTATTCGTCCTAGTACTTCTCCTTGGGGTGCTCCTGTTCTGTTCGTGAAGAAGAAAGATGGGAGTATGCGACTTTGTATTGATTATCGGGAGTTGAATCATGTCACCATCAAAAATAGGTACCCATTGCCACGTATTGATGACCTGTTTGACCAGTTGCAAGGAGCACAATTCTTTTCAAAGATCGATCTTCGTTCTGGATATCATCAGCTGAAGGTTAGAACTGAGGATATTCCAAAGACTGCCTTCAGAACTCGGTATGGGCATTATGAATTCTTAGTTATGTCTTTTGGATTGACTAATGCTCCTGCTGCCTTCATGGATATGATGAAAAAGGGTATTCAAGGAATATTTGGATCACTTTGTGGTCGTCTTTATCGATGACATCCTTGTTTATTCCAAAAGCCGTGAAGATCATGAGCAACACTTGAGGTTGGTACTCCAAAAGCTTCGTGAATACAAACTTTATGCCAAGTTGAAGAAATGCGAGTTCTGGCTGGAAGAGGTAGCATTCCTTGGGCACGTAGTATCAAGTCGTGGAATATCGGTTGACCCGGCAAAGATTGAAGCTATTCAAAGCTGGGAGCAACCTAAATCAGTGACCGAAGTACGTAGCTTTCTTGGTTTAGCTGGTTATTATCGGAGATTCGTGGAAGGATTTTCTCGAATCGCTACTCCATTAACTCAGCTGACTCGGAAAGATACAAAGTTCGGTTGGAGCGAAGAATGTGAGCAGAGTTTTCAAGAACTCAAGAGGAGACTCATTTCAGCACCTGTTCTAACAATACCATCTGGCTCGGAGGGATTTGTCATCTACAGTGATGCTTCGAGCAAAGGGTTGGGATGTTCTCATGCAACATGGAAAAGTCATAGCCTATGCATCAAGACAACTCAAGGAATATGAGAGGAATTATCCTACTCATGATCTAGAGTTGGCAGCTGTTGTCTTTGCACTTAAAATTTGGAGGCATTACTTGTATGGGGAGAAGGTGGAGATCTTTACGGATCATAAAAGCCTCAAATATTTCTTCACTCAAAAGGAACTCAACATGCGACAACGACGTTGGCTTGAACTGTTGAAAGATTATGATCATACCATTCAATACCATCCTGGAAAAGCGAACGTGGTAGCTGACGCATTGAGTAGAAGATCATATGCAAGTACGAGTGCGATATTGTCAACACAAAGGCCCATTTTGTGTGATTTGCAAAGGATGGAGATAGAGTTAAAGACTCCAGGGACCCATGTGATGATGGCGAATATACGAGTAGAACCGACTTTAATCGATAAAGTTAAAGCTGCTCAAGCTACAGACCTGGAGCTGATGCGTATGAGGAAGAAAGTGCAAGAAGGTGCTATGCCGGAAGCAAGAATCGATGAAGAAGGAATACTTCGAGTCAACTCCAGACTTTGTGTTCCTAACAACCCTGATTTAAAGTATGAAATCATGATGGAGGCGCACAACACACCGTTTGCAATCCATCCTGGAAGTACCAAAATGTATCATGATCTTCGTCATACATTTTGGTGGAGCAATATGAAGAGAGAGATAGCGTTGTTTATCTCAAGGTGTCTAACTTGTCAACGAGTCAAAGCGGAGCATCAAGTACCAAAAGGTCCATTGCAACCACTTGAAATTCCAGAATGGAAGTGGGAGCACATTACCATGGATTTCGTTACCGGTCTTCCTAGGGTTTCTCAAGGTATTGATGCGATTTGGGTCATTGTTGATAGATTGACCAAGTCTGCTCATTTCTTACCGATACGAGAAACTTATACACTTGAACGTCTTGCTCGTATGTACATAAACGAGATTGTAAGACTGCATGGTATGCCAGTATCCATAGTTTCTGACCGAGACCCAAGATTCACTTCACGATTTTGGGTTAGTTTACAAAAAGCTATGGGCACGGAGTTACGATTTAGTTCAGCATATCATCCTCAGACGGACGGACAATCAGAGAGGACTATTCAAACTCTTGAAGATCTATTAAGACTCTGTGTCTTTGACTTCAAGGGAAGTTGGGACAAGTTCTTACCATTGGTGGAGTTTTCCTACAACAACAGTTATCAAGCAAGTATTGGCATGGCTCCATTCGAAGCATTGTATGGAAGAAAATGTCGTTCTCCAGTATGCTGGGATGAGGTGGGTGAAGCAACGTTGTTGGGACCGGAGTTGGTACGTATGACTACAGAAAAGATTCAAACGATCCGACAACGTATAAAAACCTCACAAGATCGACAAAAGAGTTATGCTGATCTTCATCGAAAGGACGTGGAATTTGATGTAGGAGATCATGTGTTCTTACGTGTTGCTCCATGGAAAGGAGTTACGAGATTTGGAAAGAGAGGAAAGCTCAATCCTCGATTCATCGGTCCATTTTTAATCCTCGATCGAGTAGGAACTGTGGCTTATAGACTCGCTTTACCGCCAAGTATGTCTCGTGTTCATAACGTTTTTCACATATCCATGTTACGCAAATATGTGGAAGACCCGAACCACATTATTGAGTTAGAACCGGACGAAATAGCGGAGGATTTGACGTATGAAGAAGTTCCTGTTCAAATCTTGGATAAGAAGGAACATATTCTACGCTCCAAGGTTATACCTCAAGTCAAAGTTTTGTGGAGAAACCACGATGTTGAGGAAATGACTTGGGAGTTAGAATCTGAAATGAAATCAAGGTATCCTTACCTCTTCGACATACCAGGTACGTACCCTAATTTCGAGGGCGAAATTTCATAAGAAGGGGAGGTTGTAAGACCCCAACTTTTATAAATAAAGATGAATTTTCTATAAATATCATTTTTGAATATTATGGAGTTAATTTGATATAATGTTATAGTTGTGGGTAATATTTATAAATTTTGCAAAGTACGCAAGTTGTTATATAATATTCGATTGGTCGGGGAATATTCGTTTTAACAGGGAATATTCGTACAACGACACAATCATTGGTGGACCCCACAACGGAATTATTGTCGGATTGAGAAAACGACAAAAATATTTTATTAAAAATAACGGCGGAAGTTTTACCATTGTTACTGTTGAACTACTCGGTAGTAAAAGTACAGTAATACGTGTGGTTGCATAGTAGCACACGGTATTGATTATTAATGCTTATGTGAGAAGTCACTCAGTTTGATTCAATTATTGTCAGTTAATAATATGAATTATTTAGCGATAATGACGTTTTGTTTTATTCGTATTATTAACGTAATAAAACAGAAACATCTTTTTATATAAAACAGAATACTTTATTAAAGTTATTCTATAAATAGAATATATTATATTTTATTTAAAAGATTTTTCTTTAAATATGGACCGTCAGATTAAAGTAATCAATCTGGACCGTTCATGGATTAGTTACTATGCATTCTATTTTTCTATAAATAGCAGCTCATTCCTTCATTATTTCTTACGAATTCACTGAACTCTAGAGAGAGAAACTATAGAGAGAGAGAAGAAGAGTATTCTGCTACTTAACTACTTCCTTATTTCAGTTCTTCTTTAAAACGGTAAGGGGTGTTATTCTTTCTTATTCATGAAGAGAACTGTTGTTATTCCATTTCTTATTATTCTGTTGGAATAACCTGTATACGCGGATCTACCCTATACTTGGTGACATTCTTCTATTATTCTGTTGGAACATCCTGTCTGTGTGTTTTACACCGGACCTGGTTCCGTCTTGTTATTATTCTGTTGGAACATCCTGTCTGTGTGTTTTACACCGGACCTGGTTCCATTATTTATTATTCTGTCGGAATATCCTGTCTGTGCGTTTACGCCGGACCTGGTTCCATTATTTATTATTCTGTTGGAATAACCTGTCTGTGCGGTCTATCGCATGCATGGTGATTTCTTTTGTTATTCCATTCTTTATTATACTCAGTTGGTTAAGTTTTGACTTCTATACTCCATGAAATTTGTGGAATATCCTTGATAATTGCGTTTCATCCAGTATCTTTTCATGAAAATATTCTTCTAAGCATTCTTGAATTTTACTCCACAAAGCAATATCATGTTGACAATTTGGACGTTTTTAATTCTTGGATAAATTAATTCTTGAACTTGTTTTATTGAATTCTTATATCATTGTCATCATCCTCATGTTTATAAAATGTTGAAAGTCATCTGTGGCATGTAGTGCATAGATGGACTTGGTATGATTATGACCAGGGATTATTCGGTATAATCATGACCGTAATGTTACAAATGATGTGGTAAAAGTCATCATTGGCCCGTAGTGCATTGATGGACAGTTGTTGGCATGATCATGACCATTAATGAATACACGAATATCCTTGGCCGTAGTGCAGGGGTGATTCGATGATGTGGATTATTTTATTAAGCTGAGTCACAGCGATAACAGTGTTGAAAAACTTTTTAAATCATAAAAGATAGTAGAGTTTATTTTCTACTTGACTCTTTTAATGGATTGCTTGTTCCGCTGCAGTTAAACTTGATGTCTATTATATTTTATCAGTTTAACATTGTTGAAGGCTAATGATAATTTATTCTGCATTATCTTAGTCATAATATTTCTTACTGGGCTAGTTGAGCTCACCCTTTCTTTCACTGTTCTCTTCAGGAAATGAGAACGTAGCTGGGGCAAGTCGGGGAACGGAGTGATGGTTCGAATGATAGTATTAGTTAGTAGTCCTCACTATTCTATGTAATAGTGTGTTAATAAATGTAATGAAGACTCCTTTTGAGTATGAATACTCTCTAGAAGATAATATTTGTATTCAAACTCACAGTTTATGTTTTGTCGTATTGTACACGACAGTTGTATTAGTAAGCTGTATTTGTATTCTGTACTATGTATCTGACGACCCAAGATGGGTGATGTATACCTAATTTTGGGGGCGTCACAAAAATTCTTCCCAACCTCGTTCACGGCTCACTATTTCTTCGATTTGCAAACTAGGGTTCCAACGACGAAGGCGAATTGATCTAGGTTTTTTTTCCTACAAATCTCTAGCTTAGATCTTCGTTGGTACAAGGTATGTATAATTTTGTGTTTAAAAACTCTTCCCTTTTTCCTTTAACAAGATTGGGACTAAATTTTAGGGTTTTTTTTGTGACTGATAGTTCTTCATGCCTGTTAACGCCAAGATCGTCCCACGCGCCTCAATCACCAAAAACGCGTCCAATCCTGCACAGAAACGAGTAAACACCGAGAGCTTGACGGCTTGGGCCGTTGGGGGATAGCTCCGGTGAGAGAATTAGTACAAACTGATGTAAGGTTAACAATGGAGGTTTAGTGCTCTAGTGTTGGAAAGTAACTTGTATGTACCTTAAACCAATATAGTGCTCTATACTCATAGTGATCTCACCTCCTTACATGCAATTCTTATCCTAAATCAAATCAATGTTCCCCACTAACATAGGATTATATTAAACCTCCTTTAATTAAGGATGTGGATCCATAGTCCAACACTTGTCCACTACATCAACCCCTGGCCCAAGCCCAAAAATAACCACATATAAATAATAGCCCATTACAGCCCAAAGGCCCAAATAACTATGGCCCAACAGCATCGATTTTTAAAAAGTTGATTTGGGAAGTTTATTGATTAAGTTGTACATCACATCAGGAAAATGAATATTTCCACTAGGAAAGAATTAGTATCATCACGGTCACGGTGGTGGTTCTTTATGAAATTGTTTGTTCCATTATCCTAACAACGTCTTACTGTTACAATAGGTGGTTTAAAAGAGTTTTGGTTTGAATGAAATGGAATTTATTTATGCTCACTTGAAATCATCCTACCTGACCATATATGTATGTATGTCTGTATGTATGTATGTATGTATGTATAAGGATATTATGGATAACGGGATGGAGTGCTGCTACTTTTTATGAAGTAGAAATTCAATACAGCACATCATAATGTCAAAGTCTTTGTGATTCTATTTTTAAAGAAAAGATGATCATTGTGTGCACCGAGGTTTTAAAAATTATGTGCATCAGTTGATTTATGAAGTGCACACTACAGAATAATGACAATGAATTCTTTCGTGTTAATGTAAATGAAGAAAATGAATAATAACAATGAATTATATGTTGACTTTCTATGAATTTTGTTGGGTTTCTGCTAGGTGTTTATACCACCACAATAGATTCAGAACGGGACAAGGTTACAATTTCGGGTAATGTTGATCCGACCAAAATAAATTGTGCTTGTTTATGTTTAGAAGAATTGGTTTCAACTTGTTTTACTAGTTTTTTGTTCTCTCTCTGGCTGCAAAATTTTGTTGTATTTGGCTGGCGACGACATACAGAAATGCACATGATTAGTATAACAGGCAAAGATGATATCGCATTCTTGATAAACTTTACGGTAGAGTTTCAATACCAACATGGGGAATGAAAGCTTAGTGCAGATGATAATGGTTTCAGAAGTTTTAAGATACTCTTTGGATTTTGGTCATTAAAAAAAGTGCAACTTCACATTGTTCTTGGGGATGGTATAATGACAACTTTAGCTTCCTACAAGTTGTATTTTCTTTGATCCTCATTGGCAGTTTTGCTAATTGTAAATGAAGTGACCTCACATAGGATTTTTTTTTTGAAATAGTTTTTGGCTTGCAGCCAATATGCTATTGTGTCAATCTCTGGCAATGTTTAGCTTTATGGATTTTGGTTTGTCAAAATGTTTACTACATGTGATTTTTAAGTGAAAAGAAAATACTCATGGTTTTGATGGGATTTGTATTTATTTGGATTGTTAACGGTTGCATTACAAATTTTAATAGTCATCTTCCTATGTTAAGATATGTTCATCTTCCTTTGTTGCATTAAGTTTAGCCTCTTAGCATCTTATAAGCTATGTTGAGCTTTTGTAAGATTCTTGGTATAGTCTGGTCATTGTCTTATTAATTTTCGTTTCACAAGCCTTTATTCTCAACCTTGGTATCACATTGTTTGGGTCAAAATTTTGCAAAAATGTTTGAGATAAATTTTGAGGATGAGGAGGGAGTGAAAGGCATGGTTTGGCAAAATTCCTGGGCATACTTTACTCGAATGGAAAAATCACTATTATAAGTTCTAGGATAAAACACATGCCCTTTTTTAAACGAAAGGAATTATATATTTTTGGTCACAAAACAGAGCGTCACGAGGGCATGTATTCTTTTCATTTGCTAAAAATACATCACAAAAGTTGAGATAGAATGAATAGAAATTCATCACAATACATGGTACAAGAAGTTATAATGCTTACAAAGTCATGAAATGAAAACATAACTTTGAATGTTTACAAAGTCATGAAATGAAAACATAACTTCATTACATAGTTTTGAATGCTTAAAAAATCATGAAAAATAACTTAATACAGCACAAGTCACCATCCATGACAATATCACATACAATTGCAATTTCTTATTTGCTTCTCCTAGTCTGATAGATTCTAACTCCAAAATTAAGGCCTCCTTTTCAAGCAGAGGATACTAAGCTTTCATTCCCCATGTTGGTATTGAAACTCTATTATAATGTTTATTAAGGATGTGATATCATCTTTGCCTGCTATACTAATCATGTGCATTTCAATATGTCGTCGCTAACCAAATACAACAAAATCATGCAGCCAGAAAGAGAACAAAAAACTAGTAAAACAAGTTAAAACCAATTCTTCTAAACAAAAACAAGCACAATTTATTTTGGTCGGATCAACATTACCCGAAATTGTAACTTTGTCCTGTTCTGAATCTATTGTGGTGGTATAAACACCTTGCAGAAACCCAACAAAATTCATAGAAAATCAACATATAATTCATTGTCATTATTCATTTTCTTCATTTACATTGACACAGTATTTTGTAGTGTGCACTTCATAAATCAACTAATGCACACAATTTTAAAAACCTCGGTGCACATAATGATCATCTTTTCTTTAAAAATAGAATCACAAAGACTGTGACATTATGATGTGTTGTATTGAATTTCTACTTCATAAAAAGTAGCAGCACTTCATCCCGTTATCCACAATATCCATGTACATACATACAGTCAGACATATATATATGGTCAGGTGGGATGATTTAAAGAAAGCATAAATAAATCCCATTTCATTCAAACCAAAACTCTATTAAACCACATTTTGTAACAGTAAGACGTTGTCAAGATAATGGAACAAACAATTTCATAAAGAACCACCACCGTGATCGTGATGATACTAATTCTTTCATAGTGGAAATATTCATTTTCCTTGTGACGCCCCCAAAATAGGTATACATCACCCATCTTGAGTCGCCAAATACATGGTACAGAATTCAAATACAACTTAATTATACAATACGACCAAAGCGTAGCTGAGAGTTTTTACACGAATATTGTCCTTTAGACAATATCCAAACTTAAATTCAATCCTCATTACATTTATTATCAAACTAAATAGTGAGGACTACTAAAACAACCATCTCGGACCGTCACTCTATTCGCCGACTAGTCCCGGCTACGTTCTCATTTCCTGAAGAGAACAATAAAAGCAAAAGGGCGAGCTCAACTAGCCCCGTAAGAAATATTATGACTAAGATAATGCAGATTAAATTATCGTTAGCCTACAACAGTGTTAAACTGATAACATATAATAAACATCAAGTTTAACTGTAGCGGAACAAGCAATCCATTAGAAGAGTCAAGTAGAGTATGATATCTACTATCTTCTAAGATTTAAAAAGTTTATCATCAATTTTATCGCTAAGACTCGACTTAATAAATAAACCACATCATCGAATCATCCCTACACTACGGGCTAATGATATTCATTAGTATCACGTCCACGAATTATCCATGCACTACGGGCCAAGGATATTCGTGTAATTATCAATGGTCATGATCATGCCAACAACTGTCCATCAATGCACTACGGGCCAATGAGAACTTTTACCACATCATTTGTAACATTACAGGTCATGATTATACCGAATGATCCTTGGTCATAATCATACCGATTAACAGTCCATCTATGCACTACGGGCCAACGATGACTTTCATAACAATATAAGCATGAGGATGATGACAATGATATAAGAATTCAATTAAATGAAAGTAAATGATAAATTTTTAAAGATATATAATTTAATTTATCTAAAATTTAAAAATATCCAAATTGCCAACATGATACTACTTTGTGGAGCAAAATTCAAGAATAATATTGTATCAAAAATGATTTGGATCGAAAAGAAATCAATTTTTGTCATGAATACTCACTAGGTGAATAGTGCCTGAGTGAATAGTACCCCGTGAATAGTACTTCAGGAATAGTACCTCGAGAATAGTACTCCGACATGAAAAGCTTAAAATTTAACAAGAATGCTCAGAATAATATTTCCATGAAAAGATACTGGATGAAGCGCAAATTTCAAGGATATTCTACTAATTTCATGGAGTATAGAAGCCAAATCGTAACAAAATGAGTGTAGAATTTAAAATCTGAAACAAAATAATAATACTTAGATACTACAGAGTATGGAAGAAAATATTATTTCATATGAATACTGAACAAAAATAATATCTCTTACCTTAAAAAGGAGAGTATTTCAACTGATAGAGCGAGAATATTCTTGAAGAAAACTTTCACTGTTTTTTAAGCTCAAAGCTTCTTAAAACTCTAAAGAAATACGCTCAATATTATAGAAGAAGAATTTTCTGATTCTGGTGTGATTTTCAATTCTAACTAAGCATCCTATTTATAGGAGAATGGAAGGATACTATTTGAAAAAGAAAATCACGAACGCACAATAAAACCTTCACGGGCGCAAACAGCTGAAGAAATTTTTTTCCTGATTTATTAAGCAAACACTATGCATAATAAAATATAATATATTCTATTTTTCATAATAAAAACAAAACTTATAAAATATAATTATACATATATTCCCTAAACTTTACGTAACATTCCCCCCCCCATTTTTTCTTCCTCACCCAAATGTGGGCCCCACTACAATATATATATATATATATATATATATATATATATACACACACACACACACTAAATAACTTTCTACCGGTTATTTTGAAAAATGAGTAAATGGGGTTCTAAATAATACGCCAAAATTTATAACAAATACTTCATAAAAATCTCCTCAATATTTTTAACAACATTTATTCATCATTATCACAACTCGTAATATTAACAACCAGATCGTTCCCAGGAAAGATGGGGTTTTCCGATAAGAATTTTTTTCTATTGGCGCGTAATTAGGTGACCAAACTCCTTTCCTCGACAGAATTTTCTAGACATTATTAATTATGCAGATAATAATATGAATAACTCGTCATCTCAATTATTGATTTAATAATATATAAAATATTGACAATAATTGAATCAAATAACGTGAGATACTATGCATCAATTACTGTAGCAATAATTGAGTATAATTGAGTGACTTCTCACGTAAGCATCAATAATCAATACCGTGTGCTACTATACAACCACACATATTACTGTACTTTTAACACCAGTTATTTCAACAGTTAACGGTAAAACTTTCGCCGTTAATTTTATAAAAAGATATTTTTGTCGTTTTCTAACTCTGACAATAATTCTGTTGTGGGGTCCACCAATGATTGTGCCATCGTACGAATATTTCCTGTTAAAACGAATATTTCCCGACCAATCGAATCTTTTATAACAACTTGCATACTTTACAAAATTTATAAATACTACCCACAACTATAACATTATATCAAATTCACACCATAATATTCAAAAATATATTTCGAGAAAAAAATTTAATCTTTATTTATGAAAGTTGGGGTCTTACAACCTCCTCTTCTTATCCTCGAAATTAGGGTACGTAACCGGTATGTCGAAGAGGTGAGGATACCTTGATTTCATTTCAGATTCTAACTCCCAGGTCATTTTCTCAACATCGTGATTTTTTCACTAAATTTTGACTTGTGGTATAACCTTGGAGCGTAGAATATGCTCATTCTTATCCAAAATTTTAACAAGTACCTCTTCGTACGTTAAATCTTCCGCTATTTAGTCCGATTCTAACTCAATAATGTGGTTCGGGTGTTCCACATATTTACGTAACATGGATATGTAAAAAATATTATGAACACGAGACATACTTGGCGGCAAGACGAGTCTATAAGCCACAGTTCCTACTCGATCGAGGATTTTGAATGGGCCAATAAATCGAGGATTGAGCTTTTCTCTCTTTCCAAATCTCGTAACTCCTTTCCATGGAGCAACACGTAACAATACATGATCACCAACATTGAATTTCACGTCCTTTGATGAAGATCAGCATAACTCTTTTGTCGATCTTGTGAGATTTTTATACGTTGTCGGATCATTTGAATCTTTTTTGTTGTCATGCGTACCAATTCTGGTCCTAACAACGTTACTTCACCCACCTCGTCCCAGCATACTGGAGAACGACACTTGCGTCCATACAACGCCTCGAATGGAGCCATGCCAATACTTGCTTAATAACTGTTGTTGTAGGAGAATTTCACCAATGGCAAGAACTTGTCCCAACTTCCCTTGAAGTTAAGGACACATAGTCTTAATAAATCTTCAAGAGTTTGAATAGTCCTCTCCGACTGCCCGTCCGTTTGAGGATAATATGCAGAACTAAATCGTAAATTCGTGCCCATAACTTTTTATAAACTAACCCAAAATTGTGAAGTGAATATTGGGTCTCGATCAGAAACTATGGATATTGGCATACCATGCAGTCTTACAATCTCATTTATGTACATACGAGCAAGACGTTCAAGTGATTAAGTTTCTCGTATAGGTAAGAAATGAGCAGACTTAGTCAATCTATCAACAATGACCCAAATCACATCTATACCTTGAGAAATCTTGGGAAGACCAGTAACGAAATCCATGGTAATGTGCTCCCACTTCCATTCTGAAATTTCAAGTGGTTGCAATGGACCTTTTGGCACTTGATGCTCTGCCTTGACTCGTTGACACGTTAAACACCATGCGATAAATTCTGCGATCTCTCTTTTCATATTGCTCCACCAAAATATATGTCGAAGATCACGATACATTTTGGTACTCCCAGGATAGATTGCAAACGGTGTGTTGTGTGCCTCCATCATGATTTTATACTTTAAATCAGGGTCGTTAGGAACACAAAGTCTGGAGTTGACTCGAAGTATTCCTTCTTCATCGATTTTTGCTTCCGGAATAACACCTTCTTGCACTTTCTTCTTTATATTCATCAGCTTCGGGTCTGTGGTTTGAGCAGGTTTAACTTTATCGATTAAAGTCGGTTCTACTTGTATATTTGTCATCATCACATGAGTCTCTGGAGTCTTTAACTCTATCTCCATCCTTTGTAAGTAATAGAAAATGGGCCTTTGCATTGACAATATCGCACTCGTACTCGCATATGATCTTCTACTCAATGCGTCAGCTACTACGTTCGCTTTTCCAGGACGATACTGAATGATATGATCGTAATTTTTTAACAGCTCAAGTCAAAGTCGTTGTCGCATGTTGAGCTCCTTTTGGGTGAAGAAATATTTGAGACTTTTATGATCCGTGTAGATCTCCACTTTCTCCCCATACAGGTAATGCCTCCAAAATCTTTAGTGCGAAAATGACTGCTGCCAACTCTAGATCATGAGTAGGATAATTTCTCACATATTCTCTGAGTTGTCGTGAGGCATAGGCTATGATTTTCCCATGTTGCACGAGAACACATCCTAACCCTCTGCCCGAAGCATCGCTGTAGATGACAAATCCCTCTGAACTAGATGGTATTATCAGAACAGGTGCTGAAATGAGTCTCCTCTTAAGTTCTTGAAAACTCTTCTTACATTCCTCGCTCCAACTAAATTTTGTATCTTTTCGAGTCAGCTGAGTTAATGGAGTAGCGATTCGAGAAATTCTTTCCACGTATCTCCGATAATAATCAGCTAAGCCGAGAAAGCTACGTACTTCGATCACTGACTTAGGTTGCTCCCAGCTTTGTATTGCTTTAATCTTTGCTGGGTCAACAGATATTCCGTGATTTGATATCACGTGCCCAAAGAATGCTACTTCCTCAAGCCAGAACTCGTATTTCTTCAACTTGGCATATAGCTTGTTTTCACGAAGCTTTTGGAGTATCAGTCTCAAGTGTTGCTCATGATTTTCACGGCATTTGGAGTAAATGAGGATGTCATCAATAAAGACGACCACAAAGTGATCCAAATATTCTTTGAATACTCGGTTTATCTTATCCATGAAGGTAACAGGAGCATTAGTCAATCCAAAGGAAATGACTAGGAATTCATAATGCCCGTACCGAGTTCTGAAAGCAGTCTTTGGAATGTCATCAGTTTTAATCTTTAACTGATGATATCAAGAACGAAGATCGATGTAAGACCCCATCTTTTATAAATAAAGATGAATTTTCTATAAATATCATTTTTGAATATTATGGAGTTAATTTGATATAATGTTATAGTTGTGGGTAATATTTATAAATTTTGTAAAGTACGCAAGTTGTTATATAATATTCGATTGGTCGGGAAATATTCGTTTAACAGGGAATATTCGTACAACGGCACAATCATTGGTGGATCCCACAACATAATTATTGTCGGATTGAGAAAACGACAAAAATATTTTATTAAAAATAACGGCGGAAGTTTTACCATTGTTACTGTTGAACTACTCGGTAGTAAAAGTACAGTAATACGTGTGGTTGCATAGTAACACATGGTATTGATTATTAATGCTTATGTGAGAAGTCACTCAGTTTGATTCAATTATTGTCAGTTAATAATATGAATTATTTAGCGATAATGAAGTTTTGTTTTATTCGTATTATTAACGTAATAAAACAGAAACATCTTTTTATATAAAATAAAATACTTTATTAAAGTTATTCTATAAATAGAATATATTATATTTTATTTAAAAGATTTTTCTTTAAATATGGACCGTCAGATTAAAGTAATCAATCTGGACCGTTCATGGATTAGTTACTATGCATTTTATTTTTCTATAAATAACAGCTCATTCCTTCATTATTTCTTACGAATTCACTGAACTCTAGAGAGAGAAACTATAGAGAGAAACTATAGAGAGAGAAAAGAAAAGTATTCTGCTACTTAACTACTTTTTTATTTCAGTTCTTCTTTAAAACGGTAAGGGGTGTTATTCTTTCTTATTCATGAAGAGAACTGTTGCTATTCCATTTCTTATTATTCTGTTGGAATAACCTGTATACGCGGTCTACCCTATACTTGGTGACATTCTTCTATTATTCTGTTGGAACATCCTGTCTGTGTGTTTTACACCGGACCTGGTTCCGTTTTTATTATTATTCTGTTGGAACATCTTGTCTGTGTGTTTTACACTGGACCTGGTTCCGTCTTGTTATTATTCTGTTGGAACATCCTGTCTGTGTGTTTTACACCGGACCTGGTTCCATTATTTATTATTCTGTCAGAATATCCTGTCTGTGCGTTTACGCCGGACCTGGTTCCATTATTTATTATTCTGTTGGAATAACCTGTCTGTGCGGTCTATCGCATGCCGGGTGATTTCTTTTGTTATTCCCTTCTTTATTATACTCAGTTGGTTAAGTTTTGACTTCTATACTCCATGAAATTAGTGGAATATCCTTGATAATTGCGGTTCATCCAGTATCTTTTCATGAAAATATTCTTCTAAGTATTCTTGAATTTTACTCCACAAAACAGTATCATGTTGACAATTTGGACGTTGTTAATTCTTGAATAAATTAATTCTTGAACTTGTTTTATTGAATTCTTATATCATTGTCATCATCCTCATGTTTATAAAATGTTGAAAGTCATCTGTGGCATGTAGTGCATAGATGGACTTGGTATGATTATGACCAGGGATTATTCGGTATAATCATGACCGTAATGTTACAAATGATGTGGTAAAAGTTCTCATTGGCCCGTAGTGCATTGATGGATAGTTGTTGACATGATCATGACCATTAATGAATACACGAATATCCTTGGCCGTAGTGCAGGGGTGATTCGATGATGTGGATTATTTTATTAAGCTGAGTCCCAGCGATAACAGTGTTGAAAAACCTTTTAAACCATAAAAGATAGTAGAGTTTTTTTCTACTTGACTCTTTTAATGGATTGTTTGTCCCGCTGCAGTTAAACTTGATGTCTATTATATTTTATCAGTTTAACATTGTTGAAGGCTAATGATAATTTATTCTGTATTATCTTAGTCATAATATTTCTTACTGGGCTAGTTGAGCTCACCCTTTCTTTCACTGTTCTCTTCAGGAAATGAGAACGTAGCTGGGGCAAGTCGGGGAACGGAGTGATGCTCCGAATGATAGTATTAGCTAGTAGTCCTCACTATTCTATGTAATAGTGTGTTAATAAATGTAATGAGGACTCCTTTTGAGTATGGATACTCTCTAGTAGACAATATTTGTATTCAAACTCACAGTTTATGTTTTGTCATATTGTACACGACAGTTGTATTTGAATTCTGTACCATGTATCTGACGATCCAAGATGGGTGATGTATACCTAATTTTGGGGGCATCACAATCGATCTTTGAAAAGAATTTGGCGCCTTGCAACTGGTCAAACATGTCATCAATGCGTGGCAACGGGTACCTATTCTTGATGGTGACATGATTCAACTCCCGATAATTAATACAAAGTCGTGTACTTCCATTTTTCTTCTTTACGAATAGAACAGGAGCACCCTAAAGAGAAGTACTAGGACGAATAAAACCGATGTCTAACAATTTCTACAGTTGGGTCTTTAACTCCTGAAGTTCAATAGGAGCCATTCGATATGGGGCTTTGGAAATGGGTTTTATACCGGGTTCAAGGTCGATACAAAATTCGATTTCACGCTCTAGGAGTAGGCCAGGAAGTTCTTCAGGGAATATGTAAGACCCCAATTTTTATAAATAAAGATGAATTTTCTATAAATATCATTTTTGAATATTATGAAGTTAATTTGATATAATGTTATAGTTGTGGGTAATATTTATAAATTTTACAAAGTAAGTAAGTTGTTATAAAATATTCGTTTGGTCGGGGAATATTCTTTTTGTCGGGGAATATTCGTACGACGGCACAATCATTGGTGGACCCCACAACGAAATTATTGTCGGATTGAGAAAACGACAAAATTATCTTTCTATAAAAATAACAGCTGAGGTATTACGTTAAAATCGTTAAAACTGTTGAACTACTTGGTAGTAAAAGTACATTAATACGCGTGGTTGCATAGTAGCACACGGTATTGATTATTGATGCTTACGTGAGAAGTCACTCAGCTATACTCAATTATTGCTACAGTAATTGCTGCATCATATCTCTTAAATTATTGTCATAGTATCATCTGTTATATTATTGAGACGTTGTGGTAAGTTTGGTTATTTTATGGGGGCCATATGTCATCATCTAAGAGTCTCTTCGTCAATAGTAATTACCGTCGTCAATAGTAATTACCGTCGTCAATAGTATTTACCTTAGTCAATAGTAGTTGTCCCTTCAATATTACCAAGAGTCATTTGACCCTTCGTTAAGACCAAGAGCCACCCTCAGTTTTTCTATAAATAGAGGCCTAGGGCTTCATTATTTTTCACGAATTCATTCAAGCTATAGAGAGAGAAAGTATAGAGAGAATAAGAGAGAGAGAGACTAAAAGTATTCTGCTACATCACTTTTCCAATATCCAGTTCTTTTAAGGTAGGGAATATTATTTCTTTTATATTCATGAAGAGAACTTCTGTTATTCCATTTGTTATTATTCTGTTGGAATAACCAGTATACGCGGTCTACCCTATACTTGGTGACATTCTTCTATTATTCTGTTGGAACATCCTGTCTGTGTTTTTTACACCGGACCTGGTTCCGTTTATTATTCTGTTGGAACATCTTGTCTGTGTGTTTTACACCGGACCTGGTTCCGTTTTTATTATTATTCTGTTGGAACATCCTGTCTGTGTGTTTTACACCGGACCTGGTTCCATTATTTATTATTCTGTCGGAATATCCTGTCTGTGCGTTTACGCCGGACCTGGTTCCATTATTTATTATTCTGTTGGAATAACCTGTCTGTGCGGTCTATCGCATGCATGGTGATTTCTTTTGTTATTCCATTCTTTATTATACTCAGTTGGTTAAGTTTTGACTTCTATACTCCATGAAATTTGTGGAATATCCTTGATAGTTGCGTTTCATCCAGTATCTTTTCAAGAAAATATTCTTCTAAGCATTCTTGAATTTTACTCCACAATGCAGTATCATGTTGACAATTTGGACGTTGTTAATTCCTGGATAAATTAATTCTTGAACTTGTTTTATTGAATTCTTATATCATTGTCATCATCCTCATGTTTATAAAATGTTGAAAGTCATCTGTGGCCTGTAGTGCATAGATGGACTTGGTATGATTATGACCAGGGATTATTCGGTATAATCATGACCGTAATGTTACAAATGATGTGGTAAAAGTCCTCATTGGCCCGTAGTGCATTGATGGACAGTTGTTGGCATGATCATGACCATTAATGAATACACGAATATCCTTGGCCGTAGTGCAGGGGTGATTCGATGATGTGGATTATTTTATTAAGCTGAGTCTCAGCGATCACAGTGTTGAAAAACTTTTTAAATCATAAAAGATAGTAGAGTTTATTTTCTACTTGACTCTTTTAATGGATTGCTTGTTCCGCTACAGTTAAACTTGATGTCTATTATATTTTATCAGTTTAACATTGTTGAAGGCTAATGATAATTTATTCTGCATTATCTTAGTCATAATATTTCTTACTGGGCTAGTTGAGCTCACCCTTTCTTTCACTGTTCTCTTCAGGAAATGAGAACGTAGCTGGGACAAGTCGGGGTACGGAGTGATGGTCCGAATGATAGTATTAGTTAGTAGTCCTCACTATTCTATGTAATGGTGTGTTAATAAATGTAATGAGGACTCCTTTTGAGTATGAATACTCTCTAGAAGATAATATTTGTATTCAAACTCACAGTTTATGTTTTGTCGTATTGTACACGACAGTGTATTAATCAGTTGTATTTGTATTCTGTACTATGTATCTGACGACCCAAGATGGGTGATGTATACCTAATTTTGGGGGCGTCACAGTTGGTATCAGAGCTTAGGGATATGATCCCTGGCTAAGATGTGAGAATAGAACTAGGAGGGGAGAGACGGGGAATTCCTTCGCTAGTATGACATACCTAAGTTTATTTGCATGGTATTTAATTGGTCGGTCATAATATAAGGATAATATATGACATATCAATTAATTTTTATTTTGTGGCAGTATCTGAAAATGGCATCTGAGAACGTTGAGAATAGCAATGGAGCACAGACGACTGTTGATTCACCACATATCAATAATCAGGATAATGTGCATCAGGAAGGTGTCAATCCTCATGCAAACAACAACACTGACCAAATGATGAATGATCAAATGTTCAGAGGCTTTATGCAATTCATGCAACAACAGGTGAAAGCGGCTCCTGTCCACAACGTAGGTGGAAATACTGGAAACTCTCTGGCGGTCACCGCTAAACAGTTTAAGGAGCTGGGACCACCGGAGTTTAAGGGAGAACCCAAACCACTTGTAGCTGAAACATGGATAAAGCAGATCACCAAGATATTTGATGTCTTGGGTTGCTCCGAGGAGCAAAAGGTTCCCTTTGCCGCCTTTATGTTGCGAGGAGAGGCAGATTACTGGTGGGAATCGATAAAGCGTACTCAACCTGCCGCACTGAAGATGTCCTGGGAGAAGTTCCAAGAGCTGTTTAACGACAAATACTTTCCCGAGAGTATTCGTCACATGAAGGAGGTGGAGTTCATCAAATTGGAGCAGAATAATATGACCGTGTCGCAGTACGAGGCAAAATTTGCGGAGTTATCCCGGTTTGCGTCCCACCTGGTGGATAATGAAGAAAGAATGACGCGGATGTTTTTAAGAGGTTTGAAGCCGGAGATACGTCAACATCTTGTTTCTCATAAACTGTGTTTGTATTCAGATGTTGTAAATAGGGCTCAGTTGGTGGAGCGCGATAACGAGACAACGCAACCAAAAGAGAGCAGCCGGCAAAATGATAATACCAGTGAGAGCAGTCATCGAAGCGGTGACAACAAGCGTGGAGGGAATCAACAGGCCAGAAATGGTAACCACTTCGGTGGTAATCAGGGCCAAAACAATAAGAATGGACATTTCAAGAAGAGGAGATTCAACAATGATGGAAAGACGTCAGCACCAGCACCTGTCGTTAAGGAAGGAGAACGACCACCTATCATATGTTTCAAATGCGGAGGGGAGGGGCACATCAGTCCAAACTGCGCGATGCCGTCCAAAGCATGTTATAATTGTGGAAGAGAAGGTCATTTAGCCCGATTTTGTCGTTTACCGAAGACAAATTCAGCTAGGATGGAGGCACCAAAAGCCGTCCCAGAAAAGTCAAAACCGGTTGTGCAAGGGAGAGCGTTTGTTGTGAACTCCCAGAGAGCAAGGAACCCGAATGAGGTCATCACGGGTAAGCTTATCATAAACTCTAAAGAAGTTTATACTTTATTTGATACCGGTTCAACCCATTCTTTTATTTCTCCTACTTGCGCTCATCGATTAAATTTGATTCCGGAGAAATTAGACTTTGACTTATCTGTGAAAACTCCGTTGGGAGAAACCTTCATTACCTCCACTGTTTATAAGTCTTGTTTGGTTCAAGTTGGTACCCACACATTACCTATCGATCTGATTTCATTAAAAATACTTGCATTTGACGTGATTCTAGGGATTGATTGGTTAACTACTCATTATGCAAAAATTGATTGTTTTCGTAAGGTTGTTAGCTTTCATATTCCTAATCGACCTATTATGCGAATTCAAGCAACCAAACCATTAAAATCAATCGCTGTCATCTCAAGCCATAAAGCTATTCGTTTATTGAAAAACGGATGTCAAGCTTTCTTAGCTCATGTCACAGATCTAAACAAAAATACGTCAGTTTTGAATGATATTTCTATTGTTAATAAATTCCCTGACGTATTCCCTGAAGAACTTCCTGGCCTACCCCCAGAGCGTGAAATTGAATTTTGTATCGACCTTGAACCCGGTACAAAACCCATTTCCAAAGCCCCATATCGAATGGCTCCTATTGAACTTCAGGAGTTAAAGATCCAACTGCAGGAATTGTTAGACATTGGCTTTATTCGTCCTAGTACTTCTCCTTGGGGTGCTCCTGTTCTATTCGTGAAGAAGAAAGATGGAAGTATGCGACTTTGTATTGATTATCGGGAGTTGAATCATGTCACCATCAAAAACAGGTACCCATTGCCACGTATTGATGACCTGTTTGACCAGTTGCAAGGAGCACAATTCTTTTCAAAGATCGATCTTCGTTCTGGATATCATCAGCTGAAGGTTAGAACTGAGGATATTCCAAAGACGGCTTTTAGAACTCGGTACGGGCATTATGAATTCCTAGTCATGTCCTTTGGATTGACTAATGCTCCTGCTGCCTTCATGGATATGATGAACCGGGTATTCAAGGAATATTTGGATCACTTTGTGGTCGTCTTTATTGATGACATCCTTATTTATTCCAAAAGCCGTGAAGATCATGAGCAACACTTGAGGCTGGTACTCCAAAAGCTTCGTGAATACAAGCTTTATGCCAAGTTGAAGAAATGCGAGTTCTGGCTGGAGGAGGTAGCATTCCTTGGGCACGTAGTATCAAGTCGTGGAATATCGGTTGACCCGGCAAAGATTGAAGCTATTCAAAGCTGGGAGCAACCTAAATCAGTGACCGAAGTACGTAGCTTTCTTGGTTTAGCTGGTTATTATCGGAGATTCGTGGAAGGATTTTCTCGAATCGCTACTCCATTAACTCAGCTGACTCGAAAAGATACAAAGTTCGGTTGGAGCGAAGAATGTGAGCAGAGTTTTCAAGAACTCAAGAGGAGACTCATTTCAGCACCTGTTCTAACAATACCATCTGGCTCGGAGGGATTTGTCATCTACAGTGATGCTTCGAGCAAAGGGTTGGGATGCGTTCTCATGCAACATGGAAAAGTCATAGCCTATGCATCAAGACAACTCAAGGAATATGAGAGGAATTATCCTACTCATGATCTAGAGTTGGCAGCTGTTGTCTTTGCACTTAAAATTTGGAGGCATTACTTGTATGGGGAGAAAGTGGAGATCTTTACGGATCATAAAAGCCTCAAATATTTCTTCACTCAAAAGGAACTCAACATGCGACAACGACGTTGGCTTGAACTGTTGAAAGATTATGATCATACCATTCAATACCATCCTGGAAAAGCGAACGTGGTAGCTGACGCATTGAGTAGAAGATCATATGCAAGTACGAGTGCGATATTGTCAACACAAAGGCCCATTTTGTGTGATTTGCAAAGGATGGAGATAGAGTTAAAGACTCCAGGGACCCATGTGATGATGGCGAATATACGAGTAGAACCGACTTTAATCGATAAAGTTAAAGCTGCTCAAGCTACAGACCTGGAGCTGATGCGTATGAGGAAGAAAGTGCAAGAAGGTGCTATGCCGGAAGCAAGAATCGATGAAGAAGGAATACTTCGAGTCAACTCCAGACTTTGTGTTCCTAACAACCCTGATTTAAAGTATGAAATCATGATGGAGGCGCACAACACACCGTTTGCAATCCATCCTGGAAGTACCAAAATGTATCATGATCTTCGTCATACATTTTGGTGGAGCAATATGAAGAGAGAGATAGCGTTGTTTATCTCAAGGTGTCTAACTTGTCAACGAGTCAAAGCGGAGCATCAAGTACCAAAAGGTCCATTGCAACCACTTGAAATTCCAGAATGGAAGTGGGAGCACATTACCATGGATTTCGTTACCGGTCTTCCTAGGGTTTCTCAAGGTATTGATGCGATTTGGGTCATTGTTGATAGATTGACCAAGTCTGCTCATTTCTTACCGATACGAGAAACTTATACACTTGAACGTCTTGCTCGTATGTACATAAACGAGATTGTAAGACTGCATGGTATGCCAGTATCCATAGTTTCTGACCGAGACCCAAGATTCACTTCACGATTTTGGGTTAGTTTACAAAAAGCTATGGGCACGGAGTTACGATTTAGTTCAGCATATCATCCTCAGACGGACGGACAATCAGAGAGGACTATTCAAACTCTTGAAGATCTATTAAGACTCTGTGTCTTTGACTTCAAGGAAGTTGGGACAAGTTCTTACCATTGGTGGAGTTTTCCTACAACAACAGTTATCAAGCAAGTATTGGCATGGCTCCATTCGAAGCATTGTATGGAAGAAAATGTCGTTCTCCAGTATGCTGGGATGAGGTGGGCGAAGCAACGTTGTTGGGACCGGAGTTGGTACGTATGACTACAGAAAAGATTCAAACGATCCGACAACGTATAAAAACCTCACAAGATCGACAAAAGAGTTATGCTGATCTTCATCGAAAGGACGTGGAATTTGATGTAGGAGATCATGTGTTCTTACGTGTTGCTCCATGGAAAGGAGTTACGAGATTTGGAAAGAGAGGAAAGCTAAATCCTCGATTCATCGGTCCATTTTTAATCCTCGATCGAGTAGGAACTGTGGCTTATAGACTCGCTTTACCGCCAAGTATGTCTCGTGTTCATAACGTTTTCCACATATCCATGTTACGCAAATATGTGGAAGACCCGAACCACATTATTGAGTTAGAACCGGACGAAATAGCGGAGGATTTGACGTATGAAGAAGTTCCTGTTCAAATCTTGGATAAGAAGGAACATATTCTACGCTCCAAGGTTATACCTCAAGTCAAAGTTTTGTGGAGAAACCACGATGTTGAGGAAATGACTTGGGAGTTAGAATCAGAAATGAAATCAAGGTATCCTTACCTCTTCGACATACCAGGTACGTACCCTAATTTCGAGGGCGAAATTTCATAAGAAGGGGAGGTTGTAAGACCCCAATTTTATAAATAAAGATGAATTTTCTATAAATATCATTTTTGAATATTATGGAGTTAATTTGATATAATGTTATAGTTGTGGGTAATATTTATAAATTTTGCAAAGTAAGCAAGTTGTTATAAAATATTCGTTTGGTCGGGGAATATTCTTTTTGTCGGGAATATTCGTACGACGGCACAATCATTGGTGGACCCCACAACGGAATTATTGTCGGATTGAGAAAACGACAAAATTATCTTTCTATAAAAATAACAGCTGAGGTATTACGTTAAAATCGTTAAAACTGTTGAACTACTCGGTAGTAAAAGTACATTAATACGCGTGGTTGCATAGTAGCACACGGTATTGATTATTGATGCTTACGTGAGAAGTCACTCAGCTATACTCAATTATTGCTACAGTAATTGCTGCATCATATCTCTTAAATTATTGTCATAGTATCATCTGTTATATTATTGAGACGTTGTGGTAAGTTTGGTTATTTTATGGGGGGCCATATGTCATCATCTAAGAGTCTCTTCGTCAATAGTAATTACCGTCGTCAATAGTAATTACCGTCGTCAATAGTATTTACCTTAGTCAATAGTAGTTGTCCCTTCAATATTACCAAGAGTCATTTGACCCTTCGTTAAGACCAAGAGCCACCCTCAGTTTTTCTATAAATAGAGGCATAGGGCTTCATTATTTTTCACGAATTCATTCAAGCTATAGAGAGAGAAAGTATAGAGAGAATAAGAGAGAGAGAGACTAAAAGTATTCTGCTACATCACTTTTCCAATATCCAGTTCTTTTAAGGTAGGGAATATTATTTCTTTTATATTCATGAAGAGAACTTCTGTTATTCCATTTGTTATTATTCTGTTGGAATAACCAGTATACGCGGTCTACCCTATACTTGGTGACATTCTTCTATTATTCTGTTGGAACATCCTGTCTGTGTGTTTTACACCGGACCTGGTTCCGTTTATTATTCTGTTGGAACATCCTGTCTGTGTGTTTTACACCGGACCTGGTTCCGTTTTTATTATTATTCTGTTGGAACATCCTGTCTGTGTGTTTTACACCGGACCTGGTTCCATTATTTATTATTCTGTCGGAATATCCTGTCTGTGCGTTTACGCCGGACCTGGTTCCATTATTTATTATTCTGTTGGAATAACCTGTCTGTGCGGTCTATCGCATGCATGGTGATTTCTTTTGTTATTCCATTCTTTATTATACTCAGTTGGTTAAGTTTTGACTTCTATACTCCATGAAATTTGTGGAATATCCTTGATAGTTGCGTTTCATCCAGTATCTTTTCAAGAAAATATTCTTCTAAGCATTCTTGAATTTTACTCCACAATGCAGTATCATGTTGACAATTTGGACGTTGTTAATTCCTGGATAAATTAATTCTTGAACTTGTTTTATTGAATTCTTATATCATTGTCATCATCCTCATGTTTATAAAATGTTGAAAGTCATCTGTGGCCTGTAGTGCATAGATGGACTTGGTATGATTATGACCAGGGATTATTCGGTATAATCATGACCGTAATGTTACAAATGATGTGGTAAAAGTCCTCATTGGCCCGTAGTGCATTGATGGACAGTTGTTGGCATGATCATGACCATTAATGAATACACGAATATCCTTGGCCGTAGTGCCAGGGTGATTCGATGATGTGGATTATTTTATTAAGCTGAGTCTCAGCGATCACAGTGTTGAAAAACTTTTTAAATCATAAAAGATAGTAGAGTTTATTTTCTACTTGACTCTTTTAATGGATTGCTTGTTCCGCTACAGTTAAACTTGATGTCTATTATATTTTATCAGTTTAACATTGTTGAAGGCTAATGATAATTTATTCTGCATTATCTTAGTCATAATATTTCTTACTGGGCTAGTTGAGCTCACCCTTTCTTTCACTGTTCTCTTCAGGAAATGAGAACGTAGCTGGGACAAGTCGGGGTACGGAGTGATGGTCCGAATGATAGTATTAGTTAGTAGTCCTCACTATTCTATGTAATGGTGTGTTAATAAATGTAATGAGGACTCCTTTTGAGTATGAATACTCTCTAGAAGATAATATTTGTATTCAAACTCACAGTTTATGTTTTGTCGTATTGTACACGACAGATGTATTAATCAGTTGTATTTGTATTCTGTACTATGTATCTGACGACCCAAGATGGGTGATGTATACCTAATTTTGGGGGCGTCACAGAATACGTCAGGAAATTTATTAACAATAGAAATATCATTCAAATCTGACGTATTTTTGTTTAAATATGTGACATGGGCTAAGAAATCTTGACATACATTTTTCAATAAACGAATAGCTTTATGGCTTGATATGACAGTGATTGGCTTTAGCGGGTTGGCTGCTTGAACTCGTATAATAGGTTGCTTAGGAATATGAAAGCTACCTTACAAAAATAATCAATTTTTGCATGATGAGTGGTTAACCAATCAATCCCTAAAATCACATCAAATGCAAGTATTTTTAAAGAAATAAGATCGATAGGTAACGTGCGGTTGCCGATTTGAATCAAACAAGACTTATAAATAGTGGATGTAATAAAGGTTTCTCCCAACGGAGTTTAAACAGATAAGTTAAAGTCTAATTTCTTTGGAGTTAAATTTAAACGTTGAGCACAAGTAGGAGAAATAAAAGAATGGATAGAACTAGTATCAAATAAGGTATAGACTTCGCTAGAGTTTATGATTAGCTTACCCGTGATCACCTCGTTCGGATTTCTCGCTTTTTGGGAGGTCACGATAAACGCTCTCCCTTGAACTACCGGCTTTAACTTCTCTGGGACGACCTTTGGTGCCTCCGTCCTAGCTGAACTTGACTTCATTGCATGATAAAATCGGGCTAGGTGACCTTCTCTTCCCCAATTATAACATGTTTTGGACTGCTGTGTACAGTTTGGACTGATGTGTCCCTCTCCTCCGCATTTGTAGCATACGATCGGTGATCATTCTTCTTCTTTAACAACGGGTGCTGGTGCTGACGTCTTTCCATCATTATTGAATCTACTCTTCTTGAAATTTCCACTTTTATTGCCTTGGCCATGATTACCACCGAAGTGGTTATCATTTCTGGCATGTTGATTTCCTCCACGTTTGTTGTCACCGCTTCAATGACTGCTACCACTGGTAGTATCGCTTTGTCGGCTGCTATCTCTTAGTTGGGTTAACTTATTATCACGTTCTAATAACTGAGTCCTATTTATAACATCTGAATACAAATACAGTTTGTGAGAAATAAGGTATTGACGTATTTCAGGTTTCAAACCTCGCAGAAACATTCGCGTCATTCTCTCCTCATTATCAACCAAGTGGGACGCAAACCGGGACAACTCGGCAAACTTAGCTTCGTACTGCGACACGGTCATATTGTTTTGCTCTAGCTTGATAAACTCCACCTCCTTCATGTGACGAATACTTTTTGGAAAGTACTTGTCGTTGAACAGTTCTTGGAACATCTCCCAAGACATCTTCAATGCGGTAGGTTGGGTACATTTTGCGAATTCCCACCAGTAATTTGCCTCTCCTCGCAACATGAAGATGTCAAATGGAACCTTTTGCTCCTAGGAGCATCCCAAGACATCAAATATCTTGGTGATCTTTTTTATCCACGTCTCTGCCTTAAGTGGTTATGGCTTTCCTAAAAACTCCGGTGGTCCCAGCTCCTTGAACTGCTTAGCGGTGACCGTTCGAAAGTTGCCAGTGTTACCACCTTCATTTTGAACTGGAGTCTCTCTTACCTGATGTTGCATGAATTGCAGAAAGCTCTTAAACATTTCGTCGTTCATCATTTGGTCGGTGTTGTTCACCTGAGGATTATTGCCTTCTTGATGCACATTATCCTAGGTATTGATCAGTGGTGACTCAACGGTCTCATGTGCTCCATTCCTTAACTCGACATTTTCAGATGCCATTTTCAAATACTGCCACAAAATAAGGGTTAATTAACATATCACATATTATCCCTATATTCTGATCGACCAATTAAATAACAAATAAACTTAGGTAGGTCATATTAGTGAAGGATTTTTCCGTCTTTCCCCTAGTTCTAATCTCACATCTTTGCCAGGGATCATATCCCTAAGCTTTGATACTAACTGTGACACCCCCAAAATAGGTATACATCACTCATCTTGAGTCGCCAAATACATGGTAGAGAATTCAAATACAACTTAATTATACAATACGACCAAAGCGTAGCTGAGAGTTTACGAATATTGTCCTCTAGACAATATCCAAACTCAAATTCAATCCTCATTACATTTATTATCAAACTAAATAGTGAGAACTACTAAAATAACCATCTCGGACCGTCACTCCATTCTCCGACTAGTCCTGGCTACATTCTCATTTCTTGAAGAGAACAATAAAAGCAAAAAGGTGAGCTCAACTAGCCCAGTAAGAAATATTATGACTAAGATAATGCAAATTAAATTATCGTTAGCCTTCAACAGTGTTAAACTGATAAAATATAATAAATATCAAGTTTAACTGCAGCGGAACAAGTAATCTATTAGAAAAGTCAAGTAGAGCATGATATCTACTATCTTCTATGAATTAAAAAGTTTATCATCAATTTTATCATTGAGATTCAGCTTAATCAATAAACCACATCATCGAATCATCCCTGCACTATGGGCCAAGGATATTCATTAGTATCACGTCCACGAATTATCCATGCACTACGGGCCAAGAATATTCGTGTAATTATCAATGGTCATGATCATGCCAACAACTTTCCATCAATGCACTACGGGCCAATGAGGACTTTTACCACATCATTTGTAACATTACAGGTCATGATTATATCGAATGATCCCTGGTCATAATCATACCGATCAACATTACATCTATGCACTACGGGCCAAAGATGACTTTCATAACAATATAAGCATGAGGATGATGACAATGATATAAGAATTCAATTAAAAGAAAGTAAAGAATAAATTTTTTAAGATTTATAATTTAATTTATCCAAAATTCAAAAACGTCCAAATTGCCAACATGATATTTCTTTGTGTAGCAAAATTCAAGAATAATATTGTATCAAAAATGATTTGGATCGAAAATAAATCAATTTTTGTCATGAATAGTACCCCGGGTGAATAGTGTCTGAGTGAATAGTGCCCCGTGAATAGTACTTCGAAAATAGTACCCCGTGAATAGTACTCCGGCATGAAAAGCTTAAAATTAACAAGAATGCTCAGAATAATATTTTCATGAAAAGATACTGGATGAAACGCAAATTTCAAGGATATTCTACTAATTTCATGGAGTATAAAAGCCAAAACTTAACAAAACGAGTGTAGAATTCGAAATCTGAAACGAAATAATATTACGTACATACTACAGAGTATGGAAGAAAATATTATTTCATATGAATACTGAACAAAAATAATATCCCTTACCTTAAAAAGGAGAGTATTCCAACTGGTAGAGCGAGAATATTCTTGAAGAAAACTTTCACTGTTTTCTACGCTCAAAGCTTCTTAAAACTCTAAAGAAATACGCTCAATATTATAGAAGAAGAATTCTCTGATTCTGGTATGATTTTCAATTCTAACTAAGCATCCTATTTATAGGAGGATGGAATGATACTATTTGAAAAAGAAAATCACAGACGCACTGTAAAACCTTCACGGGCGTAGACGGCTGAAGAAATTTTTTTCCTGATTTACTATGCAAATACTATGCAGGCACTGTGCAAATACTATGCATAATAAAATATAATATATTCTATTTTTCATAAAAAAACAAAACTTATAAAATATAATTATATATATATATATATATATATATATATATATTTATATATATATATTCCCTAAACTTTACATAACATTACTCCCCCCTCATTTTTTCTTCCTCACCCACATGTGGGCCCCACTATAATATATATATATATATATATATATATATATATATATATATATATATATATATATATATATATACTAAATAACTTCCTACCGATTATTTTAAAAAATGAGTAAATGGGGGTCCAAATAATACGCCAAAATTTATAACAAATACTTCATAAAAATTTCCTCAATATTTTTAACAATATTTATTCATCATTATCATAACTCGCAATATTAACAACCAGATCGTTCCCAGGAAAGAGGGGGCTTTCCGATAAGGATTTCTCCCTATTGGCGCGCAATTAGGTGACCAAACCCCTTTACTCGACAGAACTTTCTAGACATTGTTAATTATGAAGATAATAATATGAATAACTCGTCATCTCAATTATTGATTTAATAATATATAAAATATTGACAATAATTGAATTAAATAACGTGAGATACTATGCAGCAATTACTGTAGCAATAATTGAGTATAACTGAGTGACTTCTCACGTAAGCATCAATAATCAATACCGTGTGTTACTATGCAACCACGCGTATTACTGTACTTTTAACACTGGGTATTTCAATAGTTAACGGTAAAACTTTCGCCGTTAATTTTATAAAAAGATATTTCTGTCGTTTTCTAACTCCGATAATAATTCCGTTGTGGGGTCCACCAATGATTGTGTCGTCGTACGAATATTTTCTGACCAATCGAATATTTTATAACAACTTGCATACTTTGCAAAATTTATAAATATTACCCACAACTATAACATTATATCAAATTCACACCATAATATTCAAAAATATATTTCGAGAAAAAAAAATAATCTTTATTTATGAAAGTTTGGGTCTTACATTCCTGATGTAATATACAACTTAATCAATAAACTTCCCAAATCGATTTTTTTAAAATCGGCGCGAAGAACTATCAGTCGCAAAAAAAAATCCTAGAATTTAGTCCAATCTTGCTAAAGGAAAAAGGAAAGAGTTTTTAAGCACAAAATCATACATACCTTGTACCAACGAAGATATAAGCTAGAGATTTACAGAAAAAAAAACCCTAGATCGATTCGCCTTCGTCGTTGGAACCCTAGTTTGCAGATCAAAGAATCAGTGAGCCGTGAACGAGGTTGAGAAGAATTTTAAACACAAAATCATGGCTTGGTCGCTATCTGAAGAGATCTGTAGATGATTGGTCATCCTTTGTCGCTCTATCTGTATCTCTCTGAGCTTCTGATATATGTTAGCTTCGTTTGATTGTACTTGTTTAACAACTATTTTATTTGTCGCGAGTAAACCACGTCTGATAGAGCCATGTCATTATCTTCTCTTTTTCCTTTTCTTTTTCGCTTCCACGTCAGATAATGATTGAAAGAATTTAACAAACGTGAGCCAGATTTAACAGAATGACCCAATTTTACAATAATAATTAGTTCATTTGGGTAATTTAAAAAATTAAAAGTTTAATCGTATATTCGGTAAAACGTGCCAACTACGGTGACTAAATCATTAGTTTTGCCATTTTATTTTATAAAATTTGCTCTTAACATTAACTTGAAATTCACCTGTGGTATTATAACGGTAGTCGATTAAATAAAAATACTTCTATGTTAGATAGAAGGAATGAAACGAAAATTTGGTTATTATTTGGCGAATAACCAATTCAGAATGAAAATTTATTTAATTTTTTTAAATTTTTATTTCATGTAAAAAATAGTAGAATGAAATTCATTTCAATAGTATAGATGATTCAATATATGTGATAATCGACAATTATTATGTTATTTTATCACAAAACCAACTATCAACAACTAAACATGCACTTTAGAAACTAAAAAAAAATATTTTATTCGGGACTCCATTTCATTATTTCAATTTAAATATAACATAAAGGTAATAATATATTAGAAACTTGAAAAAATTTATAATGTATAGATTAGAACGTAAAAAGTAATAAAAAAAGAGGTCATTAAAACATCCCATTTTTAAGAAATATATTAAGAAATGTCCCATTTTTGTCTCTTGACAACTTCAAAACCTAAATAATACTTCATTTCCCCTAAATCTATAATACTAAATTTAGTATCAGGCATTGGTTTCAAGCCGGCTTTGACCTAAAGATCATTAAAACATCCATTTGGTGAACTTGGCCGTATCTAAATATAAATAAATATATACTTCAAACATCACTAAAACATTTATTTTGAACCAGCGAGCATAGTACTACAAGACTAGACCCCGAAGGAAATAAAACAATTAATTAATAAAAAGACCCCAGGCAACTAAACGTACTAAATTAGCTAAGGGTTGAATGAATACAACACAAGGATACATGGTTATGCATTATACACACAAGATTTTAATACTATTATTGTCCAAATGAATGAATGGCTCATACTATCTCCACCCCAGGCCTGCAACTAAGAATACATCTGTATTTGCAAAGCCATCGTCTAGGAGTATGTTGGTGATCCTGTATGCCTGATTTCTGTTGTTGCTCTCTGAAGTTTCTTTTTAATTGATCTGAAGCTGCTGTTGCCATTATCGGACCACCGTAAAGAGGCGCTTTTAAATATATCTGCAACCTTAGGCGGTGTTGAACCCGAGTCCTTCAATGGCCCGTCATCGTCATACTCTGCACAGGAAAACTCAAATTCAGCCCCACACACAAACACACATATATGGGAATGATCCTTAACCAAGGTTGGCCAAGAATCATTATCTACCCAACTGATCTCGTACCATTTGTGGCCAGACATTGTGGCCCATATTGCAAGGAGTTCTAAACTGTCCCTACAACAGTCTGGAGAGATAAACTGTTTGACGGACAGGCAAAGGACTAGAATGCCCCTGCGTCTAAAAATTTTAAAAATAAAATAGGCTCTTCCAGACAGTTTGAAGGAGCATTTTTTTATAAAATAAATAAATAAGCTCTCCCTTTCTTCTCTTCCCTCTTCCCCCAAATTTTCCTCCAATTTCTTCTAATCTCCAGAATGTGAAAGTGCAAGAATCAACCTTAAGATTTATTGTCTTCAAAGTAATTAATTTGAGCTAAGTTGGGATTTAATTAAACATTATGGAAATAGATTCAACATAATAATAAATTTTTTTAAAAAAAAATGTGTTGGGAATCCTCCTGTACAGGTTGAGGTTAATGTAACCAAACCTAAGATCTCATATCATATTTTGGGAATCAGTGGCGAGCATATAACTTCATGGCAATCATGTTTGCGAAGGAAAATAATCACCTGATGATGCAGGCAGCTGGTATTGCCTTTTCAGGAACTTGGAGGCTTCTCTATCTTTCTTGTGGCATAAAACTCGTACCAAGGTGTGAGCATCTCCCAAGCGCCTGTGTCCATGATTATGTGACTCAGGTCCTGTTGGAATGTGTTCACTTGCAGTCATCAGCATCTGGATCACTGATTCAGTCTGTAGAAGAGGAGGAGGAAGTGTATGAACAGAAAGCCAACAACACAAAACTGGTTTTTGAAATCAGAAAGATTTCAATCATGATCGAACAAACCTGAAGAGAAAATAGGTCTAAGATTTTATGTGCAAATTTTGCTTCATTCTCAACAAATGAGCGGGGAAGGCCTTCTCCATCAGCTACAAAAAATTCCTAGTGAAGGAGCAAACTACTATCAGTGCGCACCAATTTGTCTGTTAATTGATAACAAATTGGTAGACTGGGAATGCTATACAGTATATTGACTTTAAAAATTAAAATTTTATTATGCAACATCCACAGCTCATCACTAAATTGGGACAGTGGGAATTCGAAAAACGATGAAAGAAAAAAGTGTTCTTTCTTGCTCTACCAATCAAATACCTTTAACATATTTAGGTCATCCTCCATCATAGTGATATCTGAATCAGAAAATGCACAAGAAGGGCCTCCATCCAGCAGTACCCATACATAGCCATCCTATATCATGACACATACAAAATCAGAACTGCAAAGAATATATCTTGGAAGACTAGCTCATGAGAATAAGAGCATACCAATGATGCCTTACAAATGCTTGTCACCACAAGATCTCTGAGAATATCGTCCACAAAACCACATATATTGTTGAGGACCTGTGTAAGAGCCTCACAAAATGAACATCACTCTGTGCTGTGAAATACAATAAGATAACCAGGGAACACAGAAATACTAGAGAAAGAGTTAATATCTTACACTATCAAAGTGCGGAAGTATGCTATCAAATCGAGTAACTCCAACACCACCGCGATATAAACGAAACAGAAACGAGTCTCTCAAATCCCAGAACACAACTCTTGCTCCTACAAGTTTAAAAAACAAAAAGTCAAGTCTTTGCAAACATCACGAATTGAGTAAACTGAACAAAATGTACAAATATTTAGAGTTCAACTGTATTATCCTAAATAATGAGTTTTGTTCTTATTCATAACCTACTTGTATAGACTGACATGGAAGGAAAAACAGCACCCGCAGATATGAAATCTAAAAGAAAACTTATGAGGTGAATTTGAAAACTCCATCCTTTTTACAATAAAAGGTTGCAACAACAGTGCAATATAAAATGGCTCTAAATTCCATGACTGGTGCGGTAACTCCTTCGAGTATTGGAAGTTTAATTCACAAGGATTTGATTCTCTTTTGTTGTTGGTCAGCTACAACTTAGGTAGTAAGAATCTCACAAGGCTTTTGGGGGAACCCTGATTAGGGGATATTCCCTTGAAGGTTGCTTTTTCTAGACCTTCTCATTTACTTCTTTGCATTATGCTCCTATCTCAAATATCACAGCTATAACTGAGCATGGGCTCTCTTGGAATTTTCACTTTTTTCAAAACCTTAATGATAAAGAATCTGATGATGCTTTATCTCTCCTTACTCTTCATAATTCATGTTTTCTTTCTTCTGCGCAAATAGGAGGGGGTTGATATTTCTAAAATTTACCTCCAACTCGTATTTACTATTTCTTATTTGTCATCGGCTCGCTATTCAGTTCCTATCTTAATAGCTGTACCCTCTAAAGTAAAGGCTTTTGTATGGTTTTTTGTGATAAACAGGCTTAATACGAACAACTTAGACCAGAGGCATGGGCCATATGGCCTAAGAAGAGTTTATCCCCGTGTAATTGTGTTATCTGCATGCATAATTCAGAATCTCATGCTCATCTTGTTCTTCATTGTTACTTGGCAAATAGATTATATAGTTGATTGTTTGTACTGTTGGATGAGAGGCTTAGCATTGCCCTTCTTCCTTGACATATTTGTGCTAATCATGTTTAGAGGTTTCATAAGATGGTGAAATTTTATGGAGATTTCAATTGTTTCCTATTTTTGGGATATGTGGATAGAGACGAATGCAAGGATCTTCTCAGCTTCATCTCTCTCTGCAATGTTTCTTATGGATAAAATGTTTTTTTTGGCGACTCCTTGGGCAATGGCGATGGGGAAAATAGCTATTTAGGCATTCATGATGGGAGCTTTTTGTCCCCTGGGTGGGAGGAAGGGAGGATTTAGGCTGTTAGCTATTTAAGATGTCCATATGGTCAAATGGTCAAATGGTCAAATGTCCACACAGATTGGGGTGTGGCCTTCGTTCAGGGCATGTATTTTCCACTTTTTTGCTACTTTTGATGGGCTTGTTCCCTCTGTTCCTCTAATGTTTCTTTCTTTTTCATGATAAGATTCTTCATTTATCTATAAAGAACATCGTAATATAAAATGGCAAAGATTACGAGTTATGCTATGGGTTCCAAATGGCATCTTAAACTTAGGTCCCAAATAGATGTCTTATCATTACTACAATAACCGACAACATTAGTGGTAGATCATGTAATAAATGTGAACTATCAAGCAACCAAATTAATAACATGTCATTTTGGGACCACAAAAACACGTATTATATTCAGTTATCAAATCTATTTGCTCTAGACGGCTCATTCATTTATTCCTATTTTTCACTCCAACTTTTTCCCATTCTCTTCCCCCCTCAATTTCATTACATTAGGTAGCAGTGGCTTCAGCCTACCAACACAACAGTAATAAACTAAAAAGTTAAATATTGAAGATGCTGTTTCAGCAGATTAAGGTCAAACTGTCTAATCTAACCAGCAGATGTTCCATTCAAAGCGGTCATTAGTGAGGAGGAAGATTTACCCGCAGAAGGTGGGGTGAAGATGTGTAACTTCTGTGGAAAATTCTTGGTGAAAGACAGGGAAGCAACCTAACAGCGGAAAAATGACCCAAAAAAAAGAGAAGAAACAAAAGACAGTAATGTAGACTTTTGATAATGATGCACTCGCGTATTTTTCTGAAACCTAGTCAACATATTTAGCACATCAAATACTCTTATTTGATCATAACTAGGAAGCCACCACCATATGTGGCCAGACTTCATATATACTTTCAAATTAGTAAGTTTACTTTGATATGGGGAGACTCTTGATGAAAGGTTTCTAAATCATGCTCAGACACTTTGTGGACCCATAACATACAGGATATAAAAGGATAGTCATATAAATTAGTATTTTGTGGCTCATATTGTACACAAGTGAAAATCCAAGTTTAGTTAAATATGAGGGCATGACTAACCGTACTATCTAAATAACTTTATCTTAATTTTGCAAATGTATAATTAAAATGTTCATTGGTTCATGTATGTACAACAAAAGTGAAACATACTTGGACATGCTCAGATTAACACAGTATGTGAATCTTTTAACTTCATAAATTAACTCAATCAGATAAATGGTAAACTAGGCTATCATATACCTGTAACACATGATGGGGGTTTGGCAGTGTTCTAAAAATCCCCGCTAAGGTCCGCCTAGGCCCCCCCTTGGCGCCCCGCCTAGACGCTAGGCGCCCCGCCTAGACGCTAGGCCCCCCTTGGCAGTTGGCACCTCGCCATGACACTAGGCCCCCCTGATGCCTCACCTAGGCGGCAAAAAAATTCCTCCAGAAAATTAGGCAGGGCCTAAGTGGGGTCTAGGCAAATAGGTTTTTTTTATTTTAATAACTACCCAAACCAGATTTTAATATATTTATTTTTCTGATGATTTACCATAATCATAATACATGTTGTCGCATATCAAATCACAACAAAAAATGAACAATATCAAGTCAAAATGGATACTTTTATTATAATTGTAATTTTTTAAACTTGTACCAACTTCAAATTATATAAATGATGATACATTTGTAATATTTAGTTTAATTCAATATAATTCTTAAATTTATGTTTAGTTTCTTAAGTTTTAATATTGAATTAAATTCTTGAAATTTTAAATTTTATTATTTAATAGCAATCTTGTTTATGAATAAAACTAACAAGTTAAAAATATGTTTGAACTTTGAACAATTGCATGTTTGTGTTTGAACTTTGACATTAACAATATGGATATGTGTTTGAACTTTAAGCAAAAGACTTTATTATCTTTATTATAGATTGTTTTGCTTTATATTATTGTTTTGTTTGGATAAATGTAAGATAAAATATTAAAATTGGCTTAAAATAAAAAATCCCGCCTAGGCCCCGCCTTGGCCCCCTAGGCACTAGGCCCCCCTCGGCCGCCCGCCTCCCGCCTAGCGCCTTTTAAAACATTGGGGTTTGGAAAAACAAACCACAAATATGATGAATTTTACTAACTCACCTATGAAATCACAAATTCTTCTCATAGCATCAGCTGCTGTATCCCTCATGCTGTCAAAGGTGGCAACAAATAGCTCATCAACTGATTCACTATATGCATCTGAAGCCTCTGGATGTTCTTCAGCTGAATGAAACATGTACAACTGTTAGAACTGTTATGCATGAATAATTTCGGCTGTCCTTTATTTAAAGGGGACGAAACGCATAAAAGATATACAAACAGAGGGATGGGGAGCTTGAATTTCAATGTTCTAGAGTATGTTGAGGGGGGGGGGGGGGAAGTACAATATTCAAGTCAAAAAGGAACGTAAATTTTTTATAACATCTGACATTCTATATATCTCAATTCTAATCTTTTTTCTAACATGGAAAAACTAATTATTGAGATAAAATTTTCAGTCATAGAAATAACATAATGTTTCACAATCCAATTTTCAGTTAAAAGAATTGATTCTCTATTCATTCTCAAGATTACAGTTTTATTCGTAACACATAATTGTCTAAAGATTGCAAGTAACAAAAGTTGTCCAAATAAGCCCATTGATTTATCTTTTAGCACCTGTAGTCCTATATTCTCCTTGAGAAACAATAACACAACTATGGAACTTTGACTAGCAAGATGGAAGTACTACTACTTGATTAAACAATCTAGTAACAGTTTCAAAAGTACATTTAAGCAAGAGAAACGCATAACTGAACAATATATGCAAAAGCAAGGAAATCAATGACTCAAATGTTGCATTATATCTATGACAAACAAACAACTAAGCTTACAGTCTCTATTATTTTCAGTTGGTGTTGCAGATGCCCAAGATTTCCTAATTCCATCTTCTAGTGTACCAATTTGTTTCTGAATGTACTGCATAAAACAACCAAATAAAGTTACAATTAATTTTTAAAATTTGACGTATTACATGCCAACAACATAGCCCATGACAAATTACAGTGGTTTGTAGCTCAGTTCCTTAATTCAAAAAGTATCAAGGTAATAGTCCATATATAGGAAGAATGGAAGACAATCGTACCACTGACAGCAACACTAGAGGGAAAAAAACAAATAAATTGGAGCCTGAAGAATTCTGATAGACTTCAGCACCTTGTTATCCACATTTGATATTACTGAGTATTTTGGGGAGGTGATGAGGTGAGTAGATAGTCAGCAGGCTACTGCATCTTCAAACATACTCAACTTGATCACTTTCTAGTTTCTGGATTCATTTTAAATCTAAATAAATATCATTGGGATGCGTCTAAGGCTTTTTGTCTGGAAAATTCAAAGGTGCTTGTAAAGTGTGCTCCTAATCTTATAAATTTCTCCCAAAAAGTCAAATCAGAAAACAAAAAAATGCACTATCATTTTGTCACCTTCATCATCTTTTCAACTAGAAATATACAAAAAAATAAAATAGCCGAGTTTTACATTCAAAATGTTAATATTTATGTATCAATAGAACAATTACAAGAAACTATGCACGAATCAAAACTATCTATCGCAATAGCCAGTCAAGTGCAATGATTATGTGAACAACTGAATTGAGAACAGATGATAAATCAGATGAAGGTGGCACTTACTTGAAGGGTGTTCAATCTGATACAAAGCTTGGATATCGTCAATTCATTCAAATTACTATATACTTCCTCTTCAAGAAGTACATGCTCGACAACCTTTTTCTTGATCACTGGAAACACTGCCTCCTTGTAACGGGTCAAAGGAGGTACGGGAGGATATAGATGGTGCTTTTCAACTGCACTACTCAGGCATTACTATTAGAATATTATGTTTAACTACGTAGCCCAATTCATGAGAAATCAAATATGCAGAACCTTAAAAAAATTTGAATCGCTTAAAGTGATTTTAATTTGTGCTTCCAGACAGCTTTGTGAATAGACAGAACAATCATGTAGTATTGCGAGTAATAAAATAATTCCAGCTTAAGAATAATGTGGAGACATCAGCATAGTATGTTTGCAATGCAAGCTAGATTTTATCTCCTGCTACCAGACAACTTAGTTTGAAAATAATAAAGTTCAATTAACTGACATATTTATTTTATCGAGATGTATCTAAATAGTTGACATCTGTTTAAACAAATTGTTAAACAAACTTATTTTAAATAAAATGAGAAAAAAGTATTATTAAAAAGATAATGAAATTTAGAGACAAACTCCTAAGAGCACTTTTAGAAAGTAATATCGCACCTCTTAGTGAGAAAATCTACCTTGAGACTTTAAAATACAAATACTTATACTTAATGTAATTACACCACTACTTGTGAGTCAATATAAATTATCATTTCACATAAGAGAATGTCTCTAACAACTTCTGCATCACATCTAGGCCCTTATATAAGCAAAGCATTTTCCCTCCCTTCCTCAAGACCAAAAAAGAAGGGCCAAAAGCTTGGATGTTATATGGTTAGTATTTATATCCTGACCTACCAGCCAACTGAAAAAATTAAAAAAATAATAATTATATAATGGAATCATCACAAATATAAATATGGTTTTTCTCTAGGTAACAGTAACCTTCCTAGAAAAGTCAGAATCCTTTTTTATCCACTAATGGAGCCAATTTTACCAGTTAGACAGTTTCAATATTAATTGATACCTAAATTTAAATAGTTGAACAGCCAAAAATAACATTATTTAATACCTAAGCATGTTCAATAAGACATCATAGTACGGCCAACAGATGCACATCCATAAAACAACGTTGTACTGAAAAAGAATCACGTATCCTATTCAACGGAAGTAAAAAGGGTAACAACGCTTTAAAATTAGGCACTACAGAAAATTCCTTCAGCAAAATCACATGCATGATATAGTGAATGCTTAACAATGAAAAGTTCAAGACCATATGGATTAAAAAACAGCATTTTATGAAGGAAGACTCGAGGAGAACAATTATCAAATAGCAAGATGTGCATCATTAATATCCTAGTAAATGACATGCACGTACCTAACTGGCTAACCACTTTCAGCAAGTAGCTATCCAATGTATGGAAAATTATGGAGAGCAGAGCCTGTAGGTGTGTGATATCCATTGGAAGACTCAGCCCAAAAAATTGATCCACTGTCTGCAGATCAAGCGGGATGTAAGGGCCACGAAGTGGAAGAAGAGATAATGGAATTGCTAAATAAAATTAAAAAAAAAGAAGAAGAATTAAGACATCAGAATGTCGCTAAAAGTATTCCAGCACTTGTATGAGAGAATTCTAGCAACACAGAATTGATGTACAGTTCAATGAGCAGACAAGATTGCGCAAGTAAATAGTCAATATAGTCAACAACCTTTGTTCACATCATTAGAGATTACATAGTAATTAAACATATAATATCGCATGGATTGAAACTGTTTTGGCAAAGATACATACCTCCTCTATAATCCTAAACACTTCAACTGCAGAAGACGATTGTTTTTGCTGATGTGACAATGGTTCCCACTCCTGCATGCAAAGAAAGCAATAAAAATTGAGCCAAAATTTTCATTGAAATTGTCAACTGAACAAGGGAGTCGGGCATCAAACAAGTAAAACTTGCACATATGTTATAACTAAAGAACTGCAATATCATCTCTGTTCATAAGCAATGTACTAGACAAAAGGAGGAAATGCAACCACTTAAAAAAATTCTGAGCTGCTCCTCTTTTCACATAGATTCATGTACAAGAAAAAATATAGACCCATTACATATAGCATACAAATGCAAGTGTCACATATGGAATGAACCTCGAGATTGAGTGTGCGTCCAGTCCATTCCAATATGCGTGCATGCTGAGCAATTACCCAATCAAGAATAATAGGCCTACAAATTTCTCCAACCTGCAGGCAGAGAGAACAGTTATTAAAGACTTTTAATCAAGAAGTGACCTACAGATTTCTAAAACAAATCAATGAGTTTTATTTAAATACGTTATATTTGCATTACTACTGTAAAGTAATTGAAGCCGAGTTCGACCAGAGACACCAGAAAATTTAATTGATGAGCTTCCAACTTCGAGTAATTATAATTTATATGTACCAAACAAAGCTTCAAATTATCTTATAAGGTTTATATAAATTTAGTTGATGAAACTGGTTCAGATACTTCTTCAGTCGCAGTCAAGTTAATTGATACAATATTTAATCAATCTTGAATTCTTCGCTAGCCTCTTAAACTTATTAACCTGATTCTTTTCATGTTAGCCCCAAGTAAAGATGATATTTTTTTGGATCAGAATTGAATAAAATGAAAACAGCACAAAATGATCTTCGCTCCAACTGGACAGGGAAAAACTAGAAAATATATACTATAAGATTAATCAGATAAGCAAAACTAAACACTGATACAAACTACTTGGTAGCAAAATCAGCCTAACCTGATAGTGGTTAAGTTCTAGGCTGGAAGGGGTCTGTGGCCCATTTTCTTTACAAGCAGAAGAAAAAAGACGAGTCAATCCATGCTCCAACATACCAGCTGCAGGAAGCACTAATTTAACTTCTTCAGAAAGACTCGACACTTCTATCAGAAATGGTTTCTACAATTAGGAAAAGGACACATAAAGATACAGACAACTAGCAAACGTACACCAGCTGCAAAGAGATAGGAAACATAAAATCGAGCTATTAGTAACACAAACCAGTCTTTCACCATAAAGTTGGTGCAGTAGAACGGCCGCAACCCTCGCCGCTTCTGGATACCAATCAGACAGGACAGGGGAAAATTCAGTGAGTTCTTTATCAGCAATCAACCTTACTTCACTTGCAAGCAGAGCCAACGTATTCGTCCTCTCCATTTGAGATCCAAATTCTATACTATCTTCCACCTGATACCATTATGGCAGTAAGTCAAATTTGTCAGCTACTGCCAATGGTAATATATATAAATGAGAGATGCTTGTGCAACTATTAACATGACCTACCCGCCTATATGCTGCTTCAACAGAATTCTCAACATACATTCTGACATTTTGGGCATCAATCTCACTTAAAGCATCAGATGTCATTAACTGAAGAATAAGAAAGATCAATTGAAAACAAAACTATGATTAATGCACCAAATTAAATATTGAAGGAACCATAATACTAAAACAACTGAGTATTACAATGACTAAAGGAATGTGTGTTTAGCAAAGGGACTATAGAAATTGTTGATTTTAAAGAACAATATTCTAAAGTTATTTTTTATCCAGATAGAAACAATAAAATGTAGTACTCCCACAATTCCACAAAAAAATCCCATTCGTAAATACCCAAAAAAAAAATACATGTTCCACAAAAAGAGTCATCTTTTATTAATGATGCTATGAAATGACACTGTAATAATATAATTTCGCTATCATGTTATCACTACTAAACTAAACACTCATTATACTTGGGGATAACATGAAAGAAAATTACACCCTCCATTCCAAAATAAAATATCAAGTTTGACTTTTTGAACTCAATTTAAAATATTTTCATATTCAAAATTGATGAGTTCATTTTAATTTTAGTAAATACAATTATGAATATTGTAAACTATTTGAACAATACTACTAATTAAAAGATTTATTATTATCAAAATTCATATGAATCACATAAATTTGGAAATTGAAAATGTGTCAACATTGATCTTATATTTTGGAACAAAGGGAATATATCCTTAAAAGTTTGCAAATTTTGCAAATGGGTCTCTTTTTGTTCACAAACAGAGGGAGTATATCTTTTTCATAAGGCTTTTGCAAATTACGTATTCATTGAAAAATCAGTTATTACTAATAAAGAGTAGATTGTGTTTTAATGCTTATGTTATGCAGATGTACATGGTGGTAAAACGCATTTTGAAGGCAAGATTGACTGAAGTTCCAATGCTTTATGTTTCTCTGGCAAAAGAAAAGGCAGGTCATCTTTTTTCTTGTTTTTAATAAGAAAAGGCAGCGGATCTTCCCTTTCAATTAAAATAAATTATGTATTTCTGCTAAATTAATGTGCAAGACAAGAAGATGAGGCTAACAAGGTAAAATTAAGAGGTTGACAATTAGTAATTAAAAATATAACTAAATAAAGAGGGTAAGTCTACTAGGGCTGTCTCTCTTGTTCTATAAACTCATTACATAGGATCTCTTGTTTTTTATATATTTAGCAATCTGAACCCAAACTCTGACCCCACTTGCATACCATGCCAGCATAGCACTGCGCTATAAGAGACTTGTGAAGCACATAGTATTTTGGTAACTGACTGGATGCTTCAGTCACAAAATTTAGTCACCAATCTAAGCAATGAAAGTTATCCCTCTAACAATAACAAATAGCATGTCCTAACTTAAATTACAGTAGGACTAACCTTGATTTCCTCAGATTTACCAGAACTATAATTTCTGAGTGCTAATGCTATGGTCATCACTCTTCTGAAGAACCCATGTTTCTGATAAGAAGAAAAACAAAAAGAAATATGACAGTTTTTCCAAAAGAGTATCATGGTATACAACATTCACAATGATTCAAGAAAAAAACACTATAGAAGCTCCGGCTTGTGACACAATCAAGAGAAATAACCTGACTAAAGTGCAGATGATAATCTTGCAGTTTACTATCACACCAGAAGCTCATTGACCAGAAAATAGCTTGCACCAAGCTCAATTCTTTTTTATTCCCATTACAGTCGGTGGAACAAATTAAGCTAGTCAAATATTCCTCGTCTTTCCCCTTGTTAATTTCAGCAGATAAAAGTTTCTTCACTTCAAGGATTGCATGATCAAGCAGTGATTCTTCTTCTGTCAAAACAAACTTCCAAAGAAAAAATATTATGTTAGATAAAGTTAAAACTTGTATCAAAACTAAATAATTATAAAGAAATGTAATTTTACAGAAAAAGAATCAAAGTGTGAATTGTAAGTATCAAAGTATAAGCTTAAGGACCAAGTATTTTACTAAGAAGCAGAACTAGATAATAGAGCTGCACCATTCTTCTCCAAACAACCATTATTCGCCGTGCATTGTTTTTTTGGGTGTATTTGGAGAGAACGCAACATAATCTATGAAAAAGTGGAAATTTCTATTTATCGAGTTAAATCTTTGATTATGTGTCTATTATCTATGGTTCACATGAAAACTATTCAATTTTAAGTATTCCATTTCAGGAATTTATAAAGTAATTTGGCAAAGGTAACATTTTATTTTTAGTGCTGGATGGGCTGACCATTTTTCTTTCTTTTCTTATCTATACTACTGGTTTACAACTTCCACACCCTTGGCATCTTTCATCACAATAAAAGTACTTACTAAGAAAATAATAGCTGAATCCCACTACAAAATCAATTGTAGTGCAACATTCAGTTCTCCAATGTTGTCCTAACATCAGGGTAACCATGGGTTCATTGCCAAAAAAAAATAAAAATACTCCCTCTGTTCCAAATTATAAAATCATTGTTGACTTTTGAAAATCAATTTGAAACATTTTCAAACTAAAAAATTAAGATGATTCATTAGAAATTATGAAACAATAAATTTTACAATATGTAATATCTTTTAGATAGTTTACAACACTCGTCATTTAATTCACTAAATATAAGGAAATCTATCTCAACTTTGAAACGGAGTTAGTATAAACTAGCATAGTTGAGGGTTAGAGCCTTGGTTAGTACAAAGGAAGGGAATCTTGAGAGTGTAAAAATTGTAGAGGGAGTCTGTGAGTGTAAATATGTCATGATCTCATCTCAGTAGCGATAGTAGTTACTTAGCTAAAGTATCGTTGTTTTTGGTCGTTAGTAGGATAATAGTTCTCTCTTATCTATTTGTTAGTTAGTAGAATAACGATAATAGTTTGTAGAGCTATGGCTGTAGGTATCTTTTGTTATTTAGTTTAGTTGGTTATATAAGGGAATCTCATGAGCTAAGAATGGTACACAGGAATGTAATTTAAACTTTTTTCTATCAAACATATATCTGTTTTCATCTCTCTTCTCTATTTCTAGTTCTCTTATTCTCTATCTCTGTCTCTTCCCCATATCTTCTTTCACTCTCTTCTTCATCTCTTTCTTCCTTCTATTCTTTTGATTATCTAATTCTTCCCCTTTTTATCTGTAAATCCTTCTTAATTTCTTTTAATCCCAGCACTCCACGACAGAATAACAACTAGCATAGAGATATAAGGGAAGCAAAGCCATTAAGATACTAAGAAAACAACACGCATTAAAACACTTGGATCAAGGAATTCAATGCTAGGAAGACTATCCCAGAGAGACTTAAGAATATATTGTTACTTTGAAATAATCATACTTCAAAAAGATGTATACCTGTTGAAACAGCACCCACCCATATAATGCATTATGCATTTTCTCAGTAATGCCCAAAGTAGACCATGTCAGCTTGTAAATCTTGAGGATTTCATCAGCTCCCTAGATAACCAAATTTATAACTCTTGAGTAAATATGTAACACTTCACAGAAGCACAAGTAACGGACACAACCTGATTGACAATGAAGAAAACATATACCTCTATAAGATGGCCTTCTTCCAAAATGTCAAATATGCCAAAGAGTAACTTCTCATAAAGCCTGATGTTCAAGTGATAACCAGCAGTCCAATAGCATGTTTCACCTTGGATACCAAAACGTCCAGGCACAGATGCCAATAACAAAGAAACCTGCCGGATAGCTGTTAAGAGCTCAGTACGTTCACTGGGAGACATAAGGTTGTCCCATTCCTGCAACATGACAATAAGTAGTTTCAGTGAATATCTGATTTAAAAGCCGTCAGAAGATGCCCAGTAACTAGGGAAGTACCTCTGAGTTGTTGATCTTTTCAAGTAATGTTCCAATCGTTTGCTGTTCAGTTATTATATGTTTAGCAGAAGAAAAGAGTTCTTCAAGAGTATTTACCTACAATAAATCATTACAAGTTAGAATCATAAGCTGGAAAGTGTAAATGCGTGACTATAATTTACGAATTAGCATACTTGAACACTTTTTGTCTAAAAAGTTAACTTTATACCTTCTATCTGAAAATCATACTTTACCGCCAAACATAAAACATTCAAACTTGGCAAAATGCTTCGAGATTTTGAAGTAGGGACAAGTCTTTATGAGTTGACTACAGTTTAGTAATAGGAAATTTAACTACAGTCGCAAAAATAAAAATGGAAATAACTGTCAAGGATTAAGCAGTTTTTACATATAAAAAAAAGTTTCACCTTACTAAAAAAGTAAGGTATTAATAAATACAAAAAAAATAGTCTGGACTGACAACTGAGTAGCAAATATACTGTTAGGACTCTGCACATATTGTTTGTCTTGTACAAAAGCACTTTTATACATTTACAACAATGATTGGCTGTGGGAAATACACAGTGATAGCCTGCATTTTCAACTAGAAGAGCCCGAGAGTCCTAAATTGCTTATAAGTTCTATTTTTGGAGCAGAATATCAAAATAAAGCCCATCTCAACGCAGATCATGTTCATGATTGGTCTCAAATTTTTAAACAAACAAAACTCATTTTTATCAATTCATTGTAAGAATTTTGAAAAAGTTTGTATGAAGAATATATATACACTGAAAATTGTTTATATGTTTACTTTATGATTTCATCCCTGCTAAACTTTATATATTAAAAATGAATATATTTTTACTTTGTGATATCGTCTCTGCTCAACTTTCTATACCAAGACCAGGCTTGTTATGATGCAACAAAGTCCAGACCAGGTGAGGTTTAGTACCTACTGCGATCAACCTCAGAGGCACGCATAGGCTGCTCATGGCCATTACTCTACTACCCGGATGGAACCAACCAAACTTTAAGAAAGAATTCAGTTTACAGTTACTGAATATTGTTGCATTAATGTATTATTTATGTGGGAGATGCTCAAACCAAACTAAAAATGTATGCCTATGTAGTAACCAGAAAATAAGAATAAAGGGTTATTCCTCTATAAAGTCTAGTTGGCTCTATTTACTTCAAAAGAACTTGTGATAAATAAGACAAAACGAAGTTCATTACTTGTCGCTTCTTCCATTGCATATATGGTTTTTCATACAGAAAGTCGGTCTTGAATATGCCATTCAGAAGCCCCAACGAGATCTGAGGAATATCAAGTTGTCCACATGCTTTCCTCGAAGCAAACTGCATTGACCTTTGCCTAACACAAGCATCCATTGCTTCTGAAATCTAGTAAAGGAGACATTAAAATTTGTCAACAATCACTTTAGAAGGGCCCTAGAGTCTAGAGACTATCAGCTTGAAAACCAATGTCCAAAAAAATGAGAGATGCAAATAAAATATATGTGCTAGATACTTCAAGCCATCCAAGTGGATCTGCTCCAGATCAAATTTGTTAATAACTGCTTATACTTTAGAATGTCACCTTTCTTTATAAGTTTATGATACTTAAGGATGTCAAGAAGTGGATTCGCTTAGTACACATAATTAAACAAGATCATCGACGTGAACAATCTATTGGCAACCATATTGCAGTATCAACCACCATATCTAAATATCAGTTGATATTCTTTTAATACTTTTTCCTCTGCATTTCCTTCTGAAACTACATCAAGATAACTTCAAATATGATTTATTCCTGATGATAACATACCAAATAACTTGTCAAAAAAGAAAACCAATCACAGCCAATCTCAACTATACATGTACTATATAATTAAAGGCACAAACTTGGTTTCACAAATTTTTAATTCAGCTCTGTTCTTTCCTATCCAAATTATTATAAGTACTATCCAAACTTATAACAATTAAAGTATATCCGAACTTGTCTTCTTAAATTCGTCAAAAAGCTCAACATTATCACAATACCTCTTTTTCAATCATCACTGTGAGCATCAGTGATTTTATGTAATTAACCTATAAATACAATGACGCAATGTGTACTACATATATGTGTGTGTGTGTGTGTGTGAGCGCACACACGCAAAGTTTCGTTCCAAGTTTAGCAATTGTGTTTTCCCCCAATAACAACAAAAAACATTTACAACATAGAAGAGAGTATAGAACTATATTAGAACTTAACAAATTCGTTGATAATTTGATACAAACTTTTTATATGTGATCACGGAGTTTGAAAAATTTTAAACTATTACAGGTCATGGTTATTGGGAAAACTAAGGTTTGCTTCCCTTTTTGATTTAGAGAAGGCAAGCACATTTAAAATAAAAGTACTCTGATAAAAAAAAATTGCTCCTGCGTCATCAACGAAGTTGACTAAACAACATTTTTCTGAACCTAAGGGGTGGGAGAAATAGCAGAGGTCTTGAGGAATAATCTCAAGGTCGCTGGTTCCAATCCCCATACTTGGGCCAAACTTACCTATCAAAAAACAAGTTTTCTGCCTTAGTCTTTGTAGAAACTTAACCAATCCAGATTTAAATGTCTGTATCAAACAAAGGCCAAAATGAACCAGTTAGCAGTATCTGCAGCAGGCTGGGTTTTCTTAAGGCCCCTCAGCAACAACATGGTTACACATTGACATCAATAACTAACATTAAGAATAAAACTTCTAATATTTGATAAGTAATGTTAATTTTTTGTTTCAGATTTCTTTGATTTCAAGGATTAAAAAGTAACCTTCTACACCAATCAAGAATTAGTCACTTAATGTGGTTTGAGTTTGAATAATATCAAAAGAAACAATAATAGAGAAAAAAAGGTCTAGTCCTTGACCTTCATTCCTTCCAGAAACATCTAACTTTAAGAAGTGGAATGCATTTACAATACATAGGTTTATTTTTTAAATTAAAATTTAAATTGAAAGAAGTAGATTACTCATAGTTTACACTTATCAATGAGCTAAATATCTGCAATTAATAAATGCCAGAGTATCCAGCCAACAGTCCAAGGAAGTGATATCAGTTTGTAAACTCGCAAAACGAAACTCAAAAAATTAAGTAAAGACAGTCAACATGATTATAAATAAAAAAACAGGGACAGGAAGTATGCACACCCCATTTAAAATTCCACTGCACACACACGTGTGAGTGTATGTGTACACACTCGCTAAACAACAAAAAAAATGAAGAAATTCTTCTTTTTTTAATTGGATGAGTAAGTTGGAGGGGACCGTAATAGCTGACCTGCATTTGGACACGAATGGTGTCAATGAACTCTGCATGTTTTTCAGGAGATTGAGATCGAGGATGTCTTTTATCCCTTTTATTCTTCAGTCCAGCAAGAAATCTAGAACTCTTATCTTTCTTTTGATCCTCAAAAGAATATATTTCAAGCCTAATAACATAACAAAGGAAAAGAAGGAATGAGAAAGAACCCCATTCAGGTCATATCAGATCAAGAGTCAGAAAATCATGATAGATGAAATGAAAGAATAGTTACTGCATACTATGTAGTACAGCAGACAACGTGTGCGTGTGTGAGAACAAGACAGATTAGAGAGACGAGATAGAGATTACCCATAAAATGCCATACACGTCAGCAATATTTCATACGCTGATTCCCGCAAGTCATCATCCGATAATCCTTCAAAAATCCTAAAAGTATAAATCAGTTACTCAAAAGAAAAAAAAAGGGTTTTGGGAAACAAAAATAAATAAAACCAACAAGAACATAAAGTACCAGAAAAAACAACTATTCCTCACCCACCCAAAAATGAAAAACAAGAAAAGCAGGAAGAAGATTATATAATGTATATACTGAAAACCTTTTCTCATCACATTTTTAAAGTCACGCGATTATAAACCAATAGGTACCTGTATGCAGGGCTGGTAACCCTAATGAAGGAATATTTATATTTTTCACTGGCTTTGGAACTTGTTTAGCGGCTGCATATTTAACCTTGTTCTCGTCCCCTGAAAAAGCAATTTTTTGACCTACTAAAGTATCATATGGATGTAACTTATGATTGTTAGCATGATTCACTACAATTGAAGGAGGGACTCGTCGAGGAGGAGATCCAGCTGATTCTGGGTCTGAAACAAGAAAATAGGAATCCCCAAACTGAGAATTCATCTGCAGAGAAGAATGCATAAAATAGCTAAAAGTTAAATTGGAGACAAAGGACATCCACATAAAGGCAAATCCCTTCCACGACATGCAATAATATGATTGTTAGTTGTTGGAACACTTGAGGAAAAAAATTTGCCTCAGTTTAAAAGCAGAAGAATTTAATGAAAAGCATCCCATAGTATGAACGAAATATGACCAGACAAAGCATATAGCTCAAACAACTTTTTCGTGATAAGAACCTTAAATCCTTTTTAAAGGACATCAAACAAGTTCACTTTCTACCAAACTCAGTCCAAGAAAGAAACTCATAGACCAATTACATGAAATGCATCTCATGGGAGTTCCATAGACTTCATTGGATGAGGCCAGTTACCTATAAGTAGTATAGCTAATTAAATCTTACTCATCCTCAGAATTTATCAAGATTTAATTTGGAATTATCTTCCTCACATTACCCAGACATTTTAAAGTCATCACATAATCTTGTCACGGGATTTATTTTAACATAAATAAAGATTGTATTAAGCAAGAGAAGAAAGATATCAAAATGGTATGAACAAAACATCCTTCAAAGTGGGACACGACTAGCAAAAAGTCAATAACAAGCAAGACAAACTATCTACAGGATGATGAAAGAGATAATTTCTGTCGCATAAACTTGTAAAGCTTCCCCTACTTAGGGGTTAATCCCTAAGACCACCTCTCATGCAAAAAACTGATCCCTGAGTATTACCCACTACACACTCAGCATGTTTTAGAAATTGACCATCCTTTCATAAGCTTCGTAGTCCCGCCAATGACAGCTTGCACCTCCCAAGACTTCCATATTCTTCAAGCATTCCAATTTTTTACTAATTCAATCTACCACAACCACTCGTCCAGTTAAGGATACAATGATCCTGCATTTCTGCTTATACAAACTCCATCCCCTTATTGAGACAGATACTACCTCACAATCTTTTCTTTGAGTAACACCCAATCTAGTAACTAGTATTCCCTAATTTACCTGCCACATGGAGTCCTTCTGAAACTTCTATACTTCGTCACACGACAGTGTGAAATGCCTAATTACTTAATATTTGATCTTCTAAAAGCAATTCATAGAATTATTTATACCAACAATGAAGTTTGGTCCTGTCGTTCTGATCTTACTACAAAAGTGGTAATTTGTTTCATGTGAGATATTTCATATTCATAAACTTGTACTTTCAAATATTATGAATTGAAAATATATTGGAAATTCAAAGCTCTTAAGCTATCACTAAAAACTTAATCTATCAATAGAGACCAACATAAAAAAACAGTCTCATTCAACCCAATTCGAAGATTAAATCTTCCCAAATTTTGAAGATGTGAATAACGTTAATTCTTTCAAAAAATCTACATACAGCAGCCCTTATTCCCTAAATAACTTTTCGCTCCAAATCATAGTTGCTAAGGCGGTAAATCGAGACGAGTCGGTGGCCAATCGCTTAAGCAACAAGTCGACTAGACACCCAACCATAGTTGTCATGGCATCGTCATGGCGACGATTAGGCGTCTTGGAGCTAGAGAAAAACAAGGCAATGCCTTGGACGTCGAGCCGCTAAGGCTTACCCTGGCCCAAGTTAAGTGATTAAGTTATTTTATACCCATGACTCATCATAACCCATAGACTAGCTAAATGGTGCAATTTTTATTATTTATTAGACTTGTATTGTGTAATGATTGTTGACTTGGTTAATCCTTTATTCTCTATGTAGTGTTTGTTAACTTGATCTACAAGTTTTCAATGTCAAGTGTTATATTTTTGAATTTTAACTGTAAAGTATTCATATAATTGTGTTTTTAATTGTATTTTATAGTGTTAGTTATTATGTTTTGAGTTTTAATGTATATAAAATTTTATTGTCAAAATATGCTTTTGAAGTAAAATAAATAATGTATAAATTGTGCATTGCTAACGACTTGTCGCCATATGGACTCAATGGCGGACACCTTATCGTCAGAGCGTCCTACGGTTAACTACCGTCACATCTCGTCGTAGCGCTATGACAACTATGCACCCAAATAGTCGACTAGGTGCCCGACTAGTCCATAAAGCTATATATTATTTACAATGTATACTTTATACATAAAATATATATACATATATATAATATATATTTTATACATAATATATTATAAATATATAATGTATGTATATTTCACAACTCCCCTAAACATAAAAAATATAAAAAAAAAATCATAAGTATATTATATATACCAAGTATATACGATTAATACAACATTACAATTAAATGATACTTTTTTTTGGTAACCAGTTTATAGAAAAGAATACTTTATTCAAATACTAAATGATAATTTTTTTTGGTCCGCTAATAATATATGGATTATGGATTGGATGGAGTATTTTTCTCTAAATAATTAAAAAGTCTTTTTTTGTCTGTACAATCGAACATTTTTAAACTATTGCATGAATAACTTATACACCTTGATTGAAATTTTTTGGTTCACCAAAGTAGACTATTGTGTTGGGAAAATTACTATTTCCACGAGAAATTTGATATTTTCACAAGGTTTTACTCACATGAATGTGTATCACTTTTACTAATCAAGTGAGACATGTAGAACTATTAAATTTACTTGTAAAAATATCAATTCTCTAAAACTAAGGAAGAAAAAACCTTGTACAACCAAATAAGTACACATCAAAACGACGTCAAGAACCAAATACAAAACCCTACGGTCTCTCTAAACAATGTCATCTTTCCTCTTCTATACTTACTACTGCTACAGTAGCCAACTAATCTCTCTCTCTCTCCTCTGATATGAATGCACCAAAGCTTGGATTAGAGATCTATTATAAAACTATGAGATTCATCTACAGATACCCGACCTGGTTTTGCTTCTTCTCACCATTCCTGGTTTGTTGTTGTGATTAATAAAGCAATGTTTTTGTCAATCTACTTTTAGGTGACGCCTTGGTTAGTTAGGCGTCCAAGACCAAGGCCCCGCCTAGGCAACAATTTACTAAACATATTATAATGGTTAGAGTTAAATTGATCCTTAAACAAGGGTAATCGTGACTTTTAGCTTCAACGGAGATCAAGGGCATTGATGAAGACACGTAGACAATCATTAAAGAGATGTGATATACATAAATTTGGGAAGAGCATACAATTATTGAACCTAAAGAAAAGTTTTCTTCTAATAAATTTAATTGAAAATTAAGGAAGAAGATCGTGGGACAATAAAAAGTTATGTAACAGTTGAAGAACTTTATATAAAAGGAGCATCAAGCTCACAAATACACATGCAACATCAACTCAACAAATTAAATTATAACCTTTCAGTTTATCACGGATTAGCTTCGTGCAAGGCTTGGTTTTTTATGTACTCCAAAGTTCAAGGTAGTACTCTTAGTTTAACATTAGTTCTAAATAGAGTTATCAGATATCTTTATTGGCCTAACGAACTACTCTTCTTTCATACCAATACAACAATCCAAATTTAACGTACTCAAATATTTCTTTGTTGTTTTATCTATATAATTGCACAAATATCAAAATTTTAACCTACTAATCAAACATCACATTTCAACTAATTTATTTATAAAAAGAGTTATGCTATATGTTGAGAAAGATTTATGCCGAATTACGATTGCGACGTATAGCAATACATAGGATTGGATAGGATTATAAAATTGGCCCAATGTATCAAATATATCATAAAAGTATTATCAATTAGATTTATTTACGTAACTCACAATAAAAAAGTTGACATATAAAGTCACAATATATATCATTTTTCTTATAAAAAAATCAACTTGTTGATTAAACTAAACTATCAAACCTAAGTATATTACATTTATATCCTAGGAGAATTCCTAACTATCAGCACTCATATAAAGCTACCCTAGCGTACCGAATACATGTACCATTTCCACAAACCCAAACGAATCGCATTCAAGATAACACTTGTTGTCACAGTAGCAAGTAGATTGTAATCTTCGTAGTTGTAATTTCAATTTTTAATCATAGCTTGTAAGTTGTAAAAACATTGCTGCCAGTTAAAATTTAAATCAGTTTCTTGTTCATTAGGAACAATAGTGCTTGGTTGAAGTTCTCTACAAGGCATTGAACCCTACAATTACCTAATTTCTTTATAAATATCTGATTTTGCTCAAGTTTTAATGATCATAATTTATTCAGCATTAACATAAACTAATTAATGGTTTTTGATCCCATAATTATGCAATGATATCAAAAGCTTTATCATGTTAAAGCATATGATGCACTTTGACTTTGGCTAGGCTTACCTCTCTCACCCTATACAAAAACCCTTCTACTGATGTCAATATTTATTTGGAATAAGAAACAAATAATGAAAGCATTTAATGCCAAACCCTTCAGAATAGCCTACGACTCTATGGTTCAATTTTTTGTGCTGACAAATTCAATGAGCATACAAATTCAGTGGTTCACTTAAATATTATTGCATAGAAGATACAAGCCATTCAAAATCCCACAACATGTAAAAGGTTAAAGCAAAATATAACAGCATGCAAAAATAAATACGACTTGATGCGCATTTGAATAAGTAGATATGTATATCAGTATATGCATGAGTTGACTCAATGCACTCAATAAAAAGCTGTACTTTCACATGCTAATATGCTTGAACCACACAATATATTATCGAGCTAGCTAGTGTAGAGACGTTGACGTTCTAGCATCAATATATTGTCTAGTATTAAAGTTTGCACACATCAATTCTTTAAAATCTCACTAGTTGATGCAAAATAAAATTTTGGACGAAATTTCATGGATGCATACAGCATTACAGCTAAATACATGACCATAACAAGATATGATATTTAGCATAATAATATAATTCCTTACCATTACTGGGTACTGAGCTTCATCAGTGAACTTCTTAGTTGCTTCTGATATATCAAGAACTCCACCTAATCACATACAAAACAAAATCAGCCCCAGTAGGGTAGCTGAAAAACTTAATTTCTACTAAACGAAAGCCTTATTAGCTCAATATTCCATTCCCCTACTTAGGTTAATCTTCAGCAACCAAACAGATGCATAATTGTTATTTACAAATAAATTAAGGTGAATTAAGAGCTTGGCTCACCGGATTGTATGCAATCGAGGATGTAATCAGCACTAAGAGTATCGAAATCAATGGCAGATATAGAAGCGGCGGGGCCGCCGGAATAGGTTCGAACTTCTTTGATGAAACCGGAGGACGGTGATAATATGAAATCGAGAAGCTTCCAGCGATCGCGACGGTACCGTTGGAGCAAAGACGGTTCCATTTTCCGGCTATGGGGAGGAGACAGAAAACAGAGCAAGGAAAATTATGAAGAGTAAAAAGACGGCGTTGGGAGGAATTTGGAATAGTCCGCTTCGCAGGCAAGGCGACCAGCTGAGCTGTGTTGCGATAGACATAAAGGTCCAATTTTGGGAGCGCGAAAGGTTTGGCTGAATTTTCCACGTTTTTTGTCTTCGAGAGGAGGTCTTATTTTACTCTTTTCTTTTACAATTCACATTTACATTCTATGTTTTGTTGCTTGGTATTTGAATATTCAAGAAACAAAGGGAAATATTGATAAAATATAGTTCGGCTTTCTTTAACGAATTGGTGGGAGGGGATTAAAAATCAACCGGTTATAGTGACGATTTTTTTTTTCATTATAGCATAAAAACGGATTTTTTATGTTATAAATACAAAAAAACCATCGCTATAGCTGGTTCGTTCTTAATTTGTTACTCCCAATTCGTTGAAGAAGCGGAATAATATATATATAATATTTGAATATTCAAGAAAAATATTAATAAAATATAGTAATTGGGTGAGGGTTTTGTGTGAGATAGAATGATTAATAGTCTATGATCATCTTATTTTGTACTGTTGAATATAATAAATATTCCCTCCCTCCCAAAATAAATGTCTTAATTTAATTTTTATAATCAAATTGACTATTTATTAAATTAATAAATCTTAAAAAGAATCTAAATATTCGTCAAAGTGATTATGATTAATAGTGTCAAATTTTAGAATTTGAAAATTTTATATAAACATTATTAATAAATAATTCTAAAAATGGTGGAATTGATGATAAAAATCAAACTATGATGTTTATAATAAAATTATTGTGCATGATTGCCGCGCATAAATCAACACAATAATTATACATACGAGTAGATCGATTCAACATTGGTTAATTATCTCAAATATAGCAATATTCTTTTGAAGAAAAGTTGGTATATTATTTTTATACACGATGTCATTTTAACATGTGAGAAACTAATGTAAAAATACGTTAAATTTTCTATTAATTTTTGTAACCATTTTAACATACATCAGAAGCTGATATAAACTTAACTGAATTAAAGACAACAATTGTTATTATCAAAAAAATAAAATAGAAAAAAGAAAAATAGTGAACAATTCTTTCTCAAAGAAATCGTACATTAATTTATAGTACAATACAAGGAATGGAAACTATGGAAATTCCTACACGCCTCTATTTGACATCTTGGATGACGCTTTCAACATTAATAATCTTTTTAAAATGCTAGTCTGAAAAATAAGCAGCAAGGAAGAATTATCAAGAACATTCATACACCACCTGAATTGATATTTTCGGTCAAATTAATGCTTCAAGATTGAAAAATATGCAAGATCTTCTATTTCAAAAAGATATGAAATATCCTGATTCAGCAGCTTATATAACATGGGTATATATATATATATATATATATATATATATATATATAAATATACAAGCATCTATAAATCCCCAAAACTCTGGGAACTAATATAACTACAGCTGTGCCTAGCATAAAAAGGGGGGAAATAATAACAATAATAATAGCAAACTAATAAAACAGCTATTGTAATGATACAGAAGCATAAGATTGTGTTGGATGATGATGTATAAAACATTAAGCATAAAACAGGCCCCTTCGCAGCGCCAACCTTTTGATCATAAATTATAAGAAAATTATCCTACACTGCCTCCATGTCACTGGGGATTCGCTTTAAGATATTGTATTTGCAAAGGGGGCATGTAGCGTTGATATGAAGCCACTTATCTATGCAGGCACAGTGGAAATGGTGACCACAAGGAATCTCTCGAAGTTCAGCTCCATCATCATAAGCGCAGAGGCAAATGCAGCACTCCTGTAAATTACCATAAACATCATCTCAGGTCATCTTAACTCTTGGATATTGAACTCAACTTTCGATTATTACAGTGTGAAGGAAAAAAAAACAGAAATATATGCAAGGGGGGAAAAAACTTACTGCATCCTCTGGTGCCAGAACGCGTTCAATGGGTGAATCTGTGCCACATTCAGTCATTACTCCGCCAGAAGGTCCTTGGATCTCACCATTTGGTTTCTCTATATCATCAACCCTCCTGAATTTGTACTTCAACAGTTGTTCAATGTCTTCTTTGGTTGCTCCTTCCTGCTTCAATAGAAATCGAAACTGCTTCAATAGAAATCGAAACGAGATAGTGAAGGAAAAGGAAGATAATAAACTTAAAATATGTGAGTCACATTTAATGTCTCACTTTTACACTAAACAGCATAACGAACATGGACTTTAATACAGTTAAAAGAAATCCAATTGCATGGAATAGCAATGAAAGAAACCAAAGTTAAAAGCTAATAAACCACTACATCAATTACTCTTTCAAAAGACAATTACATTAAATGACTAGGCAGTAGGCACCTCTTACTCGCATACACTTCAAGGAGTACATGAACAAAAAAATTATGTTCATATTGCAAAGACTCAAGAGGACAAATTTATACCTAATACCTCAAATGATAAAGCTCGTGTATTGTTATTTTAAAGTACTGTTAATGATGAGAGATTCTACCAATTATTCATTCTCATCATTACCCTTTAAAGAGTTTTGTTCTAAAATCTGCCACCACAACTAGAACTTTGTTTTTAAGATTTGTTAATGCCCACAATAACTGAATAAGCTTTTACAAATTGTACATCTTTGTGAAACTATCAAGGAACACATTATCATATATCAATATTAAACAAAATATGCCATGGATGAAATCAGTACAAAACAGCATATTCAAATTATAGGAGGAACAATTTCGACTTTCTGAAGACAATTTGAGATATTTTCGTATTCAAAATTTATGTGATTCATTGAACTTGTGAAAATATTTAATCTTGTAATAGTAGTAATATTTATATATTCTACAATTGTCATAATTGTATTGTCTAAATTAATTTAATTAATTCATACCAATTTTGAATTTAAAAATATCTCAAATTGACAACATAAAGTCAAGATTGATCCGTTATTTTTTAAATTAGAATGGAGGGAGTATTATAGAGGTTGATTTCTTTTGACGATCAGATAATATTTGGTTCTCTCTCTAACATAGTTCACCATGTATATTAAACATAATATACTATGATGAACCACTTATTTTGAGTGATAGCTTCTCCCACAAAAAACAAAAAAAAAATCAAGAAAAAAAACACAACCACGTCCCAGATTGTTAGCGATACACAACTTTACTTAAATATAATGATATTTTCTGTACATTAATTTTGAAAGTGGCTCACGATTTGGGGTGGAGGGCTTATTATTTATAGCTACATACAACTTCATCCATTAAGTCGACTTAATAATTACTACACTACTGTGCATCCATGTATGCTCCGAGCAAGAGATGAAACCAAAATAAAAGAAGTTTGATCAGGAAGAAAATCATAAACACATGTATGTGAGTATAATAAAATACCTTAAATCCAATTGGGATATTTTAAACCATGGTGTTATTTTATGAATATTAATGGACGGACTTGGAAAAGTTTCTTTAATTCCAACCCCACCTAGAAATTGTTTTAGGATTGCACTGTTTATGCCACACCCTATTGCCAACCAGACATACAAAATATACGGCAATCCCTTATCATTAGCTGAGCTGGAAGAGGGGTTAAGCCAAATATCAGGTTATTTTAATAACTGCAACGCAGACTATTATTAAAAAATATTTAAAGCTTGCAAAAAATTAACCACTTAAAGTTGAATATTGCACGTAACTATACTACCTAATTAAATCGTAGAGACGTAACAGAGCCAATCCAACTGGTGTGAATGCTCAGTCGCCATTTTTAATTTAACAAGCTAATAAGTGAAGCTTAAGCTTAGGGTGTGATAGGTCCCTAGTTAAATTATCGGAACTCCACTTCATTATTATTACTTTCATGTTGTAATACATATGAAGGAGATGTCTGTTTAGGGTTGGTAGTTTTGTTTTTGAGAGAGGCCTTCTTTGGGATATAATGGCTGTTTTTTCTGAGGGTTTTTTCCGCTTGTATACGAATTTCCACCTTTAGTAGTTTCATCAAGAAAATTAATCATGTTCTTTCATAAAATTAGAAACTTAATTCATCTCACAAACCAATCTCAGACAAACCATTAATTGAGGCTTGGATATTTAGGCATTTGCATACTATGCTATTTAGCTTACCAAATGGAGTTTACACCGATCTCATATATCAACAAGCTTAGAAATGATAAAGCTTGGTTTGTCTATGTCGCTATCAATCTCAAAAAGTCTTTAGTGATCAATCACAAAGCTCAATTAACTTGATTTATAGGACAGACATAGAAGACATAATATGTGAAACTCTAGTGTAATTTTTCTTCGACATTAACTCGTGAACCCAATAAATCATCCTCTTTAAATTGATGAAAACTAGTATACCATGCCTTTTCACCAATTGACAGCACAATGTCTTATGATACTTCCAGAAAAAAACAGAGGGAAAATCTAAGAGAAAACCATTCATAATTTGGACAACATGACCAGATGTAATCACTATTGAAATTGAAGTTGAGGCATTGCCTTGAAAGCGGAATGTAAATCTCAAACTATTTTTGTGTTAATGTAGACAGACTACATATTAGTAAAGTACTGTAGTTGTTTTTCAGCCCAACTTTTTCGAAAGTCTTCACAAAAGTGAGAACAACTAGCCAGATAAATCTGAAATTGATGATATTAAGATGAGACATGGGAGATATTAGGTAAAGCAAGCAGAAAACAGGGAGATGTATGAAAGCTACCTGATCCACCACAGCATATAAGACTGCAATGATGCACGGAAGACAACAACAAACCGCGATACCAATGATACATGCCAGTGCAACGCAAAACACAACAAAGAACACATCAAAAGCCAAGAACACGATACAAAGCCTGCAGATCACAAAACCAAATATTAGGCTCTATGGAAAGTGGTAACCTTAAATCTCAAGGAAAACGTGTTTGTACAAACCAGTATAGCTGAGGGGACTGCTGTATTAATTCTTGCCCATCAGGGGAAACCCAATAAAACCCAATGATCCACCAGATAAAGGAAAACATGGTATTTGCCGATTCCATATTCTTCACCACAGAACTAAGAATTTAAACACAATAGTTATTAGAACAAACACAAGTTCTGAAATATCACATTTGAAGTTTACTCCAACAAATTGACTTGTGTGTATAAAGTGCATGTGTATATGTGTATATGTGTATATGCATATATGCATATTGAAAACACACAATCAGTACATTTATCAGTTACAAAAAATATATAGGTTCCATAAATGTGACCTTTCCTCCACTTATAGAGTCTGTCTTTACTTTGTATATGTGTGTGTCAACCGCAATGAGTACAGACATCGGACTTTACCATTGCAGCAAATTTATTAGTTTTTGTCTGGTGATGTGTTTATTGTGATTGAACTAATAAACAACTATTAAAAATAATCAAGTATACAGACTTTAACAAGTGCCACTAATTTTGAAATGCTATCCAAGACACAAAACTTATTGATAAATAGGCAATAATCTACAATATTTAGAACTTTTTCAACCATAACAGCACGTTTATTATAATTCAGTTATACCTTAAAAGCTTTAACTACCATACCTAGTACCCCCATCAGTTAATTGAGCCAACGTAACATACCGAATGGCATCGCCTCGCAATCCAGAACCATCTTCAGATTCCGCGACCTCCTGTCGCCGCCGGCACCGTCGCCTATACTCAAGGCACACACAGACCATATGCATCACACATTGCAGCGCATACCCCACAATCCACAGACGCAGCGGCGTCGGCGGCGACTCCTTCCTGCTCAAATACAAAACCATCACTGCCACCGTAACAAAAACGAGATTCCACATCAAATCGAGAATCACTACAGGTTTGGAATACGCCCAATCGCTCTGCCGCTCTTCCAGCTGCTGGGCGGCGGTTTCCCTGACCATCATCGACGGTTCCCTCAACATCCGACGGCCGCTGGCTCTGCGGAGGAATCGGGAGGCCTCGCGCAAGCTCTGTCGCCGGAGAGAGCGGTGGGCGAGTTCATCTTCACCGGAATTCAGCAACGGCATCGCGTTGCCGGTGTAATTTGATGAGCTTGATGCTAACATTTTTTGTGAGGAAAATCGATTGGAATTTGGAACAAGAAATCCTAATCCAGCATATATAGATATAGACAGAGAAATTGAGTAAAGTGCAAATTTGAAAATAGAAATGATGATGTTAAAAGGATAATGAAGGAGGTAAGTATAATTATTTGCGATGATTCAGAGATTAAGGAGTGGGTTTTGTCTGTAGTGGTAGTATGTAATGTTAGTATACTCTCTCCGTTAAAAAATAAAACATAAATTTTGATTTTTTAAATTAAGTTAAGTTAATTAATATAAATTTATTAAATTTTAATTTCTTCTCCCACCATCCTTTTCCAGTCAAATTAATCAATAATCAGGATGAATCTGAATTGTTTTTATATTTTCTCGCCCAATTCAAAATGGGTCATTCTTATAACTCTAATTTTGATGGGAACAAAGTATATATTAATATTAGTAGATACTTTTTCTTTAAAAATAAATGGTTTTTGAAATGGAACTAATATTATGACTCATGGGATGGAAGGAATATATAAAAATAATTGATAAAAAAAACACTAATACGATCGATAAAGAGGAAAAGACAGCTAGAAGGGTTATTTCCCTCCAAATTGAAGCCTTCAGAAAAAAGGTTTTAGCAAGGGTTTTCCATTCGAATCGAGATCGGAAATGGCATCATCTTCTTCTTCAACAACGACCAGCCATGGCTACGAAATTCCGTGGGTTGAGAAGTTCAGACCGAGTAAAGTATCCGATATCGTTGGCAATGAAGACGCCGTTTCGAGGCTTCAAGTCATAGCTAGGGACGGCAACATGCCTAACCTCATATTAGCTGTAAGATCTGTGAATAAATATGCTTAGTTTTATCTAGTTCTGAATTTCACACTTTTTTGTTGATATACTTTGAATTTCCGTATAAACCCTAATGTTGATTTCGTTTTGAATACATTTTTGGGTATTTAGATTGTAAACAAGGATGACTATAAACAAGTTTGTTTTTATTTATTGTATCTTGACTGATCAAATACAGTGTTTATTTATAGGACTAGAGTTCTCAATCAGAATCCCAATTAGCTCCTAGAAATCTGCCTATACAATTCCTATGATATATACACACATAGAAATCTTCTAATATAGAAGGCAATACAATTAATTGACAATATTTACAAAATCGTTGACAATCTCAACACTCCCACTCGAGTTGGTGCATGGATATCACATGCTCAACTTGTCCAAGAACTTTGAGAGTACCCGATTGGATACTCCTTTGGTAAGGATATCAGCTAACTGATCTTCTGATCGAACCTTTTGTAGTTCCACATCCTTTTAATCTAGTTTCTCCTTAATGAAGAACCTATCTACCTCGACATGTTGAACTGGATTATGGGCTATATCACACTGCTTTGTTGCCACAGTATAACTGAATTGGTTGCTTTAGGGAGTAGCCTAAGTCCTGTAAGATAAATTTCAACCATAGTGCTTCACAAATTCCTAATGCAATTCCTCTGTACTCACCTTCTGCACTAGATCTTGCAACAACATTATGCTTCTTGCTTCTCCATGTAGCAAGGTTCCCACTTACAAAGGTAAAGTATCCCGAATTTGACCGCCTATTGTGAACTGCTCCGGCCCAATCAACATTTGTATATACCTCGTATTGTGCTTGTTTGTGTTTTTAGAGAATAGAATTTCCTTTTCCGGAGCAGATTTTTGATACCTCAAAATGCGCATGACTGCATTTATATGTTGCTCACCAGGATTATGCATGAAATGACTAACGATACTTAGAGCATAGGCGAGATCTAGTCTTGCGTGAGCTAAGTTCATCAATTTTCCAATGAGTCTCTGGTATCTCCCTCTGTCCATCGGTATCTGGCTTGTCTCAATACATAACTTCAGACCCTCTTCCATTCGTGTCGACTGTTTGGCAAGCTGACATTCCAGTTTCATGTAGTAGATCTAAGGCATATTTTCTTTGAGATAAGAAGAGTCCTTTAGTCTAACTAGATACTTCAAATTTCCAAAAAGTATTTTAAAGGGCTTAAGTCTTTCATTTCAAATTCCTTGGACAAGTGCTCCTGCAAAATTTTCATTTCTTCTGGATCGTTTTCTATGACGATTATGTCATCTACATGTACAATGAGAGCATTAATTTTCCCATGTCGCTTCTTTAAAAACAATGTGTAATCTGAATTACTTTGTTTGTAACCAAAGGTTGTCATGGATTTGGTTCAACCTGCACACCTTCTGATTTTGTTTTTCTGTTACCATGCACCCTGGTGGGAGATCCATGTAGACTTCTTCAGATAGTTCACCGTGTAGAAATGTGTTCTTTACATCAAGTTGTTGTAATGACCAATCAAAATTTGCAGCTAAGGATAACAAGATCCAGACTATGTTGATTTTGGCTATAGGTGCAAACTTTTCAGTGTAGTCAATTCCATAAGTCTGGGTGTATCCTTTTGCCACAAATATTACCTTAAAACGTTCAATTGTACCATCAGCTTCATATTTCACCATAAAGACCCATCGGCACCCAACTGCTTTTTTTCTGTGGGACGGTCAACGAGCTCTCAAGTTTGGTTTTTCTGTAAGAATGTCATCTCTTCATTCATTGCGACTTTCCATCTTGGATCAGTTAAGGCTTCCTGCACACTGTTAAGTATAAATAAGACTGTAAAATGAGCAAATAGTTATGGCTCGATTCGTACCTGCTCGACTAAAAGTTCAATTCTACTTCGATTTGAAATATAAATAATTCAAATATGAGCAAATTTTAAAATTTGATAGATTACTCGAACCTCCTCAAATTACAATTTTCTATTGATACTCGGATCATATTCGTTCGAAAAGTTCAAATTGCTCGTGTTCGATTCGAGATCGTGTTCGACTCGGTAGCTAAACGAGCCTCAATAAAACCTTATTTAATACTCGATAAATTTTGTGAACCAAATCTAAGTAACAAAATACTAGGTTCGACTCGATTCATTTACACCCATAGATATAGATACAGTAGATAATTGATTGACTAATTAGTAATTTTTTTTTTACAAGCGATGTGTAGACATATAATGGCTCATGGGATATCTTATTTTACTAGACAATTGAGGTTTATATGTAGGTTTTGGAATATCTCTGGTGAGACGTTATGGTAACTGTCTCCTAGATGACTCAAGCACTATATAAGGAATATCCTTAGACAACAATTGGTTTGGTGTATCAATTGGGAGAGACTATCGTATTTCCCGCCATTATCACTTCGTAATACTTGTATTCGGGCATTGTATTGTGTACAAATGGTGTTATAGAACTTCTGAAACAGCAAGTTAACTTCTGATTTGGATTTCATCAAACACAACCAAGTTATTCGAGTACAATCATCAATAAAGGTAACAAACCAATGTGACCCCCCCCAATGTGTGAACTTTGGATGGTCCCCAAACATCAGATTGAATAACCATAAAGGGACAAGATTTTTATTTAAAATCAAAGGAAATGAAGCACGATGACTTTTTGCAAGTTCACACACATTACATTTGAAAACAGAAATATCCAAATTTGTAAACAAACTAGGAAACAACTTTTTTAAATAACCAAATGAGGCATGTCCCAAACGTCGATGCCAGAGCCAGATCTCAGCTATCTTCTTTGATGAACCAGTACTCTCTACCGCCAAAGCTTGTTGTAATCTGTTGGAAGTTTATGACTCCAAGTAATACAGCTTCCCTCTTTTAACACCATAACCAATCGTTTGTCGAGTCTGAATGTCCTTAAACACACAATGATCAGGCCAAAAAATAACAACACAAAATAAGGTAGTAGTGAATTGAGAGACGGACAAAAGGTTATAATCTAAAGAAGGAACCACTAACACAGAATCAAGATGTAAAGTATTAGTAATATGTGATGATCCTTCCACAATAACCAGAGTGGTATTACCGTTGGCCGTGGAGACACAATTTTGGGAGGATGGATTAAGGTTTAAGATTTGTCTAACATCAAATGTCATATGATCTGAATCAATTATCCATGCACTATTCAAAATAGGTGTAGACGTGGTGAAGGTCTTACCTCCGGTGTTTGTAGTGGTTACCAAAGTTGACGACGTAGGAGTGGCATCATCTTCCTTTTGTTTGAACAACTGATGCATTAGATGGCCGCTTGGAATTTCGATGTTGTGTTGGGTCCCACCAATCTGGATATCCAATAAGTTCAAAGTAGCGACTTTTGGAAGGGCATGTTTGATTGCAGTGAGTGCATTTGTATGTAGGTTTGTCTGAATTGTTGGAATTTTTTCATATTAGTGGCTTTGGGCCGATCGTGTGACGTCTTATAGTGGAAGCTTCAGGTTTCTCAATGTCCTCATTCAAAGTAGTAGATCGTATGGCCTCACAACAGACTAAGGAATAACACTCTTCCAGACTTAAAAGAGGTTCGTGACGTAAAATTTCTCTTCGAAGTTGATCAAAACTTTTATTCAATCCAGCAAGAAATATGTGTACTCAGGCTCGCTCAGTAGACTGTCAGTATGCTATAACATCATTAGGGTCCTTCATGATCACTTTGTCACGATGATCGAGTTCCTGAAAGATTTCTGTTTACTCCACATAATATACTGAGAGTGATTGGGCACCTTGTTTGGCTGAGAAGGCTTTTTGATGCAGAGAATAGACATGCGTCATAAAAAACTTTGGAAACTATAATCCATATTTCACGGGCAGTGGGTATACAAAGATAGCGCTTCATGATGTCAGGAGACAGAGACATCAGAAGCCAGCGTTTCACCTTCTGATTTTCAGCATACCATTTTTCATATCCCTTGTCTGACACAGCAGGAGGAGCGGTTTTACCCATGTTGTTAGGAGAGTTTTTCTCATTCATTTCCATCAATTGAGACCACACACCGTAATTTGTTTCGGTAAGAAAAATGCCTGCATTAAAGACACCCTCAGACTGAACAAGAACTGGAACAGGTTTGGTGCCGCAAGATTCAACGTGTTCACTCATTTTGGAGGATTCAATGTGTTCACTCATTTTGGTGGATTCAATGTGTTCACTCATTCTGGGTTTTGGATTTGATTTGGAACGCTGATACCATGTAAACAAGGATGACTATAAACAAGTTTTTTTTTCTTGTATCTTGACTGATCAAATACAGTGTATATTTATAGGACTAGAGTTCCCAATCAGAATCCCAATTAGCTCCTAGAAATCTGCAAATACAATTCCTATGATTTGTACACACCTCGAAATCTTCTATATAAGGCAACACAATTAATTGACAATATTTACAAAATTGTTGACAATCTAAACATAGGTTTCAAATATTTTGATTGTTGGGATTGACGTAAGAGGAATAATAAAATTTTAAAAATAAAAAATAGGGAAACAATTTTTTTTCTCTACAAGGAGATAGCTATTTATTGGCTCATGTGATATTTGATGTTAAGATTATTAGAATCTTTTTTTGGATTTTTATTTTTGTTTAGATTGACCTTCTTGTTTATTGAAATATTATTAGCTGGCCAAACATGATGAAGAAATTAAAAAAAATGTATCACTTAGTAGTGCTAATTGGGTTGCAAGAGGATTAGAAGGGAGCTACCTAGTATTGCTACTGTTGACAGCTGCCTTTACATTGCTAAGATGTGGAATTATCCCCCTTGGTGTCACTTTAATCAATTTGTATGTCCATTTGAATCTTGTGAAGACAATATTTATGGCAACTAGTTTATTTTTACTTTGCCCTGAGCATTTTTTTATTTTGGGGCAGTGGAATAATATTTTCAAGACAAAGGAAAGCGTAGTAATTGAAAAAAAGAAGTTCATAGCTTGAACTAGTAATTTTAGAGCCTGATACTGCTATTTAGAGATGAAGGTAAGGTGATAAAGGATTATTAAAGAAATGATAAAACTGGTCTCTTGCAATTTGTGCAGATAAATTGTAGGGATTATTTTTCCAAAGCTCTCCATATTATGAAGTACCTAAGTCATCAGTGAAAATTTCCAACTGTGATTTTCAGGGTCCTCCTGGAACTGGTAAAACTACCAGTATATTAGCGCTTGCACATGAGCTCTTGGGACCAAACTGTAAGGAGGGGGTGTTGGAGCTCAATGCTTCAGATGACAGGTATGTAAAATCTTGATGTCTTTCGCTGTCTAATTCATTCTGGATTGGGTTTCTCATGTGTTATGTTCAGGGGAATTGACGTTGTGAGAAACAAGATTAAGATGTTTGCCCAAAAGAAAGTTACGCTACCGCCTGGGCGACACAAAATAATAATCTTGGATGAAGCTGACAGGTGAGTGATGGTTGTTTTCTTGATAAGATGTTGATACTCGTTTTGGCAAGTATTTTAGAACTGCATTATTTAAAACTTATATATGTTCCATTAACACTTGCATATTCTATTCCGTCTAAACATGTATGGTATTTTTGTTTATCAGCACATTCTATATATTAGTTTTTGTTTCTCATTTAAAGTTTGTTTTCCTTGTTTCATTCTGGGAAATCGAAATGCTATTAATACATTGGATACGAATTACTGAAATTAGCATGACATCTGGAGCCCAACAAGCCTTGAGGAGGACGATGGAGATTTATTCGAACTCCACCCGTTTTGCTCTTGCTTGCAACACATCCTCGAAAATCATTGAGCCTATTCAGAGTAGATGTGCACTTGTTCGGTTTTCAAGATTATCTGATCAAGAGATCCTTGGGCGTCTCATGGTGGTGGTTGCAGCAGAAAAGGTGCAGATCTTCTTTTTAAAAATTCTTTAATATTGTAATACAGGCAATATCGCTCTTACAATATACTCCATCTGACCTTAAAACGAGGAAAAGTCGTACTTTAATTGTTTACTGTTTTATTTGTCAAATATTAAGGTTTGCATCGACACACTTTTACATAATGTTTTCAATATTAAATTATACTCCCTCCGTCCCAGGATAAAAGTCCGGTGGACTTTTCACGCATATTAAGAAAATGAATGAAATGACAAAATTGTCCATAATAATGTCATTAAATATGGAGAGAGAATTAGAATAAGAAAAATATGAGATATTTAATGCTACGGGTATAATAGGAAAATATGTATAAAAGTTTGGTTATTAAAGGAAAATTGACATTTAACATGGGACTACCCAAAATAGTAATAAGGACTTTTATCATGGGACGGAGGGAGTAGTATTTAAAGTTTAATTTTGAAAAATGAATTTACCTGTGTGTGTGTGTCATCTGAATTATCTTGTGGATATGATTTTCCTAATAAATAAAAAGGACATATAGTTATTGGTCCTTCATTCTTTTTAATGAAGGGTGCTGGGAGGAACAAGTAGGCATAAAATGAATCCTTGGATTTATTTGCATGAAGTGACTGTCTTCAGATTCCACATGCCTGATATTTATCCTGTACCTCCCAGTTAAATGGCTATTACTTTATTTTTATTAACAGCTTGAATTTCATTGCCATGTTATTATTCAATTGTTTGTTAAATTATGTAAAGGAAGATTGAAGCATGCTCGAAATGCAGGTCCCCTATGTTCCAGAAGGCCTAGAAGCAATCATATTTACGGCTGATGGTGATATGAGACAGGCATTAAATAACTTGCAAGCCACATGCAGCGGTTTTCGGTTTGTGAATCAAGAAAATGTTTTCAAGGTTACAATTTTGAGATATCCCCCAGAATTTGGTTTCACAATTTCTGTTTGGAATTTTTATATTGTCTGTGGTTGGTTTTCAGGTCTGCGACCAGCCTCACCCTTTGCATGTGAAGAACATGGTCCGCAATGTCCTAGAGGGGAAATTTGATGATGCCTGTTCTGGTCTGAAGGCTCTCTATGATCTTGGCTATTCGCCCACCGACATAATCACAACCCTTTTCCGAATCATAAAGAACTATGATATGGCAGAGTATCTGAAATTGGAATTCATGAAGGTAATGTATAATTTACCAATTTTGCGCTCCACAAATTTGCCTTCGCCATAAATTATACCATTTGACTACTGTTTCGCAGGAAACTGGATTTGCCCATATGAGAATCTGTGATGGTGTTGGTTCATATCTTCAACTTTGTGGTCTACTGGCTAAGCTTGCACTAGTTCGGGAGACGGCCAAAGCAGCGTAAGCAGAGACAAAAAGGATTGAGAATCGGTTATGTTGGGGCCCTTCTCATTGGCAAGACGTCTATGAAAACATTTCTTTTTGGTTTTAATTTCTAGCTTTTGTTAGGTAATCCTAGTTTACTGTTCCGAACACGAGTGGCTAATTATGAGCTTGTGGTTCATTGAGGAATGTAATCAAAACGTTGAAATGTGTTTATAAACTGTGAAAATTTGATCAAAGTTTTATTCTCCAGCTAGACAAAGAAGAAAGAAATTTGCATATAAATCTGAAGGCAACCTGTAGTGCCCTTCAACTCTATATTTCACATTGTATGGGTTAGGTTGTCTTTGATTACCTCTTATTGACTCTTAATGGATTTGTCTTTAATTCGGTCAAAGACAAATCTTGTTTGGCCAAAATTTTTTTTCCTCTTAATGGCTCTTAATTAATTAGACATAAAAATAAATTTATAGCATCCAGAGAATTCTCTGAGCGAGAATTTTTTTTGGGACAATAATAACTCATTCCGTCTTTTATCCAAAATCAAACCTTCTCTCCTTCATTGAATCGCTGCTGCTGCTGCTCTTCTCCTTCGTGCTGCTGCTCCTTTGTCTTCTTTTGCCGGTAATCTTCTCTCCCTTCTTCGTCTATTATTTGTTATTATCAATTCCCACCACGATTTTAACTTTGCACGGAGTTCATTTGAATTTTTTTTGCCCTTATGATTTCTGTCGGGAGTAATTAAATGAAACCAAGCTAATTTGGAATTCCCTTATAACCCAAACACTGTTACAAGCTTAGGGAGCAAGCCAAGGTTTTTCCATATGCCGTGAATGAGTGAGGGAGTGAAAAAAGTAAGGAGAAAGAAAAGTTGTTGGTCACCAAGCAAAATTTGCTTACAAATTGGAGAGCCCAACCTTCTCCTCATTTCTCCTAGTTAGTCGAATACTCCTTACTTTTTCCTCCATATAGCCGAGCCCTTCCCTGTGCAAAAACAGTCCCGGCCAAGCTACCCTCTGTTAATTCAACTTTAAATTGGTTTAGCTATGTACAGAATTAAGTTTAAAGAAGGCCTATGGAGACTAGAATCAAGCTAATAAAAAGGTATACATTGAATTATGTATGTTTTTATTAGTTTATATGAAGTTAGTATGTGATTTAGTTGGTAAATTGCTAAATTACATATGATTTATATGAATTCACTGTGTATGAATTAGCTTGACTAGATTTGGCATATGAAACCTTGGGTAATTGAATTATGGGTATGAACCAAGGAAAATATGGAACTTTGAAGAATTTGTAAAGTTAGTAAACTAACTAGTTATAAACTAATTGTATATATATTGGATTTGGTTGTGTAATTGGTTGCTATGGACTGAATTAGAAATATGGAGCTAGTATGTGTTGTGCGGTGCTATAAGGAGGAAAAACATTGATGAAAACTTAACTAATTGGTTATGAAGTCGGTCCTTAAAATGGGCGCTCGCATTATGTTCGATTAAATTCCTAAAAGAGAGATTTTGCCTAAAAGTCTATAATTAGGAGAAGTTAAGACCCGAGATGTTAGATTTATGGTTGAACAGTTAAGGTACCGACCTAGTATAATTTGTTCTTTATTGTTTAAACTATTTAAATGTTTGTTTTTTATTGTTTAAACCTTTTATAATCTATGTACTTTAGGGGAACAAACCAGTGAAACTCAAAAACCAAAAAGGATTAGAGTGAGTTGGAGGAATGAATCACTAGTGAAAACTTTTTTAGAAGCATGTATCCGTGAGGTTGTGAAAAATGGTAGGGAAGGTGCAAGCCTCAAGCCACAATCATGGAGAAAGGTAGGACATATACTAAAAGATACCTACAACATGATTGTGGATCAAAAATAAATGAAGAATCATTTTGACTACTTGCGAGGAAAATATAGTGCATGGTGCAAACTCAAAAGTAAGACAGGAAATGTATATGACCCGTCAACGAATAGGTTCAACCTTTTTGATGAGGAATGGACACAAGAGATAAAGGTCTATTTTTAATATTTTTACATTTTAAGTTAATTAGTAATAGTCCTTAAAAATATATTATAACATGTTGAACTTATTGTTTGAATACAAGCAAATAAAATGGTAGAAACGTTGAAGACCTCACCTCTAATCTTTTCCTATCTTTGTATTGCATTATTTAATGGAACTGTGGCAACGGGACTTGATAGTTGGGGTCCTAGTTGTGGAAGAGGTAGGACTAAAGAAACACCTTTGGACTTGGAGGTTATTAGTCTTGAGGACATTCCTTTTAGCACCCAAGGTCAAGGGACTTCTATTCCTTCTCCCAATGCATCAACTCCCGGTATGCAATCTCATGCTTCCGCTCCTAGCTTTGAGGGAGAAAGACCAAAGAAAAAAGCTAAGCGTTCATCTAAACAAACCTACAACACTAACCTAGATGAAGAGATGTCTAAGGCCTTAAAACTCATTGTTGAAAAGAATAGTGGACCTTCCGTGAATGAATGCAAAGATAAGTTGGAAGAACTTGGCTGGGGAGCAGAAAATCCACTACACAAGATGGCTCTTGGAATATTTCGTGAGAAACCAAGCTATAGAGAAGCATGGATGATTTTAAAAGAATATGAGGTTGAAAATTGGGTTATGAAAGTTTCACGCAAGTTAGAATATATTGTTTAGTTGTTGGTATTATGTTGGTGGGTATATTTACGACTAGCTAATTTGATATTTTTGGGTACAAACTTCTTATCTTTGAGGTAGTTAATTTGATATTTTTGGGTACAAACTTCTTATCTTTGGGGCTAGCTAATTTGATATTTTTGGGATATAAACTCTTGTATATGTTGGGGCTAATTTGGTAGTTATGGATGTGATATTTGCTATTATTAATTATGGATGTAATATTTGTTGTAGATGACTTTGAACTTCTTAAGTTAAATTATGGATGTGATATTTGCTATTACTCTGTTTTCTTTGGTCATTACTCTGTTAAATTATGGATGTAATATTTGTTGTAGATGACTTTAAAATTGTTGTGTTTTATATAGGTAATATGGATATTCAGGATCAAATTTTATGTTTGATGATTATATATTGGTATTTGAAAACACGGTCTTTAAGGAGAATACCAAGGATTGTGAATAATACTTCGGCATTGAGCGGACATGCTTACACATTAGAGTTATTACATGGATCAAATACACAGTGTCGAGAATTGATGCGTCTCTCACGTGATGCATATGTACATCTATGTGAACACTTCAAGGAAAAACAATGGGTACACAATAGTAGATACATAACAGTTGAAGAGAAGATGGCAATATTCTTAACTATTATAGGCCATAATGAACGCTTAAGAGTTGTAAAACGCAGATTTCAACATTCTACCCAAACAATACATAGATATTTTCATGAGGTGTTAAACGGAATGATTGAATTTTCAAAAGAAATTATAGTGCCGACATCATTTGATCCAAATCCCGATATTCCAGGGAACCATAAAAATTTATGACAAATATTTTCAGTAAGTGGCATATAAATTCTTTTCTTTTTTTTCATTTATTCCATACAATAAAATACTTTGAGATCTTTAAATTTTTTAATGCAGAGTACAGTAGGTTCATTAGATGGTACTCTTGTACATGCAGTTGTTCCTGTTAGTCAACAAACGCGTTATAGAGGAAGAGGTGAATGCTATCAAAATATTTTAGGAATATGTGATTTTAACAAGATATTCACATTTGTTTGGGCCGGATGGGAAGGGATTGCACACGACTCAAGAGTGCTAAAAGAAGTTGCATTTGATCCATCTTCTGGTTTTTCATTTCCTCCCCCGGGTATATATTACAATTTCTTTTACCATTTTCAATTATTATTTATTTTTGTCATAAAATTTCATCATTCAAGTTATTATTAATAATTGTTATTTTTTTCTCAATTATAGATAAATATTATCTTTGTGATGCTGCATACATAAACACTCGAGAATTTTTATCTCCATATCGCAATACAAGGTATTGGTTAGCTGATTTTTGACGCAGACGTGCTTTGAATAAAGAGGAAAAATTCAACCATGCTCATGCACAACTCAGAAATGTTATCGAGCGTGCTTATGGTGTGTTGAAAGCAAGATTCTCAATTTTGAAACGAATGGCTCCTTACCCTTTTACAATACAAAGGAATATAGTTATCGCTTGCTTCGCAGTCGATAATTTCATAAGGAAGCATAACATTGAGGATGAATTGTTTGCTCAATATGATCGAGATAACATGTTTGACGATGAAGCGGAGCAAAATGAAGAAAACGAAGAAGAGGGACAAGATGAACCACAATGGGGTGATCAAGATGCAGAATTTATGGTTAATTTACGTGAACAAATTGCACTTCAACTCTTAACATGTAAGACCCGAACTTATTATAAATAAAATCAAATTTTCTCTAATTATTATTTTGAATAATAGGGTGTTAATTTGATATAATGCTTTGGTTATGTGTGAAATATGCAAATTTTGTAAAATAAGCAAGTGGTTATAAAATATTCATTTTGTTGGGGAATATTCGTTTGGTCGTGAAATATTCTTGTTGTCGGAGAATATTCGTACGACGACGCAGTCATTTGTGGGCCCCATAACGAAAAACGGTCGGATGAAAAAAATGACAAGTTTGAGTTTTTATAAATAACGGCGTAGTAGTTACCGTTAACACTGTTGGAATACCCGGTGGTTAAAATACAGTAATACGCGTGGATGCACAGTAGCACACGGTATTGCATAGTATTGTTAAATTATTGATCCTTACGTAAGAAGCTCAATAATTGTTACAGTAATTACTGTTCAATATTTTATTTTATTGATTCAATAATTGTTGCGTTGATATTTTATATTATTGTTATTTCAATAATTGTCACTGCACAGTATCTCCATTATCAGATCAATAATTTATATTATTTGAATAATATTATTAGATAGCATTATTGGCAATGTCTAAGAAAGTTCTGTCTAAGGAGAGGTTTGGTCACCTAATTGCGCGCTAGTAAGGAGAAATTCTTATCGAAAAGACCCATCTTTCCTAGGAACTACCTGGTTGTCATAATTGTGATTCTGTAATATTATCTGTGAATAATTAATTATTGATTTATATGATAAGAAAATATTTATTTTTATGTGGATATAAATGAATGATTTAATTTTGAGGTGTTTTATCAGTATTTTGTCGGAATGGAGGTTTTAAAAATCAAAACAGTGTTCTTAAAGCTCTATTGCGCGAGTAATAATTTTAATCCGACCGTTGGATCGTTGTGATTTTTGGATATGTTATACATATATAAGTTGAGTATATGTCCACAAATTTTGAATCGTTAAAATTAACATATGATTTGTTATGAATTTTATGAGGTATTGAAAATCATTCGTTTGTGAATTTCGGATATTTTTGGTTTGAAATTTAGAAAAACTTAAAGCTACAAAGTTGTAGAGAATTCGATTTCGTGTGGAATGAATATAAGATTTGAATTTTTCTGATAAAATAGCTATTTTATATGAATTATTGAAGTTACTGATTATTTAAAATATTTTAGAAATTTGTAGAATTGGTGGGCCCCACTTTTGGTTGGTGAAAAATGTGCTAAAATTTTATTTCAAAAGTGGTGGGCGGGAATAGTAGCAGGTAAAGCCATCAAGTAGCAGGTTAAGTCTGCTTCGGCGTTCTAACATTTTCTTATAAATAGGGTGCTGAGTTAGAATTGAAAATCATACCAGAAACAAGTTTTTTTTTCTCTCTCTCTCTCTATCTCTCTATATATATATATATATATATATATATATATATATATCGAGCATATTTTGAGAATATTTAGATACTTTGAGAGTTGCTATTCAGTGTAAATTTTTTTCAGCGTCATATCCGATATTCCGGTCAAAAATACTGTATTTTGAGGTAAGAGATGTTATTTTTTTGTAAATGGTATTATTTCTTTCAATATCATTATGCCAAAATTTGGTCTGAACTTTTTATCAAATTTAGAACTTTTTGTGTTGGGGTTACTATTTACGTATAAGGCACTTATTCACGTATATGGCACTATTCACCGAAAAATAAAATTTTCTCTTCTTTGTCCCAGATGTCTATTATGGTTACTATCTTTGATTGTATCCATGTTTTGATCGTCATTCTTGAATTTTTCTCCATTATGTTTTATTATGGAGTATTTTTAAACTTGAATTATCTAAAGTACGAATCTCTAAATTTTGTCCTTTTATCGTACTGGATTCGTTCTCTAAAATATTTATCATCATCCTCAGTCCTTAATGGTGATACTTGATGAATATCTTTGGCCTGTAGTACAAAGATGAATGATTACCTGATGAATATCTTTGGCCCGTAGTGCAAAGATGAACAGGTGTTGAGATGAACATGACCAACTGGTGATACAAATGAATATCTTTGACCCGTAGTACAAAGATGAATATTTGATTCAAGATATATATTGATTGATGTTACAGGGATAAATTATTGATGATGGACTTTTAAATTCATAGATGATAGTAGATTTCATTCTCTACTTAACTCTTCTAATGAATTATTGTTTCCGCTGCAGTTGTTGATCTAAAACTTGTTGTCTATTATATTCTATCAGATTTTTCCCTGTTGAAGACTAATGATAATTTGTTGTATATTATCTTAGTCATAATATTCTTTATTGAGCTACTTGAGCTCACCCTTTTCCTTTTTATTCCATTTTTCTTCTCAGTAGGTGAGAATATAGCAGGAACTAGCCGGAGTATGGAGTGATAGTTCTAGAAAGTTGTTTTAGTAGTCCTCACTATTTTTGTAAAATAGTGTATCAATAATTGTAATGAGGACTCCTTTTGAGTTTTAATACTGTCTATTAGACAATATTTGTATTTAAACTCACAGTTTATGTTTTGTCGTATTTTGCACGATAATTATAGTAATGAAATTATATTTGTTTCTGTACCATGTATTTGGCGACTCAGAATGGGTGATGTATACCTATTTTGGGGGCGTCACAGTTGGTATCAGAGCTTAGGATATGGTCTCTGGCGGAGATCGGGGAATAGAACTAGAAGGGGAGAGACGAGTAAATCCTTCGCTAGTATGTCCTACCTAAGCTTATTTGTTGGTCGGTCATAATATAGGGATATTATGTGATATGTTAATTTATTTAAATAACCCTTGTTTTATGGCAGTATTTAAGAATGACAGCTGAGAACGTTAACAATGGAGTAAATGAGACCGTAGAGACACCTTTGATCACCACCCAAGGAAACGTGCAACAGGAATGCAATATTCCTCCTGTAAACAACACTACCGAATAAATGATGAATGATGGGATGTTTAAAAGTTTTTTGCAGTTCGTGCAAAATCAGACGAGGGAGACTCGTGTACAAAATACGGGTGGAAATGATAGCAACGCGCGGTTTCTCATAACCAAGCAGTTTAAAGAGTTGGGACCACTAGAATTTTGGAGAAAGTCGGATCCGATTAAGGCGAAAACATGGGTCAAGTAAATTACGAAGATATTCGATGTCTTGGGATGCACGGAAGAATAGAAGGTTCCATTCGCCAACTTTATGTTCCGTGGTGAGGTAGATTACTGGTGGAAATTTGTGAAGCGTACCCAGCCTGCCACACTCAGCATGTCTTGGGAAACGTTTCAGAAGCTGTTCAATGATAAGTACTTTCCTGAAAGTATTCGTCATATGAAGGAGGTAGAGTTTATCAGACTAGAACAAAATAACATGACTGTGTCTCAATACGAGGCAAAGTTCGCAGAGTTATCCAGGTTTGCACCTCATTTGGTAGAGAATGAGGAACGAATGACACGAATGTTTCTAAGAGGTCTAAAACCCGAGATTCGGCAATATCTTATCTCTTATAAATTTTCTTTATATTCAGATGTTGTAAACAGGGCTCAATTATTAGAGCGAGATAATGAGTATGTTCAACCGAGGGACCACAACCAGGGTCACACCGGTGACAGCAGTCATTGGAGCGATGAGAACCAGCGCGGAGGAAAAAATACAGACAAAAACGGTAATCACTTGGGTGGTAATCGTGGCGTGATAACAGGAGAGGTGAGTCAAGTGAAAATTTTAAAAAGAGGAGATTCAACAATGATGGAAAGACATCAACAGTAGCAGCAGCACCAACAACAAATTTTAGAAGAGGAGAACGACCGCCAGTTAGATGCTACAGATGCGGAGAGGAGGGACACATAAGTCCAAACTGTTCACAGCCTTCCAAGGTGTGTTTTAATTATGGAAAAGACGGTCATATAGCCCAATTTTGCCCGATAGCAAAGTCAAGTCCAACTGGGACGGCGGCACCAAAGGCGAGTACGGACAAAACAAAGTCAATGGTTTAAGGGAGGGCGTTTGTCGTGACTGGCCAAAACACGAGAAACCAGAACAAGGTGATCATGGGTAAGCTAATCTTGAACTCTTACGAAGTTTATACCTTACTAAATATCGATTCTACCTATTCTTTTATCTCTCCTGCTTGTGCTCAACGTTTAAACTTGATTCCGGAGAAATTAGACTTTGACTTATCTGTGGAGACTCCGTTAGGAGAAACTTTTATTACATCCACTGTGTATAAATCTTGCTTGATCCAAGTGGGCACAATCACATTACCTGTCGATCTTATTTCTTTGAAAATACTTACATTTGATGTGATTTTAGGGATTGATTGGTTAACTATTCATCATGCCAAAATTGATTGTTTTCGTAAGGTTGTTAGTTTTCATATTCCTAATCAACCTGTCATGCGAATTCAAGCTACCCAACCACTAAAATCAATCACTGTCATATCAAGCCATAAAACTATTCGTTTATTGAAAAACGGATGTCAAGCTTTCTTAGCCTATGTCACGGACTTGAACAAAAACACGTCAGATTTGAATAATATTTCTATTGTTAGTGAATTTCCTGAAGAACTTCTCGGTTTACCCCCAGAATGTGAAGTTGAATTCTTTATTGACCTTGAACCTAGTACAAAGCCCATTTCTAAAACCCCATATCGAATGGTTCCTATTGAACTTCAGGAGTTAAAAGTCCAACTACAGGAATTGTTAGATATCGGTTTTATTCGTCCTAGTACATCTCCTTGGGGTGCTCCTGTTTTATTCGTAAAGAAAAAAGACGGGAGTATGCGACTTTGTATCGACTATAGGGAATTGAATCATGTCACCATCAAGAATAGGTATCCACTACCTCGCATTGATGACTTGTTCGACCAGTTGCAAGGAACACAATTCTTTTTAAAGATCAATCTTCGTTCTGGATATCATCAGCTGAAGATTAAAACTGAGGATATTCCGAAGACTGCCTTCAGAACTCGGTACGGGCATTATGAATTCTTAGTCATGTCTTTTGGATTGACTAATGCTCCTGCTGCTTTTACGGATATGATGAACCGTGTATTCAAAGAATATTTAGATCAGTTCGTTGTTGTCTTTATTGATGACATCCTCATCTATTCCAAAAGCCGTAAAGATCATGAGCACCATTTGAAGCTGGTACTCCAATGGCTTTGCAATAACAAGCTATATGCCAAGCTGAAGAAATGCGAGTTCTGGTTTGAGGAAATAACATTCCTTGGGCACGTGGTGCCAAAATATGGAGTATCTGTTGACCCGGTGAAGATTGAAGCCATACAAAGTTGGGAGCAACCGAAGTCGGTGACCGAAGTACGTAATTTTCTGGGCTTAGCTGGTTATTATCGGAGATTTGTGGAAGGATTTTCTTGAATCGCTACTCCGTTAACTCAGCTAACTCGAAAAGATACAAAATTCGTATGGAGCGAGAAATGCGAGAAGAGTTTCCAAGAGCTTAAGAGGAGACTCATATCGGCACCTGTTCTGACAATACTATCTGGTTCGGATGGATTTGTTATCTACAACGATTCTTCAGGCAAAGAGTTAGGATGTGTTCTCATGCAACATGGGAAAGTCATAGCCTGCCTCGCCAACTCAAAGAATATGAGAGGAATTATCCTACTCATGATCTAGAGTTGGCAGTAGTCATTTTCGCGTTGAAAATCTGGAGGTACTACCTGTATGGGGAGAAAATGGAGATTTATAAGGATCATAAAAGCCTTAAATATTTTTTCACCCAAAAGGAACTCAACATGAGGCACAACATTTGCTCGAGCTGTTGAAAGATTACGATCATACCATCCAATACCATCCTGGAAAAATAAACGTTGAAGCTGACACATTGAGTAGAAGATTATATGCGGGTACAAGTGCAATATTGTCAACACAAAGGTTCATTTTGTATGACTTGTAAAGGATGGAGATAGAGGTAAAGGCTCCAAGTACCCACGTGATGATATCAAACATACGAGTAGAACCGACTTTAATCAATAAAGTTAAAGCTGCTCAAGCTACGGACCTGGAGCTGATGCGTATGAAGAAAAAAGTGCAAGAAGGTGTTATTTCAGAAGCAAGAATCGATGAAGAAGGAATACTTCGAGTCCACTCCAGACTTTGTGTTCCTAACGATTCTGACTTGAAGTATAGAATCATGATGGAGGCACACAACACACCGTTTGCAATCCATCTTGGGAGTACCAAAATGTACCATGATCTTCGACATACACTTTGGTGGAGCAATATGAAGAGAGAGATCGCGGAGTTTATCTCGAAGTGTTTAACTTGTTATCAAGTAAAGGCGGAGTATCAAGTTCCAAAGGGTCCATTACAACCACTTGAGATTCTGAAATGGAAGTGGGAACACATTACCATAGATTTCGTCACATTACCATGCGATTTGGGTTATTGTTGATAGATTAACCAAGTCTACTCATTTTTTACCTATACGGGAGACTTATTCCCTTGAACGTTTTGCTCGTATGTACGTGAATAAGATTGTGAGATTGCATGGAATGCCAGTATCCATAGTTTCGGATCGTGACCCAAGATTCACCTCACGATTTTGGGTTAGCTTGCAGAAAGCTATACCATCCTCAAACGGACGGGCAATCAGAAAGAACTATTCAAACTCTTGAAGATTTATTAAGACTCTGTATCCTAGATTTTAAAGAGAGTTGGGATAAGTACCTACCATTAGTGGAATTCTCCTACAATAATAGTTATCAAGCAAGTATAGGCATGTCTCCATTCGAGGCGTTGTATGGAAGAAAATGTCGTTCTCTAGTATGCTGGGACGAGGTGGGTGAAGTAACGTTGTTGGGACCAGAATTGGTACGTATGACTACAGAGAAAATCCAAACGATCCGACAACGTATACAAACGGCACAGGATCGACAAAAGAGTTATGCAGATCTTTATCGAAAGGACATGAAATTTAATATTGGGGATTATGTATTGTTATGTATTGCTCCATGGAAGGGAGTTACAATATTTGGGAAAAGAGAAAAGTTCAATCCAAGATTTGTTGGTCCATTTGAGATTCTTGACCGAATAGGAAATGTGGCCTATAGACTCGCATTACCTCCAAGCATTTCCTCCAAGCATGTCTCATGTTCATAATATTTTTCACATATCTATGCTTCGTAAATATGTGAAAGACCTGAACCACATAATTGACTTAGAACCAGACGAGATAGCTGAAGATTTAACGTACGAGGAGGTACCTGTTAAGATCTTGGATAGGAAAGAGCATGTCCTACGCACCAAGGTCATACCACAAGTTAAGGTTTTGTGGAGGAACCATGCTATTGAGAAAATGACCTGGGAGTTGGAATCAAAAATGAAAGCGAGATATCCTCACCTTTTTGAAACACCAGGTATGTACGTCAATTTTGAGGACTAAATTTTATAAGGAGGGGAGGTTGTAAGACCCCAACTTATTATAAATAAAATCAAATTTTCTCTAATTATTATTTTGAATAATAGGGTGTTAATTTGATATAATGCTTTGGTTATGGGTGAAATGTGTAAATTTTACAAAATAAGCAAGTGATTATAAAATATTCATTTTGTCGGGGAATATTCGTTTGGTCGTAGAATATTCTTGCTATCGGGAAATATTCGTACGACGGCGCAGTCATTTGTGGGCCCCATAACGAAAAACGGTCGGATAAAAAAAATGACAAGTTTGAGTTTTTATAAATAACGGCGTACTGTTGGAATACCCGGTGGTTAAAATACAGTAATACGCGTGGGTGCATAGTAGCACACGGTATTGCATAGTATTGTTGAATTATTGATCCTTACGTAAGAAGCTCAATAATTGTTACAGTAATTACTATTTAATATTTTATTTTATTGATTCAATAATTACTGCGTTGATATTTTATATTATTGTTATTTCAATAATTGTCACTGCACAGAGTATCCAATATCAGATCAATAATTCATATTATTTGAATAATATTATTAGATAGCATTATTGGCAATGTCTAAGAAAGTTCTGTCTAAGGAGAGGTTTGGTCACCCAATTGCGCGCCAGTAAGGAGAAATCCTTATCGGAAACCACCTCTTTCCTGGGAACGACCTGGTTGTCATAATTGTGATTCTGTAATATTATCTGTGAATAATTAATTATTAATTTATATGATAAGAAAATATTTGTTTTTATGTGGATATAAATGAAGGATTTATTTTTGCGGTATTTTATCAGTATTTTGTCGAAATGGAGATTTTAAAAATCAAAACGGTGTTCTTAAAGCTCAATTGCGCGAGTTATAATTTTAATCCGACCGTTGGATCGTTGTGATTTTTGGATATGTTATACATATATAAGTTGAGTATATATTCACAAATTTTGAACCGTTAAAAATTAACGTATGATTTGTTATGAATTCTATGAGGTATAAAAAATCATCCGTTTGTGAATTTCGGATATTTTTGGTTTGGAATTTAGAAGAACTTAAAACTACAAAGTTGTAGAAAATTCGATTTCGTGTGGAATGAACATGAGATTTGAATTTTTTTGATAAAAGGGCTATTTTATATGAATTATTGAAGTTACTGAGTATTTAAAATATTTTAGAAATTTCTAGAATTGGTGGGTCTCACTTTTGGTTGGTGAAAAATTTGCTAAAATTTTATTTTAAAAGTGGTGGGCGGGAATAGTTGCAGGTGAAGCCATCAGGTAGCAGGTTAAGTCTGCTTCGGCGTTCTAATATTTTTCTATAAATAGGGTGCTGAGTTAGAATTGAAAATCACACCAGAAATAAGTTTTCTCTCTCTCTCTCTATATATATATATATATATTATCGAGCGTATTTTGAGAGTATTTAGATATTTTGAGAGTTGCTATTCAGTGTAAATTTTTTTCAGCATCATATCCTATATTCTGGTTAAAAATACTGTATTTTGAGGTAAGGGATGTTATTTTTTTATAAATGGTATTATTTCTTTTGATATCATTATGCCAAAATATTGGTCTAAACTTTTTATCAAATTTAAAACTTTTTATGTCGAAGTTATTATTCACGTATACGGCACTTTTTACGAATACGACACTATTTACCGAAAAATAAAATTTTCTCTTCTTTATTCCTGATGTCTATTATGATTATTATCTTTGATTGTATCCATATTTTGATCGTCATTCTTAAATTTTTCTCTATTATATTTTATTATGGAGTATTTTTAAATTTGAATTATCTAAAGTACAAATCTCTTAGTTTTGTCCTTTTATCGTACTGGATTCGTTCTCTAAAATGTTTATCATCATCCTCAGTCCTTAATGGTGATACTTGATAAATATCTTTGGCCTGTAGTGCAAAGATGAATGATTACCTGACGAATATCTTTGGCCCGTAGTGTAAAGATGAACAGGTGTTGAGATGAACATGACCAACTGGTGATACAAATGAATATCTTTGACCCGTAGTGCAAAGATAAATATTTAATTCAAGATGTATATTGATTGATGTTACAGGGATAAAATATTGATGATGGACTTTTAAATTCATAGATGATAGTAGATTTCATTCTCTACTTAACTCTTCTAATGAATTATTGTTTTCGCTGTAGTTGTTGATCTAAAACTTGTTGTCTATTATATTCTATCAGATTTTTTTCTGTTGAAGACTAATGATAATTTGTTGTATATTATCTTAGTCATAATTGTAAGACCCCAACTTATTATAAATGAAATTTAATTTCCTCTATTTATTATTTTGAAATAGTAAGGGTTGATTTGATTAATGTGGTTAGTTATGAGTGAAATACGCAAATATTTCAAGTAAGCAAGTGGTTATAAAATATTCATTGTTGTCGGTGAATATTCGTTTGGTCGTGAAATATTCTTACTGTCGGGGAATATTCGTACGACGGCGCAGCCTTGTGTGGGCCCCATAACGAAAAGCGATTGGATGAAGAAAACGACAAATATAAGTTGTTTATAAATAACGGCGTAGTTGTTACCGTTAATACTGTTGAAATACTCGGTGGTTAAAACATAGTAGCACACGGTATTGCTCCAATTATTGATTCTTAGCACACGGTATTGCTCCAATTATTGATTCTTACGTAAGAAGGCACTACTCAATAATTGTTACAGTAATTACTGTTCAATATTTTATTTTATTGATTCAATAATTGCTACGTTAATATTTTATATTACTGTTGTTTCAATAATTGTCACTACACAGTATTTTCCATTATCGGAGTAATAATTCATATTAGCTGAATAATATTATTAGATAATATTATTGGCAATGTCTAGAAATTTCTGTCTAAGGAGAGGTTTGGTCACCTAATTGCGCGCCAGTAAGGAGAGATCCTTATTAGAAAGTCCCCTCTTTCTTGGGAACTGCCTGGTTGTCAGTATTGTGATTCTGTAATATTATTTATGAATAATTAATTATTGATTTATATGATAAGAAAAATATTCGTTGTATGTGAATATAGATGGAAAAAAATTTTAATGTAACAATTGTTGAAAATTAATATTTTATCTTTTTCTGATAAAAATTTATTTAAATATGTTATTATATTATAATAATGGTGATATTTTTATAATGAATGTGGGATATATGAATAAATGAGGAGGAAGAGTATTTTTGTTACTAAAAATATTTAAAATATGTTTTTCATGTTTGCGGACCCCATTTCTTGACTGAAATTTACTTATAGCCTGTAAAATCGTCCGTTTGTGGATTTCGGTCAATTTCTGTTTGAAATTTGGAAAAATTTTCTTCTGAAAAGTTGTAGAGAATGGAATTTACTATAAAAAAAACATGAGGTTCAAATTTTTTTGATAAAAGAACTATTTATTATGAATTATTGAAGTTTTGAAGTTTCGGAATAATTGATTTTTGAAAGTTTTAAATATTTATATTTAGAAAAATATTTTTGTTATTGTTGGTGGGCTCACTTGTTGTCAAACATGCTGAAATTGATGATTCAAAGGTTGGCGTAAAAAATTTAATTTATATATTAATATTTTATTAAATTTTTTGCTTTGGTGTTCTAAGCATTTTTCTATAAATAAGGTGCTTAGATTAGAATTGAAAATCACACCAGAAACTGAAGTTTTTTCTCTCTTTCTCTCTCTATATTATCAAGCGTATTCTTGTGAGTATTTTAAGACTTTTAGTGTTGCTATACGGTGCAAGTTCCTTTCAACTCTATATCTAGTATTTCAGTCAGAAGTATTGTCTTTTCGAGGTAAGGGATGTTATTTTTTTTATAGATGATATTATTTCTTTCAATATCATTATGCCGAAATATTGATCTGAACTTTTTATCAAATTTAAAATTTTTAGTATCGAGATTACTATTCACGTATACGGCACTATTCACGTATACGGCACTATTAAAGAATACGGCACTATTCATCGAAAAATTAAAATTTTATTTTTTTTCCAAGATATCTATTATGGATACTAACTTTGATTGTATCCATGTTTTGATCATTCTTAAATTTTACCCCACTATGGTTATTTATGAAGTATTTTTGAACCTGGATTGTTTAAATTACGAATCCTTAATATTTGTTCTTTTGTTTCACTGGATTCGTTTTCTTTAAAATATTTTTCATCGTCCTCAATCCTAAATGATGATATTACTGAATATCTTTGGTCTGTAGTGCAAAGATGAATGATTTTCTGATGAATATCTTTGACCCGTATTGCAAAGATGAACAAGTGTTTAGATGAACATGACCAACTGATGAATATCTTTGGCCTGTAGTGCAAAGATGAATATTTGATTCAAGATATATATTGATTGATGTTACAGGGGTAAAATATTGATGATGGACATTTAAATTCATAGATGATAGTAGATTTCATCCTCTACTTAACTCTTCTAATGAATTATTATTTTTGCTGCGAATATTGATTTAAAATTTATTATCTATTGTATTCTATTATATTTTTTTCTGTTGAGCACTAACGATAATTTGTTCTATATTATCTTAGTCATAATATTTTTTACTGGGCTAGTTGAGCTCGCCCTTTTCTTTTTTGTTCTATTTTTCTTCTCAGGAGGCGAGAATGTAACAAGTACTAGTCGGGGTATCGAATGATGGTTCTAGAAATTATTTTAGTAGTCCTCACCATTTTTATAAAATAATGTATCAATAATTATAATGAGAACTTATTTGGGTGTGGATATTGTCTAGAAGATAATATTTGTATTTAAACTCATAGTTCAAGTGTTGTCGTATTTTGCACGATAATTGTATTAATAAAGTTGTAGTTATTTCTGTACCATGTATTTGACAACTCAGAATGGGTGATGTATACCTATTTTGGGGGTGCCACAATAATATTCTTTACTGGGCTAGTTGAGCTCACCCTTTTTTTTGTTCTATTTTTCTTCTCAGGAGGTGAGAATATAGCAGGAACTAGTCGGGGTGTGGAATGATGATTCTAGAAAGTTATTTTAGCAGTCCTCACTATTTTTGTAAAATAGTGTATCAATAATTGTAATGAGGACTCCTTTTGAGTTTTAATACTGTCTATTAGACAATATTTGTATTTAAACTCACAGTTTATGTGTTGTCGTATTTTGCACGACAATTGTAGTAATGAAGTTGTATTTGTTTCTGTACCATGTATTTGACGACTCAGAATGGGTGATGTATACCTATTTTGTGGGCGTCACATAACAACTGTTTGAAGTTAATTTAATTTGTATGGTTAAATTATTATGCTATGTTGATATTTTTGGAACATGATACTATGTTTGAAGTTAATTTAATTTGTACGTTTTTTATTTTTATTTTATCATATTGTCGTCAAAATATTATAAATATGTATTTAAAATACTATTTAGACCTTCTGATTATCAAACAGGTTTTGTTTAAACTGTTCAGAGGGTTAAAATGGTAAAATACCGTTATTAAGACATTTTAAAAAAATTAATTATCAAACAACATTTTTTCATTCAGACACAATTCTATTCAGATGCTCTATATTATTCAGACGTCTAAATTGTTCAAGTCTTAACACTCAATTTTATCAAACACCACATTAGTATTGCAACACTTATTCCTAAATATACTCAGGGGGTGATTAATAAAAACTAAATGAATCTTAATCTGAATGAGCTGAATCTGAATGAGCTAAATTTGAATCTGAATGAAAAAAATTGTTTGATAATTGAAATGTCTGAAACATCTGAATGACAAAACTTTATTATTTTATTCCTCTGAAAAAATTTAAAATTGTTATAAATTTATTTAATATTACTTAATATAATAGTTAAATTTTTTTTTACTTCATTCAGCTATTTAGCTAAAAAAATCTGATTCAGCTCGTCCATCTTACCGATTCAGCCATTCAGACCAAAACAAACGCACTGACTGATTCAGCCATTCAGTGTCATTCAACTCTAAACAAATATCCCCTCACTCCTACATACAGGCATACAGATCCATTAACATTCTTGTATATATAAGAGAATAGCTCTTTTATACGGATATAAAAATTAGACACGAGTGTTTTTTAATTTTATTTATTTGTATTTTGACCCCAAAATCAAAGTTCTAGTGATTTGGAGTGCATCCAGGCTTTAAGTTTTCGTTCATCAATATAGTTGTGCAACAACAAAATACGTGTCAGTTTGAATGAAATTTAGTGAGCTCCATATCTTAAATTTGAACATGAACAGCTTAATACCAAAACTCAAAACTGCATCTTTTTTTTTTTTAGCATTTTAATCAATTAAATGGCAAGACTTCAGCCTAGAGAACACATGAGCCCGACTTCATTTATTCCACAAAAAGAGATCTATTTTGATATTAAGAGATTAATTTATAAAATCCTAAAATTTTGAAATTGTTGGAAATTATTTTGTTCCAAATTATATGATTATTATTGACTTTTAAAAGTCAATTTAAAATATTTTTAAATTTAAAATTGAGATGACTCGTTAAAAATTACGAAACAATAAAATTTACGATAAATAATACTTTTTAAATAATTTACAATATTGATAGGAAATTGATATTTTCGCAGCCAAAATTATTATTTCCACAGTGGAACCCATGTACTCAATAATTTGTGTCCAATATGCCCATCCTTCTCTGCAACCGACTCTCTTTCTTCGACCACCACTTTCATAAGATGCCCAGGAAGACAGAAACACTATATAAAATGTCCAGAAAATCACTTTAAGAAAATGCCCAAAAAAATTGGTTTGCCGATCCTGAACAATGCTGCTGCGACGAGTTGCTGTTTGGGTATGATGATGATGAGACGCCATGAACCACCGATGGCGGTGGTGGAAAAACCATGGCTTACCGCTGCTACTACTACTATTCGTTTACTTATTGCATTTCTGCTGATTTGTTTATCAGCGCTAAAATTGATTTAGTTTCCATGATACTTGATGGCAATATGTATATCAATCATATATGATTATTTGATTTTTAGCTTACTGATTGTGTACGCTGATTTAGCTTCTCAATCATGCTCGTTTGAAATGGCTGAAATGCTTAACAAAAATACCTTTAATCTAACCATTAGCTTAGTAGACTGTAGATCTCGAAATGCTAAAGATAGTTTCTTTTTTAAAGAAACTTGGAAAACTTATTTATTTTTCCAAGAAAATTATGGAAATTTTTGCTGCCTTGGCAATGTAGAACCTCTGGAGCTGGGATTTGAATGTCATTGGATGTGGGTAAGGATAGAGTTATTTGTATATGTTAAGATTTATAGAATGGGCTCAAAGTCTAAGTATAGAAAGACATCTCTCTATAACTCAACCAATTAATTACTATATGTACTAGACATATTTTTTCATGGTATTCAATGTGGGACAATATATACTCTTAACACTTCTTCTCACGTGCACGGTACTAATTAAGAAATGAGTAACTATCGACTCTGATACCATGTTAAATTTATAAAATGAGCCCAAATTCAAGTATACAAAGATATCAAGTTCTCTAACTCAAAGCTAATTGGCTATGAGAAAAGTTAACACAAACCATTATATACTAGATATATTTTCTTAACGTATTCAATGTGGGACACAATATATACTCTAACAATATATTATAAATAGGGCATTTTTACGTTTGATGTAGTATTAGGACTGAGTAAAAACGGATAAAATTGAATAACCGAATCAAATCGAATTTTTTTAACCGATTTTTTTCGGTTTTTTGGTTTTTTTCTATAATTCAATTATATCCAATTTTCAGGTTCGAGTTTGATTTTTAATTTTTTATTATTCGGTTTAATCGAACAATCGAATTAGAAAAATAAATAAATTCAGACTTAAAATTCAAACACTAATCTCTTATCTCAGTGATCTCACTCTGATTCTCTGTCTCTCTAATCTTAATCTCAGTCTCAGTCTCAGTCTCTCATCTGTCATCTCTCATCTCTCATCTCTGTCACTACTCAATTAATCAATCTCTCCTCTCAGATCTGAGTTCTCGATACCCATATAAGATCTGATGAATGGGAGTATACGGTGTACCTATTGCTGCTTAATGCTTATTCCCATATACCAATATGGATCTCAGATCTGATGTAATAGCAGGAACAAGATGAAGAAGAATGATTTTATTTATATCATTTATTTTCGAAATACATGATACAATGAGCACATAGTACATCTTGATTTCGAGTCAGACTTGTATTGGTTGTTGGTTTTGAATTATTATATATTGTTAATTTTAGTCATTTATTGGCTGCTTCTGCAATTGATTGTAATTTGTAATATTGTTAAGTGTTAAGTATGGAAGCCTTTCATTTCAGTTATTTACCGAATAGCTTATTCGGTTAAGTTATAACCGAATTACTCACCCCCAGTACTATTATAATTTTCTAGGCAACAACTGTAACATTTTCATCCGTTTGAAAAAAGATAAAATAAAAACCGGGAAAAGAATTATTCCCTCTGTCCCAAATTATCTGCTGTTTTAGCAAAAAAAATTTGTCCCACAATATCTGCTTTTTCAAAATTTCAATGCATTTTTTCCCTTTATTTTCCAAGTTTGCCCCTTTACCTAACTATTGATAGTCATTACTCTCATTCTCTCTCCACACATATATATGCACTCATACTTTCTCTCTCTACATACTATTTGTCTATTTAATACACTCATACTTTCTCTCTCTTCCTCTCTCCACACATATATATACACTCATACATTCTCTCTCTTTAGACTATTTGTCTATTTAATGCACTCATACTTTCTCTCTCTTCCTCTTTCTACATACTATTTCATGAACTCTTTTTTAAACACCTTTTTCATAATTTCACTAATAAGAGTATTTTAGTATTTTTACCACACATATTGATATCTGTGTGGAACTCTAGAACAGCAGATAATTTGGGACGGAGGGAGTACAAGTCTATTAAACTCTGTTAGTTTTTATAATGCCATGTCATAGGCATTTGTAGCGCCTTTGAAATGGTATTTATATATTCTAGCTTTCTTTAAGTGTTTGTTGTCGACGCCGGAAAAATTTTCTCTTCTTATTATTTTTTTAATTTCTTCTACCCTTTTGCCTTTTGCTAGGTTTGATTTATTCTAAGGGTGAGATTCTAGAAAAAGATTGACATAAATGCCGATGACTTGAAAAGATTGATTTTTAATGATCGGGCCGAATTAAACAGAGTTGCCAGTTGATATAGTTTTCAATGGATGTACCAATTCATCCGGATTTTGAAGGTTTTTGCAATATGATCTAATATGTGACTCTGTAAAATTGGTCTAGAACCCGAGATTCATAGAATTCGGGGGCTTGCATAAGTAAGGAGAATGTGTTAGGCACCCCCAACTTCCGTGAAAACACGATTACCGCATCTTGTCGATTTTTCTAAGCATGAACTGTGTGTGTGTGTGTGTGTGTGTGTGATTTTGAGAAAACTTTTGATTTTATTTAACTTGTGTTAAGTGTCTTGACTTTTAAGACTTGTTTTAACTTATGAATGACGTAATTTTGAAAGTAGTGTTGAACCTCTTTTGACCTATGCATGAAGAATTTGATTTAAAAGAAAGTTTATTTTTAGACAAGGTACATTGAAATGATATTTTGGAAACAAGATTTTTAAATCTTTCGCCAAATATGAATCGAGGTCCTTTGATACTTCTGATTATTAACCCTAGATTTGTTTAGGGTTAAATGCTTTTTCAGTCACTGTACTATATGTCAACTTACAGATGAATAACTGAACTTTTTTTTCTTACAGTCAACTCACTTTACCAGACTTTTCTAACAAAAAATTAAAAAAACCGTTAAGTCAAGTTGACTTTAACGGAAAATGACACATCAGCTTCTGAGTTGTCCAAAAAAAAGCTTATGTGGCATCCTTGTGTGACGTGACAGTGATTATGTAGATTTGAAAAAAAAATTTTATTAAGAAAATGAAAAAAATATTTTAAAGTATAATATAAATTTAAAAAGTGTGCCAAAAAACAAGAAAATAAATTAAATATATATTTAATTATTTTTGTAATTAATATCAAATAAATTTTTATTTATAATTAAGCCATTTATAAAATAAAAAATCCAAAAATATGCTAATTAAAATTAAGGGGAATGTGAAATATATTTAGGGGGAAATGAAAGAAAATTATAATAAAACCAAAAAATTTTGCAAAAAATACATGGTCGAAATTAAAAAATAAAAAGAGTTATAAAATAATTTTTATTGTAATTTTAATTTATCAAATAATTTTAATTTTAAAATTATAAAAAATTTAAATTTTATAATTTAATTTAATCAAATTTAAGAAATAATCATTTTTATTAAAAAGAGCAGAAAAAAACATCCAATAACCTCCCCTTTTCCCTCCCTGTGTTAAGAGAGAGAAAATTGATTTTTTTAAGAAATTAATAATAAATATAATTATTTAAGAAATTATAAAATTAACGGGTTAATTAAGAAATTATACAAAAACACACACAAATATAAAATTTGTAAATATTTCCTTTAGTAACGGGTTGCACGATTTGAACAGTTAAGGCTAGGAAGTTAATTTATTTGATATCATACAGTAAATTAATTTTATAATTTCTTAAATAATTATATTTATTATTAATTTCCTAAAAAATCAATTTTCTCTTTCTTATAACAGGGAGGGAAAAGGGGAGATTATTGGATGTTTTTTTTTCTTTTCTTTTTAATAAAAATGATTATTTCTTAAATTTGATTAAATTAAATTATAAATTTTAAATTTTGTATAATTTTAAAATTAAAATTACATTAAAAATTATTTGATAAAATTAAAATAAAAATTATTTGTATGTAAAAGTACAAATTTATTTATCCTAGTTAGAAAAGAAAAAAAAATTATCACCAAATTGACTCAATTATAAATTTAATGTCCGAATTTGAAAATATTTTTAATTTTATAATTTCCTCAATTATATTTGTTATTAATTATATAAAAAACATTTTCTATTAATTACAAAAATAACTAAATAACTCTTTTTATTTTTTAATTTCTACCATGTATTTTTTGCTAAATTTTCTGATTTTATTATAATTTTCTTTCATTTCCCCCTAAATATATTTCACATTTCCCTTAATTTTAATTAGAATATTTTTGGATTTTGTATTTTATAAATGGCTTAATTATAAATAAAATTTTATTTGATATTAATTACAAAAATAATTAAATATATTATTTAAATATTTTCTTTTTTTTTGGCACACTTTTTAAATTTATATTATACTTTAAAATATATTTTTTTTTTCATAAAAAATTTTCTCCAAATCCACATAATCACTGCCACGTCACACAAGGACGCCACATTATTTTTTTTTGGACAACTCAGCAGCTGATGTGTCATTTTCCGTTAAAGTCAACTTGACTTGACAGTTTTTTTAATTTTTTGTTAGAAAAGTCGAGTACAGTGAGTTGACTGTAAGAAAAAAAGTTCAGTTATCCATCTGTAAGTTGACATATAGTACAGTGACTGAAATAGCATTTTGCTGAAGCGCTTTATTTTTATAAAGTTCTTTGCTATTTTGCTGAAAATTGTTTTGAGTGATAATGCATGAAGGAAAGAATCAAAAAGGGTCGAGCCATTTCCGGGCATGAAAGTCGTCTCGATAGACCCGAGCACGCATAATCACAATTTTTTCACTATCACGAGACCTTAAATCCGGTCTCTTGGTACGAGGCCCTCGAAGTTGTTTTAAGGTCCGATATCACATGTACAAAGATTTGCGCGATTTAACATTACATTTTAAACAAAAGGTCTATCATGGGAATCTAGTCAAGATTCGATTATTAGATCTCAACCACGGGATTCCAAGGCTCACATTGATATGCTTGAATGTAATCGGAATTTAAATCTTGAAAATATATACTAATGTATCTTACACTCGGTACAAGGCGATTCATCGATTGGAATCCCTTAGCACGAATAGTTAGGACCCTCACCGTTAGATATAGATCTAAGGCTCTACGAAGTGACCGAAATCGATCGGAAATATTGAAAAACGACTAGATCTATCCTAGATCTAAGCTGAACTAGCATAGGGTTCAAGCTTTGAAGCTCATGAACCGATTAAGGGCTAGATCCGACTAAATTTAGAAAAAGGACTTGATTTCTAACTATATATGTACAAATAATCGGTAAAATATGTAAATCTACCAACCACTGCACAATCTATGTACAAAACAACAAAATCTAACTAATAATAAACACTATATTTAAATAGATCTAGTAGTTATAACAATATTTACAAATGAAATGACCAAAGATTTGCTTTTTCACCTTGGGGATGTAGAAATATAAGCCTCCCGGGACCCAAATCTATGTTATATCACTCTATATGGATGATATCTACTATATATGAGATGAAAACAACTTAAAGATGGTACTATATTACTCAACACGAGCCTTTCTCTCTCTAGATCCGCTTTCTCTCAATAACTCTTCTCTTTTTTTTTTCTTCAAATGAGTTGTTGATGTGTTGATGTAGAGCTCGGGGCCAGCCGCAGGTACCCCTTGTGGGCCCCGCCATCTCAAAATTTGTTCATTCGATCGTCAATCCAGGAAAAGTTGAGATCCGTACTCAAATATCCCAGAAAGCTTTTGCTGAAGGCTGCGAAATGAGGTCAAGTCTGACTGAAGATGAAGCAATTAGCTGGAAGGTATCTTACGGTTGCCGAGGGTAGTCAAGTAGCTCGTCTTGGCTAGTTCGTAGTTCGGGGATTGCTGTGGTGGCTTTTTATGATCTCATCATCAGCTTTGCAATCCTCGTTCGGACCACTTTGTGTTTGGGTGACGTTACACTTTGATTTCTCTATAGGGTTGTCTTCGGGGTGAACTTATGCCTTTGCCTTCCCTCAGGGTTGTCTCTAAGGTGAAATTATGCTTTTACCCTCCTGTAAGGTTAGCCAAAAGAAAACAAAATTTCAGGTGTCTACATTTGTTTAAGGTTTATTGTTGTAATCCTCCTCCTTAGTGTTGCTTATTGAAGCCTATGCTGCTTTTTTAGATTTCATGTTTACTATTTTGTAGCTATTGTTTAACTCAGTACTTATCTTGGGTTATTAGGACTGAACTTTACCGCTTCAGTGGTTCCAAGATAAACCCGACAAGGGTATTAGATTTGTGCGTGCAGACTCTCAGGCACCTTCTATTAGTTTGTATTTCCTTTTATTTAAAACCCTTGATAGTTATTAACTTATTATGGTCTAATATCTTATTGGCTGGTTTCTCTACTTTTCTCTTCTTTATTATTTTGTTCATTGATTTTAGTTATTTAATAATTTTATCATGGGAACTAATATTTTCACATGTATTTTTGATATTTTCACATGATTTTCTCTCACATGAGTATCTAGTGGGTCCCGCCTTTATTTGAGAAGGAATCATGCGGAAATATCAAAAATACATGTGGAAATAGTGCTCCCCTATTATTATTTGAGAGAGAAAGTAGTGGAGTGTATTTTTAATATAGATCCGGTTGTCATGAAATTAATTTCATTGTAAGTTAGTCAATTGATCAATACAGTGCTAACACGCAGATAGAGAGATCACCTCCCGACCTGCGTGTCAACATTGTATTACTCAATTGACCAAAGTTAAATTCATGCTAATCACTCCCGTTTTATATGTATAGACTCTGTTCACTTTACTAGACTGACTTCTACTAAATCTTAATCTGTTATTGAAAGGTGTTCCTCTTCGCTAATACAAAATGCAAAGAGGTACTTCCACAACCGACTGAAGCTTTCGAAGCTTACTTGAACTGCAATGTACATGAAACAACACAAGAAGGTAAATTTTCTTTTACAGTTAAGGAGTTTGTTTGTTTTCCCCATTTTTTTCCCATGCCACGGATAAAGTGTTTAGCTGCTGTTGGAGTTTCGTGAATTTTGATGGCCTACACTTCTCATTCGTAGGATATAGTGCTGAATCTTTACAGAAGAGACGCCGAGTGACCAAGAAGCCTTATTTAAGGCCTATAGTTGGTGCGACCCTTGAAGTAATACAAAAGAGAAGAACTGAGAAGCCAAAAGTCAGAGATGCTATGAGACCCCAGATTTAATGAATAAAGATTTAAATTTCTCGAAATATTTTTTTTAATATTATGGTGTGAATTTGATATAATGTTATAGTTGTGGGTAGTATTTAGAAATTTTGCAAAGTATGCAAGTTGTTGTATTATATTCGATTGGTTGGAGAATATTCGTTTTAGCAGGGAATATTCGTACAACGGCGCAATCATTGGTAGACCCCACAACAGAATTATTGTCGGATTGAGAAAACGACAAAAATATTTTATGGAAATAACGGCGAAAGTTTTACCGTTAACTGTTGAAACACCCGGTATTAAAAGTACAGTAATACGCGTGGTTGCATAGTAGCACACGGTATTGATTATTGATGCTTATGTGAGAAGTCACTCAGTATTGTTCAATCGGGTATTCGGGACACTTTTTGTGTCGGAGTACTATTCACGAGTTACTATTCATGAGTTACTATTTACGGGTTACTATTCACCTAAATTACTATTCACCCGAATATTATTCACTCGGGTATTTGGGGTACTATTCACGAGTTACTATTCACGAGTTAATATTCATGAGTTATAATATTAATGATGAATGTTGTTCGGAGTTGAATTTGGAGACGCGGACGTGATATTTGAGTCCGGAACGTCGAAATTAGTAAAAATAGTCTATAAACACAAAATTTTTCGAAATTCACTATTTGGTCAAAAAGTCAACAGTTGACTTTTTCGAAAAAAATCAAACTTCGAAATTTCAAAATTTATATTTTTGATAAAAATGGTTTCATTATGTTGGAATTGTTTGTGTTAGTGAAAATTAACATTTATTTTGATAATAATTGATATCTGGAGGTTATATTGACCAATCGGATATTTAACCGGATAAATGAGCAATTGATTGCTATTATTTCACATGATTATAACTATTTGTTCACATGTTATACTATTGACTCGCATTCTTGTTACTATTAGGGGAGTTGGTGCAAGATTGATAATACTTGCATGACTAAGTTAAAAATAGAGGTATAGAGGGAGGTATTATATTATAATTAATTTTTCACATGTTTAGAACTATTGAGTCACATGATTTTACTATTGATTCACATGATTTACTATTAGAGGAGTTGGTGCAAGATTGATAATACTTGGATGATTGAATTAAAAATGAAAGAAAAGTTGGAGGTATTGTACTATAATATTTCGAGCCCCAAAACGTGCAATTATCGAAACTATGTTTTCCTATAAACAGAAGCTCATTCTTCCTTCATTTTTCACCAATTCACTAAAGCTTTAGAGCCATTATTATAGAGAGAAATTATAGAGAGAAGCTATAGAGAGAAAATCAATAGAAGAAGAGAAGTCTGCTCCCTCACTACTCCTATATCCAATTTCTTTCAAAGGTAGAGAATATTATTTCTTTCTTTCATCTTCATGAAGAGAACTTCTGTTGTTCCATTCTTTATTATTATGTTAGAATAACATGTTTATGCGAAGTATCGCATACTTGGTGAAATTCTTCTATTATTCCTTTCCTTATTATTCTGCTGGAATATCCTGTCTGTGCGTTCTACACCGGACCTGGTTCCATTATTTATTATTCCGTTGGAACATCCTGTCTGTGCGTTCTACGCCGGACCTGGTTCCGTCTTTACTATTCTGTTGGAATATCCTGTCTGTGCGTTCTACGCCAGACCTGGTTCCGTCTTTACTATTCTGTTGGAATATCCTGTCTGTGCGGTTTACGCCGGACCTGGTTCCGTTATTTATTATTCTATTGGAATAACCTGCCTATGCGGTCTATCGCATGCATGGTGATTTCTTTTGTTATTCCATTCCTTATTATACTCAGTTGGTTAAAGTTTTGACTTCTATACTCCATAAAATTAGTGGAATATCCTTTATATTTGCGCTTCATCTAGTATCTTTTCATGGAAATATTCTTCTGACCATTCTTAAATTTTACTCCACAAAGCAGTATCATGTTGACAATTTGGACGTTATCAGTTCCTGGATAAATTAATTCTTGAACTTGTTTTATTGAATTCGTATATCATTGTCATTATCCTCATGATTATATTTTGTTGAAAGTCATCTGTGGCCTGTAGTGCATAGATGAACTTGGTATGATTATGACCAGGGATTATTCGGTGTAATCATGACCGTAATGTTATAAATGATGTGGTAAAAATCCTCATTTACCGTAGTGCATTGATGGACAGTTTTTGGTATGATTATGGCTATGGATTCTCTTTGGCCGTAGTGCAAAGATGAATTATTTTATGACATGATCAGAACCGTTGATGAAAACACGATTATCTTTGGCCCGTAGTGCATGGATAATTCGTGGTCGTGATACTAAAGAATATCCTTGGCCGTAGTGCAGGGGTGATTCGATGATGTGGATTATTTATTAAGCTGAGTCCCAGTGATAAAAGTCATGAAAAACCTTTTAAATCATAAAAGATAGTAGATTTTATTCTCTACTTGACTCTTTTAATGGATTGCTTGATCTGCTGCAGTTAAACTTGATGTCTATTGTATTTTATCAGTTTAACATTGTTGAAGACTAATGATAATTTATTCTGCATTATCTTAGTCATAATATTTCTTACTGGGCTAGTTGAGCTCACCCTTTCTTTCACGGTTCTCTTCAGGAAATGAGAATATAGCTGGGACGAGACGGGAAAGGAGTGATGGACCAGATGATAGCATTAGTAGTCCTCACTATTCTATGTAATAGTGTGATAATAATTGTAATGAGGACTCCTTTTGAGTTTGTATAATCTCTAGTAGACAATATTTGTATTCAAACTCGCAGTTTATGTTTTGTCGTGTTGTACACGACAGTTGTATTAGTAAGATGTATTTGAATTTTGTACCATGTATCTAGCGACCTAAGATGGGTGATGTATACCTAATTTTGGGGGCGTCACAGATGCTGCCCGAGAAGCTATGATTATTCTATACCTTGTATGACTTGTAAAGGAAGATTTTGATAATCCCATGATCACATCTTACTAACTTTCAATTCTAGAGCTTTATATCTCCTTAATAACTTTTCTTGATTAAAACTTACGCCCTCAGTGAAATCAAGGAGAGGATCAAGAAAACCATAGATGAGAATAAGGCAAAGAAAGTAGAGGTGATGACCAAGTCACAGAAGTCATCCAAGGGTAACATGCTCCAAAGGGCGCTAAGATCAGAGGTGGAGGTGGAGGAGGAGGTGGAAAGCGATAGTCTATTAGATTTTCTTCTTATTTACTCAAGTGCACTTGGTTCGAGTCATTAGGGATTACATCTTTCGTAAGTCTTGTATGAATTGGTTGGTCAATATTTGCCTTGAGTAGTTGTAATCAACATTTATTTGCTTGACAATTAGTATTGCATGCAAAGCCGCTGTCTTTCTTAGGTTGCTGTGGTTGCTGTGTTTTTGTTCATTACTAACACTTTCATCTAGGTATTACAAAACTTGCTGATTCTTAATATTACTAGGTGCAAACCAAGCATTGCCTTACAAGTATTGATCAGGTTTTTTGGAACCTCAATCTTCTTTACTTTGGTAAATTTGGTGGTAGAAATTAGGTGCAGAAACCCTAAAGTACAGACTTTTTATGCAGATATTGATTTCATTAATTCCTTGCAAGAAGCTATTGGTTTGTTTGGTTGGACGGATTCGTTTTAGGACGGAATGAAATGATGGTTGGAATCGGAATTTGATCATGGAATCTGATCATAATAGACATGGGTCATTTGGTTGGACGGAATCGTTTTAGGACATAATGAAATGATGGTTGGAATTGAAATTAGATCATAATAGAAGCGGAATCGAACTCTTGATTCATGCAGAAAATGCCAAAATATCCCCAAGTAATATATATAAGACTAAAAGACAATTTGCACCTCAAATTTTATACCGTTGTTGACTTTTGCACCCCAAATTAAAAAAGGTGTCTAAGTACACCCCAAACTTCATTATACGTAACAAAACGCACACTTTCTTCACTTAACCGGTCAAAAGTGACCGGCTAAGGCTGTAACACAAGTTTAGGGTGCAAATTATATTTTAGTCTTAAAAATTGGAAAAATTATTAATTTTAAATAAAATAAAATAATTTTAAAATAATTAATTTAAATAAAATAATTAATTTTAAAAATAAAATAAAATAATTAATTTTAAAATAAAATAATTAAAATAATAAAACAGATTTTTTTTTGTAAAAAATTCTGTTTTTACAAAAAATAATTTTAAAAAATTTTGTTTTCACAAAAATTGTAAAATAAATTTGTGTTTACAAAATTATAAAATACAATTTTTTATAAAAAAAAATCTGTGTTTACAAAAATTGTAAATTAAAATTGTGTTTAAAAACAGAATTTTTTTAAAAACTTGTAAAAGCTGATTTTTTTTTCAATTTTTTTGTAAAAGTAGATTTTTTTAAATTTTTTTTTTGTAAAAATAGAATTTAAAAACAGAATTTTTTTAAATTTTTTTTATCTAAAACAGAATTTAAGTTGTCTTTTAGTCTATTTTTTAAAAACAGAATTCTAAAACATATTTTTTTTGTAAAAAATTATGTTTTACAATTTTTTTTTAAAAATAATTATGTTTTTACAAAAATTGTAAAATCAAATTATGTTTTACAAAATTGTAAAATTGTGTTTACAAAATTGTAAAATACAATTTTTTTTTAAAAAAATATGTTTTTACGAAAATTGTAATACAAAATTTTGTTTTACAAAATTGTGTTTAAAAAAAGAAATTTTTAAAAACTTAAAAAAAAATTCTGTTTTTAAAAACAAAAACTTAAATTCTGTTTTAGGCAATTTTTTTTAAAAAAAAACCAGTTTTTAAATTCTATTTTTACAAAAAAAATATTTTAAAAAATTCTATTTTTACAAAAAAAATTGCTTTTACAAGTTTTTAAAAAATTCTGTTTTTAAACACAATTTTGTAAAAAAAAAATTGTATTTGTAAAACACAATTTTATTTTACAATTTTTGTAAAAACAGATTATTTTTTTATAAAAAATTGTATTTTACAATTTTGTAATCACAAATTTATTTTACAATTTTTGTAAAAAGAATTTTTTTTTTTTTTTTGTAAAAACAGAACTTTTTACAAAAAAAAATCTGTTTTATTATTTTAATTATTTTATTTTAAAATTAATTATTTTATTTTTATTTTTAAAATTAATTATTTTATTTAAATTAATTATTTTAAAATTATTTTATTTTATTTAAAATTAATTATTTTTGTCAATTTTTAAGACTAAAAGACAATTTGCATCCCAAACTTGTGTTACAGCCTTAGCCGGTCACTTTTGACCGGTTAAGTGTAGAAAGTGTGCGTTTTGTTACGTATAATGAAGTTTGAGGTGTACTTAGACATCTTTTTTGGTTTGGGGTGCAAAAGTCAATAACGGTGTAAAGTTTGGGGTGTAAATTGTCTTTTAGTCTATATATAATAATGCCAAATAAGTATAATACATAATATAATAATATTATATATTTGTATACAATATTATTATATTATATATTACTATAACATAATACAATAAAAAATAAATATAATATATACTAATACATATAATATTATATATTATAATATTAGAGACTAAAGTCCAATTTGCACCCCAAATTTTTTCTCAAAAATTGATTTGCACCCTAATTTGTTTTCCCAATTAAATGCATCCTAAACTTAATCTCAGACAATTAAATGCACACGTAGCTCGATTTTTCAGCCAAATCTTCATCGGAAAGCTTAAAAGGTGTGAGGTAAGAGGGCATTTAGGTAAAATACCACCATTCCCGCCATTAAAACAGATTTGCATCTTATATGAAGACCTAAAAATCGATTTGCCCCCAAATTGAATAGCTTGGTTCGATCTTTTACCAAATTGAAGAGTTGTAATCGATCTTCAAACAAATTTAAGGATTGTGATCGAAAGAAAAAGTACATGGATAGGAGAATTTCATTCTACTCGTAACAAACAATCATAATATAATAATGTTGGTCTATATTAGATATTCTATATATTTATATATATAATTATAATATAATACAAAACAAATATAATATTATATATGTAACACCCCCTTTCCGAATAAGAATGGGAGGTCACGCACAAAGCACAACAAATCTCAAAATAACTAACAAAGCACTAATAACCTTAAAATATTTAATAGATGATAATTCATCAATGTCGAATTAAATACATTTCTCCAATGATCTACAAAACAATCATAATTTATCAAAATCTAAAATCAAATAAACCTATTAGGTCAAAGGTAGCTAGCTCTCTTCACACGAAACCTTAAACTGCCCCTGCAAATATGCAGGAAGAAAAACACAGCATGAGTCAAATGCTTAGTACGGATATAAAGATGAATATATATAAAACAATGTATATATGTACCGAAAGAACTAAATGAACGAACAAATACAAACTACAAACAATACAAATTATGAACTAAATATGAATATATCAAAATTGATGAGAAAAGGTACAAATGATTAATATTGTCAAACTGACAACTATAATAAAAAGAATTCCAAACAAAATAAGGCTGAATCAAATGGTTATAAGGTAACAATTTCATATTGAGCTCAAATACAAATAGCCAAAGGCTAACAAAATACATCGGTACCATGATGTATGCAAATCAAAACGGATAGTACGCATGACACATACGTCACTAATCCGCCAAACGAATCAAATCGAATAAAATATTGGGTCAACCCATACGTATCCTAAACAAACAAATCAAATGGCCAAAGCTCACACTCAGAGCAATATACAAAACAAAATGATACGCCGTGGACTGATCACACCGCCACGGAAGGTGTCATGCCCTTGTGTCAAGTGAACATGCATATGGTACCCCCCACAGGTGGTTAGCTCAAGTATACTCTAAGAATCAAACTACAAAATATAAGTCAAAAGGAGTTTAAATTACAAGGCTTACATGACAATCTTCAAATGATATCAAATTATTTTAAATACGAATAAAATATTGGGTCGACCCATACGTATCCTAAACAAACAAATCAAATGGCCAAAGCTCACACTCAGAGCAACATACAAAACAAAATGATACGCCGTGCACTGATCACACCGCCACGGAAGGTGTCATGCCCTTATGTCAAGAGAACATGCATGTGGTACCCCCACAAGTGGTTAACTCAAGTATACCCTAAGAATCAAACTGCAAAATGTAAGCCAAAAGGGGTTTAAATCACAAGACTTACATGACAATCTTCAAATGATATCAAATTATTTCAAATACGAACATACCTTACTATCATAAGATACCAACGATCAAGATAATTATGAAAGTGAATGAAAATATGCGAAGAATGATACAAACCAAATAAAGTTCAAAAAGGACAAATACAAGTTCTAATATCAATATACGAAACTATCACAATAAATTTAACAAAGAATAATCATAAGAGACAATACCAAATTTCTAAACGAGTAATAAAACGAACGAATTAAAATTAGAAGAGTCTCGCTAAAAAGTACGGAATTCGTACCTGGATTAAGCAATGAAATACTCAAAATTATATTCCAAATGAAACTCCTTAAATCCTCTCCGTTCAAATTAATTATTACACAAATTAATAAAATAAATTAGTAATTATGCGCTAAATTACTAATTACTAATTTGTTCTTTTTTTTAAGACTCATATTATTATTATTATTATTATTATTATTATTATTATTATTATTATTATTATTATTATTATTATTATTATTATTATTATTATTATTATTATTATTATTATACTCTTGTAAATTTTAAAATTTTAAATTCTAGAACAGTCCTAAATAAAACCATAACAAATATTATAATATGTTATAATATTAAAATATAATTTAATATATAATAATATATGTGACGCCCCCAAAATTAGGTATACATCACCCATCTTGGGTCGCCAGATACATGGTACAGAATTCAAATACAACTTACTAATACGACTGTCGTGTACAATACGACAAAACATAAACTGTGAGTTTGAATACAAATATTGTCTTCTAGAGAATATTCATACTCAAAAGGAGTCCTCATTACAATTATTATCACACTATTACATAGAATAGTGAGGACTACTAATGCTATCATCTGGTCCATCACTCCGTTTCCCGACTCGTCCCAGCTATATTCTCATTTCCTGAAGAGAACCGTGAAAGAAAGGGTGAGCTCAACTAGCCCAGTAAGAAATATTATGACTAAGATAATGCAGAATAAATTATCATTAGTCTTCAACAATGTTAAACTGATAAAATACAATAGTTATCAAGTTTAACTGCAGCGGATCAAGCAATCTATTAAAAGAGTCAAGTAAAGAATAAAATCTACTATCTTTTATGATTTAAAAGGTTTTTCATGACTTTTATCGCTGGGACTCAGCTTAATAAATAATCCACATCATCGAATCACCCATGCACTACGGCCAATGATATTCTTTAGTATCACGACCACGAATTATCCATACACTACGACTAAAGATAATCATGTTTTCATTAACGGTCCTGATCATGCCATAAAATAATTCATCTCTGCACTACGGCCAAAGAGAATTCATAGCCATAATAATACCAAAAACTGTCCATCAATGCACTACGGGCCAATGAGGACTTTTTTCACATTATTTGTAATATTACGGTCATGATTACACCGATTAATCCCTGGTCATAATCATACCAAGTCCATCTGTGCACTACAGGCCATAGATGACTTTCAACAAAATATAAACATGAGGATGATGACAATGATATAAGAATTCAATAAAACAAGTTCAAGAATTAATTTATCCAGGAATTAACAACGTCCAAATTGTCAATATGATACTGCTTTGTGGAGTAAAATTCAAGAATTCTTAGAATAATATTTCCATGAAAAGATACTAGATGAAGCGCAAATATCAAAGATATTCCACTAATTTCATGGAGTATAGAAGTCAAAGTTTTAACCAACTGAGTATAATAAAAAATAGAATAACAAAAGAAATCACCATGCATGTGATAGATTGCACAGACAGGTTATTCCAACAGAATAATAAATAATGGAACCATGTCCGGCGTAAAACGCACAGACAGGATATTCCAACAGAATAATAATAAAGACGGAACCAGGTCCGGTGTAAAATATACAGACAGGATGTTCCTACAGAATAATAATAAAGACGGAACCAGGTCCGGTGTAAGACACACAGACAGGATGTTCCAACAGAATAATAATAAAGACGGAACCAGGTCCGGTGTAAAACACACAGACAGGATGTTCCAACAGAATAATAGAAGAATGTCACCACGTATAGGGTAGACCGCGTATACAGGTTATTCCAACAGAATAATAAATAATAGAATAACATAAGTTCTCTTCATGAATACAAAAGAAATAATACCCCTTACCGTTTTAAAGAAGAACTGAAATAAAAAAGTAGTTAAGTAGCAGAATACTTTTCTTCTTTCTCTCTATAGTTTCTCTCTATAGTTTCTCTCTCTAGAGTTTAGTGAATTCGTAAGAAAATAATGAAGGAATGAGCTTCTATTTATAGGAAAATGGAATGCATAGTAACTAATCTATGAACGGTCCAGATTGATTTACTTTAATCTGACGGTCCATATTTAAAGCAAAATCTTTTAAATAAAATATAATATATTCTATTTATAGAATAACTTTAATAAAGTATTCTGTTTTATATAAAAAGATGTTTCTGTTTTATTACGTTAATAATACGGATAAAACAAAACTTCATTATCGCTGAATAATTTATATTATTAATTGACAATAATTGAATCAAACTGAGTGACTAATCACGTAAGCCTCAATAATCAATACCGTATGCTACTATGCAACCACACGTATTATTGTACTTTTACTATCGAGTAGTTCAACAGTATTAACGGTAAAACTTCCGCCGTTATGTTCATAAAATATTTTTGTCGTTTTCTCAATCCGACAATAATTCCGTTGTGGGGTCCACCAATAATTGTGCCGTCGTACGAATATTCTCCGACAAAAATAATATTCCCCGACCAATCGAATATAATACAACAACTTGCATACTTTGCAAAAGTTATAAATACTACCCACAACTATAATATTATCTCAAATTCACACCATAATATTTAAAAAAATATTTCGAAAAAATTTAAGCTTTATTAATAAAATCTGGGATTTCACAATCTTCCCTCCTTATGAAATTTCGCCCTCGAAATTGACGTACGTACCTGATATGCCGAACAGATGAGGACACTTCGTCAGATTCTAATTCTTGAGGTATAACCTTTGAGTGTTGAATATATTTCAGGATTTTTACAGGTACATCTTCATACGTTAAATTATCCGCTATCTCGTCCGATTCTAAATCAATAATGTGGTTCGGGTCGTCCACATATTTACGTAACATCAATACGTTAAAAATGTTATGAACACGCGACATACTTGGCGATAAAACGAGTCTATAAGCCACAGTTCCTACTCGATCGAGGATTTCAAATGGGTCAATTAAATTGAGGGTTGAGATTTCCTCTCTTCGTCGATTCTTGCTTCTAGAATAACGCCCTCTTGAACCTTCTTCTTCACAGTCATCAGCTTTGAGTATGTAGCTTAAGCGGCTTTAACTTTATCGATTAAAGTCGATTCTACTCGTATATTCGTTATCTTCACATGGGTTCGTATATTCGTACTTGTAAACGCATACGATCTTCTACTCAACGCGACAGCTACCACGTTCGCTTTTTCACGATGATATTAAATGGTACGATCGTAACTTTAACAGCTCGAGTCAACGTCTTTGGCGCATGATACGTTCGTTTTAAGCAAAGAAATATTTGAGGGTTTAAGAAATGGGTTTTGTACTGGGGTCAATACAAAATTCGATTTTACGCTCTAGGGGTAAGCTAGGAAGTCTTCAAGAATACGTCGGGAAATTTATTAACAATAGAAATATCATTCAAAACTGTGACTCTCATCCCAGACTTGGATAACACGTCTGTGACGCCCCCAAAATAGGTATACAACACCCATTCTGAGTCGCCAAATACATGGTACAGAAAGCAAACTACAACTTCAATAATACAATTGTCGTGCAAAATACGACAACACATACTGTGAGTTTAAATACAAATATTGTCTTCTAGACAATATCCACACTCAAATAAGTCCTCAATACAATTATTCAAACACTATTTTACAGAAATAGTGAGGACTGCTAAAACATCTTTCTAGAACCATCACTCCATACCCCGACTAGATCCTGCTATGTTCTCACCTCCTGAGAAGAAAAATGGAACAAAAAAGAAAAGGGTGAGCTCAACTAGCCCAGTAAAGAATATTATGACTAAGATAATATACAACAAATTATCGTTAGTCTTCAACAGGGAAAAATCTGATAGAATATAATCGACAACAAGTTTTAGATCAACAACTGCAGCGGAAATAACAAACCATTAGAAGAGTCAGGTAGAGAATGAATTCTACTATCTTCTAAGATTTAAAAGTCCAATCATCAATATTTTATCTCTGTAACATCAATTAATAATCATCTTTATCCAAATATTCATCTTTGCACTACAGGCCAAAGATATTCATTTGTATCACCTGTCAGTCATGTTCATCTCAACACCTGTTCATCTTTGCACTACAGGCCAAAGATATTCATCAAGTAATCATACATCTTTGCACTACAGGCCAAAGATATTCAGTAATATCATCATTTAGGACTGAGGATGATGAAAAATATCTTAAAGAGAACGAATCCAATGAGACAGAAGGACAAATAGTAGAGATTCGTATAACAGTTTATCCAAGATCAATAATACTTCATAACAATCAATTGTGAAGCAGAATTCAAAAATAAAGATCAAAATATGGATACAATCAAAGATAGTAACCATAATAGACATCTTGGACAAAAAGAAAAATTTTTATTTTTCGGTGAATAGTGTCGTATTCGTGAATAGTACCGTATACGTGAATAGTAACGTATACGTAAATAGTAACCTCGACACAAAAAGTTCTAAATTTGATAAAAACTCATGTTAATATTTCAGCATAATGATATTGAAGAAAATAATATCATTTAAGAAGAAAATAATATCCCTTACCTCAAAATATCAGTACTTCTGGTCGGAATACCGGTATAAGGCTGAAAGAAACTTACTCTGATGAATAGAAACTCTCAAAGTATCTAAATACTCACAAAATACACTCAATAATCTAGAGAGAGAAAGAGAGAAAACTTGTTTCTGGTGTGATTTTCAATTCTAACTTAGCCCTCTATTTATAGGAAAATGTTAGCACGCCGAAGCAGACTTAACCTGCAACCTGATGGCTTTACCTGCTACTATTCCCACCCACCACATTTGAATAAAAATCTCAGCACATTTCTTCACCAACCAAGAGTGGGGCCCACCAATTCTAAAATTTTCCATCAAAATGATAAACTCCGAAAATTCAACAATTTCTGAACCAGTCATCTCGTAAAATTCAGAATAAATCATACGTTCATTTTTAACGGTTCAAAATTTGTGGACATATACTCAACTTTTATATGTATAACATATCCAAAAATTACCACGATCCAACGGTCGGATTAAAAATTATAACCCCCGCAAAATATTTCAAAAACCCTGATTTTTAATACCTCCATTCCGACAAAAATACTGATAAAAATCTCAACATTAACTCCTTCATTTTTAACCACAAAAATATATCCGTCATTTATATCCACATAAAATAAATATTTCCTTATCATATGAATCAATAATTAATTATTCACAAATAATATTACAGAATCACATTTATGACAACCAGGCCGTTCCCAGGAAAGAGGGGGCTTTCCAATAAGGATTTCTCCTTACTGGCGCTCAATTAGATGACCAAACCTCTCCTTAGACAGAACTTTCTAGACATTGCCAATAATGTTATCTAATAATATTATTCAAATAATATGAATTATTGATCTGATAATGGAAAATACTGTGCAGCAATAATTATTGAAATAACAATAATATAAAATATTAACGCAACAATTATTGAATCAATAAAATAAAATATTGAACAGTAACTACTGTAACAATTATTGAGTAGTGTCTTCTTACGTAAGAATCAATAATTGGTGCAATACCGTGTGCTACTGTATTTTAACCACCGGGTATTCCAACAGTATTAACGGTAACAACTACGCCGTTATATATAAATAACTTATACTTGTCGTTTTCTTCATCCAATCGCTTTCCGTTATGGGGCCCACACAAGGCTGCGCCGTCGTACGAATATTCCCCGACAGCAAGAATATTCCACGACCAAACGAATATTCCCCGACAAAATGAATATTTTATAACCACTTGCTTATTTTGCAAAATTTTGCACATTTCACCCATAACCAAAGTATTATATCAAATTAACCCCTTATTATTCACAATAATATTTAGAAAAAATTTGATTTTATTCATTAATAAGTTGGGGTCTTACAACCTCCCTCCTTATGAAATTTCGTCCTCGAAATTGACGTACGTACCTGATGTCTCAAAAAGGTGAGGATACCTCGCTTTCATTTCTGATTCTAACTCCCAGGTCATTTCTTCAATAGCATGGTTTCTCCACAAAACCTTAACTTGTGGTATAACCTTCGTGCGTAGGACATGCTCTTTCCTATCCAAGATCTTAACAGGTACCTCCTCGTTCGTTAAATCTTCAGCTATCTCGTCTGGTTCTAACTCAATAATGTGGTTCGGGTCTTTAACACATTTACGAAGCATAGATATGTGAAAAACATTATGAACACGAGACATGCTTAGAGGTAATGCGAGTCTATATGCCACATTTCCTATTCGCTCAAGAATCTCAAATGGACCAACAAATCTTGGATTGAGCTTTCCTCTCTTCCCAAATCTTGTAACTCCCTTCCATGGTGCAACACGTAACAATACATGATCCCCAATATTAAATTCCACGTCCTTCCGATGAAGATCCGCATAACTCTTTTGTCGATCCTGTTCCGTTTGTATACGTTGTCGAATCGTTTGGATCTTCTCTGTAGTAATGTGTACCAACTCTGGTCCCAACAATGTTGCTTCACCCACCTCGTCCCAGCATACTGGAGAACGACATTTTCTTCCATACAACGCCTCGAATGGAGCCACACCTATGCTCGCCTGATAACTGTTGTTGTAGGAGAATTCCACCAATGGTAGGTACTTATCCCAACTCCCTTTGAGATCTAGGACACAAAGTCTTAATAGGTCTTTAAGAGTTTGAATAGTCCTCTCTGATTGTCCGTCCGTTTGAGGATAGTATGTCGAACTGAATCGTAAATCTGTGCCCATAGCTTTCTGCAAGCTAACCCAAAATCGTGAAGTGAATCTTGGGTCACGATCCGAAACTATGGATACTGGCATGCCATGCAATCTCACAATCTCGTTCACGTACATACTAGCAAGACGTTCAAGGGAATAAGACTCACGTATCGGCAATAAATGAGCGGACTTGGTTAATCTATCAACAATAACCCAAATCGCATCTATGCCTTGAGAAACCTTGGGAAGACCCGTAACAAAATCCATAGTAATGTGTTCCCACTTCCATTTCGGGATCTCAAGTGGTTGCAATGGACCCTTTGGTACTTGATGCTCCGCTTTTACACGTTGACAAGTTAAACATCTCGAGATAAACTCCGCGATCTCTCTTTTCATATTTCTCCACCAAAATGTATGTCGAAGATCGTGATACATTTTGGTACTCCCAGGATAGATTGCAAACGGTGTGTTGTGTGCCTCCATCATTATTCTATGCTTCAAGTCAAAATCGTTAGGAACACAAAGTCTGGAGTTGACTCGAAGTATTCCTTCTTCATCGATTCTTGCTTCTGGAATAGCACCTTCTTGCACTTTCTTCTTCATACGCATCAGCTCCATGCCCGTAGCTTGAGCAGCTTTAACTTTATCGATTAAAGTCGGTTCTACTCGTATATTTGATATCATCATGTGGGTACTTGGAGCCTTCATCTCTATCTCCATCCTTTGCAAGTCATACAAAATGGGCCTTTGTGTTGACAACATTGCACTCGTACCCGCATATGATCTTCTACTCAATGCGTCAGCTACTACGTTTGCTTTTCCAGGATGATATTGGATGGTATGATCGTAATCTTTCAACAGCTCGAGCCAACGTCACTGCCGCATGTTGAGTTCCTTTTGGGTGAAGAAATATTTGAGGCTTTTATGATCTGTATAGATCTCCACTTTCTCCCCATACAGGTAGTGTCTCCAGATCTTCAATGCGAAAACAACTGCTGCCAACTCCAAATCATGAGTAGGATAGTTCCTCTCATATTTTTTGAGTTGTCGCGAGGCATAGGTTATGACTTTCCCATGTTGCATGAGAACACATCCTAACCCTTTGCCTGAAGCATCGCTGTAGATAACAAATCCATTCGAACCAGATGGTATTGTCAGAACAGGTGCCGAAATGAGTCTCCTCTTGAGTTCTTGAAAACTCTTCTCACATTCCTCACTCCATACGAATTTTGTATCTTTCCGAGTCAGCTGAGTTAACGGAGTAGGGATTCGAGAAAATCCTTTCACAAATCTCCGATAATAACCAGCTAAGCCCAAAAAGCTACGTACTTCAGTTACCGACTTCGGTTGCTCCCAACTTTGTATGGCTTCAATCTTCGCTGGGTCGACAGATACTCCATGTTTTGACACCACGTGCCCAAGGAATGCTACTTCCTCAAGCCAGAACTCGCATTTTTTTAATTTGTCATATAGCTTATTTTCACGAAGCCTTTGTAGTACCAGCTTCAAATGGCGCTCATGATCTTCACGGCTTTTGGAATAGATGAGGATGTCATCAATAAAGACAACAATGAACTGATCTAAATATTCTTTGAATACACGGTTCATCATATCCATGAAGGCAGCAGGAGCATTAGTCAATCCAAAAGACATGACTAAGAATTCATAATGCCCGTACCGAGTTCTGAAGGTAGTCTTTGGAATATCCTCAGTTTTAATCTTCAGCTGATGATATCCAGAACGAAGATCGATCTTTGAAAAGAATTGTGCTCCTTGCAACTGGTCAAACAGGTCATCAATGCGAGGTAGCGGATACCTATTCTTGATGGTGACATGGTTCAATTCCCTATAGTCGATACAAAGTCGCATACTCCCATCTTTCTTCTTTACGAATAAAACAGGAGCACCCCAAGGAGACGTACTAGGATGAATAAAACCGATGTCCAACAACTCCTGTAGTTGGACTTTTAACTCCTGAAGTTCAATAGGAGTCATTCGATATGGAGTTTTAGAAATGGGCTTTGTACTAGGTTCAAGGTCAATAAAAAATTTAATTTCACGTTCTGGGGATAGACCAGGAAGTTCTTCAGGAAATACATCGGGAAATTCTCTAACAATAGAAATATTATTCAAATCTGACTTGTCTTTGTTCAAATCCATAACATGGGCTAAGAAAGCTTGACATCCGTTTTTCAATAAACGAATAGCTTTGTGGCTTGATATGACAGTGACTGATTTTAGTGGTTTAGTAGTTTGAATTCATATGACAGGTTGGTTAGGAATATGAAAACTAACAACATTACGAAAACAATCAATTTTAGCATGATGAGTGGTTAACCAATCAATTTCTAAAATCACATCAAAAGCAAGTATCTTTAAAGAGATAAGATCAACAGGTAATGTGATAGTGCCAACTTGGATCATGCAAGATTTATAAACTGTAGATGTAACGAAGGTTTCACCCAACGTAGTTTCAACAGATAAGTTAAAGTCCAATTTCTCCAGAGTCAAGTTTAAACGTTGAGCACAAGCAGGAGAGATAAAAGAATGGGTAGAACCGGTATCTAGTAAAGTATAAACTTCGCAAGAATTCAAGATTAGCTTACCCGTGATCACCTCGTTCGGGTTTCTCGCGTTTTGGCCAGTCACGACAAACGCCTTCCAGGAACCGCTGATTTCGACTTATCCGGGACAACTTTGGAGTCACCATCCCTGCTGAACTTGGTTTTGCTACAGAACACTCTCGAGCTATATGACCCTCCTTTCCACAGTTATAACATACCTTGGATTGTTGTGGGCAGTTTGGGCTGATATGTCCCTCTTTCCCACATTTGTAACATACGACCAGTGGTCGTTCTCCTCCCCTAGAAACAGTTGATGTTTGTGCTGACGTCTTCACGTTATCATTGTTGTACCTTCTCTTCTTGAAATCTCCTCCCGACTCGCTCCTTCTATTATCACGACCACGATTACCACCAGAGTGGTTACCGCTTTTGTCCGAATGTTTTCCCCCTGCTGGTTTTCATTGCTTCGATGACTGCTGCCACCGGTATGACCCTGGTTGTGGTCCCTCGGTTGCACATACTCATTATCTCGCTCTAATAATTGAACCCTGTTTACAACATCTGAATATAAAGAAAATTTATGAGAGATAAGATATTGCCGAATCTCGGGTTTTAGACCTCTCAGAAACATCATTGTCATTCGTTCCTCATTTTCGACCAAATGAGGTGCAAACCTGGATAACTCTGCAAACTTCGCCTCGTACTGGGACACCGTCATATTGTTTTGTTCCAGTCTGATAAACTCCACCTCCTTCATATGATGAATACTTTCAGGAAAGTACTTGTCATTGAACAGTTTTTGAAATGTTTCCCAGGACATGTTGAGTGCGTCAGGCTGGGTACGCTTCACAGACTCCCACCAGTAGTCTGCCTCACCGCGGAACATAAAAGTGGCGAATGGAACCTTCTGTTCCTCCGTGCATCCTAAGACATCGAATATCTTGGTAATTTGCTTGACCCACGTTTCCGCCATGATCGGATCCGGCTTTCCCTTAAATTCTGGTAGTCCCAATTCTTTGAACTGCTTAGCTGTGACAAACCGCGCGTTGTTATCATTTCCACCCGTATTCTGCACACGAGTCTCCCTCGTCTGATTTTGCATGAACTGCAAAAAGCTCCTAAACATTCCATTATTCATCGTTTGCTCGGTAACGTTGTTTATAGGAGGAATATTGCCTTCCTGTTGCACATTCCCCTGGGTGGTGATCAAAGGTGTCTCCACGGTCTGATTTACTCCATTATTAACGTTCTCAGCTGCCATTCTTAAATACTGCCATAAAATAAAGGTTAATAGTCATGTCATATATTATCCCTATACTCTGACCGACCAAATAAATACCAAATAAACTTAGTCAGGTCATACTAGCGAAGGAATTCCCCGTCTCTCCCCTCCTAGTTCTTGTCTCACATCTCAGCCAGGGATCATATCCCTAAGCTCTGATACCAACTGTGACGCCCCCAAAATAGGTATACAACACCCATTCTGAGTCGCCAAATACATGGTACAGAAAGCAAACTACAACTTCAATAATACAATTGTCGTGCAAAATACGACAACACATACTGTTAGTTTAAATACAAATATTGTCTTCTAGACAATATCCACACTCAAATAAGTCCTCAATACAATTATTCAAACACTATTTTACAGAAATAGTGAGGACAGCTAAAACATCTTTCTAGAACCATCACTCCATACCCCGACTAGATCCTGCTATGTTCTCACCTCCTGAGAAGAAAAATGGAACAAAAAAGAAAAGGGTGAGCTCAACTAGCCCAGTAAAGAATATTATGACTAAGATAATATACAACAAATTATCGTTAGTCTTCAACAGGGAAAAATCTGATAGAATATAATCGACAACAAGTTTTAGATCAACAACTGCAGCGGAAACAGCAAATCATTAGAAGAGTCAAGTAGAGAATGATTTCTACTATCTTCTAAGATTTAAAAGTCCAATCATCAATATTTTATCCCTATAACATCAATTAATAATCATCTTTATCCAAATATTCATCTTTGCACTACAGGCCAAAGATATTCATTTGTATCACCTGTCAGTCATGTTCATCTCAACACCTGTTCATCTTTGCACTACAGGCCAAAGATATTCATCAAGTAATCATACATCTTTGCACTACAGGCCAAAGATATTCAGTAATATCATTATTTAGGACTGAGGATGATGAAAAATATCTTAAAGAGAACGAATCCAATGAGACAGAAGGACAAATAGTAGGGATTCGTATAACAGTTTATCCAAGATCAATAATACTTCATAATAATCAATTGTGAAGCAGAATTCAAAAATAAAGATCAAAATATGGATACAATCAAAGATAGTAACCATAATAGACATCTTGGACAAAAAGGAAAAAAATTATTTTTCGGTGAATAGTGCCGTATTCGTGAATAGTGCCTTATACGTGAATAGTAACGTATACGTGAATAATAACCCCGACACAAAAAGTTCTAAATTTGATAAAAACTCATGTTAATATTTCAGCATAATGATATTGAAGAAAATAATATCATTTAAGAAGAAAATAATATCCCTTATCTCAAAATATCAGTACTTCTGGTCGGAATACCGGTATAAGGCTGAAAAAAACTTGCTGTGATGAATAGAAACTCTCAAAGTATCTAAATACTCACAAAATAAACTCAATAATCTAGAGAGAGAAAGAGAAAAAACTTGTTTCTGGTGTGATTTTCAATTCTAACTTAGCCCTCTATTTATAGGAAAATGTTAGCACGCCGAAGCAGACTTAACCTGCAACCTGATGGCTTTACCTGCTACTATTCCCACCCACCACATTTGAATAAAAATCTCAGCACATTTCTTCACCAACCAAGAGTGGGGCCCACCAATTCTAGAATTTTCCATCAAAATGATTAACTCCAAAAATTTAACAATTTCTGAACCAGTCATCTCGTAAAATTCATAATAAATCATACGTTCATTTTTAACGGTTCAAAATTTGTGAACATATACTCAACTTATATATATATAACATATCCAAAAATTACCACGATCCAACGGTCGGATTAAAAATTATAATCCCCGCAAAATATCTCAAAAACCCTGATTTTTAATACCTCCATTCCGACAAAAATGCTGATAAAAATCTCAACATTAACTCCTTCATTTTTAACCACAAAAATATATCCGTCATTTATATCCACATAAAATAAATATTTCCTTATCATATGAATCAATAATTAATTATTTACAAATAATATTACAGAATCACATTTATGACAATCAGGCCGTTCCCAGGAAAGAGGGGGCTTTCCAATAAGGATTTCTCCTTACTGGCGCGCAAGTAAATGACCAAACCTCTCCTTAGACAGAACTTTCTAGACATTGCCAATAATGTTATCTAATAATATTATTCAAATAATATGAATTATTGATCTGATAATGGAAAATACTGTGCAGCAACAATTATTGAAACAACAATAATATAAAATATCAACGCAACAATTATTGAATCAATAAAATAAAATATTGAACAGTAACTACTGTAACAATTATTGAGTAGTGCCTTCTTACGTAAGAATCAATAATTGGTGCAATATCGCGTGCTACTGTATTTTAACCACCGGGTATTCCAACAGTATTAACGGTAACAACTACGCCGTTATTTATAAATAACTTATACTTGTCGTTTTCTTCATCCAATCGCTTTCCGTTATGGGGCCCACACAAGGCTGCGCCGTCGTACGAATATTCCCCGACAGCAAGAATATTCCACAACCAAACGAATATTCCCTGACAAAATGAATATTTTATAACCACTTACTTATTTTGCACATTTCACCCATAACCAAAGTATTATATCAAATTAACCCCTTATTATTCACAATAATATTTAGAGAAAATTTGATTTTATTCATTAATAAGTTGGGGTCTTACAACGTCACATTGATACCTATCAACTTGTCATCGTCATTTACAACGTCTCCTACGAAAAGTCTGGCTTTGGTGCATTCCACATCAGGAAGTCAACAACGAAAGGAACGGGGATCTTTACTTATGGCTTGATATGACAATAATTGATTTTAGTGGTTTGGTTGCTTGAATTCGCATAACAGGTTGGTTAGGAATATGAAAGTTAACAACCTTACGAAAAATATGATGAACAGTTAACCAATCGTTTCCAAAAATCACATCAATGCAAGTATTTTTAAAGAGATAAGATCGACAGGTAACGTGAAAGTGTTTATTTGAACAAGATTTATAAATAGTGGAGGTAACGAAAGTTTCTCCCAACTGAGTTTAAACAGATATATCAAAGTCTAACTTCTCCGGAGTTAAGTTCAAACATTGAACACAACTAGGTGAAATAAAAGAGTGAGTAGAACCGGTATCTAACACGATATAGACTTCGCAAGAGTTTATGACTAACATTCCCGTGATAATTTTATTCAGGTTCCTCGTCACGAAAAAAAAAGCTCTCTCTTAAACTACCGACTTTGGCTTGTCTAGGACATCCTTTGGCATCACTATCCTAGCTGGACTTGACTTCACCATACGACAAAATCGAGCTAGGTGACCTTTTCTTCCGCAATTAAAACACGCTTTGGATTGCTACGTTCAGTTTGGACGGATGTATCCCTCCTGTCCGCATTTGAAACATACGACCGGTGGTCGTTCTTCTTCCTTTGAAACGGGTGCTGGAACCGACGTTTTCACGTCATTGTTGAACCTTCTCTTCTTGAAATGTCCATTCTTATTGTTTTGACCATGATTACCACCGAAGTGGTTACCATTTCTGACATGTTGATTCCCTCCATGCTTATTGTCACCGCTTTGATGACTGTTATCACCGGTATTATCATTTTGTCGGCTGCTCTCTTTTGGTTGCGTTGACTCATTATCGCGCTCTACTAACTGAGCCCTATTTACAATATCTGAATACAAACACAGTTTATGATAAATAAGATATTGACGTATCTCCGGCTTCAAACCTCTTAAAAATATCCGCGTCATTCTGTCTTCATTATCAACCAAGTGAGACGTAAATCGGGACAACTAGGCAAACTTGGCTTCGTACTGCGACACGGTCATGTTGTTTTGCTCCAACTTGATAAATTCCATCTCTTTCATGTGACGAATGCTTTCGGGAAAGTACTTGTCGCTGAACAACTCCTGAAATTTCTCCCAAGACATCTTGAGTGCGTCAGGCTGGTACATTTTATAGATTTCCACCAGTAATCTGCCTCTTCACGCAACATAAAGGTGGCAAAGGGAACCTTTTGCTCCTCTGAGCATCCCAAGACATCAAATATCTTGGTGATCTGCTTTAACCACGTCTCCGTCTTAAGTGGTTCTGGCTTTCCCAAAAACTCCGGTGGTCCCAGCTCCTTGAACTGCTTAGCGGTGACCAACCGTGGGTTGCCATTATTTTTACCTGTATTATGAACAGGAGCCGCCTTCGCCTGATGTTGCATGAATTCTAAAAAACTCCTAAACGTACTGTTGTTCGTCAATTGATCAGTGTTGTTGTTTACAGGAGGATTATCGCCATCCTGTTGCATATTGTCCTGATTATTGATCTGTGGAGACTCAACGATCTCCTGTGCTCCATTGCTTATCTCAATATTTTCAGATGCCATTATCAAATACTGCAACAAAACAAGGGTTAATTAACATATCACATATCATCCCTATACTCTGACCGACCAATTAAATAACAAGTAAACTTAGGTATGTCATACTAGCGAAGGAATTCCCCGTCTCAACCCTCCAAGTTCTAATCTCACATCTTAGCCAGGGATCATATCCCTAAGCTCTGATACCAACTGTGACGCCCCCAAAATTAGGTATACATCACCCATCTTGGGTCGCCAGATACATGGTACAGAATTCAAATACAACTTACTAATACAACTGTCGTGTACAATACGACAAAACATAAACTGTGAGTTTGAATAGAAATATTATCTTCTAGAGAATATTCATACTCAAAAGGAGTCCTCATTATAATTATTATCACACTATTACATAGAATAGTGAGGACTACTAATGCTATCATCTGGTCCATCACTCCGTTTCCCGACTCGTCCCAGCTATATCCTCATTTCCTGAAGAGAACCGTGAAAGAAAGGGTGAGCTCAACGAGCCCAGTAAGAAATATTATGACTAAGATAATGCAGAATAAATTATCATTAGTCTTCAACAATGTTAAATTGATAAAATACAATAGACATCAAGTTTAACTGCAGCGGATCAAGCAATCCATTAAAAGAGTCAAGTAGAGAATAAAATCTACTATCTTTTATGATTTAAAAGGTTTTTTATGACTTTTATCGTTGGGACTCAGCTTAATAAATAATCCACATCATCGAATCACCCCTGCACTACGGCCAAGGATATTCTTTAGTATCACGACCACGAATTATCCACGCACTACGACTAAAGATAATCATGTTTTCATTAACAGTCCTGATCATGCCATAAAATAATTCATCTCTGCACTACGGCCAAAGAGAATCCATAGCCATAATCATACCAAAAACTGTCCATCAATGCACTACGGGCCAATGAGGACTTTTTTCACATCATTTGTAATATTACGGTCATGATTACACCGATTAATCCCTGGTCATAATCATACCAAGTTCATCTATGTACTACAGGCCATAGATGACTTTCAACAAAATATAATCATAAGGATGATGACAATGATATAAGAATTCAATAAAACAAGTTCAAGAATTAATTTATCCAGGAATTAACAACGTCCAAATTGTCAATATGATACTGTTTTGTGGAGTAAAATTCAAGAATTCTTAGAAGAATATTTCTATGAAAAGATACTAGATGAAGCGCAAATATCAAAAATATTCCACTAATTTCATGGAGTATAGAAGTCAAAGTTTTAACCAACTGAGTATAATAAAAAATAAAATAATAAAAGAAATCACAATGCATGCGATAGACTGCACAGACAGGTTATTCCAACAGAATAATAAATAATGGAACCAGGTCCAGCGTAAAACGCACAGACAGGATATTCTAACAGAATAATAATAAAGACGGAACCAGGTCCGGTGTAAAACATACAGACAAGATGTTCCAACAGAATAATAATAAAGACGGAACCAGGTCCGGTGTAAGACACACAGACAGGATGTTCCAACAGAATAATAATAAAGACGGAACCAGGTCCGGTGTAAAACACACAGACAGAATATTCCAACAGAATAATAGAAGAATGTCACCAAGTATAGGGTAGGCCGCGTATACAAGTTATTCCAACAGAATAATAAATAATGGAATAACAGAAGTTCTCTTCATGAATACAAAAGAAATAATACCCCTTACCGTTTTAAAGAAGAACTGAAATAAAGAAGTAGTTAAGTAGCAGAATACTTTTCTTCTTTCTCTCTATAGTTTCTCTCTCTAAAATTTAGTGAATTCGTAAGAAAATAATGAAGGAATGAGCTTCTATTTATAGGAAAATAGAATGCATAGTAACTAATCCATGAACGGTCCAGATTAATTTACTTTAATCTGACGGTCCATATTTAAAGCAAAATCTTTTAAATAAAATATAATATATTCTATTTATAGAATAACTTTAATAAAGTATTCTGTTTTATATAAAAAGATGTTTCTGTTTTATTACGTTAATAATACGAATAAAACAAAACTTCATTATCGCTAAATAATTCATATTATTAATTGACAATAATTGAATTAAACTGAGTGACTAATCACGTAAGCCTCAATAATCAATATCGTATGCTACTATGCAACCACACGTATTATTGTACTTTTACTACCGAGTAGTTCAACAGTATTAACGGCAAAACTTTCGCCGTTATTTTCATAAAATATTTTTATCGTTTTCTCAATTCGATAATAATTCTGTTGTGGGGTCCACCAATAATTGTGCCGTCGTACGAATATTCCCCAACAAAATCCCCGACCAATCGAATATAATACAACAACTTGCATACTTTACAAAAGTTATAAATATTACCCACAACTATAATATTATCTCAAATTCACACCATAATATTTAAAAGAATATTTCGAAAAAATTAAATCTTTATTCATAAAATCTGGGGTTTCACAATATATTATAAACATATAATAATATATATTATATTTATATAATATAATACGAAATAAATTTAATACCTATATATATGTATGTGTATGTGTGTGTGTGTGTGTGTATGTATATATATATATATATATATATATATATATATATATATTTTTTTTTTTTATGGGTGAAGACAATTTTGTCTTAACATTTTTTCCCCATTCCTTTATTCATTGGAATCGGGATTCTTTAAGGGGTAAAGAATCGCGATTTCGTCGAAATAGTCATTCTGACCAAATTTAACATACTAAACGTGGGAAAGGAATTGTTGGTTGGAATGACCATTCCTTTCCGCCCTCCATTCCTACCAACCAAACACACCTGGAAAAAGATCACTCCATTTGGACGTAGAAACTAGCCTGGCCAGGTTTAATATTGGCATAAAAAAATGAACTATTAATTTTTTTTACTATTATCATTTAGAAAGAAAAAAATATATAATAAAAAAATAAAAAGACCAACAGTTTACCTTCTGGACTACCCAGTATCAATTAGCAATTAATATTTAATCAAGAATACTTTTCTGTCCCTTCATGAATAGTTTGTCAAAAGTAATTTCTAAGAAAAAGAAAACCATACCAAAAGTGAAGAATGTGTTTAAAAGTAGAAAAATGATGGCTCAGCCGAAAAGAGAGTACTATTTGAATTAATTTTGCTCTACAAAACACATTATTTTATCAACTTTTTAATTTATATTCCTTTAGTTGTCTGATGAGTAAAATACAATAACACACATTAAATAAACATAAGAGTAAAATAAAAAAAATATTAACAGGCCTTTCATAGTCAATAGGTCCAAAGAGATGCATGTAAGGGTAAGTATGGTGCGATTTAGTACGGTTTAAAGTTTAAATAGCACACGAAACCGTTTAAGTGTGATTTGATAAATCCAAAGCTGCATATGAAATCGCTTCTGATTGGTACGGTGCGGAACGGTGCGGTTTAGAACCGTGTGGTGTGGTTTCATTTGGTGCGATTTCGGTTCTAAAACCAATTAAAACAACAAAATTTTATGTAATTTAAATTAACAATTTAACATCACACAATATTAAATATCACTTTGATAACACACACAATCTTACTTATAATATTTTGTCTAAACAAAAGCTAAATATAATAGAGTAATATGATGTAAATTAGTAGAGTAGAATATAGTAGAGTAAACAAAAGCTAAATACAATATTTGCTACTCTACTCTTAGTAACAATATACTATAATATTCTTAGTAACAATATGTTGTAATAATTTACAAGCTACTTTACCATATTACAACATATTGTAACTAAAAGTAGCTCAATCATATTACAACATATTGTTAACAAAGATCATTTTACAATCATAATACAAAGAGCCAGAAACATTATAGGCTACTCTACCAACATGATGCGGTTTCGGTTTTATGCGTGCAGTTTTGGCTAGTAACCAAACTGAAACCGTATATTTGGTTTTTCAATCCACCTAAAACCGCCACATACGTCAGAACCGTTGGTGCGATTTTAATTGGTGCGGTTTGTACGATTTTGGTTCCAATTTGATTCATTGTTCAGCCCTAAATGCATGCATAAAGAATGACCATTTTCATAAATATTCAACAAAACGAGCAATTAGTAAATGGAGTACAAATTAAGAAACTGATATTTTTACATGTTAAAATGATACCTTCAGACGAGTCTCTCTCACATGGAAGCGAGACTCACTCACTATTCATGTGTAAATATCAATTTTTTTATATGAAAATATCAGTTCCCTAAAACTAACCAGAGACTAAAGCAAAACAAAACAACAATTTTTCATACATAAAAGTGCACAAACCTTTGTTAATTCTTCTCTTGTTGATATGACCTTGTCTTGTTATACAAATAATTGACACACAAGTAAACTTAGTAGTTGGTGTCTAACAAGGGATAGATCAAGTGTAAATATTTCACCAAGAAAATGATATTCTTTAATGTAATTTAAACATACTTAACTTAAAACTTATCTAGTGTGCCCACCCCAAAATTCATTGTCATAAAAATAATGTAAAGAAACTGCCACTAAAATAACTAAATAAGTAAACCTTGTTCTTTGTTTTTGTAGACAAAGTATCACAGGGAACACTATTTTTATATGTATCTTGAATATTTTCTATGTGGTTTTCTCTCGCATGAGAATATTAGACTTAGTCCCATGTGTGAGAAAAGCACATATAAAAATATAATTTCTTTATACAAATTAATGAAGGTATTTGTAAGACTCCAACTTTTTATAAATTAAATTAAATTTTCTCTAATTATTATTTTGAATAATAAGGTGTTAATTTGATATAATGCTTTGGTTATGGGTGAAAGGTGCAAATTTTGCAAAATAAACAAGTGGTTATAAAATATTCATTGTTGTCGGGGAATATTTGTTTGGTCGTGAAATATTCTTGTTGTCGGAGAATATTCGTACGACGGCGCAGCCATTTGTGGGCCCCATAACGAAAAACGGTCGGATGAAGAAAATGACAAGTTTGAGTTTTTATAAATAACGACGTAGTTGTTACCGTTAGCACTGTTAGAATATTCGGTGGTTAAAATACAGTAATACGCGTGGTTGCACAGTAACACACGATATTGCAAAGTATTTTTGGATTATTGATTCTTACGTAAGAAGGCACTACTCAATAATTATTACAGTAATTACTGTTCAATATTTTATTTTATTTATTCAATTATTACTACATTGATATTTTATATTATTGTTGATTCAATAATTGTCACTGCACAATATTTCTCATTATCAGATCAATAATTCATATTATTTGAATAATATTATTAGATAACATTATTGGCAATGTCTAAGAAAGTTCTATCTTGAAAAGGGGTTTGGTCACCTAATTGCGCGCCAGTAAAGAGAAATTCTTATCGGAAAGCCCCCTCTTTCCTAGGAAAGACCTGGTTGTTAATATTGTGATTCTGTAATATTGTTTGTGAATAATTGATTATTGATTTATATGATAAGAAAATATTTATTTTTATATGGATATAAATGAAGGAATTAATGTTGAGGTATTTTATCAGTATTTTGTCAGAATAAAGGTATTAAAAATCATCCATATGTGGATTTCGGTCATTTTCTGTTTGAAATTTGGAAAAACTTTTTTCTACAAAGTTGTAGAGAATTAAATTTCCTATGAAAAGGACATAAAGTTTGTATTTTTCTGATGAAAGGGCTATTTGTTATGAATTATTGAAGTTTTAGAAATAAACATTTTTATTAAAAACACGTGAGCCCCACTTTTGGTTGTTGTGAAAAAATTTGATTTTTGGTGGGCCCCACTATGGTGTGCTGAAATTTGATCAATTGTGGTGGGCGTGAATATTTATAATAAAATATTATTTTATTAAATTTTAGTCTACTTTGGCGTTCTAACTTTTTTTTATAAATAGGGTGCTTAGTTAAAATTGAAAATCACACCAAAATCATAAGTTTTCTCTCTCTATATTACCGAGCGTATTTTGTGAGTATTTTGGATACTTTGAGAGTCTTTATTCAGTGCAAATTTTCTTCAGCGTTATATCCAATATTTCAGGCAGAAGTACTGTTATTTTGAGGTAAGAGATGTTATTTTCTTCGCAAATGATGTTATTTCTTTCAATATCATTATACCGAAATATTAGTATGAATTTTATTATGAAAGTTTTACCTTTTCATGTCGAGGTTACTATTAACGTATACGGTACTATTCACGTATACGGTACTATTCACGTATACGATATTATTCACGAGTACTATTCACGAAGTATGATTTTTCTTGTGGAATTTCTACCTTTTCGTGTCGGGATTACTATTCACGTATACGACACTATTCATGTATACAATATTATTCACGAATACAACACTATTTACAAAAAAATAAAATTTTCACTTCTTTGTCCAAAATGTATATTATGGTTACTATCTTTGATTGTATCCATGTTTTGATCTTCATTCTTGAATTTTATTCAGCTATGGTTTATTATGGAGTATTTTTGAACTTGGATAACTCGAAGTTCGAATCCCTAATCTTTGATCTTTTATCTCACTGGATTCGTTTTCTTTAAAATATTTTTCATCATCCTCAGTCCTAAATGGTGATATAATTGAATATCTTTGACCTGTAGTGCAAAGATGAATGATTATCTGATGAATATCTTTGGCCCGTAGTGCAAAGATGGACAGGTGTTGAGATGAACATGTCCAACTGGTGATACAAATGAATATCTTTGGCCTGTAGAGAAAAGATGAATATTTGATTCAAGATGTATATTGATTGATGTTACAGGGATAAAATATTAATGATGAACTTTTAAATTCATAGATGATAGTAGATTTCATTCTCTACTTAACTCTTCTAATGAATTGTTATTTTCGCTGTGAATATTGATCTAAAACTTGTTATCCATTATATTTTATCTAATATGTTGAAGGTGAACGATAATTTGTTCTATATTATCTTAGTCATAATATTCTTTACTGGGCTAGTTGAGCTCACCCTTTTCCTTTTTGTTTCATTTTTCTTCTCATGAGGCGGGAATATAGCGGGAACTAGTCGGGGTATAGAGTGATGGGTCCGGACAGTTGTTTTATAGTGTATCAATAATTATAATGAGGACTTATTTGAGTTTGAATATTGTCTAGATGACAAAGTTTGTATTTAAACTCATACCATATGTGTATTCGTAGTTTGCACGACAATTGTATTAATGAAGTTATAGTTGTTTTTTGTACCATGTATTTGGCGACTCAGAATGGGTTGTGTGGACCTATTTTGGGGGCATCATAGTTGGTATCAGAGCTTAGGGATATGGTCTCTGGCGGAGATCGGTAAATAGAACTAGGTGGGGAGAGACGAGTAAATCCTTCGCTAGTGTGTCCTACCTAAGCTTATTTGTTGGTCGGTCAAAATATAGGGGTATTATGTGGTATGTCAATTTCTTTAATTAACCCTTGTTTTGTGGTAGTATTTGAGAATGACAGCTGAGAATGCTAACAATGGAGTGTATAAGACCGTGGAGACACCTTTAATCACCAACCATGATAACGTGCAACAAGAAGGCAATATTCCTCCTGTAAACAACACAACCGAACAAACGATGAATGATGGGATGTTTAGAAGCTTTTTGCAGTTCATGCAAAATCAGACGAGGGAGACTCGGGTACAGAATACGGTGGAAATGATAGCAACGCACAGCTTGTCACAGCCAAGCAGTTCAAAGAGTTGGGACCACCAGAATTTTTGGGAAAGCCGGATCCGATCAAGGCGAAAACGTGGGTTAAGTAAATTATCAAGATATTTGATGTCTTGGGATGCACGGAGGAACAGAAGGTTCCATTTGTCATCTTTTTGTTCCGTGGTGAGGCAGACTACTGGTGGGAATCTGTGAAGCTTACCCAGCCAGTTGCACTCAATATGTCTTGAAAAACGTTTCAGAAACTGTTCAATGACAAGTACTTTCCTGAAAGTATTCGTCATATGAAGGAGGTAGAGTTTATCAGACTGAAAAAAAATAACATGACTGTGTCCCAGTACGAGGCTAAGTTCGCGGAGTTATCCAGGTTTGCACCTCATTTGGTAGAGAATGAGGAACGTATGACGCAGATGTTTCTGAGGTCTGAAACCCGAAATTCGGCAATATCTTATTTCTCACAAATTTTCTCTATATTCAGATGTTGTGAATATGGCTCAAGTATTATAGCGAGATAATGAGTATGTTCAACCGAGGGACCACAACCAGGGTCATACCGGTGGCAGCAGTCATCGGAGCAATGACAACCAGCGGGGAGGAAAACATCCGGACAAAAGCGGTATCCACTCTGATGGTAATCGTGGCCATGATAGTAGAAGAAGCGAGTCGGGGGGAGATTTCAAAAAGAGAAGGTACAACAATGACAACGTGAAGACGTTAGCACCAGTATCAACTATTCCCAGGGGAGTAGAACGACCACCGGTCGTATGTTATATGTGACGCCCCCAAAATAGGTATACAACACCCATTCTGAGTCGCCAAATACATGGTACAGAAAGCAAACTACAACTTCAATAATACAATTGTCGTGCAAAATACGACAACACATACTGTGAGTTTAAATACAAATATTGTCTTCTAGACAATATCCACACTCAAATAAGTCTTCATTATAATTATTCAAACACTATTTTACAAAAATAGTGAGGACTGCTAAAACATCTTTCTAGAACCATCACTCCGTACCCCGACTAGATCCTGCTATGTTCTCACCTCCTGGGAAGAAAAATGGAACAAAAAGGAAAAGGGTGAGCTCAACTAGCCCAGTAAAGAGTATTATGACTAAGATAATATACAACAAATTATCATTAGTATTCAACAGGGAAAAATCTGATAGAATATAATCGGCAACAAGTTTTAGATCAACAACTGCAGCGGAAACAGCAAACCATTAGAAGAGTCAAGTAGAGAAAGAATTCTACTATCTTCTAAGATTTAAAAGTCCATCATCAATATTTTATCCCTGTAACATCAATTAATAATCATCTTTATCCAAATATTCATCTTTGCACTACAGGCTAAAGATATTCATTTGTATCACCTGTCAGTCATGTTCATCTCAACACCTGTTCATCTTTACACTACAGGCCAAAGATATTCATCAAGTAATCATACATCTTTGCACTACAGGCCAAAGATATTCAATAATATCATCATTTAGGACTGAGGATGATGAAAAAAAATATCTTAAAGAGAACGAATCCAGTGAGATAGAAGGACAAATATTAGGGATTCGTATAACAGTTTATCCAAGATCAATAATACTTCATAATAATCAATTGTGAAGCAGAATTCAAAAATAAAGATCAAAACATGGATACAATCAAAGATAGTAACCATAATAGACATCTTGGACAAAAAGGAAAAATTTTATTTTTCGGTGAATAGTGCCGTATTCGTGAATAGTACCGTATACGTGAATAGTGTCGTATACGTGAATAGTAACCCCGACACAAAAAATTCTAAATTTGATAAAAAGTTCATATCAATATTTCAGCATAATGATATTGAAGAAAATAATATCATTAAGAAGAAAATAATATCCCTTACCTCAAGATATCAGTACTTCTGGTCGGAATACCGGTATAAGGCTGAAAGAAACTTGCTCTGATGAATAGAAACTCTCAAAGTATATAAATACTCACAAAATACACTCAATAATCTAGAGAGAGAAAGAGAGAAAACTTGTTTCTGGTGTGATTTTTAATTCTAACTTAGCCCTCTATTTATAGGAAAATTTTAGTAGGCTTGACCTGCAACCTGATGGCTTTACCTGCTACTATTCTCACCCACCACATTTAAAATATAATTCAGCACATTTCTTCACCAACCACAAGTGGGGCCCACCAATTCTAGAATTTTCCATCAAAATGATAAACTCTAAAAATTCAACAATTTCTGAACCAGTCATCTTGTAAAATTCATAATAAATCATACGTTCATTTTTAACGGTTCAAAATTTGTGGGCATATACTCAACTTATATATTTATAACATATCCAAAAATTACCACGATCCAACGGTCGGATTAAAAATTATAACCCCCGCAAAATATCTCAAAAATCCTGATTTTTAATACCTCCATTCTGATAAAAATACGGATAAAAACCTCAACATTAACTCCTTCATTTTTAACCACAAAAATATATCCCTCATTTATATCCACATAAAATAAATATTTCCTTATCATATGAATCAATAATTAATTATTCATAAATAATATTACAGAATCACATTTATGACAACCAGGCCGTTCCCAGGAAAGAGGGGGCTTTCCAATAAGGATTTCTCCTTACTGGCGCGCAATTAGATGACCAAACCTCTCCTTAGACAGAACTTTCTAGACATTGTCAATAATGTTATCTAATAATATTATTCAAATAATATGAATTATTGATCTGATAATGGAAAATAATGTGCAGCAACAATTATTGAAACAACAATAATATAAAATATCAACGCAACAATTATTGAATCAATAAAATAAAATATTGAACAATAACTACTGTAACAATTATTGAGTAGTGCCTTCTTACGTAAGAATCAATAATTGGTGCAATACCGTGTGCTACTGTATTTTAACCACCGGGTATTCCAACAGTATTAACGGTAACAACTACGCCGTTATTTATAAATAACTTATACTTGTCGTTTTCTTCATCCAATCGCTTTCCGTTATGGGGCCCACACAAGGCTGCGCCGTCGTACGAATATTCCCCAACAGCAAGAATATTCCACGACCAAACGAATATTCCCCGACAAAATGAATATTTTATAACCACTTGCTTATTTTGCAAAATTTGCACATTTCACCCATAACCAAAGTATTATATCAAATTAACCCTTTATTATTCACAATAATATTTAGAAAAAATTTAATTTTATTCATTAATAAGTTGGGGTCTTACATTATAAATGCGGAAAAGAGGGATACATCAGCCCAAACTGCCCACAATAATTCAAGGTATGTTATAACTGTGGAAAGGAAGGTCATATAGCTCGAGATTATTCTGTAGCGAAACCAAGTCCAGCGGGGATGGTGACTCCAAAAGCTGTCCCAGACAAGTTAAAGTCAGCGGTTCTTGGAAGTGCGTTTGTCGTGACTGCCCAAAACGTGAGGAACCCGAACGAGGTGATCACGGGTAAGCTAATCATAAACTCTTGCGAAGTTTATACTTTACTAGATACCGTTTCTACCCATTGTTTTATCTCTCCTACTTGTGCTCAACGTTTGAACTTGACTCCGGAGAAATTAGACTTTGACTTATTTGTTGAGACTCCGTTAGGAGAAACTTTCATTACATCCACTATTTATAAATCTTACTTGATCCAAATTGGCACCACCACATTACCTGTTGATCTTATCTCTTTAAAGATACTTCCATTTGATGTGATTTTAGGGATTGATTGGTTAACCACTAATGATGCCAGAATTGATTATTTTCGTAAGGTTGTTAGTTTTCATATTCCTAACCAACCTGTTATGCTAATTCAAGTAACCAAACCACTAAAGTCAATCACTGTCATATCAAGCCATTCGTTTATTAAAAAATGGATGTTAAGCTTTCTTAGCTCATGTCATGGACTTGAACAAAAATACGTCAAATTTGAATAGTATTTCTGTTGTTAGTGAATTTCCTGATGTATTTCCTGAAGAACTTCCCGGACTACCCCCAAAACGTGAAGTTGAATACTTTATTGACCTTCAAGCTGGTACAAAACCCATTGCTAAAATCCCATATCGAATGGCTCCTATTGAACTTCAGGAGTTAAAGGTCCAACTACAGGAGTTGTTAGACATCGATTTCATTCGTCCTAGTACATCTCCTTGGGATGCTCCTGTTTTATTAGTAAAGAAGAAAGATGAGAGTATGCGACTTTGTATTGACTATCGGGAATTGATCCATGCCACCATCAAGAATAGGTATCCGCTACCTCGTATTGATGACATGTTCGACCAGTTGCAAGGAGCACAATTCTTTTCAAGATCGATTTTCGTTCTGGATATCATCAGCTGAAGATTAAAACTGAGGATATTCCAAAGACTGCCTTCAAAACTCGGTACGAGCATTATGAATTCTTAGTCATGTCTTTTGGATTGACTAATACTCTTACTGCTTTCATGGATATGATGAACCGTGTGTTCAAGAAATATTTAGATCAGTTCGTTGTTGTCTTTATTGATGACATCCTCATCTATTCCAAAAGTCGTGAAGATCATGACTGTTATTTGAAGCTGGTACTTCAAAGGCTTCGCGATAACAAGTTATTTGCCAAGCTAAAGAAATGCGAGTTCTGGCTTGAGGAAGTAGCATTCCTTCGGCACGTGGTGTCAAAACATGGAGTATCTGTTGACCCGACGAAAATTGAAGCAATACAAAGTTGGGAGCAACCGAAGTCGGTGACTGAAGTACGTAGCTTTCTGGGCTTAGCTGGTTATTATCGAAGATTCGTGGAAGAATTTTCTCGAATCGCAACTCCATTAACTCAGCTGACTCGGAAAGATACAAAATTCGTATGGAGCGAGGAATGTGAGAAATGTTTCCAAGAGCTCAAGAGGAGACTCATTTCGGCATCTATTCTGACAATACCATCAGGTTTGGATGGATTTGTTAACTACAACGATACTTCAGGTAAAGGGTTAGGATGTGTTTTCATGCAACATGGGAAAGTCATAGCCTATGCCTCACGACAACTCAAAGAATATGAGAGAAATTATCCTACTCATGATCTGGAGTTGGCAGCAGTCGTTTTCGCGTTGAAGATCTAGAGACATTACCTGTATAGGGAGAAAGTGGAGATCTATACAGATCATAAAAGCCTCAAATATTTCTTTACCCAAAAGGAACTCAACATGCGGCAATGACGTTGGCTCGAGATGTTGAAAGATTACGACCATACCATCCAATACCATCCTGAAAAAGGCGGTAGCTGACGCATTGAGTAGAAGGTCGTATGCGGGTACGAGTGCGATGTTGTCCCATTTCGTACGACTTACAAAGGATGGAGACAGAGTTAAAGGCTCTAAGTACCCACGTGATGATATCTCAAATATACGAGTAGAACCGACTTTAATCGATAAAGTTAAAGCTTGAAGATCTATTAAGACTCTGTGTCCTAGATTTCAAAGGGAGTTGGGATAAGTACCTACCATTGGTGGAATTCTCTTACAACAACAGTTATCAGGCAAGTATAGGCGTTGCTCCATTCGAAACATTGTATGGAGAAAGTGTCGCTCTCTAGTATGTTGGGATGAGGTGGGAGAAGCAACGTTGTTGGGACCAGAGTTAGTACGCATGACTATAGAAAAGATTCAAATGATTCGACAACGTATACAAACGACACATGATCGTCAAAAGAGTTATGCGGATCTTCATCGAAAGGACGTGGAATTTAATATTGAGGATCATATATTGTTACGTATTGTTCCATGGAATAGAGTTACAAGATTGAGAAAGAGAGAAAAGCTCAATCCACGATTTATTGGTCCATTTGAGATTCTTGATCGAATAGGAAATGTGGCCTATAGACTAGCATTACCTCCAAGCATGTCTCGTGTTCATAATATTTTTTAAATATCTATGATTCGTAAATATGTGAAAGACCAAAACCACATTATTGAGTTAGAACCAGACGAGATAGCCAAAGATTTAACGTACGAGGAGGTACCTGTCAAGATCTTGGATAGAAAATAGCATGTCCTACGCACAAAGGTTATACCACAAGTCAAGGTTTTGTGGAGGAACCATGCTATTGAGAAAATGACCTGGGAGTTGAAATCGAAAATTAAAGGCGAGGTACCCTCACCTTTTCGAAACACCTGCTACGTACGTCAATTTCGATGACGAAATTTTATAAGGAGAGGAGGTTGTAAGACCCCAACTTTTTATAAATAAAATTGAATTTTCTCTAATTATTATTTTGAATAATAAGGTGTTAATTTGATATAATACTTTGGTTATGGGTGAAAGGTGCAAATTTTGCAAAATAAGCAAGTGGTTATAAAATATTCATTGTTGTCGGGGAATATTCGTTTGGCCGTGAAATATTCTTGTTGTCCAAAAATATTCGTACGACGGCGCAACCATTTGTGGACTCCATAACGGAAAACGGTCGGATGAAGAAAACGACAAGTTTGAGTTTTTATAAATAACGACGTAGTTATTACCGTTAGTACACTGTTGGAATACCCCGTGGTTAAAATACAGTAATACGCGTGGTTGCACAGTAGTACACGGTATTGCACAATATTTTTAGATTATTGATTCTTACGTAAGAAGACACTACTCAATAATTATTATAGTAATTACTATTCAATATTTTATTTTATTGATTCAATAATTGCTACATTGATATTTTATATTATTGTTGATTCAATAATTGTCACTACATAGTATTTTTCATTATCAGATCAATAATTCATATTATTTGAATAATATTATTAGATAACATTATTGATAATGTCAAAGAAAGTTATGTCTAGAAAATGGGTTTGGTCACCTAATTGCGCGCTAGTACGGAGAAATTCTTATCGGAAAGCCCCCTCTTTCTTGGGAACGACCTGGTTGTCACTATTGTGATTCTATAATATTATTTGTGAATAATTAATTATTAATTTATATGATAAGGAAATATTTATTTTTATACGGATATAAATGAAGGAATTAATGTAATTTTTTGTTTGGAATTTGGAAAAACTTTCTTCTACAAAGTTGTAGAGAATTAAATTTCTTATGGAAAGGACATAAAGTTTGTATTTTTCTGATAAAAGGGCTATTTGTTATGAATTATTAAAATTTTAGAAATAAATATTTTTATTAAAAATATGTGGGCCCCACTTTTGGTTGTTGTGGAAAATTTTGATTTTTGGTGGGCCCCACTGTGGTGTGATAAAATTTGATCAATTGTGGTGGGTGCGAATATTTATAATAAAATATTATTTTATTAAATTTTAGTCTACTTTGGCGTTCTAGCATTTTTCTATAAATAGGGTGCTTAGTTAGAATTAAAAATCACACCAGGATCATAAGTTCTCTCTCTCTATATTATCGAGCGTATTTTGTGAGTATTTTGGATACTTTTAGAGTTGTTATTCAATGCAAGTTTTCTTTAGCGTTATATTCGATATTTCAGGCAGAAGTACTGTTATTTTGAGGTAAAGGATATTATTTTCTTCATAAATGATGTTATTTCTTTCAATATCATTATACCGAAATATTGGTATGAATTTTATTATGAAATTTTTATCTTTTCATGCCGAGGTTACTATTCACGTATACGGCACTATTCACGTATACGACACTATTCACGAATACGGTACTATTCACGAAGTATGATTTTTCTTGTGAAATTTTTACATTTTCGTGTCGGGATTACTATTCACGTATACGGCACTATTCACGAATACGACATTATTCACAGAAAAATAAAATTTTCTCTTCTTTGTCTAAGATGTATATTATGGTTACTATATTTAATTGTATCCATGTTTTGATTTTCATTCTTGAATTTTATATCTATAGTTCATTATGGAGTATTTTTGAACTTGGATAAACCGAAGTATGAATCCCTAATCTTTGATCTTTTATCTCACTGGATTCATTTTTTTAAAAATATTTTTCATCATCCTCAGTCCTAAATTGTGATATAACTGAATATCTTTGGCCTGTAGTGCAAAGATGAATGATTATCTGATGAATATCTTTGGCTTGTAGTGCAATGATAGACAGGTGTTGAGATGAACATGATCAACTGGTGATACAAATAAATATCTTTGGCCTGTAATGCAGAGATGAATATTTGAATCAAGATATATATTGTTTAATGTTACAGGGATAAAATATTACTGATGGACTTTTAAATTCATAGATGATAGTAGATTTCATTCTCTACTTAACTCTTCTAATGAATTGTTATTTCCGTTGCGAATATTGATCTAAAATTTGTTGTCCATTATATTTTATCTGATATGTTGAAGGCTAACGATAATTTGTTCTATATTATCTTAGTCATAATATTTTTTACTGGGCTAGTTAAGCTCACCCATTTTCTTTTTGTTCAATTTTTCTTCTCAGAAAGCGAGAATATAGCGGGAACTAGTCGGGGTGTGAAGTGATGAGACAGTAATTTTAGCAGTCTTCACTATTATATAAAATGATGTATCAATAATTGTAATGAAGACTTATTTGAATTTAAATACTACTGTCTAGATAACAATGTTTGCATTTAAACTCATAGCATATGTGTTGTCGTACTTTGCACGACAATTGTATTAATGAAGTTATAATTGTTTTCTGTGCCATATATTTGACGACTCAAAATAAATTGTGTAAACCTGTTTTAAGAGCGTTACAGTATTTATATATAGCTACCATTGATTATGCATATATTTTTAGCGTTCTCATCTATAATTATATAAGTAGATAAGGAACGATAAAAGTTTAAATTAGATACATGAATATGCTAAAATAGTTGACCAAGTAATAATAATGTTTACCTAAATAAGGGTAAAACATATTGGAATGCTTGTCCAAAAATGCATTCATATTCTAATTATAAATCACTGGCCATATATATATATGTGTTGAAGAGATCTTCACTTTAAATTATTCTAATTTTCTTTTAGATTCAAATTAATTATACTATTGTTTGAATATGAGTTTGGTGATTAGTTATAACTAAAATAACAACTAAGTGATTAAAAAGGAGGATAATTTAGTGGCAATGAATTTGATTTTAAAAAATAAATTAACGTAAGATTTTTTCGAAAGGAATGAAAAAAAAAACTTGTTACGCATCTGTTGAAGGATAAATTAAGTAAAACATATTTATTTATTTTTTAAAAAAAGTATTACAAGCAACGGTATAATTTTTTGTAGGCGACCAAACATGAAAAGGATCGCTACTGAACATATATCATGTTTCCTATTGATGGTTTCGGCGGTTGAATCGCTGTTGTAACTTGAAAATTTCTCTCTAGAAATACTTACAATCTGTAGAAAACTCCACTAACTCCCTTGCAAGTTACTTCTCCTCTAGTATATATACAGATATACACAATTGCACAGATTTATTTAGAGCAGAGAAAATCAAATAGAGGGAAAAAAATGGCGAATAGAGATCCAGAGAGCAGGGAAGGAACGAAGAACAGACGCAACAGCAGCTACCCACCAGCTTATTTCTCTTCTGGGTATCATGTAGAATCTATAGAGACTCAACAATGGAGTTCATGGTTGGTGCCTTTGATAGTGGTGGCTAATGTTGCTATGTTCTTTGTAATCATGTATGTTAATGATTGCCCAAAGAACAATTCTGGTCTAGAGGGAATTGTGTGGCTAAATTTCTGGGAAGATTGTCATTTCAACCTCTCAAGGAGAACCCCCTTTTTGGTCCCTCTTCTTCTGCGTAAGATTTCTGTAGATCCTTATCAATGATTGTGTTATTTGTTCTTGTGTTTGAGCTGGGTTGAGTTTGATTTGATTTCACATTGTTTGGGCTTGTGGGTTTCTCAAATTTTGTGACTTACTTCATCTAAATGTTAGAAATTTTAGGTGATTTTTTTTTGTTAACACATGTCTATGTCTCCATTTCTGTTTTCCAATTTCGATTGGATTTGATTAGTAAATGAGTGTGTTAAAGGCTGTTTAGTTACAATTCCAAAGTATTCTTATGCAGATTATCTTGTTTTTCTACCATCCAATTATCTCAATTTTCATTTTTTACCTTATTTCATTGATTTGGAGTCCTTGACTTTTGAATCTTTTGTGTTGGTTTCATGGTTAATCCCCAATCATGAGTTGTGCTTCTGGGTTTCAGAAATTTCATAATCTCAATCATGGGTATGGGGGAGTAATTGAAACAAATTTTTATTCCGTCCATTACATTGTTCCTGAATTTTTAATTAAATGCATTGGTTTGGATCACGACGCAGCGGAATATGGTTAAATTGTAACGCTTTAACACAAACGTGAATTGAAGGTTTAAACATACCAACAACAACATAAGATAAACCCTTGATTCAATAAGGAATAATATGAACTCACAAAGAGAACAAATATAATAATGTTAATTGATCCAAACGTTCCATGTTAATAAACCCTAGAAATCATATGTATAATACTAAATTACTTTCCTATGACTAATTGGAAAAGGAAAAAATTAAATCCTAAACTAAATAAAATTAGAAAAATAAAGCCCAAAACATAAACGGACTAGATAAAAATTAATCTACTGAATTTTCCTAAATAATAAATAAAAATATATCAAATAAATTAAAGTTCCATAAATATTAAAATATATGGAAATCCTAATCTTTCTCGTTATTTTCCACCGCATTAGATCATGGATGCATAATTTAACTGTGAAAACTGAAAAAGAGAGTGAGTGAGAACCTCTGTTACCAATGTAAGTGAATGTCTAAATTTGACTTTTCTAAGTGCATATCTTAGTTTGCCTGTATCAAGCTTTAACATAATTTGTTTCCAAGAACAAGCTCTTTAGTCTTGTTATTTTATATTGAAAAATAAAACCATTGAAAAAATGTCTCAAAGTGTATCTTAGGCAAACCATGAAATTAATAAAGAAAGTCAATAAAGTAAATGGGACTCTCATTCTAATAGAATATCAAACCTTAGATGATTAAGTCAACATCTGCTAATTAGATTTTGTTGAAACAGTTGATCCTTTCGGGAAAAAGTCAATGTTAAGAGCTTAGTAGATTTCTTCTTTATCATTTTTTCTCATATATTCAATGCTTTTTGTTTGTCCTAGCCAAGGCATAAACAATAATTTTGTTCTTTCATTGTGTAGACTGGAAAAATTGGGAGCTTTAGAGTGGAACAAAGTTGTGCATGGACATCAAGGATGGAGACTCGTCACTTGTGTCTGGTTGCATGCTGGTGCTATTCATCTGCTTGCAAACATGTTGAGTTTGGTGTTTATTGGGATACGCCTTGAACAGCAATTTGGATTTGGTATGCTTTTTTTCTCTTTCAAAAAAATCTAGACTTGTCCCAACTTAAAAAGAAAAAAACAGAAAAAAAAAGTATCCTAGAAAGAGCTATTTGTTTGTTTATTAAAATGAAGAACTAACTTGGGTTTGACTAAAGAAAAGAAAGATATGGAGAGAGAGAGAGAGAGAGAGAGAGTTGGCTTAATTTGCGGTCTTTAATGGTTTTCAGTTCCTTTGATCTTAAACGAGTCTTCTCCCTCGAATTTATGTTGGATGCAACTTTTGAATTTGGATGCGTATCTGATTTTTACTATGATACAATGTTGTGAACACATTAATATTATAACTTTCAGTTTCACAAGTCTTCAGCTATATAACTCTTGTCAATGCCTTCCTTGAATGCATAATACAATGTTGTGAACACATTAATATTATAACTTTCCGTTTCACAAGTCTTCAGTTATATAACTCTTGTCAATGCCTTCCTTGAAGTGTATGCATTCGTGCCTTTGATTTTAGTCAATATAACAGTTGATTTGGTTCCTATTGATTTCTGGTAGAGAGCCTGTTGTCATCTACGGGGTTTGATCTTGTTATTCTTGCACTGTTACTCTGCCAATTATTATGGATTTATGTGCATCTTATTTATTTATTTTGGTTTTCCAACTGTAAATTTGGTAGTGCGAGTTGGGGCAATTTACTTGTTGTCAGGATTTGGTGGGAGCATCCTCTCTTCCCTTTTCATTCAACGCAGTATCTCTGTTGGTGCTTCTGGCGCTCTATTTGGACTTCTTGGAGCGATGCTATCAGAGCTTCTAACTAACTGGACTATTTATGCCAATAAGGTGATTTTTATAAGATGCTGAGTTTTCTGTAGCCCCTCCCCCCTCCGCGCGCAAAAAAAACATCAAATAATAATAATATATAAAATAATTTTCCTTTCCGATGCTTCATCAGTTGACTAGCATGAGGTGACCTCACAAGCCAAATGCTGCTCCTCTAGCGAATGGCTTCTGAAATGCATTCTGTGTGCTTTCTCCAAGATGATAGTATTTTATACAAAGATTAACCACAAAATTGATGGTCGGAGCAACTTTAATTATATTAACTGTTATAAAATGATTGATTGATCTGTCATTGTTACGTCAAACTATTTTGTTCATGTATATTTAATAAACATAGTTATCCTCTTTCAGGCTGCAGCTCTATTTACGCTCCTGTTTATCATCACGATTAACTTAGCAGTTGGAATTCTTCCTCATGTCGATAACTTTGCACACATTGGAGGTTTCTTGTCAGGTTTTCTCCTTGGCTTTGTGTTGCTACTCCGTCCCCAATTTGGCTGGCTGGAGCGTCAGCATCTTCCAGCTGACACTCACAAGAAGTCCAAGCATACAATTTACCAATACGTTTTCTTGGTGGCTGCCCTGATTCTTCTTGTAATTGGGTAAGCTTTATTACCACAATGTTAAATTTCCATCAAGTGGCTTGCAGTCTTGCAGAACTAAAATGGTAACATTTGCAAGCATGTGTGCCATTTTGTTCCATTAGACCCTTCTATTCGTAAAGGTGGTTACACAGATATGTGATTCTAATTAGTCTCATTTATTTTGTATAAGCTTAATGAAAATTGAAGAAGGAATATACTCCTTTCCATTTCTAGTTGGCACTTCGCTCATTAACATAAGCCCTCGTATATTCTTCCTCACTAGCTTGTTCTAGTCTCTATTATTCGGTAGGTTCGGTTACCGGCTTTTTTAACGATAACATTTATAGTACGTTTGAACGACCACTGTGTTTAAACTCCAAACGTTGCGTTTGTGAGTTAAATAAGTTGCATTTATGATAAGTTGCTTGTAACGAACAAGATTCAAGTGTGTCTGGCACATTGTTGAGATCCACCTACATTTTAAGTGTGATTAATTTGCTCATGTCCGAATGTATTATGTGTGGTTTTCTCGTGTTAAAACTAATTAACATTTCATTATGTGCCACTTATTACAGATTTATGGTTGGATTAATAATGCTTTTCCGAGGCGAGAATGGAAACAAGCACTGCAGCTGGTGCCATTACCTAAGTTGTGTGCCTACTTCAAGATGGAACTGTAATAACTAATCAGGCAGTTTTTTCACATCTGTAGTCTTGCCTCCCTCATTATTTTTTATGTTTTTCTGATTATTGTTAAGGGAAATATGGAAGTGCACAGCCGTGTAACTATTAAAATTACACGGTCTACGATCGTAGTGTAGTCACTCCACGATTTGTGAATTCACTCTATTATTGTGGATTACTCTACGATAGTAGAGTGAATTCACTCTACTATCGTGGACTACTCTACGATCGTAGAGTGAATTCACTCTACGGTCTTCACTCTACGATCGTAGACCGTGTAATTTTAAAAGTTACACTGTTGTGTACTTCCATTCTTACCTATTGTTAATACGTTTGATTCATTGTTTTGGGTTAGGCTTGTGTACATTTTATTTGACAATTGGGGTTACCAAAATTTAATTACAGATGATGAAATTATTTTATATACTCCGTTTTATACACGGGCGTACGCAAGATTTTTGCCAAGGGTGAGAACTCTTTTAATTAAACTAACAATAAAAATAATAAAATTCAATTAAAAGCACACAAAAGTCTCTACAATGGCGCAACAATTTTTTCTGCCATTCTCTTCAATTCTTCACTCTTATCTCGCGTTTTACTCTCTGCGTATTAGCATTTCAGTAATACTATCAACACAAAAAATTATGCACAAATATTATAAAGAAAAATACTCTTTTCATCTTAGGATAAAAGTCTCAGTTGATTTTTTATCCATATTAAGAAAGAGATAAAATAATAAAATTATTCATATTTAAATTTTCATTTAATTGTATAGTTTTATGTACATAGAGAATAAAAATATAACAATTAATAATAAGGGTATTATAGATAAATTATGATAAAAAAAATAGATTATATAGGGTAAGTAGATATTTAACTTGAGACTACCTAAAATAATAATAACTTTTAACATGAGACAAACATAATATAAAATAGGGAGTGGGACCTACCATGAGATGTTTTAGATATTTTTATTTGTAAACAATACATGGTTTCAGGGCGCGGATCCATTAAGGGGGCAACATAGGCAGCTGCCCCTACTGAATTTTTTTATAGGTATAGAGGTAGGGGCAAATACGTAAATTGTAAGACCCCAAATTATTAATAAATAAAATTTAGTTTCCTCTATTTATTATTTTGAAATAGTAAGGGTTAAATTGATTAATGAGGTTAGTTATGGGTAAAATGGACAAATATTTCAAATAAGCAGGTAGTTATAAAATATTCATTGTTGTCAGGGAATATTCGTTTGGTCGTGGAATATTCTTCATGTCGGGGAATATTCGTACGACGTCGCAGTCTTTTGTGGGCCCCATAACGGAAAGCGATTGGATGAAGAAAACGACAAGTATAAGTTGTTTATAAATAACGACGTAGTTGTTACCGTTACTACTGTTGGAATACCCGGTGGTTAAAATACAGTAATACGCGTTGTTACACAGTAGCACACGGTATTGCACCAATTATTAATTTTTACGTAAGAAGGCACTACTCAATAATTGTTATAGTAATTACTGTTCAGTATTTTATTTTATTGATTCAATAATTGCTACGTTGATATTTTATATTATTGTTGTTTCAATAATTATCACTACACAGTATTTTTCATTATCGGAGCAATAATTCATATTATCTAAATAATATTATTAGATAACATTATTGGCAATGTCTAGAAAGTTCTGTCTAAGGAGAGATTTGGTCACCTAATTGCGTGCCAGTAAGGAGAAATTCTTATTGGAAAGCCCGTCTTTCCTAGGAACGGTCTGGTTGCCAGTACTGTGATTCTGTAATATTATTTATGAATAATTAATTATTAATTTTTATGATGAGAAAAATATTCATTTTATGTAGATATAGATGGAAAAAAATTTTAAAGTGACAATTGTTGAAAATCGATATTTTATCTTTTCTGATAAAATAATATTTTATTATATTATTATAATATAATAATGATGATATTTTTACAATGAATGTGAGATATATAAGTATATGAGGAGAAAGAGTATTTTTGTTGTAAAAATTGTTTAAAACATGTTAAACATGTCTGTGGGCCCATTTCTTGACTGAAATTTGATTATAGCCTGTAAAATCGTCCGTTTATAGATTTCGGTCAATTTCTGTTTGGAATTTGGAAGAACTTTCTTCTGCAAAGTTGTAGATAATTGAATTTCCTATAAAAATGAAATTCGAATTTTCGGATAAAATAGCTATATATTATGAATTATTGAAGTTTCGAAGTTTCGAAATAATTGATTTTTGGAGTTTAAAATATTTTAAATATAAAAAACGTTTTTTGTATTGTTGTTGGGTTGTCAAACATGCTGAATTGGATGATTCAAAGGTTGGCGTGAAAATTAATATATATATATATTATTATTTTATTAAATTTTCTACTTTGGTGTTCTAAGCATTTTCCTATAAATAGGGTGCTTAGGTTAGAATTGAAAAACACACCAGAAACTAAAAAATTCTCTTCTCTCTCTATAATATCGAGCGTATTTTGTGAGTATTTTTGTACTTTGAGTGTTGCTATACGGTACGAGTTCCTTCAGCACTATATTTGATATTCCAACCAGAAGTACTATTTTGCTGAGGTAAGGGATGTTATTTTATTCGAAAATGATATTATTTCTTCAATATCATTAAGCCGAAATATTGGTTAGAAATTTTTATCAAATTTGAAACTTTTCATGTCGGAGTTACTATTCATGAGTTACTATTCACCGAAAAATAAAATTTTTTTCTTTTCGTCCAAAATATCTATTCTGAATACTAGCTTTGATTGTATCCGTGTTTTGTTCATTCTTGAATTTTACTTCACTATGATTACTTATGAGGTATTTTTGGACATGGAATAGCTTAAATATGAATCCTTAATATTTATTTTTTTGTTTAACTGGATTCGTTTTTTTTAAAATATATTTTTCATCATCCTCAGTCCTAAATGATTTCTGATGAATATCTTTGGCCTGTAGTGCAAAGATGAATGATTTCTGATGAATATCTTTGGCCCGTAGTGCAAAGATGAACAGGTGTTTAGATGAACATGACCAACTGATGAATATCTTTGACTTGTAATGTAAAGATGAATATTGATTGATGTTACAGGGATAAAATATTGATGATGGACTTTTAAATTCATAGATAATAGTAGATTTCATTCTCTACGTAACTCTTCTATGAATTATTATTTTCCGCCGCGAATATTGATTTAAAACTTGTTGTCTATTGTATTCTATTAGATTTTTTCCTGTTGAAGACTAACGATAATTTGTTCTGTATTATCTTAGTCATAATGTTCTTTACTGGGTTAGTTGAGCTCACCCTTTTCCTTTTTGTTCTATTTTTCGTAGGAGGTGAGAATGTAGCGAGTACTAGTCGGGGTATGGAATGATGGTTCTAGAAGTTATTTTAGTAGTCCTCACCATTTTTGTGAAATAATGTATCAATAATTGTAATGAAGACTTATTTGAGTGTGGATATTGTCTAGATGACAATATTTGTATTTAAACTCACAGTTCTTATGTTGTAATAATAAAGATGTAGTTATTTCTGTACCATGTATTTTGGCGACTCAGAATGGGTGTTGTATACCTATTTTGGGGACGTCACAGTTGGTATCAGAGCTTAGGGATATGATCTCTGGCGGAGATCGGGGAATAGAACTAGGAGGGGAGAGACGAGTAAATCCTTCGCTAGTGTGTCCTACCTAAGCTTATTTGTTGATCGGTTATAATATAAGGATATTATGTGATATGTTAATTTGTTAAATTAACCCTTGTTTTATGGCAGTATTGAGAATGTCGACTGAGAATGTTAACAGTGGAGTAAATGAAACCGTGGAGACGCCTGTACTCACCAACGAGGAGAACGTGCAACAGGCTGGCAATGTTCCTCCTGTGAACAACACCAATGAGCAGATGATGAACGATGAGATGTTTAGAAGCTTTTTGTAATTCATACAAAACCAAACTAGGGAGACTCGTGTTCAAAATACAGGAGAAAATGATAGCAACTCACGGTTTGTCACAACCAAGCAGTTCAAAGAATTGGGACCACCGGAATTTAAGAGAAAGCCGGATCCGATCATGGCAAAAACGTGGGTCAAGTAAATTACCAAGATATTCGATGTCTTGGGATGCACGGAGGAACAGAAGGTTCCATTCGCCACCTTTATGTTCCGTGGCGAGGCAGACTACTGGTGGGAGTCTGTGAAGCGTACCCATCCAGCCACACTCAGCATGTCTTGGGAGATATTTCAGAAACTGTTCAATCACAAGTACTTTCCTGAAAGTATTCGTCATATGAAGGAGGTAGAGTTTATTAGACTGGAGCAGAATAACATGACGGTGTCCCAGTACGAGGCGAAGTTTGCAGAGTTGTCCAGGTTTGCACCTCATTTGGTGGAGAATAAGGAACGTATGACGCGGATGTTTCTGAGAGGTTTGAAACCCGACATACGCCAATATGTCATTTCTCATAAATTTTCTCTCTATTCAGATGTTGTCAACAAGGCTCAATTATTAGAGCGAGATAACGAGTACGGTCAACCGAGGGACCACAACCAGGATCATATCGGTAACAGCAGTCATCAGAACAATGATAACCAGCAGAGAAAGAAAAATACAGACAAGAACGACAACCATTCTGGTGGTAATCGTGGCTATAAAAATAGAAGAAGCGAGTCGGGAGGAGATTTTAAAAAGAGGAGATTCAACAATGACAATACGAAGACGTCAGCACCAGCAGCAACTGGTTCTAAGGGAGGAGAACGACCACCGGTCATATGCTATAAGTGCGGAAAAGAAGGACATATCAGCCCAAACTGCCCACAACAGTTTAAGGTATGTTATAATTATGGAAAGGAAGGACATATCGCTCGAGATTGCACTGTAGCGAAACCAAGTCCAGCGGGGATGGTGACTCAAAAAGCTGTCCCAGAAAAGTTAAAGTCAATGGTTCCTGGAAGAGCGTTTGTCGTGACTGGTCAACATGCGAGGAACCCAAACGAGGTGATCACGGGTAAGCTAATCATAAATTCATGTGAAGTTTATACCTTACTAGATACCGATGCTACCCATTCATTTATTTCTCCCGCTTTTGCTCAACGTTTAAACTTGACTCCGGAGAAGTTAGACTTTGATTTATTTGTGGAGACTCTGTTAGGAGAAACTTTCATCACATCCACTGTTTATAAATCTTGTTTGATCCAAGTTGGCACCATCACCTTACCTGTTGACCTTATCTCTTTAAAGATACTTGCTTTTGATGTGATTTTAGGGATTGATTGGTTAACTACTCATTATGCCAAAATTGATTATTTTCGTAAGGTTGTTAGTTTTCATATTCTTAACCAACCTGTTGTGCGAATTCAAACAACTAAGCCATTAAAATCAATCACTGTTATATCAAGTCATAAAGCTATTCGTTTATTAAAAAATGGATGTCAAGCTTTCTTAGCCCATGTTATGGATTTGAATAAAGACACGTCATATTTGAATAATATTCCTGTTGTTATTGACTTTCCTGACGTATTTCCTGAAGAACTTCCCGGTCTACCCCCAGAACGTGAAGTTGAATTCTTTATTGATCTTGAACCTGGTACAAAGCCCATTTCTAAAACCCCATATCGAATGACTCCTATTGAACTTCAGGAGTTAAAGGTCCAACTACAGGAGTTGTTGGACATCGGTTTCATTCGTCCTAGTACATCTCCTTGGGGTGCTCCTGTTTTATTTGTAAAGAAGAAAGACGGGAGTATGCGACTTTGTATTGATTACCGGGAATTAAACCATGTCACTATCAAGAATAGGTATCCGCTACCTCGTATTGATGACTTGTTTGACCAGTTACAAGGAGCACAATTCTTTTCAAAGATCGATCTTCGTTCTGGATATCATCAGCTGAAGGTTAAAACTGAGGATATTCTGAAGACTGCCTTTAGAACTCGGTACGGGCATTATGAATTCCTAGTCATGTCTTTTGGATTGACTAATGCTCCTGCGGCTTTCATGGATATGATGAACCGAGTATTCAAGGATTATTTGGATCAGTTCGTTGTTGTCTTTATTGATGACATCCTCATATATTCCAAAAGCCGTGAAGATCATGAGCACCATTTGAAGCTGGTACTCCAAAGGCTGCGTGAAAATAAGTTATATGCTAAGTTGAAGAAATGCGAGTTCTGGCTTGAGGAAGTAGCATTCCTAGGGCACGTGGTGTCAAAACATGGAGTATCTATTGACCTGGCGAAGATTGAAGCAATACAAAGTTGGGAGCAACCAAAGACGGTGACCGAAGTACGTAGCTTTTTGGGCTTAGCTGGTTATTATCGGATATTCGTGGAATGGTTTTCTCGAATCGCTACCCCGTTAACTCAGCTGACTCGGAAGGATATCAAATTCGTATGGAGCGAGGAATGCAAGAAGAGTTTTCAAGAGCTTAAGAGGAGACTCATTTTGACACCTGTTTTGACCATACCATCTGGTTCGGATGGATTTGTTATCTACAGCGATGCTTCAGGCAAAGGGCTAAGATGTGTTCTCATGCAACGTGGAAAAGTTATAGCCTATGCCTCGCGACAACTAAAATAATGAGAGGAATTATCCTACTCATGATCTAGAGTTGGCAGCAGTCGTTTTTGCGCTAAAAATCTGGAGGCACTATCTATATGGGGAGAAAGTGGAGATATATTCAGACCATAAAAGCCTCAAATATTTCTTCACTCAAAAAGAACTCAACATGCGGCAACGACGTTGGCTCGAGCTGTTGAAAGATTACGACCACACTATTCAATACCATCCTGAAAAAACAAACGTGGTAGCTGACGCGTTGAGTAGAAGATCATATGCAGGAACGAGTACGATGATGTCAAGTATACGCATAGAACCAACTTTAATCGATAAAGTTAAAGTTGCTCAAGCCACAGACCCGGAGCTGATGCGTATGAAGAAGAAAGTGCAAGAAGGTACTATTCCAGAAGCAAGAATCGATGAAGAAGGAATACTTCGAGTCCACTCCAGACTTTGTGTTCCTAACGATTCTGATTTGAAGTACAAGATCATGATGGAAGCACACAATACACCATTTGCAATCCATCCTGGAAGTACCAAAATGTATCGTGATCTTCGACATACATTTTGGTGGAACAATATGAAGAGAGAGATTACAAAGTTTATCTCGAGGTGTTTAACTTGTCAACGTATAAAGGCGTAGCATCAAGTGCAAAAGGGTCCATTGCAACCACTTGAGATTCAGAAATAGAAGTGGGAACACATTACTATGGATTTCGTTACGGGTCTTCCCACGGTTTCTCAAGGCATAAATGCTATTTGGGTTATTGTTGATAGATTAACAAAGTCTGCTCATTTCTTACCGATACGGGAGACTTATTCCCTTAAACGTCTTGCTCGTATGTACGTAGATGAGATTGTGAGACTGCATGGCATGGCAGTATCCATAGTTTCGGATCGTGACCCAAGATTCACTTCAAAATTTTGGGTTAGCTTGCAAAAAGCTATGGGCACGGATTTACGGTTCAGTTCGGCATACCATCCTCAAACGGACGGGCAATCAGAGAGGACTATTCAAACTCTTGAAGATCTATTAAGACTTTATGTCCTAGATTTTAAAGGGAGTTGGGATAAGTACCTACCATTGGTGGAATTCTCCTACAATAACAGTTATCAGGCAAGTATAGGTGTGGCTCCATTTGAAGCATTGTATGGACGAAAGTGCCGCTCTCCAGTATATTGGGATGAGGTGGGAGAAGCAACGTTGTTGGGACCCGAGTTGATACGTATGACTACGGAAAAGATCCAAACGATTCGACAACGTATACAAACGACACAGGATCGACAAAAGAGTTATGCAAATCTTCATCGAAAGGACGTGGAATTTGACATTGGGGATCATGTATTATTGCGTGTGGCTCCATGGAAAGGAGTTACAAGATTTGGGAAGAGAGGAAAGCTCAATCCACGATTTATTGGTCCATTTCAGATTCTTGACCGAGTAGGAAATGTGGCCTATAGACTCGTGTTACCTCCAAGTATGTCTCGTGTTCATAATATTTTTCATATATCTGTGCTACGTAAATATGTGAAAGACCCAAACTACGTTATTGAGTTAGAACCGGACGAGATAGCCGAGGACTTAATGTACGAAGAGGTACCTGTCAAGATCTTGGATAGGAAGGAGCATATCCTACGCACGAAGGTCATACCACAAGTTAAAGTTTTGTGGAGAAACCATGCTATTGAGGAAATGACCTGGGAGTTGGAAACGGAAATGAAAGCGAGGTATCCTCATCTTTTCGAAACACCAGGTACGTACGTCAATTTCGAGGACGAAATTTCATAAGGAGGGGAGGTTGTAAGACCCCAAATTATTAATAAATGAAATTTAATTTCCTCTATTTATTATTTTGAAATAGTAAGGGTTAAATTGATTAATGAGGTTAGTTATGGGTAAAATGCGCAAATATTTCAAATAAGCAGGTGGCTATAAAATATTCATTGTTGTCGGGGAATATTCGTTTGGTCGTGGAATATTCTTCCTGTCGGAGAATATTCGTACGACGGCGTTGTAACGTCCCCAAAATAGGTCCATTCCATCCAACCTATTCTGAGTCGCCAAATACATGGTACAGAAAATAACTACAACTTTATTATAATAATTGTCGTGCAAAATACAACAACACATATGCTGTGAGTTTGGATATAAATATATACCAAATGTGACACATGTCCCAACCGTGGACAGCACCTCACAATGACACCTTACATAAAGGTATAGTCAAAAACTGTTTTAGAAATTAAAATCTTTGGGAAGTGCTCAAGGAAACCTTCGTACATGGGAGGTCATGCGTCTAGGTTATGATAGATATCATATGGCCACAGAATTATCCTTGGTTGACCCAATAGACCCCAAAAGAAAAATAAGAAGATTACTATCATATTCTAACCAATGGTGAGTCTTCTCTTGACTTATCATTATCTCCACTGTCTCTAATTGAGAATTATACTCCAAATAAACCCTAAGATTATATAGGTAGTTCTTGTAGATATACTCCGTAAGTGGATGTGCACAACCATGTCTTATGATGATATGAGGTTGTATGTCGTTAGACATCTTGTATGATAGTGGCAAAACACCCTTCCAACGTTGGGTTCGCTTCACCCTAGATGATTCACCAAATATAATTCCTAAATGATGACCACCGTTCTATTCCCCTGTTACCCCCGCTCGACCCAGCTACACTTTTATTACCTGAAAGGAATTGTGAAACAGAAGGGTGAGCACAACTAGCTCAGTAAAGAATATCATGACTAAAGATAATTAAATTATCAATAGCCTTCATCAGTAATAAATCAGAGATTTAGAACATATGGTAGATGATAAAAATTTTCAACCATAGTTGCAGTGGAATGAGCAATCCATTAGAAGAGTCAAATAGACTATAAAGTCTATTATCTTCTCCATGTTAAAAATCCACAAACAATGTTTTATCCCTGTAACATCAATCAACAGTTCCTTTTCACAATCATATGAATAACTCATAATCATAATTGTGATTCTAAATTTTTCTTCGCACCCAGGACGAAGAATATTTTCATCACCTGTCTTTACCTGAAACATCAAAGATCATGGTTATACCAAATCACAGTTCCTATTCATAATCATACTAATAAATCCATCTTTGCACTACGGCCAAAGATATTCAACAACAGTTCATCTTTGCACTACAGGCCAAAGATATTCATCAACAGACCATCTTTGGCCTGTACAGGCCAAAGATATTCAACAACAGTTCATCTTTGCACTACAGGCCAAAGATATTCATCAATAATTCATCTTTACACTACGGCCAAAGATATTCATCAACAATTCATCTTTGCATTACGAGCCAAAGATATTCATCAATAATTCATCTTTGCACTACGGGCCAAAGATATTCATCAATAATTCATCTTTGCACTACAGGCCAAAGATATTCCTCAACAGTTCATATTTGCACTACAGGCCAAATATATTCATATCTCAAAGAAATATATAATCATTTTAGAACTTATATAAACAATAATTATAACCATGTTGATCAATTCACCTTTGCACTTAAGCTAAATATATTCAATTATAAATTCAATGGTCATGATCATACCAGTCACAATTCAACTTTTCCACTACTAGCCAAAGATAACCCTAGTCATGATCATACCAATAATCTACCCATCTTTACACTCAAGTGAAAGAGAAATTCAACATCAGGGTTATAAAAATGTTATATATGATAATAAAAACAATATGATTAACAACTGCATTTATTTTCAAGAGCAACAATCATAAATCAACGATAATTTGGTCAGAAAAAGAAACCAATTTTTGTCATGAATAGTAACTCGTGAATAGCAACTCATGAATAGTAACTCATGAATAGTAACTCGTGAATAGTAACTCGTGAATAGTACTCCGTATTCGTACATGGTACCGTATACGTAAATAGTGCCATATACATGAATAGTACCGTATACGTGAATAGTGTCGTATACGTGAATAGTAACCCCGACACAAAAAATTCTAAATTTGATAAAAATTTCATATCAATATTTCGGCATAATGATATTGAAGAAAATATCATTTAAGAAGAAGATAATATCCCTTACTATCCCTTAGCTCAAAAGTGTAGTATTTCTGACTGGAATGCAAAGCCGAAAGAAACTTGCACTGAATAGTAACTCTCAAAGTATCTAAATACTCACAAAATATGCTTCATAATATAGAGAGAGAAAGAGAGAAAGCTTATGTTTTTGGTGTAATTTTCAATTCTAACTTAGCCCTCTATTTATAAGAAAATGTTAGCACGCCGAAGCAGACTTGACCTGCAACCTGATGGCTTTACCTGCTACTATTCCACCCACCAAAAATCAGCCACCATCCCCAACAACCAAAAGTGGGGCCCACCCATTTCTAGAATTTTCCACTAAAATCATTTATAAACCTAATTTTCGAATCAGTCACCTCTTAAAATTTATAACAAAACATTCGTTCATTTTTAACGGTTTAAAATTTGTGGACATATACTCAACTCATATATGTATAACATATCCAAAAATTACAACGATCCAACGGTCGGATCAAAAATTATAACTCACACAATAAAGCTGTAAGAACACCGATTTGATCTTTTAATATCTCCAATCCGACAAAAATATTGATAAAACACCTCAACATTAATTCTTTCATTTATAACCACATAAATAAATCCATCATTTATATCCGTATCAAATAAATATTTCCTTATCATATAAATCAATAATTAACTATTCATAAATAATATTACAGAATCACAATAATGACAACCAGGCAGTTCCCAGGGAAAGAGGGGGCTTTCCGATAAGGATTTCTCCTTACTGGCGCGCAATTAGGTGACCAAACCTCTCCTTAGACAGAACTTTCTAGACATTGCCAATAATGCTATCTAATAATATTATTCAAATAATATGAATTATTGATCTGATAATAGAAAATACTATGTAGTGACAATTATTGAGCAACAATAATATAAAATATCAACGCAGCAATTATTTAATCAATAAAATAAAATATTGAACAGTAATTACTGTAACAATTATTGAGTAGTGCCTTCTTACGTAAGGATCAATAATTCAAAAATACTGTGTAAAACCGTGTGCTACTATACAAACACACGTATTACTGTATTTTAACCACCGGGTATTCCAACAGTATTAACGGTAATAACTACGCCGTTATTTATAAAAACTCAATTTTTGTCGTTATCTTCATCCGACAGTTATCCGTTATAGGACCCACAAATAGCTGCGCCGTCGTACGAATATTCCTCGATAGAAAGAATATTCTACGACCAAACGAATATTCCCCGACAAAAATAAGTATTTTATAGCCACTTGCTTATTTTGAAAAAATTTCATATAAAACCCTTAACTTTTCTTTTTATCAATTTAACTATTTACTGAATCGTAATTATAAGAAAAATTGAATACTTTTATTTCATAAAATTCGGGGTCTTACAGGCGCAGTCTTTTGTGGGCCCCATAACGGAAAGCGATTGGATGAAGAAAACGATAAGTATAAGTTGTTTATAAATAACGACGTAGTTGTTACCGTTAATACTGTTGGAATACCCGGTGGTTAAAACACAGTAATACGCGTTGTTGCACAGTAGCACACGGTATTGTACCAATTATTGATTTTTACGTAAGAAGGCACTACTCAATAATTGTTATAGTAATTACTGTTCAGTATTTTATTTTATTGATTCAATAATTGCTACGTTGATATTTTATATTATTGTTGTTTCAATAATTGTCACTACATAGTATTTTTCATTATCGGAGCAATAATTCATATTATCTGAATAATATTATTAGATAATATTTTTGGCAATGTCTAGAAAGTTCTGTCTAAGGAGAGGTTTGGTCACCTAATTGAGCCCTAGTAAGGAGAAATCCATATTGAAAAGGGCCCACTTTCCTGGGAACGTCCTGGTTGCCAGTACTGTGATTCTGTAATATTATTTATGAATAATTAATTATTAATTTTTATGATGAGGAAAATTGTGACGCCCCCAAAATAGGTATACAACACCCATTCTGAGTCGCCAAATACATGGTACAGAAAGCAAACTACAACTTCAATAATAATAATTGTCGTGCAAAATACGACAACACATACTATGAGTTTAAATACAAATATTGTCTTCTAGACAATATCCACACTCAAATAAGTCCTCATTACAATTATTCAAACACTATTTTACAGAAATAGTGAGGACTGCTAAAACATCTTTCTAGAACCATCACTCCATACCCCGACTAGATCCTGTTATGTCCTCATCTCCTGAGAAGAAAAATAGAACAAAAAGGAAAAGGGTGAGCTCAACTAGCCCAGTAAAGAATATTATGACTAAGATAATATACAATAAATTATCATTAGTATTCAACAGGAAAAAATCTGATAGAATATAATCGACAACAAGTTTTAGATCAACAACTGCAGCGAAAACATCAAACCATTAGAAGAGTCAAGTAGAGAATGAATTCTACTATCTTCTAAGATTTAAAAGTCCATCATCAATATTTTATCCCTGTAACATCAATTAATAATCATCTTTAACCAAATATTCATCTTTGCACTACAGGCCAAAGATATTCATTTGTATCACCAGTCAGTCATGTTCATCTTAACACCTGTTCATCTTTGCACTACAAGCCAAAAATATTCATCAGGTAATCATACATCTTTGCACTACAGGCCAAAGATATTCAGTAATATCATCATTTAGGACTGAGGATGATGAAAAATATCTTAAAGAAAACGAATCCAGTGAGACAGAAGGACAAATAGTAGGGATTCGTATAACAGTTTATCCAAGATCAATAATACTTCATAATAATCAATTGTGAAGCAGAATTCAAAAATAAAGATCAAAACATGGATACAATCAAAGATAGTAATCATAATAGACATCTTGGACAAAAAGGGAAAATTTTATTTTCCGGTGAATAGTGTCGTATTCGTGAATAGTACCGTATACGTGAATAGTGCCGTATACGTGAATAGTAATCCCGACACAAAAAGTTTTAAATTTGATAAAAACTCATATCAATATTTCAGCATAATGATATTGAAGAAAATAATATCATTTAAGAAGAAAATAATATCCCTTACCTCAAAATAACCGTACTTCTGACTGAATATCGGATATGAGGCTGAATGAAACTTGTGCTGAATAACAACTCTCAAAGTATCTAAATACTCACAAAATACACTCAATAATCTAGAGAGAGAAAGAGAGAAAACTTATGAATTCTGGTGTGATTTTCAATTCTAACTTAGCCCTCTATTTATAGGAAAATGTTAGCACGCCGAAGTAGACTTAACTTGCAACCTGATGGCTTTACCTGCTACTATTTCCACCCACCACATTTGAATAAAAATCTCAGCATATTTTTTCACCAACCAAGAGTGGGGCCCACCAATTCTAGAATTTTCTACCAAAATAATTAACTCCGAAAATTCAACAATTTCTGAACCAGTCATCTCGTAAAATTCATAACAAATCATACGTTCATTTTTAACGGTTCAAAATTTGTGGGCATATACTCAACTTATATATGTATAGCATATCCAAATATTACCACGATCCAACGGTTGGATTAAAAATTATAACCATCGCAAAATATCTCAAAAACCCTAATTTGATTTTTAATACCTCCGTTCCGACAAAAATACAGATAAAACACCTCAACATTAACTCTTTCATTTTTAACCACAATAAATATATCCAACATTTATATCCGCATAAAGTAAATATTTCCTTATCATATGAATCAATAATTAATTATTCACAAAAAATATTACAGAATCATATTTATGACAACCAGGCCGTTCCCAAGAAAGAGAGGGCTTTCCAATAAGGATTTTTCCTTACTAGCACGCAATTAGATGACCAAACCTCTCCTTAGACAGAACTTTCTAGACATTGCCAATAATGCTATCTAATAATATTAATTATATAATATGAATTATTGATCTGATAATGAAAAATATTGTGCAGCAACAATTATTGAAACAACAATAATATAAAATATCAACGCAGCAATTATTGAATCAATAAAATAAAATATTGAACAGTAACTACTGTAACAGTTATTGAGTAGTGCCTTCTTACGTAAGAATCAATAATTGGTACAACTTGATGGCTTTACCTGCTACTATTCCCACCCACCACATTTGAATAAAAATCTCAGCATATTTCTTCACCAACCAAGAGTGGGGCCCATCAATTCTAGAATTTTTCACCAAAATGATTAACTCCGAAAATTCAACAATTTCTGAACCAGTCATCTCGTAAAATTCATAACAAATCATACGTTCATTTTTAACGGTTCAAAATTTATGGACATATACTCAACTTATATATGTATAACATATCCAAATATTACCATGATCCAACGGTCGGATTAAAAATTATAACCATCGCAAAATATCTCAAAAACCCTAATTTAATTTTCAATACCTCCGTTTCGACAAAAATACAGATAAAATACCTCAACATTAACTCCTTCATTTTTAACCACAATAAATATATCCAACATTTATATTCACATAAAGTAAATATTTTATTATCATATGAATCAATAATTAATTATTCACAAATAATATTACAGAATCACATTTATGACAACTAGGCCGTTTCTAAGGAAGAGGGGGCTTTCCAATAAGGATTTCTTCTTACTAGCGCGTAATTAGATGACCAAACCTCTCCTTAGACAGAACTTTCTAGACATTGCCAATAATGCTATCTAATAATATTATTTAAATAATATAAATTATTGATCTGATAATGAAAAATACTGTGCAGCAACAATTATTGAAACAACAATAATATAAAATATCAACGCAACAATTATTGAATCAATAAAATAAAATATTGAACAGTAACTACTGTAACAATTATTGAGTAGTGCCTTCTTACGTAAGAATCAATAATTGGCGCAATACCATGTGCTACTGTATTTTAACCACCAGGTATTCTAACAGTATTAACGGTAACAACTACGCCGTTAATTATAAACAACTTATACTTGTCGTTTACTTCATCCAATCGCTTTCCATTATGGGGCCCACACAAGGCTGCGCCGTCGTACGAATATTCCCCGACAGCAAGAATATTCCACGACCAAACGAATATTCGCCGACCAAAAATGAATATTTATAACCACTTGCTTATTTAAAATATTTACGCATTTTACCCATAACTAACCACATTAATCAAATCAACCCTTTCTATTTCAAAATAATAAATAGAGAAATTTAATTTCATTTATTAATAAGTTGGGGTCTTACAACCTCCCCTCCTTATGAAATTTCGTCCTCGAAATTGACGTACGTACCTGGTGTTTCGAAAAGTTGAGGATACCTCGCTTTCATTTCTGATTCCAACTCCCAGGTCATTTCTTCAATAGCATGGTTTCTCCACAAAACCTTAACTTGTGGTATAACTTTCGTGCGTAGAACATGCTCTTTCTTATCCAAGATCTTAACAGGTATCTTCTCGTACGTTAAATCTTCGGCTATCTCGTCTGGTTCTAACTCAATTATGTGGTTCGGGTCTATCACATATTTACGAAGCACAGATATGTGAAAAACATAATGAACACGAGACATGCTTGGAGGTAATGCGAGTCGATATGCCACATTTCCTATTCGGTCAAGAATTTTAAATGGACCAACAAATCGTGGATTGAGCTTTCCTCTCTTCCTAAATCTTGTAACTCCTTTCCATGGTGCAACACGTAACAATACATGGTCCCCAATACTAAATTCTACATCCTTTCGATGAAGATCCGCATAACTCTTTTGTCGATCCTGTGACGTTTGTATACGTTGTCGAATCGTTTGGATCTTCTCTGTAGTTATGCGTACCAATTCTGGTCCCAACAACGTTGCTTCACCCACCTCGTCCCAGCATACTGGAGAACGACACTTTTGTCCATACAAGGCTTCAAATGGAGCCATACCTATACTTGCCTGATAACTGTTGTTGTAGGAGAATTCCACCAGTGGAAAGTACTTACCCCAACTTCGTTTGAAATCTAGAACATAGAGTCTTAATAGATCTTCAAGGGTTTGAATAGTTCTCTCTGATTTCTCGTCCGTTTGAGGATGGTATGCTGAACTAAATCGTAAATTCGTGCCCATAGCTTTCTGCAAGCTAACCCAAAATCGTGAAGTGAATCTTGGGTCACGATCCGAAACTATGGATACTGGCATGTCATACAATCTCATAATCTCATTCACGTACATACTAGCAAGACGTTCAAGGGAATAAGTCTCACGTATAGGCAAGAAATGGGCAAACTTGGTTAATCTATCAACAATGACCCAAATCGCATCTATGCCTTGAGACACCTTGGGAAGACCCGTAACGAAATCTATAGTATTGTGTTCCCACTTCCATTTCGAAATCTCAAGTGGTTGCAATGGACCCTTTGGTACTTGATGCTCCGCTTTTACACGTTGACAAGTTAAACACCTCGAGATAAACTCTGCGATCTCTCTTTTCATATTGCTCCACCAAAATGTATGTCGAAGATCGTGATACATTTTGGTACTCCCAGGATGGATTGCAAACGATGTGTTGTGTGCCTCCATCATGATTCTATGCTTCAAGTTAAAATCGTTAGGAACACAAAGTCTGGAGTTGACTCGAAATTTTCCTTCTTCATCGATTCTTGCTTCTGGAATAACACCTTCTTGTACTTTTTTCTTCATACGCATCAGCTCTATGTCCGTAGCTTGAGTGGCTTTAACTTTATCAATTAAAGTCGGTTCTACTCGTATATTTAATACCATTATGTGGGTACTTGGAGCCTTCATCTCTATCTCCATCCTTTGCAAGTCATACAAAATGGGCCTTTGTGTTAACAACATTGCACTCGTTCCCGTATATGATCTTCTACTCAATGCGTCAGGTACTACATTTATTTTTTCAAGATGATATTGAATGGTATGATCGTAATCTTTCAGCAACTCGAGCCAACGTCGTTGCTGCATGTTGAGTTCCTTTTGGGTGAAGAAATATTTGAGGCTTTTATGATCTGTATAGATCTCCACTTTCTCCCCATACAGGTAGTGTCTCCAGATCTTCAACGCGAAAACGACTGCTGCCAACTCCAAATCATGAGTAGGATAATTCCTCTCATATTCTTTGAGTTGTCGCGAGGCATAGGCTATGACTTTCCCATATTGCATGAGAACACATCATAACCCTTTGCCTGAAGCATCACTGTAGATAACAAATCCATCTAGACATTGCCAATAATGCTATCTAATAATATTATTTAAATAATATGAATTATTGATCTGATAATGGAAAATACTGTGCAGCAATAATTATTGAAACAACAATAATATAAAATATCAACGCAACAATTATTGAATCAATAAAATAAAATATTGAACAGTAACTACTGTAACAATTATTGAGTAGTGCCTTCTTACGTAAGAATCAATAATTGACGCAATACCATGTGCTACTGTATTTTAACCACCAGGTATTCCAACAGTATTAACGGTAACAACTACGCCGTTAATTATAAACAACTTATACTTGTCGTTTACTTCATCCAATCGCTTTCCGTTATGGGGCCCACACAAGGCTGCGCCGTCGTACGAATATTCCCCAACAGCAAGAATATTCCACGACCAAACGAATATTCGCCAACCAAAAATGAATATTTATAACCACTTGCTTATTTGAAATATTTGCGCATTTTACCCATAACTAACCACATTAATCAAATCAACCCTTTCTATTTCAAAATAATAAATAGAAGAAATTTAATTTCATTTATTAATAAGTTGAGGTCTTACAAAACTATTCATTTTATGTAGATATAGATGGAAAAAATTTTTAAAGTGACAATTATTGAAAATCGATATTTTATCTTTTCTGATAAAATAATATTTTATTATATTATTATAATAATGATGATATTTTTACAATGAATGTGGGATATATGAGTATATGAGGAGAAAGAGTATTTTTATTACAAAAGTTGTTTAAAACATGTTAAACATGTCTGTGGGCTCATTTCTTGACTGAAATTTGATTATAGCTTGTAAAATTGCCCGTTTGTGGATTTCGGTCAATTTCTGTTTAGAATTTGAAAAAACTTTCTTCTGCAAAGTTATAGAGAATTGAATTTCCTATAAAAACTCGCGAAATTTGAATTTTCGGATAAAATGACTATTTATTATAAATTATTGAAGTTCTGAAGTTCCGAAATAATTGATTTTTAGAGTTTAAAATATTTTAAATATAAAAAACGTTTTTTGTATTGTTGTTGGGTTGTTAAACATACTAAATTGGATGATTCAAAGGTTGGCGTGAAAATTAATATATATATATTATTATTTTATTAAATTTTCTGCTTTGGTGTTCTAAGTATTTTTCTATAAATAGGGTGCTTATGTTAGAATTGAAAAACGCACCAGAAACTAAAGATTTCTCTCTATAATATCGAGCGTATTTTGTGAGTATTTTTATACTTTGAGTGTTGCTATACGGTACGAGTTCCTTCAGTACTATATTTGATATTCTAACCAGAAGTACTATTTTGCTGAGGTAAGGGATGTTATTTTATTCGAAAATGATATTATTTCTTCAATATCATTATGCCGAAATATTGGTTGAAAATTTTTATCAAATTTAGAACTTTTCATGTTGGAGTTACTATTCATGAGTTACTATTCGCGAGTTACTATTCACCAAAAAATGAAATTTTCTTCTTTTCGTCCAAAATATCTATTCTGAATACTAGCTTTGATTGTATCCATATTTTGATCATTCTTGAATTTTACTTCACTATGATTACTTATGAGGTATTTTTGGACATGAAATAGCTGAAATATGAATCCTTAATATTTATTCTTTTGTTTCACTGGATTCGTTTTTTTTAAAATATATTTTTTATCTTCCTCAGTCCTAAATAATTTCTGATGAATATATTTGGCCTGTAGTGCAAAGATGAATGATTTTTGATGAATATCTTTGGCCCGTAGCGCAAAGATGAACATGTGTTTAGATGAACATGACCAACTGATGAATATCTTTGGCTTGTAGTGCAAAGATGAATATTGATTAATGTTACAGGGATAAAATATTGATGATGGACTTTTAAATTCATAGATAATAGTAGATTTCATTCTCTACGTAACTCTTCTATGAATTATTATTTTCCGCCGCGAATATTGATTTAAAACTTGTTGTCTATTGTATTCTATTAGATTTTTCCCTGTTGAAGACTAACGATAATTTGTTTTGTATTATCTTAGTCATAATGTTCTTTACTGGGTTAGTTGAGCTCACCCTTTTCCTTTTTGTTCTATTTTTCTCGAGAGGTGAGAATGTAGCGAATACTAGTCGGGGTATGGAATGATGGTTCTAGAAGTTATTTTAGTAGTCCTCACCATTTTTGTAAAATAATGTATCAATAATTATAATGAGGACTTATTTGAGTGTGGATATTGTCTAGATGACAATATTTGTATTTAAACTCACAGTTCTTATGTTGTAATAATAAAGATATAGTTATTTCTGTACCATGTATTTTGGTGACTCAGAATGGGTGTTGTATACCTATTTTGGGGACGTCACATAAATGAATAAATTTAAGGAGACAGATTAATTGAAGAGTTAAACTTGATGGAGGCAAAAAATATTCATCCATAATCTAAACATAAGTACAGATAAACGTAAATTCATTCTACTTATATCTTCTAACTTGTATCTAAATATTTTTTATTTAAAATATCTTTTTAGTTTAGATTATAAATTTTTATTGCAATTTGTAAACATTATTATAATTAGTTAATATAATGATTAATTCAAGTTTTCTTTATTTAATTCAATAAAAAAATTAATTAAAATCCATCCCTATTGAAAAAAATTCCTGAATCCGCCACTGTATGGTTCAACTCCGTGTACAATTTGTACTAGAGCTGAGCAAGTAACCAAATTGGACTCAGTCAAATTGGAACCGAAATCGCACCAAAAATCGCACGAACCTCACCAATTAAAATCGCACTAACTGTTCCGGCTTATGTGGCGATTTTAGGTGAGTTGAATAACCAAATTTACGATTCCGATTTGGTTACTAGTCAAAACCGCATGCATAAAACCGAAATCGCATCATGTGTATGTATGTATGTATTATCTCTAGTAAATTCTAAAGTTACTTTTCACTTGAACAAGCTCAGAGAAAACTCCAGTCTTGCATTATCATTTTTCACCAATTGAAAGAAGATTGTTAGAAGTTATAGAGTCAAAAATTAAGCAATTAGATTTTGAAATTTCGAATTTGTTTGATGCGTTATTGGAGGGGCTTATAGCTGAGGGGCCAAATTCGTTGGTTCGAGCACTTGATGCATTGGTTAAGGTCAATACTATAATAGTAATAGTCTAATAGATTATTTTTCAAATTAGGTATAGTTATGATTATATTCTATAAGTCCTCCCTGCAATATATAAGATAGAATTGTATTCTATTTCCAGTATATACTTTTAATTTTTAGGAAACTAGATAAACCTTCTTGCTTGTTATCGAATATATGGTCTCCGTTGTTTTATATAGTATATGTTTTAGTCTTAATTAAAGTATCATTCCTTTATTATAAACTAAAACTATTTTACGTGTCTCACTGTTCTATGATTTGATGGTGAATTTGACATGTTTGGCAGAAGGGACTTTGGTTCTATGCTTGATATAATTCTCATTGTCGACATTATCACTAAGTTAATTTTTCGATGCAAGTTTTATGTTAAATTTTATTGAAGGCTTGGACTTTTTTGTTGTTTCAATTGGTTTTAGAACCGAAACCGCACCAATTAAAACCGCACCGCACATTTTAAAACCAAACCGCACCAATCAGAAGCGGTTTCGTGTGCGGTTTTAAATTTTTCAAACTGCACCTAAGCGGTTTCGGGTGCGGTTTGAACTTCAAACCGCACCATGCTCACCCCTAATTTGTACACAAAGTATTACTCTTTTTTTAGGGTTTTGTTCTTTTCCTGTGTTGCCTCTGGCTGCTGCTATAAGTTAAAATATTTTTTAAAGGGGCATCATTTACTATATTACCCCTATACTAATAAAGATTTTCAAAAAATAAGGGTGGACACTTGCTCCCCCCTCCCCTCCACCCCCACGCCCACCCCCACGCCCACCCCCAATATGTACATCCGCCCCTGATTTTTTTTTTGTTGCTATATTCAATTAAAATTTAACATTCTTGCCGCACCCAAACCCTAATTTTATATAAGTCTAATGTATTGGCTGGACTTGGATAGTTGGATATCCATGTTGTTAAAGGTTTCCAAAATAAATAAATAAATTATACTCCTCCCTAGTTATTGTAGAAGTGATATATAAACTGCAGCAGCAGACAATTTTATTTATTTTTTAAAAAAAATCTGAGATCCAATGTATGTATTTGATTGTGAAATGACTTAAATGTATACCCTTTTAAATAGTTTTATTATTGAAATCTCCTAGTGAAATTGGTGAAATATATGGGATCCAAAATATTCTCCGAGTCCAATGTTTTCTGGGCATTTGGAATCTGGCTAATAAAATTAATAAATTGGAAAAAGAATAATATAAACAAGATGGCTTCGCCCGGGCTCGAACCGGAGACCTTCAGTGTGTTAGACTGATGTGATAACCAACTACACCACGAAACCATTTACAACAGCTTAATCATTATCATTATTGACATTTCCTAGTCTATATTTTAGAATAAAACTTCTCATATCAATTTAAATTTTAAGATATCATAGATTATCTATAATTTAATATTATGCAATTATTTTTGTATAATGGAGGGAATATTTGTTAATAATAAGAGTAATGCTTGAAACACCAATTATATACAAAAATTTGTGTACACACAGTATAAAATAAGAGAGAAAATAAGGATCGAGATTTACAATTGAATAATTTACATATTTTTATTAGTAAGCAATACATGGGTACTACTCTTAATGCATAACTTTTTATGTACAGTTGGAACACATAATATTATGCTAATAATAAATTCTTAAGCACATAGCATTACATTATTGAGAAGGTAAGCCTAATTTTTAATTACACGTAAACATTGATTAACATAGTCAGCGGTGCCACATCATCAATTTATGACGTGACATGTTCAGTTGAACGAAAATCTAAATCCGAATTTGCTGCTTTAATCGTTAACAAATTAATACATATTCTGTTTAGTATTTCAGGTATTTCTGTTGCGTATAATGTAAATCTCGTAGCGGATTCTAATGAGGTATTGACCAAATGGTTAAGGTTGAGATAAGGTTCGGTTCTCTTTCTCTTTTAAATTTAATTGATTCTTTATGTTGTAATTGTGATTGTGTACTTAGTTATGAAATTATATTGTATTATTCAAAAATATAAAAATAAAAATAAAAATAAAATGAAGGTCCTGCTTATGATTATTTTTAACAAGTTTTTATGAGCTTTTTTGAACTGTTTAAATATACTCCTTACGTGGCTATGTTCCATAAAAAAGACTCATTTATACTAACACAAGCTCACAAACTCTATGTGAAGCACATGTGATATGAATAATGATTGTTATTATAATTTTTGAGATAATCAATTAAATTTAGGATGCATAATTAATTTAGGATTTTAAAAAGATAGTTATAGTTATTAAATAATTAAATATTTATTTAAATAATAAATTATTGAGTTAAATATTGTAGGTTCCTTCTATCAATAATTAAGTTAAACATTTGAGTGAAGTATAAATTAATTTAGTTATGCTTATAAGAAAATAATCATTTTTAATTTTATATAAGTTTGTAAAGGAATTCTATATTACTTCCTTTAATAACAAAATTTTCTTGAAATTCTAATAAAATTGAAATAAAAAAGCTTGCAATAAAATTTGTAGAGCCAAAAATAAAAATTATTTTTTCTATTAGAGATATATAAAAAAAATACCTTTCTTTTTTCCTTACGAGTTAGGAATTCCCTTTAAATACTTTAGAATTTAGAATTATATTTTATTTTTATAAATTGGTATATTACTTATACTAATTTGGATAAGAAAGAAAAAAGTTTAATCAAAAATTTATAAAATGCTTTTAATTATATAGTTGATTAAAAATATAATTTTGTTTCAAGTATGCTCTGAAAAATAATAAGTTAATTTTATAGTATAGTATAATAAAAAAATTATAATAAAAAAATTAAAAATATATACTATTTTTATTTACCATTAATAAAAAGTGAACTCCATATGTAACAAAACAAATTTATAAATGTGATTCTTTATATATAAAACGAATTGAGTAATTCTTGATTTTCATTGATACTCGTGCAGTCATGCTATTACTACTTACCATAAATGAATTTGCCCGACCAATGAAACAGAAATAGAAATAGAAACATATGGGGCTTGTACTTTCTGAATGGCAAAAAACTATTTTTCATGTATTTTATAATATAAATCGTTTTAAAAAAATATTTTTATTTTTTAAGTATAACTAATTTGAGAATTTCACATAAATTGGCTTGGGGTCGGTCTTTCTTGCGTGAAGTAAATATTAATTGTTTAGTTTCTAATATTAACCCAAATAATAAATATAACTTTGATTCTCACTATTTTTTACCTAATAAATAGCATTCTCTTTTTCTAATACATGGACAATATAGACAATTGATAGTATATTTAATAGTTTACAACCATTTCCTTAATATTTATGCACAACTCCAAAACAAACAATATTAAGGAACGGAGGGAGTAACATGATACAATCCTTCTACAGGTACCGATAACTTTCGACCGGTGACCAATTTTTATTTTATTTTTCGTTTTGACTCCTAAAAAATATATAATATTTATTTCAATTGAAATTTTTACAGAATTTAGTGATTTAAGTGTATAACACTGTTTTTATATATATATTCAAATTACACATAAATCACTGAATTTTATAAAAAATTTAATTAAAATATGTACTATACATTTTTTGAGAGTCAAAATAAAAAAAAATAAAAATAAAATTTTTGGACTTGTCGCTACACACAAAGAAATTAAATTACGATTAATGTGAAAATATATGTAATTAAATAAAATTAATTAATTAAATTAAAATTAGTTTTAATTTCTACATATCTCACGTACGTACATATTTAATATAATTCGTAATAAAATAACAAAAAAATATTACTAGGTGTTATAATTACTGTATTCAAAACTTATTTTACAAATTCATTTCGATTTTGAATTTTAAAATTTGCTAATTAACTTGTAAAAACCGTAGGGTAACTAATTTTGAAACCGAGGTGGTATATGTTTAAAATGAGAGACGGAGGACAGACTCTTTACCATGAACAAATAATTTAACTGGTTACATAATTAGTTAATTAGCAAGATTAGCTCATAAACAAAAGCCTAAACTCCTACAGTCAATCTAGTATTTGTTCCAAAGGCCACCACTAAACCCAACTCCATCACCTCCTCCTCCTATAGGCATTCCAAGCCTATCCAGCCTGCCAGAGCCAGGGTAAGCTTTGCTGGTGAAGTTAGCATGCAATGTCGAAGAAACCCTTTGGGTGCTAGAAGATCTCATGTGAATCGAAAACCTCTTCATCGTGTTCGATCTCTCCAGTTGACTTCTTTGCCTAGGTGCACTAAGCGATCTCACCTTAGCCCTCGACGATTCGGTGTAAGACATGTAATTTGGGAAGTCCGAGTAGCCGCTTAGGCAGCTTCTTGAAGTATCACTCCTCCTAGAAGGAGTGAGTGGTCCTCTCATGGAACTACCACCTTTCGATGAAGCCGAGTAGAATTGTTCCTCAACTTCATCCCTAAACTCGAGAGGGCTAAATGATTGGATTTCACAAGAAGATGGACTCGGAATTGTTTGATGGATTGTCGAGTCTTTTGATGTGGTGAAACTATGGCTGTTTGGATCGGAAGCTGAAGGGTATAGAGTAGATTGAAAGAGGCTTCTCCTTTTGGGTGTTATATGGGACTTTTCGGTATCTATTTCATAAATTTTGTTGCTCTTTCCCTCATCTGCTAAGACACTCCTCGAGGAATAAACTCGTTGTTCCCATGATTCTTCATCCATACTATAGTTTAAGCGCACTTTTTCTTTATCGGGGATGACCCTGGCATTTGATCTTGATCCATTTCTCTGCATTGTTATAAAGGAAATATTAGGTATTGCATATTAGTATAGGAATGTTCATTAATTATAAAGAACTTAGGTACATACCTTGAGCATATATGATTGATCATGTTCTATATTCTTACGTATGGCATGTTCAAATTTTTCGGGAGTAGCAGGCCCCTGTAGATAGAATAGATACTCGATCACTACTCACTCAATTAATTAATCTCTTGGATAAAGATTCAAAACTTGTCAGGTGATGGCAATTTTACCTTGTGTCAAAGCAAATTCTAGAAGTCTGTTAAAGAAGTCTAAGGTTCATGCGAGATAGTTATCAAAATATTTTGAAAAAGATACTCTACAATAGCCATTTATTAGCAAGGACCACATGCCTAAAAGAAGCATGTGATATAATCTTCTTTTCAAGGAAAGGTGTATACAGGATGCATAAAGCCCCCTACAGCATACAGCTTTATATTTGGATGTACCTCTGAAATGAAACTAACAAGAATTCAAATTTAAAAATTTGGAGGGAAAGTTGAATGTTCTTACCGGGTGATGAAAGTGAGAGAACTTGGTAGTTGAATGTGAAGATTCATAAATTTGGGCCCGCAGTGCACGAGCTCGTGTTTGGACTCGTAATATTGCCTGCATTCGCTGTAGGCTCTCTCCATATTGCTTTCTCACAATGTTACCTCTAACAAGAGCTTGAAGTTTCACCAGTCCCTTTAATGCCCTCAAGGCCCTCCTTGACTTCAATTAACCACCAACAAAGACAATGAAATGTTAGAAGAATTAAATTTTCAACCATTTCAAATTTAGACGAACAACGGTCCACGCATGACCATCACTAGTGGCGCAATATAGTAGTAGTAATGCTAATAACTGCATATTATTAACAAAAACTCAATGTGAACATGAAAATTAGCCATGAGTGTATTTGGATTTCACTTATTTGTATTTTGACCCCTAATGGTGGGTAAAAATACAAATAGGTGAAATTCAAATACACTCATGTCCAATTTTAATGTCTAACCTAAAAGAACTCTATTATTAAATGAGATTATGACATTTTCAGATTATGGCACCAAGGGATTTGCAGAAAAAAGCAAGGAAATTTTCAAAAAAGTCTGTCACACTTTGAAGACATCATTTATTCATACTCAACAAGTTCCTTTCAAAAGTGAGAGCCTAATAAAAATTAAAGAAGACTATGACATATCACCGACCATCCCATAAGCAAAGAAAAAGTTACTCAACTCAGCCTATTAGTGCATTACCATATTGAGGACCTGAGTATCCAACTCAGCCTACTTTCCTTACCAGAACTAACCAACAAAACCTCTGAATGGAAGTACCAAACTTAGCCTCCTTATTATCCAAAAGGTCAAGGAATTCCTCTAAAGTGCACTGGGAACTTCCAACAAAGCTTTTTGGTGGTCTGGCATTCTAAACACCTTCCCAGAAAATCTACTCACTCTATCCCAAAAATATGTCACATCAAACTTTTCAGAAACTCCTAAATAGAGTCTCTTTTCTAAATAAAAGGAAAAAATGATCTCTGCAAGCTTATTATTCGGCATTTACTGCGTTTAGAGTTTCAAACGCACTTAAGAATTCAAGCAAACATACTAAACTCGCAAACGCAATACTCAGAGCGCATACGTACTGCACCATATACGAGTGTGGTGACCAAACGCACCAAACACAAGTGTTGCAAAAGCACTTAACACAACTTCTGCAATCGCTAATGTGGAATTTGACAACTACATCCATAATTTTAGTGTAAAATAGTCATCTAATAATTCCTTTTGTCAGTTGCATAGTTCCATCACAAATTAGAGGGTGATGCTCCAAAACACAAACAAAAGGGTACAACGGTACACAAGATTTCAAGCTGTTTCCCAAAAACCCATTACTATATTTGTGAAATACACCCTCCCCTCGCATCCCCTTCCCTCCCCTATTAGTACATGATAGATAATATAACATAAAAAAAAATCTACTATACAGAAGAGCCAAAATTCACCCAACTGGCTGAAAGGACAATTTGGTAGATTTTTATGTCCACACGGCTTCTTAAACAATTGGTTCAGTTGCCAGCCCACTCCATGCAATGGGACATGAAATTACCTTTTACCACTAAACTACAAAATATATTAGAGATCCAAATACCCTTTATTTTACACCGTTGATAATGCAAGTATTTAATTAATGATATTTTTATACTGTTTTAATAATACTTTGAATTTTCTTCTGCTTTCTTTCCTTCGCCTTCTTTTCTTTCCTCTCCAAATTAAAACGTGAAACGCCCCACCACGTCCTCGCATTTGACGGGAGAAAATAATCATCATCTTTACGCCGTCATTTTCCCTAACGGTTTCACTAAAGTTTAAAATTCAGTTTCTCTTCATATCAAGACTCCGGTGAGGTGCGAACAACGTGTAATACGTAAATTTAATTGGAATAAAGGGTCATACTAGTAGTTTCGAAAGAAATTAATTTTTTTTATATAAAAAAAGAGAGAGATGGGGATTTGACAACTAACCAAATAGGCTCGGAAATGTGACTGTATCTTAACGGCTGCCGCCCATTCTTCACGACTCCCGAAGCCGCCGGAGATGCTACCGTGAGAAACTCCGTTAACGTTACCGGCATCCCGTCCACCGCTGGTTAACCTCACCACTTCCGCGGCAGCGTGCGCGGCCGCAACGGCCGCCTCCGCAACAGCAGCGGTTGCCTCGGCGACCGCGTGTTTTGTCGAATCACTTCCGTTATCCACAGGAGACTGGGGTGGCGCCGGTGCGCGGGAGAGTATCTGTTCGTCGGCCGTTTTGTCATGAATGGGGTGGTTTGTTGTTTGTCTGGAGGAGGATTTGCCGAAGCTCCATCGTCGCTTTGAGGGTTGTTTCGAGTCGGAGCTTGGGGTTGCCGGAGAAACAGGGTCGGACTTTTTGAGGCCAAGGAGTCCACGGAACCACTTGGAAGCTTTTCCCATTAAAGTTTGATTAGAGGAGACGGTAAACTAATGGATGTTTGAGGGAGTAATTTGGGCTGTTGAACATATGTATACAAAGAGAAGGAGAGAGAGAGAGGAAGGGAGAAATATGGACGTGTCAAGCGATTTATCAGAGAAATATGAATGCTTTTAGAAATTATTTTAATTACGTAAGTACCCCTCAGAGATTTGATTAAATATAACCCTTTATTTCAAAAATAAATAAATATAAATATCATATATATTTATGTTAGTTTAATATATATATATATATATATATATATATATATATATATAAATATTATTTACTGATATATCTTTATAAATAATTAAATATATAATATAAGATTTATATTTTTAATATATATAAGTATACACATATAATTTTTGGTATAATAATAAAATTATAATAATATATATTATAATTTATAGTTTTATATTTATGTTAGTTTAATATATATATATATATATATATATATATATATATATAATATTATTTATTAATATATCTTTATAAATAATTAAATATATAATATAAGATTTATATTTTTAATATATATAAGTATACACATATATATATTTATTAGGATATATATAAAATATATATTGTGGATGATATTTTGAGTATTTTATTGTATTCCGTTTTATTATGAAATAATTTTTCAATAACGTGCCAAAAACGGGAATGAAATGATTAATACCGATTTTGTGACGCTCAAAATAGGTCTACAAAACTCATTTTGAGTCGCCAAATACATAGTACAGAATTCAAATACAAACGTCAATCACACAAATATTAATTGTCGTGTAAAATACGACAAAATATGAGATGTGAGTTTCAATACAATTATTATCTTGTAGACAATATTCAAACTCAAATACAGTCCTCATTACAATTATTATCACACTAATTTATAAAATAGTGAGAACTATTAAAATAACCATATTGGATCATCACTCCACTCCCCTACTAATCCCAGCTACATTCTCGTTTCTTGAGAAGAACAATGGAACCAAAAGGAAAAGGGTGAGCTCAACTAGCACAGTAAAGAATATTATGACTAAGATAATATAGAACAAATTATCATTAGTACTCAACATGGAAAAATCTGATATAATACAATAGACATCAAGTTTTAGAATACAACTGCAACGGAAACAACAATCCATTAGAAGAGTCAAGTAGAGCATGATATCTACTATCTTCTATAATTTAAAAGTTCATCATCAATATTTTATCCCTGTAACACCAATCAATAAATATTCCAAATTAACGAATTATGCATGCACTACGGGCCAAGGATATTTGTTGGTATCAACAATGGTCATGAGTGTGACGCCCCCAAAATTAGGTATACATCACCCAGCTTGGGTCGTCAGATACATGGTACAGAATACAAATACAACTTACTAATACAAATGTCGTGTACAATACGACAAAACATAACTGTGAGTTTGAATACAATTATTGTCTACTAGAGACTAAACAAACTCAAAAGGAGTCCTTATTACAATTATTGTCACACTATTTAACAGAATAGTGAGGACTACTAATACTATCATCTGGTCCATCACTCCGTTTCCCGACTCGTCCCAGCTATATTCTCATTTCCTGAAGAGAACAGTGAAAGAAAGGGTGAGCTCAACTAGCCCAGTAAGAAATATTATGACAAAGATAATGCAGAATAAATTATCATTAGCCTTCAACAGTGTTAAGTAGAGAATAAAATCTACTATCTTCTATGATTTAAAAGGTTTTTCAACACTGTTATCGCTGGGACTCAGCTTAACAAAATAATCCACATCATCGAATCACCCCTGCACTACGGCCAAGGATATTCTTTAGTATCACGACCATAATTATCCATGCACTACGAGCCAAGAATATTTGTGTATTCATTAATGGTCATGATCATGCCAACAACTGTCCATCAATGCACTACGGGCTAATGAGGACTTTTGTGACAACCCCAAAACAGGTTCATTCCATCCAACCTATTCTGAGTCGCCAAATACATGGTACAGAAAATAACTATAACTTTATTACAATAATTATCGTGCAAAATACAACAACACATATGCTGTGAGTTTGGATACAAATATATGCCAAATGTGACTCATGTCCCAACCGTGGACAACACCTCACAATGACACCTTACATAAATGTATAGTCAAAAACTGTTTTAGAAATGAGAATCTTTGGAAAGTGCTCAAGGAAACCTTTGTACATGGGAGGCCATGCTTCTAGGTTGTGATAGATATCATATGGCCACAGAATTATCCTTGGTTGACCTAATATACCCCAAAGAAAAATGAGAAGATTACTATCATATTCTTCCCAATGGTGAGTCTTCTCTTGACATATCATTATCTCTACTGTCTCTAATTGAGAATTATACTTCAAACAAACACCAAGATTATATAGGTAGTGCTCATATATATACTCAGCAAGTGGATGAGCACAATCCTGTCTTATGATGACACGAAGTTGTATGTCATTAGACATCTTGTATGATAGTGACAAACCACCCTTCCAACGTTGAGTTCGCTTCACCCTAGATTATTCACCAAATATAACTCCTAAATGATGACCACCGTTCTATTCCCTTGTTACCCCCGCTCGACCCAGCTACACTCTTATTACCTGAAAGGAATTGTGAACAGAAGGGTGAGCACAACTAACCCAGTAAAGAATATCATGATTAAAGATAAATAAATTATCAATAGTCTTCATCAGAATTAAATCAGAGATTTAGAACATATGGTAGATGATAAAAATTTTCAACCATAGTTGCAGCGGAACGAGTAATCCATTAGAAGAGTCAAATAGACCATAAAGTCTATTATCCTCTCCATGTTAAAAGTCCACCAACAATGTTTTATCCCTGTAACATCAATCAACAATTTCTGTCCACAATCACGTGTACAACTCATAATCGTAATTGTAGTTCTAAATTTCTTTTCTCTTCCAGGACAAAATACAACAACACATATGCTGTGAGTTTGGATACAAATATATGCCAAATGTGACTCATGTCCCAACCGTGGACAACACCTCACAATGACACCTTACATAAATGTATAGTCAAAAACTGTTTTAGAAATGAGAATATTTGGAAAGTGCTCAAGGAAACCTTTGTACATGGGAGGCCATGCTTCTAGGTTGTGATAGATATCATATGGCCACAGAATTATCCTTGGTTGACCTAAGAGTGGGGCCCACCAATTCTAAAATTTTCCACCAAAATCATTAACTCCGAAAATTCAACAATTTCTAAACCAGTCATCTCGTAAAATTCATAACAAATCATACGTTCATTTTTAATGGTTCAAAATTTGTGGACATATACTCAACTTATATATGTATAACATATCCAAAAATTACCACGATCCAACGGTCAGATTAAAAATTATAACCCCCGTAAAATATCTCAAAAACTCTAATTTGATTTTCAATACTTCCGTTCCGACAAAAATACAGATAAAATACCTCAATATTAACTCCTTTTTTTAACCACAAAAATATATCCCTCATTTATATCCACATAAAATAAATATTTTCTTATCATATGAATAAATAATTAATTATTCACAAATAATATTACAGAATCACATTTATGACAACCAGGCCGTTCCCAGGAAAGAGGGGGCTTTCCAATAAGAATTTCTCCTTACTGGCGCGCAATTAGGTGACCAAACCTCTCCTTAGACAGAACTTTTTAGACATTGCCAATAATGTTATCTAATAATATTATTCAAATAATATGAATTATTGATCTGATAATGGGAAATTCTGTGCAGTGATAATTATTGAAACAACAATAATATAAAATATCAACGCAGCAATTATTGAATCAATAAAATAAAATATTGAACAGTAATTACTGTAACAATTATTGAGTAGTGCTTTCTTACGTAAGAATCAATAATTTTAAAAATACTGTGCAATACCGTGTATTAGTGTATTTTAACCACCGGGTATTCCAACAGTATTAACGGTAACAACAACGCCGTTAATTATAAAAACTCAATTTTTATCGTTATCTTCATCCGACCGTTTGCCGTTATGCGGCCCACAAATAGTTATGCCATCGTACGAATATTCCCCGACAGAAAGAATATTCCACAACCAACGAATATTCCCTGACAACAATGATTATTTTATAACCACTTGTTTATTTTGAATTTTTTTTATATATAACCCTTAACTTTAACTTTTATCAATTTAACCATTTATTGAATAGGAAAATTGAATACTTTTATTTCATAAAATTCGGGGTCTTACAATCTCCCCTCCTTATGAAATTTCGTCCCCTAATTTACGTACCTGGTAATTCAAAGAGTTGAGAATACCTTGCTTTCATTTCAGATTCCATATTCCCTGTCATTATGATTTCTCCATTGCTTATCTCCTATATTTCAGATATCATTCTAGAATACAGCTTCAAAACAAGGGTTAATTAGACAAATTAACATATCACATAATATCCCGATATTATGACTGACCAACAAATAAGCTTAGGTAGAACACACTAGCGAAGGATTTACTCATCTCTTCCCTCCTAGTTATATTTTTTGATCTCCGCCAGAGACCATATCCCTAAGCTCTGATACCAACTGTGACAACCCCAAAACAGGTCCATTCCATCCAACCTATTCTGAGTCGCCAAATACATGGTACAGAAAATAACTACAACTTTATTACAATAATTGTCGTGCAAAATATAACAACACATATGCTGTGAGTTTGGATACAAATATATGCCAAATGTGACTCATGTCCCAACCGTGGACAACACCTCACAATGACACCTTACATAAATGTATAGTCAAAAACTGTTTTAGAAATGAGAATCTTTGGAAAGTGCTCAAGGAAACCTTTATACATGGGAGGCCATGCTTTTAGGTTGTGATAGATATCATATGGCCACAGAATTATCCTTGGTTGACCTAATATACCCCAAAGAAAAACGAGAAGATTACTATCATATTCTTCCCAATGGTGAGTCTTCTCTTGACATATCATTATCTCTACTGTCTCTAATTGAGAATTATACTTCAAACAAATACCAAGATTATATAGGTAGTGCTCATATATATACTCAGCAAGTGGATGAGCACAATCCTGTCTTATGATGACACGAAGTTGTATGTCATTAGACATCTTGTATGATAGTGACAAACCACCCTTCCAACGTTGAGTTCGCTTCACCCTAGATTATTCACCAAATATAACTCCTAAATGATGACCACCGTTCTATTCTCTTGTTACCCCCGCTCGACCCAGCTACACTCTTATTACCTGAAAGGAATTGTGAACAGAAGGGTGAGCACAACTAACCCAGTAAAGAATATCATGATTAAAGATAAATAAATTATCAATAGTCTTCATCAGAATTAAATCAGAGATTTAGAACATATGGTAGATGATAAAAATTTTCAACCATAGTTGCAGCGGAACGAGCAATCCATTAGAAGAGTCAAATAGACCACAAAGTCTATTATCCTCTCCATGTTAAAAGTCCACCAACAATGTTTTATCCCTGTACCATCAATCAATAATTCCTGTCCACAATCACGTGTATAACTCATAATCGTAATTGTAGTTCTAAATTTCTTTTCTCTTCCAGGACAAAGATAATTTTTATTACCTGAAACATCAAAGATCATGATTACATCAAATCACAGTTCCTGTTCATAATCATACTAATAAATCCATCTTTGCACTACGGCCAAAGATATTCAACAACAGTTCATCTTTGCACTACAGGCCAAAGATATTCATCAACAGACCATCTTTGCACTACAGGCCAAAGATATTTAACAACAGTTCATCTTTCTACTACGGGCCAAAGATATTCATCAACAATTTATATTTGCACTACAGGCCAAATATATTCATATCTCAAAGAAATATAGAATCATTTCAGAATTTATATAAACAATAATTATAACCATGTTGATCAATTCACCTTTGCACTTAAGCTTAAGATATTCAATTATAAATTCAATGGTCATGATCATACCAGTAACAATTCAACTTTGCACTACAGGCCAAAGAGAACCCTAGTCATGATCATACCAATAATCTACCCATCTTTACACTCCAGTGAAAGAGAATTTCAATATCAGGGTTATAAAAATGTTATATATGATAATAAAATCAATATAATCAATACATAGTTTTAATCTCAAGAGTAATATTCATAACTTGTTAGAAAAAGAAACCAATTTTATCGTGAATAGTAACTCGTGAATAGTAACTTATGAATAGTAACTCATGAATAGTAACCCCGACACAAAAAGATAGAAATTCCATAATAAAATCCATACCAATATTTCGGTATAATGATATTGAAAGAATAACATTTCTTAAGCTTATAAACAATTTATTTTAATTGTTTACACTTTACTAAATAATGCATTTAATCATCTTAAAATGTCAAACTCATAATATTTCATCACCAATAACCAAAAACCCTCATCAAAAATCTGCATATACCTCATATAGGATTCTCAAGCCATAAAATCCTATTTTCCAATTTTTTTACTTCACATAACATATTTAATTCATTTACTCATAACTACATTATTTTCATGAAAAATACCAAATCAATTCTAAAAATATTTTTTTCTGGAATTTAGCAGAATATAGTCTCATATTGAACATATATTTTTTTCAGAATTTTTAAAATTCATTTACTATTTTTCATATGACTAAAACAGCCGAATATTTAGACATTTATCAAAAATTGTACTTTTGTCTAAAAATTTTGAAATTTACAGAGTATACTTCTATCATATACATGTACTTCCAATAAAAATTTCATCAATTTTGGAGTTAACCACAAGGAATTATAAGCGGTTACTTTTAAAATAGTCTTTTCTCATAAAATTCATAACTCTTAATCTATACATCCAAAAATCACCATTTTTGGACACAATCAATAAAACTCATCAAAATATCATTTTAAATTTTTCCAAAATTTTTTGAAGGTCAGAAAAATTACGAAACTGAAAAATATAACAACCCTTAAAATCCCTTACTATCCTTTACCTCAAAAATACAGTATTTCTGACTGGAATGCAAAGCCGAAGGAAACTTGCACTGAATAGCAACTCTCAAAGTATCTAAATACTCACAAAATATGCTTCATAATATAGAGAGAGAAAGAGAGAAAGCTTATGTTTCTGGTGTGATTTTCAATTCTAACTTAGCTATCTATTTATAGGAAAATGTTAGCACGCCTAAGCAGACTTAACCTGCAACCTGATGGCTTTACCTGCTACTATTTCCACCCACCATATTTGAATAAAAATCTCAGCACATTTCTTCACCAACCAAGAGTGGGGCCCACCAATTCTAAAATTTTCCACCAAAATCATTAACTCCGAAAATTCAACAATTTCTAAACCAGTCATCTCGTAAAATTCATAACAAATCATACGTTCATTTTTAATGGTTCAAAATTTGTGGACATATACTCAACTTATATATGTATAACATATCCAAAAATTACCACGATCCAACGGTCAGATTAAAAATTATAACCCCCGTAAAATATCTCAAAAACTCTAATTTGATTTTCAATACTTCCGTTCCGACAAAAATACAGATAAAATACCTCAATATTAACTCCTTTTTTTAACCACAAAAATATATCCCTCATTTATATCCACATAAAATAAATATTTTCTTATCATATGAATAAATAATTAATTATTCACAAATAATATTACAGAATCACATTTATGACAACCAGGCCGTTCCCAGGAAAGAGGGGGCTTTCCAATAAGAATTTCTCCTTACTGGCGCGCAATTAGGTGACCAAACCTCTCCTTAGACAGAACTTTTTAGACATTGCCAATAATGTTATCTAATAATATTATTCAAATAATATGAATTATTGATCTGATAATGGGAAATTCTGTGCAGTGACAATTATTGAAACAACAATAATATAAAATATCAACGCAGCAATTATTGAATCAATAAAATAAAATATTGAACAGTAATTACTGTAACAATTATTGAGTAGTGCTTTCTTACGTAAGAATCAATAATTTTAAAAATACTGTGCAATACCGTGTATTAGTGTATTTTAACCACCGGGTATTCTAACAGTATTAACGGTAACAACAACGCCGTTAATTATAAAAACTCAATTTTTATCGTTATCTTCATCCGACCGTTTGCCGTTATGCGGCCCACAAATAGTTATGCCATCGTACGAATATTCCCCGACAGAAAGAATATTCCACAACCAACGAATATTCCCTGACAACAATGATTATTTTATAACCACTTGTTTATTTTGAATTTTTTTTATATATAACCCTTAACTTTAACTTTTATCAATTTAACCATTTATTGAATAGGAAAATTGAATACTTTTATTTCATAAAATTCGGGGTCTTACAATCTCCCCTCCTTATGAAATTTCGTCCCCTAATTTACGTACCTGGTAATTCAAAGAGTTGAGAATACCTTGCTTTCATTTCAGATTCCATATTCCCTGTCATTATGATTTCTCCATTGCTTATCTCCTATATTTCAGATATCATTCTAGAATACAGCTTCAAAACAAGGGTTAATTAGACAAATTAACATATCACATAATATCCCGATATTATGACTGACCAACAAATAAGCTTAGGTAGAACACACTAGCGAAGGATTTACTCATCTCTTCCCTCCTAGTTATATTTTTTGATCTCCGTCAGAGACCATATCCCTAAGCTCTGATACCAACTGTGACAACCCCAAAACAGGTCCATTCCATCCAACCTATTCTGAGTCGCCAAATACATGGTACAGAAAATAACTACAACTTTATTACAATAATTGTCGTGCAAAATACAACAACACATATGCTGTGAGTTTGGATACAAATATATGCCAAATGTGACTCATGTCCCAACCGTGGACAACACCTCACAATGACACCTTACATAAATGTATAGTCAAAAACTGTTTTAGAAATGAGAATCTTTGGAAAGTGCTCAAGGAAACCTTTATACATGGGAGGCCATGCTTTTAGGTTGTGATAGATATCATATGGCCACAGAATTATCCTTGGTTGACCTAATATACCCCAAAGAAAAACGAGAAGATTACTATCATATTCTTCCCAATGGTGAGTCTTCTCTTGACATATCATTATCTCTACTGTCTCTAATTGAGAATTATACTTCAAACAAATACCAAGATTATATAGGTAGTGCTCATATATATACTCAGCAAGTGGATGAGCACAATCCTGTCTTATGATGACACGAAGTTGTATGTCATTAGACATCTTGTATGATAGTGACAAACCACCCTTCCAACGTTGAGTTCGCTTCACCCTAGATTATTCACCAAATATAACTCCTAAATGATGACCACCGTTCTATTCTCTTGTTACCCCCGCTCGACCCAGCTACACTCTTATTACCTGAAAGGAATTGTGAACAGAAGGGTGAGCACAACTAACCCAGTAAAGAATATCATGATTAAAGATAAATAAATTATCAATAGTCTTCATCAGAATTAAATCAGAGATTTAGAACATATGGTAGATGATAAAAATTTTCAACCATAGTTGCAGCGGAACGAGCAATCCATTAGAAGAGTCAAATAGACCACAAAGTCTATTATCCTCTCCATGTTAAAAGTCCACCAACAATGTTTTATCCCTGTAACATCAATCAACAATTTCTGTCCACAATCACGTGTATAACTCATAATCGTAATTGTAGTTCTAAATTTCTTTTCTCTTCCAGGACAAAGATAATTTTTATTACCTGAAACATCAAAGATCATGATTACATCAAATCACAGTTCCTGTTCATAATCATACTAATAAATCCATCTTTGCACTACGGCCAAAGATATTCAACAACAGTTCATCTTTGCACTACAGGCCAAAGATATTCATCAACAGACCATCTTTGCACTACAGGCCAAAGATATTTAACAACAGTTCATCTTTCTACTACGGGCCAAAGATATTCATCAACAATTTATATTTGCACTACAGGCCAAATATATTCATATCTCAAAGAAATATAGAATCATTTCAGAATTTATATAAACAATAATTATAACCATGTTGATCAATTCACCTTTGCACTTAAGCTTAAGATATTCAATTATAAATTCAATGGTCATGATCATACCAGTAACAATTCAACTTTGCACTACAGGCCAAAGAGAACCCTAGTCATGATCATACCAATAATCTACCCATCTTTACACTCCAGTGAAAGAGAATTTCAATATCAGGGTTATAAAAATGTTATATATGATAATAAAATCAATATAATCAATACATAGTTTTAATCTCAAGAGTAATATTCATAACTTGTTAGAAAAAGAAACCAATTTTATCGTGAATAGTAACTCGTGAATAGTAACTTATGAATAGTAACTCATGAATAGTAACCCCGACACAAAAAGATAGAAATTCCATAATAAAATCCATACCAATATTTCGGTATAATGATATTGAAAGAATAACATTTCTTAAGCTTATAAACAATTTATTTTAATTGTTTACACTTTACTAAATAATGCATTTAATCATCTTAAAATGTCAAACTCATAATATTTCATCACCAATAACCAAAAACCCTCATCAAAAATCTGCATATACCTCATATAGGATTCTCAAGCCATAAAATCCTATTTTCCAATTTTTTTACTTCACATAACATATTTAATTCATTTACTCATAACTACATTATTTTCATGAAAAATACCAAATCAATTCTAAAAATATTTTTTTCTGGAATTTAGCAGAATATAGTCTCATATTGAACATATATTTTTTTCAGAATTTTTAAAATTCATTTACTATTTTTCATATGACCAAAACAGCCGAATATTTAGACATTTATCAAAAATTGTACTTTTGTCCAAAAATTCTGAAATTTACAGAGTATACTTCTATCATATACATGTACTTTTAATAAAAATTTCATCAATTTTGGAGTTAACCACAAGGAATTATAAGCGGTTACTTTTAAAATAGTCTTTTCTCATAAAATTCATAACTCTTAATCTATACATCCAAAAATCACCATTTTTGGACACAATCAATAAAACTCATCAAAATATCATTTTAAATTTTTCAGAATTTTTTGAAGGTCAGAAAAATTACGAAACTGAAAAATATAACAACCCTTAAAATCCCTTACTATCCTTTACCTCAAAAATACAGTATTTCTGACTGGAATGCAAAGCCGAAGGAAACTTGCACTGAATAGCAACTCTCAAAGTATATAAATACTCACAAAATATGCTTCATAATATAGAGAGAGAAAGAGAGAAAGCTTATGTTTCTGGTGTGATTTTCAATTCTAACTTAGCTATCTATTTATAGGAAAATGTTAGCACGCCTAAGCAGACTTAACCTGCAACCTGATGGCTTTACCTGCTACTATTTCCACCCACCACATTTGAATAAAAATCTCAGCACATTTCTTCACCAACCAAGAGTGGGGCCCACCAATTCTAAAATTTTCTACCAAAATCATTAACACCGAAAATTCAACAATTTCTGAACCAGTCATCTCGTAAAATTCATAACAAATCATACGTTCATTTTTAATGGTTCAAAATTTGTGGACATATACTCAACTTATATATGTATAACATATCCAAAAATTACCACGATCCAACGGTCAGATTAAAAATTATAACCCCCGTAAAATATCTCAAAAACTATAATTTGATTTTAATACTTCCGTTCCGACAAAAATACAGATAAAATACCTCAATATTAACTCCTTTTTTTAACCACAAAAATATATCCCTCATTTATATCCACATAAAATAAATATTTTCTTATCATATGAATAAATAATTAATTATTCACAAATAATATTACAGAATCACATTTATGACAACCAGGCCGTTCCCAGGAAAGAGGGGGCTTTCCAATAAGAATTTCTCCTTACTGGCGCACAATTAGGTGACCAAACCTCTCCTTAGACAGAACTTTTTAGACATTGCCAATAATGTTATCTAATAATATTATTCAAATAATATGAATTATTGATCTGATAATGGGAAATTCTGTGCAGTGACAATTATTGAAACAACAATAATATAAAATATCAACGCAGCAATTATTGAATCAATAAAATAAAATATTGAACAGTAATTACTGTAACAATTATTGAGTAGTGCTTTCTTACGTAAGAATCAATAATTTTAAAAATACTGTGCAATACCGTGTATTAGTGTATTTTAACCACCGGGTATTCCAACAGTATTAACGGTAACAACAACGCCGTTAATTATAAAAACTCAATTTTTATCGTTATCTTCATCCGACCGTTTGCCGTTATGGGGCCCACAAATAGTTATGCCATCGTACGAATATTCCCCGACAGAAAGAATATTCCACAACCAACGAATATTCCCTGACAACAATGATTATTTTATAACCACTTGTTTATTTTGAATTTTTTTTATATATAACCCTTAACTTTAACTTTTATCAATTTAACCATTTATTGAATAGGAAAATTGAATACTTTTATTTCATAAAATTCGGGGTCTTACAATCTCCCCTCCTTATGAAATTTCGTCCCCTAATTTACGTACCTGGTAATTCAAAGAGTTGAGAATACCTTGCTTTCATTTCAGATTCCATCTTCCCTGTCATTATGATTTCTCCATTGCTTATCTCCTATATTTCAGATATCATTCTAGAATACAGCTTCAAAACAAGGGTTAATTAGACAAATTAACATATCACATAATATCCCGATATTATGACTGACCAACAAATAAGCTTAGGTAGAACACACTAGCGAATGATTTACTCATCTCTTCCCTCCTAGTTATATTTTTTGATCTCCGCCAGAGACCATATCCCTAAGCTCTGATACCAACTGTGACAACCCCAAAACAGGTCCATTCCATCCAACCTATTCTGAGTCGCCAAATACATGGTACAGAAAATAACTACAACTTTATTACAATAATTGTCGTGCAAAATACAACAACACATATGCTGTGAGTTTGGATACAAATATATGCCAAATGTGACTCATGTCCCAACCGTGGACAACACCTCACAATGACACCTTACATAAATGTATAGTCAAAAACTGTTTTAGAAATGAGAATCTTTGGAAAGTGCTCAAGGAAACCTTTGTACATGGGAGGCCATGCTTCTAGGTTGTGATAGATATCATATGGCCACAGAATTATCCTTGGTTGACCTAATATACCCCAAAGAAAAACGAGGAGATTACTATCATATTCTTCCCAATGGTGAGTCTTCTCTTGACATATCATTATCTCTACTGTCTCTAATTGAGAATTATACTTCAAACAAACACCAAGATTATATAGGTAGTGCTCATATATATACTCAGCAAGTGGATGAGCACAATCCTGTCTTATGATGACACGAAGTTGTATGTCATTAGACATCTTGTATGATAGTGACAAACCACCCTTCCAACGTTGAGTTCGCTTCACCCTAGATTATTCACCAAATATAACTCCTAAATGATGACCACCGTTCTATTCTCTTGTTACCCCCGCTCGACCCAGCTACACTCTTATTACCTGAAAGGAATTGTGAACAGAAGGGTGAGCACAACTAACCCAGTAAAGAATATCATGATTAAAGATAAATAAATTATCAATAGTCTTCATCAGAATTAAATCAGAGATTTAGAACATATGGTAGATGATAAAAAATTTCAACCATAGTTGCAGCGGAACGAGCAATCCATTAGAAGAGTCAAATAGACCATAAAGTCTATTATCCTCTCCATGTTAAAAGTCCACCAACAATGTTTTATCCCTGTAACATCAATCAACAATTCCTGTCCACAATCACGTGTATAACTCATAATCGTAATTGTAGTTCTAAATTTCTTTTCTCTTCCAGGACAAAGATAATTTTTATTACCTGAAACATCAAAGATCATGCTTACATCAAATCACAGTTCCTGTTCATAATCATACTAATAAATCCATCTTTGCACTACGGCCAAAGATATTCAACAACAGTTCATCTTTGCACTACAGGCCAAAGATATTCATCAACAGACCATCTTTGCACTACAGGCCAAAGATATTTAACAACAGTTCATCTTTCTACTACGGGCCAAAGATATTCATCAACAATTTATATTTGCACTACAGGCCAAATATATTCATATCTCAAAGAAATATATAATCATTTCAGAATTTATATAAACAATAATTATAACCATGTTGATCAATTCACCTTTGCACTTAAGCTTAAGATATTCAATTATAAATTCAATGGTCATGATCATACCAGTAACAATTCAACTTTGCACTACAGGCCAAAGAGAACCCTAGTCATGATCATACCAATAATCTACCCATCTTTACACTCCAGTGAAAGAGAATTTCAATATCAGGGTTATAAAAATGTTATATATGATAATAAAATCAATATAATCAATACATAGTTTTAATCTCAAGAGTAATATTCATAACTTGTTAGAAAAAGAAACCAATTTTATCGTGAATAGTAACTCGTGAATAGTAACTTATGAATAGTAACTCATGAATAGTAACCCCGACACAAAAAGATAGAAATTCCACAATAAAATCCATACCAATATTTCGGTATAATGATATTGAAAGAATAACATTTCTTAAGCTTATAAACAATTTATTTTAATTGTTTACACTTTACTAAATAATACATTTAATCATCTTAAAATGTCAAACTCATAATATTTCATCACCAATAACCAAAAACCCTCATCAAAAATCTGCATATACCTCATATAGGATTCTCAAGCCATAAAATCCTATTTTCCAATTTTTTTACTTCACATAACATATTTAATTCATTTACTCATAACTACATTATTTTCATGAAAAATACCAAATCAATTCTAAAAATATTTTTTTCTGGAATTTAGCAGAATATAGTCTCATATTGAACATATATTTTTTTCAGAATTTTTAAAATTCATTTACTATTTTTCATATGACTAAAACAGCCGAATATTTAGACATTTATCAAAAATTGTACTTTTGTCTAAAAATTTTGAAATTTACAGAGTATACTTCTATCATATACATGTACTTTCAATAAAAATTTCATCAATTTTGGAGTTAACCACAAGGAATTATAAGCGGTTACTTTTAAAATAGTCTTTTCTCATAAAATTCATAACTCTTAATCTATACATCCAAAAATCACCATTTTTGGACACAATCAATAAAACTCATCAAAATATCATTTTAAATTTTTTCAGAATTTTTTGAAGGTCAGAAAAATTACGAAACTGAAAAATATAACAACCCTTAAAATCCCTTACTATCCTTTACCTCAAAAATACAGTATTTCTGACTGGAATGCAAAGCCGAAGGAAACTTGCACTGAATAGCAACTCTCAAAGTATCTAAATACTCACAAAATATGCTTCATAATATAGAGAGAGAAAGAGAGAAAGCTTATGTTTCTGGTGTGATTTTCAATTCTAACTTAGCTATCTATTTATAGGAAAATGTTAGCACGCCTAAGCAGACTTAACCTGCAACCTGATGGCTTTACCTGCTACTATTTCCACCCACCACATTTGAATAAAAATCTCAGCACATTTCTTCACCAACCAAGAGTGGGGCCCACCAATTCTAAAATTTTCCACCAAAATCATTAACTCCGAAAATTCAACAATTTCTGAACCAGTCATCTCGTAAAATTCATAACAAATCATACGTTCATTTTTAATGGTTCAAAATTTGTGGACATATACTCAACTTATATATGTATAACATATCCAAAAATTACCACGATCCAACGGTCAGATTAAAAATTATAACCCCCGTAAAATATCTCAAAAACTATAATTTGATTTTTAATACTTCCGTTCCGACAAAAATACAGATAAAATACCTCAATATTAACTCCTTTTTTTAACCACAAAAATATATCCCTCATTTATATCCACATAAAATAAATATTTTCTTATCATATGAATAAATAATTAATTATTCACAAATAATATTACAGAATCACATTTATGACAACCAGGCCGTTCCCAGGAAAGAGGGGGCTTTCCAATAAGAATTTCTCCTTACTGGCGCACAATTAGGTGACCAAACCTCTCCTTAGACAGAACTTTTTAGACATTGCCAATAATGTTATCTAATAATATTATTCAAATAATATGAATTATTGATCTGATAATGGGAAATTCTGTGCAGTGACAATTATTGAAACAACAATAATATAAAATATCAACGCAGCAATTATTGAATCAATAAAATAAAATATTGAACAGTAATTACTGTAACAATTATTGAGTAGTGCTTTCTTACGTAAGAATCAATAATTTTAAAAATACTGTGCAATACCGTGTATTAGTGTATTTTAACCACCGGGTATTCCAACAGTATTAACGGTAACAACAACGCCGTTAATTATAAAAACTCAATTTTTATCGTTATCTTCATCCGACCGTTTGCCGTTATGCGGCCCACAAATAGTTATGCCATCGTACGAATATTCCCCGACAGAAAGAATATTCCACAACCAACGAATATTCCCTGACAACAATGATTATTTTATAACCACTTGTTTATTTTGAATTTTTTTTTATATATAACCCTTAACTTTAACTTTTATCAATTTAACCATTTATTGAATAGGAAAATTGAATACTTTTATTTCATAAAATTCGGGGTCTTACAATCTCCCCTCCTTATGAAATTTCGTCCCCTAATTTACGTACCTGGTAATTCAAAGAGTTGAGAATACCTTGCTTTCATTTCAGATTCCATCTTCCCTGTCATTATGATTTCTCCATTGCTTATCTCCTATATTTCAGATATCATTCTAGAATACAGCTTCAAAACAAGGGTTAATTAGACAAATTAACATATCACATAATATCCCGATATTATGACTGACCAACAAATAAGCTTAGGTAGAACACACTAGCGAATGATTTACTCATCTCTTCCCTCCTAGTTATATTTTTTGATCTCCGCCAGAGACCATATCCCTAAGCTCTGATACCAACTGTGACAACCCCAAAACAGGTCCATTCCATCCAACCTATTCTGAGTCGCCAAAACATGGTATAGAAAATAACTACAACTTTATTACAATAATTGTCGTGCAAAATACAACAACACATATGCTGTGAGTTTGGATACAAATATATGCCAAATGTGACTCATTTCCCATCCGTGGACAACACCTCACAATGACACCTTACATAAAGGTATAATCAAAAACTGTTTTAGAAATAAAAATCTTTGGGAAGTGCTCAAGGAAACCTTTGTACATTGGAGGTCATGCTTCTAGGTTGTGATATATATCATATGGCCACAGAATTATCCTTGGTTGACCCAATATACCCCAAAGAAAAACGAGAAGATTACTATCATATTCTTCCCAATGGTGAGTCTTCTCTTGACATATCATTATCTCTACTGTCTCTAATTGAGAATTATACTTCAAACAAACACCAAGATTATATAGGTAGTGCTCATATATATACTCAGCAAGTGGATGAGCACAATCCTGTCTTATGATGAAACGAAGTTGTATGTCATTAGACATCTTGTATGATAGTGACAAACCACCCTTCCAACGTTGAGTTCGCTTCACCCTAGATGATTCACCAAATATAACTCCTAAATAATGACCACCGTTCTATTTCCTTGTTACCCCCGCTCGACCCAGCTACACTCTTATTACCTGAAAGGAATTGTGAACAGAAGGGTGAGCACAACTAGCCCAGTAAAGAATATCATGACTAAAGATAAATAAATTATCAATAGTCTTCATCAGAATTAAATCAGAGATTTAGAACATATGGTAGATGATAAAAAATTTTAACCATAGTTGTAGCGGAACGAGCAATCCATTAGAAGAGTCAAATAGACCATAAAGTCTACTATCCTCTCCATGTTAAAAGTCCACCAATAATGTTTTATCCCTGTAACATCAATCAACAATTCCTGTCCACAATCACGTGTATAACTCATAATCGTAATTGTAGTTCTAATTTTTTTTTCTCATCCAGGACAAAGATAATTTTTATTACCTGAAACATCAAAGATCATGGTTATACCAAATCACAGTTCCTGTTCATAATCATACTAATAAATTCATCTTTGCACTACGGCCAAAGATATTCAACAACAGTTCATCTTTGCACTACAGGCCAAAGATATTCATCAACAGACCATCTTTGCACTACAGGCCAAAGATATTCAACAACAGTTCATCTTTGCACTATGGGCCAAAGATATTCATCAATAATTTATATTTGTACTACAGGCCAAATATATTCATATTTCAAATAAAATATATAATCATTTCAGAATTTATATAAACAATAATTATAACCATGTTGATCAATTCACCTTTGCACTTAAGCTTAAGATATTCAATTATAAATTTAATGGTCATGATCATACCAGTAACAATTCAACTTTGCACTAGAGGCCAAAGAGAACCCTAGTCATGATCATACCAATAATCTACCCATCTTTACACTCCAGTGAAAGAGAATTTCAATATCAGGATTATAAAAATGTTATATATGATAATAAAATCAATATAATCAATACATAGTTTTAATCTCAAGAGTAATATTCATAACTTGTTAGAAAAAGAAACCAATTTTGTCGTGAATAGTAACTCGTAAATAGTAACTTATGAATAGTAACCCCGACACAAAAAGATAGAAATTCTACAATAAAATTCACACCAATATTTCGGTATAATGATATTGAAAGAATAACATTTCTTAAGCTTATAAATAATTTATTTTAATTATTTACACTTTACTAAATAATGCATTTAATCATCTTAAAATGCCAAACTCATAATATTTCATCACCAATAACCAGAAACCCTCATCAAAAATCTGCATATACCTCATATAGGATTCTCAAGCCATAAAATCCTATTTTCTAATTTTTTTATTCACATAACATATTTAATTTATTTACTAATAACTAGACTATTTTCATGAAAAATACCAAATCAGTTCCAACAATATTTTTTTTTCTGGAATTTACCATAATATAGTCCCATATTGAACATATATTTTTTTTAGAATTTTTAAAATTCATTTACTATTTTTCATATGACCAAAACAGCAGAATATTTAGACATTTATCAAAAATTGTACTTTTGTCCAAAAATTTTGAAATTTACAGAGTATACTTCTATCATATACATGTACTCCAATAAAAATTTCATCAATTTTGGAGTTAACCACAAGAAATTATAAGCGGTTACTTTTAAAATAGTCTTTTCTCATAAAATTCATAACTCTTAATCTATACATCCAAAAATTATTATTTTTGGACACAATCAATAAAACTCATCAAAATATCATTTCAAAATTTTTTCAGAATTTTTTGAAGGTCAGAAAAATTACGAAACTGAAAAATATAACAACCCTTAAAATCACTTACTATCCCTTACCTCAAAAATGTAGTATTTCTGACTGGAATGCAAAGCCGAAGGAAACTTGCACTGAATAGCAACTCTCAAATTATCTAAATACTCACAAAATATGCTTCATAATATAGAGAGAGAAAGAGAGAAAGCTTTTGTTTTTGGTGTGATTTTCAATTCTAACTTAGCTCTCTATTTATAGAAAAATGTTAGCACGCCGAAGCAGACTTAACCTGCATCCTGATGGCTTTACCTGCTACTATTCCCACCCAAGACATTTGAATAAAAATCTTAGCACATTTCTTCACCAACCAAGAGTGGGGCCCACAAATTCTAAAATTTTTCACCAAAATCATTAACTCCGAAAATTCAACAATTTCTGAAACCAGTCATCTCGTAAAATTCATAACAAATCATACGTTCATTTTTAATGGTTCAAAATTTGTGGACATATACTCAACTTATATGTGTATAACATATCCAAAAATTACCACGATCCAACGGTCGGATTAAAAATTATAACCCCCGCAAAATATCTCAAAAATCCTAATTTGATTTTCAATACCTCCGATCCGACAAAAATACAGATAAAATATCTCAACATTAACTCCTTTTTTTTTAACCACAAAAATATATCCCTCATTTATATCCACATAAAATAAATATTTCCTTATCATATGAATCAATAATTAATTATTCACAAATAATATTACAGAATCACATTTATGACAACAAGGCCGTTCTCAGAAAAGAGGGAGCTTTCCAATAAGAATTTCTCCTTACTGGCGCGCAATTAGGTGACCAAACCTTTCCTTAGACATAACTTTTTAGACATTGCCAATAATATTATCTAATAATATTATTCAAATAATATGAATTATCGATCTGATAATGGGAAATACTGTGCAGTGACAATTATTGAAACAACAATAATATAAAATATCAACGCAACAATTATTGAATCAATAAAATAAAATATTGAACAGTAATTACTGTAACAATTATTGAGTAGTGCCTTCTTACGTAAGAATCAATAATTTTAAAAATACTGTGCAATACCGTGTATTAGTGTATTTTAACCACCGGGTATTCCAACAGTATTAACGGTAACAACAACGCCGTTAATTATAAAAACTCAATTTTTATCGTTATCTTCATCCGACCGTTTGCCGTTATGCGGCCCACAAATAGTTATGTCATCGTACGAATATTCCCCGACAGAAAGAATATTCCACAACCAACGAATATTCCCTGACAACAATGATTATTTTATAACCACTTGTTTATTTTGAATTTTTTTTTATATATAACCCTTAACTTTAACTTTTATCAATTTAACCATTTATTAAATAGAAAAATTGAATACTTTTATTTCATAAAATTCGGGGTCTTACAACTTTTACCACATCATTTGTAATATTACGGTCATGATTATACCGAATGATCCCTAGTCATAATCATACCAAGTCCATCTATGCACTACAGGCCACAGATGACTTTCAACATTTTATAAACATGAGGATGATGACAATGATATAAGAATTCAATAAAACAAGTTCAAGAATTAATTTATCCAAGAATTAACAACGTCCAAATTGTCAATATGATACTGCTTTGTGGAGTAAAATTCAAGAATTCCTAGAAGAATATTTCCATGAAAAGATACTAGATGAAGCGCAAATATCAAAGATATTCCACTAATTTCATGGAGTATAGAAGTCAAAACTTTAACCAATTGAGTATAATAAAGAATGGAATAACAAAAGAAATCACCATGCATGCGATAGATCGCACATGCAGGTTATTCCAACAGAATAATAAATAATGGAACCAGGTCCGGCGTAAAATACACAAACAGGATATTCTAACAGAATAATAATAAAGACGGAACCAGGTCCGGTATAAAACACACAGACATGATGTTCTAACAGAATAATAATAAAGACGGAACTAGGTCCGGTGTAAAACACACAGACAGGATGTTCCAACAGAATAATAATAAAGACGGAACCAGGTCTCGTGTAAAACACACAGACAAGATGTTCTAACAGAATAATAGAAGAATGTCACCAAGTATAGGGTAGACCGCGTATTCAGATTATTCCAACAGAATAATAAGAAATGGAATAACAACAGTTCTCTTCATGAATAAGAAAGAATAACACCCCTTATCGTTTTAAAGAAGAACTGAAATAAGGAAGTAGTTAAGTAGCAGAATACTTTTCTTCTCTCTCTCTGTAGTTTCTCTCTAGAGTTCAGTGAATTCGTAAGAAATAATGAAGGAATGAGCTGCTATTTATAGAAAAATAGAATGCATAGTAACTAATCTATGAACGGTCCAGATTGATTACTTTAATCTGACGGTCCATATTTAAAGAAAAATCTTTTAAATAAAATATAATATATTCTATTTATAGAATAACTTTAATAAAGTATTCTGTTTTATATAAAAAGATATTTCTGTTTTATTACGTTAATAATACGAATAAAACAAAAATTCATTATCGCTAAATAATTCATATTATTAACTAACAATAATTGAATCAAACTGAGTAACTTCTCACATAAGTATTAATAATCAATACTGTGTACTACTATGCAACCACACGTATTACTGTACTTTTACTACCGAGTAGTTCAACAGTATCAATGGTAAAACTTCCGCCGTTATTTTTAATAAAATATTTTTGTAGTTTTCTTAATATGACAATAATTCTGTTATGGGGTCCACCAATGATTGTGCTGTTGTACGAATATTTCCTATTAAAACGAATATTCCCCAACCAATCGAATATTATATAACAACTTACGTACTTTGCAAAATTTATAAATATTACCCACAACTATAATATTATATCAAATTGACTCCATAATATTCAAAAATGATATTTATAGAAAATTCATCTTTATTTATAAAAGTTGGGGTCTTACAACCTCTCCTTCTTATGAAATTTCGCCCTCGAAATTAGGGTATGTACCTGGTATGTCGAAGAGGTAAGGATACCTTGACTTCATTTCAGATTCTAACTCCCAAGTCATTTCCTCAACATCGTGATTTCTCCATAAAACTTTGACTTGAGGTATAACCTTGGAGCGTAGAATATGTTCCTTCTTATCCAAGATTTGAACAGAAACTTCTTCATACGTCAAATCCTCCGCTATTTCGTTCGGTTCTAACTCAATAATGTGGTTCGGGTCTTCCACATATTTATGTAACATTGATATGTGAAAAACGTTATGAACACGAGACATACTTGGCGGTAAAGTGAGTCTATAAGCCACAGTTCCTACTCGATCGAGGATTAAAAATGGACCGATGAATCGAGGATTGAGCTTTCCTCTCTTTTCAAATCTCGTAACTCCTTTTCATGGAGCAACACGTAAGAACACACGATCTCCTATATCAAATTCCACGTCCTTTCGATGAAGATCAATATAACTCTTTTGTCGATCTTGTGAGGTTTTTATACGTTGTCGGATCGTTTGAATATTTTCTATAGTCATACGTACCAACTTCGGTCTCAACAACGTTGCTTCACCCTCCTCATCCCAGCATACTGGAGCACGACACTTTCTTCCATACAACGCTTCGAATGGAGCCATGCCAATACTTGCTTGATAACTGTTGTTGTAGGAAAACTCCACCAATGATAAGAACTTGTCCCAACTTTCCTTGAAGTCAAGGACACAGAGTCTTAATAAATCTTCTAGAGTTTGAATAGTCCTCTCTAATTGTCCGTCCGTCTGAGGATGATATGCCGAACTAAATCGTAAATTCGTGCCCATAGCTTTTTGTAAACTAACCCAAAATCGTGATGTGAATCTTGGGTCTCGGTCAGAAACTATGGATACTGGCATACATGCAGTTGGTACTCCCAGGATAGATTGAAAACGGTGTGTTGTGCGCCTCCATCATGATTTTATACTTTAAATCAGGGTCGTTAGGAACACAAAGTCTGGAGTTGACTCGAAGTATTCCTTCTTCATCGATTCTTGCTTCCGGCATAGCACCTTCTTGCACTTTCTTCCTCATACGCATCAGCTCCAGGTCTGTAGCTTGAGCAGCTTTAACTTTATCGATTAAAGTCGGTTCTACTCGTATATTCGCCATCATCACATGGGTCCCTGGAGTATTTAACTCTATCTCCATCCTTTGCAAGTCACACAAAATGGGCCTTTGTGTTGACAATATCGCACTCGTACTTGCATATGATCTTCTACTCAATGCGTCAGCTACCACGTTCGCTTTTTCAGGATGGTATTGAATGGTATGATCATAATCTTTCAACAGTTCAAGCCAACGCCGTTGTTGCATGTTGAGTTTCTTTTGAGTGAAGAAATATTTGAGGCTTTTATGATCCGTAAAGATCTCCACCTTCTCCCCATACAAGTAATGCCTCCAAATTTTAAGTGCAAAGATAACAACTGCCAACTCTAGATCATAAGTAGGATAATTCCTCTCATATTCCTTGAGTTGTCTTGATGCATAGGCTATGACTTTTTCATGTTGCATGAGAACGCATCCCAACCCTTTGCTCGAAGCATCACTGTAGATGACAAATCCCTCCGAGCCAGATGGTATTGTTAGAACAGGTGCTGAAATGAGTCTCCTCTTGAGTTCTTGAAAACTCTTCTCACATTCTTCGCTCTAACTGAACTTTGTATCTTTTCGAGTCAGCTGAGTTAGTGGAGTAGCGATTCGAGAAAATCCTTCCACGAATCTTCGATAATAACCAGCTAAACCGAGAAAGCTACGTACTTCGGTTACTGATTTAGGTTGCTCCCAACTTTGAATAGCTTCAATCTTTGCCGGGTCAACAGATATTCCACGACTTGATACTACGTGCCCAAGGAATGCTACCTCCTCCAGCCAGAACTCGCATTTCTTCAACTTGGGATAAAGCTTGTATTCACGAAGCTTTTGGAGTACCAGCCTCAAGTGTTGCTCATGATATTCATGACTTTTGGAATAAATAAGGATGTCATCAATAAAGACGACCACAAAGTGATTCAAATATTCCTTGAATACCCGGTTCATCGTATCCATGAAGGCAGCAAGAGCATTGGTCATTCCAAAGGACATGACTAGGAATTCATAATGCCCGTACCGAGTTCTGAAAGCCGTCTTTGGAATATCCTCAGTTCTAACCTTCAGCTGATGATATCCAGAACGAAGATCGATCTTTGAAAAGAATTGTGCTCCTTGCAACTGGTCAAATAGGTCATCAATACGTGGCAATGGGTACCTGTTTTTGATGGTGACATGATTCAACTCCCGATAATCAATACAAAGTCGCATACTTCCATATTTCTTCTTCACAAATAGAACAGGAGCACCCCAAGGAGAAGTACTAGGACGAATAAAGCCAATGTCTAACAATTCCTGCAGTTGGATCTTTAACTCCTGAAGTTCAATAGGAGCCATTCGATATGGGGCTTTAGAAATGTGCTTTGTACCGGGTTCAAGATCGATAAAAAATTCAATTTCACGCTCTGGGGGTAGGCCAGGAAGTTCTTCAGGAAATACATCAGAGAATTTATTAACAATAGAAATATCATTCAAAACTGACGTATTTTTGTTTAGATCCGTGATATGAGCTAAGAAAGCTTGACATCAGTTTTTCAATAAACGAATAGCTTTATGACTTGAGATGACAGCGATTGATTTTAATGGTTTGGTTGCTTGAATTTGCATAATAGGTCGATTAGGAATATGAAAGCTTGCTACCTTACGAAAATAATCAATTTTTGCATGATGAGTAGTTAACCAATCAATCCCTAGAATCACGTCAAATGCAAGTATTTTTAATGAAATAAGATCGACAGGTAATGTGTGGGTACCAACTTGAACCAAAAAAGACTTATAAACCGTGGATGTAATGAAGGTTTCTCCCAATAGAGTTTCAACAGATAAGTCAAAGTCTAATTTCTCCGGAGTCAAATTTAATCGATGAGCACAAGTAGGAGAAATAAAAGAATGGGTAGAACCGGTATCAAATAAAGTATACACTTCGTTAGAGTTTATGATAAGCTTACCCGTGATGACCTCATTCGGGTTCCTTGCTTTCTGGGAGGTCACAGCAAACGCTCTCCCTTGCACTACCGGTTTTGACTTTTCTGGGACGACTTTTGGTGCCTCCATCCTAGCTGAACTTGTTTTTGGTAAACGAAAAAAACGAGCTAAATGACCTTCTCTTCCACAATTATAACATGCTTTAGACGGCATCACGCAGTTTGGACTGATGTGCCTCTCCCCTCCGCATTTGAAACATATGATAGGTGGTCGTTCTCCTTCCTTAACAACGGGTGCTGGTTGTAAGACCCCGAATTTTATGAAATAAATGTATTCAATTTTTCTTATAATTACTATTCAGTAAATGGTTAAATTGATAAAAAGTTAAAGTTAAGGGTGATATATGAATTTTTTTCAAAATACGCAAGTGGTTATAAAATATTCATTGTTGTCGGGGAATATTCGTTTGGTCGTGGAATATTCTTTCTGTCGGGGAATATTCGTACAACGGTGCAGCTATTTGTGGGCCCCATAACGGAACGCGATTAGATGAAGAAAATGACAAAATTGAGTTTTTATAAATAACGGCGTAGTTGTTACCGTTAACACTGTTGGAATACCTGGTGGTTAAAATACAGTAATGCGCGTAGTTGCACAGTAGCACACGGTATTGCACAGTATTTTTTTCAATTATTAATTCTTACGTAAGCAGGTACTACTCAATAATTATTACTGTAGTTACTGTTCAATATTTTATTTTATTGATTCAATAATTGCTGCGTTGATATTTTATATTATTGTTGTTTCAATAATTGTTACTGCACATTATTTTTCATTATCAGATCAATAATTCATATTATTTAAATAATATTATTAGATAGCATTATTGGCAATGTCTAGAAAATTCTGTCTAAGGAGAGGTTTGGTCATCTAATTGCGCACTAGTAAGGAGAAATCCTTATTGGAAAGCCTCCTCTTTCCTGGGAACGGCCTGGTTGTCATAAATGTGATTCTGTAATATTATTTGTAAATAATTAATTATTGATTCATATGATAAGGAAATATTTATTTTATGAGAGATATATTTTTGTGGTTAAAAATGAAGGAGTTAATGTTGAGGTTTTTATCAGTATTTTTGTCGGAATGGAGGTATTAAAAATCAGGATTTTTGAGATATTTTGAGGGGTTATAATTTTTAATCCGACCGTTGGATCGTGGTAATATTTGGATATGTTATACATATATAAGTTGAGTATATGTCCACAAATTTTGAACCGTTAAAAATGAACATATGATTTGTTATGAATTTTACGAGATGACTGGTTTAGAAATTGTTGAATTTTCGGAGTTAATCATTTTGGTGGAAAATTCTAGAATTGATGGGCCCCACTCTTGGTTGGTGAAAAAATGTGCTGAGATTTTTATTCAAATGTGGTGGGTGGGAATAGTACCAGGTAAAGCTATCAAGTTGCAGGTTAAGTCTGCTTCGGCGTGCTAACATTTTCTTATAAATAGAGGGCTAAGTTAGAATTAAAAATCACACCAGAAACATAAGCTTTCTCTCTTTCTCTCTCTATATTATGAAGCATATTTTGTGAGTATTTAGATACTTTGAGAGTTGCTATTCAGCGCAAGTTTCCTTCGGCTTTGCATTCCAGTCAGAAATACTGCACTTTTGAGGTAAGGGATAGTAAGGGATTTTAAGGGTTGTTATATTTTCCAGTTTCGTAATTTTTTTTGACCTTCAAAAATTCTGAAAAAATTTGAAATGATATTTTGATGAGTTTTCTTGATTGTGTCCAAAAATGGTAATTTTTGGATGTATAGATTGAGAGTTATGAATTTTATGAGAAAAGACTATTTTAAAAGTAACCGTTTATAATTCCTTGTGGTTAACTCCAAAATTGATAAAATTTTTATTGGGAGTACATGTATATGATAGGAGTATACTCTGTGTTTTTCAGAATTTTTAGATAAAAGTATAATTTTTGATAAATGTCTAAATATTCGGCTGTTTTGGCCATATGAAAAATAGTAAATGACTTTTAAAAATTTTGAGAAAAATATATGTTCACTATGGGACTATATTATGCTAAATCCCAAAAAAGAAATATTTTTGTAACTGATTTGGTATTTTTCATGAAAATAGTCTAGTTATGCGTAAATAAATTAAATATGTTATATGAAGTAAGAAAATTGGAAAATAGGATTTTATGACTTGAAAATCCTATATGAGGTATATGCAGATTTTTGATGAGGGTTTTGATTATTGGTGATGAAATCTTATGGGTTTGACATTTTAGAATGATTAAATACATTATTTTAGTAAAGTGTAAACAATTAAAACAAATTGTTTATAAATTTAAGAAATGTTATTCTTTCAATATCATTATACCGAAATATTGGCATGGATTTTATTGTAAAATTTCTATCTTTTGTGTCGAGTTACTATTCATGAGTTACTATTCATAAGTTACTATTCACGAGTTACTATTCACGAGTTACTATTCACGGGTACTATTTATGACAAAATTAATTTCTTTTTCTGACCAAATTATCGTTGATTTATGATTGTTGCTCTTGAAAATAAATACAATTGTTGATCATATTATTTTTATTATCATATATAACATTTTTATAACCCTAATGCTGAATTTCTCTTTCACTTGAGTGTAAAGATGGGTAAATTATTGGTATGATCGTGACTGAGGAATATCTTTGGCCTGTAGTGCAAAGATGAATTGTTAACTGGTATGATCATGACCATTGAATTTATAATTGAATATCTTTAGCTTAAGTGTAAAGATGAATTGATTAATATGATTATAATTATTGTTTATATAAATTATGAAATGATTATATATTTCTTTGAGATATTAATATATTTGGCCTGTAGTGCAAATATGAACTGTTGATGAATATATTTGGCCTGTAGTGCAAATATGAACTGTTGAGGAATATCTTTGGCCTGTAGTGCAAAGATGAATTGTTGATGAATATCTTTGGCCCGTAGTTCAAAGATGACCTGTTGTTGAATATCTTTGGCATGTACTGCAAAGATGGTCTGTTGATGAATATCTTTAGCCGTAGTGCAAAGATGAAATTGTTAGTATGATTATGAACAGGAACTGTGATTTGGTATAACCATGATCTTTGATGTTTCAGGTAAAGACATGTGAGGAAAATTATCTTCGTCCTGGATGCGAAGAGGAATTTAGAATTACAATTATGATTATAAGTTATTCATATAATTGTGAAAAGGAACTGTTGATTAATGTTACAGGGATAAAATATTATTGGTGGACTTTTAATGTGGAGAAGATAATAGACTTTATGGTCTATTTGACTCTTCTAATGGTTTGCTCGTTCCGCTGCAACTATGGTTGAAATTTTTATCATCTACCATATGTTCTAAATCTCTGATTTATTACTGATGAAGACTATTGGTAATTTATTTATCTTTAGTCATGATATTCTTTACTGGGCTAGTTGTGCTCACCCTTTTGTTTCACAATTCCTTTCAGGTAATAAGAGTGTAGCTGGGTCGAGCGGGGGTAACAAAGGAATAGAACGGTGGTCATCATTTAGTAGTTATATTTGGTGAAAAAAATAGGGTGAGGCGAACCCAACGTTGGAATGGTGTTTTGTCACTATCATACAAGATGTCTAATGACATACAACCTCGTATCATCATAAGACAGGGTTGTGCTCATCCACTTGCTGAGTATATTTATGAGCACTACCTATATAATCTTGGTGTTTGTTTGAAGTATAATTCACGATTAAAGACAGTGGAGATAATGATAAGTCAAGAGAAAACTCACCATTGGGAAGAATATGATAGTAATCTTCTCGTTTTTCTTTGGGGTCTATTGGGTCAACCAAGGATAATTCTGTGGCCATATGATATCTATTATAACCTAGACGCATGGCCTCCCATGTACGAAGGTTTCCTTGAGCACTTCCCAAATATTCTAATTTCTAAAACAGTTTTTGACTATACCTTTATGTAAGGTGTCATTGTGAGCTGATGTCCACGGTTGGAACATGAGTCACATTTGGTATATATTTGTATCCAAACTCACAACATATGTGTTGTTGTATTTTGCACGACAATTGTTGTAACAAAGTTGTAGTTGTTTTCTGTACCATGTATTTGGCGACTCAGAATAGGTTGGATGGAATGGACCTATTTTGGGGTCGTCACACTGGTGCTGACGTCTTTCCATCATGTTGAATCTCCTCTTCTTGAAATGACCATTCTTATTATTTTGGCCCCGATTACCACCGAAGTGGTTACCATTTTTGGCCTGTTGATTCCCTCCACACTTGTTGTCACCACTTCGATGACTGCTCTCACTGGTATTATCATTTTGCCGACTGTTCTCTTTTGGTTGCATTGACTCGTTATCGCGCTCTACTAACTGAGCCTTATTCACAACATCTGAATACAAACACAGTTTATGAGAAATAAGATGTTGACGTATCTCAGGTTTCAAATCTTGCAAAAACATTCGCGTCATTCGCTCTTCATTATCCATCAAGTAGGACGCAAACCGGGACAACTCAGCAAATTTAGCCTCATACTGCGACACGGTCATATTATTCTGCTCCAATTTGATGAAATTCACCTCCTTCATGCGTCGAACACTTTCGGGAAAGTATTTATCATTGAACAGCTCTTGGAACTTCTCCCAAGACATCTTCAGTGCGGCAGGTTGAGTACGCTTAATCGATTCCCACCAGTAATCTGCCTCTCCTCGCAACATAAAGGTGGCAAAGGGAACCTTTTGCTCCTCGGAGCATCCCAAGACATCAAATATCTTGGTGATCTGCTTTATCCATGTTTCCACTATAAGTGGTTTTGGCTCTCCCTTAAACTTCGGTGGTCCCAGCTCCTTGAACTGTTTAGCGGTGACCGTCCGAGAGTTTTCAGTGTTTCCACCTACATTTTGAACAGGAGCCGCTCTCGCCTGCTGTTGCATGAACTGCATAAAGCTTCTGAACATTTCATCATTCATCATTTGGTCAGTATTGTTGTTTGCATGAGGATTGTCGCCTTCCTATTGCACATTATCCCGATTATTGATATGTGGTGAATCAACAGTCGCCTGTGCTCCATTGCTATTCTCAACATTCTCGGATGCCATTTTCAGATACTGCCACAAAACAAAAGTTAATTGATATGTCATATATTATCCTTATATTCTGACCGACCAATTAAATACCATGCAAATAAACTTAGGTAGGTCATACTAGCAAAGGAATTCCCCGTCTCTTCCCTCCTAGTTCTATTCTTACATCTTAGCCAGAGATCATATCCCTAAGCTTTGATACCAACTGTGACGCCCCCAAAATTAGGTATACATCACCCAGCTTGGGTCGTCAGATACATGGTACAAAATACAAATACAACTTACTAATACAACTGTCGTTTACAATACGACAAAACATAACTGTGAGTTTGAATACACTTATTATCTATTAGAGACTACACAAACTCAAAAGGAGTCCTCATTACAATTATTGTCACACTATTTAACAGAATAGTGAGGACTACTAATACTATCATCTGGTCCATCACTCCGTTCCCCGACTCGTCCCAGCTATATTCTCATTTCCTGAAGAGAACAGTAAAAGAAAGGGTGAGCTCAACTAGCCCAGTAAGAAATATTATGACTAAGATAATGCAGAATAAATTATCATTAGCCTTCAACAGTGTTAAACTGACAAAATATAACGAACATCAAGTTTAACTGCAGCGGAACAAGCAATCCATTAAAAGAGTCAAGTAGAGAATAAAATCTACTATCTTCTATGATTTAAAAGGTTTTTCAACACTGTTATCGCTGGGACTCAGCTTAACAAAATAATCCACATCATCGAATCACCCCTGCACTACGGCCAATGATATTCTTTAGTATCACGACCATAATTATCCATGCACTATAGGCCAAGAATATTTGTGTATTTATTAATGGTCATGATCATGCCAACAACTGTCTATCAATGCACTACGGGCCACAGATGACTTTCAACATTTTATAAACATGAGGATGATGACAATGATATAAGAATTCAATAAAACAAGTTCAAGAATTAATTTATCCAAGAATTAACAACGTCCAAATTATCAATATGATACTGCTTTGTGGAGTAAAATTCAAGAATTCCTAGAAGAATATTTCTATGAAAAGATACTAGATGAAGCGCAAATATCAAAGATATTCTACTAATTTCATGGAGTATAGAAGTCAAAACTTTAACCAACTGAGTATAATAAAGAATAGAATAACAAAAGAAATCACCATGCATGCGATAGACCGCACAGACAGGTTATTCCAACAGAATAATAAATAATGGAACCAAGTCCAGCGTAAAACGCACAGACAAGATATTCCAACAGAATAATAATAAAGACGGAACCAAGTCCGATGTAAAACACACAGACAGGATGTTCCAACAGAATAATAATAAAGACGGAACCAGGTTCGGTGTAAAACACACAGACAGGATGTTCCAACAGAATAATAATAAAGACGGAATCAGGTCCGATGTAAAACACACAGACATGATGTTCCAACAGAATAATAATAAAGACTGAACCATGTCCCGTGTAAAACACACAGACAGGATGTTCCAACAGAATAATAGAAGAATGCCACCAAGTATAGAGTAGACCGCGTATACAGGTTATTCCAACAGAATAATTAGGAATGGAACAACAACAGTTCTCTTCATGAATAAGAAAGAATAACACCCCTTACCGTTTTAAAGAAGAACTGAAATAAGGAAGTAGTTAAGTGGCATAATACTTTTCTTCTCTCTCTATAGTTTCTCTCTAGAGTTCAGTGAATTCGTAAGAAATAATGAAGGAATGAGCTGCTATTTATAGAAAAATAGAATGCATAGTAACTAATCCATGAACGGTCCAGATTGATTACTTTAATCTGACGGTCCATATTTAAAGAAAAATCTTTTAAATAAAATATAATATATTCTATTTATAGAATAACTTTAATAAAGTATTCTGTTTTATATAAAAAGATGTTTCTGTTTTATTACGTTAATAATACGAATAAAACAAACTTCATTATCGCTAAATATTTCATATTATTAACTGACAATAATTGAATCAAACTGGGTGACTTCTCACATAAGCATTAATAATCAATACCGTGTGCTACTATGCAACCACACGTATTACTGTACTTTTACTACCGAGTAGTTCAACAGTATCAATGGTAAAACTTCCGCCGTTATTTTTAATAAAATATTTTTGTCGTTTTCTCAATCCGACAATAATTCCGTTGTGGGGTCCACCAATGATTTTGCCGTTGTATGAATATTCTCTGTTAAAACGAATATTCCCCAACCAATCGAATATTATATAACAACTTGCGTACTTTGTAAAATTTATAAATATTACCCACAACAATAAAATTATATCAAATTAACTCCATAATATTCAAAAATGATATTTATAGAAAATTCATTTTTATTTATAAAAGTTGGGGTCTTACAATGAGCATGCCAAAAACCTGTCCATCTATGCACTACGGTGTGACGCCCACAAAACAGGTATACAACACCCATTCTGAGTCGTCAATAACATGGTACAGAAACAACTACAACTTTATTAATACAACATAAAAACTATGAGTGTAAATACAAATATTGTCATCTAGACAATATCCACACTCAAATAAGTCCTCATTACAATTATTGGTACAATACTTTACAAAAAAAATGGTGAGGGCTACTAAAACAACTTCCTAGAACCTTTATTCCATACCCCGACTAGTACTTACTACATTCTCGCCTCCTGAGAAGAAAATGGAACAACAAGGAAAAGGGTGAGCTCAACTAGCCCAGTAAAGAATATTATGACTAAGATAATATACAACAAATTATCGTTAGTCTTCAACAGGGAAAAATTTAATAGAATACAATAGGCAACACGTTTTAAATCAATATTCGCAGTGGAAAATAATAATTCATAGAAGAGTTACGTAGAGAATGAAATCTACGATTATCTATGAATTTAAAAGCCCATCATCAATATTTTATCTCTGTAATATCAATCAATAAATATCTTGAATCAAATAGTCATCTTTGCACTACAGGCCAAAGATATTCATCAGTTGGTCATGTTCACCTCAACACCTGTTCATCTTTGCATTACGGCCAAAGATATTCATCAGAAATCATTCATCTTTGCACTACAGGCCAAAGATATTCAGTTATATCATCATTTAAGACTGAGGATGATAAAAAATATTTTAAAGAAAACGAATCCAGTGAAACAAAATAACAAATATTAAGGATTCGTATTTCGATTTATCTATGTCCAAAAATACCTTATAAATAATCATAGTGAAGTAAAATTCAAAAATGATCAAAACATGGATACAATCAAAGCTAGTATCCAGAATAGATATTTGGACAAAAAGAAGAAAATTTTATTTTTCGGTGAATAGTAACTCGTGAATAGTAACTCATGAATAGTAACTCGTGAATAGTAACCCCGACATGAAAAGTTCCAAATTTGATAAAAAGTTCAGATCAATACTTCGGCATAATAATATTGAAGAAAATAATATCATTTAAGAAGAAATAACATCCCTTACCTCGGAAAGACGATACTTCTGACTGGAATACTAGATATAGTGCTGAAGAAAACTTGCACCGTAAAGCAACACTCAAAGTATCAAATACTCACAAGAATACGCTCGATATAGAGAGAGAAATAGAGAGAAACTTGTGTTTCTGGTGTGATTTTCAATTCTAACCTAAGCACCCTATTTATAGGAAAATGCTTAGAACACCAAAGCAGAAAATTTAATATAATAATAATATATATATAAATTTTCAAGCCCACCTTAGAAAATCTGAAATCAGCCACCTTGCACATGTTTATGATGTCCAAAAAAATACAAAAAATATTTTTCTCAAAATAATTAACTAAAACTCCCAAAAATCAATTATTTCGGAACTTCGAAACTTCAATAATTCATAATAAATAGCCCTTTTGTCAGAAAATTTGAATCCCGCGAATTTTTATAGGAAATTCAATTCTCTACAACTTTACAGAAGAAAGTTTTACCAAATTCCAAACAGAAATTGACCGAAATTCACAAACGGACGATTTTACAGTCAATAATAAATTTTCGGTCAAGAATTATGTCCACCAACACACAAAATATGTGTTAATCATTTAATGCCACAAAAATACTCTTCCTCCTCATATACTCATATATCCCACATTCATTATAAAAATACCACCATCAATATATTATTAAAATAATATATTTAAATGAATTATTTTATCAGAAAAAGATAAAATATTAATTTTCAATAATTGTCACATTAAAATTTTTCTCTATCTATATCCACATAAAATTACTATTTTCCTCATCATATAAATCAATAATTAATTATGCACAAATAATATTACAGAACCACAGTACTGGCAACCAGGCAGTTTCCAGGAAAGAGGGGGCTTTCCAATAAGGATCTCTCCTTACTGACGCGCAATTAGATGACCAAACCTCTCCTTAGAAAGAACTTTCTAGACATTGCCAATAATGTTATCTAATAATATTATTCAAATAATATGAATTATTGTTCCGATAATAGAAAATACTGTGTAGTGACAATTATTAAAACAACAGTAATATAAAATATCAACGCAGTAATTATTGAATCAATAAAATACAATATTGAACAGTAATTACTGTAACAATTATTGAGTAGTGCCTTCTTACGTAAGAATCAATAATTGGTGCAATACCGCGTGCTACTGTGCAACAACGCGTATTACTGTGTTTTAACCACCGGGTATTCCAACAGTATTAACGGTAACAACTATGCCGTTATTTATAAATAACTTATTTTTGTTGTTTTCTTCATCCAATCGCTTTCCATTATGGGGCCCACAAAAGACTGCGCCGTCGTACGAATATTCTCCGACAGTAAGAATATTCCACGACCAAGCGAATATTCCCCGACGACAATGAATATTTTATAACCACTTGCTTATTTAAAATATTTGCACATTTAACCATAACTGACCACATTAATCAAATCAACCCTTACTATTTCAGAATAATAAATAGAGGAAATTAAATTTCATTTATTAATAATTTGGGGTCTTACAACCACCCCTCCTTATAAAATTTCGTCCTCGAAATTAACATACGTACCTGGTGTTTCGAAAAGATAAGGATACCTCGCTTTTATTTCCGTTTCCAACTCCCAGGTCATTTCCTCAATAGCATGATTTTTTCACAAAACTTTAACTTGTGGTATGACCTTCGTGCGTAGGACATGCTCCTTCCTATCCAAGATCTTGACAGGTACCTCCTCGTACGTTAAGTCTTCGGCTATCTCGTCCGGTTCTAACTCAATAACGTAGTTCGGGTCTTTCACATATTTACGAAGTACAGATATATGAAAAATATTATGAACACGAGACATACTTGGAGGTAACGCGAGTCTATAGGCCACATTTCCTACTCGGTCAAGAATCTGAAATGGACCAATAAATCGTGGATTGAGCTTTTCTCTCTTCCCAAATCTTGTAACTCCTTTCCATGGAGCTACACGTAATAATACATGATCCCCAATGTCAAATTTCACGTCCTTTCGATGAAGATCCACATAACTCTTTTGTCGATCCTGTGCCGTTTGTATACGTTGTCGAATCGTTTGGATCTTCTCTGTAGTCATTCGTACCAACTCTGGTCCCAACAACGTTGCTTCTCCCACCTCATCCCAACATACTAGAGAGCGACACTTTCGTCCATACAATGCTTCAAAGGGAGCCACACCTATACTTGCCTGATAACTGTTGTTGTAGGAGAATTCCACCAATGGTAGGTACTTATCCCAACTTCCTTTGAAATCTAGGACACAAAGTCTTAATAAATCTTTAAGAGTTTGAATAGTCCTCTCTGATTGCCCGTCCGTTTGAGGATGGTATGCTGAACTGAACCGTAAATCCGTGCCCATAGCTTTTTGCAAGCTAACCCAAAATCTTGAAGTGAATCTTAGGTCACGATCCGAAACTATACATACTGGCATGCCATGCAACCTTACAATCTCATTCACGTACATACTAGCAAGACGTTCAAGGGAATAAGTCTCCCGTATCGGCAAGAAATGAGCAGACTTGGCTAATCTATCAACTATAACCCAAATAGCATTTATGCCTTGAGAAACCGTGGGAAGACCCGTAACGAAATCCATGGTAATGTGTTCCCACTTTCATTTCAGAATCTCAAGTGGTTGCAATGGACCCTTTGGTACTTGATGCTCCGCCTTTACACGTTGACAAGTTAAACACCTCGAGATAAACTTTGCAATCTCTCTCTTCATATTGTTCCACCAAAATATATGTCGAAGATCACGATACATTTTAGTACTTCTAGGATGGATTGCAAATGGTGTATTGTGTGCCTCCATCATGATCTTGTACTTCAAATCAGAATCGTTAGGAACACAAAGTCTGGAGTGGACTCGAAGTATTCCTTCTTCATCGATTCTTGCTTCTGGAATAGCACCTTCTTGCACTTTCTTCTTCATACGCATCAGCTCCGGGTCTGTAGCTTGAGCAACTTTAACTTTATCGATTAAAGTTGGTTCTATGCGTATACTTGACATCATCGCACTCGTTCCTGCATATGATCTTCTACTCAACGCGTCAGCTACCACGTTTGCTTTTCCAGGATGGTATTGAATAGTGTGGTCGTAATCTTTCAACAGCTCGAGCCAACGTCATTGCCGCATGTTGAGTTCTTTTTGAGTGAAGAAATATTTGAGGCTTTTATGGTCTGAATATATCTCCACCTTCTCCCCATATAGATAGTGCCTCCAGATCTTTAGCGCGAAAACGACTGCTGCCAACTCTAGATCATGAGTAGGATAATTCCTCTCATATTCTTTAAGTTGTCGCGAGGCATAGGCTATGACTTTCCCACGTTGCATAAGAACACATCCTAACCCTTTGCCTGAAGCATCGCTGTAGATAACAAATCCATCCGAACCAGATGGTATTGTCAGAACAGGTGCCGAAATGAGTCTCCTCTTAAGCTCTTGGAAACTCTTCTCGCATTCTTCGCTCCATACGAATTTGATATCCTTCCGAGTCAGCTGAGTTAACGGGGTAGCGATTCGAGAAAACCCTTCTACGAATCTCCGATAATAACCAGCTAAGCCTAGAAAGCTACGTACATCGGTCACCGTCTTCGGTTGCTCCCAGCTTTGTATTGCTTCAATCTTCGTCGGGTCCACAGATACTCCATGTTTTGACACCACGTGCCCTAGGAATGCTACTTCCTCAAGCCAGAACTCGCATTTCTTCAACTTAGCATATAACTTGTTTTCACACAGCCTTTGGAGTACCAGCTTCAAATGGTGCTCATGATCTTCATGGCTTTTGGAATATATGAGGATGTCATCAATAAAGACAACAACGAACTGATCCAAATAATTCTTGAATACTCGGTTCATCATATCCATGAAAGCCGCAGGAGCATTAGTCAATCCAAAAGACATGACTAAGAATTCATAATGCCCGTACCGAGTTCTAAAGGCAGTCTTCGGAATATCCTCAATTTTAACCTTCAGCTGATGATATCCAGAACGAAGATCGATTTTTGAAAAGAATTGTGCTCGTTGTAATTGGTCAAACAGGTCATCAATACGAGGTAGCGGATACCTATTCTTGATAGTGACATGGTTTAATTCCCGGTAATCGATACAAAGTCGCATACTCTCGTCTTTCTTCTTTACAAATAAAACATGAGCACCCCAAGGAGATGTACTAGGACGAATGAAGCCGATGTCCAACAACTCTTGTAGTTGGACTTTTAACTCCTGAAGTTCAATAGGAGCCATTCGATATGGGGTTTTAGAAATAGGCTTTGTACCAGGTTCAAGATCAATAAAGAATTCAACTTCACGTTCCGGGGGTAGACCAGGAAGTTCTTCAGGAAATACGTCAGGAAAGTTGCTAACAACAGGAATATTATTCAAATTTGACGTGTCTTTATTCAAATCCATAACATGGGCTAAGAAAGCTTGACATTCGTTTTTCAATAAACGAATGGCTTTATGACTTGATATGACAGTGATTGATTTTAATGGCTTTGTTGCTTGAATTCGAACAACAGGTTGATTAGGAATATGAAAACTAATCACCTTACGAAAACAATCAATTTTGGCATGATGAGTAGTTAACCAATCAATTCCTAAAATCACGTCAAATGCAAGTATCTTTAAAGAGATAAGGTCAACAGGTAAGGTGATGGTACCAACTTGGATCAAACAAGATTTATAAACACTGGATGTGATGAAAGTTTCCCCTAACGGAGTCTCCACAGATAAATCAAAGTCTAATTTCTCCGGAGTCAAGTTTAAACGTTGAGCACAAGCAGGAGAAATAAATGAATAGGTAGCACCGGTATCTAGTAAGGTATAAACTTCACATGAATTTATGATTAGCTTACCCGTGATCACCTCGTTTGGGTTCCTCGCATGTTGACCAGTCACGACAAACGCTCTTCCAGGAACCGTTGACTTTGACTTTTCTGGGGCAGCCTTTTGAGTCACCGTCCCCGCTGAACTTGGTTTCGCTATCGTACAATCTCGAGCGATATGTCCTTCCTTTCCACAATTATAGCATACCTTGAACTGTTGTGGATAGTTTGGGCTGATATGTCCTTCTTTTCCACATTTATAGCATATGACCGGTGGTCGTTCTCCTCCCTTGGAACCAGTTACTGCTGGTGCTGACGTCTTCGTATTGTCATTGTTGAATCTCCTCTTTTTAAAATCTCCTCCCGACTCGCTTCTTCTATTTTCATAGCCACGATTACCACCAGAGTGGTTACCGTTCTTGTCTGTATTTTTCTTTCTCCGCTGGTTATCATTGTTCTGATGACTGTTGTCACCGATATGATCCTGGTTGTGATCCCTCGGTTGACCGTACTCGTTATCTCGCTCTAATAATTGAGCCCTGTTGACAACATCTGAATAGAGAAAAAATTTATGAGAAATGAGATATTGACGTATGCCGGGTTTCAAACCTCTCAGAAACATCCGCGTCATACGTTCCTCATTCTCCACCAAATGAGGTGTAAACCTGGACAACTCTGCAAACTTCGCCTCGTACTGGGACACCGTCATGTTATTCTGCTCCAATCTAATAAACTCTACCTCCTTCATATGACGAATACTTTCAGGAAAGTACTTGTCATTGAATAGTTTCTGAAATATCTCCCAAGACATGCTGAGTGCGGCTGGATGGATACGCTTCACAGATTTCCACCAGTAGTCTGCCTCGCCACGGAACATAAAGGTGGCGAATGGAACCTTCTGTTCCTCCGTGCATCCCAAGACATCAAATATCTTGGTAATTTGCTTGACCCATGTCTCCGCCTTAATCGGATCCGGCTTTCCCCAGAATTCTGGTGGTCCCAACTCTTTGAACTGCTTGGCTGTGACCAGCTATGCGTTGCCATTGTTTCTTCCTATATTTTGAACAGGAATCTCCTTCGTCTGGTTTTGCATGAATCGCAAAAAGCTTCTAAACATCTCATCGTTCACCGTCTGCTCAGTGGTGTTGTTCACAGGAGGAACATTGCCAGCCTGTTGCACGTTCTCCTCGTTGGTGAGTACATGTGTCTCCACGGTTTCATTTACTCCACTGTTAACATTCTCAGTCGACATTCTCAAATACTGCCATAAAACAAGGGTTAATTTAACAAATTAACAAATCACATAATAACCCTATATTATGACCGACCAACAAATAAGCTTAGGTAGGACACACTAGCGAAGGATTTACTCGTCTCTCCCCTCCTAGTTCTATTCCCCGATCTCCGCCAGAGATCATATCCCTAAGCTCTGATACCAACTGTGACGCCCCCAAAACAGGTATACAACACCCATTCTGAGTCGTCAATAACATGGTACAGAAACAACTACAACTTTATTAATACAACATAAAAACTATGAGTGTAAATACAAATATTGTCATCTAGACAATATCCACACTCAAATAAGTCCTCATTACAATTATTGGTACAATACTTTACAAAAAAAATGGTGAGGGCTACTAAAACAACTTCCTAGAACCTTTATTCCATACCCCGACTAGTACTTACTACATTCTCGCCTCCTGAGAAGAAAATGGAACAACAAGGAAAAGGGTGAGCTCAACTAGCCCAGTAAAGAATATTATGACTAAGATAATATACAACAAATTATCGTTAGTCTTCAACAGGGAAAAATTTAATAGAATACAATAGGCAACACGTTTTAAATCAATATTCGCAGCGGAAAATAATAATTCATAGAAGAGTTACGTAGAGAATGAAATCTACGATTATCTATGAATTTAAAAGCCCATCATCAATATTTTATCTCTGTAATATCAATCAATAAATATCTTGAATCAAATAGTCATCTTTGCACTACAGGCCAAAGATATTCATCAGTTGGTCATGTTCACCTCAACACCTGTTCATCTTTGCACTACGGCCAAAGATATTCATCAGAAATCATTCATCTTTGCACTACAGGCCAAAGATATTCAGTTATATCATCATTTAAGACTGAGGATGATGAAAAATATTTTAAAGAAAACAAATTCAGTGAAACAAAATAACAAATATTAAGGATTCGTATTTCGATTTATCCATGTCCAAAAATACCTTCTAAATAATCATAGTGAAGTAAAATTCAAGAATGATCAAAACATGGATACAATCAAAGCTAGTATCCAGAATAGATATTTAGACAAAAAGAAGAAAATTTTATTTTTCGGTGAATAGTAACTCGTGAATAGTAACTCATGAATAGTAACTCGTGAATAGTAACCCCGACATGAAAAGTTTCAAATTTGATAAAAAGTTCAGATCAATACTTCGGCATAATGATATTGAAGAAAATAATATCATTTAAGAAGAAATAACATCCCTTACCTCGGAAAGACGATACTTCTGACTGGAATACTAGATATAGTGCTGAAGAAAACTTGCACCGTAAAGCAACACTCAAAGTATCAAATACTCACAAGAATACGCTCGATATAGAGAGAGAAATAGAGAGAAACTTGTGTTTCTGGTGTGATTTTCAATTCTAACCTAAGCACCCTATTTATAGGAAAATGCTTAGAACACCAAAGTAAAAAAATTTAATATAATATATATATATATATATATATATATATATATATATATATAAATTTTCAAGCCCACCTTAGAAAATCTGAAATCAGCCACCTTGCACATGTTTATGATGTCCAAAAAAATACAAAAAATGTTTTTCTCAAAATAATTAACTAAAACTCCCAAAAATCAATTATTTCGGAACTTCGAAACTTCAATAATTCATAATAAATAGCCCTTTTGTCAGAAAATTCGAATCTCGCGAGTTTTTATAGGAAATTCAATTCTCTACAACTTTGCAGAAGAAAGTTTTTTCTAAATTCCAAACAGAAATTGACCGAAATTCACAAACGGACGATTTTACAGTTAATAATAAATTTTCGGTCAAGAATTATGTCCACCAACACACAAAACATGTGTTAATCATTTAATGCCACAAAAAATACTCTTCCTCCTCATATACTCATATATTCCACATTCATTGTAAAAATACCACCATCAATATATTATTAAAATAATATATTTAAATGAATTATTTTATCAGAAAAAGATAAAATATTAATTTTTAACAATTGTCACATTAAAATTTTTCTCTATCTATATCCACATAAAATTACTATTTTTCTCATCATATAAATCAATAATTAATTATACACAAATAATATTACAGAACCACAGTACTGGCAACCAGGCTGTTCCCAGGAAAGAGGGGGCTTTCCAATAAGGATCTCTCCTTACTGGCGCGCAATTAGATGACCAAACCTCTCCTTAGATAGAACTTTCTAGACATTGCCAATAATGTTATCTAATAATATTATTCAGATAATATGAATTATTGTTCCGATAATAGAAAATACTGTGTAGTGACAATTATTAAAACAACAGTAATATAAAATATCAACGCAGCAATTATTGAATCAATAAAATACAATATTGAACAGTAATTACTGTAACAATTATTGAGTAGTGCCTTCTTACATAAGAATCAATAATTGGTGCAATACCGTGTGCTACTGTGCAACAACGCGTATTATTGTGTTTTAACCACCGGGTATTCCAACAGTATTAACGGTAACAACTATGCCGTTATTTATAAACAACTTATTTTTATCGTTTTCTTCATCCAATCGCTTTTCGTTATGGGGCCCACAAAAGACTGCGCCGTCGTACGAATATTCTCCGACAGTAAGAATATTTCACGACCAAGCGAATATTCCCCGACAACAATGAATATTTTATAACCACTTACTTATTTAAAATATTTGCGCATTTTACCCATAACTGACCACATTAATCAAATTAACCCTTACTATTTCAGAATAATAAATAGAGGAAATTAAATTTTATTTATTAATAATTTGGGGTCTTACATACGGGCCAAAGAGAACTTTCATCACAAACCTTATCTGTAACATTAAAGGTCATGATTATACCAATCACAATTACTGGTCATAATTATACCAATCAACAGTCCATCTTTGCATTACGGGCCAAAGATGACTTTCACCATAATATAAGCATGAGGATGATGACAATGATATAAAGATTCAATCAAGTGAGATCAAAAATAAATATTAGAGATTTTCTAATTCAATTTATCCAGAGTTCAAAAATGCTCAAATTGTCAACATGATAACTATTTGTGAAGTATACTTCAAGAAAGATATTCATATATCAAAAATAATTTGGACAGAAAAGAAAATTAAATTCTGTCGTAAATAGTACTCGTTAATAGTACCTAGACATGAAAAGATTAAAATTTTGATAAGAAAATTTAGACCAATATTCCAGTGAAATGATATTAGATGAAGCGCAAAACTTAAGGAATTTCTAATCATTTCAGGAATTATAGAAGCAATACTTACCATAGTAAGTTTAAATTTAGTAATATGAAATAAAATAATTTCACTTTCATAATATGGAGTATGAAAGAAAATGATATTTCTTACAAGTATTAAAATTAAGTAATATACTTTACCTTAGTAGAAACTAGATTTGACTGATATATCAGATATTATTCTGAGAAAATCTTGCACAAAAAGCTACATTCAAAGTATCTTTATACTTAAGAGAAATACTCACAATACTATAGAATAAGATCTTCTGATATTGAAATGGTGTGTTGAGGAATGAGAATTACCCCTATTTATAGTGAAACGGAGGGAGAAAAATAATAAAACATTCTACCTAACATTTCTTCTTTTTTTCCTCCAGGCCTAACTTTGCCTAACTTCTTCTCTGCCTAACTCCTTTCATTTCCTTATGGTTGGGGCCACGCTTAGAAATAAGCTTTGCAGATTATCAATCACCCACCACTTTGAAAAAATGCGCAGGAGATGCATTAGAAAAGAATAGTGCATGGAGGAATTCAAAACAAAAATGATAACCTTCTCTCCATTTTTATTTACATGCTGAAAATTATATATTATTATAATAGTAATAATACCATTTAAATTATAAAAAAAATTATATTATTATATTATCACATTATTATAATGTAATATTATAATAATATATTTGAATGAATATTTTATCGGAGAAAATAATTGCCAAATTTTCAATAATTTCCTTCATTTATATCAAATTTGAACCAATATCCACCACATAATAATTATTCAAAAATAATATTATAAACTCACAATATTAACAACCAAATCATTCCCAAGAAAGATGGAGTTTTCCGATAAGGATTTATCCTTATTGGTGCGCAATTATATAACCTAACCTCTTTTCTCGACATAACTTTCTAAACATTGTCAATAATGTTAACTAATAATATGAATAATTGTGCCGTATTAATTATTAATTTAATAATATAAAATATTGTGTAGAAGATACTGTGACAATAGTTGAATCAATAATATGAGATACTGTGCAACAATTACTATGGAAATTATTGAAAGAAATTGAGTGACTTCTTATGTAAGAATCAATATTCAGAAATATTGTACAATACCGTGTGCTACTGTGTAACCACGCGTATTACTATATTTTTATCATCGGGTATTTTAATTGTTAACGGTAAAAGTCTTGCCGTTATTTTTTATAAAAAGGTTATTTCTGTCACTTTCTATATCCGACAGTTATCCCGTTATATGGTCCACCAATGATTGCGCAGTCGTACGGATATTTCCCGACCAAACAAATATTATATGACAACTTGCTTACTTTACAAAATTTGCATATTTTACCCATAACTAAAGCATTATATCAAATCAACACCTTATTATTCAAAATAATAATTAGAGAAATTAAATCTTTATTCATGAAAAGTTGGGGTCTTACAACCTCTCCTCCTTATGAAATTTCGTCCTCGAAATTAATGTACATACCTCGTATGTTGAAAAGGTGAAGATACATTATTTTCATTTCAAATTCTAACTCCTAGGTCATCTCCTCAATATCGTGGTTTTTCCATAAAACTTTAACTTGAGGTATAACCTTTGAGCATAGAATATGTTCCTTCTTATCCAAGATTTTACACAGGTACCTCTTCATACGTTAAATCTTCTGCTATCTCGTCTGGTTCTAATTTAAGAAACTGGTTCGGGTCTTTCACATATTTACCTAGCATGGATATGTGAAAAACGTTATGAACACGAGACATGCTTGGCGGTAAAGTGAGTCTATAAACCACAGTTACTACCCGATCAAGGAATTCAAATGGACCAATGAATCGAGGGTTGAGCTTTTCTCTCTTTCCAAATCTCGTAACTCCTTTCAATGGAGCAACACGTAACAATACATGATCTCTAACATTGAATTCTACGTCCCTTCAATGAAGATCGGCATAACTCTTTTGTCGATCTTGTGAGGTTTGTACACGTTACCGAATAATTTGAATCTTTTCCGTAGTCATGCGTATCATTTCTGGTCCTAACAACGTTGCTTCACCCACCTCGTCCCAGCATACTGGAGAACGACACTTTCGTCCATACAATGTCTCGAATGGAGCCATGCCTATACTTGCTTGATAACTGTTGTTGTAGGAGAATTTCACCAATGGCAAGTAATTGTCCCAACTTCCTTTGAAGTCTAAGACACAGAGTCTCAATAGATCTTCAAGAGTTTGAATAGTCCTTTTCAACTGTGTGTCCATATGAGGATGATATGCAGAATTGAATCGTAAATTAGTGCCCATAGCTTTCTGCAAGCTGACCCAAAATCGTGAAGTGAATCTTGGGTCTCGATCAGAAACTATGGATACTAGCATACCATGCAATCTCATAATCTCATTTATTTACATACGAGCAAGACGTTCAAGTGAATAAATTTTTCGTATAGGCAATAAATAAGTAGACTTGGTTAAAATCTATCGACAATGACCCAAATTGCATCTATGCATTGAGAAACCTTGGGAAGACCAGTAACGAAATCCATGTTAATGTGTTCTCACTTCCATTCTGGAATTTTAAGTGGTTACAATGGACATTTTGGTACTTGATGCTCCTGACACGTTGACAAGTTAAACACATTAAGATAAACTTTGCAATCTTTCTCTTCATATTACTCCACCAAAATGTATGTCGAAGATCACGATGCATTTTGGTATTCTCAGGATGGATTATAAACGGTGTGTGGTGTACCTCTATCATGATTTTATACTTCAATTCAGAGTTGTTAGGAACATAAAGTCTGGAGTTGACTCGAAGTATTCCTTCTTCGTCGATTCTTGCTTCTGGAATAATATCTTCTTGTACTTTCTTCTTCATACGCATCAGCTCCAGGTCTGTAGCTTGAGCAACTTTAACTTTATCGATTAAAGTCGGTTCTACTCGTATATTTGACATCATCGTTTGGTACTTAGAGTCTTTAACTCTATCTCCATCCTTTGTAAGTTATACAAAATGGGTCTTTGTGTTAACGACATCGCACTCGTACCCGCATATGATCTTCTACTCAACCTGTTAGCTACTACGTTCGCTTTTCCAGGATGTTATTGAATGGTATGGTCATAATCTTTCAACAGCTCGAGCCATCATCGTTGCCGCATGTTGAGTTCCTTTTGGGTGAAAAAATATTTGAGGCTTTTATGATCTGTATAGATCTCCACCTTCAACCCATACAGGTAGTGCCTCTAGATCTTTAGCGCGAATACGACTGCTGTCAACTCTAGACCATGAGTAGGATAATTCCTCTCATATTCTTTGAGTTGTCGTGAGGCATAGGCTATAACTTTCCCATATTGCATGAGAACACATCCTAAACCTTTTCCTGAAGCATTGCTGTAGATGACAAATCCATTCGAGCCTGATGGTATTGTCAGAATAGGTGCTGAAATGAGTCTCCTCTTGAGTTCTTGGAAGCTATTCTCACATTTCTCGCTCCATCCGAATTTTGTATCTTTTCGAGTCAGCTAAGTTAATTGAGTAGCGATTCGAGAAAATCCTTCAACGAATCTCCGATAATAACCAGCTAAGCCTAGAAAGCTACGTACTTCGGTTACTCCCAACTTTGTATTGCTTCAATCTTTGTCGGGTCAACTGATATTCCATGATTCGATATCACGTGCCCAAGGAATGCTACTTCCTCAAGTCAGAACTCGCATTTCTTCAACTTGACAAATAGCTTGTTTTCACGAAGCTTTTGGAGTATCAGCCTCAAGTGTTTCTTATGATCTTCACGGCTTTTGGAATAGATAGGGATGTCATCAATAAAGACAACCACAAAATGACCTAAATATTCTTTGAATACTCGGTTCATCATATCCATGAAAGCAGCAGGAGCATTAGTCAATCCAAAAGACATGACTAAGAATTTGTAATGCCCGTACCGTGTTTTGAAAGCAGTCTTTGGAATGCCATTAATTTTAATCTTTAACTGATGATATATAAAATGAAGATCAATCTTTGAGAAGAATTTAGCACCTTGCAACTGGTTAAACAGGTCATCAATGCGAGGTAACGGGTACCTATTTTTGATGGTGACATGGTTCAACTCCCAATAGTCAATGCAAAGTCGCATACTCCCATACTCCTACCTTTCTTCTTTACGAATAACAAAAGAGCACCCCAAGGAGATGTACTAGGACAAATGAAACCAATGTCTAACAACTCCTGTAGTTATGTTTTTAACTCCTGAAGTTCAATAGGAGCCATTCTATATGGGGTTTTGAAAATAGGTTTTGTACCGGGTTCAAGGTCAATAAAAAATTCGATTTCACGCTCTAGGGGTAGGCCAGGAAGTTCTTTGAAAATACGTCAAGAAATTCATTAGCAACAGAAATATCATTCAAATCTGACGTATTTTTGTTAAATCCATGACATGGGCTAAGAAAGCTTGACATCCGTTTTTCAATAAACGAATGGCTTTATGGCTTGATATGATAGTGATTGACTTTAGTGGTTTGATTGCTTGAATCGCATAACAGGTTGGTTAGGAATATGAAAACTAACGACCTTACGAAAATAATCAATTTTAGCATGATAAGTAGTTAACCAATAAATTCATAAAATCACATCAAATGCAAGTATTTTCAAAGAGATGAGATCAACAGGTAATGTGAGGGTGTCGATTTAAATCGAACAGGATTTATAAACAGTGGATGTAATGAAGGTTTCTCTTAACGGAGGTTCAACAGATAAGTCAAAGTCTAATTTCTCAAGGGTCACGTTCAAATGTTGAGCACAAGCAGGTGAAATAAAAGAATGGGTAGAACCGATATCTAATAAGGTATAAACTTCGTAAGAGTTTATGATTAGCTTACCCATGATAACTTGGTTCAGGTTCCTCATCTTTTGGGAAGTCACGAAAAATGCCCTCCCTTAAACCACCGATTTTGTTTTGTCCGTAGCCTCCTTTGGTGCCACCATCCCAACTGGACTTGACTTCGCTACAGGACAAAATCGAGCTATGTGTCCGTCCTTTCCACAACTGGAACACACCTTGGAATGTTGTGTACAGTTTGGACTGATGTGTCCCTCCTCTCCGCATCTGTAGCATCTAACTGGCAGTCGTTCTCCTCCCCTAGAAACTGTTGTTGTTGCTGGTGATGCTGCCTATGTCTTTCCGTCATTGTTAAATCTTTTCTTTTTAAAATTTTCACTTGACTCATTTCTTCTATTATCTTGGACATGATTACCAACGAAGTGGTTACCATTTCTGGCACGTTGGTTATCACTGCTTCGATGACTGTTGCCATTGGTATGACTATTATCGTGCTGCCGGTTGCTATCTTTTGGTTGAGCTGACTCATAATCTCGCTCCAATAATTGAGCTCTATTCATAACATCTGAATACAAATAGAGTTTATGAGAGATGAGATGTTGGCAAATTTTGGGTTTCAAACTTCTTAGAAACATTCTCGTCATTCGCTTCTCATTATCTACCAAATGAGATGAAAACTGGGATAACTCTGCAAACTTTACCTCGTATTGCGATACAGTCATATTGTTCTGCTTTAGTTTGATGAATTCCACCTCCTTCATGTGACGAATACTTTCTGAAAAGTACTTGTCGTTGAACAATTCTTGGAACCTCTCTCAAGACATCTTAAGTGCGGACAAATGAGTACATTTTAAAGATTCCCACCAGTAATTTGGCTCTCCGCGTAACATGAAGGTGGCAAAGGAAACTTTTGACTCTTTAGTGCATCCAAATACATCAAATATCTTGGTAATCTGCTTAATCCATGCCTCTGCCTTAAGTGGCTCTGGCTTTCCCAAAAATTTCGACGGTCCCAACTCCTTGAATTACTTAGCAGTGACCAGCTGTGAGTTGCCATTGTTTTCACTTGTATTTTGAACATGAGTTTCTCTCGTTTGGTGTTGCATGAATTGTAGAAAGCTCCTAAACATCCAATCATTCATCATTTGGTCGGTGTTGTTGTTTGCATGAGGATTATTGCCTTCCTGATGCACATTATCCTGGTTATTGATTGGCGGTGTCTCAACGGTCTCATGTGCTCCATTGTTTATCTCAAAATTTTCAAATGTCATTCTTAAACACTGCAACAAAATAATGGTTAATTAAAGAAATTAACATGCCACATATTATCCATATATTCTAACTAACCAATTAAATAACAAATAAGCTTAGGTAGGACACACTAGCGAAGGATTTACTCGTCTCTCCCCTCCTAGTTCTAATCCCAGATCTCCACTAGAGATCATATCCCTAAGCTCTGATACCAAATGTGACGCCCCCAAAATAGGTCCACACACCCCATTTTGAGTCGCCAAATACATGGTACAAAATTCAAATAAAAAAGTCAATTATACAAATATTAATTATCATGTAAAATACGACAAAACATGAGCTGTGAGTTTCAATACAAATATTATCTTGTAGACAATATTTAAACTCAAATACAGTTCTCATTACAATTATTATCACACTATTTTATAAAATAGTAAGAACTACTAAAATAACCATCTTGAAACATCACTCCACTCCCCGACTAGTCTCAACTTCATTCTCGTCTCCTGAGAATAACAATGGAACCAAAAGGACAAGGGTGAGCTCAACTAGCACAGTAAAGAATATTATGACTAAGATAATGTAGAACAAATTATCCTTAGTCCTCAACAGGGAAAAATCTGATATAATACAATAGACAATAAGTTTTAGAATACAACTACAGCAAAAATAACAATCCATTAGAAGAGCCAAGTAGAACATGATATCTACTATCTTCTATGATTTAAAAGTCCATCATCAATATTTTATCCCTGTAACACCAATCAATAAATATTCCAAATCAACGAATTATCCATGCACTACGGGTCAAGGATATTCGTTGGTATCAACAATGGTCATGATCATGCCAAACACCTGTTCATCTATGCACTACGGGCCAAAGAGGACTTTCATCACAAACCTTATCTGTAACATTAAAGGTCATGATTATACCAATACACAATTTTTGGTCATAATTATACCAATCAACAGTCCATCTTTGCACTACGGGCCAAAGATGACTTTCACCACAATATAAGCATGAGGATGACGACAATGATATAAAGATTCAATCAAGTGAGATCAAAGATAAATATTAGAGATTTTCTAATCCAATTTATCTAGAGTTCAAAAATATCTAAATTGTCAACATGATAACTATTTGTGAAGTATACTTCAAGAATGATATTCATAAAAGAAAATTAAATTCTGTTATGAATAGTTCTCATGAATAGCACCGTATGAATAGTGCCCATGAATAGTGTTATATGGATAGTATCTAGAAATGAAAAGACTAAAAATTTAATAAAAAAATTCAGACCAATATTCCAGTGAAATGATATTAGATGAAGCGTAAAATTTAAGAAATTTTTAATCATTTCAGGAATTATAGAAGCAATACTTACCATAGTAAGTTTAAATTTAGTAATATGAAATGAAATAATTTCACTTTCATAATATGAAGTATGAAAGAAAATGATATTTTTTATGAGTATTGAAATAAAATAATATCCTTTATCTTAGTAGAAACTAGATTTGACTGGAATATCGGATATTATTCTGTGAAAATCTTGCACAAAAAGCTACATTCAAAGTATCTTTATACTTAAGAGAAATACTCACAATACTATAGAATAAGATCTTCTGATATTGAAATGTTATGTTGAGGAAGGAGGGTTACCCCCTATTTATAGTGAAACGGAGGAAGAAAAACAACAAAGCATTCTGCCTAACATTTCTTTTTGTTCCTCCAGGCCTAACTTTGCTTAACTTCTTCTCTGCCTAACTTCTTTCATTTCCTTATGGTTGGGGCCACACTTAGAAATAAGCTCTGCAGATTATCAATCACCTACCACTTTGAAAAAATGCGCAGGAGATGCATTAGAAAAGAATAGTGCACAGAGGAATTCAAAACAAAAATGATAACCTTCTTTCCACTTTTATTCACATATGCTGAAAATTATATATTATTATAATAATAATATTAGCATTTAAATTATAAAAAAATTATATTATTATATTATCGCATTATTATAATGTAATATTATAATAATATATTTGAATGAATATTTTATCGGAGAAAATAATTGCCAAACTTTCAACAATTTCCTTCATTTATATCAAATTTGAACCAATATCCACCACATAATAATTATTCAAAAATAATATTATAAGCTCACAATATTAACAACCATATCATTCTCAGGAAAGAGGAGACTTTCTGATAATGATTTATCCTTATTGGCGCGCAATTATATAACCTAACCCCTTTCCTCGACAGAACTTTTTAGACATTGTCAATAATGTTAACTAATAATATGAATAATTATGTCGTGTCAATTATTAATCTAATAATATAAAATATTGTGCAGATGATACTGTGACAATAGTTGAATCAATAATATGAGATACCGTGCAACAATTATTGTGGCAATTGTTGAATGAAACTGAGTGACTTCTTACGTAAGAATCAATAATCAGAAATACTATGCAATATCGTGTGCTACTGTGCAACCATGCGTAATACTGTATTTTTATCACCGGGTATTTCAACAGTTAACTGTAAAAGTCTTGCCATTTTTTTTATAAAAAGATTATTTCTGTCACTTTCTATATCGAACAATTATCCCGTTATGTAGTCCGCCAATGATTGCGCCGTCGTATGGATATTCCCCGATAAAAAGAATATTCTCCGACCAAACGAATATTATATGACAACTTGCTTACTTTGCAAAATTTTTACATTTCACCCATAACTAAAATATTATATCAAATCAACACCTTATTATTCAAAATAATAATTAGTAAAATTAAATCTTTATTCATAAAAAGTTGGGGTCTTACAACCTCTCCACTTTATAAAATTTTATTCTCGAAATTGATATACGTACTTGGTATGTCGAAGAGGTGAGGATACCTTATTTTCATTTCAGATTCTAACTCCCAGGTCATTTCTTCAATATCGTGGTTTTTCCATAAAACTTTGACTTGAGGTATAACCTTTGAGCATAGAATAGGTTCCTTCTTATCCAAGATTTTAACAGGTACCTCTTCATACGTTAAATCTTCTGCTATCTAGTCTGGTTCTAATTTAATAATGTGGTTCAGGTCTTTCACATATTTACGTAACATGGATATGTAAAAAACGTTATGAACATGAGACATGTTTGGCGGTAAAGCGAGTCTATAGGCCACAGTTCCTACTCGATCGAGGATTTAAAATAGACCAATGAATCGAGGGTTGAGCTTTCCTCTCTTTTCGAATCTCATAACTCCTTTCAATGGAACAACACGTAATAATACATGATCTCCAACATTGAACTCTACGTCCCTTCGATGAAGATCAGCATAACTCTTTTGTCGATCTTGTGAGGTTTGTATACGTTGCCAGATCATTTGAATATTTTTCGTAGTCATGCGTACCATTTCTGGTCCCAACAACATTGCTTCACCCACCTCATCCCAGCATACTAGAAAATGACACTTTTGTCCATACAACGCTTCGAATGTAGCCATGCCTATACTTGCTTGATAACTGTTATTGTAGAAAAATTCCACCAATGGCAAGTACTTGTCCCAACTTCCTTTGAAGTCTAGGACACAGAGTCTCAATAGATCTTTAAGAGTTTGAATAGACCTTTCTGACTGTCCGTCCGTCTGAGGATGATATGCAGAACTGAATCGTAAATTAGTGCCCATAGCTTTCTGCAAGCTGACCCAAAATCGTGAATTGAATCTTAGGTTTCGATCAGAAACTATGGATACAGGCATATCATGCAATCTCACAATCTCATTTATGTACATACGAGCAAGACGTTCAAATGAATAAGTTTCTCGTATAGGCAAGAAATGAGCATACTTGGTTAATCTATCGACAATGACCCAAATTGAATCTATGCGTTGAGAAACCTTGGGAAGACTAGTAACGAAATCCATGTTAATGTGTTCTGACTTCCATTTTGGAATTTCAAGTGGTTGCAATGGACCTTTTGGTACTTGATGCTCCGCCTTGACACGTTGACAAGTTAAACACATTGAGATAAACTCTGCAATCTCTCTCTTCATATTGCTCCACCAAAATATATGTCGAAGATCACGATGCATTTTGGTACTCCTAGGATGGATTGCAAACGGTGTGTTGTGTACATCCATCATGATTTTATACTTTAATTCAGAGTCGTTAGGAACAAAAAGTCTGGAGTTGAATCGAAGTATTCCTTCTTCGTCGATTCTTGCTTCTGGAATAGCACCTTCTTGTACTTTCTTTTTTATACGCACCAGCTACGGGTCTGTAGCTTGAGTAACTTTAACTTTATCTATTAAAGTCGGTTCTACTCGTATATTTGACATCATCATTTGGTACTTAGAGTCTTTAACTCTATCTCCATCCTTTTTATGTCATACAAAATGGGTCTTTATGTTAACAACATCGAACTCGTACCCACATATGATCTTCTACTCAACCTGTCAACTACCACGTTCGCTTTTCCAGGATGTTATTGAATGGTATGGTCGTAATCTTTTAACAGCACGAGCCATCATCATTACCGCATGTTGAGTTCCTTTTGGGTGAAGAAATATTTGAGGCTTTTTTGATCTGTATAGATCTCTACCTTCAACCCATACAGGTAGTGCCTCCAGATCTTTAGCGTGAATACGACGGCTACCAACTCTAGATCATGAGTAGGATAATTTCTCTCATATTCTTTGAGTTGTCGTGAGGCATAGGCTATAACTTTTCCATGTTGTATGAGAACACATCCTAAACCTTTGCCTGAAGTATTGCTGTAGATGATAAATCCCTTCGAACCTGATGATATTGTCAGAACAGGTCCTGAAATGAGTCTCCTCTTGAGTTCTTGGAAGCACTTCTCACATTCTTCACTCTATCCGAATTTTATATCTTTTTGAGTCAGCTGAGTTAATGGAATAGCGATTCGAGAAAATCCTTCAACGAATCTCCGATAATAACCAGCTAAGCCCATAAAGCTACGTACTTTGGTTACTGACTTAGGTTACTCCCAACATTGTATTGCTTCAATCTTTGTCGGGTCAACTGATATTCCATGATTCGATATCACGTGCCCAAGGAATGCTACTTCCTTAAGCCAAAACTCGCATTTCTTCAACTTTGCATATAGCTTGTTCTCACGAAGCTTTTGGAGTATCAGCCTCAAGTGTTGCTCATGATCTTCACGGCTTTTGGAATAGATAAGGATGTCATCAATAAAGACAACCACAAAATGATCCAAATATTCCTTGAATACTCGGTTCATCATATCCATGAAAGCAGCAGGAGCATTAGTCAATCTAAAAGACAAGACTAGGAATTCGTAATGCCCGTACCGAGTTCTGAAAGCAGTCTTTGGAATGTCATCAGTTATAATCTTTAATTGATGATATACGGAACGAAAATTGATCTTTGAGAATAATTTAGCACCTTGCAACTGGTCAAACAGGTCATCAATGCGAGGTAATGGGAACCTATTTTTGCTGGTGACATGGTTCAACTCCCGTAGTGAATGCAAAGTCGCATATTCTCATCTTTCTTCATTACAAATAACACAGGAGCACCCCAAGGAGATGTACTAGGACGAATGAAATCAATGTCTAATAACTCCTTCAGTTGGGTTTTTAACTCCTGAAGTTCAATAGGAGCCATTATATATAGGGTTTTGGAAATGAGTTTTGTACCGGGTTTAAGGTCAATACAAAATTCGATTTCACGCTCTAGGGATAGGCCAGAAAGTTCTTCGGGAAATACGTCAGGAAATTCATTAACAACAGAAATATCATTCAAATTTGACGTATTTTTGTTTAAATCCATGACATGGGCTAAGAAAGCTTGACATCCTTTTTTCAATAAACGAATGGCTTTATGGCTTGATATGATAGTGATTGACTTTAGTTGTTAGGTTGCTTGGATTCGCATAACAGGTTGGTTAGGAATATGAATACTAACGACCTTACAAAAATAATCAATTTTAGCATGATGAGTAGTTAACAAATAAATCCCTAAAATCACATTAAATACAAGTATTTTCAACGAGATGAGATCAATAGGTAATGTGAGGGTGTCGATTTGAATCCAACAAGATTTATAAATAGTAGATGTAATGAAGGTTTCTCTTAACGGAGGTTCAACAGATAAGTTAAAGTCTAATTTTTTAGGGGTCAAGTTAAAACGTTGAGCACAAGCAGGTGAAATAAAAGAATGGGTAGAACCGGTATCTAATAAGGTATAGACTTCGCAAGAGTTTATGATTAGCCTACCCGTGATAACTTCGTTTGGGTTTCTTGTCTTTTGGAAAGTCACGAAAAACGTTATCCCTTAAACCACCAACTTTGTTTTGTCCGTAGCCGCCATTGGTGCCATCGTCCCAGCTAGACTTGACTTCGTTACAGGAAAAAATAGAGCTATGTGTCCGTCCTTTTCACAACTGAAACACACCTTGGAAAGTTGTGTACCGTTTGGACTGATGTGTCCCTCCTCTCCGCATCTGTAGCATCTAACTGGTGGTTGTTCTCCTCCCCTAGAAACTGTTGTTGTTGCTAGTGCTGCTGCCAATGTCTTTCCGTCATTGTTAAATCTTCTCTTTTTAAAATTTCCATTTGACTTATTTCTTCTATTTTCTTGGCCATGATTACCACCGAAGTAGTAACCATTTCTGGCACGTTGGTTATCACTGCTTCGATGACTGTTGCCACTGGTATGTCTATTATCGTGCTGCCGGTTGCTGTCTTTTGGATGAGCTGACTCATAATCTCGCTCCAATAATTGAGCTCTATTCACAACATCTGAATACAAATAGAGTTTATGAGAGATGAGATGTTGACGAATTTTGGGTTTCAAAACCTCTTTGAAACATTCGCGTCATTCGTTTCTCATTATCTACCAAATGAGATGCAAATCAGGATAACTTCGCAAACTTTACCTCGTATTGCAATACAGTCATATTGTTCTACTATAGTTTGATGAATTCCACCTCTTTCATGTGACGAATACTTTCTGGAAAGTACATGTTGTTGAATAATTCTTGGAACCTCTCCTAAGACATCTTAAGTGCGGACAGATGAGTACGTTTCTAAGATTCCCATCAGTAATTTACCTCTCCGCGTAACATAAAGGTGGCGAATGGAACTTTTTGCTCTTTAGTGCATCCCAAGACATCAAATATCTTGGTAATCTGCTTAATCCATGCCTCTGCCTTAAGTGGCTCTGGCTTTCCCAAAAACTCCGGCGGTCCCAACTCCTTGAATTGCTTAGCAGTGACCAGTCGTGAGTTGTCATTGTTTTCACCTGTATTTTGAACATGAGTTTCCCTCGTTTGGTGTTGCATGAATTGTAGAAAGCTCCTAAACATCCCATCATTCATCATTTGGTCGGTGTTGTTGTTTGCATGAGGATTATTGCCTTCCTGATGCACATTATCCTAGTTATTAATTGGCAGTGTCTCAACAGTCTCATGTGCTCCATTGCTTATCTCAAACTTTTCAAATGTCATTCTTAAACACTGCCACAAAACAATGGTTAATTAAAGAAATTAACATGCCATATATTATCCCTATATTCCAACTGACCAATTAAATAACAAATAAACTTAGGTAGGACACACTAGCGAAGGATTTACTCGTTTCTCCCCTCATAGTTTCAATCCCAGATCTCCACCATAGATCATATCCTTAAGCTCTGATACCAACTGTGACGCCCCCAAAATAGGTCCACACAACCTATTCTGAGTCGCCAAATACATGGTACATAATTCAAATAAAAACGTCAATTATATAAATATTAATTATCGTGTAAAATACGACAAAACATGAGCTGTGAGTTTCAATACAAATATTGTTTTGTAGACAATGTCCAAACTCAAATACAGTCTTCATTATAATTATTATCACACTATTTTACAAAATAGTGAAGACTACTAAAATAACTATCTTAGACCATCACTCCACTCCCCGACTAGTCCCAACTACATTCTCGCCTCCTGAGAAGAACAATGGAACCAAAAGGAAAAGGGTGAGCTCAACTAGCTCAGTAAAGAATATTATGACTGTGATAATGTAGAATAAATTATCCTTAGTCCTCAACAGGAAAAAATCTGATAGAATACAATAGACAACAAGTTTTAGAATACAACTGCAACGAAAATAATAATCCATTAGAAGAGTCAAGTAGAGTATGATATCTACTATCTTCTATGATTTAAAAGTACATCATCAATATATTATCCTTGTAACACTAATTAATAAATATTCCAAATCAACGAATTATCCATGTACTACGGGCCAATGATATTCGTTGGTATCAACAATGGTCATGATCATGCCAAACAACTGTCCATCTATGCACTACGGGCCAAAGAGGACTTTCATCACAAATCTTATCTGTAACATTAAAGGTCATGATTATACCAATACACAATTTCTGGTCATAATCATACCAATCAACAGTCCATCTTGCACTACGGGCCAAAGATGACTTTCACCACAATATAAGCATGAGGATGATAACAATGATATAAAGATTCAATCAAATGAGATCAAAAATAAATATTAGAGATTTTCTAATTCAATTTATCCAGAGTTCAAAAATGTCTAAATTGTCAACATGATAATTATTTGTGAAGTATACTTCAAGAAAGATATTATATATCAAAAATAATTTGGACAGAAAAGAAAATTAAATTCAATTGTAAATAGTACTCGTTAATAGTACCGTATGAAACTAGATTTGACTGGAATATAAGATATTATTCTGAGAAAATCTTGCACAAAAAGCTACACTCAAAGTGTCCTTATACTCAAGAAAAATACTCACAGTACTATAGAATAAAAATTTCTGATATTGAAATGGTGTGTTGAGGAAGGAGGGTTACACTCTATTTATAGTGAAACGGATGAAGAAAAACAACAAAACATTCTGCCTAATATTTCTTTTTTTTTTCCTCCAGGCCTAACTTTGCCTAACTTCTTCTCTGCCTAACTCCTTTCATTTCCTTATGGTTGGGGCCACACTTAGAAATAAGCTTTGTAGATTATCAATCACCCACCAGTTTGAAAAAATGCGTAGGAGATGCATTAGAAAAGAATAGTGCACGGAGGAATTAAAAAAAATGGTAACCTTCTCTCCACTTTTATTCAAATGCTTAAAATTATAAATTATTTTAATAATAATATTACCATTTAAATTATAATTTTTTTTATATTATTATATTATCACATTATTATAATGTAATATTATAATAATATATTTGAATGAATATTTTATCAGATAAAATAATTGCCAAACTTTCAACAATTTCCTTCATTTATATCAAAATTGAACCAATATTCACCACATAATAATTATTCAAAAATAATATTATAAGCCCACAATATTAACAACCAGATCATTTCCAAGAAATAGGGGGCTTTCCGATAAGGATTTATCCTTATTGGCGCGCAATTATATAACCTAACCCCTTTTCTCGACAGAACTTTTTAGACATTGTCAATAATGTTAACTAAAAATATGAATAATTGTGTCGTGTCAATTATTGATCTAATAATATAAAATATTGTGCAGATGATACTGTGACAATAGTTGAATCAATAATATGAGATACTGTGCAACAATTACTATGACAATTATTAAATGAAGCTGATTGACTTTTTATGTAAGAATCAATAATTAGAAATATTGTGCAATACCGTGTGCTACTGTGCACCCACGCGTAATACTGTATTTTTATCACCGAGTATTTCAACAGTTAATGGTAAAATTCTTACCGTTATTTTTTATAAAAAGATTATTTCTGTCACTTTCTTTATCCGGCAGTTATCCCGTTATGTAGTCCACCAATGATTGCGATGTCGTACGAATATTTCTCGATAAAAAGAATATTCTCCGACCAAACGAATATTATATGACAACTTGCTTACTTTGTAAAATTTGCACATTTCACCCATAACTAAAGCATTATATCAAATCACTACCTTATTATTCAAAATAATAATTATAGAAATTAAATCTTTATTCATAAAAAGTTGGGGTCTTACAACCTCTCCTCCTTATGAAATTTCATCCTCGAAATTGATGTACGTACCTAGTATGTCGAAGAAGTGGGGATACCATATTTTCATTTCAGATTCTAACTCCCAGGTCATTTCCTCAATATCGTGGTTTCTCCATAAAACTTTGACTTGAGGTATAACCTTTGAGCGTAGAATATGTTCCTTCTTATTCAAGATTTTAACAGGTACCTCTTCATACGTTAAATCTTCTGCTATCTCGTCTGGTTCTAATTCAATAATGTGGTTCAGGTCTTTCACATATTTACGAAGCATGAATATGTAAAAAACGTTATTAACACGAGACATGCTTGGCGGTAAAGCGAGTCTATAGGCCACAGTTCCTACTCGATCGATGATTTCAAATGGACCAATAAATCGAGGGTTGAGCTTTTCTCTCTTTTCAAATCTCGTAACTCCTTTCAATGGAGTAACACGTAACAATACATGATCTCCAACATTGAACTCTACGTCCCTTCGATGAAGATCGACATAACTCTTTTGTCGATCTTGTGAGGTTTGTATACGTTGCCGAATCATTTGAATCTTTTCCATAGTCATGCGTACCATTTCTGGTCCCAACAACGTTGCTTCACCCACCTAGTCCCAACATACTGGAGAACAACACTTCCGTCCATACAACGCCTCGAATGGAGCCATGCCTATACTTGCTTAATAACTATTGTTGTAGGAGAATTCCACAAATGACAAGTACATGTCCCAACTTCCTTTGAAGTCTAGGACATAGAGTTTTAATAGATCTTCAAGAGTTTGAATAGTCCTTTCTGACTGTCCGTTTGTCTGAGGATGATATGCAGAACTGAATCGTAAATTAGTGCCCATAGCTTTCTGCAAGCTGACCCAAAATCGTGAAGTGAATCTTGGGTCTCGATCAGAAACTATGGATACTGACATACCATGCAATCTCACAATCTCATATATATATATATATATATATATATATATATATATATATATATATATATATATATATATACGAGCAAGACGTTCAAGTGAATACGTTTCTTGTATAGGCAAGAAATGAGCAGACTTGGTTAATCTATCGACAATGACCCAAATTACATCTATGCATTGAGAAACCTTAGGAAGACCGGTAAGGAAATCCATGTTAATGTGTTCCCACTTCCATTTTAGAGTTTCAAGTGGTTGTAATAGACCTTTTGGTACTTGATGCTCCGCCTTGACACGTTGACAAGTTAAACATATTAAGATAAACTCTACAATCCCTCTCTTCATATTGCTCTACCAAAATGTATGTCAAAGATCATGATGCATTTTAGTACTCCCATGATGGATTATAAACGGTGTGTTGTGTACCTCCATCATGATTTTATACTTTAATTCAGAGTCGTTAGGAAGACAAAGTCTGGAGTTGACTCGAAGTATTCCTTCTTCATCGATTCTTACTTCTGGAATAACACCTTCTTGTACTTTCTTCTTCATACACATCAGCTTCGGGTCTATAGCTTGAGTAACTTTAACTTTATCGATTAAAGTCGGGTCTACTCGTATATTTGACATCATCATTTGGTACTTGGAGTCTTTAACTCTATCTCCATCCTTTGTAAGTCATACAAAATGAGTCTTTGTGTTAACAACATCACACTCGTACCCGTATATGATCTTCTAATTAACCTGTCAGCTACCACGTTCACTTTTCTAGGATGTTATTGAATGGTATGGTCATAATCTTTCAACAGCTCGAGCCATCATCGTTGTCGCATGTTGAGTTCCTTTTGGGTGAAAAAATATTTGAGGCTTTTATGATCTGTATAGATCTCAACCTTCAACCCATACAAGTAATGCCTCCAGATCTTTAGCGCGAATACGACTACTGCCAACTCTAGATCATGAGTAGGATAATTCCTCTTATATTCTTTGAGTTGTAGTGAGACATAGGCTATAACTTTCCCATGTTGCATGAGAACACATTCTAAACCTTTTCCTGAAGCATTGTTGTAGATGACAAATCCCTTCGAACATGATGGTATTGTCAGAACAGGTGCTGAAATGAGTCTCCTCTTGAGTTCTTGGAAGCTCTTCTCACATTCCTCGCTCCATCTGAATTTTGTATCTTTTCGAGTCAGCTGAGTTAATGGAGTAGCAATTCGAGAAAATCCTTCAACGAATCTCCGATAATAACCAGCTAAGCCCATAAAGCTACGTACTTCGGTTACTGACTTAGGTTACTCCCAACTTTGTATTACTTTAATCTTTGTCGGGTCAATTGATATTCCATGATTCGATATCACATGCCTAAGGAATGCTATTTCCTCAAGCCAGAACTCGCATTTCTTCAACTTTGCATATAGCTTGTTCTCACGAAGCTTTTGGAGTATTAGCCTCAAGTGTTGCTCATGATCTTCATGGCTTTTGGAATAGATGAGGATGTCATCAATAAAGACAATCACAAAATGATCCAAATATTTCTTGAATACTAGGTTCATCATATCCATGAAAGCAGCAGGAGCATTAGTCAATCCAAAAGACATGACTAGAAATTCGTAATGCCCGTACCGAGTTCTGAAAGCAGTCTTTGGAATGTCATCAGTTTTAATCTTTAACTGATGATATACGGAACGAAGATCGATCTTTGAGAAGAATTTAGCACCTTGTAGCTGGTCAAATAGGTCATCAATGCGAGGTAACAGGTACCTATTTTTTATGGTGACATGGTTCAACTCCCGATAGTGAATGCAAAGTCGAATACTCCCATCTTTCTTCTTTATGAATAACACAGGAGCACCCCAAGGAGATGTACTAGGACAAATAAAACCAATGTCTAACAACTCTTGTAGTTGGGTTTCTAACTCCTGAAGTTAAATAGGAGTCATTCTATATGGGGTTTTGGAAATGGATTTTGTACCGGGTTCAAGGTCAATACAAAATTTGATTTCACGCTCTAGGGGTAGGCCAGGAAGTTCTTCGGGAAATACGTTAGGAAATTCATTAACAATAGAAATATCATTCAAATCTGACATATTTTTGTTTAAATCCATGACATGGGCTAAGAAAACTTGACATCTATTTTTCAATAAACGAATTGCTTTATGACTTGATATGACAGTGATTGACTTTAGTGGTTTGGTTGGTTGAATTCGCATAACAGGTTGGTTAGGAGTATGAAAACTAACGACCTTACGAAAACAATCAATTTTAGCATGATGAGTAGTTAAACAATCAATCCCTAAAATCACATCAAATGCAAGTATTTTTAAAGAGATGAGATCAACAGGTCATGTAAGGGTGCCGATTTAAATCGAATAAGATTTATAAACAGTGGATGTAGTGAAGGTTTCTTCTAATGGAGGTTCAACAGATAAGTCAAAGTCTAATTTCTCAGGGGTCAAGTAAAAACATTGAGTATAAGCAGGTGAAATAAAAGAATGGGTAGAACCGGTATCTAATAAGGTATAGACTTCGCAAGAGTTTATGATTAGCTTACCCGTGATAACTTCATTCGAGTTCCTCGTCTTTTGGGATGACACAAAAAATGCTATCCCTTAAACCACCAACTTTGTTTTGTCTGTAGCCGCCTTTGGTGTCGCCGTCCTGGCTGGACTTGACTTCGCTACAGGACAAAATCGAGCTATGTGTCCGTCCTTTCTAAAATTGAAACACACATTGGAAGGTTGTGTACAGTTTGGACTGATGTGTCCCTCCTTTCTACATCTGTAGCATCTAACTGGCAGTCGTTCTCTTCCCCTAGAAACTGTTGTTGTTGCTGGTGCTGCTGCCGATGTCTTTCCGTCATTGTTAAATCTTCTCTTTTTAAAATTTTCACTTAACTCATTTCTTCTATTATCTTGGCCATGATTATCATCGAAGTGGTTACCATTTCTGGCACGTTGGTTATCACTGCTTCGATGACTATTGCCACTGGTATGACTATTATTGTGTTGCCGGTTGCTGTCTTTTGGTTGAGCTGACTCATAATGCCGCTCCAATATTTAAGCTCTATTCACAACATCTGAATACAAATAGAGTTAATAAGAGATGAGATGTTGACGAATTTTGGGTTTCAAAACCTCTTTGAAACATTCGCGTCATTCGTTTCTCATTATCTACCAAATGAGATGCAAATCAGGATAACTTCGCAAACTTTACCTCATATTGCAATACAGTCATATTGTTCTACTACAGTTTGATGAATTCCACCTCTTTCATGTGACGAATACTTTCTGGAAAGTACATGTCGTTGAATAATTCTTAGAACCTCTCCTAAGACATCTTAAGTGCGGACAGATGAGTACGTTTTTAAGATTCCCACCAGTAATTTACCTCTCCGCGTAACATAAAGGTGGCGAATGGAACTTTTTGCTCTTTAGTGCATCTCAAGACATCAAATATCTTGGTAATCTGCTTAATCCATGCCTCTGCCTTAAGTGACTCTGGCTTTCCCAAAAACTCCGGCGGTCCCAACTCCTTGAATTGCTTAGCAGTGACCAGTCGTAAGTTGCCATTGTTTTCACCTGTATTTTGAACATGAGTTTCTCTCGTTTGGTGTTGCATGAATTGTAGAAAGCTCCTAAACATCCCATCATTCATCATTTGGTCTGTGTTGTTGTTTGCATGAGGATTATTGCCTTTCTGATGCACATTATCCTGGTTATTGATTGACGGTGTCTCAACGATCTCATGTACTCCATTGCTTATCTCAAAATTTTTAGATGTCATTCTTAAACACTACCACAAAATAATGGTTAATTAAAGAAATTAACATGCCATATATTATCCTTATATTCCGACTGACCAATTAAATAACAAATAAGCTTAGGTAGGACACATTAGCGAAGGATTTACTCGTCTCTCCCCTCTTAGTTCTAATCTCAGATCTCCACTAGAGATCATATCCCTAAGCTCTGATACCAACTGTGACGCCCCCAAAATTGGTCTACACAACCCATTCTGAGTCACCAAATATATGGTACAGAATTCAAATAAAAAGTCAATTATACAAATATTAATTGTCGTGTAAAATACGACAAAACATGAGCTGTGAGTTTCAATACAAATATTGTCTTGTAGACAATATCCAAACTCAAATACAGTCCTCATTATAATTATTATCACAATATTTTACAAAATAGTGAGGACTACAAAAATAACCATCTTGAACCATCACTCCACTCCCCGACTAGTCCCAGCTACATTCTCGCCTCCTAAGAAGAACAATAGAACCAAAAGGAAAAGGGTGAGCTCAACTAGTACAGTAAAGAATATTATGACTAAGATAATGTAGAACACTAGACAACAAGTTTTAGAATACAACTGCAACAAAAACAACAATCCATTAGAAGAATCAAGTAGAACATGATATCTACTATCTTCTATGATTTAAAAGTCCATCATCAATATTTTATCCCTGTAACACCAATCAATAAATATTCCAAATCAACGAATTATCCATGCACTACGGGTCAAGGATACTCATTGGTATCACTAATGGTCATGATCATGCCAAACACCTGTCCATCTATGCACTACGGGCCAAAGAGGACTTTCATCACAAACCTTATCTGTAACATTAAAGGTCATGATTATACCAATACACAATTCCTGATCATAATTATACCAATCAACAGTCCATCTTTGCACTACGGGTCAAAGATGACTTTCACCACAATATAAGCATGAGCATGATGACAATGATATAAAGATTCAATCAAGTGAGATCAAAGATAAATATTAGAGATTTTCTAATTTATTTTATCTAGAGTTCAAAAATGTCTAAATTGTCAATATGATAACTATTTGTGAAGTATACTTCAAGAATGATATTCATATATCAAAAATAATTTGGACAGAAAAGAAAATTAAATTATGTTGTAAATAGTACTCGTTAATAGTACCGTATGAATAGTACCTAGACATAAAAAGATTAAACTTTTAATAAGAAAATTCAGACCAATATTTCAGTGAAATGATATTAGATGAAGCTCAAAACTTAAGGAATTTCAAATCCTTTCAGGAATTATAGAAGCAATACTTACCATAATAAGTTTAAATTTAGTAATATGAAATGAAATAATTTCACTTTCATAATATGGAGTATGAAAAAAAATGATATTTTTTACGAGTATTAAAATACAATAATATCATTTACCTTAGTAGAAACTAGATTTGACTAGAATATCAGATATTATTCTGGAAAAATCTTGCACAAAAAGATACACTCAAAGTATCCTTATACTCAAGAGAAATACTCACAATACTATAGAATCAAAATCTCTGATATTAAAATGGTGTGTTGAGGAAGGAGGGTTACCCCCTATTTATAGTGAAACGGAGGGAGAAAAACAACAAAACATTCTGCCTAACATTTCTTTTTTTTTTCCTCCAGGCCTAACTTTACCTAACTTCTTCTCTGCCTAACTCCTTTCATTTCCTTATGGTTAGGGCCACACTTAGATATAAGCTTTGCAGATTATCAATCACCCATCACTTTGAAAAAATGCGCAGGAGATGCATTAGAAAAGAATAGTGCACGGAGGAATTAAAAACAAAAATGATAACCTTCTCTCCACTTTTATTCACATGTTGAAAATTATATATTATTATAATAATAATATTACCATTTAAATTATAAAAATATTATATTATTATATTATCATATTATTATAATGTAATATTATAATAATATATTTGAATGAATATTTTATCGGAGAAAATAATTGCCAAACTTTCAACAATTTCCTTCATTTATATCAAAATTGAACAAATATCCACCACATAATACTTATTCAAAAATAATATTATAAGCTCACAATATTAACAACCAAATTATTCCTTGGAAAGAAGAGGTTTTCTGATAAGGATTTATCCTTATTGGCGCGTAATTATATAACCTAATCCCTTTCCTCGACAGAACTTTTTAGACATTGTCAATAATGTTAACTAATAATATGAATAATTATGTCGTGTCAATTATTGATCTAATAATATAAAATATTATGCAGATGATACTGTAACAATAGTTGAATCAATAATATGAGATACTGTGCAACAATTACAGTGACAATTATTGAATGAAACTGAGTGACTTCTTACGTAAGAATTAATAATCAGAAATACTGTGCAATACCGTGTGCTACTGTGCAACCACGTGTATTACTGTATTTTAGTCACTAGGTATTTCAATAATTAACGGTAAAAGTCTTGCCGTTATTTTTTATAAAAATATTATTTCTGTCACTTTCTATATCCGACAGTTATCCTGTTATGTAGTCCACCAATGATTGCGCCCTCGTACAAATATTCTCCGACAAAAAGAATATTCCCCAACCAAACGAATATTATATGACAACTTACTTACTTTTGTAAAATTTACACATTTTACCCATAACTAAAGCATTATATCAAATCAATACCCTATTATTCAAAATAATAATTAGAGAAATTAAATCTTTATTCATAAAAAGTTTTGGTCTTACATATTTCATTAACATTATTTCGATAATTATTTCATTATGTTCTAGAATAACTCGACTTATTAAGAGAAAAGACTTTATTTTCGACAAGATTTCTGTCAGAAATAAGCTTATTTCATCGTAGACATGGTAAACAGGCCGGGCCAAAATTGCTAAGCTTTTCTTGGGATAGCATTGTGAGGTTTGTGGCCCGGATTGGGCCTGGCCGGGCCGAGTTGGGCCAGCCCACTTGATTCTACTTTCCCCTTCCACTATATATATATATATATATATATATATATATATATATATATATATATATATATATATATATATATATATATAGTACTGAAACAGAAAACAATTGACAAATATCATCAAACTAATTTAATTTAACTAATACGATAAATAAATCTAGAAAAAAAGTGTCCCTCAAGAAAAAAAAAAGAGAATCGAATGATTACTAGAAGTAATTAAGCAATTGCTTTGGATTCTATAATTTCCCTTTAGTGTGATGAATTTCCATTCAATATTTGCATACATAAACATAATTCGGGGAAAAGTGAACCTAATTGGCCTCAGTAAATTAAAGTAAAAGAACGAAAAGGAAGAAAAAATAGTTTGAAGATTGCACATGAAATAAGTAATTGTTGTAGCTCTGTTAGATTGAACTCTTATGGTCTTGTGTCCAACCCTTACAAGCAACATTTTTTTGTTTTTTTTAAAAAATAACTCACGGGTGGGCCGGGTCATCCCGGGTCGGGCCGGGCCAAAATTGTAAGACCCCAACTTTTTATGAATAAGAATTTAATTTTCTCTAATTATTATTTTAAATAATAAGGTGTTGATTTGATATAATGCTATAGTTATAGGTGATTTATGCAAATTTTACAAAGGAAGCAAGTTGTCATAAAATATTCGTTTGGTCGGGGAATATTTTTTTTATCGAAGAATATCTATACGACGGCACAATCATTGGTGGACCCCACAACGAAATGACTGTTGGATAGAGAAAGCGACAGAAATAACCTTTTTTTAAAAATAACGGCAAAACTTTTACCGTTAACTGTTGAAATACCAGTGATAACAGAATAGTAATACGAGTTGTTGCACTGCACACAGTATTATATAATATCTCTGATTATTGATGCTTACGTAAGAAGTCACTCAGTTTCATTCAATAATTGCTACAATGGTTGCTGCATAGTATCTCATATTATTGATTCAATTATTGTCACAGTATCATCTGTACAATATTTTATATTATTAAATCAATAATTGAGACGACACCGTTATTTATATTATTATTTATATTATTGACAATGTCTAAAAAGTTCAGTCGAGGAAAGGGGTTAGGTTATTTAATTGCGCGTCAATAAGGAGAAATCCTTATCGGAAAGTCCCCTCTTTTCTGGAAATAATCTGGTTGTTAATATTGTGAGTTATAATATTAATGATGAATAATTGTTAAAAGATTAAAAATATGTTTATTGAAGATAAGTGATTTGTGGTAAATATTTATTCAATTTTTGATATAAATAGAGGAGTTTGTCATGAGGCGTTTGTTGTAGGTTTGGCTTATTATTCCATGGGGGAGATGTGCTAATTTTTCAAACCTTCGGTTTAGGTTTTAATAGTAAATCAATATAGACCGTCGGTTGAGATTTTAATAGTAAATCAATATAGACCGTCGGTTGAGGTTTTAATAGTAAATCAATATGGATCGTTCGTTTTAATAGTAAATCAATCTGGACCGTCCGTGATTCAATTACTATTTAGTCCATTTTCCTATAAATAGAAGCTCATTTGTTCATGTTTTCTTACGAATTCACTTAAACTATAGAGAGAAACTAGAGAGAGAAAGAAGAAGAGTATTTTGCTACTTCACTATTACAGTATCCAATCTCCTACTAAGGTAAAAGATATTATTTTTCGTATTCATTCTTTATAAATCTGCAGAAGTAACCTGTCTACGCGAATTACCGCATGCATAGTGAATAACCCTTCGTATTCATTCTTTATAAATCTCCAGGAGTAACATGTCTACGCGGATTACCGCATGCATGGTGAATAATCCTTCGTATTCATTTTTTAATCTGTGAGAATAACCTGTCTACGCGGATTACCGCATGCATGGTGAATAACCCTTCGTACTCATTCTTTATTCGTGGAAAAGATCTGTCTACGCGGATTACCGCATGACGGGTGAAAATCTATTTGCAGTTTCGTATATTATTTCTTTTTATATTCCTAAATCTAAACTTACTATAATAAGTATTGCTTCTATAATCCCTGAAATTAGTAGAATATCCTTGAGTTTTGCGCTTCATCTATTATCGTTTCATTGGAATATTGTTATGAACTTTCTTATTAAATTTTAATATTTTCATTTGGGGTACTATTTACTCGGATACTATTTATGGGGTACTATTCACTCAGAGTACTATTCATGTGATACTATTCACGACAAAATTGATTTCTTTTCTGTCCAAATTATTTTTGATACATGGATATCATTCTTGAATTTTACTCCACAATTAATTATCATGTTGAAAATTTGGATATTCTTGAACTCTGGATAAATTAAATTATAAGTCTCTAATATTTATCCTTGATCTCACTTGATTGATTCCTTATATCATTGTCATCATCTTCATGCTTATATTGTGGTGAAAGTCATCTTTGGCTCGTAGTGCATAGACGAACTGTTGATTGGTATGAATATGACCAGGAATTGTGCATTGGTATAATTGTAAGACCCCGAATTTTATGAAATAAAAGTATTCAATTTTTCTATTCAGTAAATGGTTAAATTGATAAAATTTTAAAGTTATGGGTGAAATATGAATTTTTTTTCAAAATAAGCAAGTGGTTATAAAATAATCATTGTTGTCGGGGAATATTCGTTTGGTCGTGGAATATTCTTTCTGTCGGAGAATATTCGTACGACGGCGCAGCTATTTGTGGGCCCCATAACGAATAACTGTCGGGTGAAGAAAAACGACAAATTTGAGTTTTTACAAATAACGGCGTAGTTGTTACCGTTAACACTGTTGGAATACCCGGTGGTTAAAATACAGTAATACGCGTTATTGCACAGTAGCACACGGTATTGCACAGTATTTTTGAAATTATTGATTCTTACGTAAGAAGGCACTACTCAATAATTGTTACAGTAATTACTGTTCAATATTTTATTTTATTGATTCAATAATTGCTGCGTTGATATTTTATATTATTGTTGTTTCAATAATTGTTGCTGCACAGTATTTTCTATTATCAGATCAATAATTCATATTATTTGAATAATATTATTAGATAGCATTATTGGCAATGTCTAGAAAGTTCTGTCTAAGGAGAGGTTTGGTCATCTAATTGCGCGCTAGTAAGGAGAAATCCTTATTGGAAAGCCCCCTCTTTCCTGGGAACGGTCTGGTTGTCATAAATGTGATTCTGTAATATTATTTGTGAATAATTAATTATTGATTTATATGATAAGAAAATATTTATTTTATGTGGATATAAATGAGGGATATATTTTTGTGGTTAAAAATGAAGGAGTTAATGTTGAGGTTTTTATCAGTATTTTTGTCGGAATGGAGGTATTAAAAATCAGGGTTTTTGAGATATTTTGCGGGGGTTATAATTTTTAATCCGACCGTTGGATCGTGGTAATTTTTGGATATGTTATACATATATAAGTTGAGTATATGTCCACAAAGTTTGAACCGTTAAAAATGAACGTATGATTTATTATGAATTTTACGAGATGACTGGTTCAGAAATTGTTGAATTTTCGGAGTTTATCATTTTGGTGAAAAATTCTAGAATTGGTGGACCCCACTTGTGGTTGGTGAAGAAATGTGCTGAATTATATTTCAAATGTGGTGGGTGGGAATAGTAGCAGGTAAAGCCATCAGGTTGCAGGTCAAACCTACCAAAATTTTCCTATAAATAGAGGGCTAAGTTAGAATTGAAAATCACACCAGAAACATAAGTTTTCTCTCTTTCTCTCTCTATATTATGAAGCATATTTTGTGAGTATTTAGATACTTTGAGAGTTGCTATTCAGTGCAAGTTTCCTTCAGCATCATATCCGATATCCAGCCAGAAGTACTGCTCTTTTGAGGTAAGGGATAGTAAGGGATAGTAAGGGATAGTAAGGGATTTTAAGAGTTGTTATGTTTTTCAGTTTCGTAATTTTTCTGAACTTCAAAAATTCTGGAAAAATTTGAAATGATATTTTGATGAGTTTTATTGATTGTGTCCAAAAATGGTGATTTTTGGATGTATAGATTGAGAGTTATGAATTTTATGAGAAAAGACTATTTTAAAAGTAACTGCTTATAATTTCTTGTGGTTAACTCCAAAATTGATGAAATTTTTATTGGGAGTACATGTATATGAAAGGAGTATACTCTGTGAATTTCAGAATTTTTAGATAAAAGTACAATTTTTGATAAATGTCTAAATATTCGGCTATTTTGGCCATATGAAAAATAGTAAATGACTTTTAAAAATTCTGAGAAAAATATATGTTCACTATGGGACTATATTATACTAAATTTCAGAAAAGAAATATTTTTGGAACGGATTTGGTATTTTTCATGAAAATAGTCTAGTTATGAGAAAATGAATTAAATATGTTATGTGAAGTAAGAAAATTGGAAAATAGGATTTTATGGCTTGAGAATCCTATATATGAGGTATATGCAGATTTTTGATGAGGGTTTTGGTTATTGATGATGAAATCTTAAGAGTTGGCATTTTATGATGATTAAATGCATTAATTAGTAAAGTGTAAACAATTTAAATAAATTGTTTATAAGCTTAAGAAATGTTATTCTTTCAATATCATTATACCAAAATATTGGTATGGATTTTATTGTGGAATTTTTACCTTTTTGTGTCGGGATTACTATTCATGAGTTACTATTCACGAATTACTATTCACGAGTTACTAATCACGGGTACTATTCAAGACAAAATTGGTTTCTTTTACTAACCAAATTATAGTTGATTTATGAATATTACTCTTGAGATTAAATCTATATGTTGATTATATTGATTTTATTATCATATATAACATTTTTATAACCCTGATGTTGAATTTCTCTTTCACTGGAGTGTAAAGATGGGTAGATTATTGGTATGATCATGACTAGGGTTCTCTTTGGCCTGTAGTGCAAAGTTGAATTGTGACTGGTATGATCATGACCATTGAATTTACAATTGAATATCTTTAGCTTAAGTGTAAAGATGAATTGATTAACATGGTTATAATTATGGTGTATATAAATTCTGAAATGATTATATATTTCTTTGAGATATGAATATATTTGGCCTGTAGTGCAAATATGAATTGTTGAGGAATATCTTTGGCATGTAGTGCAAAGATGAATTGTAGATGAATATCTTTGGCCAGTAATGCAAAGATGAACTGTTGATGAATATCTTTGGCCTGTAGTGCAAAGATGACTTGTTGATGAATATCTTTGGCCCGTAGTGCAAAGATGAAATTATTAGTATGATTATGAACAGGAACTGTGATTTGGTATAACCATGATGTTTGATGTTTCAGGTGATGAAAATTATCTTCGTCCTAGATGAGAAGAGGAATTTAGAACTACAGTTATGATTATGAGTTATTCATATGATTGTGGACCAGAATTGTTGATTGATGTTACAGGGATAAAACATTGTTGGTGGATTTTTAACATGGAGAAAATAATAGACTTTATAGTCTATTTGACTCTTCTAATGGATTGCTCGTTCCGCTGCAACTATGGTTGAAATTTTTATCATTTACCATATGTTCTAAATCTCTGATTTATTATTGATGAAGGCTATTGATAATTTAATTATCTTTAGTCATGATATTCTTTACTGAGCTAGTTGTGCTCACCCTTTTGCTTCACAATTCCTTTCAGGTAATAAGAGTGTAGCTGGGTCGAGCGAGGGTAACGGGGAAATAGAACGGTGGTCTCTAGCTGTGGATGTTCTCCCGAAGCAGTATAGAAAAGTTCATTTAGTAGTTATATTTGGTGAATCCAATAGGGTAAGGTGTACCCAACGTTGGAAGGGTGGTTTACCACTATCATACAAGATGTCTAACGACATACAACCTCGTGTCATCATAAGACAGGGATGTGCTCATCCACTTGCTGAGTATATATACGAGCACTACCTATATAATCTTGGTATTTGTTTGAAGTATAATTCTCAATTAGAGACAGTGGAGATAATGATAAGTCAAGAGAAGACTCACCATTGGGAAGAATATGATAGTAATCTTCTCGTTTTTCTTTGGGGTCTATTGGGTAAACCAAGGATAATTCTGTGGCCATATGATATCTATCACAACCTAGAAGCATGACCTCCCATGTACGAAGGTTTCCTTAAGCACTTCCCAAAGATTCTAATTTCAAAACAGTTTTTGACTATACCTTTATGTAAGGTGTCATTGTGAGGTGATGTCTACGATTGGAACATGAGTCACATTTGGTATATATTTGTATCCAAACTCACAGCATATGTGTTGTTGTGTTTTGCACGACAATTGTTGTAATAAAGTTGTAGTTATTTTCTGTACCATGTATTTGGCGACTCAGAATAGGTTGGATTGAATGGACCTATTTTGGGGTTGTCACAGTGGTATCAGAGCTTAGGGATATGATCTTTGGCGGAGATCGGGGAATATAACTAGGAGGGGAGAGATGAGTAAATCCTTCGCTAGTGTGTCCTACCTAAGCTTATTTGTTGGTCAGTCATAATATCGAGATATTATGTGATATGTTAATTTGTTAAATTAACCCTTGTTTTGAAGCTGTATTCTAGAAAGATATCTGAAATACAGGAGATGAGCAATGGAGAAATCATGATGATAAGGAAGATGGAATCTGAAATGAAAGCAAGGTATTCTCAACTCTTTGAAATACCAGGTACGTAAATTTCGGGGACGAAATTTCATAAGGAGGGGAGATTGTAAGACCCCGAATTTTATGAAATAAAAGTATTCAATTTTTCTATTCAGTAAATGGTTAAATTGATAAAATTTTAAAGTTATGGGTGAAATATGAATTTTTTTTTCAAAATAAGCAAGTGGTTATAAAATAATCATTGTTGTCGGGGAATATTCGTTTGGTCGTGGAATATTCTTTCTGTCGGAGAATATTCGTACGACGGCGCAGCTATTTGTGGGCCCCATAACGAATAACTGTCGGGTGAAGGAAAACGACAAATTTGAGTTTTTACAAATAACGGCGTAGTTGTTACCGTTAACACTGTTGGAATACCCGGTGGTTAAAATACAGTAATACGCGTTATTGCACAGTAGCACACGGTATTGCACAGTATTTTTGAAATTATTGATTCTTACGTAAGAAGGCACTACTCAATAATTGTTACAGTAATTACTGTTCAATATTTTATTTTATTGATTCAATAATTGCTGCGTTGATATTTTATATTATTGTTGTTTCAATAATTGTTGCTGCACAGTATTTTCTATTATCAGATCAATAATTCATATTATTTGAATAATATTATTAGATAGCATTATTGGCAATGTCTAGAAAGTTCTGTCTAAGGAGAGGTTTGGTCATCTAATTGCGCGCTAGTAAGGAGAAATCCTTATTGGAAAGCCCCCTCTTTCCTGGGAACGGCCTGGTTGTCATAAATGTGATTCTGTAATATTATTTGTGAATAATTAATTATTGATTTATATGATAAGAAAATATTTATTTTATGTGGATATAAATGAGGGATATATTTTTGTGGTTAAAAATGAAGGAGTTAATGTTGAGGTTTTTATCAGTATTTTTGTCGGAATGGAGGTATTAAAAATCAGGGTTTTTGAGATATTTTGCGGGGGTTATAATTTTTAATCCGACCGTTGGATCGTGGTAATTTTTGGATATGTTATACATATATAAGTTGAGTATATGTCCACAAATTTTGAACCGTTAAAAATGAACGTATGATTTATTATGAATTTTACGAGATGACTGGTTCAGAAATTGTTGAATTTTCGGAGTTTATCATTTTGGTGAAAAATTCTAGAATTGGTGGGCCCCACTTGTGGTTGGTGAAGAAATGTGCTGAATTATATTTCAAATGTGGTGGGTGGGAATAGTAGCAGGTAAAGCCATCAGGTTGCAGGTCAAACCTACCAAAATTTTCCTATAAATAGAGGGCTAAGTTAGAATTGAAAATCACACCAGAAACATAAGTTTTCTCTCTTTCTCTCTCTATATTATGAAGCATATTTTGTGAGTATTTAGATACTTTGAGAGTTGCTATTCAGTGCAAGTTTCCTTCAGCATCATATCCGATATCCAGCCAGAAGTACTGCTCTTTTGAGGTAAGGGATAGTAAGGGATAGTAAGGGATAGTAAGGGATTTTAAGAGTTGTTATGTTTTTCAGTTTCGTAATTTTTCTGAACTTCAAAAATTCTGGAAAAATTTGAAATGATATTTTGATGAGTTTTATTGATTGTGTCCAAAAATGGTGATTTTTGGATGTATAGATTGAGAGTTATGAATTTTATGAGAAAAGACTATTTTAAAAGTAACTGCTTATAATTTCTTGTGGTTAACTCCAAAATTGATGAAATTTTTATTGGGAGTACATGTATATGAAAGGAGTATACTCTGTGAATTTCAGAATTTTTAGATAAAAGTACAATTTTTGATAAATGTCTAAATATTCGGCTATTTTGGCCATATGAAAAATAGTAAATGACTTTTAAAAATTCTGAGAAAAATATATGTTCACTATGGGACTATATTATGCTAAATTTCAGAAAAGAAATATTTTTGGAACGGATTTGGTATTTTTCATGAAAATAGTCTAGTTATGAGAAAATGAATTAAATATGTTATGTGAAGTAAGAAAATTGGAAAATAGGATTTTATGGCTTGAGAATCCTATATATGAGGTATATGCAGATTTTTGATGAGGGTTTTGGTTATTGATGATGAAATCTTAAGAGTTGGCATTTTATGATGATTAAATGCATTAATTAGTAAAGTGTAAACAATTTAAATAAATTGTTTATAAGCTTAAGAAATGTTATTCTTTCAATATCATTATACCAAAATATTGGTATGGATTTTATTGTGGAATTTTTACCTTTTTGTGTCGGGATTACTATTCATGAGTTACTATTCACGAATTACTATTCACGAGTTACTAATCACGGGTACTATTCAAGACAAAATTGGTTTCTTTTACTAACCAAATTATAGTTGATTTATGAATATTACTCTTGAGATTAAATCTATATGTTGATTATATTGATTTTATTATCATATATAACATTTTTATAACCCTGATGTTGAATTTCTCTTTCACTGGAGTGTAAAGATGGGTAGATTATTGGTATGATCATGACTAGGGTTCTCTTTGGCCTGTAGTGCAAAGTTGAATTGTGACTGGTATGATCATGACCATTGAATTTACAATTGAATATCTTTAGCTTAAGTGTAAAGATGAATTGATTAACATGGTTATAATTATGGTGTATATAAATTCTGAAATGATTATATATTTCTTTGAGATATGAATATATTTGGCCTGTAGTGCAAATATGAATTGTTGAGGAATATCTTTGGCATGTAGTGCAAAGATGAATTGTAGATGAATATCTTTGGCCAGTAATGCAAAGATGAACTGTTGATGAATATCTTTGGCCTGTAGTGCAAAGATGACTTGTTGATGAATATCTTTGGCCCGTAGTGCAAAGATGAAATTATTAGTATGATTATGAACAGGAACTGTGATTTGGTATAACCATGATGTTTGATGTTTCAGGTGATGAAAATTATCTTCGTCCTAGATGAGAAGAGGAATTTAGAACTACAGTTATGATTATGAGTTATTCATATGATTGTGGACCAGAATTGTTGATTGATGTTACAGGGATAAAACATTGTTGGTGGATTTTTAACATGGAGAAAATAATAGACTTTATAGTCTATTTGACTCTTCTAATGGATTGCTCGTTCCGCTGCAACTATGGTTGAAATTTTTATCATTTACCATATGTTCTAAATCTCTGATTTATTATTGATGAAGGCTATTGATAATTTAATTATCTTTAGTCATGATATTCTTTACTGAGCTAGTTGTGCTCACCCTTTTGCTTCACAATTCCTTTCAGGTAATAAGAGTGTAGCTGGGTCGAGCGAGGGTAACGGGAAAATAGAACGGTGGTCTCTAGCTGTGGATGTTCTCCCGAAGCAGTATAGAAAAGTTCATTTAGTAGTTATATTTGGTGAATCCAATAGGGTAAGGTGTACCCAACGTTGGAAGGGTGGTTTACCACTATCATACAAGATGTCTAACGACATACAACCTCGTGTCATCATAAGACAGGGATGTGCTCATCCACTTGCTGAGTATATATACGAGCACTACCTATATAATCTTGGTATTTGTTTGAAGTATAATTCTCAATTAGAGACAGTGGAGATAATGATAAGTCAAGAGAAGACTCACCATTGGGAAGAATATGACAGTAATCTTCTCGTTTTTCTTTGGGGTCTATTGGGTAAATCAAGGATAATTCTGTGGCCATATGATATCTATCACAACCTAGAAGCATGACCTCCCATGTACGAAGGTTTCCTTAAGCACTTCCCAAAGATTCTAATTTCCAAAACAGTTTTTGACTATACCTTTATGTAAGGTGTCATTGTGAGGTGATGTCTACGATTGGAACATGAGTCACATTTGGTATATATTTGTATCCAAACTCACAGCATATGTGTTGTTGTGTTTTGCACGACAATTGTTGTAATAAAGTTGTAGTTATTTTCTGTACCATGTATTTGGCGACTCAGAATAGGTTGGATTGAATGGACCTATTTTGGGGTTGTCACAGTGGTATCAGAGCTTAGGGATATGATCTTTGGCGGAGATCGGGGAATATAACTAGGAGGGGAGAGATGAGTAAATCCTTCGCTAGTGTGTCCTACCTAAGCTTATTTGTTGGTCAGTCATAATATCGAGATATTATGTGATATGTTAATTTGTTAAATTAACCCTTGTTTTGAAGCTGTATTCTAGAAAGATATCTGAAATACAGGAGATGAGCAATGGAGAAATCATGATGATAAGGAAGATGGAATCTGAAATGAAAGCAAGGTATTCTCAACTCTTTGAAATACCAGGTACGTAAATTTCGGGGACGAAATTTCATAAGGAGGGGAGATTGTAAGACCCCGAATTTTATGAAATAAAAGTATTCAATTTTTCTATTCAGTAAATGGTTAAATTGATAAAATTTTAAAGTTATGGGTGAAATATGAATTTTTTTTTCAAAATAAGCAAGTGGTTATAAAATAATCATTGTTGTCGGGGAATATTCGTTTGGTCGTGGAATATTCTTTCTGTCGGAGAATATTCGTACGACGGCGCAGCTATTTGTGGGCCCCATAACGAATAACTGTCGGGTGAAGAAAACGACAAATTTGAGTTTTTACAAATAACGGCGTAGTTGTTACCGTTAACACTGTTGGAATACCCGGTGGTTAAAATACAGTAATACGCGTTATTGCACAGTAGCACACGGTATTGCACAGTATTTTTGAAATTATTGATTCTTACGTAAGAAGGCACTACTCAATAATTGTTACAGTAATTACTGTTCAATATTTTATTTTATTGATTCAATAATTGCTGCGTTGATATTTTATATTATTGTTGTTTCAATAATTGTTGCTGCACAGTATTTTCTATTATCAGATCAATAATTCATATTATTTGAATAATATTATTAGATAGCATTATTGGCAATGTCTAGAAAGTTCTGTCTAAGGAGAGGTTTGGTCATCTAATTGCGCGCTAGTAAGGAGAAATCCTTATTGGAAAGCCCCCTCTTTCCTGGGAACGGTCTGGTTGTCATAAATGTGATTCTGTAATATTATTTGTGAATAATTAATTATTGATTTATATGATAAGAAAATATTTATTTTATGTGGATATAAATGAGGGATATATTTTTGTGGTTAAAAATGAAGGAGTTAATGTTGAGGTTTTTATCAGTATTTTTGTCGGAATGGAGGTATTAAAAATCAGGGTTTTTGAGATATTTTGCGGGGGTTATAATTTTTAATCCGACCGTTGGATCGTGGTAATTTTTGGATATGTTATACATATATAAGTTGAGTATATGTCCACAAAGTTTGAACCGTTAAAAATGAACGTATGATTTATTATGAATTTTACGAGATGACTGGTTCAGAAATTGTTGAATTTTCGGAGTTTATCATTTTGGTGAAAAATTCTAGAATTGGTGGACCCCACTTGTGGTTGGTGAAGAAATGTGCTGAATTATATTTCAAATGTGGTGGGTGGGAATAGTAGCAGGTAAAGCCATCAGGTTGCAGGTCAAACCTACCAAAATTTTCCTATAAATAGAGGGCTAAGTTAGAATTGAAAATCACACCAGAAACATAAGTTTTCTCTCTTTCTCTCTCTATATTATGAAGCATATTTTGTGAGTATTTAGATACTTTGAGAGTTGCTATTCAGTGCAAGTTTCCTTCAGCATCATATCCGATATCCAGCCAGAAGTACTGCTCTTTTGAGGTAAGGGATAGTAAGGGATAGTAAGGGATTTTAAGAGTTGTTATGTTTTTCAGTTTCGTAATTTTTCTGAACTTCAAAAATTCTGGAAAAATTTGAAATGATATTTTGATGAGTTTTATTGATTGTGTCCAAAAATGGTGATTTTTGGATGTATAGATTGAGAGTTATGAATTTTATGAGAAAAGACTATTTTAAAAGTAACTGCTTATAATTTCTTGTGGTTAACTCCAAAATTGATGAAATTTTTATTGGGAGTACATGTATATGAAAGGAGTATACTCTGTGAATTTCAGAATTTTTAGATAAAAGTACAATTTTTGATAAATGTCTAAATATTCGGCTATTTTGGCCATATGAAAAATAGTAAATGACTTTTAAAAATTCTGAGAAAAATATATGTTCACTATGGGACTATATTATACTAAATTTCAGAAAAGAAATATTTTTGGAACGGATTTGGTATTTTTCATGAAAATAGTCTAGTTATGAGAAAATGAATTAAATATGTTATGTGAAGTAAGAAAATTGGAAAATAGGATTTTATGGCTTGAGAATCCTATATATGAGGTATATGCAGATTTTTGATGAGGGTTTTGGTTATTGATGATGAAATCTTAAGAGTTGGCATTTTATGATGATTAAATGCATTAATTAGTAAAGTGTAAACAATTTAAATAAATTGTTTATAAGCTTAAGAAATGTTATTCTTTCAATATCATTATACCAAAATATTGGTATGGATTTTATTGTGGAATTTTTACCTTTTTGTGTCGGGATTACTATTCATGAGTTACTATTCACGAATTACTATTCACGAGTTACTAATCACGGGTACTATTCAAGACAAAATTGGTTTCTTTTACTAACCAAATTATAGTTGATTTATGAATATTACTCTTGAGATTAAATCTATATGTTGATTATATTGATTTTATTATCATATATAACATTTTTATAACCCTGATGTTGAATTTCTCTTTCACTGGAGTGTAAAGATGGGTAGATTATTGGTATGATCATGACTAGGGTTCTCTTTGGCCTGTAGTGCAAAGTTGAATTGTGACTGGTATGATCATGACCATTGAATTTACAATTGAATATCTTTAGCTTAAGTGTAAAGATGAATTGATTAACATGGTTATAATTATGGTGTATATAAATTCTGAAATGATTATATATTTCTTTGAGATATGAATATATTTGGCCTGTAGTGCAAATATGAATTGTTGAGGAATATCTTTGGCATGTAGTGCAAAGATGAATTGTAGATGAATATCTTTGGCCAGTAATGCAAAGATGAACTGTTGATGAATATCTTTGGCCTGTAGTGCAAAGATGACTTGTTGATGAATATCTTTGGCCCGTAGTGCAAAGATGAAATTATTAGTATGATTATGAACAGGAACTGTGATTTGGTATAACCATGATGTTTGATGTTTCAGGTGATGAAAATTATCTTCGTCCTAGATGAGAAGAGGAATTTAGAACTACAGTTATGATTATGAGTTATTCATATGATTGTGGACCAGAATTGTTGATTGATGTTACAGGGATAAAACATTGTTGGTGGATTTTTAACATGGAGAAAATAATAGACTTTATAGTCTATTTGACTCTTCTAATGGATTGCTCGTTCCGCTGCAACTATGGTTGAAATTTTTATCATTTACCATATGTTCTAAATCTCTGATTTATTATTGATGAAGGCTATTGATAATTTAATTATCTTTAGTCATGATATTCTTTACTGAGCTAGTTGTGCTCACCCTTTTGCTTCACAATTCCTTTCAGGTAATAAGAGTGTAGCTGGGTCGAGCGAGGGTAACGGGGAAATAGAACGGTGGTCTCTAGCTGTGGATGTTCTCCCGAAGCAGTATAGAAAAGTTCATTTAGTAGTTATATTTGGTGAATCCAATAGGGTAAGGTGTACCCAACGTTGGAAGGGTGGTTTACCACTATCATACAAGATGTCTAACGACATACAACCTCGTGTCATCATAAGACAGGGATGTGCTCATCCACTTGCTGAGTATATATACGAGCACTACCTATATAATCTTGGTATTTGTTTGAAGTATAATTCTCAATTAGAGACAGTGGAGATAATGATAAGTCAAGAGAAGACTCACCATTGGGAAGAATATGATAGTAATCTTCTCGTTTTTCTTTGGGGTCTATTGGGTAAACCAAGGATAATTCTGTGGCCATATGATATCTATCACAACCTAGAAGCATGGCCTCCCATGTACGAAGGTTTCCTTAAGCACTTCCAAAGATTCTAATTTCCAAAACAGTTTTTGACTATACCTTTATGTAAGGTGTCATTGTGAGGTGATGTCTACGATTGGAACATGAGTCACATTTGGTATATATTTGTATCCAAACTCACAGCATATGTGTTGTTGTATTTTGCACGACAATTGTTGTAATAAAGTTGTAGTTATTTTCTGTACCATGTATTTGGCGACTCAGAATAGGTTGGATTGAATGGACCTATTTTGGGGTTGTCACAATAATCATGACCTGTAATGCTGCAGATAAATGATGTGGTGAAAGTCCTCTTTGGCCCGTAGTGCATAGATGGACAGTTGTTTGGCATGATCATGACCATTGGTGATACAAATGAATATCTTTTACCCGTAGTGCATGGATAATTCGTTGATTTAAAATATTTATTGATTGGTGTTATAGGGATAAAATATTGATAATGGAATTTTAAATCATAGAAGATAGTAGACATCATGCTCTACTTGACTCTTCTAATGGATTGTTATTTCCGCTACAGTTGTTGATTTAAAACTTGTTCTATTATATTCTATCAGATTTTTCCCTGTTGAGGACTAAGGATAATTTTTTCTACATTATCTTAGTCATAATATTCTTTACTGGGCTAGTTGAGCTCACTCTTTTCCTTTTGGTTCCATTGTTCTTCTTAGGAGGTGAGAATGTAGCTGGGACTGGTCGGGGAGTGGAGTAATGGTCCAAGATGGTTGTTTTAGTAATCCTCACTATGTTGTAAAATAGTGTGACAATAATTATAATGAGGATTTTATTTGAGTTTAGATATTGTCTACAAGACAATATTTGTATTAAAACTCACAGCGTATGTTTTGTCGTATTTTACACGACAATTAATAGTTGTATATATGAAATTTGTATTTAAATTTTGTACCATGTATTTGGCGACTCAGAATGGATTGTATGGACCTATTCTGGGGACGTCACAAAAATGGCCCAATTTTACGTAGGCTGCAATAATAAAGCCCATGGCCCATTTTTTGCGGGCGAGCTGGGCTGGCCCGGGGTCCGGTCCTCTTTTTCCAGGTCTATTTCGTTGGAATTAATTTATAGTCGATGGAAAAATCCTTTAATAATTAAGTTGAGACTGACCTGGTCAGAAATAAATATGTTGAAAATTCTATCAGAATTACTTATTTTCAATGGAGATTCCGTTGAAAATGCGTTAATTCCGACATAATTTAATGCCACCGAAAATTTTGTCGAATATAAATAGCCACATGTCGCTCTCTTGTTGATCTAATCCACGATATTTCCAACGAAAGTTTTGTCAAAAATAATGAACACGTGTCAGCACCTGAATTAATTGCTCCGATTTATTTTCGACAAAAATTTCGTAAAAAAATACCTTATTCCATCAGAAATAACTTTTTTTAAATTTAATTCCCTTCAATTTCCTGGTTTTGAAACATTAATTTACATATGTACCTATTTCAACCAATATTTTCCAACAATAACACATTCATATATCTCAACAACTAACAAACACATCAAAATGAAAGTAATATCCCAAACAATAACATAAACAATGTCCTCAACGATAACAAATAGAAGCTAAATTATGATAGATAACATTTATACACATAAGTTAAGCAAATAAATTGTAATAAACAACGATTTACAATGAAAAATATAGTAAACTAGAATTTACAACTAACTAAGACTATAATTTACAATATAAACTAACTAAAACTATCTACAAACGACGACTAATATTATCATCGCTATGAGGAGGATCATCGGGTGGGGGTTGACGTTGCTGCTCTGGTGTCTGAAAGTCATCGTCATCATCCTCCCACTCGACATCGCCACCCTTTAATACAATAAAAAATATAATCTATTAGTAAACATAACTTAAAGTTAAAGAAAAAGCTCCCAAGATTATTACGTAAGATGCAAAATATACAACATAAAATGAATAAAATACCTGAGGAGTAATCGGAGGCTGACTTAGTAACGACCCAAAATGTGACGCCCCCAAAACAGGTATACAACACCCATTCTGAGTCGTCAATAACATGGTACAGAAACAACTACAACTTTATTAATACAACATAAAAACTATGAGTGTAAATACAAATATTGTCATCTAGACAATATCCACACTCAAATAAGTCCTCATTACAATTATTGGTACAATACTTTACAATAAAAATGGTGAGGACTACTAAAACAACTTCCTAGAACCTTCATTCCATACCCCGACTAGTACTTGCTACATTCTCGCCTCCTGAGAAGAAAATGGAACAACAAGGAAAAGGGTGAGCTCAACTAGCCCAGTAAAGAATATTATGACTAAGATAATATACAACAAATTATCGTTAGTCTTCAACAGGGAAAAATTTAATAGAATACAATAGACAACAAGTTTTAAATCAATATTCGCAGCGGAAAATAATAATTCATAGAAGAGTTACGTAGAGAATGAAATCTACGATTATCTATGAATTTAAAAGCCCATCATCAACATTTTATCCCTGTAATATCAATCAATAAATATCTTGAATCAAATAGTCATCTTTGCACTACAGGCCAAAGATATTCATCAGTTGGTCATGTTCACCTCAACACCTGTTCATCTTTGTACTACGGCCAAAGATATTCATCAGAAATCATTCATCTTTGCACTACAGGCCAAAGATATTCAGTTATATCATCATTTAAGAAGGATGAGAAAATGAATCCAGTGAAACAAAATAACAAATATTAAGGATTCGTATTTCGATTTATCCATGTCCAAAAATACCTTATAAATAATCATAGTGAAGTAAAATTCAAGAATGATCAAAACATGGATACAATCAAAGCTAGTATCCATAATAGATATTTGGACAAAAAGAAGAAAATTTTATTTTTTGGTGAATAGTAACTCGTGAATAGTAACTCATGAAAAGTTTTAAATTTGATAAAAAGTTCAGATCAATACTTCGGCATAATGATATTGAAGAAAATAATATCATTTAAGAAGAAATAACATCCCTTATCTCGGAAAGACGATACTTCTGACTGGAATACTAGATATAGTGCTGAAGAAAACTTGCACCGTAAAGCAACACTCAAAGTATCAAATACTCACAAGAATACGCTCGATATAGAGAGAGAAATAGAGAGAAACTTGTGTTTCTGGTGTGATTTTCAATTCTAACCAAAGCACCCTATTTATAGGAAAATGCTTAGAAGACCAAAGCAGAAAATTTAATATAATAATATATATAATAATATATATATATATATATATATATATATATATATATATATATATATATATAAATTTTCAAGCCCACCTTAGAAAATCTAAAATCAGCCACCTTGCACATGTTTATGATGTCCAAAAAAATACAAAAAATGTTTTTCTCAAAATAATTAACTAAAACTCCCAAAAATCAATTATTTCGGAACTTTAAAACTTCAATAATTCATAATAAATAGCCCTTTTGTCAGAAAATTCGAATCTCGCGAGTTTTTATAGGAAATGCAATTCTCTACAACTTTGCAGAAGAAAGTTTTTCCAAATTTCAAACAAAAATTGACCGAAATTTACAAACGGACGATTTTACAGTCAATAATAAATTTTCGGTCAAGAATTATGTCCACCAACACACAAAACATGTGTTAATCATTTAATGCCACAAAAATACTCTTCCTTCTCATATACTCATATATCCCACATTCATTGTAAAAATACCACCATCAATATATTATTAAAATAATATATTTAAATGAATTATTTTATCAGAAAAAGATAAAATATTAATTTTCAACAATTGTCACATTAAAAATTTTCTCCATCTATATCCACATAAAATCAATATTTTTCTCATCATATAAATCAATAATTAATTATACACAAATAATATTACAGAACCACAATACTGGCAACCAGGCCGTTCCCAGGAAAGAGGGGGCTTTCCAATAAGGATCTCTCCTTACTGGCGCGCAATTAGATGACCAAACCTCTCCTTAGACAGAACTTTCTAGACATTGCCAATAATGTTATCTAATAATATTATTAAGATAATATGAATTATTGTTCCAATAATAGAAAATACTGTGTAGTGACAATTATTAAAATAACAGTAATATAAAATATCAACGCAGTAATTATTAAATCAATAAATTACAATATTGAACTGTAATTACTGTAACAATTATTGAGTAGTGCCTTCTTACGTAAGAATCAATAATTGGTGCAATACCGTGTGCTACTGTGCAACAACGCGTATTACTGTGTTTTAACCACCGGGTATTCCAACAGTATTAACGGTAACAACTATGACGTTATTTATAAACAACTTATTTTTGTCGTTTTCTTCATCCAATCGCTTTCCGTTATGGGGCCCACAAAAGACTGCGCCGTCGTACGAATATTCTCCGACAGTAAGAATATTCCACGACCAAGCGAATATTCCCCGACAACAATGAATATTTTATAACCACTGGCTTATTTAAAATATTTGCGCATTTTACCCATAACTGACCACATTAATCAAATCAACTCTTACTATTTCAGAATAATAAATAGAGGAAATTAAATTTCATTTATTAATAATTTGGGGTCTTACAACCTCCCCTCCTTATGAAATTTCGTCCTCGAAATTAACATATGTACCTGGTGTTTCGAAAAGATGAGGATACCTCGCTTTCATTTCCGTTTCCAACTCCCAGGTCATTTCCTCAATAGCATGGTTTTTTCACAAAACTTTAACTTGTGGTATGACCTTCGTGCGTAGGACATGCTCCTTCATATCCAAGATCTTAACATGTACCTCCTCGTACGTTAAGTCTTCGGCTATCTCGTCCGGTTCTAACTCAATAACGTGGTTCGGGTCTTTCACATATTTACGAAGCACAGATATATGAAAAACATTATGAACATGAGACATACTTGGAGGTAACGCGAGTCTATAGGCCACATTTCCTACTCGGTCAAGAATCTGAAATGGACCAATAAATCGTGGATTGAGCTTTCCTCTCTTCCCAAATCTTGTAACTCCTTTCCATGGAGCTACACGTAATAATACATGATCCCCAATGTCAAATTCCACGTCCTTTCGATGAAGATCCACATAACTCTTTTGTCGATCCTGTGCCGTTTGTATACGTTGTCGAATCGTTTGGATCTTCTCTGTAGTCATTCGTACCAACTCTGGTCCTAACAACGTTGCTTCTCCCACCTCATCCCAACATACTGGAGAGCGACACTTTCGTCCATACAATGCTTCAAAGGGAGCCACACCTATACTTGCCTGATAACTGTTGTTGTAGGAGAATTCCACCAATGGTAGGTACTTATCCCAACTTTCTTTGAAATCTAGGACACAAAGTCTTAATAGATCTTCAAGAGTTTGAATAGTCCTCTCTGATTGCCCGTCCGTTTGAGGATGGTATGCCGAACTGAACCGTAAATCCGTGCCCATAGCTTTTTGCAAGCTAACCCAAAATCTTAAAGTGAATCTTGGGTCACGATCCGAAACTATGGATACTGGCATGCCATGCAACCTTACAATCTCATTCACGTACATACTAGCAAGACGTTCAAGGGAATAAGTCTCCCGTATCGGCAAGAAATGAGCAGACTTGGTTAATCTATCAACTATAACCCAAATAGCATTTATGCCTTGAGAAACCGTGAGAAGACCCGTAACGAAATCTATGGTAATGTGTTCCCACTTCCATTTCGGAATCTCAAGTGGTTGCAATGGACCCTTTGGTACTTGATGCTCCGCCTTTACACGTTGACAAGTTAAACACCTCGAGATAAACTTTGTAATCTCTCTCTTCATATTGTTCCACCAAAATGTATGTCGAAGATCACGATACATTTTAGTACTTTCAGGATGGATTGCAAATGGTGTATTGTGTGCCTCCATCATGATCTTGTACTTCAAATCAGAATCGTTAGGAACACAAAGTCTGGAGTGGACTCGAAGTATTCCTTCTTCATCGATTCTTGCTTCTGGAATAGCACCTTCTTGCACTTTCTTCTTCATACGCATCAGCTCCGGGTCTGTAGCTTGAGCAACTTTAACTTTATCGATTAAAGTTGGTTCTACGCGTATACTTGACATCATCGCACTCGTTCCTGCATATGATCTTCTACTCAACGAGTCAGCTACCACGTTTGCTTTTCCAGGATGGTATTGAATAGTGTGGTCGTAATCTTTCAACAGCTCGAGCCAACGTCGTTGCCGCATGTTGAGTTCTTTTTGAGTGAAGAAATATTTGAGGCTTTTATGGTCTGAATATATCTCAACCTTCTCCCCATATAGATAGTGCCTCCAGATCTTTAGCGCGAAAACGACTGCTGCCAACTCTAGATCATGAGTAGGATAATTCCTCTCATATTCTTTAAGTTGTCGCGAGGCATAGGCTATGACTTTCACACGTTGCATGAGAACACATCCTAACCCTTTGCCTGAAGCATCGCTGTAGATAACAAATCCATCCGAACCAGATGGTATTGTCAGAACAGGTGTCGAAATGAATCTCCTCTTAAGCTCTTGGAAACTCTTCTCGCATTCTTCGCTCTATACGAATTTGATATCCTTCCGAGTCAGCTGAGTTAACGGGGTAGCGATTCGAGAAAACCTTTCTACGAATCTCCGATAATAACCAGCTAAGCCTAGAAAGCTACGTACATCGGTCACCGTCTTCGGTTGCTCCCAGCTTTGTATTGCTTCAATCTTCGCCGGGTCCACAGATACTACATGTTTTGACACCACGTGCCCTACGAATGCTACTTCCTCAAGCCAGAACTCGCATTTCTTCAACTTAGCATATAACTTGTTTTCACGCAGCCTTTGGAGTACCAGCTTCAAATGGTGCTCATGATCTTCACGACTTTTGGAATATATGAGGATGTCATCAATAAAGACAACAACGAACTGATCCAAATAATCCTTGAATACTCGGTTCATCATATCCATGAAAGCCGCAGGAGCATTAGTCAATCCAAAAGACATGACTAAGAATTCATAATGCCCGTACCGAGTTCTAAAGGCAGTATTCAGAATATCCTCAGTTTTAACCTTCAGCTGATGATATCCAGAACGAAGATCGATTTTTGAAAAGAATTGTGCTTCTTGTAACTGGTCAAACAGGTCATCAATACGAGTTAGCGGATACCTATTCTTGATAGTGACATGGTTTAACTCCCGGTAATCGATACAAAGTCGCATACTCCCGTCTTTCTTCTTTACAAATAAAACAGGAGCACCCCAAGGAGATGTACTAGGACGAATGAAGCCGATGTCCAACAACTCTTGTAGTTGGACTTTTAACTCCTGAAGTTCAATAGGAGCCATTCGATATGGGGTTTTAGAAATAGGCTTTGTACCAGGTTCAAGATCAATAAAGAATTCAACTTCACGTTCCGGGGGTAGACCGGGAAGTTCTACAGGAAATACGGCAGGAAAGTTGCTAACAACAGAAATATTATTCAAATTTGACGTGTCTTTATTCAAATCCATAACATGGGCTAAGAAAGCTTGACATCCGTTTTTCAATAAACGAATGGCTTTATGACTTGATATGACAGTGATTGATTTTAATGGCTTTGTTGCTTGAATTCGAACAACAGGTTGATTAGGAATATGAAAACTAATCACCTTACGAAAATAATCAATTTTGGCATGATGAGTAGTTAACCAATCAATTCCTAAAATCACGTCAAATGCAAGTATCTTTAAAGAGATAAAGTCAACAGGTAAGGTGATGGTACCAACTTGGATCAAACAAGATTTATAAACAGTGGATGTGATGAAAGTTTCCCCTAACGGAGTCTCCACAGATAAATCAAAGTCTAATTTCTCTGGAGTCAAGTTTAAACGTTGAGCACAAGCAGGAGAAATAAATGAATAGGTAGCACCGGTATCTAGTAAAGTATAAACTTCACATGAATTTATGATTAGCTTACCCGTGATCACCTCGTTTGGGTTCCTCGTATGTTGACCAGTCACGACAAACGCTCTTCCAGGAACCGTTGACTTTGACTTTTTTGGGGCAGCCTTTTGAGTCACCGTCCCCGCTGAACTTGGTTTCGCTATCGTATAATCTCGAGCGATATGTCCTTCCTTTCCACAATTATAGCATACCTTGAACTGTTATGGACAGTTTGGGCTGATATGTCCCTCTTTTCCACATTTATAGCATATGACCGGTGGTCGTTCTCCTCCCTTGGAACCAGTTGCTGCTGGTGCTGACGTCTTCGTATTGTCATTGTTGAATCTCCTCTTTTTAAAATCTCCTCCCGACTCGCTTCTTCTATTTTCATAGCCACGATTACCACCAGAGTGGTTACCGTTCTTGTCTGTATTTTTCTTTCTCCGCTGGTTATCATTGTTCTGATGACTGTTGTCACCGATATGATCCTGGTTGTGATCCCTCGGTTGACCGTACTCGTTATCTCGCTCTAATAATTGAGCCCTGTTGACAACATCTGAATAGAGAAAAAATTTATGAGAAATGAGATATTGACGTATGCCGGGTTTCAAACCTCTCAGAAACATCCGCGTCATACGTTCCTCATTCTCCACCAAATGAGGTGTAAACCTGGACAACTCTGCAAACTTCGCCTCGTACTGGGACACCGTCATGTTATTCTGCTCCAATCTAATAAACTCTACCTCCTTCATATGACGAATACTTTCAGGAAAGTACTTGTCATTGAATAGTTTCTGAAATATCTCCCAAGACATGCTGAGTGCGGCTGGATGGGTACGCTTCACAGATTCCCACTAGTAGTCTGCCTCGCCACGGAACATAAAGGTGGCGAATGGAACCTTCTGTTCCTCCGTGCATCCCAAGACATCAAATATCTTGGTAATTTGCTTGACCCATGTCTCCGCCTTAATCGGATCCGGCTTTCCCCAGAATTCTGGTGGTCCCAACTCTTTGAACTGCTTGGCTGTGACCAGCTGTGCGTTGCCATTGTTTCTTCCTATATTTTGAACAGGAATCTCCTTCGTCTGGTTTTGCATGAATCGCAAAAAGCTTCTAAACATCTCATCATTCACCGTCTGCTCAGTGGTGTTGTTCACAGGAGGAACATTGCCAGCCTATTGCACGTTCTCCTCGTTGGTGAGTACATGTGTCTCCACGGTTTCATTTACTCCACTGTTAACATTCTCAGTCGACATTCTCAAATACTGCCATAAAATAAGGGTTAATTTAACAAATTAACAAATCACATAATATCCCTATATTATGGCCGACCAACAAATAAGCTTAGGTATGACACACTAGCGAAGGATTTACTCGTCTCTCCCCTCCTAGTTCTATTCCCCGATCTCCGCCAGAGATCATATCCCTAAGCTTTGATACCAACTGTGACGCCCCCAAAACAGGTATACAACACCCATTCTGAGTCGTCAATAACATGGTACAGAAACAACTACAACTTTATTAATACAACATAAAAACTATGAGTGTAAATACAAATATTGTCATCTAGACAATATCCACACTCAAATAAGTCCTCATTACAATTATTGGTACAATACTTTACAATAAAAATGGTGAGGACTACTAAAACAACTTCCTAGAACCTTCATTCCATACCCCGACTAGTACTTGCTACATTCTCGCCTCCTGAGAAGAAAATGGAACAACAAGGAAAAGGGTGAGCTCAACTAGCCCAGTAAAGAATATTATGACTAAGATAATATACAACAAATTATCGTTAGTCTTCAACAGGGAAAAATTTAATAGAATACAATAGACAACAAGTTTTAAATCAATATTCGCAGCGAAAAATAATAATTCATAGAAGAGTTACGTAGAGAATGAAATCTACGATTATCTATGAATTTAAAAGCCCATCATCAACATTTTATCCCTGTAATATTAATCAATAAATATCTTGAATCAAATAGTCATCTTTGCACTACAGGCCAAAGATATTCATCAGTTGGTCATGTTCACCTCAACACATGTTCATCTTTGCACTACGGCCAAAGATATTCATCAGAAATCATTCATCTTTGCACTACAGGCCAAAGATATTCAGTTATATCATCATTTAAGACTGAGGATGATGAAAAATATTTTAAAGAAAACAAATCCAGTGAAACAAAATAACAAATATTAAGGATTCGTATTTCGATTTATCCATGTCCAAAAATACCTTATAAATAATCATAGTGAAGTAAAATTCAAGAATGATCAAAATATGAATACAATCAAAGCTAGTATCCAGAATAGATATTTGGACAAAAAGAAGAAAATTTTATTTTTTGGTGAATAGTAACTCGTGAATAGTAACCCCGACATGAAAAGTTTTAAATTTGATAAAAAGTTCAGATCAATACTTCGGCATAATGATATTGAAGAAAATAATATCATTTAAGAAGAAATAACATCCCTTACCTCAGAAAGACGATACTTCTGACTGGAATACTAGATATAGTGCTGAAGAAAACTTGCACCGTAAAGCAACACTCAAAGTATCAAATACTCACAAGAATATGCTCGATATAGAGAGAGAAATAGAGAGAAACTTGTGTTTCTGGTGTGATTTTCAATTCTAACCTAAGCACCCTATTTATAGGAAAATGCTTAGAACACCAAAGCAGAAAATTTAATATAATAATATATATATATATATATATATATATATATATATATATATATATATAAATTTTCAAGCCCACCTTAGAAAATCTGAAATCAGCCACCTTGCACATGTTTATGATGTCCAAAAAAATACAAAAAATGTTTTTCTCAAAATAATTAACTAAAACTCCCAAAAATCAATTATTTCGGAACTTCGAAACTTCAATAATTCATAATAAATAACCCTTTTGTCAGAAAATTCGAATCTCGCGAGTTTTTATAGGAAATTCAATTCTCTACAACTTTGCAGAAGAAAGTTTTTCCAAATTCCAAACAAAAATTGACCGAAATTCACAAACGGACGATTTTACAGTCAATAATAAATTTTCGATCAAGAATTATGTCCACCAACACACAAAACAGTGTTAATCATTTAATGCCACAAAAATACTCTTCCTCCTCATATACTCATATATCCCACATTCATTGTAAAAATACCACCATCAATATATTATTAAAATAATATATTTAAATGAATTATTTTATCAGAAAAAGATAAAATATTAATTTTCAACAATTGTCACTTTAAAATTTTTCTCTATCTATATCCACAAAAATTACTATTTTTCTCATCATATAAATCAATAATTAATTATACACAAATAATATTACAGAACCACAGTACTAGCAACCAGGCCGTTCCCAGGAAAGAGGGGGCTTTCCAATAAGGATCTCTCCTTACTGGCGCGCAATTAGATGACCAAACCTCTCCTTAGACAGAACTTTCTAGACATTACCAATAATGTTATCTAATAATATTATTCAGATAATATGAATTATTGTTCTGATAATAGAAAATAATGTGTAGTGACAATTATTAAAACAACAGTAATATAAAATATCAACGCGACAATTATTGAATCAATAAAATACAATATTGAACAGTAATTACTGTAACAATTATTGAGTAGTGCCTTCTTACGTAAGAATCAATAATTGGTGCAATACCGTGTGCTACTGTGCAACAACGCGTATTACTGTGTTTTAACCACCGGGTATTCCAACAGTATTAACGGTAACAACTATGCCGTTATTTATAAACAACTTATTTTTGTCGTTTTCTTCATCCAATCTCTTTCCGTTATGGGGCCCATAAAAGACTGCGCCGTCGTACGAATATTCTCCGACAGTAAGAATATTCCACGACCAAGCGAATATTCCCCGACAACAATGAATATTTTATAACCACTTGCTTATTTAAAATATTTACGCATTTTACCCATAACTGACCATATTAATCAAATCAACCCTTACTATTTCAGAATAATAAATAGAGGAAATTAAATTTCATTTATTAATAATTTGGGGTCTTACACAAAAGCCTCCAACAGTAAGGTAACCACCATCCGTAGCAAGCTGCTCGGACGGGATACCCGTACTCTTAGCGGTGGCCCTTGCTGCATTGTCCTAAGCAAGTTCATGTAGGCGAGCATGGGAAGGCAATGTCTCCTCCCTGAATAACGAATCGGTATCAAAACTATTCGACATCGCAGCCATAACTCTTTAGAATAGCTCGTCGTCCAAGGCAGCCCCCGTATGAGACGGTCAAACAGGCCCTCTCGAACGCAATTTATTATCTACATGTTAGTTATTTAAAATTTTTAATTAACTACCTAATATTTAAATTTATTTTTGATGAAAGAACTATTACCCGCATAACTAATGTTGTGAAAGACATAACATACTTCTTCAGCGTATGGGCTCTATCGCAAAACTCGAGAAGGGTCAGAGGTCGGTCCAAAACACGCTGCATGGCCTAATAAATACATTCATATATCATTTAATTAGTAATTAGTAGCAAGATAAAAACTAGCAAACACATACAACTAAATACACATATATACTGCCTAACATATATAGTAGTATGTATTACTCTGAGCTTGCTGCAATTTTTCTTCATCTGCTCAGACTTCTTCTTGAAAGTTTCGTCATCCCAGTAAGAGCACATAGCCTCCCAAGCAGAATCAGAAATAATATGGGGTTGATGATCGCCGATGGTACTCCCAAACTAGTCCCAAAGATTCAGAAAGACACTGTATAATTTCGTACAACCATGAGTAGTTTTTCGCAACATGGCTATAATGATCGCATCGCCATCAACCTAAATACACCCCCCTCATACGTATAATACATCTATACAAAAATAATAACATATTAGAAAATTTAAGGAATCTCTGTAATCAATTCATACGAAATACCCAACTATAACTCAACTGATTCCCCGAGATGAATCCATACGAAATACCTATCCACAAACCCACGTGAAAACAAGTCAAATTTGATGTCATCGATTTTCTTCCAAATCAAATTTTTACACTTGACACACGAACATCTCATCTTTCTGTTTGGATCGTCAACATGTTCATTTGCAAACTTCAAAAATTTACACGCCCTATCACGGTAATCAACAACTAATTCCCTCCCATCAGGCGGTATCTTATGATACATCCAACTCCGGTTGTTTAACATCTTTAATTGAATAAAAAGGCATAATTAGACCAATGTTAGTGTATGCACTCCATGCATGAATCCTACATATCTTCATCTTCGGTCTAAAGATGTCAGGCTTCTATCTCGTTCCTGGATGCGTCTTTTCACTAGTGTCAAAACCTTGAGCATATTTTTTCTGTTTCAAAAAAATTTCGGCAACACCTCACCATGGTCTCCAAGTACACTAAATAAACCAAGACAACTTAGTCTAAGTATTCACTCGAAGAACATATAGAGATACTAGTCGAAAAATCCTCAAACCGAAAAAAGACGTACTCAAGCCGTTAGCACCGACCTAAGTGAGAGATATAACATTCAAGAATAGTCTCAAAATGGAGACTATTCGACATTTACTCCTAATGACTGAATGTTGAAGGAGTTTATAAACTTCTAAACAAACTATTTTATCATATTATTCATGTAGTTTGTTTCTCACAATTAAAATAAACTGAATACGTATACATGTAGTTTGTTGATCATATTATATTATATTACGTAATATTATTTTGTTTTTACTGTATTTTATTTTATTTTATTGTATTTGAATTTAATTAATTTTTAATATTTTATTTTACTGTACTTTATTTTATTTTACTTTACTTTGTATTATTTTGTATCATTTTAGTTAGTATTGACAAATTAAGTAAATACTACTTAGTTCATTATATTATTTTTAATTTTATTTTACTATATTTTATTTATTTTGATTTTATTTTGTTTTGTATTATTTTATTTTATTTTAGTATTAAGAAAATAAGTAAATACTACTTAGTTCATTATATATTTTATTTAGTATTGAAAAACTAAGTAAATATTACTTAGTTATTTTTAACGAAAGAGAAAAATGTTTACTACGGCGACAGAGGAGGAAATGAGTTTTAGGGTTATATGTATTCCGTCGAAAATAATTTCGTCAGAAATAAGCAATTTTCTTATAGTGGCTCACTAAACACCATGCTAACATTGATCTCAATTAAATTTTAGAAAATAATAATTTAATATTTAATAATCATTTGTAAGTATTTGTAATGGTAATTAACATATTAATTAAAAATGAATAAATATACATTGATTATATATTTTAAAGTTTGGTGGTTCTCAGTTTTAGGAGAAGAAAAGAGTACTAGATAATAGGTAGCGTAGATAATTACACTAGAATTGTTTAGATAAGTATTGTGTGCCCTTGAGGATAACGCATTGATGAATGATGATGACTTATAATTATTTTTAAATAACTTTGGAATTTTTATTTTATTTTATTTATTTATAAAAGATATGGAATGTATAAATACAGTGCAAATTGCATATATTTTTCTTCATTTATCTATTTATTTGTCATGTTAGGTTGGTGGGGAAAAGGAAAATAATAGTTACACTATGTTATAGAACAATATGTTTTTTCCCAAAGGCACACTAAAGATCTAGAAGGGGGGTGAATAGATCTTTAAAACTTTTCAATTAATTAAAGATGTAGTACTAAATAATAAGTTAATCAATATTGATTATGCACAACGAAATATTCTTTAGAAAATCCCCCTTAAAGATTAAGGTAATCTCAAATCTAAATTTAGTCCTTTGGTTGAAAAACGTTTAACAGATATATGATATATAAAAGATAAAATGTAAATGACTTAAAGTAAATGACAAATGATGTTTTTAAGTGGTCCAGAGACTAAATAACTCTTAATATACTCTTCCACTCCAACGAGCAGGATATCCACTAAGGATAAGGTCACTTAGACCATATCACTAAGATCTATTACAATTCGGTCACAAAGACCAGGTCACTAAGACCTCCACAATTCACTTAAACTCTAAAATTCGATCACACAGACCAGGTCACTCAGACCTACACAAGTAACTTAGACTTGGACGAAAGTCACTTAGACAATCGATTTCCTGTTTGTTGATAAATGTTGGATGTGCTGCTAAGATAACATTTAAGCTCTTTCTGCTTTTAGTACTTAACAACTTGATTGAGATCATCTTCAAGGTGTTTTTGATCTTTGCATTGAGCCTTCACTCATTTTGGTACTTAACAACTTCGAATGATCCTCCTTGATGTACTGCTAAGCTTTGACATCTTTTAGTAATTAGCAACTTTGAACACAACTTGAGTCGTAGAGTCAAACTACTCTACGTCTTCATCAGTTCAACTTTATGTTCTTGGTGAATCGTAGATTGGTTCCTTGTGATTGGCATTCTGTTCTACCACTCAAACTTTATCGTTATCAATAACTTCTTGAATTTAAATTATTGAAGTTATTTATAGTCTTTCAAAAGACTTCACATTGCAAAGTTTCTGTTGGAGCTTTAATGGCACATATACTTTAGAATCCTTAATGTTGACTTTCTGTAGTTGTTGTGTCAGACTACTTTTCGATTAGTAACATCAGTCTGTTTCTTTACCTACTAACTGGTAGATGTGTCTTTTAACAAACTAGATGTTTAGACACAACAATTTGATCTTCAGTCTTGATCAATGATGCTTTTGTTGGATACCTAGGGACCTTTAATTTGGTAACGTTCCATTATTAGTCTTCTTTGTCAGATATGACTTTGCTTTACGATCTTTGATGTTAGTGGAGTGGTTATAATCGTAGAGTTGCGCTTTACATTCTGTTCTAGGATTACAACTTCATTACCGCTCTATTATCTTCTTTGTTGTTTACTCTACGAATGAGTCGTCTACGATGTTTGGCGAGACTTAGCAAACTCCTCTTTATTCTCTAAATGCTTCAGCAGTTCTATGATGTCGAGAACAGCTCTGCGAGCTGACTGTCTCTTTGTTGCTTTATAATATTAGTTATTGCTCTATGAGATGTTGGTTACTCTGCGAACTGACTTATTCTTTATGACCAAACATAGTACTATTATACTTTTAGCCTTTATAGAGCCATTCTAGAGATTTCTTATGATTAGAACTATACGCATCATTCTTCGAATATACTTCTACGATTAGTCTTCTCTTGTTTGATCTTCAACATATCTTCACAAATTATATGATAACTCTAAGATCTTTGTCTTGTGCACTGCTATAGATGAGCTAACTCTGTTATTCATGATCACACTACGAATAAATAGGGTAACTCTACGATCAACTTGTCCTATCAACTATATATACATAGAAAGCTTTAATAAGACCAACCTAATAGATTTAATCTTTTTATTCTAAGTCCTTGTACATATGTGTTTCTCAATTAAGGACTTTATAAAACTTTATTAGAACGAATAAACTTTAATCAATATTAATAAGATAAAGTTAATTTCGATTATATTAACCTAACAACCTTGATCTTTCTATTCTAAGTCCTTGTACAATTGTGACTATATTAAGGACTTTACAAAACTTACTTGTAGAAATATACTTTAATTAGTACTCATATATTAACATTCAACTAGATAAACTCAATGAGATCAACCTAACATGTTTGAACTTTCTCTATTCTAAGTTTTTTTACATTCATCATATTATTAAGGAATTAACAAAACTTACTTTTACAAATATACTTTAATCAATACTCATCATCAAATCTCATACATAGGTTTGTAGCAATTTCATGCAGATTTCCAATAATCTTCCTTTATAAATAATCCTAACAATCTCGTGTAAATTCATAACACAGTCCAAATAAATAAATAAAGTATTTAGATGAATGACGAGTAAGTAATTTACTCATGAATTAGGTATTTTTAGACTTAATATATTGTTTTTCTATAAGTATTTTAGGACATTTTTATTGATTTATTTGTTATTTTGCAGGTTAGGGAAAAGCAAGGGCAAAAGAGGGATTTTGGAGTCATTAATGGCAAAATTGGAATTCCCAGCTTCTGTATAGCGTCGGAGCGCTAGTCTACAATACAATCCTAGCGTTGGGGCACTGGGAGGCATATTCGGTTGCCCAGATTTTGCCCCAATAAAAGAAAAGAAGGAATTTCTAGTCAAAGAAGGTTGATTTCTATTCAGACAAGGATTGGAAAGGGAGTGAGGACCAAAATCTATAAAAGGGAGAAGACTTTAGATAGAGAAAGGAGATTAGATTAGAGATACACTTCATTAGATTTAGGAATTCAATCATAAACCCTAGTTTATATTGGATTGTTGGAGATTGAAACAACTTAATGATCATTGAAGATCAAGAACAGGATCAAGAGAGGAACATCAGATTTACAAACAACATATTTTATTCTCTACTCAACTTCTATTTTTTGTCTTTGGAAGTTTATTCAATTGTGGATTCTAGATTTTATTTCAATGACAATAAACTAAATCTCTTGTTTAAGATTGCAACGAATCATATTGCGTAGCTTATTTTAGTATGCTTCTCTATTAATTATTGTGATCTATTCAAGGGATTGTCTATTACGATTTGTGCATACTTGTTTAATTGTCTAATTAACAATTATTGTGATAATTTTTTTAAATTCGGGAGATGAAATATAGATTCAAATCTGATTATAATAGCATGCGATTATGTTTTTTGCATGGTGGGAATTCATGATTTGTGTTTAAGATAGGAATATACATTTACGCATGTAATCTGATAGGGAACGTGTGCTTTAAATCCTTTTTAATTATAATTCACATAGGAATATAGTGAATTAGTTAATTAGGGTGTTTGATTCAATTCTATCAATTGTGGATTTGGATTAATATGTTTGTGATGCATTGGAAGGTGATTATAAATACTAATGAGTTCCTGATTAACAGTCCAGAATAGTGAGCATAATTAATAAGAATTGTATTGATATAAGTGAAGCAATAAGTGAAGTTGTGATTTTAATTATCCTTAACCTGATTTTAATCTAGTGGTGTTTTATTAATTATTTTAATTCAAAATCTTAAATCATTTGTTTAAATAAAATTAATTTGGCTACGAGTTAGTACTTGATACTTTTTATTAAATAATTCTTCGTGGGAACGATACTTTTCTTATCAGTATATTACTTGTTGATCGTGTATACTTGCACGTATTCATTGATTGCGAAATCAATCAACAAGTTTTTAGCGCCATTGTTGGGGAATTAGTTTAATAATTTTTACCAATATTAATTTTAATCGAATTAGTTTTAATTTAAACGTTTTTATATTTAATTCTCTTTATATTTTTTTTCTTTTCAGGTACCATGGCTGAATTTAACATTCAAAGGTAGTATACAAGAATGACTCAGCCAAGAACGACAGGGATTTATGCACTCAAGGAATTGTCAGCACAGATTGAGACACTTTCGAGGAAGTTGGACGTTTTTGCAGCACAACGTAGTCAAAGTTTGGCGGTTATTTGTGATTGTTGTGTTGGAAACCATCAGAGTCGCCAATGCGCCATCAGTTTCAAGTCGATACAATATGACGGTGATTACCCCATCAATTATGCCTATCCCAACAGTTATCATCAGGAGAGGGGGTATCACCCGATTTTTCATGGAGCCAGAATCATCAAGATCAATTTTATGCTCCAAGTCCAACATACCTACCAGAATTCTCTTGTCCACCTCCACTACAATAAGAAGAACATTCAAATTTGGAGGAAATTGTGACGCCCCAAAATAGGTCCACACAACCCATTTTGAGTCACCAATACATACTATAAAATCCAAATACAAATCTTCCTATTTATAACTATTAAACTATCGTGCAAAATATGACAACACATAAGCTGTGAGTTTGAATATAAATATTGTAACGTATATAATACGATAATATCCACACTCAAATTAAGTCCTCATAATAATTATTGTCACACTATTTCACAACACAATGAAGACTTCTATAGTAACTATCCTGGATCATTACTCCACTCTCCGACTAGTTCCAGCGACATTCTTATTTCCTGAGGAGAACAATTAAAGGAAAAAGAGTGAGCACAACAATGAATATCATGACTAAGATAATGAAGAATAAATTATCTTTAGCCTTCAACAATGATAAATCAGAAAAAATATAATGGACAACAAGTTTTAGATTAACAAATACAGCAAAATAAACAATCTATTAGAAGAGTCAAGTAGAGAATGATGTCTACTATCTTCTACTAGTTAGAGGTTCATCAACAATATTTTATTTCTGTAACACCAATCAATAATTATACAAGTTAGCATTTTATCTTTACACTACGGGCCAAAGATATTCATCAATCAATAGTTTATCTTTGTACTACGGGCCAAAGATATTCATTTGAAACACCAATCAACAGTTCATTTTTGCACTACGAGCCAAAGAGAACTTTCATCACCATTAAATTATGAGGATTATGACAATGATATAAAGAATGAATCAAGTAAGATCAATGATAAATATTAGATATTTATAATTCAATTTATCTAAAGTTCAAAAATGTCTAAATTGTCAACATGAAGATAAAAAACATGAATTCAATTTCAAGAATAAGATTCATAAAAGATAAATTGGAAAAAGAAAAGAAAATTAAATTCCGTTGTGAATAGTACTCCGACATAAATAGTACCCCGGATGAATAGTAATTCGGTATGAATAGTACCCTGGATGAATAGTACTCCAATATGAAAAGATTAAAATTTAATAAAAAAAGTTCAGACCAATATTTCAGTGAAATGATATTAGATGAAGCACAAACCTTAAGGACTTTATAATCATTTCAGGAATTATAGAAGCATTACTCACCATAGTAAGTTTAGATTTAGGAATATGAAATCAAATAATATCACTTACATAATATGGAGTATGAAAAAAATAATATCTCTTACGAATATTGAAAGAAAATAACATTCTTTATCTTAGTAGGAGACTAAATTTGACTGGTATAACAGAGATTATCATGAGAAAATCTTGCACTATTAGCTACACTAAAAGTATTCTTATACTCGAAAAAAATACGCACAATATTATAGAAGAAGAATTCTTTGATTCTGGTGTGAGTTTCACTACTTAACTGAGAAACCTATTTATAGGAGAATGGAGGTGTACCACTATTCAGAAATAATCACGGACTAAATAGTGAAGGTTTACGAACAATTCTTATTTTTTGTCTGATTTTTACTATTCATCTAAATTATTCTAATAAAACAAATAACTTTATATATAATATATTATATTATAATTATATTCTTAATAAAATCGAAAACTTTATATATAATATAATGTATTCTAATAAAACAAATAACTTTATATATATTATAAAAAGTTTTATGTTTTATACAAAAAAATTTTTGTTTTTTTTATTATAACAATAAAACAAAACTGAAAAGTAATTTCTACCGCTGGTATAAAAAATTAGCATGCCCCCCATGGAATAATAAGTCAAACTTACAACAAATGCCTCATGACAAACTCCTCTATTTATATCAAAAATTGAATAAATATCTACCACAAATCACTTATCTTTAATCAACATATTTTTTTTAATCTTTTAACAATTATTCATCATTTATATTATAACTGAAAATATTGACAAACAGATCGTTCTCAAGAAATAGGGGGTTTTCCGATAAAGATTTTTCCTTACTGGTGCGTAATTAGATAACATATACCCTTTTCTCGACAGAACTTTCTAGACATTGTCGGTAATGCTAATCAATAATATAATTTCAATAATATGAGTTATTATGTCGTGACAATTATTGATTTAATAATATAAAATATTGTGCAGATGTTACTGTAATAATTATTGAATCAATAATATGAGATATTATGCAGCAACTACTGTGACAATTATTGAAGGAAATACTGAGTGGCTTCTTATGTAAGCATCAATTGTAAGACCCCGAATTTTATGAAATAAAAGTATGCAATTTTTCTTATAATTACTATTCAGTAAATAGTTAAATTGATAAAAGTTTAAAGTTATGGGTGAAATATGAATTTTTTTTTTCAAAATAAGCAAGTGGTTATAAAATAATCATTGTTGTCGGGGAATATTCGTTTGGTCGTGGAATATTCTTTCTGTCGGAGAATATTCGTACGACGGCGCAGCTATTTGTGGGCCCCATAACGAATAACTGTCGGGTGAAGGAAAACGACAAATTTGAGTTTTTACAAATAACGGCGTAGTTGTTACCGTTAACACTGTTGGAATACCCGATGGTTAAAATACAGTAATACGCGTTATTGCACAGTAGCACACGGTATTGCATAGTATTTTTGAAATTATTGATTCTTACGTAAGAAGGCACTACTCAATAATTGTTACAGTAATTACTGTTCAATATTTTATTTTATTGATTCAATAATTGTTGCGTTGATATTTTATATTATTGTTGTTTTAATAATTGTTGTTGCACAGTATTTTTCTTTATCAGATCAATAATTCATATTATTTGAATAATATTATTAGATAACATTATTGTCAATGTCTAGAAAGTTCTGTCTAAGGAGAGGTTTGGTCATCTAATTGCGCGCCAGTAAGGAGAAATTCTTATTGGAAAGCCCCCTCTTTCCTGGGAACGGCCTGGTTGTCATAAATGTGATTCTGTAATATTATTTGTGAATAATTAATTATTGATTCATATGATAAGGAAATATTTATATTATGTGGATATAAATGAGGGATATATTTTTGTGGTTAAAAATGAAGGAGTTAATGTTGAGGTTTTTATCAGTATTTTTGTCGGAATGGAGGTATTAAAAATCAGGGTTTTTGAGATATTTTGTGGGGGTTATAATTTTTAATCCGACCGTTGGATCGTGGTAATTTTTGGATATGTAATACATATATAAGTTGAGTATATGTCCATAAATTTTGAACCGTTAAAAATGAACGTATGATTTGTTATGAATTTTAAGAGGTGGCTGATTCGGAAATCAGGTTATAAATCATTTTTGGTGGAAAATTCTAGAATTGGTGGGCCCCACTTGTGGTTGGTGAAGAAATGTGCTGAATTATATTTCAAATGTGGTGGGTGGGAATAGTAGCAGGTAAAGCCATCAGGTTGCAGGTCAAACCTACCAAAATTTTCCTATAAATAGAGGGCTAAGTTAGAATTGAAAATCACACCAGAAACATAAGATTTCTCTCTTTCTCTCTCTAGATTATTGAGTGTATTTTGTGAGTATTTAGATACTCTGTGAGTTTCTATTCATCAGTGCAAGTTTCCTTCAGCCTTATACCGATCAGAAGTACTGCTCTTTTGAGGTAAGGGATAGTAAGGGATTTTAAGGGTTGTTATGTTTTTCAGTTTCGTAATTTTTCTGAACTTCAAAAATTCTGGAAAAATTTGAAATGATATTTTGATGAGTTTTATTGATTGTGTCCAAAAATGGTGATTTTTGGATGTATAGATTGAGAGTTATGAATTTTATGAGAAAAGACTATTTTAAAAGTAACTGCTTATAATTTCTTGTGGTTAACTCCAAAATTGATGAAATTTTTATTGGGAGTACATGTATATGATGGAAGTATACTCTGTTAATTTCAGAATTTTTGGACAAAAGTACAATTTTTGATAAATGTCTAAATATTCGGCTGTTTTGACCATATGAAAAATAGTAAATGACTTTTAAAAATTTTGAGAAAAATATATGTTCAATATGGGACTATATTCTGATAAATCCCAGAAAAGAAATATTTTTGGAACTGATTTGGTATTTTTCATGAAAATGGACAAGTTATGAGAAAATAAATTAAATATGTTATGTGAAGTAAGAAAATTAGAAAATAGGATTTTATGGCTTGAGAATCCTATATGAGGTATATGCAGATTTTTGATGAGGGTTTTGGCTATTGATGATGAAATCTTAAGAGTTGACATTTTATGATGATTAAATGCATTAATTAGTAAAGTGTAAACAATTTAAATAAATTGTTTATAAGCTTAAGAAATGTTATTCTTTCAATATCATTATACCAAAATATTGGTATAGATTTTATTGTGAAATTTCTACCTTTTTGAGTCGAGGTTACTATTCACGAGTTACTATTCACGAGTTACTATTCACGACAAAATTGATTTCTTTTTCTAACCAAATTATAGTTGATTTATGAATATTACTCTTGAGATTAAATCTATATGTTGATTATATTGATTTTATTATCATATATAACATTTTTATAACCCTAATGATGATATTTCTCTTTGACTTGAGTGTAAAGATGGGTAGATTTTTGGTATGATCATGACTATGGGTTCTCTTTGGCCAGTAGTGCAAAGTTGAATTGTTGACTGGTATGATCATGACCATTGAATTTATAATTGAATATCTTTAGCTTAAGTGCAAAGGTGAAATGATCAACATGGTTATAATTATTGTTTATATAAATTCTTAAATGATTATATATTCTTTGAGGTATTAATATATTTGGCATATAGTGCAAATATGAATTGTTGAGGAATATCTTTGGCCTGTAGTGCAAAGATGAATTGTAGATGAATATCTTTGGCCTGTAGTGCAAAGATGGTCTGTTGATGAATATCTTTGGCCCGTAGTGCAAAGATGACCTGTTGTTGAATATCTTTGGCCAGTAATGCAAAGATGAACTGTTGACGAATATCTTTGGCCTGTAGTGCAAAGATGACTTGTTGATGAATATCTTTGCCCCGTAGTGCAAAGATAAAGTTATTAGTATGATTATGAACAGGAACTGTGATTTGGTATAACCATGATGTTTGATGTTTCAGGTGATGAAAATTATCTTCGTCCTAGATGAGAAGAGGAATTTAGAACTACAGTTATGATTATGAGTTATTCATATGATTGTGGACCAGAATTGTTGATTGATGTTACAGGGATAAAACATTGTTGGTGGATTTTTAACATGGAAAAAATAATAGACTTTATAGTCTATTTGACTCTTCTAATGGATTGCTCGTTCCGCTGCAACTATGGTTGAAATTTTTATCATTTACCATATATTCTAAATCTCTGATTTATTATTGATGAAGGCTATTGATAATTTAATTATCTTTAGTCATGATATTCTTTACTGAGCTAGTTGTGCTCACCCTTTTGCTTCACAATTCCTTTCAGGTAATAACAATGTAGCTGGGTCGAGCGAGGGTAACGGGGAAATAGAACGGTGGTCTCTAGCTGTGGATGTTCTCCCGAAGCAGTATAGAAAAGTTCATTTAGTAGTTATATTTGGTGAATCCAATAGGGTAAGGTGTACCCAACGTTGGAAGGGTGGTTTGCCACTATCATACAAGATGTCTAACGACATACAACCTCGTGTCATCATAAGACAGGGATGTGCTCATCCACTTGCTGAGTATATATACGAGCACTACCTATATAATCTTGGTGTTTGTTTAAAGTATAATTCTCAATTAGAGACAGTAGAGATAATGATATGTCAAGAGAAGACTCACAATTGGGAAGAATATGATAGTAATCTTCTCGTTTTTCTTTGGGGTCTATTGGGTAAACCAAGGATAATTCTGTGGCCATATGATATCTATCATAACCTAGATGCATGGCCTCCCATGTACGAAGGTTTCCTTGAGCACTTCCCAAAGATTCTAATTTCTAAAACAATTTTTGACTATACCTTTATGTAAGGTGTCATTGTGAGGTGATGTCCACGGTTGGAACATGAGTCACATTTGGTATATATTTGTATCCAAACTCACAGCATATGTGTTGTTGTATTTTGCACGACAATTGTTGTAATAAAGTTATAGTTGTTTTCTGTACCATGTATTTGGCGACTCAGAATAGGTTGGATGGAATGGATCTATTTTGGGGGCGTCACATCAATAATCAGAGATACTCTGCAATACCGTATAATACTGTGTACCATTTTGGAACAACGCGTATTATTGTACTTTTATCACCAGGTATTTCAACAGTTTAACGGTAAAAGTTTTGCCGTTATTTTTATAAAAAAGGTTTTTTTTGTTGCTTCTATATCCGATAGTTATTCCGTTATGGGGTCCACCAATGATTGCGCCATCGTACGAATATTCCCCGATAAAACGAATATTTTCTGACAACTGTTTACTTTGTAAAATTTGCACATATCACCCATAACTATAACATTTATTAAATTATCACTTACTATTTAGAATAATATTTAGAGAAAATTAAATTTTTATTCATAAAAATTTGGGGTCTTATAGAAATTCAGTCCAAGTTCATAGCTTCAAGTGAGGAGAGGAGGATTACCTAGGAGATGTCGAGTCAAAATTTTGTGAATTAGCTGCAACAACTAATCAATGCTTCAAACAATTATCCCCAAGACACTTGGCCCTGTGACATGGATCCCGAGACTGATAAGGAGCCCGAACAAAATCTGCAATCGGATGTGCTTAATGATGTTACTATTGGAAAAAAGAGACAATTTGGGATCAAGAAAAGGAGGTCGGCGAAGATCTAACTTTGTGTTTCAATGAAGATAAGCCGATTTTGATAGTGCCTTATGTACCTTCTCCACTTCAAGGATCTGGGTAGATTTGTAATCCCGTGCCCAATTGGTAGTCACATTGTCGGCAACGCTCCATGTGACATGAGAGCTAGATTAACTTTGGAGCCATGGTGGGATAAGAAGAGAAAGATATAAGAAGAGCTAGTTATGTTTGAAAAGTGTTAATTCCATAATTTATTCACAGACACAATTGGGCAAAAGCCTAGCTCCTTGTCGATCTTAAAGGAAAATCTATCTAACAAGAACAAGCTAGGTGAATTTGAAGTAATGGTCCTTTTAGTTGGGAAGATCTCGAATATCATAGTATTATTAATGGATGGAGGGCTCCTCAATTTCAAAAGGGGAATTGGGTAGAAGAAATTCAAGAAAGTCAGGCTAACGACTATAAACCAAGCGTTGTTGGGAGGCAGCCCAAAATTTTAGTTTAATGCAGTCAATTTCAGTTTTAATTTTACACTAAAAGAAAAAAGTTTATTAGCGATCGCCCATCTGCGACCGTATTCGGTCGCATATAGGCATCTGCGACCGTATTCGGTCGCATATAGGCATCTGCGACCGACTTCAGTCGCAGATAGAGGTCGCATATATTCTGGTCGCTGACTATACATCGACGACCGGAACGTCAACGACCGATGTCATCGCTAAGCTGAGTCACCGTGAGTCAGGTCGCATTAGTGACGTGGCCCATGTGTCAGCGACCACCATTAGAGACCACCACGGTCACTGATACGTAATAGCAACCGTCTGCGGTCACTGATTCATAAAAAAAAATTTAAAAAAAATTGCCTGTTTTTTGGATTTTCCAAAAAATCTATACCTGTTTGTACTTTTTTTATATCTTAACACACAACAATATATATAAATCACCAAAATTATATAAATTTATCGATCCACGTGTATAAAACAAACACAATAAACAAATTTCGAGCGACTAAAATTTATATACAAATTATATATTGAATCTAAAACTATAATTAACTTCATTTCCTTTGACATCAAACAACTCAAAAACCAAACGATTAGTCGTACTGAAAGGGAATATTACAATCTAAAGTTTTTCCGTTTTCTTTCTAGATATATATATCATCAACAACTACTCTTAGCTGTCATATTTATAGACCTCCTGCAAAGAGAAACTCTTCCTGAAGAAAAGATACAATAGAAGAACCATAAGTAACTAAACATAAAACTAAATTCATGACAAAATTACCTCGGCATCATCATCCTATTGTTATGTTAATGTTGCTCTCGTCACTTTATAAGCTAATGTCCGCCAAGTGTAAGAAGTAGATTATGATCTTGATAGTCGGTCGTCGTCGATAAAGTTTGTCCCCAATACTCCTTGAGAAGTGTAAGCTATTTGTGGCCCACCTCTCCATGAAATCGGGAAACATCCTCGATTTTATAGTCTTAGGCCTTTCAGCTATTACTCCATATTTTTACATAATCAACTGCCATAGAGTGAAGCATTGTCAACTGAGACATTTTTTACAAATAGTCTTATTTGACTCAAGGTTTGCATGTACTAAATGTGTAGTAGAGATTGTACTCAAGGTATCATTGATCAGATAATTAATCAACAAAGAACCACAATATTTCCTGCAAACTCAGACTTATTTGGAAAAATATGAGAGACAAAGGAAGTGTTATAGGAAATTCAATAATTTCTAATAAGTAGTTCACCATACTGTACTTCCTCTTGAATTCCTAGAACAAAATGGTTCCCGAACAAAGTGGCTCACCGTTTAACCACTTTATTTAAGAATTCAAGAGGAAGTACAGTTGAATTAATTGAACCACTTATTGGGAATTGTTGAATTTCATGCAAATCTCCCTTTGTCTCTCATATTTGCTAATAATTCTTATTTTTCAGGAAATAAAAAAGTTCTTTGTTGAATAATTATCTAATCAATGACACCTTGGGTACAATCTCTACTGCACATTTAGTACATGCAGACTTTGATTCAGATAAGAGTATGAAGAAAAAAATATCTCAGTTGACAACCCTTCACTTTATGGCAGTTGATTTTGCAAAAACAGGAGTAACAACTGAATGACCGAGGGCTTTAAAACCGAGGATGTTTTTCGATTTCATGGAGAGGTGGGACAAACCAGCTTTTACACTTCTCAAGGAGTATTGGGGGGAAATTTTATCGTGCTAGTCTTGAATCTGTAGTGAATGAGAAGTCGCAATCTGTTTGTTCACAGAATATAATATCATCAAGATGTTTATATAAAATACTGAAAGATATATATGCTTATATACTCAAATGAAAACGATTTAATTAAAGGAAAAACGAATGACAATGATTTAATTAAAATAAATTAAAGAGAGAACATACTCTATCAATAACTCAACTACATCATCCTTAAGACCAACTTATTTCTAATCTTTTGTAACCAAATATAAACATTTTCTTGGAAAATACTTTCTCTCACAATCTCTATCATGAAAGTATGATATGAATCTACGATAAACCTAATTAGTCTTAAATTTGACTCCACAAAGCAGTATCTCCGAAATATATACAACAAATTGGAGAAAGATGAAAGTGTGCAGTTACTGAAAGATAACTTGTCACAATTAAATGGAAACTTCATGTTATATATAATGTAAAAAAAAATAACATCATTATCGCCCATGAGTAATGGCTACCAAGAGAAGAGTCAAGGACTTCCTTGTATACAGGATTCGACATAGCAGTTGCAGCTAATACGTACTCCAACTGGTTTCTTGGCAACAAAAAAATATGGGTCATAGTTCCTGTTTGTGTCACATATTCGAATAATAAGTTAATTGAATTACTGCGAACATTCCTCATTGTTCCATCATAACAAATTACAACATCCTGAAGGAGGGCCATTAAGCTATTGAACAAAGTTCCAGGTTAACCAACACTCCAGATGAACGAATGATCACTTCTCTACTAGGAATGAATCATCGCCTGATATGGATCCAATCCACGAAATAGATAGCTTCTCACCTATTTGAATTCCTCATATGGGTAATTCTCACAGAAAAAGAGGTGAATCAGCTCTGAAATATGAGTAGTTCTCTTTTTATATAAGAACTACCCATATGAGGAATTCAAAGTGGTGAGAAGCTATCTATTTCATGGATTGGATCCATATCAGGCGATGATTCATTCATAATAGAGAAGTGATCGTTCTTTCATCTAGAGGGTTGCTTAACCTGGAACTTTGTTCAATAGCTTAATGGCCATCCTTCGAGATGTTGTCATTTGTTATGATGGAATAGTGAAGAATGTCCGCAGTAATTCAATTAACTTATTATTCGAGTATGGGACACAAACATGAACTACGACCTATATATTTTTTGCTGTCGAGGAACCGGTTGGAGTACGTATTAGCTGCAACTGCTATGTCGAATCCTGCATACAAAGAAGTCTTTGACTCTTCTCCTAATTGTCATTACTCATAGGCGATGATGAAGGTGTTTGTTTTACATTATATATAACTTGAAGTTTCCATCTAATTGTGATAAGTTATCTTTCAGTAAGTGCACACTTTTATGTTTCTCCAATTTGTTGTATATATTTAGGAGATACTGCATTGTGGAGTAAAATTTAAGACTAACTAGGTTTATCGCAGATTCATATTATACTTTCATGATAGAGATTGTGAGAGAAAGTATTTTCCAAGAAAATGTTGATATTTGGTTACAAAACATTCGAATTAAATCGGTGTTGAGGATGCTGCAGTAAAATTATTGATAGAGTATGTTATCTCTTTTATTTATTTTAATTAAATCATTGTCATTCTTTTTTTTAATTAAATAGTAATATTTTATTTATTTATTTATTTTGTATTATATTATTTAAATTAATAAATTTAAGGAATGCAATTAAGTTAATTAATTTATTTCATTTTATGTTATGCCATGCATTATGTTATATTATGATATATTATTTTATTTTAAATTATATTATCTTATATTATACAAAGTAATATAAATTTATGTTATTATATTATTTTATTTTATTTAGTTGCATAAAATTAAGTAAATTAATGCTACTTAATTTATTTTAATTAGTATTGGAAAACTAAGTAATATTAACTAAGTAAATATTACTTAATTGATATATATATATATATATATATATATATATATATATATATATATATATATATTTAGTAGTGAAAACTAAGTAAATGTTACTTAGTTGATTTTAGTAGGGGAAAATTAAGTAAACTAAGGAATTTTTTTTCTTTTCTTTTCTTTAGTTTGTATTATTATTTTTTGTTTTATTTTATTTATATGTTATTATATTTAATTTAATTTAATATTTAATTTATGTATTTTAGTAATATTATATAATAATGGACACTATATTATTTTAATTATAATTTATGTCTAACCACTTAAACAACCTACAAATTATACCCTAAATTTATACACTATGCAAAAAAAAAAACTCAAATTGAATATATGATTCATACACTAACATAAGTCTCAATATCATATTATGAACATGCATACACTAAAATTGCACAAATTAAAGCCAAATTGAAACTAATTATCACACTATTATTATATAATCAACATGTTAACTGTCATTGCATAAATCTAACCCAAATTCAAACTTAATAGCCAAATCAAACTCATATAAACACATAAGTATGAAATATATATAATTTCAAATTAAACCGATATTGAAAACAATATATAGATGAAAGAGAAAGATTGAATACCTAGGTGAGGTAGGCGGCGGCGTCGGACGACGTCTCCTTCTTCTCTTTTTCTCTCTTCACCTTATTTTTTTTTCTGTTTTCGTCTTTTGCAGACGATCCAGGGCCTGGTTGATTTTAAAAGGATCAACAATAGCTTTTGGCGACCGCATGCGGTCGCTGATTTTAATCCACTTGACGGACTGGCTACTGAGGAAGTCAGACAGATATATAGCGACCGTGTGCGGTAGCAGACTTGCACTGATTTTCCCCGCCAACACATTAGCGACCAGTTAGCGACCACAAGGTGGTCGCTAATATCAAATAATAACTAGTTTGGATACCCGTCGCTAAGGCTAATATTAGCTACCGAATACGGCGGTCGCAGATTCTTTTGGTCGCTGATTCTTTATTTTTCATTGATATCTTAAGTTCCTATTTAATCTCTGTAGGTCCAATTGAAGGATAACACTGGAGAAAAGAGGAGAAAGGAGAAAATTACATGAAAAGCTAAAGAAATTTGTTGAGCAAAAGCTAGTCATAGCGCCCCGGCTCTGGAAAAACAAAGAAAACCAGCGCCCCAAAACTTGTCATCAAATAGCTCACGTCCATACAACTCCCCGACACTCCTTGTATGCAAAAATCCCAGCGCCCCGACGCTAGGTAACAGTTATAAAATAAAAATTTTGCTCTAGGAAGGTAATTTCTTTCTTTCTTCTACTCAAACTCTAACTTCTCTAAACTTATTCTCTTCTTTTCCTTATCCTAATTTAAAAGCCCTAACTTTCCCCCACTCCCATTATATTCCAAATCTAACAAGGAGTTGAACATAAAAAAATTGTTTAATCTACTCCAAACTAAGGTATGTAATTGTGGGCTATGTATGCAAGGTATTGTGTTTAATTTTCCATGCTTTATACTTTGTATGCGATATTCAACTAACTGGGAGTGTATTAATGTTTATTTGGGATTAACTCACTAACATTAGAGGTAAATCATTGTGATTTTATTTAACATTTACAAGGTGTTTGATAAATTGACTACGAAAAATTTATTTGTGAAATCTTTGCAATTTGATGTTAGTTTGCCCAAAAGACATTAGAGAAATGCACATGAGCACATTTATGGTCCCAATTTGGTATACTTGACTTGGAGATTACACTAAAATTCAAGTTTGGGGGAGTATGTATCGTCGATCTGATTGTCAGGATTAACCTTACTTTGGATCCCAACCTGTTTCCGGTGGCACCCATCTTGCTAGTTTTCCTACCTTACGATCAAGATGATAAAAGTGATGAGGAGTTCGATCACGAAGATTGACCTAACTAGGGGAGTCCTCAGTTTTACAATTTCTTTATTTTTTTTGCAAGAGGACGTTGCTTTATTCAAGTTTGGGGGTGGTTTTCACTATTTGCATATGCATAGCAATGCATAGTAGAATATTTATTCATTTAGATTGTGTCTGCATCTAGATTACATTTAGTCTTATTTATGGTTAGTTGCATGGTTTTGTTTCATACATTGCATTTAGGATTATATTTAAGATGACTTAAGCATGATGAGATATGAAACCTTGTTTTAACCAATGATAAAAACTATGTGAATTAATTAACAACTTGAATGAATGAGAAAATGATAGCAAAGTTAACTTGTGGATATTATTAATTTGATTTGTTGAAGAAAACCCTATTTTTAATTGCACAATGTAAATATGTTGATTTAACTATAAGTTAATTGAACTAAAAGAATTTATGGCTTTAGACAGATATAAATTAACCTCTATGGTTTAGTTTATTTCGTGTTTAGAAAATTATTTATTTAAAAAAAGAGTAAATATTAATGAAAAAGCTGAATATATATATAATAAATTTTTGACTAGTTATCTTTGTGACCTCTGTTACTCGAATAAGTAAGCCCTTAGGAGTGTCTCTACACTCAGCGCTCTAAAACCATCTGGTTTGGGAGTCGTTGGTCGAAACTTCGCTACACGGGTAACTTTGAAGAGCCTAATAAAGATTAACATTGCACAAGTCAAAATAAATAAATATGAATAAACACTTGGCTAGTTTAGTTTTGTGGCCTTTTCTATTCGGGTTATTAGATCCGAAGGGGTGTCTTAACACCTATTACCCTAAAGTCGACTGGTTTGGGAATATTGGTTGAAATCTCGTTTCATGGGTAGCATTGAAAAACCTAAGAAAACTAGACATTGCACTAGTCGAGTTAGAAAAAAAGTGTAGAATAAAAGATTTTTAAACTATGGGGTATCTAATCTATGGAGGGGTAATGAGTTTCTTATATTTGAAAATATCTGTCTTTGAGCCATATACTTTCTAAGTTTGATTAATTTATGGTGAGAATGACATGTTCATACACACACACACATTATGGGTTGGAGATGAATTGAATTGATGATATTGAAAGTTTTAAACTAATGTTTGATTCAGAACATTCATTTGAGTTGTGTTTAAGGATCTTTGAGGATGTCTAAGGTTATCATTGTTGATTCATGCTTGAGTTGGTAATCATATTAGTTAGTAATTGCATTCAGTTTGTTTTAGTTATTTGCATTGCTTGAGAACAAGCAATTGTCTAAGTTTGGGGGTGTAAGACCCCAACTTTTATGAATATAGATTAATTTTCTCTAAATATCATTTTGAGTATTATGGTGTGAATTTGATATAATGTTATAGTTGTGGGTAATAGTTACAAATTTTGCAAAGTAAGCAAGTTGTCATAAAATATTCGTTTGGTCGGGGAATATTCGTTTTATTAGGGAATATTCGTACGACGACACAATCATTGGTGGACCCCACAACGAAATTACTGTCGAAGTTATAAAACGACATAGATAACTTTTTATAAAAATAACGGCAAAATTTTTACCGTTAACTGTTGAAATACCCGGTGGTAAAAGTATAGTAATACGCGTGGTTGCGTAGTAGCACACGGTATTGTACAGTATCTTTGATTATTGATACTTACGTGAGAAGTCACTCAGTTTTATTCAATTATTGCCACAGTAATTGCTGCATAGTATCTCACATTATTATTGGGTAAAATCTAGTTACGCAAAACACGCAAGTATACTTGGTCAACAAGTAATAAAGTGTAAGTAGAGTATCGTTCCCACGAGAATTTTATTAATACTAATTACTAAATACTAACTCTTAATCAAACTAATTTTATTTAAACAATCAATTTAAGATTATAAATTAAATTATTTAATTACACTAATTCTAATTACTGCTAATTAAAAATCAAATTATGGAGATTTAAGATCACAACTTCATTTATTACTTCATTTAAATTAATACACTTCTTATTAATTAAGCTCACTATTTTGAATTGTTAATCAAGAACACATAAGTAAAAATGACCATCTCTCAATGTATCATACTCAAATCAACTTAAATCCACATATGACAGAATTAAGTAGAACACCCTAATTAACTAATTCACTATATCTGTATGTGAATTACAATTAAAAAGGATTTTAAGCATAAGTTCTCTATCAGATTACATGCGATGTATAGGTATATCTCTATCCTAGACATAAATAATGTATTCCAACGCCATGCAGAAAACACAATCACATGCTATTATGATTAAATCTAAATCTATAATTCATCTCTCGATTTTATATAAATTATCATGGTAATTGTTAGCTAGGCAATTAAGAAATTCATCACAAACTATAATTGAAAATCCAAGAATAATCACAATAATTAATAGAGAAGCATACTAAAATAAACTATGCAATACGATCCATTGTAATCTTAAACAAAAGATTTAGTTCATGATTAATGAGTTAAAACTAAGAATCCACAATTGAAATAACATTGAAAGACAAAAATAAAAGTAGAGTGAAGAATAAATCTGTTGTCAGCAAATCTCCATCTTCCTCAAACTCCTGCCCTTGATCTTCAATGGTCTCCAAGTTGCTTTAATCTCCGAAACTAATATGAACTAGGGTTTTGTCCTAATCTACTCTAAGCTAATCTTCTGGAATCCTCCTCTTCAGGCTCCTTAATAGCTGATAAATAGACGCTCAACATAATCTTAGTCCATGCCAAAGTGTTCCCATTCACGTTGCTACAGAGTTCTAATTGAAACAAAACTCTTTCTCTCTCCCCGTACCCCCGCCCTGGTGGGGGGTCATTCTGTTACTGCTCAAGCACCCCCGCCCCGACGGGGGTTTTCCTTGTATAATATCCACCCCGGCGGGGGGTAGTTCTGTAATCTGCACATTTTTGCTCATTTTGCTGCCACTTCACGTCATAACACCACCTTTATGCCACGAATATTACGCCATGCCACCTAAACATAAAACAAACATAAACAAGTAAAAACGAACATAAATATACAGGATTCACACAGTTTAAGTCCGAATTAGACACCGATTCGTAGGTATAAAACTCACTCATCAAACTCCCCCAAACTTAAACTCGTGCTAGTCCTCGAGCACAAAACAAAACAAAAATGCAATGCAATATAACTAATCTATATGCCTACGAATCCAGCAGTAATGGCAGAGACAAGTCTATTCAACTGACCTCAAAGAAATCAAATAAACATGACAATACTTCATATCAAAGCCAATCAGTAAATTCCTCATCAATCATCAAATATTAGACTGTTATCACTAATATAGTGCGTGTGTGCTCAACAACCATGCTAACTGATGCATAATCAAATTTAACACATAACAGGTCTCTTTGAATGCATCATACAGTGTAAACTTAAGAATTTCAAAAACAGTCAAGATCTAACTGAAATCAAACAACTACCAATATCGAGGGTCAAAATAGGGTACTTATGCTTTATTTTTCATCTACGAGGACGTTTTGCTCTTATTTTCAGTTTTATTTATTTTTTTATACACATGGCTATGCAATGTCTTATTTCCTTAGGCTTTTCAATGCTACCTTAACGAGCTTTCGACCAACGACTCCCAGACCATTAAGACCTTAGGGCGCTAGGTGTAAAGACAATCCCCTCGGGCTTACATACTCAAGTAACAAAGGCCACAAAACTAGACAAGCATGCCACGGTGTTTATTCATATATATATATATATATATATATATATATATATATATATATATTTTAGATAAACTTATACACCCCAAATTTTCCCCCAAACTTAGGTTTTTGCCTAACTTTTGCCTTCACTGGTTATCCTTGTCATTCTTTTATTCAAACTAGCATTATCCTTTAGAATCCCATTATGTATCAATTTAGACTCAATCAATTAACAAAACTATTTTTACTGTGCTAACCTTATTATACCAGTTTCAAACAGAAAAAGATTCAATTCATAACAAGAAATCATATCAAAGTTCTAATAGTCAGTACTATACTTGTCTACTAAATTCCAATCTCATCATTGGCCAAAGTAGACTGTAACTATCTAACAGCTGGAAACATGATGATGAACATAATAACTAACTTCTATTTTTTTATTTTTTTAGATAAAACAAGAACTGAATGTAATGTTATTCAAACTACAGTACTATGCAACTACTTATGCAGTTGTACTACATGAATGGAAACATAATGAACCTAAACTAAACATGACAAAATATGAAAAATAAACAAATAACATAACATAAACATGAACTAAACATGCAATAAAGAACTAAACTAAACTCCCCCAAACTTAGCAATTACAATGTCCTCATTGTAAGAATATAGCAGTAAATATAAGAGGACTTCCTTGTAATCAGCTAAGCGTGAGGTGATGGTGGCGATGGCAGCGATGATGGTCGTGTCATAAACACTCGGCGCTCCTCCACATCTGAATCCGACATAGGATATTGTGGCATCTTGATTGTGAGCATGTTGTATGTATGCGGAGTTGTTCCGATAAAAGAATAGAAGTGAGAGCTTGTAGAGAACAAGGTAATTTGGATGTACTGAGTTCAGCCGATAAAAGATGTGTGAAGGTGTGCATGTATGTGGGGTGTAGAACTTAATGAATTAGGTTGAGAATAACGATGAGAGTGGGTAGAGCTAAGCTTAATGAGTTTTTGGGACTTAATTCAAAGGTAGAGCATTGGTAATCAAATTCGGGATGGAGAGGGAATGGCGTTGGTCGAATAAGATTGGGAATTTTTATTAATCACTGCAGTTCTGCTAAGCCTACCGGGGTGGGACATTTTTGATCGTGAAAGCTCGTTGGGGCTGGCATGGACAGAGAGCACCCCCACCGGGGTGGGGGTTTGTAGGCCAAATTTGCCTGCTGGGGTTGGCATGCTTTGTTCTGAAAAAATTTCCTCGATTTCTGTGCAGTTGCTTCCCTTTCTATAATCTTTTGCCTATCCATTTAACCTACAATACTTGCAATGAAGAGAGACAACATGGATTAGAATAACACTTTGAATTATAAGAGAACTTAATAAGCAAATTAACTCCTAAAATTTTGACAAACTAACAGCACTAATTGATTAAAAATTTGAAGTTTTGACAAATAGACATTCTATAATTAAGCTCATAAGGGCTTGGCTTTCAGGGGACGCTGCCCCTTTACAACCCCCGCCAGCTCACCGACGAGCTGGGCAGCCGCTCGCTCTCTGGGGAGCGAGACCCCCGACTGAGTAGTCGTAGTGTTCATTAGTCGAATCCATCAAATATAATAACTTAATTCCTATCTACTAAATAAACTAATAAGGCAAATAAATATAAAAATTCTTGGATTGCCTCCCAGTTAGCGCTTAATTTACAGTCTTTCAGCCTAACTTTTTCTGGTCAACGCTATCCATTTCCTCTTCAATAATTGAGGAACCCTCCATCCATCGGAAGCAATGTAACTTTTGGTAGGTTCCCATTCGTGATAGCATTTGCATTAAAGTCACCTAGCATGCTTTGTTTAGATAATATCACATTCAAGAACGTCTAACATCTAGGTATTTTCTCCACTATGTCTACCAATAGATTATGGCATTGAATGTACTCGCTCAACACAACTGGTTCTTCTTCTTTCTCATCCCACTAATCGCACCATGGCTTCGAAGGTGTACTCGCTCTTACGTGACCAGGAGCATTGCCGATGACATGACTACCAATCGGACAAGGTTTTGAAAATCTAACCGAATCCTTAAACTTTGGTGGAGAAGGCATTTGGGGCATAAATAACATTGGCTCATCATCGTTGATACCCATAGTTAGTTCTTCGCCGACCTTGTTTTCATTATCCCCACTTGTCTCCTTTTTTTCAACATCTTGTGGCTCATCCAGTTGTAGATTTGGCTCGGGCACTTCATCAATCTCGGAATCCATGTCATAACACCAATTATTTTGAGGACAGTTGTTCAAGGCTTTAATCATTTGATCTATCTGGTTATGAAGATTTTGAATTGATATCTCTTGATTAATCCTCCTCTCTTTATTTGATGCTACGAACTTGGACAACAATTCCTCCAATCTTGAATTATCTGTTTCAGTTTCGAAATCCATGTATTGAGGACCTTTGGTTGAGGTAGTGATGAATTATTCCATCTGGTTCTGAAATTCTGGCTCGATATTTCTTGACTCATCATCCTCTCCTCTTGGTTTGCTATAAGCTTCGACATGAATTCCTCCAAATTTAACATTTCTTCCAGTGGCAATGGAGGTTGACATGAGAATTTCGGTATGTATGTTGGATTTGGAGCGTAGTATTGGTCTTTATAATTGTAGCTCCATGAAGAATCAGGGTGATACCCCCAAACTTGATAATAATTGGCATATGCATAATCATTGAGGTAGTCACCACCATGTTGTCCTGGCCTAAAACTGACGGTGCATTGATTACTCAGATGATTCCCAGCACAATAATTATAAACTACCACTATCCTTCGAATCTGTTGGGCTGCATCAACGTCCAACCTCCTCGAAAGTATCTCTAGCTGTGCTGATAATGCAGAAATTCTATTGAGTTCATCAATTCCTGTGTCCCTTGGTTGAGTCATACTCGAATATGGCCTTAGATAATTGCATCTAGCCATGGTACCTGAAACGAGAGAAAAATAGGAAGATAATAAAAAAAATATTTAAATTAAGACTAATTTCTAATATTGGCAAAAAAATATTAAACTAATTCCCCGGCAGCGGTGCCAAAAACTTGTTGGGTAAAATCTAGTTACGCACAACACTCAAGTATATGTGGTCAACAAGTAATAAAGTGTAAGTAGAGTATCGTTCCCATGAGGAATTATTAATACTAATTACCAAATACTAACTCTTAATCAAACTAATTTTATTTAAACAATCAATTTAAGATTATGAATTAAATTATTTAATTACACTAATTCTAATTACTGCTAATTAAAATCAGATTATGGAGATTCAAGATCACAACTTCACTTATTGTTTCATTTAAATTAATACACTTCTTATTAATTAAGTTCACTATTCTGAATTGTTAATCAAGAACACATGAGTAAATATGACCATCTATCAATGCATCATACTCAAATCAACTTAAATCCACAGATGATAGAATTAAGTAGAACACCCTAATTAACTAATTCACTATATCTCTATGTGAATTATAATTAAAAAGAATTTTAAGCACAAGTTCTCTATCGGATTACATGCGATGTATAGGTATATCTCTATCCTAGACATAAATAATGTATTCCAATGCCATGCAGAAAACACAATCACATGCTATTATGATTAGATCTAAATCTATAATTCATCTCTCGATTTCATATAGATTATCACGGTAATTGTTAGCTAGGCAATTAAGCAATTCATCACAAACCATAATTGACAATCCAAGAATAATCACAATAATTAATAGAGAAGCAAACTAAAATAAACTATGCAATACGATCCATTGTAATCTTAAACAAAAGATTTAGTTCATGATTAATGAATTAAAACTAAGAATCCACAATTGAAATAACATTGAAAGACAAAAATAAAAGTAGAGTGAAGAAAAAATTTATTGTCAGCAAATCTCCATCTTCCTCAAACTCCTTCCCTTGATCTTCAATGGTCTCTAAGTTGCTTCAATCTCCGAAACTAATAAGAACTACGGTTTTGTCCTAATCTAAGCTAATCTTCTGGAATCCTCCTCTTTAGGATCCCTAATAGCTGATAAATAGACTCTCAACATAATCCTAGTCTATGCCAAAGTGTTCCCATTCACGCTGCTACAGAGTTTTAATTGAAACAAAACTCTTTCTCTCACCCCGTACCCCCGCCCCAGTGGGGGGTTTTTGTATTGATGAGGCCTGCCCTGGTGGGGGGTCCTTCTGTTACTGATCAAGTACCCCCACCCTGTCGAGGGTTTTCCTTGTATAATGTCCGCCTCGGCGGGGTAGTTCTGTAATATGCATATTTTTGCTCATTTTAGTGCCACTTCACGTCACAACACCTCCTTTATGCCACGAATGTTACGCCATGTCACCTAAACATAAAACAAACATAAACAAGTAAAAACGAACATAAATATACAGGATTCAGACCGTTTAAGTCCGAATTAGAGGCCGATTCGTAGGTATAAAACCCACTCATCAATTTTTGATCAATTATTGTCATAATATTTTATATTATTAAATCAATAATTGAGACAACAAAGTTATTCATATTATTATTTACATTATTGACGATGTCTAGAAAGTTCTGTCGAGAAAAGGGGTTTGGTCACCTAATTGCGCGCCAATAAGGAGAAGTCCTTATCAGAAAGCCCCTCTTTCCTGAGAATGATCTGATTGTTGATATTGTGAGTTATAATATTAATGATGAAAAAAAAATATTATTAAAAATATATTTTGAAAAGCCAAGTGAATTGAGATAAATAGAGGGAATTTTTATAAAGTATTTGTTGTAAATTTAGCTTATTACATAGACCCCCACTTTCTCATTTTTTAAAATTATCGGGAGAAAGTTATCTCTGTTTTGTTTTAATACTAATATATATATATATATATATATATATATATATAGTTTTGTTTTTTATGTAAAATAGAATATATTATATTTTATTATGTATAGTACTGCATAGTGTTGCATAGTAGTGCATAGTGTGTGCATAGTGCTGCATAGTAAAATTAAAATTTTTTAAAGATTCGGCCGAAGAAGCGCCCGTGAATTTCCTTACTATTCACCCGTGATTTTCTAAATTCAAATAGTATCCTGTCATTCTCCTATAAATAGGATACTTAGTTTAGAATTGAAAATCACACCAGAATCAGAGAATTTTTCTTCTATAATATTGAGCATATTTCTTTAGAGTTTAAGGAAGATTTGAGAGTAGAAAATAGTATAAGTTTTCTTCAAGAATATCTCCGCCATATCAGTCAGAAATACTCTCCGTTTAAGGTAAGGGATATTATTTTTGTTCTATATTCGTATCAAATAATATTTTCTTCCATACTCTATAGTATGTAAGTAATATTATTTCGTTTCAGATTTCAAATTCTACACTCATTTTGTTAAGTATTGCTTCTATGCTCCTTGAAATTAATAGAATATCCTTGAAATTTGCGCTTCATCTAGTATCGTTTTATAATAATATTTTTCTAAATATTCTTATTAAATTTTGATCTTTTCATGTCGGAGACTATTCATGGGGTACTATTCACTCGGGTACTATTCACCCGAGGTACTATTCATGACAAAAATTAATTAATTTTCTGTCCAAATTATTTTTACATGAATATTATTCTTGAATTTTACTCCACAAAGCAGTTATCATGTTGACAATTTGGACATTCTTGAACTCTGGATAAATTGATTTATAAATCTTTAAAATTTATCTTTGCTCTTACTTAATTGAATTTTTATATCAATGTCTTTGGCCCGTAGTGCATAGATGGACTATTGATTGGTATGATTATGACTATGTATCAGTATAATCATGACCTGTAATGTTACAAATGATGTGGTAAAAGTTCTCATTGGCCTGTAGTGCATTGATGGACAGTTGTTGGCATGATCATAACCACTGGTGATACTAACGAATATCCTTAGCCTGTAGTGCATGGATAATTCGTGGATGTTATAATAATGAATATCATTGGCCCGTAGTGCATGAATAATTCATAGATGTGATACTAACGAATATCCTTGGCCCGTAGTGCATGGATAATTCGATGATGTGGATTATTTATTGAGCTGTGTTACAGCGATAAAATATTAATGATGAACTTTTAAATAATAGAAAATAGTAGATATCATGTTCTACTTGACTCTTCTAATGTATTATTTATTCCACTGCAGTTAAACTTATTGTCTATTGTATGCTATTAGTTTAACACTGTTGAAGGCTAATGATAATTTATTCTGTATTATCTTAGTCATAATATTCTTTACTGGGCAAGTTGAGCTCACCCTTTGCTTTCATTGTTCTCTTCAGAAAATGAGAATATAGGTGAGACTAGTCGGAGAATTAATGGAGTGATGGTCCAAGATAGTGGCTATAGTAGTCCTCAATATTCTATGAAATAGTGTGATAATAATTGTAATGAGGACTCTATTTGAGTTTGGATATTGTCTATGAGACAATATTCATGTTAAAACTCTCAACTACGTTTTGTCATATTGTATAAATGAAGTTTGTATTTAAGTTCTGTACCATATATTTGGCAACTCGGAATGGGTGATGTATACCTATTTTCGAGGGCGTCACATGGGGTATTTGATGAGTGAGAAATTTACTCATGAATTAGGTATTTTTATACTTAATATATTGTTTATTTTTAAGTATTTTAGGATATTTTTATTGGTTTATTTGTTATTTTGCAGGTTTGGGAAAAACATGGGAAAAACATGGATTTTGGTACCATAAATGGCAAAATTAGAATTCCCAGATTCTCTATAGTGCCAGAGCGATAGTTTACAATACAATCCCAGCGCCGGGGCGTTGGGAGGCAAATTCGGGTGCCCAAATTTTATGCCATCAAAGGAAAAAAAGAAGGTATTTTTAGTTACAGATTGAAAGAAGGTGAATATCTATTCAGACAAGGATTAGAAAGGGAACGAGGACCAAAAGCTATATAAGGGAGAAGACTTTAGATAGAGAGAGGAAATTAGATTAAATATTCACTTCATTAGATTTAGAAATTCAATTATAAACCCTATTTTATATTGGATTGTTGGAGATTAAAGCAACTTGGAGATCATTGAAGATTAATATCAGGAGCAAGAGGGGAGCATCAGATTTGCAGAAAACAGATTGTATTCTCTACTCTACTTCTATTTTTGTCTTTGAATGTTTATTCAACTGTGGATTCTAGATTTTAATTCAATGACAATGAACTAAATCTCTTGTTTAAGATTGCAACGGATCTTATTGCATAGCTTATTTTAGTATGTTTCTCTATTAATTATTATGATATAGGGATTGTCTATTATGATGTGGATAATTATTTAATTATCTAATTAACTATTACTGTGATAATTTATATGAATTCGGAAGATAAAATATAGATTCAGATCTGATCATAATAGCATGTGATTGTATTTTTTGCATGTTGGGAATTCATGATTTGTGTTTAGGATAGAAATATACATTTACGTCGCATGTAATCTGATAAGGAACGTGTGCTTTAAATCCTTTTTAATTGTAATTCACATAGGAATGTAATGAATTAGTTAATTAGGGTGTTTGATTCAATTCTATCAACTATGGATTTGAATTAATATGTTTGTGATGCATCGAAAGGTGCTTATAAATACTAACGAGTTCCTAATTAACAGTCCATAATAGTGTGCATAATTAATAAGAAGTGTATTGATATAAGTGAAACAATAAGTGAAGTTGTGAGCTTAATTCTCCAAAACCTGATTTTAATATAGTAGTATTTAGTAGTAGTTTTATTAATTATTTTAATTCAAAATCTTAAATCATTTGTTTAAATAAAATTAATTTGGTTACGAGTTAGTACTTGGTACTTATTGTTAAATAATTACTCGTGGGGACAATACTTTTCTTATCACTTTATTACTTGTTAACTGTGTATACTTGCACGTATTTATTGATTACGAAATCAATCAACAATGAAGATATTTATTTATTTTTTGTGATATGCAATTAGTGTAGAAATTAATTGATGGAAGAGACCAATTTGAGGTAGTGAAGAAACTATCGTGCAAAGACATACACGTATGCAAATGGAAACAACGGCCCAACGACCCATATACTCTATGTTAGCCAATTGAAATTGTCAATGTGTTTGGCTCAAAACTATGTCACACGAGAGGTGGTGTATTGAGATATAAATTCAGACAATTAAGATTTAGAGACTCAATATATAACTTGAGAAATTATTTCACTCATTATCAATTGGAGTTAAGTTGAATACTTCAATAGAAAGTTTATGTGATGTCAATCTAGAGAGAGGGGAAGTGTTTAAATAACCGTCTTGGTTTATGGGTAATGGGAGAGTCTAATAACCAAACTTGAGTCACCATGTAAATAAATCGAGTTTTCTTTGCCTGAATGTTGTTTTAATTTTTAGGAATAAACACTGTTAACGCCAAGTTTCGCTGGCGCGTCCAATCATAGAATCCACGCGCTTGAACCTACACAATAACAGATCACACACAAAGCTTGACGGCTTATGCCCCCGGGGGATAGCTCCGGTGTGAGAATAAGTACAGGCCGTTCACAATGGAGGCTTTAATATTTAGTGCTCAAAGATGTGTTACCTGTTAATCGTCGTTAAGCCTTGTATTTATAGTCATTCTCACTTCCTTAGAATCCCCCTCCGAGTCGTATTAGGACTCTTAAATATGGTAGTTACCTATATTTTGGGTCCAACATAATCTCCTTAAAAGGTGGAAGTGAAATCCAATCCAAATACTACCTTTAGAGTTACCTTATTCAAATACGGTTAGGACTCCAGACTCTGTACGCAGGATAGCCCACTGTACAGGCCCAACCCTACCGAACCCATCATCTGGTCTGAGCTTCGGCCCAAAGGACTCGAATACTGAACCCGAACCCCTTCAACTACTTCGTGGGCTTCAGCCCATTGGGCCTATAAACCCTTTCTAATGTCGAGCCCTCGGCCCACCTGGAGATTGGTAAAACGCTCCCGAACATTGCCCCCCAGTCTCTTGTTATAATTTATTTATAATTAGAGACTCTGAAAAAATAAGGCTCGTAAAACCATGCCAGCAAATGATGAGCTATATGGGGAAGCCAAACGGTTCCTCTTCGTTTCTCGAAACGTCACACGCTCCCCTAGGACTGGCCCCTACCAGTCATAAATAACCGTCATGGGGTCTCGTGCAGCTTAGCTTATAAAGACCCCATCCCTCCAACTCTGTCACTTTTTCCAGATTTTTTAATTTCAAATTCCTCTCTTGAATTTTCAAGCGAAGGCGATTTTCGGCGAGCACCTTAATTTATCAAGATTTGCTGATTTCAGGTTTCTCCATTCCCAAAGTACTTTCATAACTTCCCATTTCTGCTTGCTTTTGCTTTATAAGCCTCACATCCTCAATTTCTTTCGCTTTAATGGCTGATTCTACCCCTGAACAAGCCTCAAACGTCGATGATATTACCATCCCCACTTCCATTAGCGCCACTGGCCTAGTTCCAGTGGACTTGCCGGCACCACCTCCTGATACCACCACGTCTTTTGTTCTTCCTACTCCGATCAGTGCCGAAGCCAAAATCCAAAACGCCTATCACTCCGAAACGGAGTTTTCCCATATCAACACCACATCCACTGTCATTCCTTCCCAGCTATACGACATCTGAACTCTCTTCAACATCCTTAACGAATATAAGCTTCGGGTGCCCAAGCCCAGAGAGAAAATGTTCTGGAGACTCGAGGATAAGTGGGTTACCGTACCTCTGTACCTCCTAAAGTATGGGGTTCGATTTCCCCTCCACGAATTCATCTCATCTTTCCTTTGTTTTGTCGGGATCGGGTTCGCACAACTTGTGCCGAACTCGTATATCCACCTGATATCCTTCATTGCCCTATGCCAGGAGCTAGGCATCTCTCCTAGCCTCGATTTCCTCTTCGCTCTATTCACCGTTGGTAGGTCAAAAGAACCTGGTCTTCGGCAGTTAAATAAACAAGCAAACCAAGTCGTCCCCATCAAGCCCCCTTCGAGCAATAAAGGGTACATCCACAGTGGATTTATGTGAAGGGGACTAACCTTCAACTTCTTCCCCATTGGACCCATCCCGAGAACCCTATAGTCAAGGTGTCTAAGTTCCTGAAGTGTCGCGCCGATACTTTCAAGGAATTCTACAAGAAGTGAAGTAAGATCGAATGGCGTCTGTTGGTTTTGTCTAACGAGACCTGGTTGTACAAACATGGGTGTAAGTATCTTACTACGAACCTCTACATAATTCCACTATCTGTCGTCTAGCTTCCATAATCATCTTTCTAACTCGTTTATCTTGGTGCAATGATAATTTTCAAGCCTGAAGGGGTCGCCGAGTCCTTAACCCCTCTTCCCATCCAAATCGAGTCGATCCGTCTTCCCATCACTGACGAGACGGCCGAGGAGGAAATCATCCCAAATGCCAAACTCTCCACAGGTTCTGCATCGGGTCCCACCCCTCCGATCACCACTGCTGACCCCCCTTAGTCTGTACTGAAGATGAACCGATCCGAGAAGATGGCTTTGCTCAAACAGAGTAAGAAGAAGCCCTCTACCAAGGCCTCCTCCAAGCCGTCTTCGTCGCTGGTTTTGAAACCATCTCCTACCCCTTCGGTCATCATCCGTGAGGATTCAGAGGAAACTGAAGATGTTCCTCTCGATCATTGTGCAAAAAGGCCTCGTCTGATAGAGAATCTGGCTCTTCAGACGGTGGAAGCTGATCCTCATCCTAGCTCGACCCCCCTACCTCCCGATCTGTTCATAAAGCTGGTTCCTCTCATGGGACGCCGACCACATTTTGGCCAAGGAGTCCTTCTGACATTTTTCCTTTCAACACGCTCGACCATTTCAAGTTACGAGGGGATGACGAGCGGTTCAAGGGATTTTCTTTGAGGAACTCTTTGTGGCCTATATCAAGGCCCAATGTCAGGTAAACCCAAGGTCTGAATATACTTGTCTTTTTCGGTCTTCTATGTCTTGTAACTTATGTATTTCTCCGGATGTTTGTAGGTCAACCCTATCCTCAACCGAACCGTTATGCCCGTAGCTCGCGCTATAAAAAATGAGTCTTGGGTTTTGACCGACATGGAGCTACTCGGAGCTGAGGTTCGGCGTCTTCGGTTGAACTTGGAGAAAGAAAAGGAGGTTCAGGCATAAGCTTAGAATAAAACAGCTGAGGCTGATCGTCGAGCTGCCGAACTCGAGGAACAATACTCTTTACTACAGCAAGAGTTCGTCGGCCTCGATGATCATGCCAAGAAGCTGGTTCAAGATAAGGAGCTTCTGATCGAGGAGAACAAGGATCTGAAGGCAGCCCTTCATGCAGTTGAGGACAAGTTCTCTGGAATACATGGCCAGTTGAGTACGTTAATTCGGCAGAACAACACCTTGAAGGAAGAACAGGTCGTCGCCAAGCAGCTAGCCATCAAGGAGTATGAAGAATCGCCTACCCTGACCGATAAGATCATGACCCAATTTGCTGAAGGTTTTGAGGCTTATCAGGAGAAGGCTCGGGCGAAGCTGATTACTGCTGGGCAAGATGCTGCAATCCTTGATTCTTCAAATGAAGATTCCGAGTCCGGCGATGATGCTTCACAGGGGTAGATAGTTTGTAGGACTTGTGATTTTTGTAATTTTTCTTTTACTTCATTTGTAACTTCCTCAATCAGTTATGCTTATAACTTTACCGATCAGTGATGTTGTGTGGAACTTTCTAATCGGTTTTGTTCGAAGTTTGTGTGATCGAATTTTGTAAGAACTTATAAATATGAATGAAATACAAGAAATTTCTTAGTTATTATCGCGATCAGTTATGCTTGTGACTTTTACCGATCAGTTAGGTCATTTCCAACTTTCTGATCGGTTTATACCCGAAGATTATCTGATCGGATTTGTAACTTTCTCAATCAGTTATGCTTGTGACTTTTACCAATCAGCTAGGTCATTTTTGGCTTTCTGATTGGTTTATGCCCGAAGCTTATGTAAGACCCCAACTTATTATAAATAAAATTGAATTTTCTCTACTCATTATCTTGAAATAATAAAGAGTTAATTTGATAGAATATTTTTGTTATGGGTGAAATATATAAATTTTACAAAATAAGCAAGTGGTTATAAAATATTCATTGTTGTCGAGGAATATTCGTTTGGTCGTGGAATATTCTTTTTGCCGGGAATATCCGTACGACGGCGCAGTCATTTGTGGGCCCCATAACAGAATAACTGTCGGATGAAGAAAACGACAAGTTTGAGTTTTTATAAATAACGGCGTAGTTGTTACCGTTAACACTGTTGGAATACCCGATGGTTAAAATATAGTAATACGCGTGGTTGCACAGTAGCACACGGTATTGCACAGTATTGATGAATTATTGATCCTTACGTAAGAAGACACTACTCAATAATTGTTACAGTAATTACTGTTCAATATTTTATTTTATTTGTTCAATAATTGCTGCGTTGATATTTTATATTATTGTTGTTTCAATAATTGTCACTGCACAGTATCTCCATTATCAGATCAATAATTTATATTATTTGAATAATATTATTAGATAGCATTATTGGCAATGTCTAGAAAGTTCTGTCGAGGGGAGGTTAGATAATCTAATTGCGCGCCAATAGGGAGAAATCCTTATCGAAAAGCCCCTTCTTTCCTAGGAACGGTCTGGTTGTCATAATTGTGATTCTGTAATATTATTTGTGAATAATTAATTATTAATTTATATGATAAGGAAGTATTTATTTGATGTGGATATAAATGATGGAATTATTTATGTGTTTATAAATGAAAAAATTAGTGTTGAGGGGTTTTATCAGTATTTTGTCGAAATGGATGTTTTAAAAATCAAAACAGTGTTCTTAAAGTTCTATTGCATGAGTTATAATTTTAATCCGACCGTTGGATCGTTGTGATTTTTAGATATGTTATACATATATAAGTTGAGTATATGTCCACAAATTTTGAACCGTTAAAAATTAACGCATGATTTGTTATGAATTTTAAGAAGTGTTGAAAATCATCTGTTTGTGGGTTTCAGATATTTTCTGTCAGGAATTTGGAAAAACTTAAAGCTACAAAGTTGTAGAGAATTCAATTTCGTGGAACGGACATAAAATTCATATTTTTCTGATAAGCGAGCTATTTATTATGAATTACTGAAGTTTCAAAAAATAAAATAATTTTTTATTAAAATTGGGTGGGACCCACTTTTGTTTTAAACATGTGGGCTGCCAATAATTTTCAGAATTGGCATGCTAGCTGATTCAAGAAGGATGGAGTAGAAGGAAAGAAAATAAATAATATTATTTTATTAATTTAGTCTCCTTTGGCGTTCTAGCATTTTCCTATAAATAGGTGCTTAGGTTAAAATTGAAAATCACACCAGAATCAAGTTTTCTTTCTCTCTATATTATCGAGCGTATTTTTGTGAGTATTTTGATACTTTAAGAGTTGATATTCAGTACAAGTTTTCTTCGGCTTTGTATCCGATATTCCGATCAGAAGTACTGTTATTTTGAGGTAAGGGATGTTATTTTTTTTCGTAAATGATATTATTTCTTTCAATATCATTATGCCGAAATATTGGTCTGAACTTTTTATTAAATTTGTAACTTTTTGTGTCGGGATTACTATTCACGTATACGGCACTATTCACGTATACAGCACTATTCACCGAAAAATAAAATTTTCTCTTCTTTGTCCCAGATGTCTATTATGGTTACTATCTTTGATTGTATGCATGTTTTGATCGTCATTCTTCAATTTTTCTCCATTATGTTTTATTATGGAGTATTTTTAAACTTGAATTATCTAAAGTATGAATCTCTAAACTTTGTCCTTTTATCGTACTGGATTCGTTCTCTAAAATATTTTTCATCATCCTCAGTCCTTAATGGTGATACTTGATGAATATCTTTGGCCTGTAGTGCAAAGATGAATGATTACCTGATGAATAGCTTTGGCCCGTAGTGCAAAGATGAACAGGTGTGAGATGAACATGACCAACTGGTGATACAAATGAATATCTTTGGCCCGTAGTGCAAAGATGAATATTTGATTCAAGATGTATATTGCTTGATATTACAGGAATAAAATATTGATGATGGACTTTTAAATTCATAGATGATAGTAGATTTCATTCTCTACTTAACTCTTCTAATGAATTATTATTTCTGCTGCAGTTGTTGATCTAAAACTTGTTGTCTATTATATTCTATCAGATTTTTTCCTGTTGAAGACTAATGATAATTTGTTGTATATTATCTTAGTCATAATATTCTTTACTGGACTAGTTGAGCTCACCCTTTTCCTTTTTGTTCCATTTTTCTTCTCAGGAGGTGAGAATATAGCAGAAACTAGCCGGGGTATGGAGTGATGGTTCTAGAAAGTTGTTTAAGCAGTCCTCATTTTTTTTGTAAAATAGCGTATCAATAATTGTAATGAGGACTCCTTTTATATTTTAATACTATCTATTAGACAATATTTATATTTAAACTCACAGTTTATGTGTTATCGCATTTTGCTCGACAATTGTAGTATTGAAGTTGTATTTATTTCTGTACCATATATTTGGCGACTCAGAATAGGTGATGTATACCTATTTTGGGGGCATCACAGCTTATCTAATCGGTGTTGTAAAAGCTTTAAGAATTTAAACGAAGTATAAAATATTTTCGAGGAGAAATTCTCATTTATTTTATTGATAAATTGCAAAGATTACATAAGTAAAGGAAAGAATAACATAGCATTTACTGGTAATATCTTCTAAGTCTTCCAGCATGCCATGTATTCTCTACCTCCGAACCATCCATCCCTCGAAACCGGTAAGTCCCGGGCTTCGACACCTCCACTACTTCATAAGGCCCCTCCCAGTTAGGCATTAGCTTGCCGGTGTTCTGGGTGGTTGATGCCTTTGACTCCTGAAGCACCAAATCTCCAGCCTCGAACCGTCTTTGTTTCACTTTTTGGTTGTAGTGCCGGGCAGTGCGCTTCTGATAAATAGCTAGTCGCACTAAAGCTGACTCCCGAACTTCTTCCAAGAGGCCCAAGTTGAGGCGTAGGCCGTCGTCGTTGTATAGGTCTTTATATTGACTGACCCAGAGTGTAGGGGATCCGATCTCAACAGGTATGAGTGCATCGGTTCTGAAGGCTAATCTGAACGGTGAGTCTCCCGTCGTCGTTCTTGATGTAGTTCGATATGCCCATAAAACGCTAAGTAATTCCTCTGGCCAGCGACCTTTCAATTCATCCAACCTCTTCTTGATTCCGTTGAGTAAGGTTCGATTGGTGACTTCTACCTGTCCATTTGACTGAGGGTGTGCTACCGAGGTCTTTCTATGTTGAATTCCCAATTCTTTCAGAAAGCTTTCGAACTTTGATCCCACAAATTGTCTGTCGTTATCTGAGACCAATGCCATCGGGATACCGAATCGATAGACAACCCCTTCTTTGAAGAATTTCAAGCATTCTTGTTCGGTAAACTTTTGTAGAGGTTTGACTTCGACCCATTTGGTCATGTAGTCGATGGCTACGATCACGAAACTCACTTGTCCCTTAGCCTTTAGTAAAGGCCCCAAGATGTCGATTCCCCATATAACAAACGGGATTAGGGATAAGACCAAATACAACTCCTCGGGGGTTGATATGGAATGGCACTATTCAGCTGACACTTGGAACATTTTTTAACGTAGTCCTTTGCTTCCTGATAAATGGTTGGTCAGTAATATCCCTGCCTCAAAATCTTGTGTGCCAGCGATTTCACTCCCATGTGATCCTCACAAATCCCTTCGTGCACTTCCCGAAGGGTGTAGTTTTCTTCTGACGGTGTCAAGCACTTGAGCAGTGGAGAACTAAAAGCTCTTCGGTATAGATCTCCGTCAATAAGAATGAAGTTTAAGCTCCGGTGCTTGATCTTTCTTGCTAAGATGCGGTCCGAAGGTAGAACCCCATCGGCCAGGTAAGAGATGTACGACGTAAGCCAGCAGTCGAGCCGATCCATACATAGTATCTCCACCTTTGGAACACTTGGTTGTTCCAGCACTTCCAAGTATACCGACCCACTGAATGAACTGGCTTCGGTGGTGGCCAATTGAGCCAAAGCGTCAGCCACTATATTGTCAGCCCGATCAGCTCCCTGGCAACTGAACGAAGTAAAGTATGTCAATTTATCCTTTACCTCGGCTAAGTATCTCGTCATTCTTGCCCATCGAGCCTCATACTCCCCTGATATCTGTTTGACGACCAGCTAGGAATCACTATAGATGACTAATTTATGCACCTCCAGGCTTCGGGCCAAACGTAGTCCTGCTAGGATCGCCTCGTATTCTACTTCGTTGTTGGTGGCTTTGAACTAGAACCTGATGGCCTGTTGGACTTTGAACCCTTCGGGACTAGTCAGTATGACCCCGCACCGCTGATATCCGAAGTTGATGAGCCATCGACATAGAGGGTCCATGCAGTCTGCACGTGCTATGTTTCAGTGACCGAACCCACATCCGGTTCCGTGAACGAATATTCCACAACAAAATCTGTTAATGCCTGTCCTTTGATTGCTGTTCGGGGTAGATATTCCAGTACAAACTGTGTCAGTTCCATTGCCCATACAGCAAGCCGTCCCAAGACTTCTGGCATGTGCAGTACTTTCCTTAATGGTTGATCCGTGTATATTACCACCAACCGACCCTGGAAATAATGCCTAAGTTTCCTACTTGCAATGATCAAAGCGTAGGCAAATTTTTCCAGGTTCGGGTATCGAGTTTCTGTATCTCGAAGTACATGGTTGACGTAGTATACCAGGAACTGATTTCCCCCCTTATCCCGAACAAATGCTCCTCCCACCGCCATCGAACTTGTAGCCAAGTATAAATACAGAGGTTCCGAAGGGATCGGCTTCATCAGCAATGGTGCCGAGGATAAATATTTTTTGATCCCTTGGAACGTATCTTCGCATTTCGAAGTCCACTGAAAACTTTTGTTGTTTTTGGGCCCTTTCAAGGTGTCGAAGAATGGTAGGCATCTCTCTGCTGATTTTGAGACAAACCTTCGAAGGCCGCAATTCGACCTGTCAATCTCTGAACATCCTTATACGACTTTGGGGATTTCATATCTAGGACCGCTTGAATCTTCTCTGGATTTGCTTCGATTCCCCTTTTCCTAACTAAGTACCCTAAGAACTTTCCCGATTCCAATCCGAATGTGCATTTGGTCGGGTTCAGCCTCAAATTACATTTTCTGACTGTTTCGAAGCACTTTTCCAGATCTTCAAGATGGTCATGGACTGACATGCTTTTGACGATCATGTCGTCCACGTAGACTTCCATGCTTCTCCCTAACTGCTTTGTGAACACGTAGTTCATCATTCGCTGATACGTTACCCCGACATTCAACAGCCCGAAGGTCATCTTTCGATACGCATAAATTGCCCGATGAGTGATAAAACTAGTCTTCAGGATGTCTTCCTTATTCATTGAAATCTGGTGGTACCCTGAAAATGCATCCATAAAGCTCAGCATGCTGTATCCCGAAGTGGCATCGATCAACTGGTCTATGTTGGGCAAAGGATAGAAGCCTTTTGGGCATGCCCTGTTCAAGTCCGTATAGTCGATGCATAACCTCCACTTCCCGTTCTACTTTTGTACCAAGACCACATTAGCCAGACACTACGGGTAATCGATCTCGAAGATAAATTCTGCCTCTAGGAGTTTGGTGATCTCCTCATCGACGATCTTTTGTCTCTTAGGGGCGAAGACTCTTCGTTTCTGTATAACTAGTTTTCTGTTCGGGTCCACATGCAATCTGTGTAGGGCCACCGACTCGCTTACCCCAGGTAAATCACTAGGCTCCCATGCGAAGATGTCGACATATACTCGAAGCAGATCTATCAGTCAAGTTTGAAATGGTTCTGCCAACCCCGACCCGATCTTGATCATCTTTTCTTGATTTCCCGAGACTAACTCTACATCCTTTGTTTCCTCGGCAGGCAAGGCAAGCGGTTCGGTACTACTCTTAGTAAATGGCTCTATTTCGATAGCTATTGTCTATTTCTGCTTATTGACCCCGACCTCAGAAGAAATCAGACTGTTCCGATAACACCTTCGGGTAATGTCTAAATCACCTTTTACCTCCCCGATCCCATTCGGTGTCGGAAATTTGATTTTGAAATGGGGTATGGAAGTCACTGCTTGCAGAGCTGTCAGGGTTGTTCATCCGAGAATTGCATTATATGCCGAATCCACCTGGACTACGAAAAATCTGACTGATATCTCGACCTAATTGGGTGTTATGCCGAACTTGACTGGCAACTCAATGGTGCCCGACACATATACTGGATCTCCATTGAACCCATACAAAGGTCCTTCTCCACCCAACTCCATTTTCTTTCCTTCTAAATCCAATCTCTAATAAGCATGGGTGTACAGTATGTCAACCGAGGACCCATTGTCAATCATCATTCTCTTCATGTCCACCGGCCCGACTTGAGTCGTTATTACCAATGCTCCATCATATACGTCTTTAGGATCTATAGGACAGTCTTCGTCTGAGAAAGAGATGCATATTCCCGAGTAAGCCCGACCCTTTCTTGGCGACGAACCTGCTACTGACAACAAGGCCTCAAGATGTCTACTTCTCTTTTTCCCCGTCACACGCCCTACCGAACCGCCCAAAATTACGTCGATACGCCTTGGGGTGGTGGGTTTGGTTTTGGCTGTGTATCTCGAGCCGGCCCTTTATTTTCCTCCCAAGATGCCTCTGAACCTTCCCGACCAACCACATACTGTACCAACTGCCCGTTCTAGACATTCTTCTCTATCAAATCCTTTAGATCATTACACATCTCCGTCGTATACCCGCGACTTTGATGGTATTCGCAGTACTTGTCCCGACCTCTCTCACCGCGCTTCGGGTGTGTTGAACATGGCTCGAAGAATGGTTTGTTCCGCATCTCCTCTAATATCTTCGCCCGATCTGTGTTGAGGGCGGTGTAGACTTTGTTGACATTTCGGCTTGGGATGGGTGGTCGCCCACTACCCGAACCTCCACCATTATAGTTTTTTATGCCCGAACTATTCGACCGCCCCTGGTTGTCCGACCACTGATAAGCCTACTTATCCCGATCTTTAGACTTCTCATAAGATTGGGAGTGCGGTTTGAAATTTCCCACAGCCTCCTCTTTCGTTATGAATCCCTCGGCTCGATGGAAGGCTTCTGTTATATCGGTCGGAGGGTTGATCACCAGATCCTTCATTAGTTTCTTTGACTTACCGATATCTAGCCAGTTGTGAAGAATCCCAAGGCCTATAGAGAATTCAACTCTGCTACCGAACCCACATCCTCCCGAAGTCTTTTAACATATTGGCCTAGGCTTTCATCTGACTTCTGCCTGATCTGCATGAGGGAAGCAGTAATCTTTCCTCGTCTTCTGTTACTCCCGAATCGGGCATGAAACTTTTCCCAAAGGTCACTCCAAGAGTTAATTGTTCCAGCTGATAGGGTTCCTATCCATTCTCGGGTACTCTTCTTCAAGGTCGTTGCAAACATGTGGCACTTAGTTGCGTCCGAATGCCCATAGTAGGTCATCAACCTGTCACACCCGTCTGAATGATCATAGGGGTCTCCCAGCCCATCATACGTCTCCATTGGCGGCATCTTCTTCTTGGGTCGGCGGTGACATGATTATCTCGGGTGAAAAGGGTGATCCCATGCAAGCCGAAGGCGTTCCCAGTGAACTCTTTACTGCCAGTAACTTCTCCAACTCTGCAACCCTTCGAGCAAGGGGGTTGGACTCCTCTTTACGAGGGGATGATCTATGTATGTCCCTCTCATATTTAGGAGACGCGTCCCTCCTCCTCTATCCCGATCTAGCCGGATGCTCTGATCTTCAATCTACGGATCGACTCTTTCTTCGGCTTCTGCCGTCTCAGGAACAGCTTCTGGGTCTACTCTTTCCTCTTTCCACCAATCCCCGTCGAGGTAACCGGGATCGGCTCTGATGTCTGCGCCTTTTCTAGGATGCTTCCTGCTCTCCCGCCATCTTCGCCATTTGTTGTTCTTGTAAGACCCCAACTTTTATGAATAAAGATGAATTTTCTATAAATATCACTTTTAAATATTAAGGAGTAAATGTGATATAATGTTATAGTTGTGGGTAATATTTATAAATTTTACAAAGTACGCAAGTTGTTATTTTATATTCGATTGGTCGGGAAATATTCGTTTTAATAGGAAATATTCATACGATGGCACAATCATTGGTGGACCCCACAACAGAATTAGTGTTGGAATGAGAAAACAACAGAAATATCTTTTTATAAAAATAACGGCGAAAGTTTTATCGTTAACTGTTGAAATACCCGATGGTAAAAGTACAGTAATACGCGTGATTGCATAGTAGTACACGGTATTGATTATTGATGCTTACGTGAGAAGTCACTCAGTTTTGTTCAATTATTGCTACAGTAATTATTGCATAGTATCTCACGTTATTTGATTCAATTATTGTTGATATTTTATATATTATTAAATCAATAATTGAGACGATACAGTTATTCTAATTATTATATGCATAATTAACAATGTCTATAAAGTTCTGTCGAGGAGAGATTTGGTCACCTAATTACGCGCCAATAGGAAAAAATCCTTATTGGAAAGCCCCATCTTTCCTGGGAACGATCTAGTTGTTAATATTGCGAGTTATAATAATATGAATAAAGGTTGTTAAAAATATTGAGGGAATTTTTATGAAGTATTTGATGTAAATTTTACTTATTTTTTTGGACCCCCACTTATCTATTTTTCAAAATAATCGGTAAAAAAATATTTAATATAATAAAGGTGGGGCCCACATGTGTTGAAAATCTGAAATTTGAAATGGGGGAGGATGGAGTTTACGTATGATTGAGGGAATGCATTATATATATATATATATATATATATATATATATATATATATATATATAGTTTTGATTTTTATGAAAAATAGAATATATTATATTTTATTGAATATTATATTAATATTTTAAAAAAAATTGGACGACTTAGAAAATTTTTTCGCCATCCGTGATTTCTTCAATTTGTTTCGTCCGAAATTCTGTGCGTCCGTGATTAATTTTTTCAAATAGGATCATTTCCATTCTTCTATAAATAGGATGCTTAGTTAGAATTGAAAATTACACCAGAATCAGAGAATTCTTCTTCTATAATATTGAGCGTATTTCTTTCGAGTTTTAGAAAGTTTTGAGCGTAGAAAATAGTAAAAGTTTTCTTTAAGAATATCTCCGCCCTACCAGTCGGAATACTCTTCTTTTTAAGGTAAGGGATGTTATTTTTGTTCAATATTCATATGAAATAATATTTTCTTCCATACTTTGTAGTATGTAAGTAATATTATTTCGTTTCAAGATTTCGAATTCTATACTCATTTTGTTAAAATTTTGGTTTCTATACTCCATAAAATTAGTAGAATATCCTTGATATTTGCGCTTCATCCAGTATCTTTTTATGGAAATATTATTTTGAGCATTCTTGATAAGTTTTAACTTTTTCATGTCAGAGTACTATTCACGAGATTACTATTCCCGAAGTACTATTCACGGGGATACTATTCACGGGATATTATTCACTCGAGTACTATTCACCCAGGGTACTATTTATGATAAAAATTGATTCGTTTTCAGTCCCAATTATTTTTGGTACAATATTATTCTTGAATTTTACTCCACAAAGCAGTATCATGTTGACAAATTGGACGTTATTGATTTCTAGATAAATTAAATTATAAATCTTTAAAAATTTATCCTTGAACTTGTTTTATTGAATTCTTATATCATTGTCATCATCCTCATGTTTATATTATGTTGAAAGTCATCTGTGGCCAGTAGTGCATAGATGGACTTGGTATGATTATGACCAGAGATTATTCGGTATAATTATGACCGTAATGTTACAAATGATGTGGTAAAAGTCCTCATTGACCCGTAGTGCATTGATAGACAGTTGTTGACATGATCATGACCATTGATGAAAACACGAATATCCTTGGCCCGTAGAGCATGGATAATTTGTGGTCGTGATACTAATGAATATCCTTGGCCATAGTGCAGGGATGGTGTGGATTATTTATTAAGCTGAGTCTCAGCGATAAAACTGTTGATAAACTTTTTAAATCATAGAAGATAGTAGATTTCATGTTCTACTTGACTCTTCTAAAGGATTGCTTGTTCCGCTGCAGTTAAACTTGATGTTTATTATATTTTATCAGTTTAACACTGTTGAAGGCTAACGATAATTTATTCTGCATTATCTTAGTCATAATATTTCTTACTGAGCTAGTTGAGCTCACCCTTTGCTTTCATTATTCTCTTCAAGAAATGAGAAAATAGCTAAAACTAGTCGAGGAACGGAGTGATGGTCCAGATGGTAGCATTAGTAGTCCTCACTATTCGGTGAAATAGAGTGAAAATAAATGTAATAAGGACTTATTTTGAGTTTGAATATTGTCTAGAGCGCAATATTTGTATTAAAACTCACAACTCATGTTGTATAATTAAGTTTGTATTTGTATTCAGTACCATGTATTTGGCGACTCGGAATGGGTGATGTATACCTATTTTGGGGGCGTCACAGTTGGTATCAAAGCTTAGGGATATGATCCCTGGCTAAGATGTGAGACTAAAACTAGGGGGGAGAGACGGGGAAATCCTTTGCTAGTATGACCTACCTAATTTATTTGTTATTTAATTGGTCGGCCAGAATATAGGGATAATATGTTGCATGTCAATTAACCCTTGTTTTATGGCATTATTTGAAAATGATATCCGAGAATGTTGAGAATAGCAATGGAGTACATAAGATCATTGAATCACCAACGATCAATAACCAGGAAAATATGCATCGGGAAGGTAATAATCCTTCTGCAAACAACAACACCGACCAAATGATGAATGACGGAATGTTTAGGGGCTTTCTACAATTCATGCAATATTAGGCGAGAGAGATTGTTGTCCAAAATACATGTGAAAATATTGGCAACTCTCGAACGGTCACTGCTAAATAGTTCAAGGAGCTGGACCACCGGAGTTTTTTAGAGAGCCAAAACCACTTAAGGCGGAGACGTGGATAAAGCAGATCAACAAGATATTTGATGTCTTGGGATGCTCCGAGGAGAAAAAGGTTCCCTTTGCCACCTTCATGTTGCGAGCAGAGGCAGATTACTGGTGGGAATCTGTAAAGCGTACTCAACCAACCGCACTGAAGATGTCTTGGGAGAAGTTTCAAGAACTGTTCAACGACAAGTACTTTCCCGAAAGTATTCGTCACATGAAAGAGGTAGAGTTCATTAAACTGGAGCAAAACAACATGACCGTGTCACAGTACGAATCCAAGTTTGTCGAGTTATCCCAGTTTGCATCCCACTTAGTTGATAACGAGGAAAGAATGACACGGATGTTTTTAAGAGGTTTGAAACCTGAGATACGCCGATACTTAATTTCTCACAAACTGTGTTTGTATTCAGATGTTGTAAATAGGGCTCAGTTTTTGGAGCGCGATAACGAGTCAACCCAACCAAGAGAGAGCAGCCAGTAAAATGATAATACCAGTGGTAGCAGTGCATGGATAATTTGTGGTCGTGATACTAATGAATATCCTTGGCCGTAGTGCAGGGATGATGTAGATAATTTATTAAGCTAAGTCTCAGCAATAAAACTGTTGATAAACTTTTTAAATCATAGAAGATAGTAGATTTCATGTTCTACTTGACTCTTTTAATGAATTGATTGTTCCGCTGCAGTTAAACTTGATGTTTATTATATTTTATCAGTTTAACACTGTTGAAGGCTAACGATAATTTATTCTGTATTATCTTAGTCATAATATTTCTTACTGGCTAGTTGAGCTCACCCTTTGCTTTCATTGTTCTCTTCAGGAAATAAAAATATAGCTGGAACTAGTCGAAAAACGGAGTGATGGTCCAGATGGTAGCATTAGTAGTCCTCACTATTCAGTGAAATAGTGTGAAAATAAATGTAATAAGGACTTATTTTGAGTTTGAATACTGTCTATAGGACAATATTTGTATTAAAACTCACAGCTTATGTTGTATAATTAAGTTTGTATTTGTATTCAGTTCCATGTATTTGGCAACTCATAATGGGTGATGTATACCTATTTTGGGGGCATCACAGTTCTAGCTCTTCCTGCTGAAGACGCAAGGCTATCAAGGCATCTTCATTCTGTTGCATCTTCTTCTTCAGAATAAACTCCCGCTGGTCGCGGCTACCTTCTCCTCGTTCTCTTCCAGAACTTCCATGTGCCCGAGAGTGGTTTTCATCGGCATGACTAACCTGATCGGGCGTGTGTTGGCTGTCATGGAAGAGTTTGCGTCAGAGCGAGCGGGCTGATTCCTCCCGACCATCCTGAATTCTAGAGCCCAATCTATCTTTCACCGATCCCCTCACCTGGGTGGTCTGGTGGGTCTTTGCTTTCTCCTGGTTAGAAGCACTGGTATCCCGGCTCGCCATGACTTTCTGCCAGAGAAGTTAATCGTGATTGTAAAAAGCACAGCCTTCCTTCTAGCGCTAATGTTAACGCCAAGTTTCGCCGACGCGTCTAATCATAGAATCCACGCGCTTGAACCTGCACAATAACAGATCACACACGAAGCTTGACGGCTTATGCCGCTGGGGGATAGCTCCGGTGTGAGAATAAGTACAGGCCGTTCATAAGGTTTAACAATGGAGGCTTTAATATTTAGTGCTCAAAGATGTGTTACCTATTAATCGTCATCAAGCCTTGTATTTATAGTCATTCTCACTTCCTTAGAATCCCTCTCCGAGTCGGATTAGGACACCTAAATATGGTAGTTACCTATATTTTGGGTCCAACACAATCTCCTTAAAAGGTGAAAGTGGAATCCAATCCAAACACTACCTTTGGAGTTACCTTATTCAAATATGGTTAAGACTCCATACTCTGTACGCAGGATAGCCTACTGTACAGGCCCAACCCTACCGAACCCATCATCTGGTCTGAGTTTCGGCCCAAAGGACTCGAATTCCGAACCCGAGCCCCTTCAACTACTTCGTGGGCTTCGGCCCATTAGGCCTATAAACCCTTTCTAATGTCGAGGCCTCGGCCCACCTGGAGATCGGTAAAACGCTCCCGAACAAACACTAATAGTATATTCTATTAGTGTTTATTCCTAAAAATATATTACCAATAGTATACTCTATTAAAGATTGTTCACAAGTTTATATTTAATTTTTATTAGATAATATTATTTATTTATAATTATATAATAAATTTATTCATAATAGTTCATAAGGTTAAAATAGAAATTATACATATTCATATATTCAAGACTTCTATTTCATTCAGTTCATTTAAATTCTCTATACATTTAGAATTTTTTATTCAATTTTATCAAACAAGCATCTTGGCAGTGTTAATTTCAATTGCCTTTCTACTAGTAAGAGAAAGAAACAACGTATGAAAGGATATAATAAAATACAAAAATAAAGTTTGTTTGGACTAACATTGATTATTAGTTATATTATTCAAAATCGCAAAATAATTTTTATTAATTGGTTTTTTCTCATTAAAATAATTGAATTTTGTCAAATATTAAAAGTAAAAAACACGAAGGAAATTGAAAATATAAAGATAAAAATTCCAAAATCAAAACAATAAAGATAAATATTAATAATAAAAATAAATATTGGCTTCTTTATTAATAATGTGATATTTATTTAAAGAAAACGTATATGAGATCAAAGGTGATATAGCCTAGTAGTAAGTCATTTTCATTTATTATAAAATTACAAGATTAAATTTATCACTTAACAAAGTTAAATATACTACAGAAAAATAATATATCACGGATTTTTATGAAGAAACGTGTAATAAATAATTTTTTATATATAATTTTTATTATTTTTATTTATTAATAAATTTTATAATTAAAATTTAACATAAATTTATTTAAATACATAGCATGACTTTATACTTATATATATTTAACGTAATCAACAATTGCGGTGAGCCTCTAGAAAGGATAGAATTTTAATTATAAAAAAAATTTAGAATACTTTTAGCATTAGCTTGTTATTTTAAATAATGGACCATGGGAAAGTGAAAGGGGGTCAAAGAAGTAATTTGATCAAAATAGAGCGCCAGAATGATCTTATGCGACTAGTAGAGAAGACCGAAGCAAAACCGCTAGGGCCTAGGAATGTAGCAGATAAACAGACTAGTAATCTAGTCCGACACTCCTAAGAGCTAAGGGATTAGTTAACGATTATTAATATATATTTTTGTCATTTTATTGCGGCGACAGTAAAGATGTAAATAAATCGAGTTGAGTTTTATTATTGAATTGCTAAAATTTGATTTATAAAATTTATTAAGTATAAAATAAAATTTGATTGAGGTTAATTTAGCTAATGAGTCGATTACGATCTTAAATCGAGTTCGAACAGTTCGAAATTTTAGAACGAATATAATCCGAGTGTCAATGGAAAATTATAATTTGAGGCGGTTCGAGTAATTTATCGAATTTAAAAATTTGTTCATATTTAAATCATTTATATTTCAAGTTGAATTTGAATCGAACTTTTAATCGAACGAATACGAATTAAGCTCGAACTGTTAATTCATTTTATAACTTTTGACTCAAGAGAACTTGGGAAAGGGAGGAAATTTATTCTTGATTAATTATGTAATTTTTTGACTTTTGTTGAAGGCAAAATTTTTAGACTCAGACCGGTTATCGAATTGAAAAAATTATCAGGTGGATAGGTCACTTGTTCAACTAGTGATTAAATCGTTATTAAACTGGTGACGTCATAAATATATATTATTAAAAATTATTAAACATTTAAAAATTTTCATTTTTTATGAATTAAAGCATAATAAAATTGTGTTATAATATTATAAAAGTTGTTAATTTTAATATTAAAAAAATTGTTACAAAAATATTAAAAAAAATAAAAAGTCGGTTCATCAGGTCAACTTATCCGATTTTATTGGTTGAACCACTTGTTCGATTTATGGTCAACCGATCCAATCTAATTTTGACCAAATTAATTCAATCAGGTCAAATCGAACTGAACATAAACCTAGATTTTAGTTCAATCGACTGAACCGGTCAATCCGAGTAGAGTCAAAACAGTGATTGAAGGATTGATCGAGATTGTGAGTTCATGACCGTATATAATAAAAAAGAAAATCTCTACTATTAAATTACCACAACATCTGGTCTATTCTGGTAAAACATAAAAAATGAAGTTTTAAGTTTAATATATTTAGATTTTATAATTTTATAGACAAGATTTATATTTTCACAAAAATATATAAAATTTTTATAATGAGTAATATATCAGTTAATTATCTATATATTTGAATGAATTTACATATTATGTCATGTCTACTATAATAAGAATTGACAAATTTTCATAATTTTAATGAATTTATATATTATGTAATATTTTAGTGTAAGTTAAACATTTATTAATGAGCGTGTGAGATGTTAAAAATGGTCATGAAAAAATAGTGTCAAATAAATATAATATATATATTTAAAAATAAATTTGAAATAAAAATATATTCAATTTTGAAAAAGAATGAATATTAAAGTATCTCAAAAACGATTAAATACTATATACAAAAATTAATTTACTATCAAAAATATTTAAGTCGAATTCACTAATTCTAAGGAAGAAAATATTACTTGGAATACGTTATATGAAGTCCACTATAAAAAAAGTATAATATGAAAGATATTGTATACTCTAGTTTCACATTAAAAAAATTTAATTCAAGTAAATTGTTTATTTAAAACATGAGATAGATGTATTTTAATTTATTTAGGTAGTAATTCAAATATAAGTATTTTTTTTCTATATATTCGACCCCCATCATAACAGATACATATGGTCCATAACTAGTTATGGGTGTAAACGGTATTAAACGGATACGGATACAGGTATATCCGTATCCTTATTCAGAAAATCAATTCGCTATCAATATTCGTATCCGTTGTAAGACCCCAACTTTTATAAATAAAGATGAATTTTCTATAAATATCATTTTTGAATATTATGGAGTTAATTTGATATAATGTTATAGTTGTGGGTAATATTTATAAATTTTGCAAAGTACGCAAGTTGTTATATAATATTCGATTGGTCGGGGAATATTCGTTTTAACAGGAAATATTCGTACAACGGCACAATCATTGGTGGATCCCACAACAGAATTATTATCGGATTGAAAAAACGACAAAAAATATTTTATTAAAAATAATGGCGGAAGTTTTACCATTAATACTGTTGAACTACTCGGTAGTAAAAGTACAGTAATACGTGTGGTTGCATAGTAGCACACGGTATTGATTATTAATGCTTATGTGAATAGTCACTCAGTTTGATTCAATTATTGCCAGTTAATAATATGAATTATTTAGCGATAATGAAGTTTTGTTTTATTCGTATTATTAACGTAATAAAACAGAAACATCTTTTTATATAAAAACAAAATACTTTATTAAAGTTATTCTATAAATAGAATATATTATATTTTATTTAAAAGATTTTTCTTTAAATATGGACCGTCAGATTAAAGTAATCAATCTGGACCGTTCATGGATTAGTTACTATGCATTCTATTTTTTTATAAATAGCAGCTCATTCCTTCATTATTTCTTACGAATTTACTGAACTCTAGAGAGAGAAACTATAGAGAGAGAGAAGAAAAGTATTCTGCTACTTAACTACTTCTTTATTTCAGTTCTTCTTTAAAACGGTAAGGGGTGTTATTTTTTTTTTATTCATGAAGAGAACTGTTGTTATTCCATTTCTTATTATTCTGTTAGAATAACCTGTATACGCGGTCTACCCTATACTTGGTGACATTCTTCTATTATTCTGTTGGAACATCCTGTCTGTGTGTTTTACACCAGACCTGGTTCCGTTTTTATTATTATTCTGTTGGATCATCCTGTCTGTGTGTTTTACACCGGACCTGGTTCCGTCTTGTTATTATTCTGTCGGAACATCCTGTCTGTGTGTTTTACACCGGACCTGGTTCCATTATTTATTATTCTGTCGGAATATCCTGTCTGTGCGTTTACGCCGGACCTGGTTCTATTATTTATTATTCTGTTGGAATAACCTGCCTGTGCGGTCTATCGCATGCATGGTGATTTCTTTTGTTATTCTATTCTTTATTATACTCAGTTGGTTAAGTTTTGACTTTTATACTCCATGAAATTTGTGGAATATCCTTGATAATTGCGTTTCATCCAGTATCTTTTCATGAAAATATTCTTCTAAGCATTTTTGAATTTTACTCCACAAAGTAGTATCATGTTGACAATTTGGACGTTGTTAATTGTGACGCCCCCAAAATAGGCATACAACACCCATTCTGAGTCGCCAAATACATGATACAGAAAGCAAACTACAACTTCAATAATACAATTGTCGTGCAAAATACGACAACACATACTGTGAGTTTAAATACAAATATTGTCTTCTAGACAATATCCACACTCAAATAAGTCCTCAATACAATTATTCAAACACTATTTTACAGAAATAGTGAGGACTGCTAAAACATCTTTCTAGAACCATCACTCCATACCCCGACTAGATCCTGCTATGTTCTCACCTCCTGAGAAGAAAAATGGAACAAAAAGGAAAAGAGTGAGCTCAACTAGCCCAGTAAAGAATATTATGACTAAGATAATATACAACAAATTATCATTAGTATTCAACAGGGAAAAATTTGATAGAATATAATCGACAACAAGTTTTAGATCAACAACTGCAGCGGAAACAGCAAACCATTAGAAGAGTCAAGTCGAGAATGAATTCTACTATCTTCTAAGATTTAAAAGTTCATTATCAATATTTTATTCATGTAACATCAATTAATAATCATCTTTATCCAAATATTCATCTTTGCATTACAGGCCAAAGATATTCATTTGTATCACCTGTCAGTCATGTTCATTTCAACACCTGTTCATCTTTGCACTATAGGCCAAAGATATTCATCAAGTAATCATACATCTTTGCACTACAGGCCAAAGATATTCAGTAATATCATCATTTAGGACTGAGGATGGTGAAAAATATCTTAAAAAGAACGAATCCAGTGAGACAGAAGGACAAATAGTAGGGATTCGTATAACAGTTTATCCAAGATCAATAATACTTCATAATAATCAATTGTGAAGTAGAATTCAAAAATAAAGATCAAAACATGGATACAATCAAAGATAGTAACCATAATAGACATCTTGGACAAAAGGGAAAATTTTATTTTTCGGTGAATAGTGTCGTATTCGTGAATAGTACCGTATATGTGAATAGTAACGTATACTTGAATAGTAACTCAGACATAAAAAGTTTTAAATTTGATAAAAACTCATGTTAATATTTCAGCATAATGATATTGAAGAAAATAATATCATTTAAGAAGAAAATAATATCTCTTACCTCAAAATATCAGTACTTCTGGTCAGAATACTGGTATAAGGCTGAAAGAAACTTGCTCTGATGAATAGAAACTCTCAAAGTATCTAAATACTCACAAAATAAACTCAATAATCTAGAGAGAGAAAGAGAGAAAACTTATTTCTGGTGTGATTTTCAATTCTAACTTAGCCCTCTATTTATAGGAAAATGTTAGCACGTCGAAGCAGACTTAACCTGCAACCTGATGGCTTTACCTGCTACTATTTCCACCCACCACATTTGAATAAAAATCTCAGCACATTTCTTCACCAACCAAGAGTGGGGCCCACCAATTCTAGAATTTTTTACCAAAATGATTAACTCCGAAAATTCAACAATTTCTGAACCAGTCATCTCGTAAAATTCATAATAAATCATACGTTCATTTTTAACGGTTCAAAATTTGTGGACATATACTCAACTTATATATGTATAACATATCCAAAAATTACCACGATCCAACGGTCGGATTAAAAATTATAACCCCTCGCAAAATATCTCAAAAATCCTGATTTTTAATACCTCCATTCTGACAAAAATACTGATAAAAACCTCAACATTAACTCCTTCATTTTTAACCACAAAAATATATCCCTCATTTATATCCACATAAAATAAATATTTCCTTATCATATGAATCAATAATTAATTATTTATAAATAATATTACAGAATCACATTTATGACAACCAGGCCGTTCCCAGGAAAGAGAGGGTTTTTCAATAAGGATTTCTCCTTACTGGCGCGTAATTAGATGACCAAACCTCTCCTTAGACAGAACTTTCTAGACATTGCCAATAATGTTATCTAATAATATTATTCAAATAATATGAATTATTAATCTGATAAAGGAAAATACTGTGCAGCAACAATTATTGAAACAATAATAATATAAAATATCAACGCAACAATTATTGAATCAATAAAATATTGAACAATAACTACTGTAACAATTATTGAGTAGTGCCCTCTTACGTAAGAATCAATAATTGGTGCAATACCGTGTGCTACTGTATTTTAACCACCGGGTATTCCAACAGTATTAACGGTAATAACTACGCCGTTATTTATAAACAACTTATACTTGTCGTTTTCTTCATCCAATCGCTTTCCGTTATGGGGCCCACACAAGGCTGCGTCGTCGTACGAATATTTCCCGACAGCAAGAATATTTCACGACCAAACGAATATTCCCCGACAAAATGAATATTTTATAACCACTTGCTTATTTTGTAAAATTTGCACATTTCACCCATAATCAAAGTATTATATCAAATTAACCCCTTATTATTCACAATAATATTTAGAAAAAATTTGATTTTATTCATTAATAAGCTGGGGTCTTACATTAATTCTTGGATAAATTAATTCTTGAACTTGTTTTATTGAATTCTTATATTATTGTCATCATCCTCATGTTTATAAAATGTTGAAAGTCATCTATGGCCTGTAGTGCATAGATGGACTTGGTATGATTATGACCAGGAATTATTCGGTATAATCATGACCGTAATGTTACAAATGATGTAGTAAAAGTCCTCATTGGCCCATAGTGCATTGATGGACATTTGTTGGCATGATCATGACCATTAATAAATACACGAATATCCTTGACCGTAGTGTAGGGGTGATTCGATGCTGTGGATTATTTTATTAAGCTGAGTCCCAGCGATAATAGTGTTGAAAAACCTTTTAAATCATAGAAGATAGTAGATTTTATTTTCTACTTGACTCTTTTAATGGATTGCTTGTTCCGCTGCAGTTAAACTTGATGTTCGTTATATTTTATCAGTTTAACACTGTTGAAGGCTAATGATAATTTATTCTGCATTATCTTAGTCATAATATTTCTTACTGGGCTAGTTGAGCTCATCCTTTCTTTCACTGTTCTCTTCAGGAAATGAGAATATAACTGGGACGAGTCGGGAAACGGAGTGATGGACCAGATAATAGTATTAGTAGTCCTCACTATTCTGTTAAATAGTGTGACAATAATTGTAATGAGGACTCCTTTTGAGTTTGTATAGTCTCTAGTAGACAATAATTGTATTCAAACTCACAGTTATGTTTTGTCGTATTGTACACGACAGTTGTATTAGTAAGTTATATTTGTATTCTGTACCATGTATCTGACGACCCAAGATGGGTGATGTATATCTAATTTTGGGGGCGTCACATCCGGTATCCGGCGGATTTTAAAAATATTATCCGTATCCGGTATTCGAAAAAATATTCGAATACGGATAATATCCATTACCGTTTATTTTATCCGAATAGACAAATTATTCGAATATCCGAATATCCGAATTCGTTTATCAGTAACCTAATATAATTAAAGTATAGTTCATTAATGAATGAATGCTCCACTTATTGATGTTTAGATATCCATTAATAAGTAGATGTCCCTTTCATGTTTGTTAAGTAATACTGGATTATGGATGAATATTTATAATTTATATATGTAAGTTATTAAATAATGAATATAAGTTATTAATTTATACATGTGTGTGTGTGTGTGTATATATATATATATATATATATATATATATATATATATATATATATATATAATATATATATATACTTATATAAATGAATGTAAATTATTAATATATACGTGTATATATATATATATAAATATATATATAATAGCTTATATAAATGAATGTAAGTGATTAATTAATGAATGTAAGTTATTAATATATGTGTGTGTGTGTGTATTGTGTATATATATATATATATATATATATATATATATATATATATATATATATATATATATATATAAGTTATTCGGATACGGATTCCGGATATCCGTATTCGTCGGATATATTTACAGACGGATGTTAATCGAATACGAATACGCCTATATCCGTATTCGTATCCGTTTATATACGGATACCTTTAAACCGAATACGGATATATCCGTTTTTTTTTCGAATACGGATGCGGACGAATACGAATTTTTCGATTACCATTTACAGTCCTAGGTCCAGTTGCCTAGAATTATGGGGTACCATCGACGGGTAAAATCAATCAGAGGCCGTATATCAATCAGAAACTGATTACAAGTTAAATTTGAAATAATACTACTATCTTATAAAAAATGATCACATAATACTTATATACACACATATATATTGTGGACCCCACATGTCAAGTGGAGGGCCAGAGTATACATGTGTGTATGTGAAACATTAAATCTGAGGGTCTGCCACATAAATATCTCATTCAGTGCTGGTGAGATCTTTAGATATTAGAGCCAGCTTATAGTTTAATTTATGTGTTTAATTTGGTTTGAGTGATATTATATTATCCACACAAATCAATTATATATATATATATATATATATATGTGTGTGTGTGTGTGTGTGTGTGTGTGTGTGTGTGTGTACCGATGTTTAGTCAACGTAGTTAATTTAAGATTATTTTTATAATAGATCGTGAGTATTCATTCGTTGATCGAACGGTTAAATTGAGTTCGCGAACGTTCACGAACACATGTCCGTTCGCAAACATTTTGACGAACCACGTCAGTTGATTATATTTTCAACTTTCAAGTCGGTTAATAAATTCACATGTAAGAGATCGAACCATGTTAGAAATCAAACTAGTCGAACCAATCTCGAACTGAACTTTAACTTCTTGAACTGAACCGTTCACGAACATAAACGAACCGAACTACATGATTCATGAACATGTTCGATCTAGCAATCGAACGTGAAACTATGTGCGAACTTGACTCGACAAGACATCAAACTTGAACTCGAATCGAACCGAAATCGAAGGCCTAGATGATGGGTACTTGGAGGATACTTGATAAGTATACAAAACTTGTTGATTTTGATTCCTTTAAGTTTAGTTTATTGCATAATTTGTTGTGTATATGAGCTTAATAAGACTGTTTATTAATTTCAGGCTAAAATGGTGCTTAAGTGCTTAAGTGATGAAACGGGATGAATTGGAGTTGATACAATGCAAAAGAAATAAAATTCAGGAACTGCACGAATTCGCCTCGACGAATCCAAATACTTGCTTCAAGCTAGTAAGAATTTATGGTGGATACTGTGATTGACTGATCATTGATGTAGATTGTAGAACTAGAAACTGAAAAGATGCAAAACAATGGGAAATTGAATATATCTCAAACTTAAAATTGAATTATTTTCCAGTATTACTAAGCTGTTGAAAATAACTAGTTCTAAGGACCAAATAACAACTTCCTAAACACTTGGATAAATAATAAACTAATTAACTAGATAAATTCTAAATAAGTAACTAGATAACTTTAATAATAATTTCCTTAATAATTCTAATACACACTGAAATTTCTTTTTCATTATCTTTTTGATCCATCATTCGACTATCTACTAATTTTGGTCAAGCAACTGAAAGATATAAAAATAGATTGTTGCCTATCTGCGCAGAGAATAAGCCACCTTGCATGACGTTTTGAGGTCAGTACATGGATATTCTCTCGTCACCATGGAAAAGATATCTCAAACTCAACTTAGATTTTATTTCAATATTACTAATTTATTGAATATAACTAGTAATTCTAACTTTATATATAGACCAAATGCGAACTTCCTAATTAATTGATAACTAATAAACTAACTAGATAAATACGACATACAGAACTACATAAATACTATTAATAACTACGTTAATAATATCTAATAATAACATATTTAGTTATTTACATAATAATTTCATTCTCAATACAAATAAATCTTTTCAACTCTCTTGTCTCGTTGGTCCCAAACAGTCTTGCTACTTCTATTAGAGGTACTGAGTTAAAAAAGTTGAATATTGCTATGTTCCATGGGCTATTATCAGAAATGTTGAATGGATTTAAAATCATCTTGTCAGTTGGGATGTGGAGTGTTCTTCCTTTAAGAACTGGGTGTTAAATGATTGTTGAAATTTCTGTCTATCTTTGTTTGGGAAGTGGTTGTGATGGCATTTGTTGGTTTGGGGTTTTTTTTGGGTGGGGACGAAGCCCTTATGGATGAGAGTGGCAGACAGTTAATGAGGATATGGGAGTTGGACCTGTAAGGAGGTGAGAGGTTATGGGATGTGGCTGAGAAGTTTGGGAGCCTTTAGAAAGCAGATCAACTTTGACATTGGTAATGTTACAGCTCTTCAAGGGTAAAATTGCAGAGACGGGATGAGGAGTTGCTAAGGCATATCCTTGCCTATTCAGCGTTGCTACGGACATGGTTCCATCTGGGATTACCTGGTTTCTCTTTTAGGGGGCCAATGGACTTGTAATCAACATCTAGTAGCGATTCGCGTGATTGGGAGCTGTAATCGTTGGATCTGGGGCAGAGGTTTGATGAATGAGGCCAAAGGAAGAGATGCAACAGTAATATCATATCATGTCTTATTGACTATGGGGAGTGGCATAGGTTTGATGAATGAGGCCAAAGGAAGAGAAATGAATGAGGCCAAAGGAAGAGAAGCAACAATAATATCATATCATATCTTATTGACCATGGGGAGTCCTTTTCTTTTTCCTTGAAGCCATTTGGTGAACTGTTGCTCCTATGTCCTAGGGAAGTGGCATAGTTCGCATGGAAAAGGTTGCTAAATTTTTTAGCTTAACGTGAAGAAGGAAACCTTGTGTGAATTGGTATTTCATGTACAGGAGATGAAGAGAACATTGTTCTTTCACAGCAGTACAGAAGTTTTTGTTTGTTGTTTTTTGAATTACTGTTCAGAATGTCTGGTACAGTTTGGTCATGCCGGGGTCTTTAGCAATGTTTCTTTGAGTTGGCCTTTGTATAGGAGACAGAAGAAGGGAAGACTGTGTCTTTATATCTTTTTTGTCGTGGCATGAATGGAGAGGATGAGTAGTCTATTTGCTTCTTTGCTTAATTTGCTGATTCTTTTGTTGGGCAGCCTCCCCTGGATTTTTTTGATTCTTTGTGTTGTTCTGGGAAATGTGTCCACTATTTTGTAGAGGTGATTTTTTTTTTGGTACAGCTGGTCTACAAATACAGGCTATGCTATCAATTTGGTGTTACGGGTTTTGCATTTCCCGGGATAGATTGACATATTTGGGCCTGTATACAGGGGTTTTATTGGGTTAGCTAGAAGTAGCTTACCATTTGGATATACCAATTCACTTATCGGTATCCTTTTTGCAGGAATATGTTATTGTCTTGCCCAAAAATGACAGGCGCAAAGTAGAGCAAGGAATGAGTTGAACGTCTTTTTGGGCGGTGACAAGGACCCGTGTCTTGGTAATTTAATTATATTTTTGTGTAAAATGCTAGTTACTTAGATTTTTAGATTTCACCACTGACTTATCATTGTACAGGCTGTGGGATCATCTTGGATCAAATTTGGATCTTTATGTACAATCCAAGGACTCTTGTCCTAATGAGGTGGTCAAAACAAAATCCATGTCTAGAGAGCCGGCTGGAAGAGTAGATTCTCGCCATTTGGACTCTGAAACTGAAAGAGAAAAACCAAATAAATTATCAAGAAGCAGACATGGTCGGGAGTGGAAAGGGAATGCAGATGAACCTCCTCCCCTTCGAAGCGCTGTGACAACCAATTTCCATGTGGAGGAAGCCACTCATCTGAAAGTTGATCAGGCAAAAAGATCACCTTCTCCGCGCTGCCAAAATTTCAGAGGAAGAGGCGGCGGCGGCCTGATGAAAGGCCACAGATGAAGGTTTCTTTTGATCCTCTCTCTCTCTCTCTCTCAATTGCATTTAAATTATATTAATAGCACCCCCACCCATTTCATTTATGGTTCTCGTTTGGCATCTTTGCTGTTAGAAGCTTACATAGAAGGGATTATCTCCTTGAGATCATAAATAGTCTAGTTGGTGTTTTGTGGTAGTGCACAATATGCAATGCACATTCTAATATTATATCTCCGACCCTTTTTCCTCTGTATCTGTTTTGGGTTTGTTAGAGCATTACAATAATTTCCCTAATAAACTCTTTATCCTCGTTTAAGTGACAACTCATCAATCATACATTTCTTGACATTTTTTTTACAACTTCATTTTTAAATTATAAAATTAATATTGACTTATTTTAAAAAAATTAATTTCAAACGTATTCAAATTTAAAATTGATATAAAATTATTTAATTTATGTCAATATAATTATAAATATTATAAAAGTATTATTAATTATAAAATTTATTATTTTCAAAATTTAAATGAATCATATTAAATTTAAATTTAAAATATCACAAATTAACTTTTTAAAAGATAATATTGATCTTATGTACATTTGCAGCTACAATCTATTCAATACTAACTCCATAAATTACTTAAAATTTAAAATAAAATAAAAATTATTTTACAGTGGAATATAATTGATAAATTATACACTCTCTTGTAAATTATAAAATTATTATTAATTTTTTACTTTGACTGTTAGAACTTTCAAATATTAACTTTTAACTTTTAAATTTTATTATTTAAGAAATCAATATAAGAAACTTGTTGGGTACATAGTGAAAAAATTGAATCCCTATTTTATAGAATGACTCAATAGCACTGTAAAGTAAAGATAGAGATAAAGAAATTGTTGTGAATGCTCTTATAAATTCTTATATTTATTCTTCCCCCCCCCCCACCCCCCACCCCCCCACCCCCCACCCCCACCACACAGTATAATATTCATATGTAGTGATTCTTTTGCATCCAGTAAAAGTTGAAACCTAATTTTAGTATCATTGTGTTGTTGCATTTCACTGATTTTTGAAATAAATTTATCTTATTCTGGGCAATTTGTGGATTTCTTAGTCAAGTTTAGTTGGGATTGTGGCGTAGCTATTCTTTTGTGAAAATACATTCCCTGCTGAGTTTTTGGTGTTGGAATGCTAGGAACATTTTTCTATAGCCGAATAGGGGTGGGAAGCTCATTTTTTGACCCATTTTATATCCATAGCCTGTAATGGGCTATGTCCTTTATTTTAGCTTAATGAATTTACTAATCAATCTCCTTTTGATCTTCATGGAATGCGGTAGACTTGGATCATTTAAGGTAAAAAATAAGATGATCTCATGGAGAGCCTAAAATTAAGATGATCTTTTCTTTATCAATTTCCTTTTGATCTTCATGGAATGCAGTAGACTTGGACCATTTAACGTAAAAAATAAGGGGCTGTTTGATAAAATTGAACAATTTTTTTTGAATAATTAAGAACATCTGAATAGCTGAATAAAGTAGAGATTCTGAATGAAAGTTGAACATTAAATGAAAAAAGTTGTTTAATAATTGATATTTATGAAACATCTAATGATTATATTTTACCATTTTAACCCTAAAAACTTGAGGCAAAGACGCAAAAATGTCCCTGTAATTTTACCTGAAGTCTTCGTTAGCCCATGATTTTTTTTCTCCAAAAGTACCCCAGGCATTGCAAATTTTAGGTCAACTATGCCCTTCCTGCTAACGGGCATGCTACCTAGATTAACATGGATGACACGTGGACATATTTTGCTGACGAGACATGAAGAGAGAACAAAAGGGAAAAAAAGGCCCTAATAACGCCATTCTGTTCTGTAATCGTAGATAAGTGAAGAAATTGAAGCCCTAAAAGTTATTGCTCTGTAATTGACGAGAGAAGAAGAACGTGTGGCCATTGAAGAGAAGAAATCAAGTCATCAGCTTCATCCTTTCTGATACTGCTAGAAGAATCGCCATGGCTTACAGTTCATCGTCATCTTCATCCTCTGCTCGAAGACGCACCATTGATGTTGATTATGAAGTTTTGTCATTCTGTTATTGTGGGTTAAGAGCTCCTTTGTGAACCTCATGAAATGAAACAAATCTTGACATAAGGTCTTTCTCATGCTCGAAATTCAGAGTAGTGCTTATAATTTATTTTGATTTAGTGTTTGGAAAAGGGTTGTACTTGCGTGTTTGCAATTTTTTATTTTTTGGATTTATGAAAAGGGATGTGGGTTCTTTGTATGGCATGACACACAAATGTGTGAGAGGGCAAATGTGGTCATGAATGATTTGAAGAGGGAGAACAAGCTTCTGCAGATGGAAAATAAGGAGTTGAATAAATTTCATCCGGTTGAAGGGGCATCTGAATCGAAAGAATTAGTTCATGAGTTAAAGAAGTTGAAGTTAAATGGAGATAAAGTTTCTGTAAAACAAATTATAGAAGTAGATTATTTGAATAGGAAGTGCATTGATGTGTTATTATTAGTTACATTCATCTGTATTTCTTTTATGCTACTTAGGTAGAAAAAATGGTTAGATGAATTGGTAGTGTTGTGAATTGTAATGTACTGTCATTTTGTTTGCAGTAAACTCAATGTTAAAGAATTGTTGAAATTGGCTAATGGAAGTCCTTTTTTGAGTAGTTTTGTGTGTATTATTGTGAATGAGTTGTGCAAGTTTAATACAATAAATATTAAATGAAAGCAAAGACATTGTTCATGGACAAAACAATGAACAACTTGGTTAATGGAAGTCCTTTTTTGTGTGTATCATTGTTCATGAGTTGTGAAAGTTTAATACAATGAACAAAATATATTGTCAAAAGATAGTGCCAAATATATTGCCAAAATATGTTGTAGAAGCATGTTCATTACACACCTTAACTGAGCATAAACACTTCAACATTGTCCAAAATATATTGCTCATTACCAAAAACACAACAAGTAGACATTTGTTCAAACAACAGTGACAATAATTACAAGATAAGTCTAATGGTCAATTTCCTAAATAGTCACAACAGTAAGAAGTTCAGTTATCTCCACTACCACTAGGTGGCATTCCTTATGACTTGCTTGCATTGTTGCTCCTACCCATCCTTTCATCCCTATCTGCCATAAGTTGTGTGGTAGTGGTGTAGCTTTTACCCCTTCATTGCAGTCCTGGAGGTCTGAAAGGCATGTTGGACATGTTAATAGGGTCACCATGTGACGCCCCCAAAATAGGTATACATCACCCATTCTGAATCGCCAAATACATGGTACAAAAATAAATACAACCTCAGTAATACAATTGCCGTGCAAACTACGACAACACATATACTATGAGTTTGAATACAAATAGAGAGTATAAAAACTCAAAAGGAGTCCTCATTACAATTATTGATACACTATTTTACAAAAATAGTGAGGACTACTAACAACTTTCTAAAACCGTCACTCCATACCCCGACTAGTTCCTGCTATACTATCTCCTCCTGAGAAGAAAATGGAACAACAAGGGTGAGCTCAACTAGCCCAGTAAAGAATATTATGACTAAGATAATATACAACAAATTATCGTTAGTCTTCAACAGGGAAAATCTGATAAAATATAATAGCCAACAAGTTTTAGATCAACAACTGCAGCGGAAACAACAATCCATTAGAAGAGTCAAGTAAAGAAAGAATTCTACTATCTTCTAAGATTTAAAAGTCCATCATCAATATTTTATCCCTGTAACATCAATCAATATACATTTTGAATCAAATATTCATCTTTGCACTACAAGCCAAAGATATTCATTTGTATCACCAGTTGGTCATGTTCATCTCAACACCTGTTCATCTTTGCACTACAGGCCAAAGATATTCATCAGGTAATCATACATCTTTGCACTACAGGCCAAAGATATTCAGTAGTATCATCATTTAGGACTGAGGATGATGAAAAATATTTTAAAGAAAACGAATCCAGTGAGATAAAAGAACAAATATTAGGGATTCGTATTACAGTTTATCCAAGTTCAATAATACTCCATAATAACCAATTTTGAAGCAGAATTCAAAAATAAAGATCAAAACATGGATACAATCAAAGATAGTAACCATAATAGACAACTTGGACAAAAAGAAGAAAATTTTATTTTTCGGTGAATAGTGCCGTATTCGTGAATAGTGTCGTATACGTGAATAGTAACGTATAAGTAAATAGTAACCCTGACACAAAAAGTTTTAAATTTGATAAAAAGTTCATACCAACATTTCGGTATAATGATATTGAAGAAAATATCATTTTAAGAAGAATATAACACCCCTTACCTCAAAATATCAGTACTTCTGATCGGAATATCGGTATAAGGCTAAAGGAAATTTGCACTGATGAATAGAAACTCACAAAGTATCTAAATACTCACAAAAAACACTCAATAATCTAGAGAGAGAAAGAGAGAAAACTTATTTCTGGTGTGATTTTTAATTCTAACTTAGCCCTCTATTTATAGGAAAATGTTAGCACGCCGAAACAGACTTAACCTGTAACCTGATGGCTTTACCTGCTACTATTCCCACCCACCACATTTGAATAAAAATCTCAGCACATTTTCACCAACCAAAAGTGGGGCACACCAATTCTAGAATTTTCTACCAAAATGATAAATTCTGAAACTTCAACAATTTCTGAACCAGTCATCTCTTAAAATTCATAACAAATCATACGTTCATTTTTAACGGTTCAAAATTTGTGAATATATACTCAACTTATATATGTATAACATATCCAAAAATCACAACGATCCAACGGTCGGATTAAAAATTATAACCCCCGTAATATATCTCAAAAATCCTGATTGATTTTTAATACCTCCATTCTGACAAAAATACTGATAAAACACCTCAACATTAACTCCTTCATTTTTAACCACAAAATATATCCAACATTTATATTCACATAAAATAAATATTTCCTTATCATATGAATCAATAATTAATTATTCACAATTAATATTACAGAATCACATTTATGACAATCAGGCCGTTCCCAGGAAAGATGTGGCTTTCCAATAAGGATTTCTCCTTACTGGCGCGCAATTAGGTGACCAAACCTCTCCTTAGACAGAACTTTCTAGACATTGTCAATAATACTATTTAATAATATTATTCAAATAATATGAATTATTGATCTGATAATGGGAAATACTGTGCAGTGACAATTATTGAAACAACAATAATATAAAATATCAATGCAGCAATTATTGAATTAATAAAATAAAATATTGAACAGTAACTACTGTAACAATTATTGAGTAGTGCCTTCCTTCGTAAGAATTAATAATTCAAAAATACTGTGCAATCTGTGTGCTACTGTGCAATCACGCGTATTACTGTATTTTAACCACCGGGTATTCTAACAGTGTTTACGGTAACAACTACGCCGTTATTTATAAAAATTCAATTTTTGTCGTTATCTTCATCCAACCGTTTTTCGTTATGGGGCCCACAAATAGCTGCGCCGTCGTACGAATATTCTCCGACAGAAAGAATATTCCACGACTAAATGAATATTCCCCGACAAAATAAATATTTTATAACCACTTGTTTATTTTTGCAAAATTTGCACATTTCATCTATAACCAAAATATTATATCAAATTAACACCTTATTATTCACAATAATAATTAGAGAAAATTTGATTTTATTCATTAGTAAGTTGGGGTCTTACAACCTACCCTCCTTATGAAATTTTGTCCTCGAAATTGACGTACGTACCTGGTGTTTCGAAAATGTGGGGATAGCTCGCTTTCATTTCTGATTCTAACTCCCAGGTCATTTCTTTAATAGCATGGTTTCTCCACAAAACCTTAACTTGTGGTATAACCTTCGTGCATAAGACATGCTCTTTCCTATCCAAGATCTTAATAGGTACCTCCTCGTACGTTAAATCTTCGGCTATCTCGTCTGGTTCTAACTCAATAATGTGATTCGGGTCTTTAACATATTTACGAATCATAGATATGTGAAAAACATTATGAACACGAGACATGGAGGTAATGCGAGTCTATAGGCCACATTTCCTATTCGGTCAAGAATTTTAAATGGACCAACAAATCGTGGATTGAGCTTTCCTCTCTTCCTAAATCTTGTAACTCCCTTCCATGGTGCAACACGTAACAATACATGATCCCCAATATTAAATTTCACGTCCTTCCGATGAAGATCCGCATAACTCTTTTGTCGATCCTGTACCGGTTGTATACGTTGTCGAATCATTTGGATCTTCTCTGTAGTCATTCGTACCAACTCTGGTCCCAACAATGTTGCTTCACCCACCTCGTCCCAGCATACTGGAGAACGACATTTTCTTCCATACAACGCCTCGAATGGAGCCACACCTATACTTGCCTGATAACTGTTGTTGTAAGAGAATTTCACCAATGGTAGGTACTTATCCCAACTCCCTTTGAAATCTAGGACACAGAGTCTTAATAGATCTTCAAGAGTTTGAATAGTCCTCTCTGATTGTCCGTCCGTTTGAGGATGGTATGCCGAACTGAATAGTAAATCCGTGCCCATAGCTTTCTGCAAGCTAACCCAAAATCGTGAAGTGAATCTTGGGTCACGATCCGAAACTATGGATACTGGCATACCATGCAATCTTACAATCTCATTTACGTACATACTAGCAAGACGTTCAAGTGAATAAGTCTCACGTATAGGCAAGAAATGGGCAAACTTGGTTAATCTATCAACAATAACCCAAATCGCATCTATGCCTTGAGAAACCTTGGGAAGACCCGTAACGAAATCCATGGTAATGTGTTCCCACTTCCACTTCAGAATCTCAAGTGGTTGCAACGGACCCTTTGGTACTTGATGCTCCGCCTTTACACGTTGACAAGTTAAACACCTCGAGATAAACTCCGCGATCTCTCTTTTCATATTGCTCCACCAAAATGTATGTCGAAGATCGTGATACATTTTGGTACTCCCAGGATGGATTGCAAACGGTGTGTTGTGTGCCTCCATCATGATTCTATGATTCAAGTCAAAATCGTTAGGAACACAAAGTCTGGAGTTGACTCGAAGTATTCCTTCTTCATCAATTCTTGCTTCTGGAATAGTACCTTCTTGTACTTTTTTCTTCATACGCACTAGCTTCATGTCCGTAGCTTGAGCAGCTTTAACTTTATCGATTAAAGTCGGTTCTACTCGTATGTTTGATATCATCACGTGGGTACTTGGAGCCTTCATCTCTATCTCCATCCTTTCCAAGTCATACAAAATGGACCTTTGTGTTAACAACATTGCACTCGTACCCGCATATGATCTTCTACTCAATGCGTCAGCTACTACGTTTGCTTTTCCAAGATGATATTGGATGGTATGATCGTAATCTTTCAGCAGCTCGAGCCAACGTCGTTGCCGCATGTTGAGTTCCTTTTGGGTGAAGAAATATTTGAGGCTTTTATGATCTGTATAGATCTCCACTTTCTCCCTATACAGGTAGTGTCTCCAGATCTTCAACGCGAAAACGACTGCTGCCAACTCTAAATCATGAGTAGGATAATTTCTCTCATATTCTTTGAGTTGTCGCGAGGCATAGGCTATGACTTTCCCATGTTGCATGAGAACACATCCTAACCCTTTGCCTGAAGCATCGCTGTAGATAACAAATCCATCCGAACCAGATGGTATTGTCAGAACAGGTGCCGAAATGAGTCTCCTCTTGAGTTCTTGAAAACTCATCTCACAATTCTCGCTCCAACCGAATTTTGTATCTTTACGAGTCAGCTGAGTTAACGGAGTAGCGATTCGAGAAAATCCTTCCACGAATCTCCGATAGTAACCAGCTAAGCCCAGAAAGCTACGTACTTCGGTCACCGATTTTGGTTACTCCCAACTTTGTATGGCTTTAATCTTCGCCGGGTCGATAGATACTCCATGTTTTGACACCACATGCCCAAGGAATGCTACTTTCTCAAGACAGAACTCGCATTTCTTCAGCTTGGCATATAGCTTGTTATCGCGAAGCCTTTGTAGTACCAGCTTCAAATGATGCTCATGATCTTCACGGCTTTTGGAATAGATGAGGATGTCATCAATAAAGACAACAACGAACTGATCTAAATATTCCTTGAATACACGGTTCATCATATCCATGAAAGCAGCAGGAGCATTAGTCAATCCAAAAGACATGACTAAGAATTCGTAATGCCCGTACCGAGTTCTGAAGGCAGTCTTTGGAATATCCTCAGTTTTAATCTTCAGTTGATGATATCCAGAACGAAGATCGATCTTTGAATAGAATTGTGCTCCTTGCAATTGGTCGAACATGTCATCAATGCGAGGTAGTGGATACCTATTCTTGATGGTGACATGGTTTAATTCCCGATAGTCGATACAAAGTCGCATACTACCATCTTTCTTCTTTACGAATAACACCGGAGCATCCCAAGGAGATGTACTAGGACGAATAAAATCGATGTCCAACAACTCCTGTAGTTGGACCTTTAACTCCTGAAGTTCAATAGAAGCCATTCGATATGGGGTTTTAGAAATGGGCTTTGTGCCAGGTTCAAGGTTAATAAAGAAATCAACTTCACGTTCTGGGGGTAGACCGGGAAGTTCTTTAGGAAATATGTCAGGAAATTCATTAACAACAGAAATTTTATTCAAATCTGACGTGTTTTTGTTCAAGTCCGTGGCATGGGCTAAGAAATCTTGACATCCATTTTTCAATAAACGAATAGCTCTATGGCTTGAAATGACAGTAATTGACTTTAATGGTTTAGTTCTTTGAATTCGCATAACAGGTTGGTTAGGAATATAAAAACTAACAACCTTACGAAAATAATCAATTTTAGCATGATGCGTGGTTAACCAATCAATCCCTAAAATCACATCAAATGTAAGAATTTTCAACAAAATAAGATCGACAGGTAATGTGATGGTACCAACTTGAATCAAGCAAGATTTATAAACAGTAGATGAAACGAAAGTTTCTCCTAACGAAGTTTCAACAGATAAATCAAAGTCTAATTTATCCGGAGTCAAGTTCAAACGTTGAGCACAAGCAGGAGAGATAAAAGAATGGGTAGAACCAGTATCTAATAAGGTATAAACTTCGCAAAAGTTTATGATTAGCTTACCCGTGATCACCTCGTTCGGGTTTCTCGCATTTTGGGCAGTCACGACAAACGCCCTTCCAGGAACCACTGACTTTGACTTGTCCTTCTATTATCACGGCCACGATTACCACCAGAGTGATTACCGCTTTTGTCCGAATATTTTCCTCCCTGCTGGTTTTCATTGCTACGATGATCGCTGCCACCGGTATGACCCTGGTTGTGCATAGTCCCTTGATTGAACATACTCATTATCTCGCTCTAATAATTGAGCCCTGTTTACAACATCTGATTATAAAGAAAATTTAAGAGAGATAAGATATTGTCGAATCTCGGGCTTTAGACCTCTTAGGAACATCCTCGTCATTCGTTCCACATTCTCTACCAAATGAGGTGCAAACCTGGATAACTCTGTAAACTTCGCCTCGTACTGGGACACCGTCATGTTATTTTGTTCCAGTCTAATAAACTCTACCTCCTTCATATGACGAATACTTTCAGGAAAGTACTTGTCATTAAACAGTTTTTGAAACGTTTCCCAAGACATGTTGAGTGCGTCAGGTTGGGTACGCTTCACAGACTCCCACCAGTAGTCTGCCTCACCGCGGAACATAAAAGTGGTGAATGGAACCTTCTGTTCCTCAGTGCATCCCAAGACATCGAATATCTTGGTAATTTGCTTGACCTATGTTTTCGCCATGATCGGATCCGACTTTCCTTTAAATTCTGGTGGTCCCAACTCTTTGAACTGCTTGGCTGTGACAAGCCGCGCATTGCTAGCATTTCTGCCCGTATTTTGTGCACGAGTCTCCCTCGTCTGGTTTTGCATGAACTGCAAAAAACTTCTAAACATCCCATCATTCATCATTTGTTCGGTAGTGTTGTTTACAGGAGGAATATTGCCTTCCTATTGCACGTTCTCCTGGGTGGTGATCAAAGGTGTCTCCACGGTCTGATTCACTCCATTATTAACGTTCTCAGCTGCCATTCTAAAATACTGCCATAAAACAAGGGTTAATAGTCATGTCATATATTATCCCTATACTCTGACCGACCAAATAAATACCAAATAAATTTAGTCAGGTCATACTAGCGAAGGAATTCCCCGTCTCTCCCTTCCTAGTTCTTGTCTCACATCTTAGCCAGGGATCATATCCCTAAGCTTTGATACCAACTGTGACGCCCCCAAAATAGGTATACATCACCCAATTTGAGTCGCCAAATACATGGTACAAAAACAAATACAACCTCAGTAATACAATTACCGTGCAAAATACGACAACATATATACTGTGAGTTTGAATACAAATAGAGAGTATAAAAACTCAAAAGGAGTCCTCATTATAATTATTGATACACTATTTTACAAAAATAGTGAGGACTACTAACAACTTTCTAAAACCGTCACTCCATACCCCGGCTAGTTCCTACTATACTATCTCCTCCTGAGAAGAAAATGGAACAAAAAGGGTGAGCTCAACTAGCCCAGTAAGGAATATTATGACTAAGATAATATACAACAAATTATCGTTAGTCTTCAACAGGGAAAATTTGATAAAATATAATAGACAATAAGTTTTAGATCAACAACTGCAGCGGAAATAACAATCCATTAGAAGAGTCAAGTAGAGAAAAAATTCTACTATCTTCTAAGATTTAAAAGTCCATCATCAATATTTTATCCCTGTAACATCATTCAATATACATCTTGAATTAAATATTCATCTTTGCACTACAAGCCAAAGATATTCATTTGTATCACCAGCTGGTCATGTTCATCTCAACACCTGTTCATCTTTGCACTACAGGCCAAAGATATTCATCAGGTAATCATACATCTTTGCACTTCAGGCCAAAGATATTCAGTAGTATCATCATTTAGGACTGAGGATGATGAAAAATATTTTAAAGAAAATGAATCCAGTGAGATAAAAGAACAAATATTAGGGATTCGTATTACAGTTTATCCAAGTTCAATAATACTCCATAATAACCAATTTTGAAGCAGAATTCAAAAATAAAGATCAAAATATGGATACAATCAAAGATAGTAACCATAATAGACAACTTGGACAAAAAGAAGAAAATTTCATTTTTCGGTAAATAGTGTCGTATACGTGAATAGTAACGTATACGTGAATAGTAATCCTGACACAAAAAGTTTCAAATTTGATAAAAAGTTCATACCAACATTTCGGTATAATGATATTGAAGAAAATATCATTTTACGAAGAATATAACACCCCTTACATCAAAACATCAGTACATCTGATCGGAATATCGGTATAAGGCTGAAGGAAACTTGCACTGATGAATAGAAACTCATAAAGTATCTAAATACTCACAAAATACACTCAATAATCTAGAGAGAGAAAGAGAAAAAACTTGTTTCTGGTGTGATTTTCAATTCTAACTTAGCCCTCTATTTATAGAAAAATGTTAGCACGTCGAAGCAGACTTAACCTGCAACCTGATGGCTTTACCTGCTATTATTCCCACCCACCACATTTGAATAAAAATCTCAGCACATTTTGACCAACCAAAAGTGGGGCCCCACCAATTCTAGAATTCTTCACCAAAATGATAAATTCTGAAACTTTAACCATTTCTGAACCAGTCATCTCTTAAAATTCATAACAAATCATACGTTCATTTTTAACGGTTCAAAATTTATGGATATATACTCAACTTATATATGTATAACATATCCAAAAATCACAACGATCCAACGATCGGATTAAAAATTATAACCCCCGCAATATATCTCAAAAACTCTGATTGATTTTTAATACCTCCATTCCGACAAAAATACTGATAAAACACCTCAACATTAACTCCTTCATTTTTAACCACAAAATATATCCAACATTTATATTCACATAAAATAAATATTTCCTTATCATATGAATCAATAATTAATTATTCACAATTAATATTACAGAATCACATTTATGACAACCAGACCGTTCTCAGGAAAGAGGGGGCTTTCCAATAAGGATTTCTCCTTACTGGCGCGCAATTAGGTGACCAAAACTCTTCTTAGATAGAACTTTCTAGACATTGCCAATAATGCTATCTAATAATATTATTCAAATAATATGAATTATTGATCTGATAATGGAAAATACTGTGCAGTGACAATTATTGAAATAATAATAATATAAAATATCAATGCAGCAATTATTGAATCAATAAAATAAAATATTGAACAGTAACTACTGTAACAATTATTGAGTAGTACATTTCTTCGTAAGAATCAATAATTTAAAAATAATGTGCAATCCGTGTGCTACTGTGCAACCACGCGTATTATTGTATTTTAACCACCGGGTATTCCAGCAGTGTTAACGGTAATAACTACGCCGTTATTTATAAAAACTCAATTTTTGTCGTTATCTTCATCCAACCGTTTTTCGTTATGGGGCCCACAAATAGCTGCGCCGTCGTACGAATATTTCCCGACAGAAAGAATATTCCACGACCAAACGAATATTCCCCGACAAAATGAATATTCTATAACCACTTATTTATTTTGTAAAATTTGCACATTTCACCCATAACCAAAATATTATATCAAATTAACACCTTATTATTCACAATAATAATTAGAGAAAATTTGATTTTATTCATTAATAAGTTGGGGTCTTACACACCATCACCTCTGTGGTTGATTCTTCTACTGCCAACTGAAGTTGATACTTTGTTTGTAGCCTTTTTTTAGGGATTGCAAATATGGTGTTAGGGTCAACTATAGGTGGCTGTGTCTGACTTCCTTCATTGAGAAAATTTGATGATGTGCCACTCTGCATGTACATAACACATAACATCATAGCAATTAGAAGCTTGCACATCTATTATATCAATCATAATGAAGCACATATCAATCAAATTACCCTGTATGTTACTGAACTAGTGTTGTCATCATAGACTAACCCAAAACCTTCACCATGACTGGATTGTCTCCTGGAGCGAGCTCTTTCAACAGATTGAACTTATAATTTTGAAGGCCTTAGCTTTGAACTTGAGGTGCACTCCTGGCTGAGCTTGCATTTAACCCTGGTCTGACTTGACTTGGAGGTGGGATTGATGGGTCACCTTGTGCTTGTGTTTGCACTGAAGGTCCAGTTTGAGACTAAGGTGGGATTGAACTTCTTATTTGTGATTGGCTTAGATTTCTAGGTTGAGATTGCCTTGTCCTTGTGCTTCCTCCTTCTAATTGGCTTTGATTCTGATATATAATAAATGCATGGCATCAAACTATTAGTACATCAAATGCAAGACATTACTATAATTAACTTACACACATAATTAACTGTGTTATTACCTTTTGGTAGCTAGCTTTGTTGTGTCCTTGCTGCTTACGCAGACTGCATGTAACTGGTTTACCTTTCTTGGATAGCTTTGTGACTTAATTTGTTTGCCTGGCCTCAGGTTCCTCTCTTATTCTCTTAGTCTTAGGCCTTCCCCTGTTCTTTTCAACCTTTGGTGGCTTTACAGGGAGATACTTGTCTAGTTGATAGAATCTCTTCCCTCTCATCGGTATAATCTTGTACTTGTAAGCAGCTTGCTATACATCTTTGTGATACCACTTTGAAATATGGTCCATTGGGTCCTGCTTGTTGCGAACCAGAGCACATATAGCATGTTGGTAAGGAATTCCAGAGAGATCCCATGCCCTACATGTGTAAGAGTTCTTGTCAAAGAACACAGTGTGGGTGTCCTCACCCTCATTGATTTCATAACATGTGTCTCTATTAAAGAGCACAATATAGCCAACTGCTACGCCTTTGTTTGTCTAAAAAATTTCGTTACAATAAGGACTGAAACAATTGATCCACTTCTCACATGCTGGCCCAAGAATTCCCTACCTGTTCATAGTTTTTTGCTTAATGAATTCCATCATAGACCTAATTGACTTGTTCCTAGCTCTAAGAATTTAGGAGTTGAAACCTTCCACCATGTTGTTATCTACTGCCCATGATTTTCTTCTGCTACTAAAGTAAGTTATGCACCATGTATGAGGTGGATAGTGTATGAGATCCATTACTCCTTGTGAACTCATCTCACCAAGCAGCTTCATGTTGTCTTTAAATTCTTCCTTAAAGGTAGATAAGGTTGCATTCCAAAATTTCTCCTTCAACTCTCCACCCCTGTGTTTCTTAGACCAATTTACATATATATGGCGAGCACACCATCTGTGCTCAGCCTCAGGAAGTACATCAATAACAGATTGTATTAAACCCTACAAGTAAAACTTTAAAAGTTACACAATGCTGCAAATTGACCTTCATAAGTAACAACTTGACATAAAAAACATTAAAAGTCAGCAACATTAAAACATTCATACCTTTTGCATATCAGATATGAAGGTGTATTAACTGCCATCTCTCAAATCAAGTTGTTCTTGCAACAAAGTTAGAAACCAAGACCAATTGACCTTAGTTTCACTCTTCAAACATACCCAAGCTATGGGAAAATTCTGCTCATCCCCATTTCTTCCTAGAGCTACAAGAAATTCCCCCTTATACTGTGTCTTCAAAAAACACCCATCAAGGCCAATAATAGGCCTACATCCTTCCTTTCAACCTCTCTTGCACACATCTAAACAAACAAAAATTCTTTTAAATACTCGTCTCCCTTCCCTTAACTCATCTCTGTACAACTCCACTTGCACTTTATAGCTTGGATTACTTTTCAACAGTTCTGCTGCATAAGCCTCTAACTCAGAATATTCAGTAGTAAATCTCCCTAAGAATTCATCCATAACCATCCTCCTGGCTCTCTTGCACTTGGAAAATCTAACATTCACTCTCTATTCTGTCTCAACATCTCTTTTGAGGTCTTTGATCTTGTAGTCATGGTGCTCAAGAATTTTGTTTGTAAAGCTTGGCTAAGAAATTTGCTGAAACCCTAAGGTTGCTGGAAATCCTATAACAATTATGGTCTTCATTTAATGTCTTGACTACCAACCCAGGGTTACAATCGTCCTTTGAGACATACATGATAAAAGGACATCCCACCTCACACTGGACCTTTATTTTATATGGTTCACTTTTCACATATTTCAATGCCATTCCCCTAGATATAGCATACTTTGATATGGATTCCCTAACTTTAGCTGCATTAGCAAATGTCATTCCCAAGCTGAAATAGGGTGTCTGATCATTTACATTGAAACGAACAGGATATCTTCTCTCACATAGCACCTCACCCTCATCAGTCTTTCTATCACTATCATCACCTTCCTCACTATCATCACCATCATCAGTATCATCACCTTCCTCACTATCATCACTATCCTCAATCTCCTCTTCATATGTACCATCTTCACTCTCTTCACTAGTATCAGAATTTATGTCCTCATTAATCCCACAACTACCTTTACTAATATCTCCCTCACCAGCCCTGCTTCCCTGTGTGTTTAACACCACATTAGGATCATCACTACTTTCATAAGCTCTTTTAATGTAATCAAAATCATTAATTAGTACTTCGGCACTTTCCATGAAAGAGTCATCTGCCACATCATCACTATCCTCACTCTCCTCTTCAGGTGAATTTATTATGAGGTTAGGTGGAACAAGAGGAGGTGAATTGATTATGGACTCAAGAGGAGGTGGTTCATCATTAAGTATATGTTTATTTTATTAAGAATTCTCCTAATCCCATAGTCATCCTCAAGTAAAAAAAGTCCTTCCTCAGTACTCATTCCAAGTTCCAAGTAATAGACTTGCTCTACATTGGCATATTTCAATGTCTCTTTATACGTATTCTAATGCATATAATAGACATGTAATATGCATCAAATTTCTCACATATATAAAACATATCCTCCCACATATTTCAACACAGGATCCATCACCCATGTGCGGCATGTGCCCCCATTATGGAAATAAATATCTACACGTCCATCCATTCTGCCATTCAAAACAAAACTCATAATTCACAATATCAACATAATAATCAATTACAAGACAAAATGCCAACTCAAAACTATTAAGAATCTAATAAAAAGTAATATACGGGACCACATGTCCCCTAACAGTCAACACCCAGCTTAAACATGGACCACATGTAATGACCATCTTTTACCCATTAACCTATATAAAATGCACTTTCTTAATCAAACGCAGAGATGAAAGTACCTGTGAAAAGCTGATAGATTCTTTATGTACAAAAACATACAGGGTGGGTGCTGAGGTCAGAGCATGATTGCCATTGTAAATACTTGTATGGTTTAGAGAACATCTGCATAATTAATTCTCAAGTACTTTATTATAGAAGAATATTTTTGAATTCCTAGTTTTCATATACTGGTACATGGTTTTGATTCCCTAGCTTAAAGACAATTCAGATTCTATGATAGAAGACGTCAAAATTTATTTTGTGGGATGATCCATATTGTAAATCAGGCTAGTTGGAGAACCTAGTTAGCTGTATAGTAAGCAATATATGTACCAATCTATCCGGAATCACTAATCTCCTTTTTAGTAATCCAACGATTGGGAACTATTTTAGTTTTAAGCTATTTAAGAATTTAGATCTCATTAGTATGATCATCATCATGATTCTAAAAGCATTGCTCAAAACTATGGGTTTATCACATTTTATTATAACAACATCATGTAGATAATTAAATGCCTTTAATTAAATAACTCTTTTATTAATAAATGAATAAGATTGTTACAAAATATATGCTTTATCATCAAACATGATTGGCTTGTGTGCATACTACTTTTAATCTCTCACTTGCACTAAAGCCAATCGCAATGGTATCTAATACCCTTTTTTTCTAAGTGACGATTATCACGCTGCTGGATAAGTTTCAGTAAATAGATATATAATGTTGTTCTTGAGAGTTCACTATCTTTATAGCGACTTCTCCTTTTTTCAATGATTCCTTTAATCAAATGAAAGTGCCACAACACATGTTTGGATTCAAGATGAAACTTAGGAACTATTCTTAGTTCTGTAATGAATTTTTCATCCGAAACATCAACTTCCAGCTTCATTTACAGCTATATACTTTGTCTTTATAACTAAACCAGTAACTCTTTGCTGCTTGGAACTTTTCCAATTCATTGCACCACCTTTCAAGGTAACGACTTACCCTAAAGTAAATTTGTTGTCATCTTAGTCAGTCTGAAAAACTTGAGTTTGTTTAGTCTTCTAGTTTTAATTCAGACCCATCATGATTACATCCTTAGTGTCGGTTAAGTACTTTAAGATATTTTTTCACCGTCTTATAGTGATCTTCTCTAGAATATGACTGATTAACATCAAGTTTAGTACATTTCATTACATACATAATAGTAACTCATGCGTTCTCTCTTTTATTGAGGACAATTTTAGAAAGATACACTCCATGACTTTTCATCATGAGATATCTCTTGGAGTTTGTCATGCTAAACGCCTTTAGCATCAAATGAATATATGTTACTTGAGTTAAGCCGAGCATCCTTTTAAATCTATCTATATAGATTTATATCCCCAATTTAGGATGTTCTACCCAAATCATTCATGGAGGAATATTTAGACAACTTTATCTTTACTGATTATAGCATTGGTATGTTATTCCTTATTAGTAGTATATCAACATATAATACTTGGAATGTCACAGCGCCCCTTTTGTACACACTAGGCTCATTCTCATTTTTGATAAAATCAAACTCTTTTGATTGTCTCATCAAAATGAATGTTCCATCTTTGAGAAGCTTACTTCAATCTATAAATGGGTTGTTGTAGCTCATATACATGAACCATTAAAACAAATCCATCTGGCTGTATCATACATACATTCTCCTCTAATAATTTATAATTGAGGAAGGGCGTCTCCACGTCCATTTACCAGATTTAATAATAATAAGCTGCAATCGCAAGTAAAATCCAAATGGACTTAAGCATTACTACCAGTGATAATGTTTTATCACAACCAACTCCTTGACTTTATTTGAAAACCTTTTCCAAAACGGTCTGGCCTTATAGGTTTCCACCTTGCCATTTGCTCTAAAGATCCATTTTGAATTTTATGGCCATATATCATTTCTCTTAGTGTCTACAACTCTTAGCCTTATCATGTATTACTGGATCATCATCCTCACCTTATAGTGTATTACTGGATCATCATCCTCTATGACGCGTATCTCATCATCATCATCTATGATGAATCCATACCTCCGAGGTATCTTCAGTACTATTCCAGATTTATGATTCGGTTGTGGTACAATAGGTCTATCTACATGTTCCTCCTTTTTACTAATAGTGATTTGTAGTTCTTGAACTCCTTCAAGATCAATTATTCTCCCACTAGCCCTTCAATGATAAACACTTTTATCTTAGAAGGCAGCGTGTTTGGCAACAAATACCTTTTGCTAAGTAAGATTATATAACATATGCCCTAAAATTACTTTAGGATGTCCCACAAATCTGTACTTGTTAAATCTTGTCCTAAACCTATCCTTTTGAAACCTTTTCACATAAGCTGGACAACCCTTTATTTTAACATACTTAAGATTAGGAATCCTTTCTGCCCATAACTCTTATGAAATCTTGGGGACGAATTTTGAGGTTATCTTATTTTGTAAATATGCAGCCGTTTCCAGGGCATTACCCTAAAAGGATACTGGAATGTCGGTAAAATCATTATGGACCGCACCATGTCCAACAAGGTATGATTTTTTCTTTTAGATATACCAATCAATTATTGTGTATCAGAAAGCGTTCATTATGAGAAAACCATTGAAGATGATCTTAAAACTTATTGCATAAGTATTTATTCCTCGATCTAATTGAAGAATCATAATACGTTGCCAATTAATTTTCCTTCTGAATTCTTTGAATCTTTCAAATGATTCAAACTTGTATTTCAACAAATAAAGATATTCAACTCTTTGAATGATCATCTCCTTTTCTTTTACTAGTTTGTTCAATTTAAAATTATTTTCATGTAAGTCAAGTATGCAAAGTCCATTCAGTAAATTATAAATTATTTAAACTAATGGACTTGCCCGTAGGTGGTTCTAAACAATAAGTTTCTACAGTTAATGGACCAACCTTTGCTCAATTCCTACACGCAGGAAGACTTCCCCTTGTTTAGCTTTCTACTTCTGCTTGGTCTCTTCATAAATCTGTATTTATGAGAACCATAGCCGGTATCCAATACATAAGTAGAAACTTCACTTATTGAAAGATTTATTTCAATCATTGACAAAACTGTATATGTAACCGAAGCTTCACTAAGCTTCTTCTAGTTAGCCTCTGCAAGTTACTTCTCTCAGTTTCTATTCTAGTGTCCAGGCTTATTGCAATGGAAGTAAACTCCTTTTGCTATATGTATCATTTTTGTTCTTATTATCCTTTGTATTTGCCTTTAGATTTACCTTCTTTGAATCGTTCTTCTTTTCAGGAGATCCTTTGACCCCTAACAGTAAGACTTGGTCTTTGTTGGTTGAAAAGTGATTCTCAATAGTTTTTCAACATGTTTAAGCAAATCAGCGAGGCTAACATCTATCTTGTACATATGAAAATTCATAAAAATTATGAGAAGGAGTCTGGAAGTGAGTGCAAGATCAAATCTTGGCTCAATTTTCCATCAATGACAAAACCTAGTTGCCCTATTTGTTTAATCAGATTGATCATCTTAAGGACATGTGTCTTTACTGTAGTACCATAGGTCATTCTAGATTGGAAGAGCTCCTTAGATATCTGATATCTATTAGTCCTACTTTCCTCACCATTCAACTCTTTGAAGTGTAGGAATATAGTAGGAGCATCCATAGTTCCATGCTGACGCTGAAGCTCGTTACTCATGGATGTGAGCATGATACATTGAGGCAACTATGCATCATCTTGCTACTTTTTAAAAGTAGCAATCTCTTCCTCAGAGGCATTGTCTGCAACAATTGCAGTGATATACGTATTAAGGACATAAGATAACATTTCAGCCTTAAGAACTATTCTCAAATTCCTTAACCAATCTGTTTAATTCGGTTCGGTTAATTAGCATCTAATATGCTACACAGTGATAGTAATTTAGACATTGTAAAATTCTGTAAATGAATTTATAATTAACAACATTATAACATACATTCTTTTATTAATTACCAAAATAAATTAGGCATTGTTTTAAATGGGTATCTCCCACTATTTTCTTCAAATTATATTACCCTCATAATATATAGTTCGGTAAATCTAATTAAAGATTTGCTAGTGAAAATAAAAATCTCATTTCAAATGTATTTAGCCTTATGGTGACACAATAAACTATATATAAATAAATAAGTAGACAAATCTTGTTAATTACATCATCATGTAACTCTTTTTGCCTCTTAGATTATTTTGATCAAGTGGTGGCACATCCGAATTAAAATTATCTAAGTTAAGTCCAACCTAGCACTTTCATATATTCAAATAGAAAAATACAATCCTTGTAGTGACATAACAAAACAACATCGTTCAATTTTTTTATAAGCATCAAATGTGATAAAATAACATCTTAAATATTTAATAATTGCCTTGTGGTGTCACAACAAACTCATATTAAATATTTAATACTCTATTAATTTTATTATACTAGAAGGCGGCGTTCGATATTCAAAATATCTTTGAACGCTTAGGACTTAATATAAATTCTTTGAGAGGTTTTTATTATTTGTCTCATCTTGTTTAGCGCGCATGCATACACATATATAAAAAATGTATTATATTAATTAACATGCGAATCATGTTTTATAATATATAATATATATAATAAGCATGCACATAAAATATTATATTCTACCCGGATTGATTATGAACTTTATTCTAGTTTGGTTCACTAGAGCCACCAAATGAACCAAAAGGTCAAACCTAAGGGTGCAAAAATTAAATTTAAATATAACTAATATATTTAAATTTCGGGCTCCATTACAAACGAGTCTTCAAGAGCTCCTTGCTTTTTGATGACCAATTCTTCAAAAATTAATTCTAACTATTCCTATTACAAAACTATTTACAATAAATAGAAATCTTGATCAGCAGTCAAGGAGAAGTACATAGGAGAGAGATAGAATTTATATAAATAAAAATTAGAGAAGACAAGATACGCAGACCCCATTTATAAAACATATAAATTCAAGCATCCAACTAAAATAAAATCCAATTATATTAGTCAATAGTCCATAATTAACCTCATTTATTATCATACACATCAACATATGCATCAATAAATAAAACATTCATTTCATGAATAATAAACATTCAATATATACACTGATATCAATTTAATGGGTAATTTTTAATTAGCATAAAATTCAATTATGAATTAAAATAAACTCTTTTATTTTAATCCAAATAAACCTTTTATTTTAATTTATCCATTTTTGAATAAAAATAAACTCCTTTATTTTTAATCAAAATAAACTTCTTTATTTTAATTAATATGAAATCCAATTCCAAGTCAAAATAAACTACTTTATTTTAACTTTTAAAACTGTTATGAAAAACAAAAACAAAATATATGGAGTCCAATTCCTTTATTTTGATTAATATGAAATCCTATTTCATATCTAAATAAAATCTTTTATTTAAGAAAACATGGAATCCCTTTTCCTAATCATAAATAAACTCCTTTATTTTTAGGAAACAAGGAATTCAATTTCATCTCCAATTTGTTATCATGGAATCCAATTCCAATTATAATTAGTTAGCATGAAATCAAATTCTAATTAAAATAAACATCTTTATTTTAATCCAATTCCAAATAAAAATAAACTACTTTATTTAAATTTAAAATTATTGAAAAAACATAAAATTTAAATTTAAATTTAAATTAAACCTTTTATTTTAATTAGAAATCAAATAAATAAATAAAATTTTATTTATTTTTCTGGGTACCGGCGCTGCAGCGTCGGGTTACCTTGCCAAAATTCGACCCAGCGCTGCAGCGCCCCAATTACTTTGTAATCAGGCGTTGTGGCGCCTATTCTGCAATCAAGACCCAGATCCGGCGCTGCAGTGCCCAGATTAGAGTTTTATATTAATTAATTAAATCCTTTTAATTAATTAGGCTTCCCAATCTTATTAGGAATAATTAATTAAACTCTTTTAATTAATTAGTCTTCTAATCTTATTAGGAATATATATGTGAGAGTATCTTGTTAATTAATTTCCAAACTCCTTTAGGAATTAAATAATAATAATAATAATAATAATAATAATAATAATAATAATAATAATAATAATAATAATAATAATAATAATAATAATAATAATAATAATAATAAGACTCCTCTTATTAATTTATATTTAATATTTCTAAAATATTAAATAATAAATATTAAGCTATTTAATTTATTTTATCACTATAGATTAAATTAAATACACTTAACTCACAATATTAACAAACAGATCATTCCTAGGAAAGATGGGGCTTTCCGATAAGGACTTCTCCTTATTGGCGCGCAATTAGGTTATCAAACTCATTTCCTCGACAGAACTTTCAAGACATTGTCAATAATATAAATAATAATATGAATAACTTTGTCGTCTTAATTATTGATTTAATAATATAAAATATTGTGCAGATGATACTGTGACAATAATTGAATCAATAATATGAGATACTATGCAGCAATTACTGTGACAATAATTGAGTATAACTGAGTGACTTCTCATATAAGCATCAATAATCAAAGATACTGTAAAATACCGTGTGCTACTATGCAACCACGCGTATTACTGTACTTTTATCACCGGGTCTTTCAACAGTTAATGGTAAAACTTTTACCATTATTTTTATAAAAAGTTATTTTTGTCGTTTTCTAACTCGAACAATAATTTCTTTGTGGGGTCCACCAATGATTGTGTCGTCGTACGAATATTCCCTGATAAAACGAATATTTCCCGACCAAACGAATATTTTATGACAACTTGCTTACTTTGCAAATTTGTAAATATTACTCACAACTATAACATTATATCAAATTCACACCTTATTATTCAAAAAGATATTTCAGATTCTAACTTCCAGGTCATTTTCTCAACATCGTTTCTCCACAAAACTTTGACTTTAGGTATAACCTTTGAGCGTAGAATATCTTCCTTCTTATCCAAGATTTTAATAGGTACCTCTTCATACGTTAAATTTTCCGCTATCTCGTCTAGTTCTAATTCAATAATTCCATATATTTACGCAACATAGATATGTGAAAAACGTTATGAACACGAGACATACGTGGCGGTAAGGCGAGTCTATAGGCCACTGTTCCTACTCGATCGAGGATTTCAAATGAGCCAATAAATCGAGGATTGAGCTTTTCTCACTTTTCAAATCTCGTAACTCCTTTCCATGGAGCAACACGTAACAACACATGATCTCCAACATTAAATTCCATGTCCCTTCGATGAAGATCAGCATAACTCTTTTGTCGATCTTGTGAGGTTTTATACGTTGTGGGTGTAAGACCCCAACTTTTTAATGAATAAAATTGAATTTCCTCTATTTATTATTGTGAATAATAAGGTGTTAATTTGATATAATACTTTGGTTATGGGTGAAATGTGTAAAATTTTCAAAATAAACAAGTGCTTATAAAATAATCATTGCTGTCGGGGAATATTCGTTTGGTCGTGAAATATTCTTTTTGTCGGGGAATATTCGTACGACGGCGCAGCTATTTATGGGCCCCATAACAGAATAATTGTTAGATGAAGAAAACGATAAATTTGAGTTTTTATAAATAACAGCGTAGTTGTTACCGTTAACACTGTTGGAATACCTGGTGGTTAAAATACAGTAATACGCGTAGTTGCACAGTAACACACGTTATTGCACAATATTTTTTTTAATTATTGATTCTTACGTAAGAAGGCACTACTCAATAATTGTTACAGTAGTTACTGTTCAATATTTTATTTTATTGATTCAATAATTGCTGCGTTGATATTTTATATTATTGTTGTTTCAATAATTGTTGCTGCGTAGTATTTTCCATTATCAGATCAATAATTCATATTATTTGAATAATATTATTAGATATCATTGTTGGCAATGTCTAGAAAGTTCTATCTAAGGAGAGGTTTGGTCATCTAATTGCGCGCCAGTAAGGAGAAATCTTTATTGGAAAGTCCCCTCTTTCCTGGGAACAGCCTAGCTGTCATAATTGTGATTCTGTAATATTATTTGTGAATAATTAATTATTGATTTATATGATAAGGAAATATTTATTTGATATGGATATAAATGATGGATTTATTTATGTGGTTATAAATGAAGGAATTAATGTTGAGGTATTTTATCAGTATTTTGTCGGATTGGAGGTATTAAAAGATCAAATCAGTGTTCTTACAGCTTTATTGTGTGAGTTATAGTTTTTAATCTGACCGTTGGATCGTTGTGATTTTTGGATATGTTATACATATATAAGTTGAGTATATGTTCACAAATTTTGAACCGTTAAAAATGAACGAATGATTTGTTATGAATTTTAAGAGGTGACTGATTCGGAAATTAGGTTTATAAATAATTTTGGTAGAAAATTCTAGAAATGGGTGGGCCCCACTTTTGATTGTTGGGGAAGATGGCTGATTTTTGGTGGGTGAAATAGTAGCAGGTAAAGTCATCAGGTAGCAGGTCAAGTCTGCTTTGGCGTGCTAATATTTTCCTATAAATAGAGGGCTAAGTTAGAATTGAAAATCACACCAGAATTCATAAGTTTTCTCTCTTTTTCTCTCTAGATTATCGAGTGTATTTTGTGAGTATTTTGATACTTGGTAAGTTGCTATTCATCAGTGTAAGTTTTTTTCAGCGTCATATCCGATATCCAGTCAGAAGTGCTGCTCTTTTGAGGTAAGGGATAGTAGGGGATTTTAAGGGTTGTTATGTTTTTCAGTTTTGTAATTTTTCTGACCTTCAAAAATTCTGGAAAAATTTAAAATGATAATTTGATGAGTTTTCTTGATTGTGTCCAAAAATGGTGATTTTTAGATGTATAGATTAAGAGTTGTGAATTTTACGAGAAAATACTATTTTAAAAGTAACCGCTTATAACTCCTTGTGGTTAACTCCAAAATTGATGAAATTTTTATTGGAAGTATATCTGTATAATATCAATGTAATCTGTGAATTTCGGAATTTTTGGATAAAAGTACAATTTATGATAAATGTCTAAATATTTGGCGGTTTTGGTCATATGAAAAATAATAAATGAGTTTTAAAAATTCTAAGAAAAATATATGTTCAATGTGGGACTATATTCTGCTAAATCCCAGAAAAGAAATATTTTTGAAACTGATTGGTATTTTTCATGAAAATAGACTAGTTATGAGTAAATGAATTAAATATGTTATGTGAAGTAAGAAAATTAGAAAATAGAATTTTATGGCTTGAGAATCCTATATGAGGTATATGCAGATTTTTTATGAGGGTTTTGGTTATTGGTAATGAAATCTTATGAGTTTGACATTTTAGGATGATTAAATGCATTATTTAGTAAAGTGTAAACAATTAAAATAAATTATTTATAAGTTTAAGAAATGTTATTCTTTCAATATCATTATACCGAAATATTGGTATAGATTTTATTGTAGAATTTCAACCTTTTTTATGTCGGAGTTACTATTCACGGATACTATTCACGATAAAATTGGTTTCTTTTTCTAACCAAATTATAGTTGATTTATGAATATTACTCTTGAGATTAAATCTAGATATTTTGATTATATTGATTTTACTATTATATATAACATTTTTATAACCCTAATGATGATATTTCTCTTTGACTTGAGTGTAAAGACGGGTAGATTTTTGGTATGATCATGACTATGGGTTCCCTTTGGCCAGTAGTGCAAAGTTGAATTGTTGACTGGTATGATCTTGACCATTGAATTTATAATTGAATATTTTTAGCTTAAGTGCAAAGGTGAAATGATCAACATGGTTATAATTATTGTTTATATAAATTCTGAAATGATTATATATTTCTTTGAGATATTAATATATTTGGTCTGTAGTGTAAATATGAACTGTTGAGGAATATCTTTGGCCTGTAGTGCAAAGATGAATTGTTGATTAATATCTTTGGTCCGTAGTGCAAAGATGACCTGTTGTTGAATATCTTTGGTCTGTAGTGCAAAGATGAATTGTTGATGAATATCTTTGGCCCGTAGTGCAAAGATGACCTGTTGTTAAATATCTTTGCCCTGTAGTGCAAAGATGGTCTGTTGATGAATATCTTTGGCCATAGTGCAAAGATGAAATTGTTAGTATGATTATGAACAGGAACTGTGATTTGGTATAACTATGATCTTTGATGTTTCTGGTAAAGACATGTGATGAAATTATCTTCGTCCTGAGTGCGAAGAGAAATTTAGAATCACAATTATGATTATGGGTTATTCATATGATTGTGGACCAGAACTGTTGATTGATGTTACAGGGATAAATTATTGTTGGTGAATTTTTAACATGGAGAAGATAATAGACTTTATGGTCTATTTGATTCTTCTAATGGATTGCTCGTTCCGCTACAACTATGGTTGAAATTTTTTATCATCTACCATATGTTATAAATCTCTGATTTATTACTGTTGAAGGCTATTGATAATTTATTTACCTTTAGTCATGATATTCCTTACTGGGCTAGTTGTGCTCACCCTTCTGTTTTACAATTTCTTTCAAGTAATAAGAGTGTAGCTGGGTCGAGCGGGGGTAACAGGGAAATAGAGCGGTGGTCATCATTTAGTAGTTATATTTGGTGAATCAAATAGGGTGAGGCGAACCCAACGTTGGAAGGGTGTTTTGTCACTATCATACAAGATGTCTAATGACATACAACCTCGTGTCATTATAAGACAGGGTTGTGCACATCCACTTGCTGAGTATATTTATGAGCACTACCTATATAATTTTGGTGTTTGTTTAAAGTATAATTCTCAATTAGAGACAGTGGAGATAATGATATGTCAAGAGAAGACTCACCATTGGAAAGAATATGATAGTAATCTTCTTGTTTTTCTTTGGGGTCTATTAGGTCAACCAAGGATAATTCTATGGACATTTGATATCTATCATAACCTGGAAGCATGGCCTCCCATGTACGAAGGTTTCCTTGAGCACTTCCCAAAGATTCTAATTTCTAAAATAGTTTTTGACTATACCTTTATGTAGGTATCACTGTGAGGTGCTGTCCACTGATGGGACATTTGTCACATTACGGTTGAGACACGAGTCACAGTTGGTATATATTTGTATCTAAACTCACAGCATATATGTTGTTGTATTTTGTACGACAATTATTGTAATAAAGTTGTAGTTGTTTTCTGTACCATGTATTTGGCGACTCAGAATAGGTTGGATGGAATGGACCTATTTTGGGGTCGTCACAGGCAGGCTGAGTATATTTTACAGATTTCCACCAATGATTTGTCTCTCCTCGCAACATGAAGATGGCAAAGGGAACCTTTTGCTCCTCGAAGTATCCCAAGATATCAAATATCTTGGTGATCTGCTTAATCCACATCTCTGCCATAAGTGGCTCTGACTTTCCCAAAAACTCCGGTAGTCCCAGCTCCTTGAATTGCTTAGCGGTGACCATCCATGAGTTACCAATTTTTCCACCTATATTTTGAACAGGAGTCTCTCTCGTCTGATGTTGCATGAATTGCAGAAAGCTTCTGAACATCCCATCGTTCATCATTTGGTCGGTGTTGTTGTTTACATGAGCATTATTTTCTTCCTGATGCACATTATCCTGGTTATTGATCATCGGTGACTCAACGGTCTCATGTGCTCCATTGCTTATCTTAACATTTTTAGATGTCATTTTCAAACACTGCCACAAAACAATGGTTAATTGACATGCCACATATTATCCCTATATTCTGACCGACCAATTAAATAAAAAATAAACTTAGGTAGATCATACTAGCGAAGGATTTACCCGTCTTTTCCCTCCTAGTTCTAGCCTCAAATCTCAGCTAGGGATCATATCCCTAAGCTTTGATACTAACTGTGATGCCCCTAAAATAGGTATACACAACTCATTCTGAGTCGCCAAATACATAGTATAAAATTTAAATACAAACTTCATTTATACAATACGACAAAACGCAGCTGAGATTTTTAACACGAATATTATCTCGTAGACAATATCCAAATTCAAATGGAGTCCTCATTACATTTATTATCACATTATTTCATAGAATAGTGAGGACTACTATAGCGACCATCTTGGACCATCACTCCATTTCTCAACTAGTCTCGGCTATATTCTCATTTCCTGAAGAGAACAATCTCAACTTGCCCAGTAAAGAATATTATGACTAAGATAATGCAGAATAAATTATCGTTAGCCTTCAACAGTGTAAAACTGATAGAATATAATAGACAACAAGTTTAACTGCAGCGGAACAAGCAATCCATTAGAAAAGTCAAGTAGAGCATGATATCTACTATCTTCTATGATTTAAAAGTTCATCATCAATATTTTATCGCTGTAACACAACTCAATAAATAATCCACATCATCGAATTATCCATGCACTACGAGCCAATGATATTTATTAGTATCACATCCATGAATCATCCATGCACTACGGGCCAAGGATATTTATTAGTATCACCAGTGGTCATGATCATGCCAACAACTGTCCATCAATGCACTACGGGCCAATAAGAACTTTTACCACATCATTTGTATCATTACATGTTATGATTATACCGATACATAATTTTTGGTCATAATCATACCAATCAACAGTCCATCTATGCACTACAGGTCAAAGATGACTTTCATCACAATATAAACATGAGGATGATGACAATGATATAAGCATAAATCAAACGAAATCAAGGATAAATATTAAAGATTTTTAATTTTTCCAGAGTTTAAAAATGTCTAAATTGTCAACATGATAACTACTTTGTGGAGTAAAATTCAAGAATAATTTTCATGTATCAAAAATAATTTAGACAGAAAAGAAATTAATTTTTGTCGTGAATAATATCTCAGGTGAATAGTACCCCGTGAATAGTACTTCATGAATAGTATTCCGTGAATAGTATGTATGAATAGTGCCGTATGTATGAATAGAATTCATGAATAGTACTTCGGCATGAAAAGATTAAAATTTAACAAGAATGTCCAGAAAAATATTGCAGTGGAACGATACTAGATAAAGCATAAATTTTAAGAATATTCTACTGATTTCAAGGAGTATAGAAGCAATACTTATCAAAATAAGTGTAGAATTATGAATATGAAACGAAATAAAATTACTTACATACTACATAGTATGTAAGAAAATATTATTTCTTACGAATACTGAACAAAATAATATCACTTACCTTAGTAGGAGAGTAATTTCGACTGGTATAGCGGAGATATTCTTAAAGAAAACTTGTACTATTTTCTACACTCAAAGCTTCTTTAACTCAAAAGAAATACGCTCAATATTATAGAAGAAGAATTCTCTGATTCTGGTGTGATTTTTATTTCTAAATTAAGCATCCTATTTATAAGAGAATGGCAGGATAATATTTACGAAAATAATCACGGACTGCACAGGGAAAAAATTTCGGGCGCAATTTATCAGCATCCTATTTGAACAACCAATCAGAGAGTGCCCTCCTGAGGAGGTAATTTGAGTTTGGGAGATATGGACCAATGAGATAACCCCCTTATTAACAAGTTAGTGAATAGTAGCTAAATTAATTGAAAAGTTGGACAAAAATCTCAAATCCCACCAATTAAAAGATTACATTCTTTGAAGGTAATTGGCTATACGTAAAAATTATGTAACCTTTAAAAAAACTAAATGAACAAACACCAATTTAAAAGGATAATTGAACAAACATCTTTCACTCATCAATTATTATTCTTATCTTTAATCAACACAAACTTATTCATCATTAATATTATAACTTATAATATTAACAACCAGATCATTCCCAGGAAAGAGGGGGCTTTTCGATAAGGACTTCTCCTTATTAGCGCGCAATTAGGTGACCCAACCTCTTTTCTCGACAAAACTTTCTAGACATTATCAATAATGCAAATAATAATATGAATAACTTTGTCGTCTCAATTGTTGATTTAATAATATAAAATATTGTGCAGATGATACTGTGACAATAATTGAATCAATAATATGAGATACCATGCAACAATTACTGTGACAATAATTGAGTATAACTGAGTGACTTCTCATGTAAGCATCAATAATCAAAGATACTGTACAATACCGTGTACTACTATGCAACCACGCGTATTATTGTACTTTTATCACTGGGTATTTCAACAGTTAACGGTAAAACTTTTGCTATTTTTTTTATAAAAAGTTATTTCAGTCATTTTTTAACTCCGACAATAATTCTGTTGTGGGGTCCACCAATGATTGTGTCATCGTACGAATATTCCCTGATAAAACGAATATTTTCCGACCAAACGAATATTTTATGAAAACTTATTTACTCTACAAAACTTGTAAATATTGCCCTTAACTATAACATTATATCAAATTCACACTTTATTATTCAAAAAGATATTTTGAAAAAATTAAATCTTTATTCATAAAAGTTGGGGTCTTACAACATCTCTTAAATTTTAATGTATTAATTTATCCACATTTCTAACTTAGAATTAACGCAATCTCTTCTTAGGGAAGCATTATGAAGTTTTCTCATGCACATACAATTGTCTGATGGCTCTTCCTAGCATGGTTTTAAAACCTGGTCCGGACCGCCGATTCAACCAGTTAAAATCGAAACTGATCGGCACTTCGATTTGGTTTAAACCAATAAATCATTTTTGGTCAAAAATCGGTTGATCCTCCAGTCAAACCGGTGGTTCAATCGGTAATTGACCTAGTGAACCGATTTTTTAATTTTTATTTGTACAAAAAAAATAATATTAAAATTAACCAATTTTAGTAATATTGGAACTCAACTTTATTATGTTTTAGTTCATAAAAAATGAACTTTTATAAAATTTTATTAATTACTAATAATATATATTTTTATATATTAATGACGTCACTTGGTCAATAACGGTTCGGCTACTGGTTGGACCAATGATTCATTCACCCAGTACTTTTTTCGATTCGATGACCGGTCCGAATTTGAAAATCTTACTTAAAATTTGATCGGTGTATTGTTTAGGGCTTTAGGCATATGTATTATAGTATAAAAGTAGTTATTGTTGTCTTATACTCCCAATCAATCACAACACTTATATAAACGTTAATGATGAATTTTTATTTCATGTTTATTTTAAGAGAAATAATGAAATAAAAAAGAAAATTTCCCTAAACAAAGACTTGTGTGAGTTGTATGCATCGTTTTGAATGCGAGAGTGATAGGATTGCTCCATTTAATGCTAAACAAACTAGAGCGATGTAGTAGAAATCATAATCACCTGTTTGTTTGGAAATTTCAAAGAAATAATGAAACAGATAAGAAGGTTTCCCTAAATGAAGACTTGTGTGAGTTATACGCATCGTTTTGAATGCTAGAGTGATAGGATTGCTCTATTTATTGATAAAAGAACTAGAATGATGTATTAGGACTCCTAATCACTTATTTGTTTGAAAATTTAAAAGAAATAATGAAACAAATAAGAAGGTTTTTTCAAACAAAGACTTGTGTGAATTGTACGCATTATTTTGAATACGAGAGTGATAGAATTGCTCCTTTTTATGCTATACAAACTAGAACGAAGTAGTATGACTTCTAAAAACCTATTTGTTTGCAAATTTAAGAGAAATAATGAAAAAAAGAAAGTTTCGCTAAACGAAGACTTGTGTGAGTTGTACGCATCGTTTTGAATGTGAGAGTGATATGATTGCTCCATTTGAAACTAAATGAACTAGAACGATGTAGTAGGACTCCTAATTACCTATTTCTTTGCAAATTTCAAAGAAATAATAAAACAAATAAGAAGGTTTCCCTAAATAAAGACTTGTGTGAGTTATACGCGTTGTTTTGAATACGAGAGTGTTAGGATTGCTCCTTTTGAGGCTAAACAAACTAAAACGAAGTATTAGGAGTCCTTATCACCTATTTGTTTGAAAATTTTGGAGAAAGAATGAAACAAAAAAGAAAGTTTCCATAAATGAAGACTTGTGTGAGTTGTACGCATCGTTTTAAATGTGAGAGTAATAGGATTACTCCATTTGATGCTAAACGAATTAAAACGATGTAGTATGACTCCTAATCACCTATTTGTTGGCAAATTTCAAAGAAATAATGAAACAATTAAGAATATTTTTCTAAATAAAGACTTGTGTGAGTTGTACGCATCGTTTGGAATACGAGAGTGATAGGATTACTTCTTTTGATGTTAAACAAACTAGAACGAAGTAGTAGGACTCCTAATCACTTATTTGTTTGCAAATTTAAGAGAAATGATGAAACTAAAAAGAATTTTTCCCTAAACAAAGACTTGTGTGAGTTGTACGCATCATTTTGAATGCGAGAGTGATAGGATTGCTCCATTTGATGCTAAACGAACTAGAACGATGTAGTAGAAATCATAATCACCTTGTTTGTTCGCAAATTTCAAAGAAATAATGAAACAAATGAGAAGGTTTCCCTAAACGAAGACTTATGTGAGTTGTACACATCGTTTTGAATACAAGAGTTATAAGATTGCTACTTTTGTTTCTAAACAAACTAGAACGAAGTAGTAGGACTCCTAATCATCTATTTATTTGTAAATTTAAGAAAATAATGAAACAAAAAAAAAGTTTCCCTCAACGATGACTTGTGTGAATTGTACACATCGTTTTGAATGTGAAAGTGATAGGATTACGTCATTTGATGCTAAACGAACTAGAACGATGTAATAGGACTCCTAATTACCTATTTATTTACAAATTTTAAAGAAATAATAAAACAAATAAGAAGGTTTCCCTAAATGAAGACTTGTGTGAGTTGTACGCATTGCTTTGAATACGAGAGTGATATGATTGCTCCTTTTGAGGTTAAACAAACTTAAACGAAGTAGTAAAACAAAATCAAATATAATAAAAATACAGACTCTAATTAACAAAATACTTACAATTTCTAAAGTTTGAAGTAGTGTTGATTGAGAGATGGTAAAATGTATTGAATCATTGTACATATCTATAGATTTTCTGATCAGCATTTTTAATTTCTATCCGTTGCTATTATTACCGATCTTATTAATTTTTTTTATTGCCCTGACTTCTTTTTTTTATATCTGTTGTAGCATTAGGTATCCTGCCCCGTTCATCTTCTTCTTCAATATCTTCTTCTTGCCTTTAGCTCCTTCTTCAGGCATCCCCATCATCTCTGTTAGTTCCCAGTAGGCACACAATAGATCTAGAAGGGGGGGTTAAATAGATCATTTTTCATTTCAAATACTTTTCCTGTTGATTTTGTATTGCTAATGAATTAGCATGTGACAAACATAAGAATCTTTTCAAGCACAGCGGAATATGTAAAAGATCCCCTTCATTGATATATTCATGAACATACACACATTGTTCATAGAGTTAGTTAAGTTGTAAATAGTTAATACATACATAGCATTTATAGCAGTTAGGTACATAATATAAATAACAGAAAGTAAATGACTGAATATAAAAGACACAAGGGATTTTTAAGTGGTTCAGAGACTCAAGCTCCTAATCCACTCTTCTTCTTTAACCAGCAGGAATTCCACTAAGGAAGGGTAGCACCCTGAATCACTAAGATTCCTTCAAGGCCAGCAGCCTTAGAACTTCGGTTCACTAAGAACTCTTCAAGCCCAGCAGGCTTGGAACTCCTTTAGTTCCCTAGGAACTCTTCAAGCCCAACAGGCTTGGAACTTCATTTAGTCCATGCGGACAAGGACCCCTCAGGCCCTGGCTACTTTTTGTTGTTATTGTTGTTGTCGGTGCTCTGCTGCTAAGATGTCTAAAAGCTTTAACATCTTTTGTACTTAGCAGCTTGGCGTGGTCCTTTTTGCATTCTGCGTAGAGTCTGGACCACCTCTTCTCTGGTGTAGCTAATCTTCATACTGTTCATCTCATCTTCATTCGATGTCAGTTGTGCACCATCACCATTTAGGTTTGCTAAGTCTCTGAGCTTTTGGTAGACTTCATTTGGCACTTAGCATTCCTTGAATGGTCTGCAGACATGGTTCTGCATCTGTTCTGTTTCAGCTTTTGGTACATGGTGATTCATAGAGTGGCTCTCTGGATCTTCTTTGTGCTCTGTCACTTTTCTGAATGCTACCTTCTTGGCCTTCTCGGATCTCAGCTTAACTGCCATCTTCAGTGGCATTCTCATCCTTGTTGAGTGAAGCTTTAGTCTATTTAAGTCCTTCTTTAAATCTGCTTCACTTCCACCTTAGTAGTCTCACTGCCACTAAGACTTGTTCTTGTTTAGCTCTGGTGGAACTCGTAGAGTCACCAATATAGCATTCCAACAACTCTACGATTCTTCAACTCTTCAACCCTTGATCTTTGATGCTCTAGCTGATATATACTCCTTCACAATCGTCCCGTTGGAATATAGCCATTGGGAGCTATTTGAATTGCTTCGCAGATCTCGAGTTATTTAGTGTAGACTGTAGATGTGACATGACATCCCCTTTTTCACCTTTCTGACACTGCAGTATACTATTTCACCTACTACCCCGTCAGAGACGTCACTTTGATGTGTCAGGCAGGTAGTCATCTTCATTTTTTCTTTCTGATTCCTCGATCAGAACACCAGGAATTGTCCTTCTGCATAGATGCTCTCCATTAGCAACGTTCGAATATCAATCTTCAGATTGAACCGTTGCCAATGCTTCAATCTTCAGATGACCGAACTCTACGATTCTGATGTAGATGTTCTTGGACCTGATCGTAGTGTATCTTGTTGAATGTTGTTCATTGACTGGTTGAGACAACACTACGATTCTGAAGAGTGTTCATTGGATCTTCAATGTAGAACACCTCTTCCTTCACTTGTGCAGTGCTTCATCACTTTTGCTTGCCTTAACTTACATTAGATACTGACACCTTGTCTGATTACTCTGGTCCTCCTCAACTTTAAGACTTATCAGATTAGACATGCTAAATCTCTTTCTCCTTATGATCTCCAGTTCACATATCATCAATGGTCTGACCCATGCTTCATCTTTTTTACCTGTTATGTATAAGATGACCAGTATCTATGTGTAAATTGCATCAGTTCCTGCTTTGTTTGGCAAACACTACGATCCTGGTTAATCCCAAGATCGTTGTCTTCTGTTCTCTTGACAACTACTGCACTTGCTGACCTTTTTTAGTCAGTCACTTTTATTGAAGTCTTTTCTGATCGACTTGTCGAAGACTTTATCTTGAATAGCTTCACAACTCAATCTGGATGCTGATTGGGTTGGTGCTTAGATCTTTTGTTAGCTTTTATGTCATTCGTTGAGTGCTCTCTAGTTTCCTCCAGGTGGAATGTATCTTTGCAACTCAGACCAGAGGCTTCATACTTTGGATATTCTGGGAGTACTCATTTATTGAGAATCGTGTCGACTCTACGATTCTACCTTGGTGTTGTGAGCACTTCTTGTTGAAGCCTTAGTTCTGCACACTACGATTTAGCTTTGGTTCTGCAGACACTACGACTTTGAGATCGGATCTTGACACACTACGATTTTTGTCTTTACATTTGCTGTTCTTGTTTGATCTGGCTCGACTACGATCTCTGCCTCTGATATAGTTAGTAGACTCCACTGCTTCAAATGTGGCCTACAATTCTTGACTGGGCCCTAGAAGATGCTCGGTCGGCTCTTTAGACAGGCTATCTCTACAATTCAGAACATGACTTCCTTAGCAGACTACGGCTCTGAGAAAGTTCTTCTCGACACACTACGATCATTCCTCGTCTCTCCTTGCAGACTACGAACTCCAAGATCTACTATCTTGCAGACTACGATTCCGCCTTGATAGTTCTCGAGTTTTCCTTACTCTCCTGGCAGACTACGATTCTGGTGTAGTGCTCGATGATCAGACATGCCTATCTATTATATTATAAGATTAACCTAACAAGCTTGATCTTTCTATATTTATAGTCCTTGTACGTCATTTCTTTTTAAGGACTTTACAAAGCTATTTTGTTTATGTAGGATCAACCTAACATATTTGATCAATTCATTCTAAGTTCTTGTACATATATTCCTATTATCTATCAAAGGACTTTACAGTTTTTCTTAATGCAAGCATACTTGCATATTCATTCATTTATATCATAATCAAATCATATATAAATAGGAATAACAGTCTCATGTATATTCCTAACAATATCCCCCTATTTGATTATTACAAAAATAATTAGTGCATATGCATGAGATAATGAATCTTATATATTGTGAGCAGCTGTATTTCTAAAATAGATAAGCATGAATGTCATTGATGATAATATGAGATTACATAAATTATGACACTTTACATCCTGAATCCAGAACATACCTAACTAGATAAAAATTTACCTTTTTGGCTCCTTATGTGTCTCCAAGATGTCTGTTGATCAGCTACTCTACTACTCATCTTTCTTTTCTTGTTTATATTCTTTTCTCTACTTCCCTTCAGATTCATGCTCCATTGTTTCATCTTGCTCTAGGCTTGGTTTTGGTGCATGCTCTTCTTCATTGTCTGGCTCCCCCTCAGATTCTGTGTTCATGGGATCATCATCCTTTGGCTCCCTCTTAGATGATGATACTGCTTCTGCTGCTGTTGTCTTCTCCTTCTCCTTTATTGCCTTTCTGCTCCTTGAGTGCCTCTTTCTATGTCTCTTTTTCTCTCCCTTTTTGTCATTAATCACTTGTGATGCTCCACGTTTGACATAAGCTGCTCCATCAGGTAAGATGAGCTACCAGCCTCAATCTTGAGTTCTTGTTGGCTTATCTCAAATTGTAGGGAAAGATACTGATTCAGATTGTCAATCTTGTCAGAAAGAGATAAAATTTGCTCTTTATTAGTCTTCTGTGCTCGTAGAGCTTCTTTCTTCTGATCATTCATAGCCTTTAGATAGATTTGATCTCTCTCTTTGATTTTGAGAGATATATCAGACATAGTGGCTTAGAGTCTGTCTTGAAGCACATTATCTCCTTCTTCTGACAACATCTTTGCCTCTTCAGTGATGATAGATATCTTCTCAACTAACTCATCAGAATTCTTCAGTAACTTTTGCTCTTGAGATGATCTGGCTTCAGGTTGTTCATTCTTCGTCTGATCAGCTATTTGGTCAACCTCCTGCTGAACATCTGGTTGGACTCTACGATTTTCACTCTTCGACAGACTTTCAAATGTAGTGAGAATATGATAAATCGTTGAGTGCCAATCACTGTTAGAGGACGAGGGAATATCATTCAGCACTGTCAGATTAGCATAGAATTTCTCAAACTCAGCATGGTCATCTTCATTGGTAGAGTGAGGGGACTCTACGATCATACACTTGGGTATAATCCTTCTGCCATCAGAACCTACTCTACTATTGTAAGGAATATAGTGATTACCAGCATGTCGATAGATCTTAAAATAAGATTGGTCTTTTATCAGCTTAGTTGCAAACTTCTTTACACTTGAAAAGTTTTGAGATATCAGCTCCAAGTTTGGAAAATGTGAGTAACACCAGCTGAAATAACTTTCATCTTTGCTAATATATACCTTTAGCTAGGGTATCCATGGAAAGAACCATCTCATCAGAAGATCGTCAGGATTGTACAGTATTGTAGTGAAGTCTAAATCCATGTTGTTCCAGTTGTTAAACACATCGTTTATAGTCATCCTTACAACTTTGAGTTGTTCATTTCCATAGCTTACCCATCTTTTTGGTGGTACATCTGGTTGTTCATCAAGGACTTCCACCACTATTCTTTTGTAAAATCTTGCTGGAGAGAGAACAGGATAGTCTGCTGATTCCTCTGATTCCTGATTTGTAGAACTAGAATCTTTTTCCATCTCTTCACCTTCTGAGCTTGAATCATGCTGAATTCTTTCATCTGATTCATCAGTGAATCCTTCATGCTGATTTTCATCACTAGTACCTTCTTCGACATCTTCTCCCTTGGATTCAGACTTATCATCACTCAATTCAATGATAGCAGTAGAAGATTCTCCTTTCTTCATTAGAATCTATCAAGAAATCTGTTGCTTTTCCTTCTCCTTGGAGATCCAGCTATAGGAGTTTCAGTCCTTTCTTCATCCTCAGATTTTGAAGTCTTTAAATTATCAGATGAGCTTCTTTGGGGTTCAGCCACAGGAACAGATGATTCCTCTTCAGACTTTAAGTCCTCTGAAGTGGCAAAGGAACTCCTTGAGACTTCAGCAATGGGAGATCTAATTTCTTCATACTTAGTCACTTCCTTATCAGCAGAATGACTACTTGAGAATTCCTTCATAGAGTCTTCAATTTTCTTTTCTTCTTCTGAGTCTACTGTCTTCTCTTCAGCAGATAGACTTCTTTAGTGAACTAAGACTGACTTCTTCATGACATTTACTTTCTTCTTGGATGGCCCTTGGAGTAATCTGTTACTCCATCTTCTTTTTGGGGTTGCTGTAGTTGATGTTTTTTCTATTTCTGCTTCATGCCTATTCTTGTCAGTGGAGAGACTGCTTGGTGGAGTCTCTGTATTCTTCACAATCTTATTTTTGTTGGAGTGACTGCTACAGTTACAGAGTCATCAGATTGAGATATCTTGCTTTCCATTTCTTTTGCCTTCCTCTTCTTTGCCGAGACTTTGCTGCTGCTGTCAGATGTCATTAGCCTTTTATTTTCCTTGGGATTTTTCATCCAGTTTTCAAACAACTGTTGGGACATCACTTTATGAACATTTAGTGGTTCTCCATCATCATCCTTTATCTTGTTTCTCAGTTTCTTCTTTAGTACAATGCTCAAAAGTCTTCCATGAAAAACCTTTGTGAGGGGTTTTTCTGTAGACTTCTTCATCTCAGCCTTTTCCAGCCATTTGGTCAACCAGTCAATTAGAAGGGCTCCGAAGTTTATCTGCTGCTTCATGATGATTTCAGTCATGACTTTCAGTTGCAGATCACTAACTGTATCATGTGCAGTGTCTTTGTACAAGATACATTTTCCCGTAATCTCTGCCAGAAATTCAAATTCTTCAGGAAACTCCTTCTTCTTCATATCTTTTAGATTACATTCCTCTTGTAGCACATTACCTTTTTGCCTTCTTCGATGTCGATGTCCTCGAGGTTTATCAGACCTTGGTTAGGAAACCCTAGACATTGGTTGATGTCTGATGCTTTTATTTTCAAGCTCACTCATTTGACCTTTGTGGACAGAAGCCCAGAGTCTATCGTTTCATTGGAGTAGAATTGCTTCACTAGCTCGGTATAGACTGGAGTGTTGGCTTCCAAGCACTCAGAAAACCTAGCATTCTTTACAAGCTCAAGTATATCCCTAAACTTCTTTTCTGATCTTTTAAACTTCTAGAAGCCGAGTTGGATTCCGGTAATAACATGCCATTCTTCCATTTTGAGGGTTCAAAATATATGGTATTTAGTTTAAGAACTCTTATGAGAGTTAGTTGAATGCAATTTGGGCGAAACTCATTGTTTAATGGATTCAGGCTTTGAAGAAGATTTTAGGGTTTGAAAAAGGGAGGGAGAGAGGTTCGATAGCTTTTGATGACCTGTTTGGAGATTTTGAATTTGTCTTTATGAAAGTTCCTTCTGACTCTGCATAAGTTGTGATGTGTCAACCAGCCATTGGTTGCACGATGCCCAGTAAGAAACTGTTACTCCCTATAAACTAAATAGTTTTTCAGTTTTAATTTTCTCTTAAGAAAATAAGCATTACTGACGTAGTCTGACCATTAACTTTTCCATTACGTAGAGTAGCTTGATAAGATAGCTACAGACTCTACGATTTTGGCAACTCAACGATCGTTTTCTGAGAGATTCTTCAGTGGATGATTTAACTCAAATCCTCATCTTGGAGTTGCATGTCTTAACCACTGATGCGCCCCAAGAGAGTTCGGACACTGAAATTCTGAAGTGAATTAGCAAGACGTCTTTCCCAAATGTATTCATAACTTCCCTCCACACGATCTGAATAGTTTGGTATATGTCGAGTTCTGCTGACCTTCCATGATCTTAAATGGTGTGGAAAATATTGATCTACTCTTAGCTCCCCATGAGCTAGTGCATTCTTTGGAAAGACTACGATCGTCGAGGCTACTCTACGATCCTTGAGTTTACTGCTGATCATACTCTACAATTATTGTCTATCCTAGTTCTTGTGATGAACTTTGACTAATCATTCCTTCTGGGTTATTAAGGTAACTCAGGAAGGGCCAATCTCTTAGAGTGAACTAAGGGTCAAGTTTGTCCCTGAGGCGCTTACCAGATGGAGAACTTTAGACATGATTAGTACTGATATCGCATTTGATCTCTCTGTTGGGGAGTTCATCTACTAACTCTGGATATACATTGGTGTTTCGTGGTGTCCTCCTATTCTTACACTACGATCAGATGTTTGATCGTAGGCACTTCATGATTTTGTGTTGGGTGATTGATATGGTTATCAGTGGTACGTTTTGAGACGTTCCTATGGATTTTTATTTGGTTCATCAGTCACAAAGTTTTGGGACTTTGTAACTGGTATATTACTTCATAGTGCACTTCTGATACTTTTAGTGTTGTTGTTCTTTAACAGATCACTGCTCCCCCATAGTTGATACTATCTTCTGAGAGGGGTGTGAGTTCTTCTTCTTCATGTGCATCAGAAGGCAGCGTTGTATACCTCCTTCTGACTGGAATCATCACTATCATTTAAACCTCCTTGGATAATAGAAATAGATAACTTCAGGACTGATCACTCTACGATTGTTGATAGAACTACTAACGTAGTCTTCTTTGACAGATTGCACTCGTGGAGTTCTGCTTCTATAATGAGTTCTCCATGATTAATGCTCGATAATCCTCTGATATGAGCTTCCTCGAGGATTCTTCTTAGATGATATGATTTCCATGAATGAGCATATAAGACCCTTTTCATCTTAGCATGAATGGTCTGCTTCCATATGGAGATCAGCAATCATGTGAGCTTTATTCATGTTAGCTCAGCAAGTCTTTAAGGACATGCTTTGACAAAGAATGATTTTGGCAAGAACATTTCTGAAATGTCTTAAGCCTCCAGCTGGTTGAGTCTTCTTGACTGAAGTCATCTACTTCAGCATTCCTTAGTGTGGTCAGATAGACCAAGTACCTGCAGGTTAGATAAATTTCTATTTTTGATACCCATGGTTAAATGGGTCCTGCTAGGTTAGTTTCCAAAATCCCTATCCCTCACATATTTGAATTTTCATCACATTGATCATCAACAATCATATTCATGCATGTATCTAATTTAGATATGACATTTTAAGATGCATGATGATGAGTGTGTGTAAGATTAACCATTTTAATAATACACTCTTTTTCTTTGATGGTTTCATCACTTGCTTGGTTATGTTCACAGATTTTTAAATGTTCACAGAGTGAGAATCAACTCTATCACATATTTGTATCTGGTTGATTCTTGGAGATGATCAGTTTCTACGAATCTTCAAGATATTTCTTGTAGAATTGATCATACTCTATGTATTATTAAAAACTTAGAACATAGGTTTGTATATACACACTAACCCTTCAGCAAGGATTACTCCACTTAAGGTTAATTAACTCTTGATATGCTTATGACCTATTTCAAACTTCTTTCAAGATGTTATCTTCAACTTAAAACTTGGATGGAGAGAAAATTTGTTAGCAATTGAGTTTCCAGCCTCAGTGTACTTTCTCTCTTCTCCTTTTTAGGAAGAGTATGGTCTCTTGATAGAATACTGTTGTACTACATAAGGTGATGCAACATGATGTATACATTTATATTAATGAGAAACCGTACCTTTCCACTGTCAGTTTCTTGATGGTCATTTATCTTGATATATTGAGGTCAGGCATTGATGTGCATATTGTTATATTTGTTTTTGACAGCTTGTTGCTCCAATTGTCCTTTGATCAATCAGTCATAGACTTAAAGATGTAAGCTAGAGAAATCTTGGCATCCTTGATTCTTTGACAGCCTTGAACCTCAAGGTTCATATCCAGCTGCTGGTTAGCCAAACACATATTTGAGAAATTCTTCTTTCTCCTCTGGATTTCTTAGCATATATGGCCTTTCATCTTTAAGACTGGTGGATACTTTATTCTTTACTGTTGATGCCTTTTGACCTCCCATCTCTGGTCTTCTGACTACGAGATTGACTGTGGACAAGGATTGGTCTTGTTGCTATGGCATTTAAGAACATGGACTAATCTGAGCAGCTTCAGGTGTATATACACATTTATATGTACACAATATTTTCAACGTGTGAGCTCATCTGCATTTATAAGTGACTTACTACTAAATTAGGTTTAGAACAATGTTTGTGCCTAGGATCAGACTTAAAGCGATTAACTTTTGAATATAGCATGAGAACCTGCTCTGATACCAATTGTTAGTTCCCAATAGGCACACAATAGATCTAGGCGGGGGGGGGGGTTGAATAGATCCTTTTTCACTTCAAATACTTTTCCTATTTATTTTTTATGGCTAATGAATTAGCATGTGAAAAACATAAGAATCTTTTCAAGTATAGCAAAATAAGTAAAAGATCCCCTTCATTGATATATTCATGAACATACACACATTATTCATAGAGTTAGTTAAGTTGTAAGTAGTTAATGCATACATAGCATTTATAACAGTTAGGTACATAATATAAATGATAGAAAGTAAATGACCGTATGTAAAAGACACAAGGGATTTTTAAGTGGTTTAGAGACTCAAGCTCCTAATCCACTCTTCTGCTTTAACCAGCAGGAATTCTACTAAAGAAGGGAAGCACCCTGAATCACTAAGATTCCTTCAAGGCCAGTAGCCTTGGAACTTCAGTTAACTAAGAACTCTTCAAGCCCAGCAGACTTGGAACTCCTTTAGTTCCCTAGGAACTCTTCAAGCCTAGCAGGCTTGGAACTTTATTTAGTCCCTCCGGGCAAGGACCCCTCAGGCCCTGGCTACTTGTTATTGTTGTTGTTGGTGGTGGTGATGGTGGTGCTCTGCTGCTAAGATGTCTTGAAGCTTTAACATCTTTTGTACTTAGAAGCTTGGCGTGGTCCTCTTTACATTCTGCGTAGAGTCTGGACCACCTCTTCTTTGGTGCAGCTGATCTTCATACTTTTCATCTCATCTTCATTTGATGTCAGCTGTGCACCATCACCATTTAGGTTTGCTAAGTCTCTGAGCTTTTGGTAAACTTCGTCTGGCACTTAGCATTCCTTAAACCCTTCTTGAATGGTCTGCAGACATGGTTTTGCATCTGTTCTGTTTCAGCTTTTGGTTCATGGTGATTCGTAGAGTGGCTATCTGGATCTTCTTTGTGCTCTGCCACTTTTTTGAATGCTATCTTCTTGGCCTTCTCGGCTCTCAGCTTAGCTATCATCTTCAGTGGTATTCTCATCCTTGTTGAGTGAAGCTTTAGTCTGTTTAAGTCCTTCTTCAAATCTGCTTCACTTCCACCTTAGTAGTCTCACTGTCACTGAGACTTGTTCTTGTTCAGCTCTGGTGGAACTCAAAGAGTCAACAATATAGCATTCCAATAACTCTACGATTCTTCAACTCTTTAACCCTTGATCTTTGATGTTCTAGCTGATATATACTCCTTCACAATCTTCCCATTGGAATATAGCCGTTGGGAGCTATTTGAATTGCTTTACAGATCTCGAGTTATTTGGTGCAGACTACAGATGTGACATGACATCCCCTTTCTTACTTTTCTGACACTGCAGTCTACTATTTCACCTACCCCGTCAGAGATGTCACTTTGATGTGTTTGGCAGGTAGTCATCTTCATTTATTCTTTTTGATTCCTCGATCAGAACACCAGGAATTGTCCTTCTACATCGATGCTCTCCATTAGCAACGTTCGAATATCAATCTTCAGATTGAACCATTGCGAATGCTTCAATCTTCAGATGACCGAACTCTACGATTCTGATGCAAGTGTTCTTGGACCTGATCGTAGTGTATCTTGTTGAATGTTGCTCATTGACTGGTTGAGACAACACTACGATTCTGAAGAGTGTTCATTGGATCTTCAATGTAGAACACCTCTTCCTTCACTTATGCAGTGCTTCATCACTTCTGTTTGCCTTAACTTACATTAGATACTGACACCTTGTCTGATTACTCTGGTCCTCCTCAACTTCAAGACTTATCAGATTAGACATGCTCAATCTCTTTCTCCTTATGATCTCCCGTTCACATATCATCAATGGTATGACCCATGCTTCATCTTCTTTGTCTGTATGTATAAGATGACTAGTATCCATGTGTAAACTGCATCAGTTCCTATTTTGTTTGGCAAACACTACGATCGTAGTTAATCCCAAGATCGTTGTCTTCTGTTCTCTTGACAGCTACTGCACTTGCTGACTTTTTTTAGTCAGTCACTTTTACTGAAGTTTTCTTCTGATCGACTTGTGGAAGACTTCATCTTGAATGGCTTCACAACTCAATCTGGATGCTGATTGGGTTGGTTCTTAGATCTTCTGTTAGCTTTTATGCCATTCGTTGAGTGCTCTCTGGTTTCCTCCAAGTGGAATGCATCTTTGCAACTCAGACCAGGGGCTTCATACTTTGGATATTCTAGGAGTGCTCATTTGTTGAGAATCGTGTCGACTCTACGATTTTGCCTTGGCGTTGTGAGCACTTCTTGTTGAAGCCTTAGTTCTGCACACTATGATTTAGCTTTGGTTCTGCAGACACTACGACTCCGAGATCAGATCTTGACACACTACGATTTCTATCTTTATGCTTGTTGTCCTCGTCTGATCTGGCTCGACTATGATCTTTGCCTCTGATATGGTTAGTAGACTCCACTGCTTTAAGAGTGGCCTACGATTCTTGACTTGGCCCTGAAAGATGCTCGGTCGGCTCTTTAGACAGGATGTCTCTACGATTCTGAACATGACTTTCTCAGCAGACTACGGCTCTGAGAAAGTTCTTCTCGACACACTACGATCCTTCCTCGTCTTTCCTAGAAGACTACGAACTCCGAGATCTACTATCTTGCAGACTATGATTCTGCCTTGATTGTTCTCGAGTTTTCCTTACTCTCCTGACAGACTACGATTCTAGTTCAGTGCTCGACGATCAGACATGCCTATCTATTACATTATAAGATCAACATAACAAGCTTGATCTTTCTATATTTATAGTCCTTGTACATCATTTCTTTTTAAGGACTTTACAAAGCTGTTTTGCTTATGTAGGATCAACCTAACATATTTGATCAATTCATTCTAAGTCCTTGTACATATATTCCTATTATCTATCAAAGGACTTTACAACTTTCCTTAATGCAAACATACTTGCATATTCATTCATTTATATCATAATCAAATCATATATAAATATGAATAACATTCTCATGTATATTCCTAACAATCTCCTTTTTCTTTTTCTTCAGCCATCTCTCCCATTTAAATATATTTAAAATTATAGTAAAAATTATAGTCCACCAGATTTGGTACCTTAATTTGGTATCTTTAGTTCATCGAAAAATCCCATAAACTATATTTAGTCTTACCATTAGAGCGAAATCTGCATCCTAGACTATAATATAGTCTAGGATTTGTGCACCTCTGGCCTCCTGGAGTTGCTCTGATATTAAATTAAGGAGAATGAGAGGAAATGGAGATGGAAATATGGAGAGCGGGAAAAGGGGAGGAGAGAGAAAGGAAAGACAAAGAAGAGAGAGAATGGGAGGACATTGAAAGTGAAAGTGTTCTTCTCATGAAATGAGAGTGTAGTTGGGACTAGCCGGAGTATGGAGTGATGGTCCGAGATAGTCATTATAGTAGTCTTCATAATGTTGTAAAATAGTATGACAATAATCATATTGAGGACTTGTAATATGTGTTGTCGTATCTTATACGACGTTGTAATAATTTGAGTGTGAATATTGTCGTATAATTTATGACACTGTTATAAGAGAACGTATGTTTGTAGTATGTATTTTAGTGATCCAAATTGAGTTGTGTGGACTCTATTTTGGGGGCGTCATACTTTTCTCCTGACCCCAGGTCCTAGTTGTGGCCTTTAAAAAAAATTCTCATTATATATATATATATATATATATATATATATATATATATATATATATATATATATAATTAAAGCATTCTACTATAATTTATTGGGAAGGGCGAAAGGGGGAGTGAGAATTGAACTCCGATAACTACTAAGAAGTGTTAGAGCGTTGTCAATGCTGTCAGCCTGATTCTAAGTTATGGTATAATATAACTTAATTTAAAACACTAAATAGTGTAACTTATTTATATCTTTTTTAGTTGAAAAAAATATTAAATATTTCAACTGGAATTATTATTTTTTTTGTAAAAAAGTCGTCATAGTGGGTGTAAAGTTTTAGTGTATTACTAGATATAAATCCGCGCGTTATGACGGGATTATTCATTTTGTTAATAATAAATTTATACTTGCAATTAATAAATTAAAATATAATAAGAAAATAGTAGATTGTTGTGCGATAATCAAATTTTGGTAGCATACGTTACATAGAGTTGGGTAAAAGTTTTGTGCGCAAATTCGTATCCAAGTATAGAATTAATCTGATTACTAAACCCCAAGACATTATATAACAGTTGTGTGTGTGTGTGTGTGTGTGTGTGTGTGTGTATATATATATATATATATATATATATATATATATATATATTAATTTCTTGATAAAAATATTTATAATGTAACCAATAGGGTTAAAAATGGGTACCTTTTTCAATCTAAAGCACTAATAAATATTTAGAAAACGTAATGCACAATATTATCGAGTTGTTATATTGATATGATTGTTAGTGGCATATTTGAAGTCTGTTACACATTACACAAACCTCACCAAGTCTCAAATATCTGACACAAGTACTTGATGCATTTTAAAGAGTACATGTTTCATATACGCTTACTTGCACCAGAATTCAAACATCCAAACGAAATGGGAAACATATGAAGAATGTTCCAGTTTCAGTCCTCAAACCTTAAGGAAAATTACATGTTACATGCATGCGAAAATTGAAAAGCACGAGAATTAATAATTATGTTGGATCTTCATGTCAAACAAACACCATGTCCAAAACATAGTAGTATAACACTGTGTCATACATAACACAATGTTATAGTTAAAAATTAATACATTGCCTCATTAGTTTTTTATCCATTTTTGGCAATTGTAGAGGTACTCACAGTATTACCATAATGCCAAAAAAAACTATTAATGATGAAAAAAATGATTTACCGGATGCTAATACTTAACAAATCATGCAAAGCTATAATTCAGATAATAGAATGCAATAGATGAAGAAGTCATAACTATAAAAACCGTGAGATATAGTCCACAAAATGAAGCCATACCCCCTCCCATTGAATGCACTGTCACCATAATCTGAAGGTCTCCATATAAATTCTTTGTATTTTCAATAGTATTTAGAATTGTTTGTAGCATAAGTTGTTGCGTAATAGTTGATATGTATTTATAGGGAGAAATTTGGTTAAGTAACCGAGAGTGATTATAATAGCTCAGTAATGATAATATCATAAAATAGTGATTTTATGAGATAATACTTAAATTAAAAAGGATAATATCAGAACAGTTGACAATACTAAACAATTTAGATTTGTAGTGATTTAGGGGATTGTAAATTCAAAATATTAATTTGAAATTAAAAAAGTTGTGATTTTAGGAGATAATAATTAAATTAGTAATGATAATATTAGAACAGTTAACATTATCATAACAGTTTAGATTTTTAGTGATTTATGAGATTATAAAATTAAAATATTAATGTGAGATTAAAAAGTAGTAATTTTAGGAGATAATAATTAAGTAACGATAATATAAAAACCATTTAGATTGAAAAAGTAGTGATTTAAGGGATTATGAAATCAACATAGTAAGTTATGATTGATATTATTTTTTATTTTAATTTTATTTTAAATTTTTTAAATTGTATAATATTATGTTGTAATATAATTATAAATGGTATAATATTTTGTTGTAATATAATTTAATTAGTAATTATAATATCCGCACAGTTTAGATATGTGGTGATTTTTGTGACGCCCCCAAAATAGGTATATAACACACATTCTGAGTCGCCAAAATATATGGTACAGAAACAACTACATCTTTATTATTACAACACAAGAACTGTGAGTTTAAATACAAATATTGTCATCTAGACAATATTCACACTCAAATAAGTCCTCGTTACAATTATTGATACATTATTTCACAAAAATGGTGAGGACTACAAAAATAACTTCTAGAACCATCATTCCATACCCCGACTAGTACTCGCTACATTCTCGCCTCCTGAGAAAAATGGAACAAAAAGGAAAAGGGTGAGCTCAACTAGCCTAGTAAAGAATATTATGACTAAGATAATACAGAACAAATTATTGTTAGTCTTCAACATGGAAAAATCTAATAGAATACAATAGACAACAAGTTTTAAATCAATATTCGCAGCGGAAAATAATAATTCATAGAAGAGTTACGTAGAGAATGAAATCTATTATTATCTATGAATTTAAAAGTCCATCATCAATATTTTATCCCTGTAACATCAATCAATAATCATCTTTGCACTACAAGCCAAAGATATTCATCAGTTGGTCATGTTCATCTCAACACCTGTTCATCTTTACACTACGGGCCAAAGATATTAATCAGAAATCATTCATCTTTGCACTACAGGCCAAAGATATTCATTAATATCATCATTTAAGACTGAGAATGATGAAAAATATTTTAAAGAAAACGAATCCAGTGAAGCAAAAGAACAAATATTAGGGATTCGTATTACAGTTTATCCATGTCCAAAAATACCTCATAAACAATCATAGTGGAGTAAAATTCAAGAATGATCAAAACATGGATACAATCAAAGCTAGTATCCAGAATAGATATTTTGGACGAAAAGAAAAAAATTTCATTTTTCGGTGAATAGTAACTCGTGAATAGTAACTCATGAATAGTAACCCCGACATGAAAAGTTCTAAATTTGATAAAAATTTCCAACCAATATAATGATATTGAAGAAATAATATCATTTTCGAATAAAATAACATCCCTTACCTCGAAACAATAGTACTTCTGGCTGGACTACCGGATATAGTGCTGAAGGAAACTTGCACCGTATAGCAATACTTAAAGTATAAAAATACTCACAAAATACGTTCGATATTATAGAGAGAGAAAGAGAGAGAAATCTGTAGTTTCTGGTGTGATTTTCAATTCTAACCTAAGCACCCTATTTATAGAAAAATACTTAGAACACCAAAGCAAAAAATTTAATATAATATTAATATATAAATTAAATTTTCCTACGCCAACCTTCCAAGAACTAAATTCAGCTCATTCAACACACATGTGTAACACACCATAATGAAAAAAACGTTTTTGTTATTTAAAATATTTTAAACTTCCAAAAATTAATTATTTCGGAGCTTCGAAACTTCAATAATTCATAATAAATAGCCCTTTTGTCAGAAAAATTTGAAACTAGCGACTTTTCATAGAAAATTCCATTATCTACAACTTTGCAGAAGAAAGTTTTTCCAAATTCCAAACAGAAATTGACTGAAATCCATAAACGGACGATTTTACAAGCTATAATCAAATTTCAATCAATTATTAGGGTCCACCGACACACAAAACATGTGTTAATCATTTAATGCCACAAAATACTCTTCCTCCTCATATACTCGTATATCCCACATTCATTGTAAAAATATCACCATTAATATATTATTAAAATAATATATTTAAATGAATTATTTTATCAGAAAAAGATAAAATATTAATTTTCAACAATTGTCACATTAAAAATTTTCTCCATCTATATCCACATAAAATTAATATTTTCCTCATCATATAAATTAATAATTAATTATTCACAAATAATATTACAGAATCACAATACTGACAACCAGTTAGTTCCCCAATAAGGATCTCTCCTTATTGGCGCGCAATTAGATGACCAAACCTCTCCTTAGACAAAACTTTCTAGACATTGCCAATAATGTTATCTAATAATATTATTCAGATAATATGAATTATTGCTCCGATAATAGAAAATACTGTGTAGTGACAATTATTAAAACAACAGTAATATAAAATATCAACGCAGCAATTATTGAATCAATAAAATAAAATACTGAACAGTAATTACTGTAACAATTATTGAGTAATGCCTTCTTACGTAAAAATCAATAATTGGTGCAATACCGTGTGCTACTGTGCAACAACGCGTATTACTGTGTTTTAACCACCGGGTATTCCAACAATGTTAACGATAACAACTTATTTTTATCGTTTTCTTCATCCAATCTCTTTCCGTTATGGGGCCCACACAAGGCTGCGCCGTCGTACGAATATTTTTCGACAACAAGAATCTTTCACGACCAAACGAATATTCCCCGACAACAATGAATATTTTATGACCACTTGCTTATTTGAAATATTTACGCATTTTACCCATAACTAACCTCATTAATCAATTTAACCCTTACTATTTCAAAATAATAAATAGAGAAAATTTAAATTTCATTTATTAATAATTTGGGGTCTTACAACCTCCCCTCCTTATAAAATTTCGTCCTCGAAATTGACGTACGTACCTGGTATTTCGAAAAGATGAGGATACCTCGCTTTCATTTTCGTTTCCAACTCCCAGGTCATTTCTTCAATAGCATGGTTTCTCCACAAAACTTTAACTTGTGGTATAACCTTCGTGCGTAGGACATGCTCCTTCCTATCCAAGATCTTAACAGGTACCTCTTCGTACGTTAAGTCTTTCACATATTTACGTAACACAGATATATGAAAAATATTATGAACACGAGACATACTTGGAGGTAACGCGAGTCTATAGGCCACATTTCCTACTCGGTCAAGAATCTAAAATGGACCAATAAATCGTGGATTGATCTTTCCTCTCTTTTCAAATCTTGTAACTCCTTTCCATGGAGCCACACGCAACAATACATGATCCCCAATGTCAAATTCCACGTCCTTTCGATGAAGATCCGCATAACTCTTTTGTCGATCCTGTGCCGTTTGTATACGTTGTCGAATCGTTTGGATATTTTCCGTAGTCATACGTACCAACTTGGGTCCCAACAACGTTGCTTCTCCCACCTCATCCCAACATATTGGAGAGCGACACTTTCGTCCATATAATACTTCAAATGGAGCCACACCTATACTTGCCTGATAACTGTTGTTGTAGGAGAATTCCACAAATGGTAAATACTTATCCCAACTGCCTTTGAAGTCTAGGACACAGAGTCTTAATAGATCTTCAAGAGTTTGAATAATCCTCTCTGATTGCCCGTCCGTTTGAGGATGGTAAGCTGAACTAAATCGTAAATCTGTGCCCATAGCTTTTTGCAAGCTTACCCAAAATCTTGAAGTGAATCTTGGGTCACGATCCGAAACTATGGATACTAGCATGCCATGCAACCTCACAATCTCATTCACGTACATACTAGCAAGACGTTCAAGGGAATAAGTCTCCCGTATCGGCAAGAAATGAGCAGACTTGGTTAATCTATCAACAATTACCCAAATAGCATTTATGCCTTGAGAAACCGTGGGAAGACCCGTAACGAAATCCATGGTAATGTGTTCCCACTTCTATTTCGGAATCTCAAGTGGTTGCAATGGACCATATGGCACTTGATGTTCCGCCTTTACACGTTGACAAGTTAAACACCTCGAGATAAACTTTGCAATCTCTCTTTTCATATTGTTTCACCAAAATATATGTCGAAGATCACGATACATTTTGGTACTTCCAGGATGGATTGTAAATGGTGTATTGTGTGCTTCCATTATGAACTTGTACTTCAAATCAGAATAGTTAGGAACACAAAGTCTGGAGTGGACTCGAAGTATTCCTTCTTCATCGATTCTTGCTTCTGGAATAGCACCTTCTTGCACTTTCTTCTTCATACGCATCAGCTCCGGGTCTGTGGCTTAAGCAACTTTAACTTTATCGATTAAAGTTGGTTCTATACGCATACTTGACATCATCGCACTTATTCCTGCATATGATCTTCTACTCAACGCGTCAGCTACCACGTTTGCTTTTTCAGGATAGTATTGAATAGTGTGGTCGTAATCTTTCAACAGCTCGAGCCAACGTCGTTGCCGCATGTTGAGTTCTTTTTAAGTGAAGAAATATTTGTGGCTTTTATGGTCTGAATATATCTCTACTTTCTCCCCATATAGATAATGCCTCCAGATCTTTAGCGCGAAAACGACTGCTGCCAACTCTAGATCATGAGTAGGATAATTCCTCTCATATTCTTTAAGTTGTCGCGAGGCATAGGCTATAACTTTCCCACGTTGCATGAGAACACATCCTAGCCCTTTGCCTAAAGCATCGCTGTAGATAACAAATCCATCCGAACCAGATGGTATGGTCAAAACAGGTGCCGAAATGAGTCTCCTCTTAAGCTCTTGAAAACTCTTCTCGCATTCCTCGCTCCATACGAATTTGATATCTTTCCGAGTCAGCTGAGTTAATGGGGTAGCGATTCTAGAAAACCCTTCCACGAATCTCCGATAATAACCAGCTAAGCCCAGAAAGCTACGTACTTCGGTCACCGTCTTTGGTTGCTCCCAACTTTGTATTGCTTCAATCTTCGCCAGGTCAACAGATACTCCATGTTTTGACACCACGTGCCCTAGGAATGCTACTTCCTCAAGCCAGAACTCGCATTTCATTAACTTAGCATATAACTTGTTTTCACGCAGCCTTTGGAGTACCAGCTTTAAATGGTGCTCATGATCTTCACGGCTTTTGGAATATATGAGGATGTCATCAATAAAGACAATAACGAACTGATCCAAATAATCCTTGAATATTCGGTTCATCATATCCATGAAAGCCGCATGAGCATTAGTCAATCCAAAAGACATGACTAGGAATTCATAATGTCCGTACCGAGTTCTGAAGGCACTCTTCAGAATATCTTCAGTTTTAACCTTCAGCTGATGATATCCAGAACAAAGATCGATCTTTGAAAAGAATTGTGCTCCTTGTAACTGGTCAAACAGGTCATCAATACGAGGTAGCGGATATCTATTCTTGATAGTGACATGATTTAATTCTCGATAATCAATACAAAGTCGCATACTCCCGTCTTTCTTCTTTACAAATAAAACATGAGCACCCCTAGGAGATGTACTAGGACGAATGAAACCGATATCCAACAACTCTTGTAGTTGGACCTTTAACTCCTGAAGTTCAATAGGAGCCATTCGATATGGGGTTTTAGAAATGGGCTTTGTACCAGGTTCAAGATCAATAAAGAATTCAACTTCACGTTCCGGGGGTAGACCGGGAAGTTCTTTAGGAAATACGTCAGGAAAGTCAATAACAATAGGAATATTATTTAAATTTGACGTGTCATTATTCAAATCCATAACATGGGCTAAGAAAGCTTGACATCCGTTTTTTAATAAACGAATGGCTTTATGGCTTGATATAACAGTGATTGATTTTAATGGCTTAGTTGCTTGAATTCGTACAACAGGTTGGTTAGGAATATGAAAACTAACAACCTTACGAAAATAATCAATTTTGGCATGATGAGTAGTTAACCAATCAATCCCTAAAATCACATCAAAAGCAAGTATCTTTAAAGAGATAAGGTCAAAAGGTAAGGTGATGGTGCCAACTTGGATCACACAAGATTTATAAACAGTGGATGTGATGAAAGTTTCTCCTAACGGAGTCTCCACAGATAAATCAAAATCTAACTTCTCCGGAGTCAAGTTTAAACGTTGAGCACAAGCAGGAGAAATAAATGAATGGGTAGCACCAGTATCTAGTAAGGTATAAATTTCGCATGAATTTATGATTAGCTTACCCGTGATCACCTCGTTTGGGTTCCTCGCATGTTGACCAGTTACGACAAACGCTCTTCCAAGAACCGTTGACTTTGTCTTTTTTGGGATAGCTTTTTGAGTCACCATCCCCGCTAGACTTGGTTTCGCTACAGTGCAATCTCGAGCGATATGTCCTTCCTTTCCACAATTATAACATACCTTAAACTGTTGTGGGCAGTTTGGGCTGATATGTCATTCTTTTCCGTACTTATAGCATATAACCGGTGGTCGTTCTCCTCCCTTGGAACTAGTTGTTGCTGGTGCTGACGTCTTCGTATTGTTATTGTTGAATCTCCTCTTTTTAAAATCTCCTCCCGACTCGCTTCTTCTATTTTCATAGCCACGATTACCACCAGAGTGGTTTCCGTTCTTGTCTATATTTTTCTTTCTCCGCTGGTTATCATTGTTCTGATGACTGCTGTCACCGATATGATCCTGGTTGTGGTCCCTCGGTTGACCGTACTCGTTATCTCGCTCTAATAATTGAGCCCTGTTGACAACATCTGAATAGAGAAAAAATTTATGAGAAATGAGATATTGACGTATGCCAGGTTTCAAACCTCTCAGAAACATCCGCGTCATACGTTCCTCATTGTCCACCAAATGAGGTGCAAACCTGGAAAACTCTGCAAACTTCGCCTCGTACTGGGACACCATCATGTTATTCTGCTCTAGTCTAACAAACTCTACCTCCTTCATATGACGAATACTTTCAGGAAAGTACTTGTCATTGAACAGTTTCTGAAATGTCTCCCAAGACATGCTGAGTGCGGCTGGATGGGTACGCTTCACAGACTCCCACCAGTAGTCTGCCTCGCCACGAAACATAAAGGTGGCGAATGGAACCTCTGTTCCTCCGTGCATCCCAAAATATCGAATATCTTGGTAATTTGCTTGACCCATGTCTCCGCCTTAATCGGATCCGGCTTTTCCTAGAATTCTGGTGGTCCCAACTCTTTGAACTGCTTGGTTGTAACCAGTTGTGCGTTGCCATTGTTTCTTTCTATATTTTGGACAGGAATCTCCTTCGTCTGGTTTTGCATGAATCGCAAAAAGCTTCTAAACATCTCATCGTTCATTGTCTGCTTAGTGGTGTTGTTCACAGGAGGAACATTGCCAGCCTGTTGCACGTTCTCCTCGTTGGTGAGTATAGGCATCTCCACCGTCTCATTTACTCCACTGTTAACATTCTCAGTCGACATTCTCAAATACTGCCATAAAATAAGGGTTAATTTAACAAATTAACATATCACATAATACCCCTATATTATGACCAACCAATAAATAAGCTTAGGTAGGACACACTAGCGAAGGATTTACTCGTCTCTCCCCTCCTAGTTCTATTCCCCGATCTCCGCCAGAGATCATATCCCTAAGCTCTGATACCAACTGTGATGCCCCCAAAATAGGTATACAACACCCATTCTGAGTCGCAAAAATACATGGTACAAAAATAACTACATCTTTATTATTACAACACAAGAACTGTGAGTTTAAATATAAATATTGTCATCTAGACAATATCCACACTCAAATAAGTCCTCATTACAATTATTGATACATTATTTCACAAAAATGGTGAGGACTACTAAAATAACTTCTAGAACCATCATTCCATACCCCGACTAGTACTCGCCACACTCTCGCCTCCTGAGAAAAATGGAACAAAAAGAAAAAGGGTGAGCTCAACTAGCCCAGTAAAGAATATTATGACTAAGATAATACAGAACAAATTATCGTTAGTCTTCAACAGAGAAAAATCTAATAGAATACAATAGACAACAAGTTTTAAATCAATATTCGCAGCGGAAAATAATAATTCATAGAAGAGTTACGTAGAGAATGAAATCTACTATTATCTATGAATTTAAAAGTCCATCATCAATATTTTATCCCTATAACATCAATCAATAATCATCTTTGGCTTGTTGCACTACAAGCCAAAGATATTCATCAGTTGGTCATGTTCATCTCAACACATGTTCATCTTTGCACAACGGGCCAAAGATATTCATCAGAAATCATTCATCTTTGCACTACAGGCCAAAGATATTCATTAATATCATCATTTAGGACTGAGAATGATGAAAAATATTTTAAAGAAAACGAATCCAGTGAAGCAAAAGAACAAATATTAGGGATTCGTATTACAGTTTATCCATGTCCAAAAATACCTCATAAACAATCATAGTGGAGTAAAATTCAAGAATGATCAAAACATGGATACAATCAAAGCTAGTATCCAGAATAGATATTTTGGACGAAATTTTTTTTTTTTATTTTTCGGTGAATAGTAACTCGTGAATAGTAACTGATGAATAGTAATCCCGACATGAAAAGTTCCAAATTTGATAAAAATTTCTAACCAATATAATGATATTGAAGAAATAATATCATTTTCGAATAAAATAACATCCCTTACCTCGAAAGAATAGTACTTCTGGCTGGACTACCGGATATAGTGCTGAAGGAAACTTGCACCGTATAGCAATACTCAAAGTATAAAAATACTCACAAAATATGCTCGATATTATAAAGAGAGAAAGAGAGAGAAATCTGTAGTTTCTGGTGTGATTTTCAATTCTAACCTAAGCACCCTATTTATAAAAAAATACTTAGAACACCAAAGTAGAAAATTTAATATAATATTAATATATAAATTAAATTTTTCTACGCCAACCTTCCAAGAACTGAATTCAGCTCATTCAACACACGTGTGTACACACCATAATGAAAAAAACGTTTTTGTTATTTAAAATATTTTAAACTTCCAAAAATTAATTATTTCGGAGCTTCGGAGCTTCGAAACTTCAATAATTTATAATAAATAGCCCTTTTGTTAGAAAAATTCGAAACTAGCGACTTTCCATAGGAAATTACATTATCTACAACTTTACAGAAGAAAGTTTTTTCAAATTCCAAACAGAAATTGACCGAAATTCATAAACGGACGATTTTACAGGCTATAATCAAATTTCAGTCAATTATTAGGGTCCACTGACACACAAAACATGTGTTAATCATTTAATGCCACAAAATACTCTTCCTCCTCATATACTCATATATCTCACATTCATTGTAAAAATATCACCATTAATATATTATTAAAATAATATATTTAAATGAATTATTTTATCAGAAAAAGATAAAATATTAATTTTCAACAATTGTCACATTAAAAATTTTCTCCATCTATATCCACATAAAATTAATATTTTTCTCATCATATAAATCAATAATTAATTATTCACAAATAATATTACAGAATCACAATACTGACAACCAGGCAGTTCCCAAGAAAGAGGGGGCTTTCCAATAAGAATCTCTCCTTATTGGCGCGCAATTAGATGATCAAACCTCTCCTTAGACAGAACTTTCTAGACATTGCCAATAATGTTATCTAATAAAATTATTCAGATAATATGAATTATTGCTCCGATAATAGAAAATACTATGTAGTGACAATTATTAAAACAACAATAATATAAAATATCAACACAGCAATTATTGAATCAATAAAATAAAATAATAAACAGTAATTACTGTAACAATTATTGAGTAATGCCTTCTTACGTAAAAATTAATAATTGGTGCAGTACCGTGTGCTACAGTGCAATAACGCGTATTACTGTGTTTTAACCACCGGGTATTCCAACAGTGTTAACGGTAACAACTACGCCGTTATTTATAAACAACTTATTTTTATTGTTTTCTTCATCCAATCGCTTTCCGTTATGGGGCCCACACAAGGCTGCGCCGTCGTACGAATATTCCCCGACAACAAGAATATTCCACGACCAAACGAATATTCACCGACAACAATGAATATTTTATGACCACTTGCTTATTTGAAATATTTGCGCATTTTACCCATAACTAACCTCATTAATCAATTTAACCCTTACTATTTCAAAATAATAAATAGAGGAAATTTAAATTTCATTTATTAATAATTTGAGATCTTACAATTTTGTTATATACGTGTATTGTAATATTATATCATACATGTATGATATAATGTATGGTATAATTATGAATGATATAATATTAGAAAAATAGTGATTTTAAGATATAATAATTATGTTTAAAAAAATAGTAGGTTTAGGGGATTATAAATTCAACATAGTTAGTTATGATTGATATTATTTGTTATTTTAATTTTATTTTAAATATTTTAAACTGAAAAATATTATGTTTAAATATAATTATAAATGGTATAATATTATGTTGTAATATAATTTAATTAGTAATGATAATATCCACACAATTTAAATAGATAGTGATTTTGTTATTTTATTATATTTGTGTATTATAATATTATACCATACATGTATGATATAATGTATGGTATAATTATGAATGGTATAATATTAGAAAAATAGTGATTTTAGGATATAATAATTATGTTTAGAAAAATAGTGAATTTTTGGGATTATAAAATCAACATAGTAAGTTATGAATGATATTATTTATTATTTTAATTTTATTTTAAATGTTTTAAACTGTATAATATTATGTTGTAATATAATTATAAATGGTATAATATTATGTTGTATTTATAGAAAGAAAATTAGGTTAAATAACGGAGAGTAAAGATAATAGCTCAGTAATGATAATATCACAAAGTACTGATTTTATTAGATAATAATTAAATTAGAAAGGATAATATCAGAACAGTTGACATTACCAAAACATTTAGATTTGTAGTGATTTAGGAAATTATAAATTCAAAATATTAATTTAGAATTAAAAAAGTTGTGATTTTAGGAGATAATAATTAAATTAGTAATGATAATATTAGAACATTTAATATTATCAGACAGTTTAAATTTGTAGTAATTTATGAGATTATAAAATCAAAATATTAATATGGGATTAAAAATTAGTGATTTTAGGAGATAATAATTAAGTAACGATAATATAAAAATTGTTTAGATTGAAATAGTAGTGATTTAAGGGATTATAAAATCAACATAATAAGTTATAAATGATATTATTTGTTATTTTAATTTTATTTTAAATATTTTAAACTATATAATATTATGTTGTAATATAATTATAAATGGTATAATATTATGTTGTAATATAATTTAATTAGTAATGATAATATTAGCATAGTTTAGATAGGTAATAATTTTGTTATTTTGTTATATATGTGTATTATAATTTTATACCATACATGTATGATATAATATATGGTATAATTATGAATGTTATAATATTAGAAAAATAGTAATTTTAGGATATAATAATTATATTTTAAAAAGTAGTAAATTTTGGGGATTATAAAATCAACATAGTAAGTTATGATTGATAATATTTGTTATTTTAATTTTGTTTTAAATGTTTTAAACTGTATATATAATATTATGTTGTAATATAATTATAAATAGTATAATATTATGTTGTATTTGTAGGTAAAAAATTAGGTTAAATAACGGAGAGTAATGATAATAGCTCAGTAATAATAATATCATAAAGTAGTGATTTTAGGAGATAATAATTAAATTATAAAAGATATTATCAGAATAATTGACATTACCAAAAATAGTTTACATTTATAGTGATTTAGGGAATTATAATTTCAAAATATTAATTTGGGATTAAAAAAATAGTGATTTTAGGATATAGTAATTAAATTAATAATGATAATATTGGAACAGTTAACATTATCAGAATATTTTAGATTTACAGTGATTTATGGGATTATAAAATCAAAATATTAATGTGGGATTAAAATTAGTGATCTTAGGATATAATAATTAAGTAACGATAATATAAAAACTAGAGTAATGGATGAGCACATTAATTAGGTAGGACATGTGTTGCAATTTGGGAATGACAAATATCATGTAATGGTATTATGTACTGCAATTTAGTATATTTAATAGATAGATTGTTGTAAGACCCCAACTTTTTATGAATAAAATTGAATTTTCTCTATTTATTATTTTGATATAGTAAGGAGTTGATTTGATTAATATGGTTAGTTATGGGTAAAATGCGCAAATATTTTAAATAAGCAAGTGGTTATAAAATATTTATTGTTGTCGAAAAATATTCGTTTGGTCGTGGAATATTCTCGCTGTCGGGGAATAATCTTACGACGGTGCAACTATTTGTGGGCTCCATAACGGAAAATTGTCGGATGAAGAAAACAACAAGTATGAGTTTTTTTTTTAAATAATAGCGTAGTTATTACCGTTAACATTGTTGGAATACATGGTGGTTAAAGTACAGTAATACGCGTGGTTGCACAGTAACACACGGTATTGTACAGTATTTGTGGATTATTGATTCTTACGTAAGAAGACACTACTCAATAATTATTACAGTAATTATTGTTCAATATTTTATTTTATTTATTCAATAATTGCTACGTTGATATTTTATATTATTGTTGTTTCAAAAATTATCACTGCACAGTATTTCCTATTATCAGATCAATAATTCATATTATTTGAATAATATTATTAGATAGCATTATTGACAATGTCTAAGGAAGTTCTGTCTAGAAAAAGGGTTTGGTCACCTAATTGCGCACTAGTAAGAAAAAATTCTTATCGAAAAGCCCCATCTTTCCTGTGAACGACCTAGTTGTCATTATTGTGATTCTATAATATTATTTATGAATAATTAATTATTAATTTATATGATAAGAAAATATTTATTTTATGTGGATATAAATGAAGGAATTAATACTGAGGTATTTTATCAGTATTTTGTCAGAATGAAGGTATTAAAAATCATCCGTATATGAATTTCAGTCATTTTCTGTTTGGAATTTAGAAAAACTTTCTTCTGCAATGTTGTATAGAATTAAATTTTATATGGAATGGACATAAAATTTATATTTTTTTTGATAAAAGGGCTATTTATTATGAATTATTAGAATTTTAAAAATAAATATTTTTATTAAAAATATGGGTGGGCCCCACTTTTTTTTATGGAAAAATACTGAATTTTAAAGGTAGCATATGTGAATGGCAAAGGGTAGAAGCCACCAGTAGCAGGTTAGTCAGCTTTGACGTTTTAAGCATTTTCCTATAAATAGGGTGCTTAGGTTAGAATTGAAAATCACACCAGAATCAGACATTTTCTCTCTCTATAATATCGAGCGTATTTTTGTGAGTATTTAGATACTTTGAGAGTTGATAAGCAGTGCAAGTTTTCTTCAGCATTATATTCGAGATTCCAGTCAGAAGTACTGTTCTTTTGAGGTAAAAGATGTTATTTTTTTCGTAAATGATGTTATTTCTTTTAATATCATTATACCGAAATATTGATATGAATTTTATTATGACATTTTTTCCTTTTTATGTCGAGGTTACTATTCACATATACCGCACTATTCACGAATATGGTACTATTCACGAAGTATAATTTTTCTTATGAAATTTTACATTTTTGTGTCAGGGTTACTATTCACGTATACGACACTATTCACAAATACAACACTATTCACAAAAAAATTAAATTTTCTTTTCTTAGTCCAAGTTGTCTATTATGGTTGCTATCTTTGATTGTATCCATGTTTTGATATTCATTCTTGAATTTTGCTTCACAATTGATTATTATGAAGTATTTTTGAACTTGGATAAACTGAAATACGAATCCCTAATCTTTGTCCTTTTATCTCACTGGATTCGTTTTCTTTAAAATATTGTTCATCATCCTTAGTCCTAAATGGTGATATAACTGAATATCTTTGACCTGTAGTGCAAAGATGAATGATTATCTGATGAATATCTTTGGCCCGTAGTGCAAAGATGAATAGGTGTTGAGATGAACATGACCAACTGGTGATACAAATGAATATTTTTGGCCCGTAGTACAAAGATGAATATTTGATTCAAGATGTATATTGATTGATGTTACAGGGATAAAATATTAATGATGAACTTTTAAAATCATAGAAGATAGTAGACTTCATTCTCTACTTAACTCTTCTAATGAATTGTTATTTTCGCTGCGAATATTGATCTAAAACTTATTGTCCATTATATTTTATCTTATTTATTGAAGGCTAACGATAATTTGTTCTACATTATCTTAGTCATAATATTCTTTACTGGACTAGTTGAGCTCACCCTTTTTCTTTTTGTTCAATTTTTCTTCTCAGGAGGTGAGAATATAGCGGGAACTAGTTAGGGTGTGGAGTGATGTTTCAGGACAGATGTTTTAGCAGTCCTCACTATTTTTATAAAATAGTGTATCAATAATTGTAATGATGACTTATTTGAGTTTGGATATTGTCTAAAAGACAATATTTGTATTTAAACTCACACAATATGTGGTCGCATTTTGCACGATAATTGTAATAATGAAGTTGTAGTTATTTTTTTTTACTATGTATTTGGCGACTCAGAATGAGTTGTGTGGACCTATTTTGGGGCGTCACAATTGTTTTCTTATATTAATTAGGTTAGGTGTATAATATAAGCATATTTAATGTTTTCTTTATGCATATAATACATATTATGTGTACATATTTTGGTAATGAAGTTTTCATATAATTTTTTAAAAAAACAAAACAAAGTTTTCATCTATTTGGTTGGGCGTGGAAGTTATAATCGAGTAGGTATTAAGCTTCGAAAGTGTTGAGCCAACAATTACACGCATCAAATTAAACAATTGATAGACCAATTATCTTTAACACCAAGTAATTTGACTTGAATATTACATATAGATTTACCGTTCAATGCATCCATAAAACATTAAAGAAAAAGTTAAATTATCCTCGTGATAAAATAATGATAATATGAATACATATAAGAAATTGATATTTTTACATTATTTTTTAATATTTTCACATGTATGACCCACATATTAGCTAATAAAAATTTGACATATCAGCTAATATGTGGGGTCATACATGTGGAAATATCTAAAAGTAATGTGAAAATATCAAGTTTCATACATATAATGATTTATCCTGCTTTTATATTTAATATTTTTCATGAAAATTGTAATACGCCATGCATATTTAAAAGAAATAAAAATAGGGAAGCTATTAAACTCTAATTTTGAACACACACACACACACACACACACACACACACACACACACACACACACACACACACATATATATATATATATATATATATATATATATATATATATATATATATATATAGTCCGGATCTTAAGCTCACCCCTTATCCAACTTATCGAGCTCACCTCCTTTTAGCGACGGACTCGATGACGATTCGGTCATACAACCGTCGTCTATACTTTTAGCGACGGATAACATATAGTATCGCTAAAAGTATAGACGACGGTTGTATGACCGAACCGTCGTCGGGTCAGTCGCTAAAGGGGGAGTGAGCTCAAGTGAGTTGAATAAGGGGTGAATTTAAGATTCGGACTTTATATATATATATATATATATATATATATATATATATATATATATATATACACACACGAGAAGCTTCAAGAGCATAATTCTTAAATAGCATAATGCCTTAAATAGCATAATTTTATCAAAACGACGTCGTTTTATAGGAACGCGGTGACATTTTTATAAATACGCGGTGGCATGGTGTTTACAAAAATGCCACCGCGTACCTATAAAACGGCGTCGTTTTGATAAAATTATGCTACTTAAGGCATTTTGCTATTTAAGAATTATGCTCTTGAAGCTTTCCGTATATAAATATAAATATATATATATATATATATATATATATATATATATATATATATATATATATATATATATATATATATATATATATATACTTTAATAGTATTAGATGGTATTGAGACAATGGAGGGGGTAGTTTGTTTTGTAAGGCAATATCTTTGAATTGATAATTGATTACTTTGATTTCAAGAAAAGCTAATTAATTAATCGACGAGAAATTAAAGAAAAAGGTTCATGTTTCTAGGTCATATTTATGACCATTATAGGTCATGGATGAGCTAATTCCTTTACATATTTATTTGTTTATTAATAGTATTAGTATTGTGAAAATTTGATACCATCCTTTATACTACTCCATTGAATTGAATATCCTCGAAATTAGTGTAATCTAATATATATTGAACATGGTGGCTTTGGCATTTATTAAGATACACAGAAAAGAACCAATTTGATTTTTTTAATTATCTTAATTTAAATTATTTTAGCAATTATAAAATCTAACTTACCAAATATTATTAGTTTTTTTCTTTTTTTTTGAGAACCCACATTACTATAATTCTATTTTTAAGGATACATTTCATCCTAGGGGACTAGAGTAGAGGTGACAAACGGGCGGACGGGCGGGCGCGGGTCAGGCTGGGCTAAAATGCGCCGGGCCAAAAAGGCCCGGATTTTTACGGGCCAAAAAAGTAAGTCCATAGCCTGCGGGCTCACGGGCGGGCCGGGCCGCGGGCCGAAGATGGTTTATGCCTATTTTTTGGCACTTTTTTGAACCCGCAAAACCCGCGGGCGGGCCGGGCCAAAAAAATGCTGCCCAAAGCCCGCTTTTTGACGGATGGCCCGGCCCGGCCCGCTGGCTTTGGGCCCGTTTGCCGGGTCTAGACTAGAGGAAGCTTGTCAAGAAGAGAATTGAGATGAAATTAAGAAAAGCTTACCTTTTAATCTTCTGTAACAATCACTCGTTATTGAATTCTTACTTCTTACTGAGAAGTAAACTCGAGTGAATTAATAACCTTACACATTAAAAAAATGAAGAAAAAGATCATTGTCAATAGACTATTATTACACTTGGATTAGTTTTCACCATATTTCCTTTGAAATTATGGAGTTAACTCTCTCCATTAGCCTTTTCTCCATTTTCATCAATTCTTTATTCCTAAAGATTCAAACATATAAATGAAAAAATCACAATGATGTGATCAATTCTATAAAAAAAAATTATAATCATTAGGAAAAAAAATTATCGCAACACGGGGCATAAAAAAGAAAACCATTACAAATCATTAACAAAAATCAACCCAAGATTTATGTTAAGAATGGCTTATTCTTCATATTGTAAAACAGAGTGATTGATCTTAATTTTATTATAATTATAAAAATCAATAAAATAAATTAAGTGATAGATATTAATTTCATTCATAACAAGTATTTATTTTAATTTTTTCTGTAGATTTTTTTTTTAACTAGTTGATGTAATGGAGAAGAGGGGACATTTCGAAATCTAAAGAACAACCATTTTCATTACTTTATTTGTTTTTATGAGCTCACCTGTATGGAACATTTCCAAAGCATGTCTCATCAATTTATGGGTGTTACTGATCCTAGTAAAACATTAATATAAACATAAAATGAACGGTAGGATACGGAATAACGTGGCACTAAAAAAAATACTTTAATAAAACTTAAAATATATATAAATAAACCATTCTTTTATGTCCACGTCTCCTCTTCCTTTTGTGTGTGTATGAGAGATAATATTATTATTCTAAAAACTTACTCCCTCCATTCTTAAATAAGTGACGTTTTGGAAGAAAAAATTTATTTCAAATTATCTGTCGTTTACAACTTTCTAGGAGAATAAATTATTTACTTTCCTATATCACCCTTACCTTCTCTCATTGTCCCAAGAAATTTTCACTCTTAGTATTAATAGTTTTCAACTTCCCATAAAGGGGTAGTGATGAAATTTCACACAGATTTTAATTATTAAATAATAGTATTAAATGACTTTCTTAATCCATGTGCAAAAATCTTAAACGACACTTATTTAGGAATGGGAGGAGTAGTTTAGAGGATGGACGTGCTAAAAGGTCAGACCCTTAAACTTGGAAAGATACTACTCCCTCCATTCCTATATGTAGGTCGTTTTAGACTCTTTTTTTTATTCCTAATTATTTATCGTTTATGGTTATCTAGGAGAATTGATTACTATTTTTTTCAAATTGTCCCTTATTACTCCACCTAATCTTTTGATCCATATTTATGAGATAAGTGAGGTGAAGGATATTATAGACAATTGATATTATAGTTAATACTTTTTAATTATTTCTTTAATTCTTGTGCATATATCTAAAATGACCTATATTAAAGAACGGAGGGAGTACTAAATTTAGGCATGTATTTTATTAAAGTTTACACCAGCCACATATGACATGATACTGAAAAAACAGATAAAAATGAGAGAGACTTGATACCTTGTTTACTAGCTTAAGATGATTTAAGAGCCATTATTTAATTTAAAACTTCTAAATTTAGCAAAACGGTCGCTAATTAGAAAACTTATATCAGTCTTAACAACACTTAAGATGCTAACACATGGAACCTCGTTTTCCTAACTAGTCCAAATAAGGCGAATGCCAATCTTAAATTTTTATTTGTTTTAAAATAATCAATAGATTCTTACGTGTTAAGCATGACTGTTATCAGTTATACCATAATATTTACACAGTTTTCACATCTCAATTGGAGTAGGAGTGTAAGTCGAGCCGAATAATTTAATACTGGACTCGAGATCGACTCGAAAATATGATTTAAAAGTCGATTTCGAAGTTGATACAAATCGAAACTTATGTTAGAATGCGCTACCGGATAGACTATTTATAGAATAGTTTCGTGATTGATCAGATGGGATATGACCGTTGGCGCATCTATTTGTCAAAACAACGTAGTATCAATGATTATAATAAATTAAACAAATTTTGTCCAAAAAATTATATATATCACCCGACCCCAACCCCGGCCCAGCCCGCCCGTCGGGTCGGTCGGCGACGGCGCGCTCATGTGGGTTCGAACCAAGCCTTGGCTAGGTCCTCTCCCTTCCACAAAAGTGAGGTGCCCCTTGGGGCCCTTCACATTGTGCAAACATCCCATATATAAATTATTCACCTTTCCCTCAAACATTTTATGTGGGACAAGACAAGTTACAAAATTTCAAGTAGGTGACTTTGGAGTCAATTTTCTCATTCAATTCTTAATGAATTTGAACAAATAAGTATACCATGTTATACTCCTCGCGGAGGAGAACGTATTAGTATGCAAATCAGATTTAGAATGTAAAGTGTACTTACTTGAAAAAATTGGATTTTAGAAATACAAGACAGATAAATTCGAGTCATTTGAATTCACAAAGTCTCATTAAAGTAAATTTAGTCTCTTACTGGTGCTAAATATTTTTGAATAATTACTTCTCAAGATAAAACGGATTTCCAACTCTTAATTAGTAGCACTTCAAAATTAAGAATTCTTCGAACACAATTTCTATGTTCTGTACTTGAACCTTACTGTGATGATATGATGTGTAAAGGAAAAATTACTGGTAATGAATGAAGGATACTACAATCTGCAGAACGGGAAAATTGAATGAAAAATATATGCAGAACGGGAATGAAACTTATGTTGGAATGCGCTCCCGGATAGACTATTTATAGAATAGTTTCGTGACTGATCAAATGGGATATGACCGTTGGCGCATCAATTCGTCAAAACGACGTAGTATCAGTGATTATAATAAATTAAACAAATTTTGTCCAAAAAATTATATATATCACCCTCCTAACCGGTCGGTCGGCGGCTGCGACGCGCGCGTGTGGGTTCAAACCAAGCCTTGGCTAGGTTCTCTCCCTTCCACAAAAGTGAAGGGCCCTTCCCATTGTGCAAACATCCCATATATAAATTTTTCACCTTTCCCTCAAACATTCTATGTGGGACAAGGCAAGTTACAATATTTTAAGTAGGTGACTTTGGAGTCAATTTTCTCATTCAATTCTTAATGAATTTGAACAAATAAGTATATCACGTTATACTCCTCGCGGAGGAGAACTTATTGGTGCATGGACCTGACATTTTTGAAGTGTGGGTCCCATATTAAATTAAGCCTCAAAATGCTCTAATATTTATTTTTTCAAACCCATTTCCAACAATCCCCAACATGAATGTAAAATAGGCTTTACAAAAAAAAACTTATTATGAATATGCAGACACTAGTTTGAGTACATGAGAAAAGATACTTTATCGGGTTAAGTAGCCTAGTGGCTTTGAACTTGCCCTAGTAAAGTCTATCAGATTTACTTGGCTAATCAGTAGACTTGATGTTTTTGAACTGTCAGCTTTTCGTGTAAACCAAGACAATAGAGTTCACAAAATATTTTTTCAGACATAGTTGGTTCTCACGTTTATGTTCATTTTGGCCTGGAAACACCTCTTGATTCCGTGAGTATATTAGAGAATTCAGCCTTCAAAATTCTCATAGAAGTGGTCATCTTCTTACTCACGTAGGTGACTTCTATCAAGAGTATCATGCAATATCCCAGTTGAACGTATTTTAAGATATAAAAGTCATTAAAAGCGTAACTTATCATGATTCTCGCGGCAGATATGCACTGTCTCATCATAGGAATGGTTAGGAGTAAATATCTCCTCAGTGCTTTACTGAGTACTACATAGTTCGGTTTGCCCATTGAACCTAGATCTTGGGATCTCCAATCAACTAGGTTGGGTTGCCACTATGACGACTCTTAATTAAACAATAGGCTTTAAACCCATTCCCATTTATGAACTTTCCACTTGCTCTCTTATTAAACCTTTCGTAAGAGGATCCATAATATTATATTTTGACTTTACATTGTCAATTGAGATAATTCCATTTGAGAGAAATTGTCTAATGGAATTATGTCTTTGTCGTATATGACGTGTATGATGCCTCCAAAACAGGTATACATCACCCATCTTGAGTCGCCAAATACATGGTATAAAATTCAAATGCAACTTAGTAATACAACTGTCGTGTAAAATACGAAAAAACATAAACTGAGAGTTTTAATACGAATATTGTCTTCTAGACAGTATTTAACTCAAATGGAGTCCTCAATACATTTATTATCACACTATTTTATAGAATAGTGAGGACTAGTAATGCTATCATCTGGACCGTCACTCCGTTCCCCGACTAGTTCCGGCTACGTTCTCATTTTCTAAAGAGGACAATAAAAGCAAAAGGGTGAGCTCAACTAGCCCAGTAAAAATATTATGACTAGGATAATGCAGAATAATTTATCGTTAGCCTTCAACAGTGTTAAACTGATAAAATATAACAAACATCAAGTTTAACTGCAGCCAAACAAGTAATCCATTAGAAGAGTCAACTAGAGCATAAAATCTACTATCTTCTATGATTTAAAAGGTTTTTCATCACTTTTATCGCTGAGACTCAGCTTAATAAATAATCCACATCATTGAATCACCCCTACACTACGGCCAAGGATATTCTTTAGTATCACGACCACAAATTATTCATGCACTACGAGTCAAGGATATTCGTGTATTCATCAATGGTCATGATTATGCCAACAACAGTCCATCAATACACTACGGGCCAATGAGAACTTTTACCACATCATTTGTAATATTACGGTCATGATTATATCGAATAATCCCTGGTCATAATCATACCAAGTCCATCTATGCACTACAGGCCACAGATGACTTTCAACATAATATAAACATGAGGATGATGACAATGATATAAAAATTCAATAAAACAAGATCAAGAATAAATTTTTAAATATTTATAATTTAATTTATCCAGAAATCAATAGCGTCCAAATTGTAAATATGATACTGTTTTGTGGAGTAAAATTCAAGAATAATATTGTACAAAAAAATAATTTGGACCAAAAACTAATCAGTTTTTATCATGAATAGTACTCCGGGTGAATAGTACTCGAGTGAATAGTTTCCCGTGAATAGTACTTCGGGAATAGTAATCCTGTGAATAGTACTCCAGTATGAAAAAGTTAAAACTTATAAAGAATACTCAGAATAATATTTTCATGAAAAGATACTGGATGAAGCGCAAATATCTAGGATATTCAACTAATTTCATGGAGTTTAGAAGCTAAAATTTTAACAAAACAAGTATAGAATTCAAAACCTAAAATAAAATAATATTACTTACATATTACAGAGTATGGAAGAAAATATTATTTTAAGTGAATATTGAACAAAAATAACATTTCTTACCTTGAAAAGAAGAGTATTCTAAAAGAAGAATTCTCTGATTCTGGTGTGATTTTCAATTCTAACTTAAGCGCCTATTTATAGGAAAATGCTAGAACGCCATAGGAGACTAAATTAATAAAATATTAAATTTTTTCAAAATTTTCACGCACACATTTTTGACCCAAAATTCAGCCACAACCAGTGGAGCCCACCAAAATCAGATTTTCGCACCAACTAAAAGTGGGGCCCACCATATTTTTAAATAAAACATATTTAATTTTTGAAACTTCAATAATTCATAATAAATAGCCCTTTTATTAGAAAAATACAAATTTTATGTTCATTCCATACGAAATTGAATTCTCTACAACTTTTCAGAAGAAAATTTTTTCAAATTTCAAACAGAAAATATCCGAAATCCACAAACAGATGATTTTCAACACCTCTTAAAATTCATAACAAATCATACACTAATTTTTAACGGTTTAAAATTTGTGAACATATACTCAACTTATATATGTATAACATATCCAAAAATCACAACGATCCAATGGTCGGATCAAAATTATAACTCATGCAATAGAGCTTTAAGAATACTGATTTGATTTTTAATACCTCCATTCCGACAAAACACCTCAACATTAATTCCTTCATTTATATCCGCAAAAAAAATTTATATTTCCTTATCATATAAATCAATAATTAATTATTCATAAATAATATTACAGAATCACAATTATGACAACTAGGCCGTTCCCAGGAAAAAAGGGAGCTTTCCAATAAAGATTTATCCTTACTGGCGCGCAATTAGGTGACCAAACTTCTCCTTGACAGAACTTTCTAGATATTGCCAATAATACTATCTAATAATATTATTCAAATAATATGAATTATTGATCTGATAATGGGAAATACTGTGCAGTGACAATTATTGAAACAACAATAATATAAAACATCAACGTAGCAATTATTGAATCAATAAAATAAAATATTAAACAGTAATTATTGTAACAATTATTCAGTAGTGCCTTCTTACGTAAGAATTAATAATTCAAAAATACTGTGCAATACCGTGTGCTACTATGCAACAACGCATATTACTGTATTTTAATCACCAAGTATTCTAACAGTGTTAACGGTAACAACTACGCTGTTATTTATAAAACTCAAACTTGTCGTTTTCTTTATCCGACAGTTATTCTGTTATGAGGCCTACAAATGGCTGAGCCGTCGTACGAATATTCTCCAACAGTAAGAATATTTCACAACCAAACGAATATTCTCCAACAGAAATGAGTATTTTATAATCACTTGCGTATTTTGAAAATTTTATACATATCCCACAACTATAACATTATATCAAATTCACTCCATAATATTCAAAAATGATATTTATAGAAAATTCATCTTTATTCATAAAAGTTGGGGTCTTACAACCTCCCCTTCTTATGAAATTTCGTCCTCGAAATTAGGGTACGTACCTGGTATGTCGAAGATGTAAGGATACCTTGATTTCATTTCAGATTCTAACTCCCAGGTCATTTCCTCAACATCGTGGTTTCTCCACAAAACTTTGACTTGGGTATAACCTTGGAGCGTAGAATATGTTCCTTCTTATCCAAGATTTTAACAGGAACCTCTTCATACGTTAAATCTTCCGCTATTTCGTCCGGTTCTAACTCAATAATGTGGTTCGGGTCTTCCACATATTTACGTAATATGGATATGTGAAAAACGTTATGAACACGAGACATACTTGGCGGTAAAGCGAGTCTATAGGCTACAGTTCCTACTCGATCGAGGATTAATATGAGACCCCAGATTTTATGAATAAAGATTTAAATTTCTCAAAATATTTTTTTAATATTATGGTGTGGATTTGATATAATGTTATAGTTGTGGGTAGCATTTATAAATTTTACAAAGTATGCAAGTTGTTGTATTATATTCGATTGGTCGGAGATTATTCGTTTTATCAGGAAATATTCGTACAACGGCGCAATCATTGGTGGACCCCACAGCGAAATTATTGTCGAATTGAGAAAACGATAAAAATATTTTTATTGAAAATAACGGCGGAAGTTTTACCATTAATACTGTTGAACTACTTGGTAGTAAAAGTACAGTAATACACGTGGTTGCATAGTAGCACACGATATTGATTATTGATGCTTACGTGATAAGTCACTCAGTTTTGTTTTATTGGTATTATTAATGTAATAAAACAGAAAAGCTTTTTATATAAAACAGAATACTTTTATAAAGTTATTCGTTTTATTAGGCTAATAGTAAAATCTTTTTATATAAAACAGAATACTTTTATAAAGTTATCTGTTTTATTAGATAATAATTAGAATATATTATATTTTATTATGCATAGTATTTGCATAGTGCCTGCATAGTGTTTACATAATAAAATCTTTTATAAAGTTATTTGTTTTATTAGATTATAAATAGATTATATTATATTTTATTTAAAAGATTTTATTTTAAATATGGACCGTCAGATTAAAGCAAATCAATCTAGACCGTTCATGAGTTAGTTACTATGCAGTCCATTTTTCTATAAATAGAAGCTCATTCCTTCATTATTTTCTTAAGAATTCACTGAAACTCTAGAGAGAGAAATTATAGAGAGAGAGAAGAAAAATATTCTGTTACTTCACTATTCTGATATTAAGTTTCTTTTACGGTAAGGGATATTATTTGTTGTACTCGTAAAGGGTATTCTTTCTTTCTTATTCATGAAGAGAACTTCTGTTATTCCATTCTTTATTATTCTGTTAGAATAACCTGTATACGCGGGCTACCCTATACTTGGTGAAATTCTTCTGCTATTATATTTTTATTATTCTGTTGGAACATCTTGTCTGTACTTTACGCCGGACCTGGTTCCATTATTTATTATTTTGTCGAAATATCCTGTCTGTGCTTTACGCCGGACCTAGTTTCATTATTTAGTATTCTGTTGGAATAACCTGTCTATGCGAAATACCGCATGCATGGTGATTTTTTTTGTTATTCCATTCTTTATTATACTCAGTTGGTTAAAGTTTTGACTTCTATACTCCATGAAATTAGTGGAATATCCTTGATATTTGAGCTTCATCCAGTATCTTTTCATGAAAATATTCTTCTGAGCATTCTTAAATTTTACTCTACAAAGAAGCATCATGTTGACAATTTGGACGTTATTAGTTCCTGGATAAATTAATTCTTGAACTTGTTTTATTGAATTCTTACATCATTATCATCATCCTCATGTTTATATTTGTTGAAAGTCATTTGTGGCCTGTAGTGCATAGATGGACTTGGTATGATTATGACCAGGGATTATTTGGTATAATCATGACTGTAATGTTACCAATGACGTGGTAAAAGTTCTCATTGGCCCGTAGTACATTGATGGACAGTTGTTGGCATGATCATGACCATTAATGAATACACAAATATTCTTGGCCCGTAGTGCATGGATAATTGTGGTCGTGATACTAAAGAATATCCTTGGCCGTAGTGCAGGGGCGATTCGATGATGTGAATTATTTATTAAGCTGAGTCCCAGCGATAAAAGTCATGAAAAACCTTTTAAATCATAAAAGATAGTAGATTTTATTCTCTACTTGACTCTTTTAATGGATTGCTTGATCCACTGTAGTTAAACTTGATGTCTATTGTATTTTATCAGTTTAACATTGTTGAAGACTAATGATAATTTATTTTGCATTATCTTAGTCATAATATTTCTTACTGGGCTAGTTGAGCTCACCCTTTCTTTCACTGTTCTCTTCAAGAAATGAGAATATAGCTGGGACGAGTCGGGAAACGGAGTGATGGACCAGATGATAGTTTTAGTAGTCCTCACTATTCTGTTAAATAGTGTAACAATAAATGTAATGAGTACTCCATTGAGTGTCTATTGTATTTTATCAGTTTAACATTGTTGAAGACTAATGATAATTTATTTTGCATTATCTTAGTCATAATATTTCTTACTGGGCTAGTTGAGCTCACCCTTTCTTTCACTGTTCTCTTCAGGAAATGAGAATATAGTTGGGATGAGTCGGGGAATGGAGTGATGGACCAGATGATAGTTTTAGTAGTTCTCACTATTCTGTTAAATAGTGTGATAATAAATGTAATGAGTACTCCATTGAGTGTGGATATTGTCAAGATGACAATATTTGTAATAAAACTCACAACATATATTTTGTCGTATTTTACACGACTGTTGTATAATTAGTTTGTATTTGTATTCTGTACCATGTATCTGGCGACCCAAGATGGGTGATGTATACCTATTTTTGGGGATGTCACAGTTGATATCAGAGCTTAGGGATATGATCCCTAGCTAAAATGTGAGAATATAACTAGGAGGGAAGAGACGGGTAATTCCTTCGCTAGTATGACCTACCTAAGTTTATTTAGTATTTAATTGGTCGGTCAAAGTATAGGGATAATATGTGATAGGTTAATTAACCCTCATTTTGTGGCAGTATTTGAAAATGACATCCGAGAATGTTGAGATAAGCAAAGAAGCACATGAGGTCCTTGAGTCAGCTCAACCAAAAGGTAACGACCAACAACACGATAATAATCGTACCGGTGGCAACGACCATCGGAACAATGATAACTATCGTGGGGGAAATTATCATGCCAAGAATGGTAACCACTTCGGTGGTAATCATGGCCAAGATAATAGAAGTGGAAATTTCAAGAATAGAAGGTCATTTAGCTTGATTTTGTCGTATAGTGAAGTCAAGTCTAGCTGGGACGGTGGCACCAAAGGCGGATACGGACAAAACAAAGTCAGTGGTTTCAAGAGAGCATTTTTCGTGACTTCTCAAAACGCGAGTAACCCAAACGAAGTTAGCACGGGTTAGTTAATTATAAATTTTTGCGGAGTCTATACCTTATTAGATACCGGTTTTACCCATTCTTTTATCTCTCTTACTTGCGTTCAACGTTTAAATTTGACTCCGAACAAATTAGACTTTGACTTATCTGTTGAAGCTCCGTTAGGAGAAACCTTCATTACATGTGCTATCCAAGTCTTGGATGAGAGTCACAGTTTTGAATGATATTTCTATTGTTAATAAATTTCCTGATGTATTCTTGAAGACTTCTTGGCCTACACTAGAGCGTGAAATAGAATTTTGTATTGACCCCAGTACAAAATCCATTTTTAAAACCCTCAAATATTTTCTTCACCTAAAATGAACGTGTAATGTGCCAAAGACGTTGGCTCGAGCTGTTGAAGATTACAATCGTACCATTCAATATCATTGTGGAAGACGAAAGTGGTAGCTAACGAGTTGAGTAGAAGATCGTATGCGAGTGAGATGTTGTTAACACAAAGACCCATTTCGTATAACTTACAAATGATGAAGATAGAGTTAAAGACTTTAGGGACCCACGTGAAGATAACGAATATACGAGTAGAATTGACTTTAATCGATAAAGTTAAAGCTGCTCAAGCTACACACCCGAATCTGATGAATGTGAAGAAGGTTCAAGAAGGCGTTATCTCAACCCTCGATTTAATTTACCCATTTAAAATTCTCGATCGAGTAGGAACTACGGCTTATAGACTCGTTTTACCGCCAACTATGTCGCGTGTTCATAACGTTTTTCACGTATCGTTGTTAGTAAAAACTTAGTCTTGGGGGACTTTGGAGTGAATAATTAATGAATCTAAAAAATTATGAAATCATTGGAGTTTTGTAGAGCATGTTACAAGCTTTCCATAGCCTCAAAAATGGACTAATTCCGATAACGGATGAAGAAGTTATGAAGATTTGAAGTATATGTATCAAAAGTTGCAAAATCTGAAAAATTGGAGTTAAGTGCCAAAGGTCGAGCGCCTAGGCACTAGACTCGGCACTTGGAATCTGTTTTTGGGCGCCTAGGCGCTTGCCCAAGGCCAATTTTGGGCGCCTAGGCGCTGGTCTAGTGTTAAGCCAAAATCTGTTTGGACGTTCTTTAGTAAATTAGGCATAACTTTTTCATACGAACTTTGATTGAGGTGATTCAAGATGATCCGAAACGAGAACGAATAGACCTACAACGTTTGTTCTTTAAGTTATTTAATTTGAGATCGTTAGAAGGGGTAAAAATGGTTATCTTTGGGACTATTGTGTTTTCAGAGGCAATCGGAGGACGTCGGACATGCACATATCCAACGTGCAATGTTTTCGACGATAAAGGTATTCAAGGTTATACCTTAAGAGTTAAAATCTGAAATAAAGTCAAGGTATCCTCACCTCTTTGGCATATCAGGTACGTACGTAAATTTTGAGGCGAAATTTCATAAGGAAGGGAGATTATGAGACCCCAGATTTTATGAATAAAGATTTAAATTTCTCGAAATATTTTTTTTAATATTATGGTGAAGATTTGATATAATGTTATAGTTGTGGGTAGTATTTATAAATTTTACAAAGTATGCAAGTTGTTCTATTATATTCGATTGGTCGGGAAATATTCGTTTTAGCAGGGAATATTCGTACAACGGCGCAATCATTGGTGGACCCCACAGTGAAATTATTGTCGGATTGAGAAAACGACAAAAATATTTTTATTAAAAATAATGACGGAAGTTTTACCATTAATACTGTTGAACTACTCGGTAGTAAAAGTACAGTAATACGCGTGGTTACATAGTAGCACACGGTATTGATTATTGCTGCTAACGTGATAAGTCACTCAGTTTTGTTTTATTGGTATTATTAATGTAATAAAACAGAAAAACTTTTTATATAAAACAGAATATTTTTATAAAGTTATTCGTTTTATTAGGCTAATAGTAAAATCTTTTTATATAAAATAGAATACTTTTATAAAGTTATCTATTTTATTAGACAATAATTAAAATATATTATATTTTATTATGCATAGTATTTGCATAGTGCCTGCATAGTATTTGCATAGTAAAATCTTTTATAAAGTTATTAGTTTTATTAGATTATAAATAGAATATATTATATTATATTTAAAAGATTTTGTTTTAAATATGGACCGTCAGATTAAAGTAAATCAATCTATACCGTTCATGAGTTAGTTACTATGCAGTCCATTTTTCTATAAATAGAAGCTCATTCCTTCATTATTTTTTTACGAATTCACTGAAACTCTAGAGAGACAAATTATAGAGAGAGAGAGGAAAAATATTCTGCTACTTCACTACTCCGATATTAAGTTTCTTTTACGGTAAGGGATATTATTTGTTGTACTCGTAAAGGGTATTCTTTCTTTCTTATTCATGAAGAGAACTTCTGTTATTCCATTCTTTATTATTCTGTCGGAATAACCTGTATACGCGGGCTACCCTATACTTGGTGAAATTCTTCTGTTATTACATTTTTATTATTCTGTTGGAACATCCTGTTTGGGCTTTACGCCGGACCTATTTCCATTACTTATTATTTTGTCGGAATATCCTGTCTGTGCTTTACGCCGGACCTGGTTCCATTATTTAGTATTCTGTTGGAATAACATGTCTATGCGAAGTAACGCATGCATAATGATTCCTATTGTTATTCCATTCTTTATTATACTCAGTTGGTTAAAGTTTTGACTTCTATACTTTATGAAATTAGTGGAATATCCTTGATATTTGCGCTTCATTCAGTATCTTTTCATGGAAATACGCGTGGTTACACAGTAGCACACGGATTGCACAGTATTTTTGAATTATTGATTCTTACAAAGGAAGACACTACTCAATAATTGTTACAGTAGTTACTGTTTAATATTTTATTTTATTGATTCAATAATTGTTGCATTGATATTTGATATTATTATTGTTTCAATAATTGTCACTGCACAGTATTTTCCATTATCAGATCAATAATTCATATTATTTAAATAATATTATTAGATAATATTATTGGCAATGTCTAGAAAGTTCTGTCTAATGAGAGGTTTGGTCATCTAATTGCGCGCTAGTAAGGAGAAATCCTTATTGAAAAACCCCCTCTTTCCTAAGAACGGTCTGGTTGTCATAAATGTGATTCTGTAATATTATTTGTGAATAATTAATTATTAATTCATATGATAAGGAAATATTTATTTTATGTGGATATAAATGAGGAATATATTTTTGTGGTTAAAAATGAAGGAGTTAATGTTGAGGTATTTTATCTGTATTTTTGTCAGAACGAAGCTATTGAAAATCAAATTAAGGTTTTTGAGATATTTTGCGAGGGTTAAAATTTTTATTCCGACCGTTGGATCGTGGTAATATTTGGATATGTTATAGATATATAAGTTGAGTATATGTCCACAAATTTTGAACCGTTAAAAATGAACGTATGATTTGTTATGAATTTTAGGAGATGACTCGTTTAGAAATTGTTGAATTTTCGGAGTTAATCATTTTGGTAGAAAATTTTAGAATTGGTGGGACCCACTCTTGGTTGGTGAAAAAATATGCTGAGATTTTTATTCAAATGTGGTGGGTGGGAATAGTAGCAGGTAAAGCCATCAGGTTGCAAGTTAAGTCTGCTTCGGCGTGCTAATATTTTTCTATAAATAGAGGGCTAAGTTAGAATTGAAAATCACACCAGAATTCATAAGTTTTCTCTCTTTCTCTCTCTAGATTATTGAGTGTATTTTGTGAGTATTTAGATACTTTGAAAGTTACTATTCAGCACAAGTTTCATTCAGTCTCATATCCGATATTCAGTCAGAAGTACGGTTATTTTGAAGTAAGGGATATTATTTTCTTCTTAAATGATATTATTTTCTTCAATATCATTATGCTGAAATATTGATATGAGTTTTTTTTTATCAAATTTAGAACTTTTTGTGTCGAAGTTACTATTCACGTATACGGCACTATTCATGTATACGGTACTATTCACCGAAAAATAAAATTTTTTCTTTTTGTCCAAGATGTCTATTATGGTTACTATCATTGATTATATCTATGTTTTGATCTTTATTTTTAAATTCTACTTCACAATTGATTATTATGAAGTATTATTGATCTTGGATAAACTGTTATACGAATCCCTACTATTTGTCCTTCTATCTCACTGGATTCGTTTTCTTTAAGATATTTTTCATCATCCTCAGTCCTGAATGATGATATTACTGAATATCTTTGGCTTGTAGTGCAAAGATGTATGATTACCTGATGAATATCTTTGGCCTGTAGTGCAAAGATGAATAGGTGTTGAGATGAACACGACCGACTGGTGTTATAAATGAATATCTTTGGCCTGTAGTGCAAAGATGAATATTTGATTCAAGATGTATATTGATTGATGTTACAGGGATAAAATATTGATGATGGACTTTTAAATCTTAGAAGATAGTAGAATTCTTTCTCTACTTGACTCTTCTAATGGTTTGATGTTTTCGCTGCAGTTATTGATCTAAAACTTGTTGTCGATTATATTCTATCAGATTTTTCATGTTGAATACTAATGATAATTTATTGTATATTATCTTAGTCATAATATTCTTTACTGGGCTAGTTGAGCTCACCCTTTTCCTTTTGTTCCATTTTTCTTGTCAAGAGGTGAGAACATAGCAGGATCTAGTCGGGGTATGGAGTGATGGTTCTAGAAAGATGTTTTAGCTGTCCTCACTATTTCTGTAAAATAGTGTTTAAATAATTGTAATGAGGACTTACTTGAGTGTGGATATTGTCTAGAAGATAATATTTGTATTTAAACTCACAGTATGTATTGTCGTATTTTGCACGACAATTGTATTATTGAAGTTGTAGTTTGCTTTTTGTACCATGTAATTGGCGACTTAGAATGGGTGATGTATACCTATTTTGGGGGCGTCACAGTTGGTATCAGAGCCATAAGTAAAGAGCCACGAGCCTCTCGCTGGTGACTTCCTGTTGATGGGGGATGCACCGAAGCCAGACTCTCTGTAAGGGACTCTATATTTGTGTGGTGGTAAAACAATAGGTGCCATTGTGACGTGCTATCCAATATTGGGATATGAATCACAATTGAGAGCAACCGAAGTCGGTGACCAAAGTACGTAGCTTTCTGGGCTTAACTGGTTACTATCGGAGATTCGTGGAAGGATTTTCTCAAATCGTTACTCCGTTAACTTAGCTGACTCAGAAAGATACAAAATTCGTATGGAGCGAGGAATGCGAGAAGATTTTCCAATAGCTCAAGAGGCGACTCATTCGGAACCTGTTCTGACCATACCATCCTAGAAAAGTGAACGTGGTAGCTGACGCGTTGAGTAGAAGATTGTACGCGAGTACGAGTGCGATATTGTTGAACACAAAGACTTATCTTGTATAATTCATAAATGATAGAGATAAATTTAATGACTCTAGGGACCCACGTGATGATATACGAGTAAAATTGACTTTAATCGAAAACGTTAAAGCCGCTCAAGCTACAGACCTGGAGCTGATGAATATAAAGAAGAAGGTGCAAGAATGTGTTATTCCAGAAGTAAGAGTCGATGAAGAGAAGAAAGCTCAAGCCTTCGATTTATTTGAAATCCTTGATCGAGTAGGAACTGTGGCCAATAGACTCGCCTTAACGCTAAGTATGTCGCGTGTTCATAACGTTTTTCACGTATCGATGTTGCGTAAATATGTGGACGGCCCGAATCATATTATTGCGTCAGAACCAGACGAGATAGCTGAAGATTTAACGTACGAGGAAGTACCTGTTAAGATATTGGATAGGAAAAACATGTCCTATGCACGAAGGTTATACCACAAGTTAAGGTTTTGTGGAGAAACCATGTTATTGAAGAAATGACCTGAGAGTTGGAATCAGAAATGAAAGCGAGGTATCCTCACCTTTTCGAAACACCAGGTACGTACGTCAATTTTGAGGATGAAATTTCATAAGGAAGGGAGGTTGTAAGACCCCAGCTTATTAATAAATAAAATTAAATTTCCTCTATTTATTATTTTGAAATAGAAAGGGTTGATTTGATTAATGTGGTTAGTTATGGGTAAAATGTGCAAATATTTCAAATAAGCAAGTGATTATAAAATATTCATTTTTGGTCGGTGAATATTCGTGTGGTCGTGGAATATTCTTTCTGTCGGAGAATATTCGTACGACGGCGCAGCTATTTGTGGGCCCCATAACGGAAAACGATTGGATGAAGTTAATGACAAAAATTGAGTTTATATAAATAACGGCGTAGTTGTTACCGTTAACACTGTTGGAATACCCGGTGGTTAAAATACAGTAATACGCGTGGTTGCACAGTAGCACACGGATTGCACAATATTTTTGAATTATTAATTATTACAAAGGAAGGCACTACTCAATAATTGTTACGGTAGTTACTGTTCAATATTTTATTTTATTGATTCAATAATTGTTGCATTGATATTTTATATTATTGTTGTTTCAATAATTATCACTGCACAGTATTTCTCATTATCAGATCAATAATTCATATTAATTAAATAATATTATTAGATAGCATTATTGGCAATGTCTAGAAAGTTCTGTCTAAGGAGAGGTTTGGTCATCTAATTGCGCGTTAGTAAGGAGAAGTCCTTATTGGAAAGCCCCCTCTTTCCTGGGAACGGCCTGGTTGTCATAAATGTGATTCTGTAATATTATTTGTGAATAATTAATTATTAATTCATATGGTAAGGAAATATTTATTTTATGTGGATATAAATGAGGGATATATTTTTGTGGTTAAAAATGAAGGAGTTAATGTTGATGTGTTTTATCTGTATTTTTGTCAGAACGAAGCTATTGAAAATCAAATTAAGGTTTTTGAGATATTTTGCGAGGGTTAAAATTTTTATTCCGACCATTGGATCGTGGTAATATTTGGATATGTTATACATATATAAGTTGAGTATATGTCCACAAATTTTGAACCGTTAAAAATGAACGTATGATTTGTTATGAATTTTACGAGATGACTCGTTTAGAAATTGTTGAATTTTCGGAGTTAATCATTTTGATAGAAAATTCTAGAATTGGTGGGCCCCACTCTTGATTGGTGAAAAAATATGCTGAGATTTTTATTCAAATGTGGTGGGTGGGAATAGTAGCAGGTAAAGCCATCAGGTTGCAAGTTAAGTCTGCTTCGGCGTGCTAATATTTTCCTATAAATAGAGGGCTAAGTTAGAATTGAAAATCACACCAGAATTCATAGGTTTTCTCTCTTTCTCTCTCTAGATTATTGAGTGTATTTTGTGAGTATTTAGATACTTTGAAAGTTGCTATTCAGCACAAGTTTCATTCAGTCTCATATCCGATATTCAGTCAGAAGTACAGTTATTTTGAAGTAAGGGATATTATTTTCTTCTTAAATGATATTATTTTCTTCAATATCATTATGCTGAAATATTGATATGAGTTTTTTTTTTTTATCAAATTTAGAACTTTTTGTGTCGGAGTTACTATTCACGTATACGGCACTATTCATGTATACGACACTATTCACCAAAAAATAAAATTTTTCTTTTTTGTCCAAGATGTCTATTATGGTTACTATCTTTGATTGTATCCATGTTTTGATCTTTATTTTTAAATTCTGCTTCACAATTGATTATTATGAAGTATTATTGATATTTGATAAACTGTTATACGAATCCCTACTATTTGTCCTTCTGTCTCACTGGATTCGTTTTCTTTAAGATATTTTTCATCATCCTCAGTCCTGAATGATGATATTACTGAATATCTTTAGCTTGTAGTACAAAGATGTATGATTACCTGATGAATATCTTTGGCCTGTAGTGCAAAGATGAACAGGTGTTGAGATGAACATGACCGACTGGTGTTACAAATGAATATCTTAAGCCTGTAGTGCAAAGATGAATATTTGATTCAAGATGTATATTGATTGATGTTACAGGGATAAAATATTGATGATGAACTTTTAAATCTTAGAAGATAGTAGAATTCTTTCTCTACTTGACTCTTCTAATGGTTTGATGTTTCCGCTGCAGTTGTTGATCTAAAACTTGTTGTCGATTATATTCTATCAGATTTTTCCCTGTTGAATACTAATGATAATTTGTTGTATATTATCTTAGTCATAATATTCTTTATTGGGCTAGTTGAGCTCACCCTTTTCTGTTTGTTCTATTTTTCTTGTCAGGAGGTGAGAACATAGCAGGATCTAGTCGGGGTATGGAGTGATGGTTCTAGAAAGATGTTTTAGCTGTCCTCACTATTTCTGTAAAATAATGTTTAAATAATTGTAATGAGGACTTACTTGAGTGTGGATATTGTCTAGAAGATAATATTTGTATTTAAACTCACAGTATATATTGTCGTATTTTGCATGACAATTGTATTATTGAAGTTGTAGTTTGCTTTTTGTACCATGTAATTGGCGACTTAGAATGGGTGCTGTATACCTATTTTGGGGGCGTCACAGTTGGTATCAGAGCCATAAGTAAAGAGCCACGAGCCTCTCGCTGGTGACTTCCTGTTGATGGGGGATGCACCGAAGTCAGACTCTCCGTAAGGGACTCTATATTTGTGTGGTGGTAAAACAATAGGTGTCATTGTGACGTGTTATCCAATATTGGGATATGAATCACAATTGAGAGCAACCGAAGTCGGTGACCAAAGTACGTAGCTTTCTGGGCTTAACTGGTTACTATCGGAGATTCGTGAAAAGATTTTCTCGAATCGTTACTCCGTTAACTTAGCTGACTCAGAAAGATACAAAATTCGTATGGAGCGAGGAATGCGAGAAGATTTTCCAATAGCTCAAGAGGCGACTCATTCGGAACCTGTTCTGACCATACCATCCTAAAAAAGCGAACGTGGTAGCTGATGCGTTGAGTAGAAGATTGTACGCGAGTACGAGTGCGATATTGTTGAACACAAAGACCTATCTTGTATAATTTATAAATGATAGAGATAGAATTAATGACTCTAGGGACCCACGTGATGATATACGAGTAAAATCGACTTTAATCGATAACATTAAAGCTGCTCAAGCTACAGACCTGGAGCTGATGAATATAAAGAAGAAGGTGCAAGAATGTGTTATTCTAGAAGTAAGAGTCGATGAAGAGAAGAAAGCTCAAGCCTTCGATTTATTTGAAATCCTTGATCGAGTAGGAACTGTGGCCTATAGACTCGCCTTAACGCTAAGTATGTCGCGTGTTCATAACGTTTTTCACGTATCAATGTTACGTAAATATGTGGACGACCCGAATCATATTATTACGTCAGAACCAGACGAGATAGCCGAAGATTTAACGTACGAGGAAGTACCTGTTAAGATATTAGATAGGAAAGAACATGTCCTATGCACGAAGGTTATACCACAAGTTAAGGTTTTGTGGAGAAACCATACTATTGAAGAAATGACCTGAGAGTTGGAATCAGAAATGAAAGCGAGGTATCCTCACCTTTTCGAAACACCAGGTACGTACGTCAATTTTGAGGACAAAATTTCATAAGGAAGGGAGGTTGTAAGACCCCAGCTTAATAATAAATGAAATTAAATTTCCTCTATTTATTATTTTGAAATAGAAAGGGTTGATTTGATTAATGTGGTTAGTTATGGGTAAAATGCGCAAATATTTCAAATAAGCAAGTGGTTATAAAATATTCATTTTTAGTCGGTGAATATTCGTGTGGTCGTGGAATATTCTTTCTGTCGGGGAATATTCGTACGACGGCGCAACTATTTGTGGGCCCCATAACAGAAAACGATTGAATGAAGATAACGACAAAAATTGAGTTTATATAAATAACGGCGTAGTTGTTACCGTTAACACTGTTGGAATACCCGGTGGTTAAAGTACAATAATACGCGTGGTTGCACAGTAGCACACGGATTGCACAGTATTTTTAAATTATTGATTCTTACAAAGGAAGACACTACTCAATAATTGTTACAGTAGTTACTGTTTAATATTTTATTTTATTGATTCAATAATTATTGCATTGATATTTTATATTATTGTTGTTTCAATAATTGTCACTGCACAGTATTTCCCATTATCAGATCAATAATTCATATTATTTAAATAATATTATTAGATAGCATTATTGGCAATGTCTAGAAAGTTATGTCTAAGGAGAGGTTTGGTCATCTAATTGCGCGCTAGTAAGGAGAAATTCTTATTGGAAAGCCCCCTCTTTCCTGGGAACGGCCTGGTTGTCATAAATGTGATTCTGTAATATTATTTGTGAATAATTAATTATTGATTTATATGATAAGGAAATATTTATTTTATGTGGATATAAATGAGGGATATATTTTTGTGGTTAAAAATATAGGAGTTAATGTTGAGGTGTTTTATCTGTATTTTTGTCAGAACGAAGCTATTGAAAATCAAATTAAGGTTTTTGAGATATTTTGCGAGGGTTAAAATTTTTATTCCGACCGTTGGATCGTGGTAATATTTGGATATGTTATACATATATAAGTTGAGTATATGTCCACAAATTTTGACCCGTTAAAAATGAACGTATGATTTGTTATGAATTTTACGAGATGACTCGTTTAGAAATTGTTGAATTTTCGGAGTTAATCATTTTGGTAGAAAATTCTAGAATTGGTGGGCCCCACTCTTGGTTGGTGAAAAAATGTGCTGAGATTTTTATTCAAATGTGGTGGGTGGGAATAGTAGCAGGTAAAGCCATCAGGTTGCAAGTTAAGTCTGCTTCAGCGTGCTAATATTTTCCTATAAATAGAGGGCTAAGTTAGAATTGAAAATCACATCAGAATTCATAAGTTTTCTCTCTTTCTCTCTCTAGATTATTGAGTGTATTTTGTGAGTATTTAGATACTTTGAAAGTTGCTATTCAGCACAAGTTTTATTCAGTCTCATATCCGATATTCAGTCAGAAGTACGGTTATTTTGAAGTAAGGGATATTATTTTCTTCTTAAATGATATTATTTTCTTCAATATCATTATGCTGAAATATTGATATGAGTTTTTTTTATCAAATTTAGAACTTTTTGTGTCAGAGTTACTATTCACGTATACGGCACTATTCATGTATACGGCACTATTCACCGAAAAATAAAATTTTCCCTTTTTGTCCAAGATGTCTATTATGGTTACTATCTTTAATTGTATCCATGTTTTGATCTTTATTTTTAAATTCTGCTTCACAATTGATTATTATGAAGTATTATTGATCTTGGATAAACTGTTATACGAATTCCTACTATTTATCCTTCTGTCTCACTAGATTCGTTTTCTTTAAGATATTTTTCATCATCCTCAGTCCTGAATGATGATATTACTGAATATCTTTGGCTTGTAGTGTAAAGATGTATGATTACCTGATGAATATCTTTGGCCTGTAGTGCAAAGATGAACAGTTGTTGAGATGAACATGACCGACTGGTGTTACAAATGAATATCTTTGGCCTGTAGTGCAAATATGAATATTTGATTCAAGATGTATATTGATTGATGTTACATTTATAAAATATTGATAATGGACTTTTAAATCTTAGAAGTTAGTAGAGTTCTTTCTCTACTTGACTCTTCTAATGGTTTGATGTTTCCGCTGCAGTTGTTGATCTAAAACTTGTTGTCGATTATATTCTATCAGATTTTTCCCTGTTGAATACTAATGATAATTTATTGTATATTATCTTAGTCATAATATTCTTTACTGGGCTAGTTGAGCTCACCCTTTTCCTTTTGTTCCATTTTTCTTGTCAGGAGGTGAGAACATAGCAGGATCTAATCGTGGTATGGAGTGATGGTTCTAGAAAGATATTTTAGCTGTCCTCACTATTTCTGTAAAATAGTGTTTGAATAATTGTAATGAGGACTTACTTGAGTGTGGATATTGTCTAGAAGATAATATTTGTATTTAAACTCACAGTATGTGTTGTCGTATTTTGCACGACAATTGTATTATTGAAGTTGTAGTTTGCTTTTTGTACCATGTAATTGGCAACTTAGAATGGGTGATGTATACCTATTTTGGGGGCGTCACAGTTGGCATGATCATGACCATTAATGAATACACAAATATTCTTGGCCCGTAGTGCATGGATAATTGTGGCCGTGATAGTAAAGAATATCATTGGCCGTAGTGCAGGGGTGATTCGATGATGTGGATTATTTATTAAGTTGAGTCCTAGCGATAAAAGTCATGAAAAACTTTTTAAATCATAAAAGATAGTAGATTTTATTCTCTACTTGACTCTTTTAATGGATTGCTTGATCCGCTGCAGTTAAACTTGATGTCTTTTGTATTTTATCAGTTTAACATTGTTGAAGACTAATGATAATTTATTTTGTATTATCTTAGTCATAATATTTCTTACTGGGCTAGTTGAGCTCACCCTTTCTTTCACTGTTCTATTCAGGAAATGAGAATATAGCTGGGACAAGTTGGGGAACGGAGTGATGGACCAGATGATAGTTTTAGTAGTCCTCACTATTCTGTTAAATAGTGTGACAATAAATATAATGAGGACTTATTCTGAGAGTGGATATTGTCTAGAAGACAGTATTTGAATTAAAACTCACAATTCTCTTGTTGTATATTAAAGGTTGTATTTGTATTCTGTACCATGTATTTGGCGACTCAGAATAGGTGATGTATACCTATTTTGGGGGCGTCACAATTAAAAATGGGCCAATGAATCGAGGATTGAGCTTTCCTCTCTTTCCAAATCTCGTAACTCCTTTCCATGGAGTAACACGTAACAACACATGATCTCCAATATCAAATTTCACGTCCTTTCGATGAAGATCAGCATAACTCTTTTGTCGATCTTGTGAGGTTTTTATACGTTATCGGATCGTTTGAATCTTTTTTGTAGTCATACGTACCAACTCTGGTCCCAACAACGTTGCTTCACCCACCTCATCCCAGCAATACTGGAGAACAACACTTTCTTCCATACAAAGCCTCAAATGGAGCCATGCCAATACTTGATTGATAACTGTTGTTTTAGGAAAACTCCACCAATGATAAGAACTTGTCCCAACTTCCCTTGAAGGCAAGGACATAGAGTTTTAATAGATCTTCAAGAGTTTGAATAGTCTTCTCCGACTGCCCGTTCGTCTGAGGATGATATGCCGAGCTAAATCGTAAATCCGTGCCCATAGCTTTCTGCAAACTAACCCAAAATCGCGAAGTGAATCTTGGGGCTCGATCAGAAACTATGGATACTGGCATACCATGTAGTCTTACAATCTCATTTATGTATATACGAGCAAGACGTTCAAGTGTATAAGTTTCTCGTATAGGTAAGAAGTGAGCAGACTTGGTCAATCTATTAATAATGACCCAAATTGCATCTATGCCTTGAGAAACCTTGGGAAGACCAGTAACGAAATCCATGGTAATGTGCTCCTACTTCTATTCTGGAATTTCAAGTGGTTGCCATGGACCTTTTGGTACTTGATGCTCTGCCTTGACTCGTTGACAAGTTAAACACCTTGAGATAAACTCCACTATCTCTCTCTCCATATTGCTCCACCAAAATGTATGTCGAAGATCATGATACATTTTGGTACTCCCAGGATGGATTGCAAACGGTGTGTTGTGCGCCTCCATCATGATTTTATACTTTAAATCAGGGTCGTTAGGAACACAAAGTCTGGAGTTAACTCGAAGTATTCCTTCTTCATCGATTCTTGCTTTCGGCATAGCACCTTCTTGCACTCTCTTCCTCATACGCATTAGCTCCAGGTCTGTAGCTTGATCAGCTTTAACTTTATCGATTAAATTTAGTTCTACTCGTATATTCGCCATCATCACATGGGTCCCTGGAGTCTTTAACTCTATCTCCATCCTTTGCAAGTCATACAAAATGGGCCTTTGCATTGACAATATCGCACTTGTATCCGCATATGATCTTCTACTCAATGCGTCAGCTACCATGATCGCTTTTCCAGGATGGTATTGGATGGTATGATCATAATCTTTCAACAGCTCAAGCCAACATCGTTGTCGCATGTTGAGTTCCTTTTGAGTGAAGAAATATTTGAGGCTTTTATGATCCGTAAAGATATCCACTTTCTTCCCATACAAGTAATGCCTCCAAATTTTAAGTGCGAAGACAACAGCTGCCAACTCTAGATCATGAGTAGGATAATTTCTCTCATATTCTTTGAGTTGCCGAGAGGCATATGCTATGACTTTCCCATGTTACATGAGAACACATCCTAACCCTTTGCCCGAAGCATCACTGTAGATGACAAATCCCTTCGAGCCAGATGGTATTGTCAGAACAGGTGCTGAAATGAGTCTCCTCTTGAGTTCTTGAAAACTCTTCTCACATTCCACGCTCCAATCGAATTTTGTATCTTTTCGAGTCAGCTGAGTTAATGGAGTAGCGATTCGAGAAAACCCTTCTACGAATCTCCGATAATAACCAGCTAAGCCGAGAAAGCTACGTACTTTGGTCACTGATTTAGGTTGCTCCCAGCTTTGAATAGCTTCAATCTTTGTCGGGTCAACAGATATTCCATGACTTGATACTACGTGCCCAAGGAATGCAACTTCCTCAAGCCAGAACTCGTATTTCTTTAACTTGTCATAAAGCTTGTTTTCACGAAGCTTTTAGAGTATCAGCCTCAAGTGTTGCTCATGATCTTCAAGGCTTTTGGAATATATAAGGATGTCATCAATAAAGACAACCACAAAGTGATCCAAATATTTCTTGAATACTCGGTTCATCATATCCATGAAGGTAGCAGGAGCATTAGTCAATCCAAAAGACACGACTAGGAATTCATAATGCCCGTACCGAGTTCTGAAAGCCGACTTTGGAATGTCATCAGTTCTAATCTTTAACTGATGATATCTGGAATGAAGATCGATCTTTGAAAAGAATTTGGCGCCTTGCAACTGGTCAAACATGTCATCAATACGTGGCAATGGGTATCTATTCTTGATGGTGACATGATTCAACTCCCAATAATCAATACAAAGTTGCATACTCCCATTTTTCTTCTTCACGAATAGAACAGGAGCACCCCAAGGAGACGTACTAGGACGAATGAAACCGATGTCTAACAATTCTTGTAATTGGGTCTTTAACTCCTGAAGTTCAATAGGAGCCATTCGATATGGGGCTTTGGAAATAGATTTTGTACCAGGTTCAAGGTCGATACAAAATTCAATTTCTCGCTCTGGGGGTAGGCCAAGAAGTTCTTCAGGGAATAGGTCAAGAAATTTATTAACAATAGAAATATCATTCAAAAATGACGTATTTTTGTTTAAATTCGTGACATGAATAAGAAAGCTTGACATCCATTTTTTAATAAATGAATAGCTTTATGGCTTGAGATGACAGTGATTAAATTTAATGGTTTGGTTGCTTGAATTCGCATAATAGGTTGGTTAGGAATATGAAAGCTAACAACCTTACGAAAATAATTAATTTTTGCATGATGAGTAGTTAACCAATCAATCCCTAGAATTACGTCAAATGCAAGTATTTTCAATTAAATAAGATCGACAGGTAATGTGAGGGTACCGATTTGAACCAAACAGGATTTATAAACAGTGGATGTAATGAAGGTTTCTCCCAACGGAGTTTCAACAGATAAGTTAAAGTATAATTTCTCCGGAGTAGAATTTAAACTTTGAGCGAAAGTAGGAGAAATAAAAGAATGGGTAGAACCGGTATCAAATAAGGTATAGACTTCGCTAGAGTTTATGATAAGCTTACCCGTGATGATCTCGTTCGGGTTCCTTACTTTCTGGAAGGTTACGACAAACGTTCTCCCTTGAACTACTAGTTTTGACTTTTCTAGAACGACCTTTGGTGCCTCCATCCCAGCTGGGCTTGGCTTCCCTGAACAACAAAATCAAGCTAGGTGACCTTCTGTTCCATAATTGTAACACGTTTTGGATTGCTGCGCACCGTTTGGACTGATATGTCCCTCTTCTCCGCATTTGAAGTATATGATAGGTGGTCGTTCTCCTTCCTTAACAACGGGTGCTGATGCTGACGTCTTTCCATCATTGGTGAATTTTCTCTTCTTTAAATGTCCATTCTTATTGTCTTGGACATGATTACCACCGAAATGGTTACCATTTCTGGCATGTTGATTCCCTCCACGTTTGTTGTCACTGCTTCGATGACTGCTACCACTGGTATTATCATTTTGTCGACTGCTCTCTCTTGGTTGAGTTGACTCATTATCACGCTCCAATAACTGAGCCCTATTAACAACATCTGAATACAAACAAAGTTTGTGAGAGATAAGGTATTGACGTATCTCGGGTTTCAAACCTCCTAGAAACATCCACGTCATTATCTCCTCATTATCAACTAAGTGGGATGCAAATTGGGACAACTCGGCAAACTTGGTTTCGTACTGTGACACGGTCATGTTGTTTTGCTCCAGTTTAATGAACTCTACCTCTTTCATGTGACGAATACTTTCGAAAAAGTACTTGTCGTTGAACAGTTCTTGGAACTTCTCCCAAGACATCTTCAGTGCGGCAGGTTGAGTACGCTTTACAGATTTTTACCAGTAATCTGCTTCTGCCTGCTACATAAAGGTGGCAAAGGGAACCTTTTGCTCCTCGGAGCATCCCAAGACATAAAATATCTTGTTGATCTGCTTTATCCACGTCTCCGCCTTAAGTGGTTTTGGCTCTCCAAAAAACTCCGTTGGTCCCAGCTCCTTGAACTGTTTAGCAATGACCGCCCAAGAGTTTCCAGTATTTTCACCTACATTTCAGACAGGAGTCTCTCTTACCTGATGTTGCATGAATTGCAGAAAGCCTCTGAACATTCCATCGTTCATCATTTGGTCAGTGTTATTGTTTGCATGAGGATTGTTGCCTTCCTGATGCACATTATCCTGATTGTTGATCTGTGGAGACTCAACGGTCTCCTGTGCTCCATTGCTATTCTCAACATTCTCAGATGTCATTTTAAAATACTGCCACAAAACAAGGGTTAATTGACATGTCACATATTATCCCTATACTCTGACCGACCAATTAAATACCAAATAAACTTAGGTAGGTCATACTAGCGAAGGAATTCCCCATCTCTCCCCTCCTAGTTCTTGTCTCATATCTCAGCCAGGGATCATATCCCTAAGCTTTGATACCAACTGTGACGCCCCCAAAATAGGTATACATCACCCATCTTGAGTCGCCAAATACATGGTACAAAATTTAAATACAACTTAGTAATACAACTGTCATGTAAAATACGACAAAACATAAACTGAGTGTTTTAATACGAATATTGTCTTCTAGACAGTGTTCAACTCAAATGGAGTCCTCAATACATTTATTATCACACTATTTCATAGAATAGTGAGGACTACTAATGCTATCATCTGGACCGTCACTCCGTTCTCCGACTAGTCCTGGCTACGTTCTTATTTCCTGAAGAGGACAATGAAAGCAAAAGGGTGAGCTCAAGTAGCCTAGTAAAAATATTATGACTAGGATAATGCAGAATAATTTATCGTTAGCCTTCATTAGTGTTAAACTGATAAAATATAACAAACATCAAGTTTAACTGAAGCGGAACAAGTAATCCATTAGAAGAGTCAAGTAGAGCATAAAATCTATTATCTTCTATGATTTAAAAGGTTTTTCATCACTTTTATCGCTGAGACTTAGCTTAATAAATAATCCACATCATTGAATCACCCCTGCACTATGGCTAAGGATATTCTTTAGTATCACGACCACAAATTATCCATGCACTACGGGCCAAGGATATTCGTGTATTCATCAATGGTCATGATCATGCCAACAACTGTCCATTAATACACTACGGGCCAATGAGGACTTTTACCACGTCATTTGTAACATTACAGTCATGATTATACCGAATAATCCCTGGTCATAATCATACTAAGTCCATCCATGCACTACAGGCCACAGATGACTTTCAACATAATATAAACATGAGGATAAAGACAATGATATAAGAATTCAATAAAACAAGTTCAAGGATAATTTTTTAAAGATTTATAATTTAATTTATCCAGAAATCAATAACGTCCAAATTGTCAACATGATACTACTTTGTGGAGTAAAATTCAAGAATAATATTATACAAAAAAATAATTTGGACCGAAAACGAATCAATTTTTATCATGAATAGTACTCTAGGTGAATAGTACTCAAGTGAATAGTACCCCGTGAATAGTACTTCAAAAATAATAATCCCGTGAATAATACTCCAGCATGAAAAAGTTAAAACTTATCAAAAATGCTCAGAATAATATTTTCATGAAAAGATACTAGATAAAGCGTAAATATCAAGGATATTCAACTAATTTCATGGAGTTTAGAAGCCAAACCTTTAACAAAACGAGTATAGAATTCGAAGTCTGAAACGAAATAATATTACTTACATACTACAGAGTATGGAAGAAAATATTATTTCAAGCGAATATTGAACAAAAATAACATCCCTTACCTTGAAAAGAAGAGTATTCCAACTGGTATAGCGGAGATATTCTTGAAGAAAACTATCACTGTTTTTTACGCTCAAAGCTTTCTAAAACTCTAAAGAAATATGATCAATATTATAGAAGAAGAATTCTCTGATTCTGGTATGATTTTCAATTCTAACTTAAGCGCCTATTTATAGGAAAATGCTATAACGCCATAGGAGACTAAATTAATAAAATATTAATTTTTTTTCAAATTTTCCACGCACACATTTTTGACCCAAAATTCAGCCACCACCAGTGGGGCCCACCAAAATCAGATTTTCACACCAACAAAAAGTGGGGCCCACCATGTTTTTAAATAAAAAATATTTAATTTTTAAAACTTCAATAATTCATAATAAATAGCCCTTTAATCAGAAAAATACGAATTTTATGTCCATTCCATACGAATTCGAATTCTCTACAACTTTGCAGAAGAAAGTTTTTTCAAATTCCAACCAGAAAATATCTGAAATCCACAAACGGATGATTTTCAACACCTATTAAAATTCATAACAAATCATACACTAATTTTTAACGGTTCAAAATTTGTGGACATATACTCAACTTATATATGTATAACATATCCAAAAATCACAACGATCCAACGGTCGGATCAAAATTATAGCTCACGCAATAGAGCTTTAAGAACACTGATTTAATTTTTAATACCTCCATTCCGACAAAACACCTCAACATTAATTCTTTCATTTATATCCATATAAAAAATTTATATTTTCTTATCATATAAATCAATAATTAATTATTCACAAATAATATTATAGAATCATAATTATGACAACCAGGCCGTTCCCAAGAAAGAAGGGGCTTTTCAATAAGGATTTCTCCTTACGGACGGGCAATTAGGTGACCAAACCTCTCCTTGACAGAACTTTCTAGACATTGCCAATAATGCTATCTAATAATATTATTCAAATAATATGAATTATTGATCTGATAATAGAAAATACTGTGCAGTGATAATTATTGAAACAACAATAATATAAAACATCAACGTAGCAATTATTAAATCAATAAAATAAAATATTGAATAGTAATTACTGTAACAATTATTGGGTAGTGCCTTCTTATGTAAGAATCAATAATTCAAAAATACTGTGCAATACCGTGTGCTACTGTGCAACAATGTATATTACTGTATTTTAACCACCAGGTATTCCAACAGTATTAACGGTAATAACTACGCCGTTATTTATAAAACTCAAACTTGTCATTTTCTTCATCCGACAGTTATTCTGTTATGGGGCCCACAAATGGCTGCGCCGTCGTATGAATATTCCCCAACAACAAGAATATTCCACAACCAAACGAATATTCCCCAACAGAAATGAGTATTTTATAACCACTTGCGTATTTTAAAAATTTTATATATATCCCATAACTATTAACATTATATCAAATTCACTCTATAATATTCAAAAATGATATTTATAAAAAAATCATCTTTATTCATAAAAGTTGGGGTCTTACAACGTGACTTACCGTTAGATAGATGACTCTGTGTTCTTCCAATTGCTGATTGACTATCACAATGTATACATATAGCTGGCACAGGTCTTGACCAATTTAGAATCTCCTCTAAGAAATTACGAAGCCACTCTACTTCTTCTCCAGCTTTGTCTAAAGCAATGAATTATGATTCCATTGTAGAACTCGCAATACATGTTTGTTTTAAGAATTTCCAAGATACCACTGCACCTCCAAGGGTAAAAACATATCCACTTGTGGATTTCGAGTCTTTATTATCAGATATACAATTAGCATCACTATATCCTTTTAATACTGCAGTATATCTTGTATAATGCAGTCCATAATTTTGAGTATGTTTTAAATATCCCAATACTCTCAAAATAGCTTTCCAGTTATCTTTACCTGGATTACTCGTATACTGACTTAGCTTACTTACCGAATAAGCTATATCTAGTCTAGTACAGTTCATGACATACATTAAATTGCCTATTATACGAGAATATTCTAGTTGAGATATGCTATCACCTTTATTTTTGGCTAAATGAAGATTTATATCAACGGGGGTCTTATTTAGAATTATATTATACTTATTAAGTATTTTTTTAATGTAATGAGTTTGAGATAATATAATTCCATCAGATGTTCTAAAAATCTTGATTCTTAATATTATATCAGTAACCCCCAAGTCTTTCATATCAAATCTATTTGCCAACATATGTTTGGTAGAGTTGATAACTTCATTGTTGCTACCCATGATTAACATATTATCCACATAAAGACAAACAATGACATATTCCTTTTAAGTGCTCTTGACATAAACACATTTGTCACACTCATTGATTTTAAATCCATTTAATAACATAACATTATCAAATTTCTCATGACATTATTTTGGTGCTTATTTCATTTCAATCCATACAAGGATTTAACAAGTTTGCATACCTTCCTTTCTTGTCCAGGAGCAACGAAACCTTCAGGTTGTTCCATATATATTTCTTCATCTAATTCACCATTTAAGAATGTAGTTTTTACATCCATTTGATGTATTTCAAGTTTATTTAATGATGCTATTGCTATTAGCATACGAATAGATGTAAATCTTGTAACTGGTGAATAAGTGTCAAAATAATCCAATTCTTCCTTTTGTTTATATCCTTTAACAACAAGCTTTACTTTATATTTATCAATTGAACCATCAGCTTTCATCTTCTTTTTGAAGATTTATTTATACCCTAAGGGTTTGGAACCAGGTGGAAGGTCCACCAATTCCCATGTATCATTTTACATAATGGATTCAATTTCACTATTAATTGCTTCTTTCCAATGAGAAGCATCTGGAGAGGATATTGTTTCCTTGTACGTTTGAGGATTGTTTTCTAACAAAAATGTTAGAAAATCCGGGCCAAAAGACTTTGAAGTCCTTGCTCTTTTGCTATGTCTAGGTTCATCCACTACAGACTCTTTGTCTATATTTTTAGGATTATTACTAGTAGCATCCAAAGGTCTTTTGTGTGAATTTGATTCTTTATTTATATTATATGGAAACACATTATCAAAGAACGATGCATCTCTTAATTCAATACAAGTATTAATATGAATATCAGGAATTTCATATTTATGAACAAGAAAGCGATAAGCACTACTGTTATATGCATAACCAATGAATACACAGTCAATGGTTTTTAGTCATATCTTAACCTTTTTAGGTTTAGGAACCATCACTTTTGCTAAACACCCCCATACTCTTAAGTATTTATAGCAATGTCTATGACCTTTTCATAATTCATAAGGTGTTTTGTGAGTTTTCTTATGAGGCACTTTGTTAAGAATATAATTGGCAGAAAGTAAAGCTTCCCCCCCACAAATTCTGGGGTGCTCCAAAACTAGTTAACATGACATTCAACATTTCTTTCAATGTTTGGTTCTTGCGTTCAGCAATACCATTAGATTGGGATGAATAAAGAGCGGTATTTGGTGAATGATACCATGGGTAGAACATAACTCTTTAAATAGTTATTCATATTCACCACCTCTATCGCTTCTTATAGCTTTAATCTTTTTGTTAAGTTGATTCTCAACTTCATTTTTATAATGTTGAAACATTTCTATAGCCTCATCTTTACTTCTCAGCAAATATACATAACAATATCTTGTGCAATCATCAATAAAAGTAATGAAATATTTTTTTCTCACCTCTTGTTTGCACAAACTTTAAATCATATATATCAGTGTGAATTAAATCTAGAGGTTCAGTTTTTCTTTCAATAGAATGAAAAGGTAATCTTGTCATTTTAGATTCCACACAAATTTCACATTTATGCTTTTGATTATTATCAAATTTAGGCAAGAATTCTAAATTAATTAATCTACGCATTGTATCATAATTAACATGTCCTAATCTAGCATTGGTAAAATAATTGATTTTATTATTATCAATAGACTTTGGTAAAATAATCATTACATTCATCTTAAAGAGCCCATCAGACATATAGCCCTTTCCCATAAACATATCATTTTTGGTAAGTACAAATTTATCAAACACAAACACCAACTTGAAGCCATTCTTACTAAGTAGTGACCCAGAAACTAGATTTTTGCGGATATCCGGCACATGAAGCACTTCGTTGAAAGTCAGTTCTTTGCCAGATGTCATTTTCAGCACATTCTTTCCACGTCCTTGAACCTTTGAACTTGAGGAGTTTCCCATGAAGAGTTGCTCGTCATTTTCTACTGGTTTTCAGTAGAGAACATCCATTTGTTGGAGCAAATGTGGCGAGTAGCGCTAGTGTCCACCCACCATTCTTTGGTGTTTCCTACCAAGTTACATTCGGATACAACCGCAGAGAGATTAATGTCTGAAACATCTTCAGAAAGTTTTTCTAGTTCTCTCACATTTGCTTGAGCCTTTTGTTCTTTCTTGAATTTCTTTGGCCTGCGACATTCATTTGATTTATGTTCTTGCGTGCCACAGTTGAACCACTTGCCTTTGAATTTTTTCTTGGTTTTGAAAGTACTTTCGCCTTCGCGCTTCCTTTTGTTGTTATTGTTTGGCCTTTGTTCTACCACATTAGCCTTTGCTTCAATGAAATTTTACCCATTCTTCTTCTCAGATCCTCGATTGTCCTCTTCAATCCTAAGTCGCACATTCAGTTCTTCGAGATTCATCTCTTTGCATTTATGCTTAAGATAATTCTTAAAGTCTTTCCATGACGGTGGAAGTTTCTCAATCATTGCAGTAACTTGGAATGAGTCACTTAGTAACATTCCTTTAGAATGAATGTCATGTAGGATTACTTGTAATTCTTGAACTTGGGTGACGACTGCTTTAGAGTCTACCATCTTATAGTCAAGAAATCTACCGACTATGAATTTCTTCATGCCATCATCTTCAGTTTTATATTTCTTGTCTAAAGATTCCCAAAGTTTCTTTGCAGTTTGAATTGTACAATACACATTATACAGTGTATTGTACAATTCGTTCAATACAAAATTTTTGCAAAGAAAATCAGCATGTTTCCATGCGTCAACTGCAACCACTTTTTCCTTGTCAGTTTCTCCTTCAACAAGAGTAGGACATTCCTCTTGAAGAAACCTTGCCAAGTTCAAAGTTGTGAGATAGAAGAGCATCTTTTATTGCCAACGCTTGAAATCAGTTTCATTGAACTTTTCAGGCTTTTCTCCATGAGACATACTCTCAGCAGGGATGGTGCTAGTAGATGTCATTTCTGTTATACAAAGAAGGAAAAACATAAACAAACAGAGACAAATTTTTGTTGTATAAAGTAGAAAATTTAACAAAATTCAAACAACAAATTCTGTTTCTACAGAAAATTTCGTTTACAGAACTATTTTTCTGTTCAAATAAATAAACAGTAATTTCCTTTTTAAAAAGAGATACAAATTACAGAATGATATTAAATAGAACTATAATTATAGAAAAGATAGATTTTCTTCAAGATTGTTACTCTGTAAATATAGTAACATTTAATATACAATAACAAAGTTATTTAAATTTAGTATGCAAATCAGATTTAGAATGTAAAGTGTACTTACTTGAAAAAATCAGATTCTGGAAATACAAGATAGATAAATCCGAGTCCTTTGAATTCACAAAGTCTCCTTGTAGCAAATTTATTCCCTCACTGGTGCTAAAGGTTTTTGAATAATTACTTTCCAAGACAAAACGGATTTCCAACTCTTAATTAGTAGCACTTCGAAATTAAGAATTCTTCGAACACAATTTCTATGTTCTATACTTGAACCTTACTGTGATGATATGATGAGCGAAGAAAAAATTATTGATAATGAATGAAGGATACTACACAATCTTCATAAACCTAAAAGCCCAAAAAAGAAAGAGGAAAAGGAAAAATCCATTTAGCTATAGATTCCAAATGATTTCAAGTATCGTGGTATCCTAAAACCATCCATTATCTTGGTGGTACTAAATGCACCCACAAAAATTCACAACTAGGCTAGCAAATGTGAAGGCATCAGAAATTACTGCACAACAAATCTAGGCTACTTCTGTTGTGTCAATATTTCTTACCACAAAAATAAAAAATAATATAAATAAATAAAAGTGGTTCCAATATCATCATCACATCTTTGCATTACCCATCACTAAATATTTTCTAAAATTATGTTTCTGCAGAGACTTGAAGTTATCTGTATACTAAGGGAAAAAAATAATTTTTTTAGCAGAAAGTGTTTCACCTGAGTGCAGAGGCGGAACTAGGGGCGAATGGGCATCTGACCCTGGTAGGCTGCCAGCACAGAGGCGGAACTAGGGAGGGTGGCCGGGCAGAGGGGGGACATCTGAGTATCTAACCCTGGTAGGCTGCCGACGCCCGTGACTCAGTCTTTTTCTTCATCTGTAACACAGCCGCTCAACCGAATTGGTTAGTATGAAAATAATTGTAAGACCCCAACTTATTAATGAATAAAATCAAATTTTCTCTAATTATTATTGTGAATAATAAGGTGTTAATTTGATATAATATTTTGGTTATGGGTGAAATGTGCAAATTTTGTAAAATAAACAAGTGGTTATAAAATATTCATTTTATCGGGGAATATTCGTTTGGTCGTGGAATATTCTTTCTATCGGAGAATATTCGTACGACGACACAGCTATTTGTGGGCCCCATAACGGAAACGGTTGGATGAAGATAACGATAAAAATTAAGTTTTTATAAATAACGACGTAGTTGTTACCGTTAACACTGTTGAAATACCCGGTGGTTAAAATACAGTAATACGCGTGGTTGCACAGTAGCACACGGATTGTACAGTATTTTTGAATTATTGATTCTTGCGAAGGAAGGCACTACTCAATAATTGTTACAGTAGTTACTGTTCATTATTTTATTTTATTGATTCAATAAGTGATGCATTGAAATTTTATATTATTATTGTTTCAATAATTGTCACTGCACAGTATTTTCCATTATCAGATCAATAATTTATATTATTTGAATAATATTATTAGATAGCATTATTGGCAATGTCTAGAAAGTTCTGTCTAAGGAGATGTTTGGTCACCTAATTGCGCGCCAGTAAGGAGAAATCCTTATTGGAAAGCCCCTTCTTTCCTGAGAACGACCTGGCTGTCATAAATGTGATTCTGTAATATTAATTGTGAATAATTAATTATTGATTCATATGATAAGGAAATATTTATTTTATGTGAATATAAATGTTGGATATATTTTGTGGTTAAAAATAAAAGAGTTAATGTTGAGGTGTTTTATCAATATTTTTGTCGGAATGGAGGTATTAAAAATCAATCAGGGTTTTTGAGATATATTGCGGGGGTTATAATTTTTAATCCGACCGTTGGATCGTTGTGATTTTTGAATATGTTATACATATATAAGTTGAGTATATATCCACAAATTTTGAACCGTTAAAAATGAACGTATGATTTGTTATGAATTTTAAGAGATGACTGGTTCAGAAATTATTGAAGTTTCATAATTTATCATTTTGGTGGAAAATTCTAGAATTGGTGGGCCCCACTTTTGGTTGGTGAAAATATGCTGAGATTTTTATTCAAATGTGGTGGGTGAGAATAGTAGCAGGTAAAGCCATCAGGTTGTAGGTTAAGTCTGTTTCGACGTACTAACATTTTCCTATAAATAGAGGGCTAAGTTAGAATTGAAAATCACATTAGAAATAAGTTTTCTCTCTCTCTAGATTATTGAGTGTATTTTGTGAGTATTTTGATACTTTGTGAGTTTCCATTCATCAGTGCAAGTTTCTTTCAGCCTTATACCGATATTCCGATCAGAAGTACTGATATTTTGAGGTAAGGGGTTTTATATTCTTCTTAAAATGATATTTTCTTCAATATCATTATACCGAAATATTGATATGAACATTTTATTAAATTTAGAACTTTTTGTGTCGGGGTTACTATTCACGTATACGGTACTATTCACGAATACGACACTATTCACCGAAAAATGAAATTTTCTTCTTTTTGTCCAAGTTGTCTATTATGATTACTATCTTTGATTGTATCCATGTTTTGATCTTTATTTTTGAATTCTGCTTCAAAATTGGTTATTATGGAGTATTATTGAACTTGGATAAACTGTAATACGAATCCCTAATATTTGTTCTTTTATCTCACTGAATTCGTTCTCTTTAAAATATTTTTCATCATCCTCAGTCCTAAATGATGATACTACTGAATATCTTTGGCCTGTAGTGCAAAGATGTATGATTACCTGATGAATATCTTTGGCATGTAGTGCAAAGATGAACATGTGTTGAGATGAACATAACCAACTGGTGATACAAATGAATATCTTTGGCTTGTAGTGCAAAGATGAATATTTGATGCAAGATGTATATTGATTGATGTTACAGGGATAAAATATTGATGATGGACTTTTAAATCTTAGAAGATAGTAGAATTCTTTCTCTACTTGACTCTTCTAATGGATTGCTGTTTCCGCTGCAGTTGTTGATCTAAAACTTGTTGTCTATTATATTTTATCAGATTTTCCCTGTTGAAGACTAACGATAATTTGTTGTATATTATCTTAGTCATAATATTCCTTACTGGGCTAGTTGAGCTCACCCTTTTTGTTTCATTTTCTTCTCAGGAGGAGATAGTATAGCAGGAACTAGCCGGGGTATGGAGTGACGGTTTTAGAAAGTTGTTTAGCAGTCCTCACTATTTTTGTAAAATAGTGTATCAATAATTGTAATGAGGACTCCTTTTGAGGTTTTTACACTCTCTATTTGTATTCAAACTCACAATATATGTGTTGTCATATTTTGCACGACAATTGTATTACTGAGGTTGTATTTATTTTTTTACCATGTATTTGGCGACTCGGAATGGGTGATGTATACCTGTTTTGGGGGCGTCACAGTTGGTATCAGAGCTTAGGGATATGATCCCTGACTGAGATGACACCTTTGATCACCACCCAGGGGAACGTGCAACAGGAAGGCAATATTCCTCCTGTAAACAACACTACCGAACAAATAATGAATGATGGGATGTTTAGAAGTTTTTTGCAGTTCATGCAAAACCAGAAGAGGGAGACTCGTGCACAAAATACGGGTGGAAATGCTAGCAATGCGTGACTTGTCACAGCCAACCAGTTCAAAGAGTTGGGGCAACCAGAATTTAAGAGAAAGCCGGATCCGATCATGGCGGAAACGTGGGTCAAAAAAATTACCAAGATATTCGATGTCTTGGGATGCACGGAGGAATAGAAGGTTCCATTCGCCACCTTTATGTTTCGCGATGAGGCAGACTACTGGTGGGAGTCTGTGAAGCGTACCCAGCCTGACGCACTCAACATGTCTTGGGAAACATTTCAGAAACTGTTTAATGACAAGTACTTTCCTAAAAGTATTCGTCATATGAAGGAGGTAGAGTTTATTAGACTGGAACAAAAAAATATGACGGTGTCCCAGTACGAGGCGAAGTTTGCAGAGTTATCCAGGTTTGCACCTCATTTGGTAGAGAATGAGGAACGAATGACGAGGATGTTCCTGAGAGGTCTAAAGCCCGAGATTCGGCAATATCTTATCTCTCATAATTTTTTTTTTATATTTAGATGTTGTAAACAGGGCTCAATTATTAAAGCGAGATAATGAGTATGTTCAACCGAGAGACCACAACCAGGGTCATACCGGTGGCAGCGGTCATCGGAGCAATGAAAACCAGCAGGGAGGAAAACATTCGGACAAAAGCGGTAATCACTCTGGTGGTAATCGTGACCGTGATAATAGAAGGAGCGAGTCGGGAGGAGATTTCAAAAGGAGAAGGTATAACAATGATAGCGTGAAGACGTCAGCACCAACATCAACTATTTCTAGGGGAGGAGAACGAGCACCGGTCGTATGTTACAAATGCGGGAAAGAGGGACAGATCAGCCCAAACTGCCCACAACAATTCAAGGTATGTTATAACTGTGGAAAGGAAGGTCATATAGCTAAAGATTGTCTTGTTGCAAAACCAAGTTCAACGGGGATAGTGACTCCGAAGGCTGTTCCGGACAAGTCAAAGTCAGTGGTTCCTAGAAGGGCGTTTGTCGTGACTGCCCAAAACGCGAGGAACCCGAACGAAGTGATCACGGGTAAGCTAATCATAAACTCTTGCGAAGTTTATACCTTATTAGATACCGGTTCTACCCATTCTTTTATCTCTCCTGCTTGTGTTCAACGTTTGAACTTGACTTCGGAGAAATTAGACTTTGACTTATCTGTTGAAACTCCGTTAGGAGAAACTTTCGTTACATCTATTGTTTATAAATCTTGCTTGATTCAAGTTGGTACCATCACATTACCTGTCGATCTTATTTCGTTGAAAATTCTTGCATTTGATGTGATTTTAGGGATTGATTGGTTAACCACGCATCATGCTAAAATTGATTATTTTCGTAAGGTTGTTAGTTTTCATATTCCCAACCAACCTGTTATGCGAATTCAAACAACTAAACCATTAAAGTCAATCGCTGTCATTTCAATCCATAAAGCTATTCGTTTATTGAAAAACGGATGTCAAGCTTTCTTAGCCCATGTCACGGACTTGAACAAAAACACGTCAGATTTATATAAAATTTCTATTGTTAATGAATTTCCTGATGTATTTCCTGAAGAACTTCCCGGTCTACCCCCAGAACGTGAAGTTGATTTTTTTATTGACCTTGAACCTGGCACAAAGCCCATTTCTAAAACCCCATATCGAATGGCTCCTATTGAACTTCAGGAGTTAAAGTTCTAACTACAGGAGTTGTTAGACATCGGTTTTATTCGTCCTAGTACATCTCCTTGGGTTGCTCCGGTGTTATTCGTAAAGAAGAAAGATGGTAGTATGCGACTTTGTATTGACTATCGGGAATTGAACCATGTCACTATCAAGAATAGGTATCCACTACCTCGCATTGATGACCTGTTCGACCAATTGCAAGGAGCACAATTCTTTTCAAAGATCGATCTTCGTTTTGGATATCATTAGCTGAAGATTAAAACTGAGGATATTCCAAAGACTGCCTTCAGAACTCGGTACGGGCATTACGAATTCTTAGTCATGTCTTTTGGATTGACTAATGCTCCTGTTCTTTCATGGATATGATGAACCGTGTATTCAAAGAATATTTGGATCAGTTCGTTGTTGTCTTTATTGATGACATCCTCATCTATTCCAAAAGTCGTGAAGATCATGAGCACCATTTGAAGCTATTACTACAAAGGCTTCGCGATAACAAGCTATATGCCAAGATGAAGAAATGCGAGTTCTGGCTTGAGGAAGTAGCATTCCTTGGGCATGTGGTGTCAAAACATGGAGTATCTGTCGACCCGACGAAGATTGAAGCCATACAAAGTTGGGAGCAACCAAAGTCGGTGACCGAAGTACGTAGCTTTCTGGGCTTAGCTGGTTACTATCGGAGATTCGTGGAAGGATTTTCTCGAATCGCTACTCCGTTAACTCAGCTGACTCGTAAAGATACAAAATTCGGTTGGAGCAAGAATTGTGAGAAGAGTTTTCAAGAACTCAAGAGGAGACTCATTTTGGCACATGTTCTGACAATACCATCTGGTTCGGATGGATTTGTTATCTACAGCGATGCTTCAGGCAAAGGGTTAGGATGTGTTCTCATGCAACATGGGAAAGTCATAGCCTATGCCTCGCGACAACTCAAAGAATATGAGAGAAATTATCCTACTCATGATTTGGAGTTGGTAGCAGTCGTTTTTGCGTTGAAGATCTGGAGACACTACCTGTATGGGGAGAAAATGTAGATCTATACAGATCATAAAAGCCTCAAATATTTCTTCACCCAAAAGGAACTCAACATGCGGCAACGACGTTGGCTCGAGCTGCTGAAAGATTACGATCATACCATCCAATATCATCCTGGAAAAGCAAACGTAGTAGCTGACGCATTGAGTAGAAAATCATATGCAGGTACGAGTGCAATGTTGTTAACACAAAGGCCCATTTTGTATGACTTACAAAGGATGGAGATAGAGATGAAGGCTCCAAGTACCCACGTGATGATATCAAACATACGAGTAGAACCGACTTTAATCGATAAAGTTAAAGCTGCTCAAGCTACGGACATGAAGCTGATGCGTATGAAGAAGAAAGTGCAAGAAGGTGCTATTCCAGAAGCAAGAATCGATGAAGAAGGAATACTTCGAGTCAACTCCAGACTTTGTGTTCCTAACGATTTTGACTTGAAGCATAGAATCATGATGGAGGCACACAACACACCGTTTGCAATCCATCCTGGGAGTACCAAAATGTATCACGATCTTCGAAATACATTTTTGTGGAGCAATATGAAAAGAGAGATCGCGGAGTTTATCTCGAGGTGTTTAACTTGTCAACGTGTAAAGGCGGAGCATCAGGTACCAAAGGGTCCGTTGCAACCACTTGAGATTCCGAAGTGGAAGTGGTAACACATTACCATGGATTTCGTTACGGGTCTTCCCAAGGTTTTTCAAGGCATAGATGCGATTTGGGTTATTGTTGATAGATTAACCAAGTCTGCCCATTTCTTGCCTATACGTGAGACTTATTCCCTTAAACGTCTTGCTAGTATGTACGTAAATGAGATTGTAAGATTGCATGGCATGCCAGTATCCATAGTTTCGGATCGTGACCCAAGATTCACTTCACGATTTTGGGTTAGCTTGCAGAAAGCTATGGGCATGGATTTACGATTCAGTTCGGCATACCATCCTCAAACGGACGGACAATCAGATAGGACTATTCAAACTCTTGAAGATCTATTAAGACTCTATGTCCTAAATTTCAAAGGGAGTTGGGATAAGTACCTACCATTGGTGGAATTCTCCTACAACAACAGTTATCAGGCAAGTATAGGTGTGGCTCCATTCGAGGCGTTGTATGAAAGAAAATGTCGTTCTCTAGTATACTGGGACAAGGTGGGTGAAGCAATATTGTTGGGACCAGAGTTGGTACGAATGACTACAGAGAAGATCCAAACGATTCGACAACGTATACAAACGGCACAGGATCGACAAAACAGTTATGCGGATCTTCATCGGAAGGTTGTGGAATTTAATATTGGGGATCATGTATTGTTACGTGTTGCACCATGGAAGGGAGTTACAAGATTTGGGAAGAGAGGAAAGCTCAATCCACGATTTGTTGGTCCATTTGAAATTCTTGACCGAATAGGAAATGTGGCCTATAGTCTCGCATTACCTCCAAGTATGTCTCGTGCTCATAATATTTTTCACATATATATGCTTCGTAAATATGTTAAAGACCCGAACCACATTATTGAGTTAGAACCAGACGAGATAGCCGAAGATTTAACGTACGAGGAGGTACCTGTTAAGATCTTGGATAAGAAAGAGCATGTCTTACGCACGAAGGTTATACCACAAGTTAAGGTTTTGTGGAAAAACCATACTATTGAAGAAATGACCTGGAAGTTAGAATCAGAAATGAAAGCGAGGTATCCCTACCTTTTCGAAACACCAGGTACGTACGTCAATTTCGAGGACGAAATTTCATAAGGAGGGGAGGTTGTAAGACTCCAACTTATTAATGAATAAGATCAAATTTTCTCTAATTATTATTGTGAATAATAAGGTGTTAATTTGATATAATATTTTGGTTATGGGTGAAATGTGCAAATTTTACAAAATAAACAAGTGGTTATAAAATATTCATTTTGTGGGGAAATATTCAATTGGTCGTGAAATATTCTTTCTGTCGGGGAATATTCGTACGACGGCGCAGCTATTTGTGGGCCCCATAACGGAAAACGATTGGATGAAGATAACGACAAAAATTGAGTTTATATAAATAACGGCGTAGTTGTTACCGTTAACACTGTTGGAATACCCGGTGGTTAAAATACAGTAATACGCGTGGTTGCACAGTAGCACACGGATTGCACAGTATTTTTGAATTATTGATTCTTACGAAGGAAGGCACTACTCAATAATTGTTACAGTAGTTATTGTTCAATATTTTATTTTATTGATTCAATAATTGCTGCATTGATATTTTATATTATTGTTGTTTCAATAATTGTCACTGCACAGTATTTTTCATTATCAGATCAATAATTCATATTATTTGAATAATATTATTAGATAGCATTATTGGCAATGTCTAGAAAGTTCTGTCTAAGGAGAGGTTTGGTCACCTAATTGCGCGCCAGTAAGGAGAAATCCTTATTGGAAAGCCCCCTCTTTCCTGGGAACGGCCTGGTTGTCATAAATGTGATTCTGTAATATTAATTGTGAATAATTAATTATTGATTCATATAATAAGGAAAAATTTATTTTATGTGAATATAAATGTTGGATATATTTTGTGGTTAAAAATGAAGGAGTTAATGTTGAGGTGTTTTATCAATATTTTTGTCGGAATGGAGGTATTAAAAATCAATCAGGGTTTTTGAGATATATTGCGGGGGTTATAATTTTTAATCCGACCGTTAAATCGTTGTGATTTTTGGATATTTTATACATATATAAGTTGAGTATATATCCACAAATTTTGAACCGTTAAAAATGAACGTATGATTTGTTATGAATTTTAAGAGATGACTGATTCAGAAATTGTTGAAGTTTCAAAATTTATCATTTTGGTAAAAAATTCTAGAATTGGTGGGCTCCACTTTTGGTTGGTGAAAATGTGCTGAGATTTTTATTCAAATGTGGTGGGTGAGAATAGTAGCAGGTAAAGCCATCAGGTTGCAGGTTAAGTCTGCTTCGGCGTTCTAACATTTTTCTATAAATAGAGGGCTAAGTTAGAATTAAAAATCACACCAGAAATAAGTTTTCTCTCTTTCTCTCTCTAGATTATTGAGTGTATTTTGTGAGTATTTAGATAATTTGTGAGTTTATATTCATCAGTGCAAGTTTCCTTCAGCCTTATACCGATATTCCGATCAGAAGTACTGATATTTTGAGGTAAGGGGTGTTATATTCTTCTTAAAATGATATTTTCTTCAATATCATTATACCAAAATGTTGGTATGAACTTTTTATCAAATTTAGAATTTTTTGTGTCGAGGTTACTATTCACGTATACGTTACTATTCACGTATACGACACTATTCACGAATACGGCACTATTCACCGAAAAATAAAATTTTCTTCTTTTTGTCCAAATTGTCTATTATAGTTATTATCTTTGATTGTATCCATATTTTGATCTTTATTTTTGAATTCTGCTTCAAAATTGGTTATTATGGAGTATTATTGAACTTGGATAAACTGTAATATGAATCCCTAATATTTATTCTTTTATCTCACTGGATTCGTTCTCTTTAAAATATTTTTTATCATCCTCAGTCATAAATGATGATACTACTGAATATATTTGGCCTGTAGTGCAAAGATGTATGATTACCTGATGAATATCTTTGGCCTGTAGTACAAAGATGAACAGGTGTTGAGTTCTCTTTAAAATATTTTTTATCATCCTCAGTCATAAATGATGATACTACTGAATATCTTTGGCCTGTAGTGCAAAGATGTATGATTACCTGATGAATATCTTTGGCCTGTAGTACAAAGATGAACAGGTGTTGAGATGAACATAACCAACTGGTGGTACAAATGAATATCTTTGGCTTGTATTGCAAAGATGAATATTTGATGCAAGATGTATATTGATTGATGGTACAGGGATAAAATATTGATGATGGACTTTTAAATCTTAGAAGATAGTAGAATTCTTTCTCTACTTGACTCTTCTAATGGATTGCTGTTTCCGCTGTAGTTGTTGATCTAAAACTTGTTGTCTATTATATTTTATCAGATTTTTCCTGTTGAAGACTAACGATAATTTGTTGTATATTACCTTAGTCATAATATTCCTTACTGGGCTAGTTGAGCTCACCCTTTTTGTTCTAGTTTCTTCTCAGGAGGAGATAGTATAGCAGGAACTAGCCGAGGTATGTAGTGACGGTTTTAGAAAGTTGTTTTAGCAGTCCTCACTATTTTTATAAAATAGTGTATCAATAATTGTAATGATAACTCCTTTTGAGTTTTTATACTCTCTATTTGTATTCAAATTCACAATATATGTGTTGTCGTATTTTGCACAATAATTGTATTACTGAGGTTGTATTTATTTTTATACCATGTATTTGGCGACTCAAAATGGATGATGTATACTTATTTTGGGGGCGTCACAATAACTACTGAATTGATTTTTATAGTTACTACTGAATTTGTTTATAATTCTGTCTGCTACTCAATTTTTTAGAAGTTTCAAGCTTCTTTTCCATGAGGAAGCCTTACTTTTGTTGTTGGGAATTTTTTGATGCAGCAGCAACAAATGCATAGCAGTCATGAATATCAGCAATATTAATATCGACGGGGTGCACTTCTCAACAAACAATCACAAACTTCAAACTCCTCACCGCGCCTCTCCGCCTCTGGCCGGTGACGGCTGCTGCTTTCTTACTCTGTCGTCAATAAATAAAATTTTATTATTAATATATTTTAACCCCTTTATAAATACGGTCTGATTCCTCCATTGCCTGAGTGCTTCTCCTAGACTTGAGGAAACACACTACTTGTATTACTAAATTAGCTCATAAATTTACTTAAGCCTGTTGACCAGGATCACAGTTGTATTACTTAGTTTATTCAAATAATACATTCTTAAAGCCCACGGCACCGACAGGAGGAACACCTTTGTGATGAATCTTCTCATCCTGACGTAAACTTAAACATGTATTATTCAACTAATACCAATTATTGGTATTATTATTAGTCAAAATTAAACTACTTCAAAGACCTAAAGTCATATGAGTTCAATGGGTGGGGCATTACATTTAATAGGCATTTTTTACTCTATCCAACTCTAATCTGCCTACTGGCTACTACCCCTCCCCCTCTCCCCCTTTCCCACCACAAAAATACACTTTAAAAAATAAAACTCATTATCCGAAGCCAATCTCAGACGTGGTCAACCAAAATAAGCTAAGACTTGAGCCTCACAAATGTTCAATATTATACTATATATATATAGGTAATTAGACTAGACTAACAAACTGACAAACATAATGAAGTAATAGCTAGTACGTACTCCCTTTGTTTTACAAAATGAGTCGCCTTTGCAAAAAAAAAAAAGAAGAAAAAGAAGAAGAACGAACTACAATTCCAGTACTAAACATCCTCGAGTTTAACAATGCAATTTCTGTACCCAATGCAATTTCTCTAACACGTATGTGACACCCTCAAAATACGTTATCACAATCCATTTTGAATTATCAAATACATATTATAGAATTTAAATACAAAATTTTCTATTTACAACTATTAAACTTTGGTGCAAAATATAATACATATTTTGTGAATTTCAATACAAATATTAGACCGTAACTAATACGACAATATTCACACTCAACTTAAATTCTCAATACAATTATTTTCAAACTATTTTATAATATATTAAAAAACTTATACAATCTTGGACCATCACTCCATTCTCCGGCTTGTCTCAGCTACACTCTCATTTCTTGAGGAGAATAATGAAATAAAAAAAAAGTGAGCTCAAATAGTCCAGTAAAATATATTATGACTAAGTTAAAAAATAATAAATTATCTTTAGCCTTCAACAATGATAAATCATATATTTAAAGATAATATAAGTTTTCAACGATAACTGTAGCGGAACAAACAATCCATTAGAAGAGTCAAGTAGAGCGTGATGTCTACTATCTTTTACGATTTAAAAGTCCATCATCAATATTTTATCTCTGTAATACCAATCAATAATTATGTAAATCAACATTTTATTTTCTGTATTATATATGGGCCAAAGATATTCATTTGTATAATCAGTGGTCATGATCATGACAAACACTTGTCCATCTTTGCATTACGGGTCAAAGAGAACTTTCATCACAAATATTTTTATATAACACCAAAGTTCATAATTATGCCAATACACAATTCATAGTCATAATCATACAAATCAACAGTCCATCTTTACACTATGAGTTAAAGATAAAAAATGAATAGAAATAATATGAACAATAAGATCAAGAATAAACATTGGAGATTTATAATTTAATTTATCCAGAGTCCAAGAATATCTAAATTGTCAACATGATTAACATGATGACCAAAACGTGGATTCAAATTCAAGATTCATATTTCAAAGATAACGATTAAAATTCAATAAAAAGATTTAGGTAAATGAAATGATATTAGATTAAGAGCAAACTTCTAAAGTATTTTTAATCATTTCAGGAATTAAAGAAGCAATACTTATCATAGTAAATTTAGATTTAGGAGTATAAAAAAAATAATATCCCTTATAAATATGAAAGAAATGATATCCCTTTACGAATATGAAATAAATAATATTCCTTACCTTAGTAGGAGACTAGATCTGATGGGAATAAAAGAGATTATCTTGAAAAAATCATACACTATTAGCTACACTCAAAGTATTCTTATACTAAAAAAAATACTCATAATATTATGGAAGAAGAATTTTGTATTTTCGGTATATTAATCTTTCAGAAGGTGCATTAAAATGCAAAGTTTAGGAGACACACGTCTGTTAAGCAAGGAATTCAGTCACGGGTTTCAAACCTATCAGTATGCTCATTTGAAAACTTTGGCTAATGAGAGAACACTTTTTTTTGAAATAATTCACAAGTTGCCAAAATAAAAAAAAAACACCACTTGGAAAATTTGACAAATGAGGGTCATCCTTTGAAAAAAAAATTCAAAATCTGCAAAAATAAAAAATACCCCTTTTGAAAAATTTGGTAAATGAAGGGCCACTCATTATAAAAGAATTCTGTATGCCAAAGTTTTAAAAGAAAGAATGCACACCACTTGGAAAGTTAGGCAAACTTTGGACCACCCATTGTAAAAGAAATCTCAGTATGCCAAAATTTAAAAGAAAGAATGCACATCACTTAATTAGGAAATTTAGCAAATGAGGGACCTTCCCTCTAAATAAGTTGTTTGATTTAAAAGAAAGAATGTTGACGGATAAACAACTAATACATTATTAACATAATAACTCCAACGTAAAAAAATTGATATTTTAATATATTAGTAGAGTGTCATCTTTTAAATAATTAAGACAATGGACATTACATTAGATATTCCAATGCACCAAAAGTTCAATTTCCAATGATACTTAAATAATATTATAGATTCACAATACTGATAACCAAATCGTTCCCAGGAAAGAGGGGGCCTTCCGTATAAACGACGCGCAATTAACTAACCTCTTTCCTCGACAGAACTTCTAGACATTGTTAATAATGCTAACTAGTTTAATAATATCATATCAAATTATATAAGTTACTATGTCGTATTATTAATTTAATAATATAAAATATTATGCAAAGGTTACTGTAATAATTATTAAATCAATAATATGAGATACTATGTAAAAACTACTGTGACAATTATTGAATGAAATACTGAGTGACTTCTACTGTAGCAATTACACTACAAGAAAAAAAGACTATTTCTGACAAAATATATTTCGTCGAGGATAACTTACTTCCGAGGGAATAATCCGTCAGCCTTAATTCCCTCGACAATAGGATAGTACCGACGGAATTACGTCGGAAGTAGAACTCCATCAGTGGCGCCAAGCTTCTCGCCAGCGTGAAACCTAATCTCGACGGAACTAGATTTATTTTCGAGGGAATTTCTATCGGAGTTATGTTATTTCTGAGGGACTTTAGTCCGACAGAAATTCCGTCAAAAATAACTCTTCAAACCTATTTCGCATGTCTTCTTCTCCAGTGCCTCTCACTTTCATTTCTCTCTCTCTCTCTTCCACTACTCCCCTTTCCCCCTCCCCTTCCCCCTCCCCCCCCCTCCCCCGGTCGTCCCCACCTGCCCCTTCCCCCAGTACTCCCCCCCACATGCCCCCTCCCGTCGGTCCCCCTTTCGCTGCCGCTTCCACTCGTCGCCTCCACAGCCCTCCACTACTACCACCACCACCACCACCACCACCCGGGCCTCCTTCTCCCTCCTTCTCTAATGCTTCGCAGGTACAAGTTAGGCTAAAATTTGATTTTGTATATTTGGTTTAATATGTTGGAATTTGTGTTTAATTTAGGGTTTAATATGTTTTGTTATGAAAAGATGAATCCTGATTGAGTTAGTGTTCAATATGGATTTTGATATTTAATTTATGGTTTAATTTATTTTTAATTGAGGCTGAATAATGTTCAATTTGGGTTTAATAGGTTTTAGCCAGCGCCATTGTCCGAGAGCACCTGTTGGACCATCTTATACAAGCGTTTGCTTGGATGATTAGATTTTTCAGAGGGTCATGGCGACGGTGTCGGAGACGTTTCGTACGGATCCAGTTATCCATCGCCAGGAGTTGCCCAGTCGAGCTCGCCTTCACCAGCTAGCTCAGGATATTGCAGCAAGGGCCACCACAGAGAGTACGAGTATCCTGCAGGAGCAGTTCGTAGCGATACGTGACGAGGTGCTCTAGTTGGTGGTTACCTTACCCTCTGAGGCTTTTGACCCGATAGGGAGTCAGTCGCCCCCACCTACTCAAGTATTATATTTATTTTAAGTTAATTAATCTGCATGTTATTTAATTCTCTCGTACGGACTAATGGATTATATTTTTAATTATATCAACAGGGTGACGATCCTGGCAATGGTGATGACGGACATGATTTTTGGACTCCCGAGCAACATCGTCGACCCCCACCAGATGATGATGATCCTAGTGGTGGTAGTACTAGATTAGGTTGATATATATTATCTCTTATATATCTATTTAGATGTTTTGTAAAACATTGTATATGTTTTAATTATAATTCGTTGCCATATCATTGTTCGTTGTAGTTTATAAGTTAAAGTGCACTCTACATATAAATTAAACACTATTGTTATCTCTACAGGATCATTGTTTATATTTTTGTAGATTTATTTTGCATTTTAGTTTTTATCGAAGTTTATAAGATACGTCATTGTAGTTTATAAGTTTTGTGGATGTGTTTTGTTATTATTTGTAGTTTAGTTTGTAATTCGCATTGTTATTTAACGTTAGAATGTATTCGAAGAAAAATATATACAACATTATATTATATGGGTTGATTATGGTATATGTTGTTGCTGGTTGTTGGATGTATGTATTGTTGATATAAAGCAGGTTACAGGTACAAAAAAGTGGTTTAAAAACCTGGAAAATGAAAAAATAAATATAATATTAAACAAAAATTATTTCCGACGAAATAAGTTATAACTGACAGAATTTCCTTTGGAATTAATAAATGCCATTTATAACAAAATAATTTATTTTCGACGGATCAGAACTACTTCTGACAGAATTTCCGTCGGAATTAATTATCTACTCATTTTATAAGATGACCACGTGGCACGTTTTATGCGACAGATTATTTGCGACGGATACCACTTTCGTCAAGGTTGTTGTACTTCCGACGGAAAATTCGTCTGAGAATAAGTCCGTCGTAAATAACTATTTTTAACCGATTTTACAATGGAATTAAGCTTCACGACCTTAAATACGACCGAATTCTCGACGGAATTTTCCGTCAGAATTACCGTAAGATCAACGGAATAGCCTTAATTCCGACGAAAATTCCGTCGGAAATAACCTTTTTCCTTGTAGTGTTATTAAATCAATAATCAGATATACAGTACAATACCGCGTAATACTGTGGAACAACGCGTATTACTATACTTTTATCACTGAATATTTCAATAGTTAACGATAAAAATTTTACCTTCAATTTTTAATAAATAATTTTATCGTTTTCTATATCCGACAGTTATTTCGTTGTGTGGCCCACTAATAATTAATTATTTCGGCGCCGTCGTACGAGTATAACCCGACAAAACGAATATTTTTCGACAACTGTTTACTTCAAATAATTTGCACATATCACCCATGTGACACCCCCAAAATAGGTATACAACACCCATTCTGAGTCGCCAAATACATGGTACAAAAAGCAACTACAACTTCAATAATACAATTGTCGTGCAAAATACGACAACACATACTGTGAGTTTAAATACAAATATTGTCTTCTAGACAATATCTACAGTCAAGTAAGTCCTCATTACAATTATTCAAACACTATTTTACAGAAATAGTGAGGACAGCTAAAATATCTTTCTAGAACCATCACTCCATACCCCGACTAGATCCTGCTATATTCTCACCTCCTGAGAAGAAAAATGGAACAAAAAGAAAAGGGTGAGCTCAACTAGCCCAGTAAAGAATATTATGACTAAGATAAAATACAACAAATTATCATTAGTATTCAACAGGGAAAAATCTGATAGAATATAATCGACAACAAGTTTTAGATCAACAACTGCAGCGGGAACAGTAAACCATTAGAAGAGTCAAGTAGAGAAAGAATTCTACTATCTTCTAAGATTTAAAAGTCCATCATCAATATTTTATCCCTGTAACATCAATCAATATACATCTTGAATCAAATATTCATCTTTGCACTACAGGCCAAAGATATTCATTTGTAACACTAGTCGGTCATGTTCATCTCAATACCTGTTCATCTTTGCGCTACAGGCCAAAGATATTCATCAGGTAATCATACATCTTTGCACTACAGGCCAAATATATTCAGTAATATCATCATTTAGGACTGAGGATGATGAAAAATATCTTAAAGAAAATGAACCCAGTGAGACAGAAGGACAAATAGTTGGGATTCGTATAACAGTTTATCCAAGATCAATAATACTTCATAACAATCATTTGTGAAGCAGAATTCAAAAAATAAAGATCAAAACAGGGATACAATCAAAGATAGTAACCATAATAGACATCTTGGACAAAAAGAAGAAAATTTTATTTTTCGGTGAATAGTGCCGTATTCGTGAATAGTGTCGTATACGTGAATAGTGCCGTATACGTGAATAGTAACTCCGACACAAAAAGTTCCAAATTTGATAAAAAAAATTTATATCAATATTTCAGCATAATGATATTGAAGAAAATAATATCATTTAAGAAGAAAATAATATCCCTTACCTCAAAATAACCGTACTTCTGACTGAATATCGGATATGAGGCTGAATGAAACTTGTGCTGAATAGCAACTCTCAAAGTATCTAAATACTCACAAAATACACTCAATAATCTAGAGAGAGAAAGAGAGAAAACTTGTTTCTGGTGTGATTTTCAATTCTAACTTAGCCCTCTATTTATAGGAAAATGTTAGCACGCCGAAGTAGACTTAACTTGCAACCTGATGGCTTTACCTGCTACTATTCCCACCCACCACATTTGAATATAAAGCTCATCATATTTCTTCACCAACTAAGAGTAGGGCCCACCAATTCTAGAATTTTTCACCAAAATGATTAACTCCGAAAATTCAACAATTTCTGAACCAGTCATCTCGTAAAATTCATAACAAATCATACGTTCATTTTTAACGGTTCAAAATTTGTGGATATATACTCAACTTATATATGTATAACATATCAAAATATTACCACGATCCAACGGTCGGATTAAAAATTATAACCCTCGCAAAATATCTCAAAAATCCTAATTTGATTTTCAATATCTCCGTTCCAACAAAAATACAGATAAAACACCTCAACATTAACTCTTTTATTTTTAACCACAAAAATATATCCCCTATTTATATCCACATAAAATAAATATTTTCTTATCATATGAATCAATAATTAATTATTCACAAATAATATTACAGAATCACATTTATGACAACCAGGCCGTTCCTAGGAAAGAGGGGGCTTTCCAATAAGGATTTCTCCTTACTAGCGCGCAATTAGATGACAAAACCTTTCATTAGACAGAACTTTCTAGACATTGCCAATAATGCTATCTAATAATATTATTTAAATAATATGAATTATTGATCTGATAATGAAAAATACTGTACAGCAACAATTATTGAAACAACAATAATATAAAATATCAACGCAGCAATTATTGAATCAATAAAATAAAATATTAAACAGTAACTACTGTAACAATTATTGAGTAGTGCCTTCTTACGTAAGAATCAATAATTCAACAATACTGTGCAAAACCATGTGCTACTGTATTTTAACCACTGGGTATTCCAACAGTGTTAACGGTAACAACTACGCCGTTATTTATAAAAACTCAATTTTATCGCTATCTTCATCCAATCGTTTTTCGTTATGGGGCCCACAAATAGCTGCGCCGTCGTACGGTAATGGTTAAGGTATTTTCACTGCTATTTCCATGGTTACCTCCTTCCACTGCTCCTCCTGATCCCTTCTTGGGGCAATCTCTTGCTAGATGATCCTTAGAACCACAGTTAAAACAAGTACTCTTCTTTGGGTTTGGACAGTTTGGTGCTATGTGGCCTTCCTGACCACAATTATAGCACACTCGCTTCCCCTTCATGCAAACTCCCAGATGAGCTTTTCCACAGTTTGAGCACGCTTCAATTTTCTTCTTCTGTCCACCTTGTTGACTTCCAGCTGACGAGTTATCCGTCCACTTCCTCTTCTGATTATGACTACTCCCAGTGTTACTCCCACCAGTCTCGTTATTTCCTTCACCTTCACTCTTCTTCTTCTTCTGCTCTTGATTGTACTTGGTCACCGCATCGCTCCCACCTTCAGCGAGGATGGCCTTTTTCAGTACTCCGACAAATGTGTTTATCTGAAACATTGACACCTTACTGTAAACCCAAGGCTTTAGTCCTTGTTCAAATCTTCTGACCTTTCTTTCGTCAGTGTGTACTTGGTACGGGACAAACCTTGCCAACTCATCGAATTTAGCTGCGTATTCAGGTACGCTCATGTTTCCTTGCTTCAGCTCCAGAAATTGAATTTCCATCTGATTCTGCGAACTAGTTTGGAAGTACATTTCGAAAAATATTTCATTAAATCTCTCCCACGTAATTACACCTTCACCTCCTCGCACTTTGTTTGCTTGCCACCAGTAGCTAGCCTCAGACTTCAGCATAAACGTTACGAAAGCGGTCTTCTGGTCTTCTCTAACCCTAGCAACGTCGAATATTTTCTCCATTTCCATGACCCACGTTTGAGCCTCGATTGAGTTCCTGGAACCTTTGAACTCTGGCGGTCCCACCGCCTTGAAGTCTTTAAACGTTGTGTTTGGTGGAGCTTGAGGTTGATTGTTCATTGCTCCCGTCAGTAAGTTCACCAACTACTGAACAGGATTAGCGTTGGTGTTATTGTTATTATTGGTTGACTCTTCTTGAGCCGGTTGACGTTGTTGTCTTCTCCTTGGCGGCATATTTCTGATAAAATAAACGCTTATTAGAACTTTATTTATTTCTCTAAATAGTTAAGGCATTACTCAACAATTTAACACATCATCTCAAACAACTTAATATATTTAATTCAACTCAAAGTTTTAACATCAAACTATAGCATAACTGTTATTTACATCAACTATCCTGGAATAAAGAATCCACAGGATTTAAAATATTAACATATTCCTTCATTCACAAACACATCAAAATTTACATATAAAAACTAATTAAATCTTTCACATAATTAAACGGATTCTACTCTTGTCTATCAAGGTGTTCAATAGCCTTGCCACGCTCCTCGTTCATGATACGAGACATCGTCCTGCGATCCAGCATATACGATGGAAGTCCTTCGAACTGGATGGGGTATCTCAAAACTCGTTCCTGAGCCTCATCCATTGGATGATTAAGTGTGGAGTATGTCTCTTCAAGCTTTGCCTTCTTTGCACGACTATCATCTTCTGCACGATCAGCTCGACGTGATTCTCTTACCCATCCTTCCTCTGCTATTTTCAGTCTTCCGGAGGTTTCTTTCAGTTCCTTTTTTAGCTTCTCTATCTCCTCGGTCTTATCTTCGGTTTGACCCTTCTCATGGACCAAATCCCATTCTACCTTTCCCAATCGTGAGTGAAGAGTCGAAATCTCCCTCTCCTTCTGCTCGAGAGTAGACTGCTGAATAGTCACTCGCCCAGTCAAATCCTGAACCTCGTCTTGTAATTCTACGTTACGATCGTATAACGTGTCATACATCTCTGCATCAACGGTGTACCGTGGTAACTCCTCTTCTTCCTCTTCCTCATCAAACTCCTCCTCAGGATCCTCCTCAGGATCAGTCTCGGGCTCATGCTCCTGACCAACAACGGTGATCAATGGAGATGACTCCCTCTGAACTAACTGTTCCCTAATAACATGTATGTCTCGGGGCTCCTCCTCTGTAGGTACTATAGGTAATCGGGGTTCTTCCTCCCCAGCTTGACTAGCTTCTCCAACATTCGTCATCCTGACAACAAAATTTTAAGTTTTAGTTACTAAGTCGTACTAACGAGCACATAAATTAACACATAAATACATAATGTATTTTATTATCTTCAATGAATTACCAAAAATTCATTTCTTAAAACTCGATAAGAGTTTTCCTTTACTATCTTCTTTCTATAAGGTTACTACCTAAGGTTGTTCCCCCACCTAAGGTTCATAACCTACAGCTTTGATACCAACCTGTGACATCCCCAAATCTGGTACTTCCATTTCCACAGGATTTGGTGTTCACGATACAAATATCATCTTTCTATCTACCCATAATAAATGCAACCATGCATTAAATAGAAATAAAATCTTTCTCTTAAGGGTTATAACATCTGAATAATAATACAATCCCAGGTTAAACTAACCTTAAACATCTGAGCGGAATTATAAATAAATAAGTCTTAAACAACATCTTTAACTTAAGTCTTAAACAAATACATCATATAAAATAACAAGTCATATCAAATAACATGTCTCCATCATTTGCTAACTTTGCCCTTGCTCTTACTAGTGGAAGGTTCGTCAGCTCTTTCGTTCTTAACTGCAATGTTATTATTAAGCAAGAGTGAGCACAAATGCCCACAAGTATAAAAATGAAATAACAGTATAATAACATGCGAATAAATCAAAGACATCTGAATAAAAGCTCAACTTTTGAATCAAGAGTGAATAACAAGAATCAAAAGAATTCTGAGGGTCATAAGACCTTGAACTATGTCCTAGGTTAACAAGGGTTTTACTTGAAACCTTTAACAGTCATAAGACTATGGACCTTCTTCTCGTACTTAGGGGGATCAACCCTTAGTACCATGCTGTGCACAATATCTTAACGCTAAGCGTAAATAATCCCCTATACATGGTTGTTCATCTCAGTTTGACATTCGAGTCCGCACCAAAGAAAGTTTGGTTTGGATAATTCATCAAGGGTTCTGAAATTTAGAACGCTCATCAACTATGGACTAGTTGAATCATTAAGGTTTCACTAGTCTAATAAGGTTCAACAATAATGATATTCAGTTTGAATAATAATCTCAAGAAGTATACAATAGAACAATTATTGTATAACTAAATCATACTTTGAAAAGATAATCAATCTTTAATAAATCATTTGAACTTGAATAATAGTAACGATAGTTTATTCAAGGTAAATAATAAGCTTGAACAATAATGACAAGTAGAGTTAGGAAACTTGCTCAAATTTAAGAGTTTAAGTTTAGGAAACTTGCCTCGCGCGTAGATTATACTTTAGCTAAGCATGTTCTTTAAATTAAATCCTACATACCATACATATACACAATACCAGTTAATTATAAATTAATTAATCAACATAAACTCATTCTCGTTGTCTACTTTAATTATCGACTATACTTAGTCAATTTATCTCATTATTACATAATTTGTACTTCATGAATAATAATCTAGTTATGAATTCAATAATTTAAATCACATGTAATTATGTTATTTACATGTTTAAACAACTATTTTTATCATCACATTATTCTTCTATCATATTTGCATGTTCATTACATCAATTTACTAACACTTGTTAGAATTTAATATTTTAAAAATCTCATTTCTGAATTTTCTGGAGAGTGGCGCTGCGGCGCCACTGATACACGTGATCGTCGCGCTGCGGCGCGATGGCGCTGCAGCCGAACACTTGACGCTGTGGCGCTGTGGCGCCGTGGCTCGAGTCTTGCTGCTGCGGTGTGGTGGCGCTGCGGCGCGGGATCTCAGTTCTAGAGTTGGCGCCGCGGCGCGAGACTCCAGATTCTGTTTCCCAGTTCGCGAAGAACACAGAGTTCGGCGAATTACACATTTCATGGTCATTAAACTCACTAATTTAACATACCCACATGTTAATATTCACATATAATCATTACCCAACCTCTATAGAGTGATTTTAACCCATCTAAACACTTAATAACAGATTAAATCATGTAAAATTGGACTGTTCTTGATGTTCTTGAAGTTAATGAACAAAATCATAAATTTAACACTATGAATTCATTATAACACCGAATTCGTTCGTTTAAGGCTTGGTCTCTTCGTATCAACATGCCTAATAATATAGGAGTGTAAAATTTAGGGACAATATACGATCACTACATAAAATTTCACGTATAAGGCCATAAGGCCAAAACCCAAACTCTGTATATTTTGAAATAACAAGTCATCAATAATACGACATGTTTTCATGAATTTGATGTTATGGTTTACAACATATATGTAATTAAACACAATTTGATGTAACATAACACATATATAACTCATAATCATTACTCCTAACCCAATTACAGAGGTTTAAAACAAAAACTATGAAACCCATATATAAGAAAGCTAAAAGACGTAAAGAAGAAATTGGGAAGGAGAGATTACCCAGAGTATAAGGTATATATTTGTAGACTTAGATGCTTTCTTCACTCACTGACTTTCTCACAAATTCTCTAGAATCACTCTAGCTTTCTCTCTGATTATATCTTAGACTTAGTAATAATGAAGGAGTAAATAATACGTAATATAATTCAGGGAACAGATGCGCGTGATGGAGGTCAGTTACCCCAATAGTGGTAACTGCATCCAACTCCTCATAAGGCCTCGTTTGGTTAGCAACCTGAATAAGTCTTCTCATTATTTTAATAAAACATTTATAACATAGTTTGAAAATGTCACACTCCTTATAAAATAAATTCAATATTTTATTTATTTTACTTTAAATAACATATAATAATTTTTCATTAATTCACATAGTCACATAATTAATTTTCTCATTAATTATAAATGTCAAATTATTAAATCTCTAATTAATAATTAACTTAATTAAAATAACATCATGCTTAATTAAATAATTCATTTAATTCAATAAGCTCACATAATTACATGCTTTGAATAATAAAATTCTCCACATTAATTTAATAAATATAACACATATAATTAAATTAATCTACCACAACTGCATCAATTAATTATTTAATCCAATAATTAAATCATCGAAAAATATTTATTTAATTCAATAAATATTAAAAATTAATTTACAAAATTCTCGTTCGTCATATATTCCCCGACAGAAAGAATATTCCACGACCAAACGAATATTCTCCGACAAAATGAATATTTTATAACCACTTGCTTATTTAAAATATTTGCGCATTTTACCCATAACTAACCACATTAATCAAATCAACCCTTTCTATTTCAAAATAATAAATAGAAAAAATTTAATTTTATTTATTAATAAGTTGGGGTCTTACAACCTCCCCTCCTTATGAAATTTCGTCCTCGAAATTGACGTACGTACCTGGTGTTTCGAAAAGGTGAGGATACCTTTCTTTTATTTCTGATTCCAACTCCCATGTCATTTCTTCAATAGCATGGTTTCTCCACAAAACCTTAACGTGTGGTATAACTTTCGTGCATAGGACATGTTCTTTCCTATCCAATATCTTAACAGGTATCTCCTCGTACGTTAAATCTTCGGCTATCTCGTCTGGTTCTAATGCAATAATATGATTCGGGTCGTCCACATATTTACGTAACATCGATACGTGAAAAACGTTATAAACAGGCGACATACTTAGCGTTAAGGCGAGTCTATAGGCCACAGTTCCTACTCGATCGAGGATTTCAAATAAATCGAAGGCTTGCTTTCTTCTCTTCATCGACTCTCACTTCTAGAATAACACATTCTTTCACCTTCTTCTTTATATTCATTAGCTCCAGGTCTGTAGCTTGAGCGGCTTTAACGTTATCGATTAAAGTCGATTTTACTCGTATATCATCACGTGGGTCCCTAGAGTCATTAACTCTATCTCTATCATTTATAAATTATACAAAATAGGTCTTTGTGTTCAACAATATCGCACTCGTACTCGGGTACAATCTTCTACTCAACGCGTCAGCTACCACGTTCGCTTTTCCAGGATGGTATGGTCAGAACAGGTTCCGAATGAGTCGCCTCTTGAGCTATTGGAAAATCTTCTCGCATTCCTCGCTCCATACAAATTTTGTATCTTTCTGAGTTAGTTAAGTTAACGGAGTAGCGATTCGAGAAAATCCTTCCACGAATCTCCGATAGTAACCAGCTAAGCCCAGAAAGCTACGTACTTTGGTCACCAACTTCGGTTGCTCTCAATTGTGATTCATATCCCAATCTTGGATAGCACGTCACAATGACACCTATTGTTTTACCACCACACAAATATAGAGTCCCTTACGGAGAGTCTGGCTTTGGTGCATTCCACAAAGGAAGTCACCAGATAGAGGCTCGGGTACCAACTTCTGTAGTTGGGTTTCTAACTCCTGAAGTTCAATAGGAGCTATTCAATATAAGATTTTAGAAATGGGTTTTGTATCGGGTTGAAGATCAATACAAAAATTCAATATCACGCTCTAGGTTAGGTCAGGAAATTCTTCAGGAAATACGTCAGAAAATTCACGTCCATGACATGGGCTAAGAAAGCTTGACATCCATTTTTTAATAAACGAATGACTTTATGGCTTGGTATGACAGCGATTGATTTTAGCGGTTTGGTTGCTTGAATTCGCATAACAGGTTGGTTAGGAATATGAAAACTAACAACCTTACGAAAACAATCAATTTTGGCATGATGAGTAGTTAACCAATCAATTCCTAAAATCACATCAAAAGTAAGTATCTTTAAAGAGATAAGGTCAACAGGTAATGTGATTGTGCCAACTTGGATTAAGCAAGATTTATAAATTGTAGATGTAATGAAAGTTTCTCCTAACGGAGTCTCCACAGATAGGTCAAAGTCTAATTTCTCCAGAGTCAAGTTTAAACGTTGAGCACAAGCAGGAGAGATAAAAGAATGGGTAGAACCGGTATCTAGTAAGGTATAAACTTCACAAGAATTTATAATTAACTAACCCGTTATACCTTCGTTCGGGTTCCTCGCGTTTTAGGCAGTCACGACAAACGCTCTTCCAAAAATTGCCGACTTTATTTTGTCCGTATCCGCCTTTGGTGTCACCGTCCCAGCTGGACTTGGTTTCGCTAAAGTACAATCTCGAGCGATATGTCCTTCATTTCCACAATTATAACATACCTTGAATTGTTGTGGGCAGTTTGGACTTATATGTCCCTCCTCTCAGCATCTGTAACATCTAACTGGCGGTCGTTCTAATCCCCTAGAATTTGTTCCTGGTGCTGGTGCTGGTGCTGCTGTCGACGTCTTCATGTCATCGTTAAATCTTCTCTTCTTAAAATTTCCACTTGACTCACCTCTCCTATTATCATGGTCACGATGACCACCCGAGTGGTTACCACTTTTGTCTGTATTTTTCCCTCCTCGCTGGTTCTCATCGCTCCGATGACTGCTGTCACCAGTATGACCCTGGTTGTGGTCCCTCGGTTGAACATACTCATTATCTCGCTCTAATAATTGAGCCCTATTTACAACATCTGAATATAAAGAAAATTTATGAGAGATAAGATATTGCCGAATCTCGGGTTTTAAACCTCTCAGAAACATTCTTGTCATTCGTTCCTCATTCTCGACCAAATGAGGTGCAAACCTGGATAACTCTGCAAACTTCGCCTCGTACTGGGACACCGTCATGTTGTTTTGTTCCAGTCTAATAAACTCTACCTCCTTCATATGATGAATACTTTCAGGAAAGTACTTGTCATTAAACAGTTTCTGAAACGTTTCCCAGGACATGTTGAGTGCGTTAGGCTGGGTACGCTTCACAGACTCCCACCAGTAGTCTGCCTCACCGTGAAACATAAAGGTGGCGAATGGAACCTTCTGTTCCTCCGTGCATCCCAAGACATCGAATATCTTGGTAATTTACTTGACCCACATTTTCGCCATGATCGGATCTGGCTTTCCCTTAAATTTTGGTGGTCCCAACTCTTTGAACTGCTTGGCTGTGATAGACCGCGCGTTGCTATCACTTCCACCCGTATTTTGTACACGAGTCTCCCTCGTCTGATTTTGCATGAACTACAAAAAGCTCCTAAACATTCCATCATTCATCGTTTGTTCGGTAGTGTTGTTTACAGGAGGAATATTGTCTTCCTGTTGCACGTTCCCCTGGGTGGTGATCAAAGGTGTCTCCACAGTCTCATTCACTCCATTGTTAACGTTCTCTGCTGCCATTCTCAAATACTGCCACAAAACAAGGGTTAATTGACATGTCACATATTATCCCTATATCTGACCGACCAAATAATTATCAAATAAACTTATTCAGGTCATACTAGCGAAGGAATTCCCCGTCTCTCCCCTCCTAGTTCTTGTCTCACATCTCAGCTAGGGATCATATCCCTAAGCTCTGATACCAACTGTGACGCCCCCAAAATAGGTATACAACACCTATTTTGAGTCGCCAAATACATGGTACAAAAAGAAACTACAATTTCAATAATACAATTGTCGTGCAAAATACGACAACACATACTGTGAGTTTAAATACAAATATTATCTTCTAGACAATATCCACACTCAAGTAAGTCCTCATTACAATTATTCAAACACTATTTTACAGAAATAGTGAGGACAGCTAAAACATCTTTTTAGAACTATCACTCCATACCCCGACTAGATCCTGCTATGTTCTCACCTCCTGAGAAGAAAAATGGAACAAAAAGGAAAAGGTTGAGCTCAACTAGCCCAGTCAAGAATATTATGACTAAGATAATATACAACAAATTATCATTAGTATTCAACAGGGAAAAATCTGATAGAATATAATCGACAACAAGTTTTAGATCAACAACTGCAGCGGAAACAGTAAACCATTAGAAGAGTCAAGTAGAGAAAGAATTCTACTATCTTCTAAGATTTAAAAGTCCATCATCAATATTTTATCCCTGTAACATTAATCAATATACATCTTGAATCAAATATTCATCTTTGCACTATAGGCCAAAGATATTCATTTGTAACACTAGTCGGTCATGTTCATCTCAACACCTGTTCATCTTTGCACTACAGACCAAAGATATTCATCAGGTAATCATACACCTTTGCACTACAGGCCAAAGATATTCAGTAATATCATCATTTAGGACTGAGGATGATGAAAAATATCTTAAAGAAAATGAACCCAGTGAGACAGAAGGACAAATAGTTGGGATTCGTATAACAGTTTATCCAAGATCAATAATACTTCATAATAATCAATTGTGAAGCAAAATTCAAAAAATAAATATCAAAACATGGATACAATCAAAGATAGTAACCATAATAGACATCTTGGACAAAAAGAAGAAAATTTCATTTTTCGGTGAATAGTGCCGTATTCGTGAATAGTGTCGTATACGTGAATAGTGCCGTATACGTGAATAGTAACTCCGACACAAAAAGTTTCAAATTTGATAAAAAAACTCATATCAATATTTCAGCATAATGATATTGAAGAAAATAATATCATTTAAGAAGAAAATAATATCCCTTACCTCAAAATAACCGTACTTCTGACTGAATATCGGATATGAGGCTGAATGAAACTTGTGCTGAATAGCAACTCTCAAAGTATCTAAATACTCACAAAATACACTCAATAATCTAGAGAGAGAAAGAGAGAAAACTTGTTTCTGGTGTGATTTTCAATTCTAACTTAGCCCTCTATTTATAGCAAAATGTTAGCACGCCGAAGCAAACTTAACCTGCAACCTGATGGCTTTACCTACTACTATTCCTACCCACCACATTTGAATAAAAATCTCAATACATTTATTTACCAACAAAGAGTGGGGCCCACCAATTCTAGAATTTTCCACCAAAATGATTAACTCCGAAAATTCAACAATTTCTGAACCAGTCATCTCGTAAAATTCATACCAAATCATACGTTCATTTTTAATGGTTCAAAATTTGTGGACATATACTCAACTTATATATGTATAACATATCCAAATATTACCACGATCCAACGGTCGGATTAAAAATTATAACCCTCGCAAAATATCTCAAAAATCCTAAATTGATTTTCAATACCTCCGTTCCGACAAAAATACAGATAAAACACCTCAACATTAACTCTTTCATTTTTAACCACAAAAATATATCCCTCATTTATATCCACATAAAATAAATATTTTCTTATCATATGAATCAATAATTAATTATTCACAAATAATATTACAGAATCACATTTATGACAACCAGGCCGTTCCCAGGAAAGAGGGGGCTTTCCAATAAGGATTTCTCCTTACTAGCGCGCAATTAGATGACCAAACCTCTCATTAGACAGAACTTTCTAGACATTGCCAATAATGCTATCTAATAATATTATTTAAATAATATGAATTATTGATCAGATAATAAAAAATAATGTGTAGCAACAATTATTGAAACAACAATAATATAAAATATCAACGCAGCAATTATTGAATCAATAAAATAAAATATTGAATAGTAATTACTGTAACAATTATTGAGTAGTGCCTTCTTACGTAAGAATCAATAATTAAACAATACTGTGCAAAACTGTGTGCTACTGTATTTTAACCAGTGGATATTCCAACAGTGTTAACAGTAACAACTACGCCGTTATTTATAAAAACTCAATTTTTGTCATTATCTTCATCCAATCATTTTTCGTTATGGGGCCCACAAATAGCTGCGCCGTCGTACGAATATTCTCCGACAGAAAGAATATTTCACGACCAAACGAATATTTCCGACAAAATGAATATTTTATAACCACTTGCTTATTTGAAATATTTGCGCATTTTACCCATAACTAACCACATTAATCAAATCAACCATTTCTATTTCAAAATAATAAATAGAGAAAATTTAATTTCATTTATTAATAAGTTGGGGTCTTACAACCCATAACTATAACATTTATTAAATCAACACCTTACTATTTAGAATAATATTTAAAGAAAATTAAATCTTATTCATAAAAAGTTGGGGTCTTACAACCTCCACTCCTTATGAAATTTCGTCCTCGAAATAGATGTACCTACCTGGCATTTCGAAGAGGTGAGGATACATTGCTCTCATTTCAAATTCTAACTCTTAGGTCACTTCCTCGGTATCATGGTTTCTCCATAAAACTTTGACTTGAGGTATAGCCTTTGAGCGTAGAATCTGTTCCTTCTTATTTAAGATCTTGACAGGTACCTCCTTATACGTTAAATCTTCTGCTATCTAATCTATTTCTATTTCAATGATGTGGTTCGGATCTTTCACATATTTATGTAGAATGGATATTTAAAAAATGTTATGAACACAAGACATGCTTGGCGGTAAGGCAAGTTTATAGGCCACAGTTTTACTCGATCGAAGATTTCAAATAGACTTATAAATTGAGGGTTGAGTTTTCTTCTCTTTCGGAATCTCGTAATTCCTTTCCATGGACCAACACGTAATAATACATGGTCTCTGACACTGAATTCCACGTCCCTTTGATGAAAATCAGCATAACTCTTTTATCGATCTTATTCTGTTTGTATACGTTGTCGAATCATTTGAATCGTTTCCGTAGTCATGCATACCAACTATAGCCCCAAAAATTTTTTCTCGCCTACTTCATCCCAACATACTGTAAAATGACACTTTAGTCCATACAATGCCTCGAATGGAGCCATGATTATACTTGCTTGATAAATTTTGTTGTAGGAGAATTCTACTAATAGTAAGTATTTGTCCCAACTTCCTTTAAAGTTTAGTACACAGAGTCTCAATAGATCTTCAAGAGTTTGAATAGTCCTTTCCGATTGCCCATCTGTCTAGTGATGATATGCAGAACTGAATCATAATTCAGTGCTTGTAGCTTACTGCAAGCTGACCCAAAATCGTAAAGTGAATCTAAGGTCTAGATCAGAAGCTATGGATACTGGCATACCATGCAGTCTTACAATCTTGTTTATGTACATATGAGCAAGACATTTAAGTGAATAATTTTCTCATATGGGCAAGAAATGAGCTGACTTGGTCAATCTATCTATAATGACCCAAATTGTGCCTATGCCTTGAGAAACCTTGGGAGACCCGTTACGAAATCTATGTTGATATGTTTCCACTTCCATTCTGGAATCTCAAGTGGTTGCAACGGACCCTTTGACACTTAATGCTCTGCCTTGGCATGTTGACAAGTTAGACAACTTGAGATAAACTCTGCGATCTCTCTCTTCATATTGCTCCACCAAAATGTATATTGAAGATCACTATACATTTTGGTACTTTCAGGGTGGATTACAAATGGTGTGTTGTATGCCTCCATCATGATTTTATATTTTAAATAAGGGTTGTTAGAAACACAAAGTCTAGAGTTGACTCGAAAAATTCCTTCTTCATCGATTCTTGTTTTAAGAACAACACACTCTTATACTTTCTTTTTCATATTCACCAGCTCTGGGTCTGTAGCTTGAACAGCTTTAACTTTATAGATTAAAGTCGATTCTACTCGTATATTTACATCTTCACGTGGTTCATTAGAGTCTTTAACTCTATCTCTATCTTTTGTAAGTCATACTAAATGGGTCTTTGTGTTGACAATATCACATTCATACTCGCATATGGTCTTCTACTCAACACATCAGCTACCACGTTCACTTTTCCAAGATGATATTGGATGGTCTGGTCATAATCCTTCAACAGGTCAAGCCAACGTCGTTGTCGCATGTTGAGTTCCTTTTGGATGAAGAAATATTTAAGGCTTTTATGGTCAGTATAGATCTTTACTTTTTCTCTGTACAAGTAGTGTCGCCAGATCTTTAATGCAAAAATGATCGTTGCCAACTCTAGATCATGATTAGAATAATTCCTCTCATATACTTTAAGTTGTCGAAAGGCATAGGCTATGACTTTTTCATGTTGTATGAGAACTCAACCTAGACCTTTGCCTAAAGTATCGATGTAGATGATAAATCCCTCCGAACCTGATGGTATGGTCATAACACGTGCTGAAATGAGTCTCCTTTTGAGTTCTTGGAAGCTCTTCTCACATTACTCGCTTCATTCAAATTTTTTATCTTTTTGAGTCAGCTTAGTTAATGGAGTGACAATTCTAGAAAATTCTTCTACGAATCTCCGATAATAACTAGCTAGGCCCAGAAAGGTATGTACTTCGGTTACTGACTTAGGTTGCTCCCAATTTAGTATCACTTAAATCTTTGTCGGTTCGACTGATATTTCATACTTAGAGATCGCGTGTCCAAGGAATGTTACTTACTCAAGTCAGAACTCGCACTTCTTTAACCTGGCATATAGTTTCTTTTCACGAAACTTTTGGAGTATCAACCTCAATTGTTGCTAATGATCTTCACGAGTTTTAGAGTAAATTAGGATGTTATCAATAAAGACAACCACAAAATGATCAAAATATTTCTTGAATATCTGATTCATCATATTCATGAAGGTGACATAAGCATTAGTGAATCCAAAAGACATGACCAGGAATTCATAATGTCCGTATCGAGTTCTGAAGGCAGTCTTTGGAATGTCATCAATTTTAATCTTTAACTGACGATATCCAGAACGGAGATTGATCTTTGAAAAGAATTGAGCACCTTGCAACTGGTCCAACAGGTCATTAATGCGAGGTAACATGTACCTATTTTTGATGGTGGCATGGTTCAACTACCGATAGTCAATGTAGAGTCTCATACTCCCATCTTTCTTCTTTACGAATAAAATAGAAGCACTACAAGGCAATGTACTAGGACATATGAAGCCGGTGTCTAACAATTCCTGAAGTTGGACTTTTAATTCCTAAAGTTCAATATGAGTCATTTGATATGGGGTCTTGGAAATGGGTTTTGTACCGGGTTCAAGGTCAATACAAAATTTGATTTCAAGTTCTTGGGGTAGGCCAGGAAATTCTTCGGAAAATACATCAGGGAATTTATTAACAACAAAATATTATTCACATTTGACATATTTTTGTTTAAATCGGTGACATAGGCTAAGAAAGCTTGACATCCGTTTTTTAATAAACGAATGGTTTTATGGCTTAAGATGACAGTGATTGATTTCAACGGTTTGGTTGCTTAAATTCACATAAAATGTTGATTAAGAATATGAAAATTAACGACATTACGAAAATAATCAATTTTAGCATGATGGGTAGTTAACCAGTCAATTCTTAAAATCACTTAAAATTCAAGTATTTTAAAAGAGATGAGATCAACGGGTAATGTGAGGGTGCCGATTTGAATCAAATAAGACTTATAAACAGTGGAGGTAATGAAGGTTTCTCTTAACGGAGTCAACAGATAAGTCAAAATTTAATTTTTCAGGAATCAAGTTTAAACGTTAGCACAAGCAGGTGAAATAAAAGAGTGGGTAGAACTAGTATCTAATAAGGTAGACTTCGTGAGAGTTTATAATTAGCTTACAGGTTATAACTTCATCTGGTTTCCACACCTTTTGGGAGGTTACAACAATAGCCCTCCCATACACCACAAACTTTGACTTATTCATAATAGCCTTTGGTGTCACCATTACAGCTGAACTTGATTTCATTATAGGGCACAATCGAGCTATGTGTCTTTCCTTTCCACAACTGTAATACACCTTGAATTAATGGGTGAAATTTGGATTGATGTGTCCCTCATGTCTGCATTTGTAATATTTGATTGGTGGTTGTTTTCCTCCCCTAGAAACTGGTGATGGTGCTAGAACTGGTACTGGTGCTGCTGCCGATATCTTTCCATGGTCATTGTGAAATCTTCTCTTCTTGAAGGTGTTTCCACTCAAATCAGATCTTCTACTATCTGGGCCCGGACTACCACTGAAATGGTTACCATTTCTGACATGATGTTTCCCTCCTCGCTGGTTCTTATTATTCCGATGATTATTTTTACTGGTACGATTATTATCATAATTTCTCTCTCGTTTTCAGTCGTTATCTCTTAGTTGCAATGTTTTTTTCTCTCGTTCCACCAATTGAGCCATATCCACAAAATTTGAATATAAACGAAGTTTATGAGAAATAAGATGTTGACAAATCTCAAATTTCAAACCTTGTAAGAACATTCGGGTTATGCGTTCTTCATTATCCACCAAGTGGGACGCAAATCGGGATAACTCAACAAATTTGGCTTCATATTCCGAGACGTTCATATTATTCTGTTCCAACTTAATAAATTTCACTTCCTTCATATGACGAATGCTCTCCAGAAAATACATTTCATTAAATAGCTCTTGAAACTCTACTCAAGACATTTCAAGTGCAGAATGATGTGTACGCTTCACTGTTTCCCACCAGTGATATGCCTCTCCTCATAACATAAAACTAGCAAATGGAACCTTTTGATTATCAGCGCAACACAGTACATCAAATATCTTTGCTATATATTTTGAGTCACGTTTCCGCCTTGAGTGGGTTCGGCTTTCCAAAAAATTTAGGTGGTCCTAACTCTTTAAACTGCTTGGTAGTGACCATTCGTAAGTTTCCCACGTTTCCATCAGTATTATAGGTAGGAGTTTTTCTCACCTGGTTATGCAAGAATTGCATGAAGTTCCTTAAAAAATCATCATTCATCATGTTGTTAGCAACATTATTTTCTGAGTTTGCAACGAGATTATTCGTAGCTTCCTGATTCTCAGCAATATTTGTCTCATAGTTCACTTCTTGATTTTCAAATGCCATTTTGAAATGTGGTCGCAAAACAAAAATTAGTTAAAATAAACTGACAAATCACTTCTTATCCCCACATCCAAGTTGACTAATTAAATAACGAGATTTAGCTTAGGAAAGACACACTAGCAAAGGATCTTACTCGTTTCTCCCCTCCTAGTTCTAATCCCAGATCTCCACTATAGATCATATCCCTAAGCTTAGATACCAACTGTGACGTCCCCAAAATAGGTCCACATAACCCATTTTGAGTTGCCAATACATACTACAGAATTTAAATACAAATTTTCCTATTTAAAATTATTAAACTGTCGTGCAAAATATGACAACACAAACTGTGAGTTCAATACAAATATTGTACCGTAACTAGTACAACAATATCCACACTCAATTTAAATTCTCAAAAAAATTATTGTCACACTATTTTATAATGTATTAAATTACTTCTACAATCTCGGATCGTCACTCCATTTCCCGGCTAGTCCCACCTACACTCTTATTTCTTGAGAAGAAAAATGAAATAAAAAAGAAAAAGTGAGCTCAAATAGCCCGGTAAAGTATATTTAAGATAATAAAGAATAAACTATATTTAGCCTTCAACAATGATAAATCATATATTTAAAGATAATATAAGTTTTCAACGATAACTGCAGCGGAACAAGCAATCCATTAGAAGAGTCGAGTAGAATATGATGTCTACTATCTTTTACGATTTAAAAGTCAATCATCAATATTTTATCCCTGTAACACTAATAAATAATTATGTAAATCAACAATTTATCTTTACTGTGACACCCTCAAAATAGGTCCACATAACACATTCTGAGTCGTCAAATACATACTACGAAATTCCAAATATAAATTTCACTATTTACAACTATTAAACTGTTGTACAAAATATGACAACACATAAACTGTGAGTTTCAATACAAATATTGAACCATATCTGATACGACAATATCCACACATAAATTAAGTCCTCATTACAATTATTGTCACACTATTTTACAAAATAGTGAGGACTACTATAGTAACTATCTCGGACCATTACTCCATTATCCGACTAGTCCCGGCTACATTCTCATTTTTTGAGAGGAACAAACAAGGAAAATGATAAGCTTAAATAGCCCAGTAAAGAATATTATGACTAAGATAATGAAGAATAAATTATTCTTAGTCCTCAACAGTAAAAAATATGATAGCATATAATAGATAACAAGTTTTAGATCAACAACTGCAACGGAAATAACAATCCATTAGAAGAGTGAGTAGAGCATGATGTCTACTATCTTTTATGATTTAAAATTCTATCATCAATATTTTATCCCTGCAGTAACACCAATCAATAATTATTTCAAATTGACAATTTATCTTTGCACTATAGGCCAAAGATATTTGTTTGTATCACCAGTGGTCATGATCATGCCAAACACCTGTCCATCTTTGCACTACGGGCCAAAGATATTCATCGATCAATAATTGATCTTTGCACTACGAGCCAAAGATATTCATTTGTAACCCTAATCAACAGTTCATTTTTGCACTACGGGCCAAAGAGAACTTTCATCACAATTTAAGTTTGAGGATTATGACAATGATATAAAGAATGAATCAAGAGAGATCAATGATAAATATTAGAGATTTTTAATTTAATTTATTCAAGTTCAAGAATGTCCAAATTGTCAGCATGATCACCAATTGTGGAGTAAAATTCAATAATGATATTTGAGATTCATATTTCAAATATAATTTGGACAAGAAAAAGAAACTAAATTCCGTCGTGAATAGTACTCTGGCATGAATAGTACCCTAGATGAATAGTACATTGGTATGAATAATATCTCGGATGAATAGTATCCCGACATGAAAAGATTAAAATTTAATAAGATAGTTCAGACAAATATCCTAGTGAAATGATATTAGACGAAGCTCAAACCTCAAAGAATTTTTAATCATTTCAGGAATTATAGAAGCAAAACTTATCATAGTAAGTTTAGATTTAGGAATATGAAATGAAATAATATCACTTACATAATATGGAGTATGAAAGAAAATGATATCCATTACGAGTATAAAAGGAAATAATATCATTTACGAATAATGAAAGAAAATAACATCTTTTATCTTAGTAGGAGACTAGATCTAACTAGTATAACAGAGATTATCTTGAGAAAATCTTGCACTATTAGCTACACTCAAAATATCCTTATACTCAAAAGAAATACGCACAATATTATAGAAGAAGAATTTTTTAATTCTTGTGTGAGTTTCATACTTCTGCTAAGAAACCTATTTATAGGATAATGATAGTGTACCACTGTTTAAAAATAATCACGGACGAACAATCGTTCGTCTTATTTTTTTAAAAAAATAATGTAATATATTCTAATAAAATAAATAACTTTATATATATATATATATATATATATATATATATATATATATATATATATAAAAAGTTTTCTATTTTATTACTATTATAATAATAATAAAACAAAATTTCTGTCGACGATTTTGAAAAATGGATAAGTGGGGGGTCCATAGAATAATAAGTCCACTTACAATAAACTCCTCTATTTATATCACAAATTGAACAAATATTTACCAATTATCAATTATTATACCTATCTTTAATCAACAAAATCTTTCAACAATTATTCATCATTAATATCATAACTCACAATATTGACAACCAGATCGTTCTCAAGAAAGAGAAGACTTTTCGATAAGGATTTCTCTTTTACTGGCGCACAATTAGATAACCTAACCTCTTTCCTCGACAGAACTTTTTAGACATTGCCAATAATGCTAATAATTATATCATATCAAATAATATAAGTAAATGTGTCGTGTCAATTATTGATTTTAATAATGTGAAATACTGTGCAGTTACTACTGTGGCAATTATTGAATAAAATACTGAGTGACTTCTTACGTAAGAATAAATAATCAGAGATATTATGCACTATAGTGTGTCACTGTATAATACCGCATACTACTGTAGAATAACACATATTACTATACTTTTATCACCGGATATTTCAATAGTTAACGGTAAAAGTTTTGTCATTATTTTATAAAAAAATTATTTTTGTTTTTTTCTATATCCGACAGTTATTCCGTTATGGGGGTCCACCAATGATTGGTTATTTCGGCGTCGCCGTAGTATTTTACCGAATATAATATTCTCCGACAAAAGGAATATTCTCCGACAAAACGAATATTCTTCGATAAAACGAATATTCCCCGACACGCTATTTATTTTCTATAATTTGCATATATAACCCATAATTTCATCTTCATATCAAATTAACACCTTACTATTTAAAATAATAAATAAAAAAATAAATATTATTCATAAAAAGTTGGGGTCTTACATTTACACTATATGCGGGCCAAAGATATTCATTTGTATCATCAGTGGTCATGATCATGCCAAATACCTGTCCATGTTTGCACTACGGGCCAAAGAGAACTTTAACCACAAATATTTTTACGTAACACCAAAGGTCATAATTATACCCATACACAATTCATGATCATAATCATATCAATCAACAGACCATCTTTGCACTATGGGTCATAGATAACGTTTCACCACAATTTAAGTTTGAGGATTATGACAATGATATAAAATATGAATAGAAATAATATGAACAATAAGATCAAGAATAAATATTAGAAATTTATAATATAATTTATTCAAAGTCCAAGAATGTTCAAATTGTCAACATGATGACCAAAACGTGGATTCAAATTCAAGAATTATATTCAAGATTCATATTTCAAAGATAACGATTAAAATTCAATAAAAAGATTTAGGTAAATGAAATGATATTAGATAAAGCATAAACCTCCAAAGTATTTTTAATCATTTCAGGAATTATAAAAGTAATATTTACCATAATAAGTTTAGATTTAGGAGTATAAAAGAAAGCGATATCCCTTATAAATAAGAAATAAATGATATCCCTTTACGAATATGAAAGAAATAATATCATTTACCTTAGTAGGAGACTAAATCTGACGGGAATAAAGGAGATTATCTTGAGAAAATTTTACACTATTAGCTACACTCAAATATACTTATACTCAAAAGAAATAATCACAATTTTATGGAAGAAAATTTTTGTGTTTTAGGTGTATCTTATGTAAGACCCCAAATTATTAATAAATGAAATTTAATTTACTCTATTTATTATTTTGAAATAGTAAGGGTTGAATTGATTAATGAGGTTAGTTATGGGTAAAATGCGCAAATATTTTAAATAGGCAAGTGGTTATAAAATATTCATTGTTGTAGAGGAATATTCGTTTGGTCGTGAAATATTCTTCCTGTCGGGGAATATTCGTACGACGGCGCAGTCTTTTGTGGGCCCCATAACAGAAAGTGATTGGATGAAGAAAACGACAAGTATAAGTTGTTTATAAATAACAGCATAGTTGTTACCGTTAATACTGTTAGAATACCCGGTAGTTAAAACACAGTAATACACGTTGTTGCACAGTAGCACACGATATTGCACCAATTATGGATTCTTACGTAAGAAGGCACTACTCAATAATTGTTATAGTAATTACTGTTCAGTATTTTATTAATTCAATAATTGTTGCGTTGATATTTTATATTACTGTTATTTCAATAATTGTCACTACACAGTATTTTCTATTATCGAAGTAATAATTCATATTATCTGAATAATATTATTAGATAACATTATTGGCAATGTCTAGACAGTTCTGTCTAAGGAGAGGTTTGGTCATCTAATTGCGCGTCAGTAAGGAGAAATCCTTATTGGAAAGCCTCTTCTTTCCTGGGATCTGCCTAGTTGTCAGTATTGTGATTCGATAATATTATTTGTGAATAATTAATTATTAATTTATATGATGAGAAAAATATTCATTTTTTGCGGATATAGATGGAAATTTTTTTTAAAGTGACCATTGTTGAAAATTGATATTTTATCTTTTCTGATAAAATAATATTTTATTATATTATTATAATATAATAATGATGATATTTTTACAATGAATGTGGGATATATGAGTATATGAGGAGGAAGAATATTTTTGTTGTAAAAGTTGTTTAAAACATGTTAAACATGTCTGTGGGCCCATTTCTTGACTGAAATTTGATTATAGCCTATAGAATTGTCCATTTGTAGATTTCGGTCAATTTCTGTTTGGAATTTAGAAAAACTTTCTAATGCAAAGTTGTAGATAATGAAATTTCCTATGAAAAAGACATGTGGTTCAAATTTTTCTGACAAAAGGGCTATTTATTATGAATTATTGAAGTTTCGAAGTTCTGAAATAATTGATTTTCGAAGTTTTAAATATTTTTTATAAGAAAAATGTTTTTTTTATTTAGGTGATGTGTGGTGGCTGATTTGAATCAGATTGTGTGTGCGTAAGAATTTAATAAATATATATTAATGTTTTATTAAATTTTCTGCTTTGGTGTTCTAAGCATTTTCTTATACATAGGGTGCTTAGGTTAGAATTAAAAATCACACCAGAAACTAAAGTTTTCTCTCTCTTTCTCTCTCTATATTATCGAGCGTATTCTTGTGAGTATTTTAAGACTTTGAGTGTTGCTATACGGTGCAAGTTTTCTTCAACTCTATATCCAGTATTCCAGTCAGAAGTACTGTCTTTCGAGGTAAGGGATATTATTATTTTTATATAAATGATATTATTTCTTCCAATATCATTATGCCGAAATATTGATCTGAATTTTTATCAAATTTGGAACTTTTTGTGTCGGGGTTACTATTCGCGTATACGGCACTATTCACGAATACGGCACTATTCACGAATACGATACTATTCACAGAAAAATTAAATTTTTATTTTTCATCTAAAATATCTATTATGGATACTAGCTTTGATTGTATCCATGTTTTGATCATTCTTGAATTTTACTCCACTATAATTACTTATGAGGTATTTTTGGACATGGATAAACTGAAATACGAATCATTAATATTTGTTATTTTGTTTCACTGGATTCGTTTCCTTTAAAATATTTTTCATCATCCTCAGTCATAAATGATGATATTACTGAATATCATTGGCCTGTAGTGCAAAGATGAATGATTTCTGAAGAATATCTTTGGCCCGTAGTGCAAAGATGAACAGGTGTTGAGATGAACATGACCAACTGATGAATATATTTGGCCTGTAGTGCAAAGATGAATATTTAATTCAAGATATTTATTGATTGATGTTACAGGGATAAAATATTGTTGATGAACTTTTAAATTCATAGATGATAGTAGATTTCATCCTCTACTTAACTCTTCTAATGAATTATTATTTTCGCTGCGAATATTGATTTAAAACTTGTTGTCTATTGTATTCTATTAAATTTTTTCCCTATTGAAGACTAACGATAATTTGTTCTATATTATCTTAGTCATAATATTCTTTACTGTGCTAGTTGAGCTCACCCTTTTCTTTTTTGTTCCATTTTTCTTCTCAGGAGGTGAGAATATAGCGAGTACTAGTCGGGGTATGGAGTGAAGGTTCTAGAAAGTTATTTTAGTAGTCCTCACCATTTTTGTAAAATAATATATCAATAATTATAATGAGGACTTATTTGAGTGTGGATATTATCTAGATGACAATATTTGTATTTAAACTCACAATTTTTATGTTGTATTAATAAAGTTGTAGTTGTTTCTGTATCATGTATTTTGACGACTCAAAATGGGTGTTGTATACCTATTTTGGGGGTGTCACGGTTGGTATCAGAGCTTAGGGATATGATCTCTGGCGGAGATCGGGGAATAGAATTAGGAGGGGAGAGACGAGTAAATCCTTCGCTAGTGTGTCCTACCTAAGCTTATTTGTTGGTCGGTCATAATATAGGGATATTATGTGATATGTTAATTCGTTAAATTAACCCTTGTTTTATGGCAGTATTTGAGAATATCGACTGAGAATGTTAACAGTGGAGTAAATGAGACCGTGGAGACACCTTTGCTCACCAACGAGGAGAACGTGCAACAGGCTGGCAATGTTCCTCCTGTAAACAACACTGAGCAGACGATGAACGATGAGATGTTTAGAAGCTTTTTGCGGTTCATGCAAAACTAAACGAGGGAGACTCCTGTTCAAAATACAGGTAGGAACAATGGCAACGCACAGCTGGTCACAGCCAAGCAGTTCAAAGAGTTGGGACCACCAGAATTCTGGGGGAAGCCGGATCCTATTAAGGCGGAGACGTGGGTCAAACAAATTATCAAGATATTCGATGTCTTGGGATGCACGAAGGAACAAAAAGTTCCATTCGCCACTTTTATGTTCCGTAATGAGGCAGATTACTGGTGGGAATCTGTAAAGCGTACCCATCCAGCCGCGCTTAGCATGTCTTGGGAAACATTTTAGAAACTGTTCATTGACAAGTACTTTCCTGAAAGTATTCGTCATATGAAGGAGGTAGAGTTTATTAGACTAGAGTAGAATAACATGACAGTGTCCCAGTACGAGGCGAAGTTTGCAGAGTTGTCCAGGTTTGCACCTCATTTGGTGGAGAATGAGGAACGTATGACATGGATGTTTCTAAGAAGTTTGAAACCCGACATACGTGAATATCTCATTTCACATAAATTTTTTCTCTATCCAGATGTTGTCAACAGGGCTAAATTATTAGAATGAGATAACGAGTACGGTCAACCGAGGGACCACAACCAGGATCATACCAGTGACAGTAGTCATCAGAACAACGATAACCAGTGGAGAAAGAAAAATACGGACAAGAGCGGCAACCAGTCTGGTGGTAATCGTGGCCATGAGAATAGAAGAAGTGAGTCGGGAGGAGATTTTAAAAAGAGGAGATTCAACAATGACAATACGAAGACGTCAGCACCAACAGTAACTGGTTCCAAGAGAGGAGAACGACCACCGGTCATATGCTATAAGTGCGAAAAAGAAGGACATATCAACCCAAACTGCCCACAACAGTTTAAGGTATGTTATAACTGTGGAAAGGAAGGACATATCGCTCGAGATTTTACTGTAACAAAACTAAGTCCAGCGGGGATGGTGACTCAAAAGGCTGTCCCAGAAAAGTCAAAGTTAACGGTTCCTGGAAGAGTGTTTGTCGTGACTGGTCAACATGCGAGGAACCCAAACGAGGTGATCACGGGTAAGCTAATCATAAATTCTTGCGAAGTTTATACCTTACTAGATACCGGTGCTACCCATTCATTTATCTCTCCTACTTGTGCTCAATGTTTAAACTTGACTCCGAAGAAATTAGACTTTGATTTATCTGTGGAGACTCCGTTAGGAGAAACTTTCATCACATCCATTGTTTATAAATATTGTTTGATCCAAGTTGGCACCATCACCTTACCTGTTGACCTTATCTCTTTAAAGATACTTGCATTTGACGTGATTTTAGGAATTAAATGGTTAACTACTCATCATGCCAAAATTGATTATTTTCGTAAGGTTGTTAGTTTTCATATTCCTAACCAACCTGTTGTGCGAATTCAAGCAACTAAGCCATTAAAATCAATCACTGTTATATCAAGTCATAAAGCTATTCGTTTATTAAAAAATGGATGTCAAGCTTTCTTGGCCCATGTTATGGATTTGAATAAAGACACGTCATATTTGAATAATATTCCTGTTGTTATTGACTTTCCTGACGTATTTCCTGAAGAACTTCCCGGTCTACCCCCATAACGTGAAGTTGAATTCTTTATTGATCTTGAACCTGGTACAAAGCTCATTTCTAAAACCCCATCGAATGACTCCTATTTAACTTCAGGAGTTAAAGGTCCAATTACAGGAGTTGTTGGACATCGGTTTCATTCGTCCTAGTACATCTCCTTGGGGTGCTCCTGTTTTATTCGTAAAGAAGAAAGACGGGAGTATGCGACTTTGTATCGACTATAGGGAATTGAACCATATCACCATCAAGAATAGGTATCCACTACCTCGCATTGATGACCTGTTCGACCAGTTACAAGGAGCACAATTCTTTTCAAAGATCGACCTTCGTTCTGGATATCATCAGCTGAAGATTAGAACTGAGGATATTCTAAAGACTGCCTTTAGAACTCGGTACGGGCATTATGAATTCTTATTCATGTCTTTTAGATTGACTAATGCTCCTGCGGCTTTTATGGATATGATGAACCGAGTATTCAAGGAATATTTGGATCAGTTCGTTGTTATTTTTATTGATGACATCCTCATATATTCCAAAAGTCATGAAGATCATGAGCACCATTTGAAGCTGGTACTCCAAAGGCTTCGTGAAAAGAAGTTATATGTCAAGTTGAAGAAATGTGAGTTCTGGCTTGAGGAAGTAGCATTCGTTGGGCACGTGGTGTCAAAACATGGAGTATCTATTGACCCGGCGAAGATTGAAGCAATACAAAGTCGGGAACAACCGATGTCAGTAACCAAAGTACGTAGCTTTCTGGGCTTAGCTGGTTATTATCGGAGATTCGTGGAAGGATTTTCTCGAATCGCTACTCCATTAACTAAGTTGACTCGGAAAGATATCAAATTCTTATGGAGCGAGGAATGTGAGAAGAGTTTCCAAGAGCTTAAGAGGAGACTCATTTTGGCACCTATTTTGACCATACCATCTGGTTCGGATGGATTTGTTATCTACAGCGATGCTTCAGGCAAAGGGCTAGGATGTGTTCTCATGCAACGTGGGAAAGTCATAGCCTATGCCTCACGACAACTTAAAGAATATGAGAGGAATTATCCTACTCATGATCTAGAGTTGGCAGTAGTCATTTTCGCGCTAAAGATCTGGAGGCACTATCTATATGGGGAGAAAGTGGAGATATATTCAGACCATAAAAGCCTCAAATATTTCTTCACTCAAAAAGAACTCAACATGCGGCAACGATGTTGGCTCGAGCTGTTAAAAGACTACGACCATACCATTCAATACCATCCTGGAAAAGCGAACGTGGTAGCCGACGCATTGAGTAGAAGATCATACACGGGAACGAGTGCGATGTTGTTAACGCAAAGGCCCATTTAGTGTGATTTACAAAAGATGAAGATAGAATTCAAGACTCCGGGGACCCATGCAATAATGTCAAGTATACGTATAGAACCAACTTTAATCGAAAAAGTTAAAGTTGCTCAAGCCACAGACCCGGAGCTGATGCGTATGAAGAAGAAGTGCAAAAAGGTGCTATTCCAGAAGCAAGAATCGATGAAGAAGGAATACTTCGAGTCCACTCCAGACTTTGTGTTCCTAACGATTCTGATTTGAAGTACAAGATCATGATGGAGGCACATAATACACCGTTTGTAATTCATCCTGGAAGTACAAAAATGTATCGTGATCTTCGACATACATTTTGGTGGAACAATATGAAGAGAGAGATTGCAAAGTTTATCTCGAGGTGTTTAACTTGTCAACGTGTAAAGGCGGAGCATCAAGTACCAAAGGGTCCATTGCAACCACTTGAGATTCTGAAATGGAAGTGGGAACATATTACCATGGATTTCGTTACGGGTCTTCCCACGGTTTCTCAAGGCATAAATGTTATTTGGGTTATTGTTGATAGATTAACCAAGTCTGCTCATTTCTTGCCTATACGGGAGACTTATTCCCTTGAACGTCTTGCTCATATGTATGTAAATGAGATTGTGAGATTGCATTGCATGCCAGTATCCATAGTTTCGGATCGTGGCCCAAGATTCACTTCAATATTTTGGGTTAGCTTGCAAAAAGCAATGGGCACGAATTTACGATTTAGTTCGGCATACCATCCTCAAACGGACGGACAATTGGAGAGGACTATTCAAACTCTTGAAGATCTATTAAGACTCTGTGTCTTAAACTTCAAAGGGAGTTGGGATAAGTATTTACCATTGGTGAAATTCTCTTACAACAACAGTTATCAGGCAAGTATAGGTGTGGCTCCATTCGAAGCATTATATGGACGAAAGTGTCGTTCTCCAATATGTTGGGATGAGGTGGGTGAAGCAACATTGTTGGGACCCGAGTTGGTACGTATGACTACAGAAAAGATCTAAATGATTCGACAACGTATACAAACGGTACAAGATCGACAAAAGAGTTATGCGGATCTTCATCGAAAGGACGTGAAATTTGATATTGGGGATCATGTATTGTTACGTGTTGCTCCATGGAAGGGAGTTACAAGATTCGGGAAGAGAGGAAAGCTCAATTCACGATTTATTGGTCCATTTCAGATTCTTGACCGAGTAAGAAATGTGGCCTATAGACTTGCGTTACCTCCAAGTATGTCTCATGTTCATAATGTTTTTCATATATATGTGCTTCGTAAATATGTGAAAGACCCAAACCATGTCATTTAGTTAGAACCGGACGAGATAGCTGAAGACTTAACGTACGAAGAGGTACCTGTCAAGATCTTGGATAGAAAAGAGCATGTCCTACGCACAAAGGGCATACCACAAGTTAAAATTTTATGGAGGAACCATGTTATTGAGGAAATGACCTGGGAGTTTGAAACAGAAATGAAAGCGAGGTATCCTCATCTTTTCGAAACACCAAGTACATACGTCAATTTCGAGGACGAAATTTCATAAGGAGGGAAGGTTGTAAGACCCCAAATTATTAATAAATGAAATTTAGTTTTCTCTATTTATTATTTTGAAATAGTAAGGGTTGAATTGATTAATGAGGTTAGTTATGGGTAAAATGCGCAAATATTTTAAATAAGCAAGTGATTATAAAATATTCATTGTTGTCGGAGAATATTCGTTTAGTCGTGGAATATTCTTCCTGTTGTGAAATATTCGTACGACGGCGTAGTCTTTTGTGGGCCCCATAACGGAAAGCGATTGGACGAAGAAAACGACAAGTATAAGTTGTTTATAAATAACGGCGTAGTTGTTATCGTTAATACTGTTGGAATACCCGGTGGTTAAAATACAGTAATACGCGTTGTTACACAGTAGCACACGGTATTGCACCAATTATGGATTCTTACGTAAGAAGGCACTACTCAATAATTGTTACAGTAATTACTGTTCAGTATTTTATTAATTCAATAATTATTGCGTTGATATTTTATATTACTATTGTTTTAATAATTGTCACTACACAGTATTTTTCATTATCGAAGCAATAATTCATATTATCTGAATAATATTATTAGATAATATTATTGGTAATGTCTAGAAAGTTCTGTCTAAGAAGAGATTTGGTCATCTAATTGCGCGCCAGTAAGGAGAAATCCTTATTGGAAAGCCCTCTCTTTCTTGGGAACTGCCTGATTGTCAGTATTGTGATTCGGTAATATTATTTGTGAATAATTAATTATTAATTTATATGATGAGAAAAATATTCATTTTATGTGGATATAGACAGAGAAAATTTTTAAAGTGACCATTGTTGAAAATTGATATTTTATCTTTTCTGATAAAATAATATTTTATTATATTATTATAATATAACAATGATGATATTTTTACAATGAATATGGGATATATGAGTATATGAGGAGGAAGAGTATTTTTGTTGCAAAAGTTGTTTAAAACATGTTAAACATGTCTGTGGGCCTATTTCTTGACTGAAATTTGATTATAGCCTATAGAATTGTCCGTTTGTGGATTTCGGTCAATTTCTGTATGGAATTTAGAAAAACTTTCTTATGTAAAGTTGTAGATAATGAAATTTTCTATGAAAAAGAAACGTGGTTCAAATTTTTCTGACAAAAGGGCTATTTATTATGAATTATTTGAAGTTTTGAAGTTCCGAAATAATTGATTTTTGAAGTTTTAAATATTTTTTATAAGAAAAACGCTTTTTTTTATTTAGGTGAGGTGTGGTGGCTGATTTGAATCAGATTGTGTGTGCGTAAGAATTTAATAAATATATATTAATATTTTATTAAATTTTCTGCTTTGGTGTTCTAAACATTTTTCTATAAATAGGATGCTTAGGTTAGAATTAAATATCACACCAGAAACTAAAGTTTTCTCTCTCTTTCTCTCTCTATATTATCGAGTGTATTCTTATGAGTATTTTAAGACTTTGAGTGTTGCTATACGGTGCAAGTTTCCTTCAACTCTATATCCACTATTCCAGTCAGAAGTACTGTCTTTCGAGGTTAGGGATATTATTTTTTTTATATAAATGATATTATTTCTTCCAATATCATTATGCCGAAATATTGATCTGAATTTTTATCAAATTTTGAACTTTTTGTATCGGAGTTACTATTCGCGTATACGGTATTATTCACGTATACGGCATTATTCACGAATACGACACTATTCACAGAAAAATTAAATTTTTATTTTTCGTCTAAAATATCTATTATGGATACTAACTTTGATTGTATCTATGTTTTGATCATTCTTGAATTTTACTCCACTATGATTACTTATGAGGTATTTTTGGACATGGATAAACCGAAATACGAATCCTTAATATTTGTTATTTTGTTTCACTGGATTCGTTTCCTTTAAAATATTTTTCATCATCCTCAATCATAAATGATGATATTACTGAATATCATTGGCCTGTAGTGCAAAGATGAATGATTTCTGATGAATATCTTTGGCCCGTAGTGCAAAGATGAACAGGTGTTGAGATGAACATGGCCAACTGATGAATATATTTGGCCTGTAGTGCAAAGATGAATATTTGATTCAAGATATTTATTGATTGATGTTACAGGGATAAAATATTATTGATGAACTTTTAAATTCATAGATGATAGTAGATTTCATCCTCTACTTAACTCTTCTAATGAATTATTATTTTCGCTGCGAATATTGATTTAAAACTTGTTGTCTATTGTATTCTATTAAATTTTTTCCCTGTTGAAGACTAACGATAATTTGTTCTATATTATCTTAGGCATAATATTCTTTACTGGGCTAGTTGAGCTCACCCTTTTCCTTTTTTTTCTATTTTTCTTCTCAGAAGGCGAGAATGTAGCGAGTACTAGTCGGGGTATGGAGTGAAGGTTCTAGAAAGTTGTTTTAGTAGTCCTCACCATTTTTGTAAAATAATATATCAATAATTATAATGAGGACTTATTTGAGTGTGGATATTGTCTAGATGACAATATTTGTATTTAAACTCACAGTTTTTATGTTGTATTAATAAAGTTGTAGTTATTTCTGTACCATGTATTTTCACGACTCAGAATGGGTGTTGTATAACTATTTTAGGGGTGTCACATCTTATCTTCTAAAGGTGTGTTAAAAGGCAAAGTTTAGAAGACATGCGTCTGTTAATTAAGGAATTCAGTCACGGGTTTCAAACCTATCAGTATACTCATTTGAAAAGTTTGGCCAATAAAATAACACCCCTTTTTGAAATAATTCACAAGTTGTCAAAAAAAATACCACTTGAAAAATTTGGTAAATGAGGGCCATCCTTTGAAAAAATTCACAATCTGTCAAAATCAAAAAAATACCCCTTTTGAAAAATTTGACAAATAAGGGGCCACTCATTAAAAAAGAATTTTGTATGCCAAAGTTTTAAAAGAAAAAAAGCACACCACTTAGAAAGTTAGGCAAATGTGGGACCACCCATTTTAAAAGAAATCTCAGTATGCCAAAATTTAAAAGAAAGAATGCATATCATTTAAGAAATTTAGCAAATGAGGGACCTTCTGTTTGACTAATTTGTCTGATTTAAAAGAAAGAATGTTGACGGATAAACCACTAATACATTATTAACATAATAACTCCAACAACAAAAAATGGATATTTTAATATATTAGTAGAGTGTTATCTTTTAAATAATTAAGACAATGACCATTACGTTAGATATTCTAATGCACCAAAATTTCAAATTTTAAGTATACTTAAAATAATATTATAGACTCACAATACTGACAATCAGATCGTTCTAAGGAAAGAGGGGGTCTTCCGTATAAACGGCGTGCAATTAACTAACTCTTTTCCTCGACAGAACTTCTAGACATTGTCAATAATGCTAACTGGTTTAATAATATCATATCAAATAATATAACTACTGTGTCATATTATTAATTTAATAATATAAAATACTATACAAAAGTTACTGTAACAATTATTGAAACAATAATATAAGATACTATGTAATAACTACTGTGACAATTATTGAATGAAATACTGAGTGATTTCTACTGTAGCAATTACTAAATCAATAATCAGAGATACTGTGTAATACCGTGTACTACTTTAGACCAACGTGTATTACTGCACTTTACCTCGAAAGTATTTTTAATTATTTCAGGAATTATAGAAGTAATATTTACCATAGTAAGTTTAGATTTAGGAGTATAAAAGAAAGTGATATCCCTTATAAATATGAAAGAAATGATATCCCTTTACGAATATGAAAGAAATAATATCTCTTACCTTAGTAGGAGACTAAATCTAACGGGAATAAAAGAGATTATCTTGAGAAAATTTTACACTATTAACTACACTCAAAATATAATTATACTCAAAAGAAATACTCACAATATTATGAAAGAAAAATTTTATGTTTTAGGTGTATCTTATCTTCTGAAGGTGCATTAAAAGGCAAAGTTTAGGAGACATGTGTCAGTTAATCAAGGAATTCAGTTACAGGTTTCAAACCTATCAGTTTACTCATTTGAAATCTTTGGCCAATGAGAGGACACCCTTTTTGAAATAATTCACAAGTTGTCAGAAAAAAACATCACTTGAAGAATTTTGCAAATGAGGGGCCATCCTTTGAAAACAATTCACAATATGTCAAAATCAAAAAGATACCCCTTTTTGAAAAATTTGACAAATGAGGGGCCACTCATTAAAATAGAATTTCGTATGCCAAAGTTTTAAAAGAAAAAAAGCACACCACTTAGAAAGTTAGGCAAATGTGGGACCACCCATTTAAAAAAAAATCTCAGTATGCCAAAATTTAAAAGAAAGAATGCATATCACTTAAGAAATTTAGCAAATGAGGAACCTTCCCTTTGACTAAGTTGCTTGATTTGAAAGAAAGAATGTTGCAGGATAAACCACTAATGCATTATTAACGTAATAACTCCAACAAAAAATGGATATTTTAATATATTAGTAGAGTGTTATATTTTAAATAATTAAGACAATGACCATTACGTTAGATATTCTAATGCACCAAAAGTTCAAATTTTAAGGATACTTAAAATAATATTATAGACTCACAATACTGACAACCAGATCGTTCTCAAGATAGAGGTGGCCTTTCGTATAAACGACACGCAATTAACTAACCCCTTTTCTCGATAGAACTGCTAGACATTATCAATAATGCTAACTGGTTTAATGATATCATATTAAATAATATAATTACTGTGTCATATTAATAATTTAATAATATAAAATATTGTACAAAAGTTACTGGAACAATTATTGAATCAATAATATGAGATACTATAGAATAACTACTGTGACAATTATTGAACAAAATACTGAGTGATTTCTACTGTAGCAATTACTAAATCAATAATCAGAGATATTGTACAATACCGTGTACTACTCTAGAACAACGCGTATTATTGTACTTTACCTCTAAAGTATTTTTAATTATTTCAGAAATTATAGAAGTAATATTTACCATAATAAGTTTAGATTTAGTAGTATAAAAGAAAGTGATATCCCTTATAAATATGAAAGAAATGATATCCCTTTAGGAATATGAAAGAAATAATATCTCTTACCTTAGTAGGAAACTAAATCTGACGAGAATAAAAGAGATTATCTTGAGAAAATTTTACACTATTAGCTACACTCAAAATATAATTATACTCAAAAGAAATACTCACAATATTATGGAAGAAAACTTTTGTGTTTTAAGTGTATCTTATCTTCTGAATGTGCATTAAAAGGCAAAGTTTATGAGACATGCGTCTGTTAATCAAGGAATTCAGTTACGGGTATCAAACCTATCAGTATATTCATTTGAAAACTTTGGCCAATGAGAGAACATCCTTTTTGAAATAATTCAAAAGTTGTAAAAAAAAGCACCACTTGGAAATTTTGGCAAATGAGGGGCCATCCTTTGAAAAAAATTCATAATGTGTCAAAATTAAAAAGATACCCCTTTTGAAAAATTTAATAAATGAAGGGCCACTCATTAAAAAAAATTCGTATACCAATGTTTTAAAAGAAAAAATGCACACCACTTAGAAAGTTAGGTAAATATGGGACCACCCATTTTAAAAGAAATCCCAGTATGCCAAAATTTAAAAGAAAGAATGCATATCACTTAAGAAATTTAGCAAATGAGGGACCTTCCCTTTGACTAAGTTGTCTGATTTAAAAGAAAGAATGTTGACAGATAAACCAATAATACATTATTAACATAATAACTCCAACAAAAAAAGGATATTTAAATATATTAGTAGAATGTTATCTTTTAAATAATTAAGACAATGACCATTACGTTAGATATTTAATATTATAGACTCACAATGCTGACAACCAGATCATTCTCAGGAATGAGGAGGCCTTCCGTATAAACGCCGCGCAATTAACTAACCCCTTTTCTCGACAAAACTTCTAGACATTATCAATAATGCTAACTGGTTTAATAATATCATATCAAATAATATAATTATTGTGTCATATTATTAATTTAATAATATAAAATACTGTACAAAAGTTATTGTAACAATTATTGAATCAATAATATGAGATACTATGCAATAACTACTGTAACAATTATTGAATGAAATACTGAGTGGCTTCTACTGTAGCAATTACTAAATCAATAATCAGAGATATTGTGTAATACCGTGTAATACTCTGAAACAACGCGTATTACTGTACTTTACCTCTAAAGTATTTTTAATTATTTCAGGAATTATAGAAGTAATATTTACTATAGTAAGTTTAGATTTAAGAGTATAAAAGAAAGTGTTATCCCTTATAAATATGAAAGAAATGATATTCCTTTACGAGTATGAAAGAAATAATATCTCTTACCTTAGTAGGAGACTAAATTTGACAGGAATAAAAGAGATTATCTTGAAAAAAATTTACACTATTAACTACACTCATAATATAATTATACTCAAAAAAAATACTCACAATATTATGGAAGAAAAATTTTGTGTTTTAGGTGTATCTTATCTTCTGAAGGTGAATTAAAAGGCAAAGTTTAGGAGACATGAGCCTGTTAATCAAGGAATTCAGTTACGGGTTTGAAACCTATCAGTATACTTATTTGAAAACTTTGGCCAAAAAGAGAACATCCTTTTTGAAATAATTTACAAGTTGTCAAAAAAAAACACCACTTGGAAAATTTGGCAAATGAGGGGCCATCCTTTGAAAAAAATTCATAATATGTCAAAATCAAAAAGATACCCCTTAAAATAATATATTAGTCTCACAATACTGACAACCAAATCGTTCTCAGAAAAGAGGAGGCCTTCCGTATAAACAGCGCGCAATTAATTAACCCCTTTCCTCAACAGAACTGCTAGACATTATTAATAATGCTAACTGGTTTAATAATATCATAACAGATAATATAATTTATGTGTCATATTATTAATTTAATAATATAAAATACTGTACAAAAGTTACTGTAACAATTATTGAATCAATAAAATGAGATACTATGCAATAACTATTATGACAATTATTGAATGAAATATTGAGTGACTTCTACTGTAGCAATTACTAAATCAATAATCAGAGATATTGTGCAATACCGTGTACTACTCTGGAACAACGCGTATTACTTTACTTTACCTCTAAAGTATTTTAAATTATTTCAAGAATTATAGAAGTAATATTTACCATAGAAAGTTTAGATTTAGGAGTATAAAAGAAAGTAATATCCCTTATAAAAATGAAAGAAATGATATCCCTTTACGAAAATGAAAGAAATAATATCTCTTACCTTAGTAGGAGACTAAATCTAACGGGAATAAAAGAGATTTTCTTGAGAAAATTTTACACTATTAGCTACACTCAAAATATAATTATACTTAAAAAAAATACTCACAATATTATGGAAGAAAAATTTTGTGTTTTAGGAGTATCTTATTTTCTGAAGGTGCATTAAAAGGCAAAGTTTAGGAGACATGCGCCTGTTAATCAAGGAATTCAGCTACGGGTTTCAAACCTATCAGTATACTCATTTGAAAACTTTAGCCAAAGCGATAACACCCTTTTTGAAATAATTCACAAGTTGTCAAAAAAAACACCACTTGGAAAATTTGGCAAATGAGGGGCCATCCTTTGAAAAAAATTCATTATATGTCAAAATCAAAAAGATACCCCTTTTAAAAAATTTGACAAATGAGGGGCCACTCATTAAATAAGAATTTCGTATGCCAAAGTTTTAAAAGAAAAAATGCACACCACTTGGAAAGTTATGCAAATGTGGGACCGCCCATTTTAAAAGAAATCTCAGTATGCCAAAATTTAAAAGAAAGAATGTATATAACTTAAGAAATTTAGCAAATGAGGGACCTTCCCTTTGACTAAGTTGTCTGATTTAAAAGAAAGAATGTTGACGGATAAACCACTAATACATTATTAACATAATAACTCCAACAAAAAAATGGATATTTTAATATATTAGTATAGTGTTATCTTTTAAATAATTAAGACAATGACCATTACGTTAGATATTCTAATGCACCAAAAGTTCAAATTTCAAGGATACTTAAAATAATATAATAGACTCACAATACTGACAACCAGATCGTTCTCAGGAAAGATGGGGTCTTCCGTATAAACGGCGCGCAATTAACTAACCCTTTCCTCAACAAAACTTCTAGACATTGTTAATAATGTTAACTGGTTTAATAATATCATAGCAGATAATATAATTTTTGTGTCATATTATTAATTTAATAATATAAAATACTGTACAGAAGTTACTGTAACAATTATTGAATCAATAATATGAGATATTATGCAATAACTATTGTGACAATTATTGAATGAAATATTGAGTGACTTCTGCTGTAGCAATTACTAAATCAATAATCAGAGATATTGTACAATACCTTGTGCTACTCTGGAACAACGCATATTACTGTACTTTACCTCTAAAGTATTTTTAATTATTTCAAGAATTATAGAAGTAATATTTACCATAGAAAGTTTAGATTTAGGAGTATAAAAGAAAGTGATATCCCTTATAAAAATGATAGAAATGGTATCTCTTTACGAATATAAAAGAAATAATATCTCTGACCTTAGTAGGAGACTAAATCTGACGGGAATAAAAGAGATTTTCTTGAGAAAATTTTACACTATTATCTACATTCAAAACATAATTATACTCAAAAGAAATACTCACAATATTATGGAAGAAAATTTTTGTGTTTTAGGAGTATCTTATCTTTTGAAGGTGCATTAAAAGGCAAAGTTTAGGAGACATGCGTCTGTTAATCAAGGAATTCAGTTACGGGTTTCAAACCTATCAGTATACTCATTTGAAAACTTTGGCCAAAGAGAGAACAACCTTTTTGAAATAATTCACAAGTTGTCAAAAAAAGCACCACTTGGAAAATTTGGCAAATGAGGGGCCATCCTTTGAAAAAAATTCATAATATGTCAAAATCAAAAAGACTCCCCTTTTGAAAAATTTGACAAATGAGGGGCCACTCATTAAATAAGAATTTCGTATGCCAAAGTTTTAAAAGAAAAAATGCACACCACTTGGAAAGTTAGGCAAATGTGGGACCGCCCATTTTAAAAGAAATCTCAGTATGCCAAAATTTAAAAGAAAGAATGTATATAACTTAAGAAATTTAGCAAATGAGGGACCTTCCCTTTGACTAAGTTGTCTGATTTAAAAGAAAGAACGTTGACGGATAAACCACTAATACATTATTAACATAATAACTCCAACAAAAAAATGGATATTTTAATATATTAGTATAGTGTTATCTTTTAAATAATTAAGACAATGACCATTACGTTAGATATTCTAATGCACCAAAAGTTCAAATTTCAAGGATACTTAAAATAATATAATAGACTCACAATACTGACAACCAGAGCGTTCTCAGGAAAGAGGGGACCTTCCATATAAACGGCGCGCAATTAACTAACCCTTTTCCTCAACAGAACTTCTAGACATTGTCAATAATGCTACTGGTTTAATAATATCATATCAGATAATATAATTACTGTGTCATATTATTAATTTAATAATATAAAATACTATACAGAAGTTACTGTAACAATTATTGAATCAATAATAAGAGATATTATGCAATAATTACTGTGACAATTATTGAATGAAATATTGAGTGACTTCTACTGTAGTAATTATTAAATCAATAATCATAGATACTGTGCAATACCGTGTACTACTCTAGAACAACGCGTATTATTGTACTTTACCTCTAAAGTATTTTTAATTATTTCAAAAATTATTGAAGTAATATTTACCATAGTAAGTTTAGATTTAGGAGTATAAAAGAAAGTGATATCCCTTATAAAAATAAAAGAAATGATATCCCTTTACGAATATGAAAGGAATAATATCTTTTACCTTAGTAGGAGACTAAATCTGACGGTAATAAAAGAGATTTTCTTGAGAAAATTTTACACTATTAGCTACACTCAAAATATAATTATACTCAAAAGAAATACTCACAATATTATGGAAGAAAAAAAATTATGTTTTAGGTGTCTCTTATCTTCTGAAGGTGCATTAAAAGGCAAAGTTTAGGAGACATGCGCCTGTTAATCATGGAATTTACGAGTTTCAAACCAATCAATATACTTATTTGAAAACTTTGGCCAAAAAGAGAACATCCTTTTTGAAATAATTTACAAGTTGTCAAAAAAAAACACCACTTGGAAAATTTGGCAAATGAGGGGCCATCCTTTGAAAAAAATTCATAATATGTCAAAATCAAAAAGATACCCCTTTTGAAAAATTTGACAAATGAGGGGCCACTCATTAAAAAAGAATTTCGTATGCCAAAGTTTTAAAAGAAAAAATGCACACCACTTGGAAAGTTAAGCAAATGTGGGACCACCCATTTTAAAAGAAATCTCAGTATGCCAAAATTTAAAAGAAAGAATGCATATCACTTGAGAAATTTAGCAAATGAGGGACCTTCCCTTTGACTAAGTTGTCTGATTTAAGAAAAAGAATGTTGACGGATAAACCACTAATATATTATTAACTTAATAACTCTAACAAAAAAATGGATATTTTAATATATTAGTAGAGTGTTATCTTTTAAATAATTAAGACAATGACCATTACGTTAGATATTCTAATGCACCAAAAGTTCAAATTTCAAAGATACTTAAAATAATATTATAGACTCACAATACTGACAACTAGATCATTCTCAGAAAAGAAGGGGCCTTCCGTATAAACAGCGCGCAAGTAACTAACCCCTTTTCTCGACAGAACTTCTAGACATTGTCAATAATGTTAACTGGTTTAATAATATCATATCAAATAATATAATTATTGTGTCATATTATTAATTTAATAATATAAAATACTATACAGAAGTTATTGTAATAATTATTGAATCAATAATATAAAATCCCAAATTTTACAAATAAATATTTAATTTTCTCGAAATATTTTTTTCAAAATTATGGTGTGAATTTGGATAATGTTATAGTTGTGGGTAATATTTATAAATTTTAAAAAGTATGCAAGTTGCTGTATAATATTCGATTGGTCGGGGAATATTCTTTTTGTCAGGGAATATCCGTACGACGGTACAATCATTGGTGGACCCCGCAACGGAATTATTGTCGGATTGAGAAAACGACAAAAATATTTTATGAAAATAATGGCAGAAGTTTTACCGTTAACTGTTGAAACACCCGGTGTTAAAAGTACAGTAATACGCGTGGTTGCATAGTAACACACGGTATTGATTATTGAAGCTTACAGGAGAAGTCACTCAGTTTTGTTTTATTAGTATTATTAATGTAATAAAACAGAAAGACTTTTTATATAAAACAGAATACTTTTATAAAGTTATTCGTTTTATTATACTATAAATAGAATATATAATATTCTATTATGCATAGTATTTTGCATAGTAATATCTTTTTATATAAAACAGAATACTTTTATAAAATTATTTGTTTTATTAGACAATAATTAGAATATATTATATTTTATTATGCATAGTGTTGCATAGTATTTTGTATAGTAAAATCTTTTTATATAAAACAGAATACTTTTATAAAGTTATTCGTTTTATTAGATTATAAATAGAATATATTATATTTTATTTAAAAGATTTTGTTTTATTAGAATATTTTATTAAATCAATCTGGACCGTTCATGAATTAGTTACTATGCAGTCCATTCTCCTATAAATAGAAGCTCATTCCTACATTATTTCTTACAAATACACTGAAACTCTAGAGAGAAAAACTATAGAGAGAGTTCTTCTTCTATAATCTTGAGCGTATTTCTTTAGAGTTTAAGAAAGCTTTGAGCATAGTGCAAGTTTTCTTCGAGTATATCATCGCCCTACCAGTCGGAGTACTCTTCTTTTAAAGGTAAGGAATATTATTTGTTATACACGTAAGGGGTATTATTTCTTTTGTATTCATGAAGAGAACTTCTGTTATTCTATTCTTTATTATTTTGTTGGAATAACCTGTATACGCGGACAACCCTATACTTGGTGAAATTCTTCTGTTATTCCATTCTTTATTATTCTGTTAGAATATCCTGTCGGTGCGTATTACGACTGACCTGGTTCCATTATTTATTATTCTGCTTGAATAACCTTTCTGTGTGGTCTATCGCATGCCTGGTAAAGTCTTTTGTTATTCCATTCCTTATTATTCTGTTGGAACATCCTGTCGGTGCGTTTACGCATGACCTGATTCTGTTATTTATTATTCTGTTGGAATATCCTATATGTGCGTTTACGCATGACCTGGTTCCATTTCTTTAATATTCTGTTGGAATAACCTGTCTGTGCGGTCTATCGCATGCATGGTAATTTCTTCTGTTATTTCATTCTTTATTATTTTGTTGAAATAACCTGTCTATGTGGATTATCACATGCATGGTGAATGATCCTTTGTATTCATTTCTTATTAAATTGTGGAAATGATCTGTCTAAGTGGATTACCTCATGGCGGCAAAAATCCATTTATAGTTTCATATATTCTATTATACTAAGTTGGTTAAAGTTTTAGCTTCTATACTCCATGAAATTAGTGGAATATCCTTGATATTTGCGCTTCATCCAGTATCTTTTCATGAAAATATTCTTTTGAGCATTCTTGAATTTTACTCTACAAAGAAGTATCATGTTGACAATTTGGACGTTATTGGTTCCTGGATAAATTAATTCTTGAACTTGTTTTATTGAATTATTATGTCATTGTCATCATCCTCATGTTTATATTATGTTAAAAGTCATTTGTGGCCTGTAGTGCATAGATGGACTTGGTATGATTATGACCAGAGATTATTCGGTATAATCATGACTGTAATGTTACAAATGATGTGGAAAAAGTCCTCATTGGCCCGTAGTGCATTGATGAAAAAATTTTGGTATGATTATGGCTATGGATTCTCTTCGGCCAAGGGTGCAAAGATGAATTGTTTTATGGCATGATCAGGACCGCTGATGAAAACATGATTATCTTTGGCCCGTAGTGCATGGATAATTCGTGGTCGTGATGCTAAAGAATATCCTTGGCTTGTAGTGCAGGGATGATGTGGATTATTTATTGAGCTGAGTCTCAGCGATAAAAGTGATGAAAAACCTTTTAAATCATAGAAGATAGTAGACTTTATTCTGTACTTGACTCTTCTAATGGATTGCTTGTTCCGCTGCAGTTAAACTTGATATTTGTTATATTGTATCAGTTTAACACTGTTGAAGGCTAACGATAATTTATTTTGCATTATCTTTGTCATAATATTCTTACTGGGCTAGTTGAGCTCACCCTTTCTTTCATTATTCTCTTCAGGAAATGAGAACGTAGCTGGGGCTAGTCGGGGAACAGAGTGATGGTCCTAGATGGTGCATTAGTAGTCCTCACTATTCTGTGAAATAATGTAATAATAAATGTAATGAGGACTCCATTGAGTGTGGATATTGTTTAGATGACAATATTTGTATTAAAACTCACAGCATATGTTTTGTCGTATTTTACACGACTTTTGTATAATTAATTTGTATTTGTATTATGTACCATGTATTGGGCTACTCAGAATAGGTGATGTATACCTATTTTGGGGGCGTCACAAATAATATGAGATATTATGCAATAACTATTGTGACAATTATTGAATAAAATATTGAGTGACTTCTACTGTAGCAATTACTAAATCAACAATCAGAGATACTGTGCAATACCGTGTACTACTCTGGAACAATGCATATTACTGTACTTTACCTCTATAGTATTTTTGATTATTTCAGGAATTGTAGAAGTAATATTTATCATAGTAAGTTTAGATTTAAGAGTATAAAAGAAAATGATATCCCTTATAAATATGAAAGAAATGATATTTCTTTACGAATATGAAAGAAATAATATCTCTTGCCTTAGTAGGAGACTAACTCTGACAGGAATAAAAGAAATTATCTTGAGAAAATTTTACATTATTAGCTACACTCAAACTATAATTATACTCAAAGAAATACTCACAATATTATAGAAGAAAAATTTTGTGTTTTAGGTGTATCTTATCATCTGAATGCGCATTAAAAGGCAAAGTTTAGGAGACATGCGTCTGTTAATCAAGGATTTCAGTTACGGCTTTCAAACCTATCAGTATACTCATTTGAAAACTTTGGCCAAAGTGAGAACTCCCTTTTTGAAATAATTCACAAGTTGTCAAAAAAAAACCACTTGAAAATTTTGGCAAATGAGGGGCCATCCTTTGAAAAAAATTCACAATATGTCAAAATCAAAAGATACCCCTTTTGAAAAATTTGACAAATGAGGGGTCACTCATTTAAAAAGAATTTCGTATGCCAAAGTTTTAAAAGAAAAAATGTACACCACTTAGAAAGTTAGGCAAATGTGGGACTACCCATTTTTAAAGAAATCTCAGTATACCAGAATTTAAAAGAAAGAATGCACATCATTTAGGAAATTTAGCAAATGAGGGATCGACCTTCTCTTTGACTAAGTTGTCTTATTTAAAAGAAAGAATGTTAATGAATAAACCACTAATACATTATTAACATAATAACTCCAACAAATAAAATAGATATTTTAATATATTAGTATAATGTTATCTTTTAAATAATTAAGACAATGACCAATTAACGGTATTTCAACAATTAACGGTAAAAGTTTTGTCGTCAATTTTTAAAAAATTATTTTTGACGCTTTCTATATCCGACGGTTATTCCGTTTTGGGGCCCACCAATAATTGGTTATTTCGGAGTTGTCGTACGAATATTTTCCGACGAAAAGAATATTTCCTGACAAAACGAATATTTTCTGACAACTGTTTATTTTGTATAATTTGCATATATCATTCATAATTATAACATTTATTAAATCAATACCTTATTATTTAAAAAAATTAAATCCTATTAATAAAAAGTTGGAGTCTTACAATGTATGCCACCAGTACTAAACAAAATATATACTTAAAAGTTTGCAAAATTTACAGGTGGGATTAGGGGTGTGCAACCGATAAAAATCGGATCGAACCGGACCGGTATCGAAATTTGCCAAATTTCGGTACCGATACCGGTACTGGTTGGACCGGTTTACCAGTTCGGTATCGGTTTTTACCGAAAAATTAATATAATTATTATTTTTATTTTTATTTTTATTTTTATTTTTATTTTTATTTTTATTATTATAATCATTATTTTATTATTATTATTATTAATTATTTATTAATAATAAAAAAAAAATTAGAAAACCGGTATATATCGGTCCGGTTCGGTAAAACCGAACCATAAATAAGCCGTACCCAAAAACCGGTATATACCGGTTTTTTGTACCAAAACCGGACCGGATTTTTTTATACCGAACCGGCCGGTTCGGTCCGAAAAACCGGAAAACCGGAAAAACCGGATTATAGTCCTAGGTGGATTATTTTTGTGGAAGGGAGGGAGTATCCTGTAACACAAATTCCACTAGAATTTTAAACTAGCTGATAGCACTGTAGCAGTCAAAAAACTGATTTTCTCCCAGGAATATGAGGCCTAAAGGGAAGAAAAACTAGACCAATAATCTTAATTCCCAGGCTAATGAGAGGCAAGCCATCTCATCCCATCAACATAATGATCAATCTGATGTGGATCCTTTGTAAATGGGTCCTACATCACTGCAGATCAAGACAGGAAGGACCTTCCATGAGCAATTCCCCTCCATTTTAAAATACACCTTTACTGAGTCCAGAGAACTTGACTTCATACAACACTTGCTTTTAATAAAAACTGTGAATTTGTTTATTAGCAGTCCCAAGATAGGTCCAAGTTGAGCTGTCATGGCTCTGCACCCCCCTCCCCCCTCCCCCGTAAGGAGACCTTTCCAAGCCCCAACCTAACAGTTGAGCAATCTTTGTCACCCTATTAAGCAAATACATTCAACATAAAATTTGAACTCTTCTGTGATATTAATTAAGACCCTTAAGTATTCAAAAGTTTAAATAAATCACCGAAAGGATGAACCTGAAGACGGTGTTTGGATTTAGCATTTAGATAGACATGATTAGTTAGATGCAAAGTGGGTGCAACAAAAAGTTTGAAAAAACCAGCACTACAATAACAAATGGAAATGAAAGAAACCAAGCATTGTCATTATCTTCAAAGCTTTAAATTCTGAAAGTTTAATTTTATTGGAGTCAAAAGGAACATTTTGGAATTTAAAGTTCTATTTGACTCCATATGTAGTCTGCAGCCTGCACACGAAGTGTTAAAAGAAATCACATGCCCCGTGAGCAGACAAGGTTTTTTTGGATCCCCGTGCTGGTGTTTTTTTTAAGACCTGGACAGTGCGTAAATTCCATTATATCAGTTGTTAATATGAAACTGCTTTAATAATACGCAACAAACACAGACAATGGGATATAATTGTTGGTCATAATACAGTGACCTACCTATAACTGTAGTAGTTGAAAGGTAGTAATTAAGCCCGTGGCTCAAAGGGTAGCTAGGCGGGGTGGTGCTCTATGTAGAAATGGGTTAATTTGCCATATAGTTATCCTAAAACTGATACTACATTTCGGTAAGAGAAGATCTAGGATATATGAGATATAGATCTAGTATAGAAGAAAAAAAGATAAAGAATGACAAAAACAACATGCTTAACATCACAAAGATACCACAGTATTTAGCACAGATATTTGAAAGATTTGCCAAGTAATTGAAACTCATTAGATTCTAGTTTTAATGATCTATTGAAGATTGGTTTGGTACTGAGTTTAGTCAGACAGATCTTTTAAACCTCTCTATTATCTTCTCAAATCTAGGGGAGAGACCTTCCATTTCTGCTGATCTCCTTAAAAAATGCCATAATTCTGCCTCGTGCTCCTTCATGAATTCAATAATGACTATTCAAGGATGAGAGAGAGAGAGAGAACTAGAGAGAGAAGGAAGCATCGTGTAAGCTTCATAGTCATGCGAGGCTTTCAAACTAATCTTTATACATTCCGTTGACATAGGATAATAGGTGGGTTCTAGAGACAAAATTATTCTATCTATTTTATTCATATCTCAACTACCTGTACAGCTTTTTGAGCAACCAACTTCACAAAAACAAAGAATGCCAACTTCACATTATTATTCTGACGTGACGAATAAGTATACACGGACAGGAAAATTGGATAGGTAAAACAAAATCGATTTGTTCCCACGAACAAATTGATTATAGGACTATATTCTGACTGGATGCAAAATCTGGCCAGCCTATTTAAGTAGCTCATCTCAAGATACTGAGATACATGCCAGCACTTCCTTTTCTTCCTTGTCTCTCTTCCCACATTTCCTACCTTAACTTTTATTTTTCTGATACAACCCGCATATAACTCCTCTGAGTAACAATATCAGATTAAATACTTTCTTCAATATATCACTGCCCTTCTTTCATTTAATAAACATGTGGTCAGTTTCTTGGTGCATTGCGGTTTTAGTAGCTTTATGCATTATGCATTGGGTTTACAGATGGAGAAACCCTAGATGCAATGGAAAACTCCCCCCCGGATCAATGGGCTTGCCACTTCTGGGCGAAACTCTTCAGTTCTTTGCCCCCAACTCATCATCTGACATTCCTCCCTTCGTCAAAGAGAGAATGAAAAGGTAATTACTGATATGACACTTCAATCCAAGAATGCTACACTCATATTACCAGCATTAACATCCTCATGTTTCTCTTCTTACATTATATTTTACCATCATGTTCAGATATGGGCCAATTTTTCGAACCAATTTAGTGGGACGACCAGTTATAGTATCAACAGACTCGGATCTTAATCATTTTATTTTCCAACAAGAAGGTCAACTGTTTCAGAGCTGGTACCCTGATACCTTCACAGAGATATTTGGGAAACAGAATGTAGGTTCCTTGCACGGCTTCATGTACAAGTATCTCAAGGGCATGGTATTGAATCTATTTGGTCCCGAAAGCCTGAAAAAGATGCTCCCTGAAGTTGAACAGGAAGCAAATAGAAACTTGAAGATGTGGTCGGGGCAGGACTCTGTAGAACTGAAAGATGCAAGTGCAGCGGTAAGCATAACTTCAATTGTTATTCTCATTGGCATTCCACAACCAAAACTCTCTTGTTTTTTTTAATTAACTTATACTTTGGTGTTTGCAGATGATATTTGATTTGACAGCAAAAAAACTGATCAGTTATGATCCAAAGAAATCCACAGAGAATCTAAGGGAGAATTTTGTTGCTTTCATAAAGGGATTAATATCCTTTCCGATGGACATTCCTGGAACAGCTTACCACAAGTGTTTACAGGTATATCATTCTTATTTTGATCACTTAATTCGACACAAAATTCTATAATTATAAGCTCTATCATACCGGTTAACAAAAAGCCAAATATGGGCCTAATCTGTCCACCCAATATTCTAGCTATCCTCAATGGACAGTAAAAATCACTAAATTACAATCTTAATCTGTAGAAAACATATTCCATCTTTGATCGACTTTTCTGAGATTGATCAGGGAAGAAAGAAGGCAATGAGAATGCTGAAGAGCATGCTAGAAGAAAGACGGGCAAGACCTAATAAGATCCAAAGGGATTTCTATGATTATGTCCTCGAAGAACTTCAGAGAAAGGATACAGTCCTTACAGAAGCAATTGCTCTGGATTTAATGTTTGTGCTACTTTTTGCTAGCTTTGAGACAACTTCCCTGGCAATAACTTTTGCTATAAAAAATCTTGCGGACCATCCTCATGTGTTGAAAGAATTAACAGTAAGTAAAGAAAATTTATCAGTCCATTTAATATTTTTTTCATGAACACAACAATTGACATGCTCTATCCATTGTCCACAGGAAGAACATAATGCAATTCTAAGAAAAAGGGAAGATTTGGAGAATGGACTCACATGGAAAGAATACAAATCAATGAGGTTCACATTTCGGGTGGGTTAAGCGGTTGCACTTTCGCACCAGAAATTTTTAAGAAACATTCCATGAGAAGGTCTATTGTGCTTAACGACTAACTGATATTGCAGTTCATCAATGAAACGGTCAGATTAGCAAATATAGTTCCAGGAATATTCAGAAAAGCACTAAAGGATATCAAGTTTAAGGGTAAATACTTAATATTAACTTGAAATTTTGACAATAGTATCTCGATATTTGTTCAAATAAACATAACTTAATATAAAAAATATATTGGTATTGATGCAGGACATACCATTCCAGCAGGTTGGGCAGTTATGGTCTGTCCTCCAGCTGTGCACTTGAATCCTTCCACATACGAAGACCCCCTTAACTTTAATCCACGGAGATGGGAGGTAAGTCAAGGATCTCACACAATCTTGTGCTCTACATATAAATTCAGCACCTGCAAGAAGTTTTCTGTTAAGAAATTGAGTTTGGTACTCTAGAGAACTATCTTTCTTCTAAATTCTCATAGTGCAGAATTCGGTTACATGCAGGAGATGGAACTAAAAAGTGCATCGAAACATTTCATGGCTTTCGGAGGTGGAATGAGATTTTGTGTTGGAACAGATTTCACTAAGGTTCAGATGGCTGTTTTTCTCCACTGCTTGGTTACCAAGTACAGGTAGGCATACGGCACACTCAGAGTAGAAAGTTATGCAAGTGAGTGATCACTAACCTATTACTTCTGAAATCAACAGGTGGCTACCAATCAAAGGAGGAGACATTGTCCGAACTCCTGGCTTACAATTTCCCAAGGGTTTCCATATTCAGATATCTGAGAAAAATAAATTAGAAGCGCAAGCTGATACAAATCTACCATCAAACTCAGGAGACGAATAGGCAAATCACATGTATTGGTAAAGGAAAATCACATGAGATTCTGATTTAGCTTCCTATCAAAGAATCTCAATCTGCAAAAAAAAAAAACTAATAGCCAACAGCAGATTCAGATAGCATTGGAAGGAAGGAGAAAGCAGGCATGAAGGTCTCTCCAGAAATCAAGATCAAGCTGACAATATTTTGCTCAGGAGTGATTGAGCTGCTACATTTATTTTGTATCAGATAGATGTGAAAGATTTACAAAGACAAAAGGAAAAAAACAAGGAAAGAAAAATGAAAATGCATGTAAAAGGTCAATATATAACACACTTGTCAATATAAGAAATTACCTGTGACAATTAGTATACATCTTCTTTTAGTGCCAGTCTTCCATACACCAACTATTAGTGTAGGAATTCCATCTATAAATGTTTGCTTACGATATATCACTAGTGTTTTTGATTCACAAACCCCTACCCCCTCAAAAATAGTGGAAAATTTGAGAAGATGTGGGAGAAAAATGAAAAGGATGAGTGAATATGTACAACAAACAATGACAAACATTCTGGTCTCGATTCAGTTCCCACTGTTCTCTCCGCTTAGCATGCAAATTATGTATTCAGTATTCACCATTGCAAGGACACCTACGAATTTACCTGTTGGGAATACTAATGTTTAATGTACATCCCTGTAAGGGAGGAAATTAAGGTGGTTTAATATTACTAGGAAACTCAACATATTGGACACATCTTGGTCCTCCAAATGAGCATGCCAGACGGGTTTACCATCCGACTGTGCCTGTTGAGTTCCTCTTGATTTTCATTACTAAATTTTGCATAATTGTAGACGTCGGAAAAATTATCCCTCTCTTCCAAGGAGTTTCTACCTTTAATGTTTTCTATGAAGATTTGTTTGATCTGAAGGGTGAGATTTTCAGAAAATGACCGACATATAAAGTGTCGACGATTTGAAAAAATTGGTTTTAATTGGTCCGAATTAGACAGAGTCGTCAGTTGGTATAAGTTAAATGGTTGTATCAACTCAACCAAGTTTTGAAAGGTTTCGCAATATGGCCCAATATTGGACTCTGTTTAATTGGTTTTGGAAACCGATATTCAGAGTTCGGGGCTTGATTAAGCGGGGGAATGTGTTAGGCATCACCGACTTCCGTGAATCACGGTTACCGCGCTTTTTATTCCCTAGTTTGTGTTTATTTGTGTGTATTGCAGTTAATTGGGCCTAATTGAATTATTTGAAAGTAGTGATGATTTGATTTAGCGAAAAGTTCATTTTAAGTAAGATATATATAAATTGAAATGATATTTTGGAAAAACACAATGGTTTTCAAATCCTTCGCTCGGCTAGGAATCGAGGACTTCAATACTTTCATTTTATTCTATATTCGGCTTTTTTGATTTTTATTCTCGAGATGCGAATCATCTTCGAAAAAATAATATATATATATATATATATATATATATATATATATATATATATATATATATATATAGTGTTAGGCTCTTTATGGGCATGAAAGCCATCAAAATATGCCCGAGAACCACACATAGAATTTTCATTATTACGGGGACCTTAAATCCGGATAACCGTTTTAAGATTCTGTATTTACAAGTACAAAAATTTGCAAGTTAGTTGTACAATTGAAAAAGTCCACCGTGGGAGCCAGATCTAGATCCGTCAATTGGATCTTAGATCATGTGGCTCCTAAGCTCACATAATATCACATAAATAGTCTGCATAGCAAATATACTGAAATAAAACATATTTCTACACTAGACATCGTTGGACGAAGGATTCATCAGTTGTATCCTCGTTAGCGAGTAGCCCAAAGCTTCCAGTTTCTTCTAGATACAGATTTAGGGTCACATGGTCACTAAAACTTACAAAAAACTAGAAAGAAAACTAAATCTGTACATATCTTAGCCATTCTAGCCTCCAGGTTAAAGTTTTACAACTTTTGAATCGGTCAAAAGATAGATCTGGCTAGAACTAGTACATATTTAGTCAATAAAGTTCAAATATTTACTATTTACAAGAAATGAACGGTTAAAACATTAGATCTAACAAATATTGACCGTTAAAAATGTATATATAACGCTTATATACGTATTAGAATAAGCAAAAAAGTCAGATATGGCGAAAGCTTACAGTGTTTAGCGAGAATGGCTATCGAACGGCTTCTGGTGCCATTAGAAACGATTTCCACTGGTGAAAACTTCTATGATTTAAAAATCCATCATCAATATTTTATCTCTGTAACACCAATCAATAAATATTTCAAATCAACAAATTATCCATGCACTACAGGCCAATGATATTCGTTTGTATCACCAGTGGTCATGATCATGCTAAACAACTATCTATATATGCACTACGGGCCAAAAAAAAATTTCACCACATCATTTGTCTGTAACATTACATGTCATGATTATACCAATACACAATTCCTGGTCATAATCATACCAATTAACAGTCCAACTATGCACTACGGGCCAAAGATGACTTTCAACACAATATAAATATGAGGATGGTGATAATAATATAAAGAATCAATCAAGTGAGATCAAGGATAAATATTAGAGATTTATAATTCAATTTATCCAGAATTCAAGAATGTCCAAATTGTCAACATGATAATTAATTGTGGAGTAAAATTCAAGAATGATATTCATGTATCAAAAATAATTTGGACAGAAAAGAAAATTAAATTCTGCTGTGAATAGTACTCATGAATAGTACTGTATGAATAGTACCCATGAATAGTACCGTATGAATAGTACCTCGTGAATAGTACCCCGAGTGAATAGTACTATATGAATAATACCCAAATGAATAGTACTCGAGTGAATAGTACCCCGTGAATAGTACCCCGAATGAAAATATTAAAATTTAATAAGAAAGTTTATACCAATATTCCTATGAAACGATACTAGATGAAGTGCAAAATCAAGGATATTCTACTAATTTCAGGGATTATAGAAGCAATACTTATCAAAATAAGTGTAGATTTAGGAATATGAAACGAAATAATATAACTTACATACTATAGAGTATGAAAGAAAATAATATTCTTTACGAATATTGAACGAAAATAATATCCCTTACGACAAAAATAATATCCTTTACGAGTACAAAAGAAATGATATCCCATACAACTATGAAAGAATATACGAAACTGCAAATGGATTTTCACCCGTCATGCGGTAATCTGCGTAGACAGATCATTTCCACAATTTAATAAAGAATGAATACGAAGGGTTATTCACCATGCATGTGGTAATCCGCATAGACAGGTTACTCCCGCAGATTAATAAAGAATGAATACGAAAGGTTATTCACCATCTATGCGGTAATCCGCGTAGACAGGTTACTCCCGCAGATTAATAAAGAATAGAATGACAACCTTTATGAGTATGAAGAAAATAACATCATTTACGAATACGAAAAAAATAATATCCCTTACTTTAGTAGGAGACTAAATCTAATTGGTATAGCGGAGATATTCTTGAGGAAAACTTGCACTATTTGCTACACTCAAAGTATCCTTATACTCAAAAGAAATACGCACAATATTATAAAAGAAAAATTCTCTGATTCTGGTGTGATTTTTATTTCTTAACTAAGCATCCTATTTATAGGAGAATGACATGGAACTATTTAAGAAAATAATCACGGATGAACAGAAGTGAATTCGTCCGTGAATTCGCGTGATTTTTCTAATTTTTACTATTCATCACTGTGCAATAAAATATTCTAATAAAATAAAAACTTTATATAAATTATAATATATTCTAATTATAATCTAATAAAATAAATAACTTTATATATAATATAAAAAGTATTCTATTTTATATAAAAAGTTTTCTATTTTATTACTATTATAATAATAATAAAACAAAACTAAGACAACTTTCTACTAACAATTTTAAAAAATGAGTAAGTGGAGGTCCATGCAATAAGCCAAACTTACAACAAATACTTCATGACAACCGCTCTATTTACATCAAAAATTGAATAAATATTTACCACAAATCACTTATCTTTAATCAACACATTTTTAATCTTTCAACAATTATTCATCATTAATATTATAACTCACAATATTGACAACCAGATCATTCCCAGGAAAGAGGGTGCTTTCCGATAAGGATTTCTCCTTATTGGCACGCAATTAAATAACCTAACCCCTTTCCTCGACAGAACTTTCTAGACATTATCAATAATGAAAATAATAATATGAATAACCGTGTTGTCTCAATTATTGATTTAATAATATAAAACATTGTGTAGATGATATTGTGACAATAATTGAATCAATAATATGAGATACTATGCAACAACTACTGTGATAATTATTAAATTAAACTGAGTGACTTATTACGTAAGCATCAATAATCAGAGATACTGTACAATACCGTGTGCTACTGTGCAACCACGCGTATTACTGTACTTTTATCACCAGCTATTTCAACAATTAACGGTAAAAGTCTTGCCGTTATTTTATGAAAATGGTATTTCTCTTGCTTTCTATATTCGACAGTCATTCCATTTTATGGGGTCCATCAATGATTGTGTCGTCGTACGAATATTCTCGACAAAAAAAATATTCCTCAACCAAATGAATATTTTATAACAACTTGTTTACTTTGCAAAATTTGTACATATCACCCATAACTATAGCATTATATCAAATCACACCTTATTATTCAAAATAATATTTAGAGAAAATTAAATCTTTATTCATAAAATGTTAGGGTCTTACAACCTCTCATTCCTATGAAATTTCTTCCTCGAAAATGATGTACGTACCTGGTTTGTCGAAGAGGTGAGTATACATTGTTTTTATTTCAGATTCTAACTCCCAGGTCATTTCCTCAATACCATGGTTTCTCCATAAAACTTTGACTTGAGGTATAACCTTTGAGCGTAGATTATGTTCCTTCTTATCCAAGATTTTAACAGGCACATCTTCATACATTAAATCTTCCACTATCTCATCTGGTTCTAATCCAATAATGTGATTTGGGTCTTTCATATATTTACATAACATAGATTTATGAAAAACGTTATGAACACGAGACATACTTGGCGGTAAGGCGAGTCTATAGGCCACAGTTCCTACTCGATCTAGGATTTCAAATGGACCAATAAATCGAGGGTTGAGATTTCCTCTCTTCGTCGATTCTTGCTTCTAAAACAACATATTCTTGTACTTTATTCTTCATATTTATCAGCTCTGGGTCTGTAGCTTGAGCAACCTTAACTTTATCGATTAAAGTCGGTTCTACTCGTATATTTGACATCATCATGTGGGTCCCTAGAGTCTTTAACTCTATCTCCATTATTTGTAAGTCATACGAAATGGGTCCTTGTGTTTGACAATATTGCATTCGTACCCGCATATGATCTTCTGCTCAACGCGTTAACTACTATGTTTGCTTTTTCAGGATGGTATTGTCAGAACAAGTGCTGAAATGAGTTTTCTTCTTGAGTTCTTAGAAGCTCTTCTCACATTCCTCGCTCCATCCGAATTTTGTATCTTTTCGAGTCAACTTAGTTAATAGAGTGGCGATTCGAGAAAATCCTTCCATGAATCTCCGATAATAATCAGCTAAGCTTAGAAAGCTACGTATATCGATTACTGACTTAGGTTGCTCTCAATTGTGACTCATATCCCAACCTTAGGATAACACCTCACAATGGCACCTACTAGTTTACCACCACACAAATATGGTGTCCCGTACAGAGAGTCTGACTTTAGTGCATTCCACAAAGGAAGTCACCAGATATAGGCTCGGGTACCATTTCCTGTAGTTGGATTTTTTACTCTTGAAGTTCAATAAGAGCCATTCGATATGGGGTTTTTAGAAATGGGTTTTGTACCGGGTTCAAGGTCAATACAAAATTCGATTTCACGCTCTGGGGTAGGCTAGGAAGTTCTTCTGAAAATACGTCAAGAAATTTATTAACAATAAAAATATCATTCAAATCTGACGTATTTTTGTCTATATCCGTGACATGGGCTAAGAAAGCTTGACATCCATTTTTCAATAAATGAATGACTTTATGGCTTGATATGACAGTGATTGACTTTAGTGGTTTGGTTGCTTGAATTCGTAAAATAGGTTGGTTAGGAATATAAAAACTAACGACCTTACGAAAATAATCAATTTTAGCATGATGAGTAGTTAACCAATCAATCCCTAAAATCACATCAAATACAAGTATTTTCAAAGAGATGAGATCAACAGGTAATGTGAGGGTGCCGATTTGAATCAAACAAGATTTATAAACAATGGATGTAATGAAAGTTTCTCCTAACGGAGTTTCAACAGATAAGTTAAAGTCTAATTTCTCAAGGGTCAAATTTAAACATTGACCACAAGTAGGTGAAATAAAATAATGGGTAAAACTGGTATCTAATAAGGTATAGACTTAGCAAGAGTTTATGATTAGCTTACCCGTGATAACTTCGTTCGGGTTCCTCGCTTTTTGGGAAGTTACGACAAACGCTCTCCCTAGAACCACCGACTTTGTCTTATTTGGGATAGCCTTTGGTATCATCATTACCGCTGGACTTGACTTCGCTATAGGGCATATTCCACCCTCTACTGCTTCGTCGTACTCCTGATCCATGATCTGAATCATTAATCTTTAATCCATATCGAATTGGGGTTGACCACTCTGTACAGGGTAATTCAAAACTCGATGTTGGGTTCTCCCAATTGATGTCCAAAAAGATAAATACATATCATCTATTTTAGCCTTCTTGGATCGGACGTCTCTTTCTACAATATCAACGCGTCATGCGGCTTTTACCCATGCATCTTCCATTCTTACTCGTTCAGTTGTTTCTTCTTTCAATTAATATTTGACATTTGCATTCTCAGATTCCATCTCTATTATCATATACTCTGCCAAAGAGAGCTTTTGTCCAAGCTTCGCATATCGGGTAGCAAAATCTTGAATTATTGAATCCCTTTGTTCTACGACCGCCTGTCGTTCTTCACCCTGCTCTTTTAACTCACGAATACGATCTTGCAGTTCTATATTTCGATCATAAAATTCTCTTAATAAATCCTCCTCAGGTTTCTATTCTTCTTCACTCTCTGCTGCTACCACTGCAACTAGCTCGGGTGCAACTATTAATTTTTTACTCATCACATGGATATCTCTAATTTCTTCTTCGCCTGACATCCTACAATGAAGTTTAATAACTTAATTAGTACTCCCCAATAAAAATCATTGTTATAACAAGATATTATACTCCAATATTTATTCTTTAAATGAATCTCCTCGATTCATCACTTAAAACTCTATATAAGTTCATCTCTTGATTTTTAGATGTCATTCTTAAATACTGCCACAAAACAAGGGTTAATTAAAGAAATTGACATGCCACATATTATCCCTATATTCTGACCGACCAATTAAATAACAAATAAGCTTAGGTAGGACATACTAGAGAAGGTTTTACTCGTTTCTCCCCTCCTAATTTTAACCTCAGATATCCGCAGAGATCATATCCCTAAGCTCTGATACCAACTGTGACGCCCCCAAAATAGGTCTACACAACCCATTCTGAGTCATAAAATACATGGTACAGAATTCAAATACAAACTTCATTTATACAACTATTAACTATCATGTAAAATACGACAAAACATAAGCTACGAGTTTTAAAACAAATATTGTCTCGTAGACAATATCCAAACTCAAATAAAGTCCTCATTACAATAATTATCACACTATTTTATAGAATAATGAGGACTAATATAGCAACCATCTTGGACCATCACTCCATTTTCTGACTAGTCCCAGCTATATTCTCATTTTCTGAAGAGAACAATGAAACAAAAGGGTGAGCTCCACTAGCCTAGTAAAGAATATTATGACTAAGATAATGCATAATAAATTATCCAAAGTCCTCAACAGGGAAAAAATCTGATAAATACAATAGACAACAAGTTTTAGATCAACAACTGCAGCGGAATAAGCAATCCATTAGAAGAGTCAAGTAGAGCATGTTGTCTACTATCTTCTATGATTTAAAAATTCATCATCAATATTTTATCTCTGTAACACCAATTAATAAATATTTCAAATTAACAAATTATCCATGCACTACGGGCCAATGATATTCATTTGTATAACCAGTGGTCACGATCATGCTAAACAACTGTCTATATATGCACTACGGGCCAAAAAGAACTTTCACCGCATCATTTGTCTGTAGCATTACATGTCATGATTATACTAATACATAATTCCTGGACATAATCATACTAATTAACAGTCCAACTTTGCACTACGGGCCAAAGATGACTTTCAGCACAATATAAGTATGAGGATGGTGATAATGGTTATATTAGAGATTTATAATTCAATTTATCCAGAATTCAAGAATGTCCAAATTGTTAATATGATAATTAATTGTGGAGTAAAATTTAAGAATGATATTCATGTATCAAAAATAATTTGGACAGAAAATAAAATTAAATTCTGCTGTGAATAGTACTCATGAATAGTACTGTATGAATAGTACCTCGCGAATAGTACCCCGAGTGAATAGTACTATATGAATGGTACCCAAATGAATAGTACACCGAATGAAAATATTAAAATTTAATAAGAAAGTTTAGATCAATATTCCTATGAAACGATACTAGATGAAGCGCAAAATTCAAGGATATTCTACTAATTTCAGGGATTATAGAAGCAATACTTATCAAAATAAGTGTTGATTTAAGAATATGAAACGAAATAATATCACTTACATACTATAGAGTATGGAAGAAAATAATATTCCTTACGAATATTGAACGAAAATAATATCCCTTACGACAAAAATAATATCCTTTACGAGTACAAAAGAAATGATATCTCATACAACTATGAAAGAATATACGAAACTGTAAATAGATTTTTACCCGTCATGCGGTAATCTGCGTAGACAGATTATTTCCACAATTTAATAAAGAATGAATACGAATGGTTATTCACCATGCATGTGGTAATCCGCGTAGACAGGTTACTCCCGCAGATTAATAAAGAATGAATATGAAAGGTTATTTACCATCCATGCGGTAATCCGCGTAGACAGGTTACTCCCGCAGATTAATAAAGAATAGAATGACAACCTTTATGAGTATGAAGAAAATAACATCCTTTATGAATACGAAAAAAATAATACTCCTTACCTTAGTAGGAGACTAAATATGACTGGTATCTGACTGGTATAGCGGAGATATTCTTGAGGAAAACCTGCACTATTTGCTACACTCAAAGTATCCTTATAATCAAAAGAAATACGCATAATATTATAGAAGATGAATTCTCATATTCTGGTGTGATTTTTATTTCTTAACTAGCATCCTATTTATAGGAGAATGGCAGGACACTATTTAAGAAAATAATCACGGATGAATAGAAGCGAATTCGTCCGTGAATTCGCGTGATTTTTCTGATCTTTACTATTCATCATTGGGTAATAAAAAATTCTAATAAAATAAAAACTTTATATAAAATATAATATATTCTAATTATAATCTAATAAAATAAATAACTTTATATATAATATAAAAAGTTTTCTGTTTTATATAAAAAGTTTTTATTTTATTACTATTATAATAATAATAAAATAAAACTGAGACAACTTTCTACTGGCAATTTTGAAAAATGAGTAAGTGGAGGTCCATGCAATAAGTCAAACTTACAACAAATATTTCATGACAACCCCTCTATTTATATCAAAAATTGAATAAATATTTACCACAAATCACTTATCTTTAATCAACACATTTTTAATCTTTTAACAATTATTCATCATTAATATTATAACTCACAGTATTGACAACCAGATCATTTTCAAGAAAGAGAGGGCTTTCCAATAAAGATTTCTCCTTATTGGCACGCAATTAAATAACCTAACCCCTTTTCTCGACAGAACTTTCTAGACATTTTCAATAATAAAAATAATAATATGAATACTTGTGTTGTCTTAATTATTGATTTAATAATATAAAATATTATGTAGATGATATTGTGACAATAATTGAATCAATAATATGAGATACTATGCAACAACTACTGTGACAATTATTAAATTAAACTGAGTGACTTTTTACGTAAGCATCAATAATCAGAGATACTGTACAATACTATGTGCTACTGTGCAACCACGCGTATTACTGTACTTTTATCACCGGCTATTTCAACAGTTAACGGTAAAAGTCTTGCCGTTATTTTATGAAAAGGTTATTTTTGTTGCCTTCTATATCCGGCAGTCATTCCGTTTTGTGGGGTCCATCAATGATTGTGTCGTCGTACGAATATTCTCGACAAAAAAAATATTCCCCAACCAAATGAATATTTTATAACAACTTGTTTACTTTGCAAAATTTGTACATATCACCCATAACTATAGCATTATATCAAATCACACCTTATTATTCAAAATATTATTTAGAGAAAATTAAATCTTTATTCATAAAATGTTAGGGTCTTACAACCTCTCATTCTTATGAAATTTCTTCCTTGAAATTGATGTACGTACCTGGTATGTCGAAGAGGTGAGTATACATTGTTTTCATTTCAAATTCTAACTCCCAGGTCATTTCCTCAATAACATGATTTCTCCATAAAACTTTGACTTGAAGTATAACCTTTGAGCGTAGATTATGTTCCTTCTTATCCAAGATTTTAACAGGTACATCTTCATACGTTAAATTTTCCGTTATCTCATCTGGTTCTAATCCAATAATGTGGTTTGGGTCTTCAACATATTTATATAGTATAGATTTGTGAAAAATATTATGAACACGAGACATACTTGGTGGTAAGGCGAGTCTATAGGCCACAGTTCCTACTCGATCGAGGATTTCAAATGAACCTATAAATCGAGGGTTGAGATGTGACACCCTCAAATTCGGGTACTTCATTTCCATAGGATTTGGTGCTCACTATCAAATATAATTATATCTAACTACCCATAATAAAGGATAAAGACATTAAATAACTTAAACGATAATCTTTTCCCCTTAAAGGGTTACATCATCTCAAAAACAATCCCTGATAATCTAACCTTAAATTATTACATCAGTTTGCGGAATACATCATAAAATAAAACAAGTCTTATAACATAATTTATTTAAATCAAGTTTCATAAATCTTCAACACTTGGACATCTTGCCCTTTCCTTTGCTAGTAGATGGCTCATCGACTTTCTCAGCTTTAGCTGCAGCGTTAATGCAAGAGTGAGCAAACAATTGCTCACTGATATAAAGAGTAGTAATTATAACAACATGAGAATGAACAATGAATGTTGAATAATGGTGAACTTGTTCTACAAATCAGAATAGAAAACAAGTTTGAATTTAATATATGAGGATCTCAAGACTACGAACTATGTCCCCGGTGATTAGGTATTACTACCCTAACCTTAACAGTCATTTAGACTATACAGACCCTACTTAACGTACTTAGGGGGATCAACCCTTTGTACCATGTATTGTGCACAAACATCTAAACGTTACACGTACAAAATCCCCTATGTTAGGGTTGTTCGTCTCACTTTAAATTTAGAATTTCCGCACTAAAGAAAGTTTAGCTCGGAACTAACTTATCAGTGGTTTTATAATTTTAGAACACTATTCCATAATAGACTAGTTCAATCAATAAGAGTTTGCTTACTACTTGAAGGTTTAATACAACAATATAGAATTGAACAAGGTTATCAAAGTCAAAGATCGAATAACAGCAACGTACAATTGAACAGACATAGTATGTATGCATAGTATCATATTCAAAAGAGTTAGAACAATCTCATTTGAATCAATGTATTAGAACAATATATACTTTGAATAATAATAATAAGACTTAGGAAAATGAAACTCGCTCCATGTAACGAACTAGATCACAAGAGCTTGTACAATCATACACGAGATAGAATCAATAGGCTTGCTTGACATAAAAGATAACATAGCTATGAAACTTGCATTCATTAATAAAAGAATGAAGTTAAAGAACTTATTCGATAAAAGTTTAGGATAAGGAACTTGCATTAATTATAAAGAGAATGAAGTTAGGAAACTTACCTCGGGTGTAAGCTACACAAATATAATAAACGTTCGCCAATTACCCTACATATATCATTAGAATCACAATACCAATTAGTTATATTAATATTAACTTCATTAATTTAGTTTTCATTTTAATCAAGTCTATAATCCTTAACTTAAGACTTGATATATCCTACTCATTCACGTAACACGAAACTAAATTCTCAATTATATCATAGTATACGACATGGTGATTGCAAAATAATTCCAATTTTCATGGCCTCACATTCCAAACTCTCACAACTTATTAGTTCACAATTTATAGTTTTAACGTTGTGATTACAATATGTTATTATGTCTTATAACATGTTTTAGGGTCATTAAAATAAGTTAGGTTAGCATTTCCAAAGTTATGCTGTTAACAGCTCAACACTGGGTCTGACTGACCACTGGCGCGGCCGCGCCATGTCTCCCTTTGAATCCGACGCATCCGCGCGGCAGCGCGCCCATGCTCGGTACCAGAACCAGTTTTCCAGAGACACGATCACAAACTCTGTTCTTATACAAAAACTCCAATTTCTTAATTTCTACAGCAACATAGACAAACCCTTACACTACAAACTTAACCAAGGCCTTATAACACATACAATCAATCATTCTAATACCTAAAATAATTTACATAATTAAATTTAGAGAATTAAAACCTTGTTTTTACCAATTTCTCCATTTTTTTACACTTTTAGCAAATTTGATCGCCACGACTTCGTTTTTTAACCAATTGACACTATTAAAAGTACGCCGTTTTCGTTTCTTAACATATTAACACAATCTAACATAAATTTACAGATTATAGCAGGCATTGGACATATTATATGAGCATACACTGATATCCCAACTTCTTTCTTACAAAGCCAATTTCCACGTATTTGATAATCGCATATCACTCATATATGATGATTAATATTTTTTTACAACATTATAGGTACATATATATACAACAATCCAACATGACTTAGCAATTTACAGAAAATAATCATTAGATACTCAAAAAATGAACATTAGGAGTAAAGTATACGTTCAATCCTTGATTATATGTTGCAAAAAGATGGCGACACTCTCCTTCCTCACAAAACCATTGTGTTTTCTCTCTTCTCTAATTTCTCTGTGCCAACCTTAGAAAAACAAGACGCGTAAATATAAACTGATATGGTCTCTCTCTCCCACGTACGTCAAGTTATAAACCCAACAGGTTGCATCCGTTAAATTAAGCCAAAGGCCACAAGGCCTTGTTTGTCTAAACACAACTCCCACCTTCTAGATTATTTTTATTATATAGTTTTATTTGTCACACATGTAACCTATTTAATTAGCTTACACTTATAATTATAATAACTATAATTTTTATTATAATTATACTTATGATTAATAAACAATTATATATCTAATTTAATTAATAAATTAGACTAAAAGATCACTTTATTTAATTTACTTATTTTCTTAAATATTAAATAAATCATTTAATTTAATTATTTTCATTAAATTAAATCCTCACATAATAAAATTATCATTCATTAATTTAGTTAGCATACATACTCAACTAAATTATTACATCACAATTCATCAAGTATTTATTTATCTCAATAAATAAATTATTTAAACTATTTATTTAATTCAATAAATATTTAAATTAAATTATAAATTTCTCGATCGTTACATGAGATTTCCTCTCTTCGTCAATTCTTGCTTCTGAAATAATACATTCTTGTATTTTTTTTTTCATATTTATCAGCTCCGGGACTGTAGTTTGAGCAGCCTTAACTTTATTGATTAAAGTTGATTCTACTCGTATATTTAACATCATCACGTGGGTCTCTAGAGTCTTTAACTCTATCTCTATTATTTGTAAGTCATATGAAATGGGTCTTTAGGTTTGACAATATCGCACTCGTACCCGCATATGATCTTCTGCTCAACGCGTTAGCTACTACGTTTGCTTTTTTAGGATGGTATTGTCAGAACAAGTGCTGAAATGAGTTTTCCTTTTGAGTTCTTGGAAGCTCTTCTCACATTCCTCGTTCCATCTGAATTTTGTATCTTTTCGAGTCAGTTGAGTTAATAGATTGGCGATTCGAGAAAATCATTCCACGAATCTCCGATAATAACCAGTTAAGCCTAGAAAGCTACATATTTTGATTACTGACTTAGGTTGCTCTCAACTGTGACTCATATCCCAACCTTGAGATAGCACCTCACAATGGCACCTATCAGTTTATCACCGCACAAATATGGCATCCCCTACAGAGAGTCTGGCTTCAGTGCATTCCACAAAGGAAGTCATCAGATAGAGGCTCGGGTACCAACTCTTGTAGTTGGGTTTTTTTACTCCTGAAGTTCAATAGGAGTCATTCGATATGGGGTTTTTGGAAATGGATTTTATACCGGGTTCAAGGTCAATACAAATTTTAATTTCACGCTCTGGGGGTAGGCCGGCAAGTTCTTCGGGAAATACGTCAAGAAATTTATTAACAATAAATATATCATTCAAATCTGACGTATTTTTGTTTAGATCCGTGGCATGGGCTAAGAAAGCTTAACATCCATTTTTCAATAAACGAATGATTTTATGGCTTGATATGACAGTGATTGACTTTAGTGGTTTGGTTGCTTGAATTCGCATAATAGGTTGGTTAGGAATATGAAAACTAACGACATTACGAAAATAATCAATTTTAGCATGATGAGTAGTTAACCAATCAATCCCTAAAATCACATCAAATGCAAGTATTTTCAAAGAGATGAGATCAACAGGTAATGTGAGGGTGCCAATTTGAATCAAACACGATTTATAAACATTGGATGTAATGAAAGTTTCTCCTAACGGAGTTTTAACAGATAAGTCAAAGTCTAATTTCTCAGGGGTAAAATTTAAACGTTGAGCACAAGTAGGTGAAATAAAAGAATGGGTAGAACCGGTATCTAATAAGGTATAGACTTCACAAGAGTTTATGATTAGTTTACCCGTGATAACTTCGTTCGAGTTCCTCGCTTTTTGGGAAGTCACGACAAATGCTCTCCCTTGAACCACCGACTTTAACTTGTCTGGGACAGCCTTTGGTGTCATCATTATCGCTGGACTTGACTTCGCTATAGGGCATATTCCACCCTTAACTACTTCGTTATACTCTTGATCCATGATCTGAATCATTAATCTTCTATCCATATCGAATTGGGGTTAACCGCTCTATACAGGGTAATTCAAAACTTGATGTTGGGTTCTCCCAATTGATGTCCAAAAAGAGAAATACATATCATCTACTTTAGCCTTCTTGGATCGGACGTCTCTTTCTACAATATCAACGCGTCGTGCGGCTTTTACCCATGCATCTTCCATTCTCACTCGTTCAATTGTTTCTTCTTTCAGCTGATATTTGACATTTGCATTCTCAGATTCCACCTCTATTATCATATACTCTACCAAAGAGAGCTTTTGTCCAAGCTTCGCATATCGGGTAGCAAAATCTTTAATTGTTGCATCCCTTTGTTCCACGACCGCCTGTCGTTCTTCACCTCGCTCTTTTAACTCATGATTATGGTCTTGCAATTCTATATTTCGATCATAAAATTCTCCTAATAAATCCTCCTCAGGTTCCTCTTCTTCCTCACTCTCAGCAGATACATCTGCGACTAGCTCGGGTGCAACTATTAATTCTTCACCCATCACATGGATATCTCTAATTTCTTCTTCGCCTAACATCCTACAATCAAGTTTAATAACTTAATTAGTACTCCCCAATAAAAATCATTGTTATAACAAGATATTATACTCCAATATTTATTCTTTAAATGAATCTCCTCAATTCATCACTTAAAACTCTATATGAGTTCATCTCTTGATTTTCAGATGTCATTCTTAAATGTTACCACAAAACAAAGGTTAATTAAAGAAATTGACATGCCACATATTATCCCTATATTCTGATCGACCAATTAAATAACAAATAAGCTTAGGTAGGACATACTAGAGAAGGTTTTACTCGTCTCTCCCATCCTAGTTTTAACCTTAGATATCCGCCAGAGATCATATCCTTAAGCTCTGATACCAACTATGACGCCCCCAAAATAGGTCTACACAACCCATTCTGAGTCGCCAAATATATGGTATAGAATTCAAATACAAACTTCATTTATACAACTATTAACTGTCGTGTAAAATATGACAAAACATAAGCTGCGAGTTTTAATACAAATATTATCTCGTAGACAATATCCAAACTCAAATAAAGTCCTTATTACAATTATTATCAAACTATTTTATAGAATAGTGAGGACTAATATAACAATCATCTTGGACCATCACTCTATTTTCCGACTAGTTCTAGCTATATTCTCATTTCCTGAAGAGAACAACGAAAGAAAATGGTGAGCTCAATTAGCCTAGTAAATAATATTATGACTAAGATAATGCAGAATAAATTATTCTTAGTCCTCAACAGGGAAAAAAATCTGATAGAATACAATAGACAACAAGTTTTAGATCAACAACTGCAGCGGAATAAGCAATCCATTAGAAGAGTCAAGTAGAGCATGATGTCTACTATCTTCTATGATTTAAAAATATATCATCAATATTTTATCTCTGTAATACCAATCAATAAATATTTCAAATCAACAAATTTTCCATGCACTAAGCTACGGGCTAAGGATATTCGTTTGTATCACCAGTGGTCATGATCATACCAAACAACTGTCCATCTATGCACTACGGGCCAAAGAGGACTTTCACCACATCATTTGTTTGTAACATTACAGGACATGACTATACCAATACACAATTCATGGCCATAATCATACCAATTAACAGTCCATCTATGCACTACAGTCCAAAGATGACTATTAGCACAATATAAGCATGAGGATGATGATAATGATATAAAGAATCAATCAAGTGAGATCAAGGATAAATATTAGAGATTTATAATTCAATTTATTCAGAGTTCAAGAATGTCTAAATTGTCAACATGATAATTAATTGTGGAGTAAAATTCAAGAACGATATTCATGTATCAAAAATAATTTGGACAGAAAAGAAAATTAAATTCTTCTCTAAATAGTACTCATGAATAGTATCGTATGAATAGTACCTATGAATAGTAATGTATGAATAGTACCTCGTGAATGGTACCTCGAGTGAATAGTACTATATGAATAGTATCCAAATGAATAGTACCCGAGTGAATAGTATACCGTGAATAGTATCCCGAATGAAAATATTGAAATTTAATAAGAAAGTTTAGACCAATATTCCTATGAAACGATACTTGATGAAACACAAAATTTAAGGATATTCTACTAATTTCAGGGATTATAGAAGTAATACTTATTAAAATAAGTGTAGATTTAGGAATATAATATGAAACGAAATAATATCACTTACATACTATAGAGTATAGAAGAAAATAATATTCCTTACGAATATTGAACGAAAATAATATCCCTTACGAAAAAAATACTATCATTTACGAGTACAAAAGAAATGATATCCCATACAAGTATGAAAGAATATACGAAACTGCAAATAAATTTTCACCCGTCATGCAATAATCCGCGTAGACAGATTATTTCCACAATTTAATAAAGAATGAATACGAAGGGTTATTCACCATGCATGCGGTAATCCGCGTAGACAGGTTACTCCCGCAGATTAATAAAGAATGAATACGAAAGGTTATTCACTATGCATGTGGTAATCCGCGTAGACAGGTTACTCCCATAGATTAATAAAGAATAGAATGACAACCTTTATGAGTATGAAGAAAATAACATCATTTACGAATACGAAAGAAATAATACCCCTTACCTTAATAGGAGACTGAATCTGACTAGTATAGCGGAGATATTCTTGAGAAAAACTTGTACTATTTGCTACACTCAAAGTATCATTATACTCAAAAAAAATACGCATAATATTATGGATATTCTGGTGTGACTTTCATTTCTTAACTAAGCATTCTATTTATAGAAGAATGGCAGGGCACTATTTAAGAAAATAATTGTAAGACACCGAATTTTATGAAATGAAAGTATTTAATTTTTTTATAATTATTATTCTATTTAGTAAATGGTTAAATTGATAAAAGATTAAAGTTAAAGGTGATATTTGAAAATTTTGCAAAGTAAGCAAGTTGATATAAAATATTTGTTGTGTCGGGGAATATTCGATTGGTCGGGAAATATTCGTTTTAACAGGGAATATTCGTATAATGACACCATCATTGGTGGACCCCACAACGGAATAATTGTCGGAGTTAGAAAATGACAGAAATATCTTTTTATAAAAATAACGTCAAAAGTTTTACTGTTAAACTATTGAAATACCCAGTGGTAAAAATACAGTAATACGTGTGATTGCATAGTAACACACGATATTGATTATTGATGCTTACATAAGAAGCCACTCAGTTTACTCAATTATTGCTACAGTAATTGCTGCATAGTATCATACGTTATTTGATTCAATTATTATCACAATATCATCTGCATAATATTTTATATTATTAAATCAATAATTGAGACAACAAAGTTATTCATATTATTATTTGCAATATTGACGATGTCTAGAAAGTTCTGTCGAGGAGTGGTTTAGTCACCTAATTGATCCAATAGGGAGAAATCCTTATCGAAAAGTCCCTTCTTAATTGAGCCAATATGAAGAATATGTTTATTGAAGATAAGTGAATTACAAAAGTTAGAGAGGAATAATGCAAACTTGAAAAACTTTAAGGGTACTAAAGTGTAATAAGTTAAATCAATCTGGACCATTGGTGGTAGTTTTAATAGTAAATTAATCTGAACCATTGGTGGTGGTTTTAATAGTAAATCAATTTGGACCGTCGATGGTGGTTTTAATAGTAAATCAATCTGGACCGTCAGTGGTTGTTTTAATAATAAATCAATCTGGACCGTCGGTGGTGGTTTTAAAAGTAAATCAATCTGGACCGTCGATTGTAATTTTAATAGTAATCAATCTGGACCGTCCGTTCTAATAGTAAATCAATCTGGACTGTTCATGAATTAGTTACTATTTAGTCATTTCTCCTATAAATAGAAGCTTAATTTTTCTTTCATTCTCACCAATTTACTGAGACTCACAAGATAAACTATAGAGAGAGAAATTATAGATAGTAAGAAGAAGAGTATTCTGCTACTTCACTATTGTAGTATCTAGTCTTCTACTAAGGTAAGGGGTATTATTGCTTTCGTATTCATAAGGAATACTATTTTTTCGTATTCATCCTTTAATATGTCGGAATAACCTGTCTATGCGGATTACATACCGTATGACAGGTGAAAATCCATTTGTAGTTTCGTATGTTATTTCTTTTCATATTCTTAAATCTAAACTTACTATGGTAAGTATTGCTTCTATAATCCCTGAAATTAATGGGATATCCTTGAAGTTTTACACTTCATCCAGTATCATTTTATTGGAATATTGATCTGAACTTTCTTATTAAATATCAATATTTTCACCTGGGGTACTTTTCATGAATTACTATTTACGGATTACTATTCACCCGGTTACTATTCACTCAAATATTGTTCATTCGGGAATTCGGGACACTTTTCATGCTGGGGTACTATTCACGAGTTACTATTCACGGGTTACTATTCACCCGGTTACTATTTACTCAAATATTATTCACTCGAGTATTCGGGACACTTTTCATGCCGGGGTACTATTCACGAGTTACTATTCATGGCTTACTGTTCACCCAATTATTATTCACTCAAATATTATTCACTCGGGTATCTGGGGCACTTTTCATACCGGGGTACTATTCACGGGGTACTATTCTCGAAGTACTATTCATAGAATACTATTCACGGGGTATTATTCACCCGAAAATTTTATTTCTTTTCTCTCCAAATTACTTTTGATACATGAATATTATTCTTGAATTTTACTCCACAAAGCAGTATCATGTTAACAATTTGGATATTATTAAACTCTGGATAAATTTAAAGTCTTTAATAATTATCCTTGATTTCGTTTGATTAATGTTTATATCATTGTCATCATCCTCATGCTTATATTGTGATGAAAGTCATCTTCGGCCAAGGGTGCAAAGATGAACTGTTGATTGGTATGATTATGACCAGGGATCATTCTGTATAATTATGACCCGTAATGTTATAAATGATATGGTTAAAGTCCTCATTGGCCTGTAGTGCATTGATGGACAGTTGTTGGTATGATTATGACTAGGGATTATTCGGTATAATCATGACCATTGGTGAAAACACGAATATCATTGGCCCGTAGTGCATGGATAATTCATGGTCGTGATACTAATGAATATCCTTAGCCGTAGTGCAAGGATGATTCGATGATATGGATTATTTATTAAGCTGAGTCTCAGCGATAAAATATTGATAATAAACTTTTAATTCGTAGAAGATAGCAGATATCATGCTCTACTTGACTCTTCTAAAATACAGTTGCATGTCTTTGGCCTGTAGTGCAAAGATTAACTGTTAATGAATATCTTTGGCCCGTAGTGCAAAGATGAACTTATTAGTATGATTATAAACAGGAACTGTGATTTGGTATAATCATGATCTTTGATGTTTCAGGTAAAGACAGGTGATGAAAATTATCTTCGTCCTAGGTGCGAAGAGGAATTTAGAACCACAATTATGATTATGAGTTATTCATATGATTGTGAACAGAAACTGTTGATTGATGTTGCAGGGATAAAACATTGTTGGTGGACTTTTAACATGGAGAAGATAATTGACTTTATGGTCTATTTGACTCTTCTAATGGATTACTCGTTCCGCTGCAACTATGGTTGAAAAGTTTTATCATCTACCATATGTTCTAAATCTCTGATTTATTACTGACGAAGAATATTGATAATTTAATTATCTTTAGTCATGATATTCTTTACTGGGCTAGTTGTGCTCACCCTTTTGTTTCACAATTCCTTTCAGGTAATAAGAATGCAGCTGGGTCGAGTAGGGGTAACAGGAGAATAGAACGGTGGTCTATAGCTGTTGAGGTTCTCCCAAAAAAAAGAAGTATGAAAATAATTTTATTGAGAATTATAGATAAGTGTGTCGTATTTTATACGTCATTTTAACCGTTGATTTTGGTGAACCGAATAGGGTGAGGTGAACCCAACTTTGGAAGGACGTTTTGTCACTATCATACAAGATGTTTAATAACAGACGATCTCGTGTTATCATAAGATAGGATTGTGCACATGCACTTGCTGATTATATCTATGAGCACTACCTATATAATCATGGAGTTTGGTTGAAATATAGTTCTCAATTAGAGACAATGGAGATAATTATATGTCAAGAAAAGACTCACCATTGAAAAGAGCATGATAGTAATCTTCTCATTTTTCTTTGGGGTCTATTGGGTCAACCAAAGATAATTCTCGAGTCATATTGTGATATTCCAAATTTTATGAAATGAAAGTATTCAATTTTCTTATAATTATTATTTTATTTCGTAAATGGCTTTATTGATAAAAGGTTAAAGTTAAGGGTGATATTTAGAATTATTTTTTTGCAAAGTAAGCAAGTTGTTATAAAATATTCGTTTGGTCGGGGAATATTTTTTTTTTGTCGGGGAATATCCGTACGACGGTACAATCATTGGTAGACCCCGCAACGGAATTATTGTCGGATTGAGAAAACGATAAAAATATTTTATGAAAATAACGACAGAAGTTTTACCGTTAATACTGTTGAACTACTCAGTAGTAAAAGTACAGCAATATACGTGGTTGCATAGTAGCACACAGTATTGATTATTGATGCTTAAGTGATAAGTCACTCAGTTTTGTTTTATTGATATTATTAATGTAATAAAATAGAAAAACTTTTTATATAAAACAGAATACTTTTATAAAGTTATTCGTTTTATTAGATTATAAATAGAATATATTATATTTTATTTAAATGATTTTGCTTTAAATATGGACCGTCCGATTAAAAGTAAATCAATCTGGACCGTTTATGAATTAGTTACTATGCAGTCCATTATTCTATAAATAGAAGCTCATTCCTTCATTATTTCTTACGAATTCATTGAAACTCTAGGGAGAGAAACTACAGAGAGAGTTCTTCTTCTGTAATCTCGAGCGTATTTCTTTAGAGTTTAAGAAAGATTTGAGCGTAGAAGATAGTGCAAGTTTTCTTCAAGTATATTCTCGTCCTACCAGTCAGAGTACTCTTCTTCTTAAGGTAAGGGATATTATTTGTTGTACCCGTAAGGGGTATTATTTCTTTCTTATTCATGAAGAGAACTTTTGTTATTCCATTCTTTATTATTCTATTGAAATAACCTGTCTGTGCGGTCTATCGCATGCATGGTGATTTCTGTTTTATTCCATTCTTTATTATTCTGTTGGAATAACCTGTCTGTGCGGTCTATCGCATGCATGGTGATTTTCGTTGTTATTCCATTCTTTATTATTCTGTTGGAATATCCTGTCGGTGCGTATTACGCCTGACTTGGTGTCGGTGCGTATTACACCTGACATGGTGTCGGTGCATATTACGCCTGACATGGTGTCGGTCCATTATTTGGCTCGTAGTGCAAAGATGAATTTATTAGTATGATTATGAACAGGAACTGTGATTTGGTATAACCATGATATTTGATATTTCAGGTAAAGACAGGTGATGAAAATTATCTTCGCCCTGGGTGCGAAGAAGAATTTAGAACCACAATTATGATTATGAGTTATTCACATGATTGTGGACAGAAACTGTTGATTGATGTTATAGGAATAAAACATTGTTGGTGGACTTTTAACATGGTGAAGATAATGGACTTTATAGTCTATTTAACTCTTCTAATGGATTGCTCATTCCGTTGCAACTATGGTTGAAAAGTTTTATCATCTACCATATGCTCTAAATCTCTGATTTATTACTGACGAACGCTATTGATAATTTAATTATCTTTAGTCATGATATTCTTTACTGGGCTAGTTGTGCTCACCATTTTGCTTTACAATTCATTTCAGGTAATAAGAGTGTAGCTGGATCGATCGGGGGTAACAGGAGAATAGAACGGTGGTCTATAGCTGTTGAGGTTCTCCCAAAAAAAAGTATGGAAATAATTTTATTGAGAATTATAGATAAGTGTGTCGTATTTTATACGTCATTTTAACCGTTGATTTTGGTGAACCGAATAGGGTGAGGTGAACCCAACTTTGGAAGGATGTTTTGCCACTATCATACAAGATGTCTAATGACAAACGACCTCGTGTTATCATAAGACAGGGTTGCGCACATGCATTTACTGATTATATCTATGAGCACTACCTATATAATCTTGGAGTTTAGTTGAAATATAGTTCTCAATTGGAGATAATGGAGATAATTATATATCAAGAGAAGACTCATCATTGAAAAGAGCATGATAGTAATCTTCTCGTTATTCTTTGGGGTCTATTGGGTCAACCAAGGATAATTCTCGAGTCATATGATATCTATCATAACTTAGACGCATGGCCTCCCATGTACGAAGGTTTCCTTGAGCATCTTCCAAAGATTTTAATTTCTAAAACAGTTATTAACTGTACCTTTATGTAAGGTACTATTGTAAGGTGTTGTGGTCGAGGCACCATGAGAGTTGCATATATTTGTATTAAAACTCACAGTTTAACTGTGGTCGTATTCTGTACGACAGTTCAACAGTTGTACAAATTAAGTTTGTATTTAATTTTTGTACCATATATTTGGCAACTCAGAATGGGTGATGTATACCTATTCTGGGGGCGTCACAATAATCACGAACGAACAGAAGCGAATTCGTCCGTGAATTCACGTGATTTTTCTTATTTTCACTCTTCATCACTGTTCAATAAAATATTCTAATAAAATAAAAACTTTATATAAAATATTCTAATTATAATCTAATAAAACAAATAACTTAATATATAATATAAAAAGTATTCTGTTTTATATAAAAATATTTTTGTTTTATTACTATTATAATAATAAAATAAAAAAACAAAACTGAGACAACTTTCTACTGGAGATTTTGAAAAATGAGTACGTGGATGTCCATGCAATAAGTCAAACTTACAATAAATACTTCATGATAATCTCTCTATTTATATCAAAAATTGAATAAATATTAACCACAAATCACTTATCTTTAATCAACACATTTTTAATCTTTCAACAATTATTCATCATTAATATTATAACTCACAATATTGACAATAAGATCATTCCCAAGAAAGAGGGGTCTTTCCGATAAGGATTTCTCCTTATTGGCGCGCAATTAAATAACCTAACCCCTTTCCTCGATAGAACTTTCTAGACATTATCGATTATGCAAATAATAATATGAATAACTGTGTTGTCTCAGTTATTGATTTAATAATATAAAATATTATACAGATGATACTGTGACAATAATTGAATCAATAATATGAGATACTATGCAATAACTACTGTGATAATTATTAAATAAAACTGAGTGACTTCTTACGTAAGCATCAATTATCAGAGATACTGTACAATACTGTGTGCTACTGTGCAACCACACATATTATTGTACTTTTATCACTGGGTATTTCAACAGTTAACGGCAAAAGCCTTGCCATTATTTTATGAAAAGGTTATTTTTTTCGCTTTCTTTATCTGGCAGTCATTCCGTTATGTGGAGTCCACCAATGATTGTGCCGTCGTACGAATATTCTCGATAAAAAGAATATTCTCCGACCAAACGAATATTTTATGACAAATTGCTTACTTTGCAAAATTTGCACATATCACTCATAACTATAGTATTATATTAAAGGGAAATGATCTATAGAATACGTTAGCTGTGGGGACTGTTTCAACTAACGTTCAATCAGCCGTCCAATATTAGAGTGAATGGCTGAGATGAGGGCTCAGCTGCTAGAGGGAGTAGCAGTTAGCAATTATTTCCAAAATTTTCTCTGCTGGCCGCTATAGGGAGTTACCGCCAAGCGGTTCCCAGATCTAAACTAAGTCATGTATACTGCTTGCGTTTGCTGCTACAGAGAGACGGCGTTACACAAAGAGAATGAGAAGGGTTTACTGCTAGCTTTGAATTTGGCCCATCAATCTCAACTTCAACCGGTTAATCGATTCTAAAGTAAAGTAAAGTAAGTGTCTTTCAACTTAATATGCTTTTGTAAATATCTTTAGAAACAAAATAGACATTGAATGATAGTATTTTGCTAAATATCTTAAAAATTATTGCTATATTAAAACATAGTATATAAGTGACAAATTTAGTATTATTATATGTATGTATACAAATTGGGTGGTAGGTATGCATCTATGTATACAAATTATGTGTATAAATTGGGTATTTTCTATATATAAAATATTAGTATATATATTTTTGAGTATTATATATGCATAAATTGTGTTAAATGTTTTATTGTTGTTGTTGGTTATTTCTCGCAAAAATTATCATTTTGTTATAAAGTGTAAATACACTTGCATGTATGAAATATTATTGTTGTTGTTTTGTATTATTTTTGGTCAGTTATATATTTAGACATTGAATGAAAGTTTTATTGTTATTGATATTTTTAGGTAAATATGGATAATTGGCTGCCTGGACCAATTGATCGCAGTGTCCTTTATGCTCAAGAAAAGCATGTATCGGAGGATGTGTGGAATGGGATTGAAAGGGGTACACTGATGTCAAGTCAATCTACTTCAATTACATATGATAAATGGGAACTTACCAGCCTACAAAAAAAATTATTAGAGGCGTGGGGGTTTAAGGGGTTTAGTTATCCGGTAGTAGTAACCAGAACAGATGTTAGTCATATATCTGCTTTAATTGAGAGATGGCGGCCAGAGACAAATACATTGCATATGAAATGTGGTGAAATAACAATAACATTGGAGGATGTCCATTTCATTTTTCATTTGCCAGTATTGGGTAAGCCCTTAACTTGTCCTTCATTTGATGCTCCATTAAGTTATTTTAGGGAAATCTTTGGGGGTGAATGGGCTGGGGAATGGAATAATGTCAAAAAAAGACATGGTATTTCCTTAGTTTGGTTACATAAAAATTTTTCAAGTGTCCAAACAATGCAAGTAGAGATGTGGTTGGTATATATACAAAGGCATATGTCCTTTGGCTATGCGGGGTTGGGGGGTGGTCTATTTCCCATAAGGTCAAAAAATACTATACACCCTAGGTACATGTATTTTATTTATGATTCAAATAAGAGTGCCACATATGCATTGGGTGCCGCATATTTGTCATATTTATATCGGGGTCTGTACACAACATCTATGAAAGAGAGTAATTATGTCAATGGTTGTGTGACCTTGTTACAAATTTAGACATACGAGCGTTTTTTGGTTGGAAGGCCTAACCCTAAGCCAAATTCTTTATTATGGGTCCCTAGAGCAACAGCATGGGCGTACTCCGCCAAACATCAATATGGTAATAGGCAAAACTATCCCCATCACCATCTATCTTTCTAACAGGGCAAATTTGACAGGCAACCTCAGTGGGAGGTAGTATGGCGGCCGTACCAGCGATGGGATGATGATTGGAGGTACTATAACTATGAGGCTAAATTGACAAGATCCGGTCGGGTCCTGATAAGTGGTATTTTTACCTACTTATTGAATACCAATTCATGCGAATTGTGCCCATCTCAACTACATTTTGTTGTGTTTTAGCTGCATTTCATTATATTTTGCATTGCATTTATTTAAAACTCCTTTTGGTGAATAAGTGTAGGAATTGGCTTAATTTTGGTGGTATTAGAGGGCACGAGGCTAATGGATGCGTGAAGGTGAGGCACAAGCAAGGATGTGCATGGCATGGAGGTAAAATGAAGCATGGAGATCAAGCATGGAGCAATAGGAGCAAGCACGATAGAACAAATAGCAGCAGCAGTATGGCAGAAGCAAAAACCAGAACCAGAACCTGCAGAGTGCAAGCTGCGCGGCCGCGCGGCAGAACAGCCTGGGGAGCGCACGCCCGCGCGAGTACCTAGCCAGACACTACTGACCTACTACAAGTTGCGCGGCCGCGAGGTAGGAGCGCGCACCCACGTGAGAGGCTAGCTGGATAAGGGCAGACTTTCTATAAGTCTCGCGGTCGCGAGAAGGATAGGCTATAGAGGCGCGCGGCCGCGCGCGATGCTGATGCTATAATTTTGTTTTATTTTAATTTCAATTAAATGATGTGTAATTTGTTTTTAAGAGGATTCTGACGGGTGTCAAAGGAGAAAAGAAAACACACTTGATAATTTTTACGTATTTTTCATCATAGAAACTAGGGTTTACACCTTGGGAGAGATTCCAACGTAGAAAAAAGCCAAAACGTCTACTTCTCTACTTCTTTTTGGAATTCTTTGTCATCATGGATTTTTCTTATTGTTTATTGGATTTCTATGAGGATTTAAACGTTGATCATTTGTTTCTATTCAGCGATTGGGTTTGATCGTTCTATCTTTCTTACTTCAATTGTTGGCTTATTGATCATGTTTAGCGTTGATCCCATAATGGCTTTTGGTTCAGTCATGAACTAAACTCCATTATGGGATTCTAACGGATTTTAATATGTAGTTTGATTGTACACTTAAATGCTAGGATTGTTTTGCATATCATATGGACTATCTGTCATGATTATTTTACATGTAAGAATGCTTGATCACCATTTGTCTCAGTATTTGTATTGAATTGACAATAAACATGCAAGTATGGATTGTAATCATGATAGCATGCGAATATGTGGCTGTTGTATATGGCTTGCTTATTTTGTGAACCAGATAGACATATACTGTTTCACCGTATGAGCTAGAGTAAGGGCTTGTGCTTAAAATCAATGTAATTGCAATTTCACATAGACATATAGTGAATTTGGTTGTATTGGTGATTACATGGAGTCTAACATCTGTAGATCTTGTGTAAGTAGGTTATAGTGCATTGAAAAATGGTTATAACTCTATTCGTGCTCTTTGCTATTTTCCTGTGATATGTGAACACTTCTTGCATGATCGTGGCGATTAGATGAAATATTAAATGAAGTTAGGGTCCCATTATTTCCACATTATATTTATTTCATTTGTATTCGTATTTTTAGTTGTTATTCATAATTAGTTTAATCCAACAATCTTAGTCATTAGTTTGAGCATATAAATATAGTAACTTAATTAATGCATAGTGACTTAAATTAAACAACTTTCTCTGTGGGATCGATACTTTACTTGCTCTGTATTACTTGTTGACGCATGTATGCTTGCATGAGTTAGAGCTCTTTTGTTAAGACTAAAAAAGAGGCAACAGGTCCCATTGATTTATTTTGATATTGTCGAGTATCAAATGCCCGATCGGGTAATGAGGAAATATGGGTATATCCAAGGCATTCCGTCCCCAACTAAGAGAAATGATGCTTTGAGATAACCCATAGAACAGTCATTTGAGCCACCAGATTACATACAAATGAGAAGAAAATACATTGATGAGTGGTTCCTATATATGGAAAATTTCGAGGGAGAAGTTCAAGAGGTTGCAAAAACTATCCCTATGGATATATACTTCAAGTGGTACAAAAAAATTACCCGACGACACTTGAACCGCCCTCGACGCGAAGGAGATTCCAACACTACCTACGAGCCTCGTTCTGTATATAATCAACATCGTATGGTTAGCATGGTAAGCAAGTTAAAGTTTTACACATTTGTCAATTAATGGTAAGCATGGTAAGCAAGTTAAAGTGCGACTTTATCTTCATACCTATATGTATCCCAAGTAACAGTCATTTCATATTGTTAACCTTTTCGGTCTCAACATGGAAGGTTTCTATTCTCGACCCGCTATATAATGACAAACCGCTCATGAAGTTATCCAAAATGTACAAAGACTACATCAATGTTGCGGTACGTGACATTTTGTTTTTAATACAGTCAGTTAGTTTTCCCACAATATATGTACATACTAATGCCATTATTGTTATTGTAGATACAATTGATATCGTTGATATTGCGAATAGGTAACCTGTTCGGTGATTGGCCTTGTACACCCCCAAAGGTGCGGACAACAAAGGCTCGACCTATGCAGGACAATTATTACGATTACATCATATTTGGTTGCAAGTATGTTGACTACCTCGTGCGGAGAAATATTGACCTTGGCAAAGAAAAATAGTCAATGGATGATGTATCGGTTTTTAGGTATAGAATAGCTTATGAATTTTTCAAATGTAAGGCTAGAGAAATATCGAAAGACCAAGTTATTTAGAGGTTAATCTTGAACATGTAATCTTTTATATGGATTGGATGACAGATATTTTAACTAATGGTGGTATTGAATTAGGTGATTTTGGTATTGACCGTGTGTTTTAATTGGTTAATTTGTTATATATAATGTTTGCATGTTGGTTATTAAGTTGTTTAACAGGTATGGGTTGGTATCTTGCTAATCGGATTGGTGCCAAATGCATGTATGATGGCCGCTAGACGGAGTAGCGTCCAACACTTTTCTACAAAGTCCTGGTCGCTACTCCCTCTAGCGGCCAGTGTATGCTGCCCGCTAGAGGGAGTAGCGGCCAGGACTTTGTAGAAAAGTGCAGGCCATTACTCCCTCTAGCGGTCAGCATACAGGCATTTGGCACCAACCCTTATGACCATGTCTACTTAACAATAACATGCAAAAATTCTGATTAAATTTACATGGAGAAACAAAACATGTCTAGTCCAAAAAAGTACAAACATTCCAACATTCTGATTATATTACAAACATTTCAACATTCTGATTAAATTACATATCCATAATCACTCAAGAACAAAAACACTTGTAAATTCCAAATAAACACATAACAAGACATTAATTATCTTTAGGTTCAGGAAGTCATAACACCCTATAATGATTGCGCTTGTCATGGTTAGTTTCAAATCCACATATTGCACATTTTTGGTAAGACTTACTACCCACAAATCTTCCAAGGGAACTTTTTAATCTTGATTATCTTTTTCGACCCTTTGTCTAAGAAGCAATTGGTGGCAAATACTCTTGTTCTTCCTCATCAACCTTATACTCTTCATCATCATCATCATCTTGCAATCCCATATCCTGAGCTGCATGCAATTATGCAGGGTCATTATCATCGTCTAGTATGTCTGTCTCATCCGGATCATATTGATCAATAAGGGCTTTTCCCCATGCATTTTATTGTAGTATTGCCTTGTAGCCTCTAACTTAGCAAGCAGCTTTACTAGCTAACTCTTGAAAATCACTCATCAAATGATTGTACCGCATTGATTGGTTTTTTTCAAAGTCTGCACTCATTGGAGAAACCATTTCCTCTTTACCATTACTCCTATTAGCATCTCTTGTCCATCGAGGAAAGATCATGTTTGCAGGTATTTGTGCAATACTCTTGAAGCTTAAGAATCTCAGTATGTGTCTGTAAATCTGACCAGAATGTGATAACATTTGACAACTACATGTTATCGACCCCCCTTGACAATTATTGACAACTTGTCGATATCTCCGACTATTTTTAATTTCATCTTCCCTGTACACTGCATAGACCTTTGCATCAATAATGCACAGCTCACTAACTTTTTTGATGTTATACTTAAAAGAATCCACGAGCTCTTTTTGAAAACGTCTAAACATCTCTTTTGTATAACATTCAGAAGCATGTACTTCCAACGATGTTCCTAAAACCAAACTACGTTTTCGATGCTTTGTTACATAATCAGCCTTTCTCTCTCTGTTGAATTGTTTTTCAATAGCCTTCTGAGTCTTGACGACAAAATCTTTCATGCCTGTTGAAACATTCACATAAGAACCAAAAAATAATTCATACCTTCGCTTCTTCCGGTGGTTGTCATTCCTGCAGTAAAATATCTCTTTATGTATGCACTTATCCATTTCTCCTTCACATCATACAAACTTATGAGCCATTCATTTTGAGACAAATCATATTCTCTCATAAGTATTTCCCAACACTCTTCAAACTCGCCGATGGACTATGAATTATACACACAGTTGTTAAAATCATCTTTGAACGATGGGTGTTCAGCATAAACATGATGTAATTTTTCTAGAAATTTAAAGCTAATATGCCAAGAACACAATAAATGATGAGTGGATGGGAGTACCCTACCAATAGCATTGCTCATGGCTTTATCTTGGTCAGTGATAATGGTTACAGGAGCTTTGTAATCCATGGCTTCAAGCCACGTCCCTAAGACCCAACTGAAAGTGTCTTATGTCACATCCCTTAACAATGCAAATCTAAATAAAACAGAGTGATAATGGTGGTTGACCCCGATAAATGGAACAAATGGCATATTATACATATTTATCCTATACGTAGTGTCAAATGTAACCACGTCTCCGAAACGTTGATACATAAATCTTGATCGGGCGTCTACCCACAAGATACAAGCTATGCGATAGTCTTCACCTGATTTGACACGAAAGAAAAATTTACTCGCACTACTAGAATCAAATTTTTTCAGATAATTAACTGTTGCCTGTGCATAATTTTCATCCTCCGAGTCACGCCTTAAATCCCTAACTACATTACTAACATCTTTGTCACTAAAGCCTACATTTTGCATTCCTCCACCCATTGTGCTCAAAACATTCATCATCCTATTTGGTCCAATACCCGCCTGATTTAATGTGTCAATTAATTTTCTTGCTACCGGCGTAATATTTCTATGTGTCTTAATCAAATCTACTTTGCTAGGTGTCACTAATTGATGATTGTGATCCAACTCAATAACCAAAATACGCCAGTTATCTTCTTTCTTACCGTGGACGACATACATTCTAGCTTTGCATAATGCTCGACCAATTGTGTCTCGTTGTCTTGTTTTCTTATCGTTATCACATTCATCATCTAATGAATTCTTTACAACAGTTGGTCTACTAGCTTTTTTACATATATATAACCTTGACGTCAAATCATTACTGTGAGTATGTTTACGACTCGTACACTACAACAAAAAGGGTTATTTTTGACCGAATATTTCGTCAGAATTAAGCATAATCCGTCGAGGTTATATCATTTTCGACGGAATATTCGGTCGAAAATGCAGTCGGATATAAGTGCGTCAAAATTAAATCCGTCGATAGTTCGGTCGGAGATATATATTCTCGACTGACTAACCTCGACAGAATATTCGATCGGTATTAGACTATGTTCGACTGAATTATATTCGTCGAAGTTAGTCAGTCGAGGATACCCTGCCACGTGACATCCCATTAAAAGAAAGGAAGGGTTCAATCTCGGCGGAATTCCGTCGAGGATATCTTTATTCCGTCGACTTTATCCCCTCTTTTTTTTAAATATTTTTTTTGTTTTGGCAATATCCATGGTTTGTACCCACATTTTTTGTACCTGTAAACCTGTTTTTATCCTAACAGCACATAACACACAAATATAATATCCAATGCCAATAATAATAGCCATCTGTCATATTAATTACCAAGGCCAACTTGAATATGACATTAAATTAAAGTTCTAATCAACTTAAGTATACCAAATATGCATCACATTTGCCAAGTATACTAAATATGCTACAATACATCAAAAATCAGCTAAACTATTATTATTTACATCACATTAAGTTAAAAACTAAGTAAATATGTACAAATTATATACAAAACTATGTCACGGGCCGTCATCGTCCAACCGCTCAGCATCGTCAGCCCGATCGTCACCCTGTTGAGACAATATAATGTAACTCATTAGTCCATATATATGATGTAGTTAAAGATAACTAATTAAATGAAAATTACATAACATGCAGAATATATACTTGAATTATATTATGAATAGTATACCTGAGTAGTCGAGGGATGACTCAGCAATGGCCCAAACGCGTCCAGTAGTAAAGTAACCACCATCCAAACAATCTCATCTAGTAGAGCGACGAACTGCTCCGGAGGGATACTCGTACTCTCAACGGTGGCACCAACTGCAATGTCCTGCGCAAACTGATGGAGGCGAGAACAGATGGGCAGGTCCCGATGACGGAATAGCGGATCCGTCTCAAACCTCTTCGAGTAGGCAGCCATAACCCGCTGGAACAAAGCATCGTCTAAGCTAGCGCCCGTATGTGATGGACGTCCCACGGGAGGTCTCGGACGCAGACGCTGGCTAGAACATACAAAAATAAATATAACATGAATAATATTATAATTAAGTTTACTTTATTCATAAACAAGAAATAAACTAAAATATTATACCTCCAGGCAGTGTATAGGCTGGTATCCTCGGCAACCCCAGCACTTGATATCGGCCGATAGTGCTAGTGGAAGTATCCTAAGACGCGACCCAAAGAGTCGTCTCCTCATCCTGAGATAAACTAATCTCGGGCGAAGGGACGGTGGGATTAGTCGTCTCAGCATCGCCCCTAGCAGCCTGCAACTTTACTATATGCTGGCTGCGGAGCTTCTCAAACCGGTCATGTAATTTAATATATGTATATGTGAGGTAACTTTGTATCATCCTATAAATTACGTAATATGATCCTAAATTATAGAGATTATAGTAAATGTATTACTCGTATAGCTAATGCTGCGGGAGACATCGTCAACCCTAAAGTAGAATCCTTCGGCGTATGGACTCTATCCCAGAACTCCATCATAGCAGGAGGTCGGCCCAAGCTACTCCGCATGGCCTAAATCATGTACTTTAATTAATATTAACAAACTTTACTATAGTTGTAGTTTAATATTAAATTAAACTAAATATAAATACATACCGACTTAACCTCCTAAAACGACTACGAGCCAGAAGTATGTACAACCCGTAGCTGGCCTCGATTCTTCTTCATCTGCTCAGACTTGGTCTTGAAGGCAGCATCATCCCAATATGTATACATGACAGCCAATGCTACATCTGATACTGTCGGTGCCTGATGCTGGCAAATAGTAGTCCCGGGCGATTCTTCTACTGCCCGGACTGCCCTCATACGCATCTCGTATAGCCAGCCAGAATAGTTCTTCGAGATGTGTGCAATAATAACGGTGTCACCATCTGCCTCAATGATGCTGGGATCATATCTATAATACCTCTATCAAACGGACATAACGTACGTATTATTAATTATTTAAATAATATGTAAATAACTTGAACCTTGATTTAGTATATGTAATTCGACTTACGTGAAACTCCCGCAACACTGTCACCATAAAGCTGGCATCGTAACGCGAGTACTGGCTAAATCGCATGCAGCCAGTCAGGAGATACGCCAGGCATTTGGCATGTACGGTCTGCTTAGCGACCGAATCCATAATACTAGAAAACAAAATTTGTATGGAACATTTTAATTTATTAATCACATAATAATATCATTCTAATTGAACATATATAAGTGATATATTAATGTTGAAACCTACCATGATAACCCGACATCAACGGGGCAGATGTCAGGAATCGCTGGCAGATGACCTAATGGACCGAGGTTAGGCCCTCGCGAACGCTGACGTTTAGCATCTGTTTGTTTACTTAATATAGTTATGACATTGATATAGTTTCTGTAAATGAATATTTAATATAGTTATAAAAAAAGTGTTAACTCATTAGCTAACAAAGACGACCCGCCCTGGGAGCCGTCACCCGATCCATCGCAGCCCCCGCCATGGCCGCCTCCACCGCTATGTCTAGGCATAGCTATACTACTGAAATAACAGACATAAATTTTCATTAGTGAAATTTCATTGCAATTATTCTAATGATTTGTTTTAGTTGTATAATATTTACAAAACACCAAGTTCTAAAGAAGTAGTACGTCGTAAAATTCGTCAGAATCAAAATCATTTTCATCCTCTGATTCTGTCTCTTTCTCTTCTGTATTAATTTCATCCTCAGTATCATCTTCTACCATCACGTACGGACTAACAACCACATCTTCTTCCACTTCGTCAACATCGAGTACGTCCACGACATCATCTACCAACACGTTGCCATTATATTGCAATATGTGGTTGGGATTGCTAACTTCTTCTTGCAATGGGTCATCTGTTCCAGACATATTAGTATCATCAAATGATCGAGTCTTTGTTGTCACAGCTGTATACCAAGGGCTTCTATAATTTACGACATTAGGGGCGTAATACACTTGAGTTGCTTGGCTGGCTAACACAAATATGTCATCAGACTGTAACTTGGATTTTATATCTACTATGACAATTCTATTACGATCAACTTTAACACCCTTTGCAGTATCAAACCAGCGCACTTAAATGTAACGACTTTTTTGGCCCCTGGATAATTGAGCACAACAACTTCCTCTAATCTTCCATAGTAATTGGACTCGGAATCTCCGTAACAACTTCCCAACACGACAACGCCAGAGTTGACTGATGTCAATTCATTCACGTCATCAACCTTGAATCTATACCCATTCACGATGCAACCTGGAAATGAACTAATAAGTTTGTACGGGTCTAAAATTACATCTCTAAAACGCTCATACGCGTTCTCTTCTTCGACCCTTCTCTTAAACCATTGGTGAAAATTTGCATTAGTGAATGCTTCCATCTGTAATGTAGTAATCCCCGAGTTAGAAGCATGCGCTTCCAATTCGAATGAACTGCGTACAATAATATGGTAATTATTTAATTATTGATTAAGGTTAGATAAATCATTTTTAACTTGTAATAATACATACTTAATGTACAACGATAATTTAGGCATATTTAGAAGCACATATGTAGAGACAATCTTTAAATCTTTATCGGTTAGGTAAGTCCTCGTCTCATGTCCATATGATTTAGCTAGATAAGTGAATACAACCAACTCATCATCAGCACGACCAGACAGATTGGCGACCTCATTCTGACTTAAACGGTTGTGCTTCGTTGCGACTACATCGTCAAAGTACAACGAGCAGAAGTTGACAAGCTCTTCCTCCGTATAGCGTTCAGTAATAGAACCCTCTACACGAGCTTTGTTTTTAACTTTCTGCTTTAATCGACGCATATACCTGAAATATGACAGTATGTGATATTACTTGATAAGTTAATTATAAAGATGATCAATACTGCACAATGTATGTGATATTACCTCTCAAATGGATACATCCATCGATATTGCACCGGTCCTACAAGCTTAAGTTCATATGGCAAAATAAATAGGCAAATGTTCCATACTGTCAAAGAACCCCAATGGTAAGATCATTTCGAGCTTGCACATTGTCAACACTATGTTTTTCTCCATCTGCTCCACATCACTATACCTTATAACAGTTGAGCAAATATCCCGAAAGAAATTTGAAAGTGCGGTAAAAGTATCATTAACATTCCTGGGTAACACCTCACAAAATGCAATTGGAATCAACTTCTGCATGAATACATGACAGTCGTGACTTTTGAACCCAGTAATTTTCAATTGCTCAACCTTAGTACAACGAGATATGTTAGAAGCATATCTATCTGGGAGCTTCAATACGCTAAGCCACTTGCATAAGTTTTCAACCTGTTGCTTGGTAAGACAAAATGGAGCTTTTGGTTTTGTGTTGTTAGGTCGGAGCCACAATTCCCGCCTGATATTTATTTCCTCCAAGTCTTTACGTGTTTTATTGTCTTTTGTTTTACCACTCGTATCTAGTACGGTGTAAAATAAGTTCTCGAATACATTCTTTTATGTATGCATAACATCTATACAATGACGAAGTACTAGTGTGACCCAATATGGCAACTCAAGCCAAATTGACGAATGTGTCCAGTTATGACTTTTCCCATATCCTATAGCTCTCAACTTACCATGCTCCTTCCCAGGCAGTGGAAATGTTAGACCATTTAGCCAGCCCAATATGTCGCTGCCCGACAAGCGACCATCAACCCCCTTCTTCTTTGTCTTTTTGTTGAACTGTATAGACATCTTTCTATAACTTTGCTCAACAGGCAAGAATCTACGAGTAGTTCCAAAGAAACTAGTTTTCCGGCCATGACATAGTTGAGTGCCTTGCACATCCCCCATACAGACTGGACATGACAACTTACCATGAGTCGACCAACCACTAATCATCCCTAGTGCCAGAAAGTCAGTGATAGTCCATAACAAGGCTGCCTTCAGCACAAAATTCTGCCTGACAGATTTATCAAAAGTCTGAACACTTGTTTCCCACAGAATCTTAAGTTCATCGACTAACGGCCAAAGGTACACGTTAATATCTTTTGTAGGACTCTTATCCCCCTGTATAAGTAAGGTCAATAAAAGATATAGATCACTCATGCACATTGACGGTGGAAAATTGTAAGCTACCATAATCACTGGCAAAATAGAGTAAGGCTGACTAAAATTATTAAATGGATAGAAGCCATCTGTAGCCATGCCAAGCCTGACATTCCTAACTTCGTCGGTAAATTATGGAAAATTGGCATCAAAATTCTTCCATTCATCCCCATCAACTGGGTGAGTCAGCTGACCAGGCACGACATCCCTTGTTTTATGCCAACTTGTATGCTAAGCAGTGTGTGCAGACATGAATAGTCGCTGCAACCTCGATGCAAGAGGAAAGTACCGTAAAATCTTTTTTGGAATATGTTTCTCATTCCCCCTACGTTTTGTGATCTTTTACCTTGGCGAGTTGCAGATATCACACTACACCTTATCTTTGTCCTCCCCATAGTATAACATGCAATCCTGCTCACAAGCATCGATCTTCTCATACCCGAGATTCAACCCCTTAACCATCTTCTTCACTTCATAGTAATTCACAGGCAGAGTATTATTCCTAGGTAAGAACTCGCTGAGAATATCAAGCAAATCATTGAATCCTCTCTCACTGAAATCATGCTCATTCTTGAAATGTAAATGCTTCGTAACTGCAATAAGCCTGGTGTGCTTGTCATTTCCAGGATACAATGGAACACCCGATTCAGATAACAACTTGTAGAAAGCAACTGCTGAATCATTTGGCTTTTGTTGAGCACTGCTTGACGCATGCTCGTTTTTAGCCCAATCAATATTTGTAGGGCCATACGCATCAACCAACATCTGTACGACATCATAGTTATCTGATTGCGAATCCCCGTGAAATGATTGGTCTACAGTACTATCTGTTCGTTCTCTAAACTCAGCTGATTCCCCGTGATGAATCCATACCAAATACCCATCCACAAAACCACGTGAATACAAGTCAAGTTTAACTTCATCGGCAGTCTTCCATATCATGTTCTTACACTTGAAACACGGGCATCTAATCTTTCCGTTCGGATCATCAACATGTTCTATTGCTTTGTTCATAAAATTAGACACCCCATCATGGTACGCATCAACTAATCCCCTCCTATCAATCTTAATCCTACGGTACATCTAACTCTGGTCGGCTGACATCTTTAATTGAAGAAAATATCTAGTTAGATCAAGAATAATCATGAACGTGGTCCATGCATGTATTTAGTTTACCTAGTATATATCTCCGCTCTACAGAGGTTAGGCTTCTATCCCGTTCCTGGATGCGTCTCCTCATTAGTGCCAATCTTGAGCATGTTTCTTATATTTTAAAAAAAATCAACAGCACCTCCCCATGGTCTCCAAGTACACGAAATAGACCAAGACAACTTAATCTAAGTATGCACTCGGAGAACATGTAGAGACACCAGCTCAAAAATCCTCAAAAGTTTATAAAAACGCACCTTGTGAATTGGAACCGATCTAAGTGAGAGACATAACATCCAGTAATAGTTCCAAACTGGGGACTATTCAACGTTCACTCCTAATGAGTGAATGTCAAATGGGTTTCTAAGCTCCAAAGTATATTGAAAATTAAAGGGAGATTATTATTGAGTTTATTAAAAATTGTGGCAAACTAAGCAAATACAGCTTAAGTTTGTTTTGCCAATGATAAACTAAGTAAGTGGTACTTAGTTTATGAGAATTGTTATTTGGAATCTATAGGAAATCCTTGTATGCAGGGTTAGACACCGCAGTTGCAACTAATAGTACTCCAACTGGTTCCTCGGCAGCTGGGGAAAAAAAAAGGTCATAGTTATTGTTTGTGTCCTCGAATAATAAAGGTAATTGAATTATTGCGAACATTCCTCACTGTTCCATCATAACAGATGACAACATCCTCATATGGCACTCCTTCATGATGTTGCCATCTGTTATGATGGAACAGTGAGGAATGTCCGCAGTAATTCAATTAACTTTATTAATCGAGTATATGACACAAACAGGAACTACGACCCATATTTTTTTAATTGTTGCCGAGAAACCGGTTGGAGTACTATTATTTGAATATATTATACTATTTTTTCATTACCATGTTGTATTATATAATATTATATTTCATTTAATTTATATGTTATTATATTTATTTTATTTTGATCTTATTTTCATTAATTTAAAAACCTAAGTAAGTGCTACTTAGTCTATTTTGTATTATATTATATTATATAATTTTTTAAATTTCTTTTATTAAATTTAATTTAATTTATTCAATTTAATTGGTTTATTCTGATTTATTATTCATTTTTATTTTTATTATATTATACTATATTATATTAATTAACTAAATATATTTTATTTTATTTTATTTATTTATTAGGTCTGATTTAATTTATTTTATTTAGTTTTATTTACTAAAATATTGATTTATTCTTTATTATATTATATTATATTATATTATTTTGATCTTATTTTCATAAATTTAAAAAATTAAGTAAGTGCTACTTAGTTTATTTTGTATTATATTATATTATATAATTTTTTAAATTTCTTTTATTAAATTTAATTTAATTTATTCAATTTAATTGGTTTATTCTGATTTATTATTCATTTTTAAATATAATTCATTTTCTTTTAATTATTTAAAATATATTATATTAATTAATTAAATATAATTTATTTTATTTTATTTTATTTATTTATTAAATATGTTTTAAGTTATTTTATATAGATTTATTCAATTTATATATATTATTGTGATTTATTATTAATTTTTATTTCTTTTAGGGCCCACTGATTTTGTATTTGAATAAATCTAACAGAATTCCGTCGGGAATTTCGTCGGGAATAACAAATATAACACGGAATCAACAAGATACATACTATTCATGGCATCAAAATTTCAGAATGATAATAAACAAACACATATATCAACCATTCATGGCATGCATATAATACCAATATTCAGTTATGTAATTCCTGCATATATACAAAATACAGTACAATCTTATACCAATTTCAGACCAATTTGATCAACGCAGCCCTATCTTATACCAATTTCAGTCTTATTTCATAGCTTCGGTACCAATATATCCAATTTCAAACCAAATAACAACCAATTTCAGTACAATCTTCAGGGCCACTAATTTTCAGACCCAAATTAACATGTATACAAAATACCTACTAATTTTCAGACCCAAACATGCATATATACAAAATACATAGCAATATATATTGTAATAGAATGACAGATTCATTGCAATATATACACTGTAATAGAATGATATATTCATAGCAAAATACATAGCAATATATCAAAATCAAATAACAGATTCATCAAATATACATGATTAGCTTTAATTTTTAACAAAAAGTTGAAGCTTTCGCGCGTAGAAGGTGGCCGGAGGTGTCATCGGAGGTGTCGTCGGAGATGGTGGTCGGAGGCGGTGGTTGGAATCCGGCTAGGTGGTGGTGTGGGCAGAGTGAGATGAGGGAGTTTTAGTGAAAGAGAAGGAATGATAGTGACTGTCTGTGAGGGAAAAGGAATGAGAGGGAATGAGAGAGTGAGTGACGAGAGGAGGCGCTGGAGAAAACATTCTGATTAGGTTTTTAATCATTATTCTCAACGGAATTCCGTCGAGGTTAGTTCAGTCGACTTTAACATACTTTCGACGAACAATTTCGTCGAGGATAACACATATTCTGTCGAGTTTATACTCGCGCTGGCGGGAAAGCTTGGCGCCAAGGAGGAGAACTTAATTTCAACGGATGTTCGTCGAGTATACATTAAAGTCGACGGACTTAATATCGACGAAATATTCAGTCGGTCTTAGTTTAAAGTCGACTGAATGTGTTCAGTCGATCTTACTTCTGTCGAAAATAACCCTTTTTCTTGTAGTGGTAGCAATCCTAATCTCAAATCCACTTTTTTGGGCATAGGATCTATAAAAAATTTCAGCTTCTTCTAATTTAGAAAATAATTGACCAACATAAGGAACCATTACCTTTGTACTACTACTTTCACCATCATTAACATACTCCGATTCATTTCTACATTCTAAACTAGCAAAAGATTCAGAAGAGCTAGATAAAAATATATTTGTAGCAGCCATGAAAGCCATTGATGAAGACTTACCAAAAATTTATCACACAAACAAGTGATTTCAGAACTAGCAGATTGTTTCTAAAGCTATATTTCTGTAGCTGCTTAGCATTTGGATGGGAATGGAGTAAAATGTTAGATGGATGGGAATGGAGTAAAATGTTAGATTTCTACTGGAAGATAAGGTTAATTTGGTCGCTACTCCCTCTAGCGGCTGAGCCAAATTCCCTTACAGCCCACGATTTCCAAAATTTTCTCTGCTGGCCTCTAAAGGGAGTAGCGGCCAGTTAAAACGTTGTCGTTTTGACTGGCCACTACTCCCTCTAGCGGCCAGCAGATAAAATTTTGAAAATAATTGATGGTCGCTACTCCCTCTAGCGGTTGGTCCCTCATCTCATCCATTCACTCTAATTTTGGACAGCTGGATGAACTTTAGTTGAAACAGTCCCCACAGCTAACGTATTCTATGGATCATTTTCCTATATCAAATCACATCTTATTATTCAAAATAATATTTAGAAAAAATTAAATCTTTATTCATAAAAAGTTGGGATCTTACAACACAGATGAACTAGCGATTCATCACTAGGATGGAGTTTACAGGAGAGCCGGTGTCTTTGGTGGCCAATATTTCCTCGACTGCAGTTCGATCCCTCTTGGGAGTTCCTGCTTCGGCCCTCAAGGGTCGGGCTGTCCATTCTGTCCCTTTGAGCATTGATGCTGTGAGTGGAGCTTTGTCTGAGCCTCTGCCTGCTGATCAGAGGGATAGAGATCGCATCCTTCGACGATTATTCTTGATCATCATCAGGGGTTGTTTCTTAGCAGACAACTCCTCGCTTTCACTCTATGTACCTTTGCTCATCATTTTAAGGATAAAAAGTAGTATAATAACAACTCTTTAATTATTATGTTTAGAACTTCAAAATAACTAAATAATAATAATAAACAAAATTAAGATATTTATTAAATTATTTTTAAATTAATAAGGCATATTAAGTGGAACTTTCTAATTACCATTCATTAATCTATATTTTAACATACTTGACAATACACTTTTAAAACTTCAGATAAGTAGACTTATAATTACTTTGGTATTGCTTATTGTTCATTGTCCTTGTGCGCTTTTAAGTTCCTAATATTTATTAATGAATTATAAAATATATAAATATAATAATCAAAGTATATATATATATCATTTTTCAAACATAAGCTAGGGAAAATTAAATTTAAATTTAAAAAGGTTATATAAGAAGCTAGAATGTGAAATTCCTATTCCTAATTTAATTAAAATTCTTACCCGATTTGAATTTTTTCCTAGGAGTAGTATATATACCTGCCCCTTACCTAGTTCTAGGTCGACAGTTCGTAATTTAAGATGAGTGAACGACGAGGTAGAAGAAAAGTTAGAGCGGGCGAGGAGGAGTCCGTCCGCGGCGCGGGTCATCCGGATCCTTCACAATTGCTCCAATCACTAACCCGCTTTCCACTCAACCTCAAGTTCAACTCCTGCAACTTTTTCATCAACACAGCATGCACCCCACCCATAACTTTTGACCCACATCAGGTACGAACGTGTATATATATATATATATATATATATATATATATATACTTCATCTGATAATTTTGAATTTTTTCTCCGTCAATTTGTAAAATCTTAAAATTAAAAATTAATATAAATTCGGTGAAATCTTAAATTTTAAAATTGATATAATTTTATTTGTAAGTTTTGGAAATAACTAGTATAATAGAATATTGAATTCGATACTTTGTTGAGTACTTTGTAGTTAGATTATACTCAATTGTTATGGCTGTTTGTATTAATTTATAAGTGATTGAGTACGTATTAATCAATATCGGATTGATCGGTACTAGGTTATCGACAAAATTAAATATTTTAATTTGATTTTAAATATAGAATTTTGTGCTGACTCCGTTGTATCTCTAATTTTGGAGATGACATATCTGTTTTTGGATCGGTGTTCTATTGGAATATGAACATGAAAAAGAAAATGACTAGTCGTATTAATGCAGTAATATATGAAATAGGCTAATGTTTAATTATGCGGACAAAGATTTAGGAAAACGACTATATATTATATTAATACATTCAATTCACGTGAATCCCATATCAGATAGATTTAAGAGTATAGATGTGTTAATAAATATGATGGAGCAGAGGTGATCCAACATGTTAGTTGAGCCAATTTAAACAAGTGTGCGCTGCATTGGTAATCAATAGATGTGGGATGGAGTGTAGAATTTCACTACACTTACCTATGTTGCATTCTCACAGAGATATTTTAATCCTTGGTTTGACAAAAGAGTGCGGCTTGATTTTTTACCTAGTTAATTTTAAATTTTAAAATTGGTGTGAATTTATTTGATTTTGATTAATGCAATAGTTACTATAGAAAACTACATAAAAAATTATTTTTAAGTTCAAAATTATTATTTCAAAAGTTATAATAAACTCGTACCACAGTTTAAATTTTAAAAGTTCGCATATAAAGTAGGATCAAAGCCAAATGAGACTTTTTTTATGATAAGGACGGAGTATAATTCTATACATATATAGGTGCTTCAAAGTGTGTTTAATGTGCTATGTCATCAAGTAGTTCTACAAATTTTGACAATTCTCAGTACTAGCCTAACCCTTAATATGAATGAAGAAGACATCGATAGGGTTGAAAATGAACTCGAATGGTTTCAAATCCAATTTGAGAGCAACTCGAAAAATTCGAGCGACACTCAGATTCGATAGTTAAACGAGTCGAATTCGAAACACTTTTGATACTCAAACACTTGTACGAGTATGAGTCGAATATGAGTCGCATGTATTGTTCGCTCATTTAGGGTATCGAGTTTTCCTTATCTCATTGAACCCTACTCAATACAAGTTTATTAATCCTTACTCGTATATAATATCGAGTATACTCAATTTATTTAATATATAATATTCAACAATTAAATACTTCGCATACTCTTGAGAAGTGGAAGGGGTTTTTATATTTCTCGTACATGTCCATCAGTTGATTAAGAGTAATTATATCGTCTCATTAATTTTTTACAAGACTCGAGATCTAGCTTGAAGAGATTTGATTTAAACTATTCCAAATAATTAACTGAGTTAATTTTATCTATATACATTATCACAATATAATTGATTCAGTCCGGATTCGTGTATGTCCAAATGCTCGCGAGTAGCTCGATTGAAAAACAAGTCGAGTCAAGTCGAATTCGAGTACAATAAAACGAGTCGAATTCAAATATACTGCAAATTGTATTAAAATCCGAGTATGAATCCGAGCATCTTTAAAAAGTTGAGTAGAATCTGAACAAGATACTCCATCACTAGACACCGGCTTGAAATAAGTGTAGCTAAAAATAAACATCCCCTTGTTGGTGCCACTTAGAGTAGGAAATAGTTTCATTTAAATGGTTTCTGGTAGTTTGCTTCAAACTACCCAAAAATTTTCTGTAGAAAAATGCATAGAACATAAGATTTATAGCCGTACCTACTGTACTAGGCTCTCACAAATAGCAAAATTATCATCTAGGCAACCTTACCAAGAGTTTTTTTTAAGGATTGTCGTTTTAGAAATTTATCTCTAATCTTGGAAAATAAGGAGGGAGTATGTGTTCTGCTTTTCAACCACTTGTACACTTGTATATAACTTTTTCTGTATCCACTTGTATATATGTTCATCTGGTCTAGATAGTTGTATAATTTCTCCATTGATTTTGGTAGTTGCATGACCTCATATGATTTTATCTGCGGTTTTTGCAGGCCAGAAGGCCTAGTAGAAGTCGAACACCTACTCGAAGTTACTCCCCTTATCATAGAAATCGTTTATCTAGTAGAAGCTCATCTGAACGAAATTGGAGTAGGAGGCGAAGTAGATCAAACTCTCATTATCACCGCAGGAGGCACAGATCAAACTCTCATCATCGCAGGATGAGACGGTCACCTAGTAGCTCATATTCTAGTTACTCAGATTCTAGAAGCTCAGATATAGTAAGGGAACAACCCATAATATACCCACGATCTCCCTCCCCGTACAGATCGCTTGTCAGGGATGATTCACTTGATGAACATTATTCTAGAAGCCCTAATCACTCTGTCTCTCGAAGCATGTCTCCTCTTAAAGCAAGGAGGAGTAGGAGTCGGACTCCTGTCGGCAACCATTTACACTCCCCGGAAAGATCTCCTTCTCCTACATGAAGGACCCAAATTATTTGTGGAACTTCCAGGTCAATGTCAAGGTCCACATTATATACATCATCAAGTTTTTGAGTAAAATTCTCCTGTTATTTCCTTTCTGGTTATGAAAATAGTCTACATTGTCGAGATATAATAGACTTTTCTTAGAGAGAAATTGGTGCATTTATTTAAAGTTTTTAGAAGTTGTGGTGTTTTCCTTTCAATTGCAAGATAAGTATAGGTTGTGCTTTTAGGTGTTATGTGAGTTGGAACTAGGGTATGAACATGAAAAGTTATGGTTTAATTATTGAATTACTTATGGCTAGTCTGAACCTTTTGTTAAAAACTTGATAGTTTTTTTTAAAAATTAATTATTATTATTTATTTAAGCTTGTCATTGGTTTGTTAGGTTGTATGCTATTTTATTCAGATACTCTTTACTTTTCTCATTATAAGGGAAAAGATTTGAAATTACCATTTTGATTTTGCTCAATACTAGGGGATATATATATATATATATATATATATATATATATATATATATATATATATATATATATATATATATAGTTCGTTTAAGGTGCATACCCATTTATTTAGCATATCTTGTTCACTACTTTTAGCGACGGTTTGGTCCGTCGCTATAGAACAGATAAACGACGTATATGTTATGGCGACGATTTAATGTGTCGCTAAAAGTTAGGACGACGGTTCTCTAATATACGCTACAGATTGAACCGTCGTCCGGTCCGTCGTTAAAGGTGGTGAGCAAGATATGTTAAATAAAGGGGTATATACTTGATCCTCTCCGTATGTATATATATATATATATATATATATATATATATATATATATATATATAACAAAATACAACTGATTTTGAATTTTTCGTTCACTCTAATAAATCATATGAGCCGTCTAAAGTTTGGGATAAATTTCACCGTTCATATAGTGTCGGAGGCACGGGACATAGTTAGTATATATATACATGCCAATTCATCACATAACATATACCATAATATGTATTTGTTATGCAATTTTATGTGGCATATATCATATATACCATTGAAAACAAAAACGAATCGTCAATATTAAAAATTGAAAATCGACATCCGCTACTATTAGTAGCAGATGATAAAAAATACTTAGTATCCGCTAATTTTAGTAGCGGACGCTAATCAGAATAAATATTTGGTTTTACCAATAAATGTTTAGAGTTTAGCTAATTAAAACAAGGGTTTGATTTGACCAATAAATATTAAGGGTTAATTTATTAACTAGTGTTTTGAGTTTATCAAGTAAGGTTTATGGTTTATTATTTAGAGTTTAGGGTTTATTTTTGGTTAATAAATCCTTAACTCTAGTTAATAAATCATAAACCTAGTTAATAAATTTTAAACCCTAGTTAATAAACACTAAACTCTAGTTAATAAACCTTAAACATTTTTTGGTAAAGTTAAATGTTTATTTTGATAACTTAAACTCTAAACATTTATTGGTCAAATCAAACTCTTATTCTGATTTTAAACCTTAAACATTTATTGGTCAAACCAAATCCCAATTTATTGTTCAAGCCAAACTAGTCTGATTAGTTTCTAACTAGTAGCGGATGATATGTGTATTTTTACTATCCATTAATAATAGTAGCGGACGTCGAATTTCAATTTTTAATTCTGGTCGTTCTTTCTTGTTTTTAATGGTATAGATAGTGTATATCCTATAAAAATTTATAACAAATATATACTATTGATCATTATCATATATATATATATATATATTGTGTATGTGTGTGTCTGTGTAAACATGTTGGGAGAAATGATCTATAAATATTACACGTGTAAATAAGTTTACATATTTCAATTCTATGTAACATAACTATAACAAAAATAAGCTAAAAAATATATAGTCTCAATTTTGAATTAGTGTCAATACAATTAAAAATGTTAAAAAGTAGAGTAAATTGAAATTATCATATATGGTTGATTTAAAATTACTTGTTGCCGCTTATAGTTAAAAATTAAATTTTTAACGATTTGTGGTTTCATAAATATAGCAAACTAACTCAATTCTATCTAAATTATATTAATCGAGAGTACTCCATTTGTCTAAAAGCAAGTGAATTTAGCATAATGTTTATATTCTTCTTTAAAATGTCTATATTCTTTTTTTAAAATGTCATTTTTGTCTCCAAATTATCCTATATAAAACTTTGATTGAATTCTTTTGATTTCTAATCCACTACTTAGAAAAATCACACCAAAATATTTTGAACTTTTTTCTCTCCAAGGTAAATGCTATTTAATTTTATATACTCCATTCGTTCCAAAATATTAGAATATTATTGATTTTTAAAAGTCAAACCAAGACATTTTCAAATTCAAAATTGAATTGAATTCTTTTAATTTTAATTGATATAACAATGAAATTTCTAAACTATCTAAGAAGTACTACTCACTGTAAGATTTATATTTTAATAATTTTAGGCAAACCGTCTCAATTTTGAGTTTGTAAATGTCCTAAATTGACTTTCAAAAGTCAATAATAATCATACAATTTGAAACGGAGTTAGTATTATTTTTCATTTGTGTTTGTTAACTTATTAAACAAAAATTTTGATTATTTTTATAAAGATCATGATGTCTTCATCAAGCACAAGTTATGAAGGAAATAAAGGAAATTTGTTAACTTTGATCATCTATGTAATGAAGTTTACATATGCTATGTAAATAAATTTTAATATCCTGCTTATAACTAATCAAATTCACCAAGTGACGATGACAATTTACTTGGAGTACTTTAATTTGATTATTAAACTATGGTCATCGGGGGAAAGCTAGCTCCGATGTGAAAATAAATACAGGTTGAATAAGGTTTAGCAATGAAGGCTTATGCAATAACTGTGTAATAATATTGAATTGTGTGTACTTGATAGGGTATAGCTTTGTATTTATAATAATCACACCACCTCTTCCAAGTCCTTCCCCGTATAGAAACAAGATTCCTCATTAGTTATAATTCTTTAATGGGATTGAACTGATTAACTGAATATCCTTAAAGTAAAGAAGTCGTATTATATCCTGACACTTTCCTTAGAAGTTGAAAATTATATGTAATTAATAATATTTGATTACTTAAAATATTCAACTGCCAAAATAGATGCCTACGTACGGTTAAATACTTTCACGTGAATTTTGGTCCACCATATAAATCGGCCCCTAATATTTACGCCCAACAGTAATGAAGGTTGAGGAAGATGATGCTGCAGTTGATGACTTTAATTAAGTGGCTGAGAAGATGAAATTTTTTGCCACATATATTGGACTAAACTTATTGGTAGTTAAACCCACTTAGAAGTGGTATTTGGCTGAGAAGCAAACTAAGTAACGAAAAACACAAAAAGATTACACTTGACTTGCATTAACTTTTGTTTAAAAATTACAAAATGTTAAAATTTGTACCTAAAATTCGAAATTGTGACACCTTTGTTTTTGCCTATATTTTTATTCAAATTACCACTCTAATTGAGTTGTGATTTTCTAATATTTTTTCAAGAAAGTAGCAGCTACCTATGAAAACCCTAGATCATTTCTTAAAGCTCTAGATCATTTTTGAGTTGTTTATATCTAATTAGAAACATCTTAATATCTATACATATATATAGAGGGCAAAGTACTTGCACACCATCCGTTAACTTTTGTTAATGCTGTTACTAGTGGAGTGAGAGTATGTTGTGTCTTTAAAACTACCGGTTAGACCTGGCAAACGGGCCCAAAGCCCACGGCCCGGCCCGGCCGTCAAAAAGCGGGCTTTGGGCCTCATTTTTTCGGCCCACAGAAACCCGGACTTTTTTGGCCCGACCCGTTTAGTTTAAGCCCAAAAAATGTCAAAAATAGACATAAAACTATCTCGGCCCGCCTGCGAAATAGCGGACTTTGGGCTTACATTTTTCGGTCCGCCAAAACTCGGGCCGTTTTGGCCCAGCCCGTTTGCCACCTCTACTACCAGTGGTCGAAAGTTCCCTTTTAAATTACAAGTGATTATAAATAACTTTGAGTAAACCATAGGTGATTCATTTGCAATTTATTCTAAAAAAATTAAAAAATAACATGTTGTGGTTTATATTACCATATAAAATTGTGAGACTTCAAAATTCAAATGTACATATAATTAAAATAGTTATAAAAGTATCGTTTAATATGTATTTACTTTAAGAGCATTATTTTTTATTTTGACAATATCACACAACCTTCTTATTTTTAGAAAAACTAAAAAAATTTCTGACTTATGACAACTTTTTAATGAGTTTGACTCTAGTAGTAAAAGTTGCAGTTTTAATAAACAAAGATCTAAATGTATACGTCTCTCTAAACTATGAAAAATTTCTTGTGTTACATTTACGTTATGGTTTTGAATTTTAAAATGGACAAAAAATAAAAAAAAAATTGACAGAAAATTTAAGTTTTCTTTCCAATTCTTATGTTTCTGAGTTTTTTAATAAACAGAAAAGAAAAAAAATTGATAGAAAACTTAGCCACTCTTTCTGCCAAAGTTTTCCATCTAAAATTAGCCTGATTTGGACGGAAAAGAAATTAAAATAAATAATATTTTTATAATTCTCGTATTATCTTCAATTTTTAATATAATAAATTTTAAATTATAACTCAATTTTAAATTTTTTATTTTTTTCTATTAAAAACTTAGAAACAATAAAAAAAAAAATTTCAAGTTTTCTATTCTTTTATTTTTTATTCTAATTTAAATTTTTTATTCTTTTTTTTTTCTGTTCAAAACTCTCAAACAGAGCGTAATGTCTGAGCATTCTGAGAACTGAAAGAACATGAAAGGGGAAAAAAGAAAATAAATATAAGTAGTAAGAAAATGCTAGTCACATCACATCAATTTTTTTTTCACGAAAATTCGGACTTCTTTACTGAATTTTTTTTCAAACTGTTTCAAATAAATCCGGTTAGCATGAAATTTATTTATTGATAAATTTATTAATTGGCTAATAGAATACTGACACACGTAGAATCTCATTTTTATATCAATACTTTATTGATCAATTGATCAACTTATTCAAAAATAAACTTCATAGCACTTCAATTTTAAAGTTGACCTAAATATAAATTATTATCGCGAATTGTCTTTCTTTTTTCACACCAGTGTTCATCTTTTCTTTTACAATATATGATAATCAAACTCTTAATTTTTAATAAGTATATATAAAAAGACATAAGTGAATCTATGAATGAAGTCTACTCTTTAATTAATTAAGAATTAATTCGGGTGATAACTCACCCATATCGTCGCTTCTGTCGATGTCTTTAGATTTTCACTTCTCTTCCTCTTCCTCTTCCTCTTCCTCTTCTTCTTCTTCTTCTTCTTCTTCTTCGACTTTTAATTTCTCTGACATTATATATTCGTTTTGTTCCCGTATCTTTCCACTTTTTTCCAATTTCTACTTTCAGTTGAAGATTCAATCGATCAAACAGTCGAATATGGAGAAATTATATAAACTTTTCTCTCGCCTTATCTTTTCGCTATTTGATTTCTAGCAACCAAATTGATGATTATCAGCGACGATCCCAAAACTCTTCGGTTTCCATTTCATAGTTTTACAATTCCAAAAGGTACTATTTCTTATATTTATTTACTTCACGCCGATTTATTTTAGTGCGTTTTTCTCAATTTTATGTTTAATTTAGTGGAAATTACTCTTACTCTATTACTCGAAATTCATCTGCATACTAGGAATCTTTCCACTTATTTTCTTAATTGATTTCTCTTATTAGTATTTGTATGTCTGCGATTGTCGGTATGTATTTAATTTGATTCAATTATTCAAAAACTAATCTCATTTATATGCTTTACTATGGAATTGTAGTATCTTCACCCACACACTCGAGCAAAAATACTCACATACAGAGCCAGAGATAGAGTGAGAGATTGCGTTTTGCTATCTCAGCTAAATGTTACTCCCTCCGTTCCTAAACAATGACGTTTTGGAAGAAAAAATTTGTTCCAAATTATCTGCCGTTTACAACTTTTTAGGAGAATAAATTATTTGTTTTCCTATATCACCTTTACCTTCTGTCATTGTCCCAAAAAATTTTCACCCTTAGTCTTAATAGTTTTTAACTTTCCATAAAGGGGTAGTGATGGAATTTCACACAGATTTTAATTATTAAATGATAATATTAAATGATTTTCTTAATCCATATGAAAAAACTTTAAACGAGACTTATTTAGGAATGGAGGGAGAATATATGTAAATGTAATACATAAGGGATATTGTTACATGTCTTAAATACTTGTATGAAACAATGAATTTGAAATCTAATTAAACACTTGAATTACAAATTTTGTTGTAATCCATGTTATTAGTGAGAGGAAACTAAAAGTATTTATTTAATACGGAAGTCAACAACTTACAAGTTTTATGGCTCAAGATCACTGAATCTGACTATTTATATGTTATTAGTGTCATTCATTCATTTTCTTTATTTTGTAGAGCGCAAATGTCTTTTGAGATTTATGTTGGGAGGCTATCAACCTAAGTAGAGATGGAGATTAGTTGTCCTGCTTATCAACTTTTCGATGAAATTTCTAAGTGAAGGTTAGAGAGTTATTGGAATTGAGTTAACCATGAATTTAATTTTTAATTTTATGTATGGGTGTTATTTTTAAAAAGTAGTATACTACATATATATATATATATATATATATATATATATATGTATGTATGTATGTGTGTGTGTATTTGAATTTGTATTTGTATGTGTGCGCTTGCCGGTACATATTGATTCAATTATTCAAAAACTAATCTCATTTATATACTTTACCATAGAATTGTACTATCTTCACCCACACACTCGAGCAAAAATACTCACATACAGAGCGAGAGATAGAGTGAGAGATTGTGCTTTACTCTCTTGTTATATATGTAAATGTAATACATAAGGGATAATGTTAAATGTCTTAAATAATTAAATGAAACAACGAATTTGGAATCTAATTAAAAACTTGAATTACAAACTTTATTGTAATTCATGTTATTAGTGAGAGGAAACTAAAAGTATTTATTTAATACGGAAGTCAAAAACATACGAGTTTTGTGGCTCAAGGTCACTGAATTTGACTATTTATATGTTATTAGTGTCATTCATTCATTTTCTTTATTTGTAGAGCACAAATGTCTTTTAAGGTTTATGCATGTTGGGAGGTTATCAACCTCAAGTAAAGATGGAGATTGATTGTCCCGCCTATCAAATGTTTGATGAAATTTCTAAGTGAATGTTATAGAGAGTTATTGGAATTGGGTTAACCATGAATTTAGTTTTTAATTTTATTTACACAACAAGAAAAAGTTTTACTTAAGGCAAAATATTCTCTCGGAAATAAGACTATTCCGTCAAAGATAAGTTATTTCCAACTGAAGTATCCGTCGGATATTCAGTCGTATATACACGCGTCAGAGATAAGTTCCGTCACAAAATTCGTCGACATTTTCTAATTTCTGACTGACTTATCCCCGACGAAATTCCGTCGGATTTAAGGTAACTTCGACGACCTAAATACGAGGGAAGAATTTCGTCGAGTGTAAGAGCCACTTATGTCCAACGGATATTTCTCTCGAAAATAACTTATCTTTGACGGAAAATTAAATTGCATAAAACAATATTAAAAGCCAAGATCGACGGAATATTCCCTCGGAAATAACGAAGTTCCGACGGAAAAATAATTTTAATAAAGAATTATTAGAATTTGTCTGAGAATTAAATTCGACGGAATATCCGACGGAAATACCTTATTCCGTCGAAAATAGCCCTTTTTTTAATAATATTTTAAAATTGTAATTTTCAGGTATTTAAACTCATTTATGTACCTGTAAGTTGTTTTATCCTGATACAGACAGACAATAATATATTTCACATTCAAATATTCAACGGAGTGACGGATCCAGCCAGATAGCTCAGTGGGGTCAAACTCGAAAAAAAAATCTCTTACAAATAAAAATATAATAAAATGAATCACAAAACTAAACAATCTTCAAATATTATTTACAATAATATTTTTCGAGATTTCATTGCTTGAATTGTTGCATGATAGCCTCATTTTTAATAGTTACAAAATATCACGCGTATATTATTAAACAGTTATTCATCTCCCATTTGGTTATAAAGTTCATTATTCACAACGTTCATGGCTAGCAACGAACAAAAGTAGAGCCAATTTAACCAACAAATAAACTTGAGGATACATATCATTCTTTCTTTTCTTAACCAACATTTGAGCCCTTTTTGTACTCGAAATAATAGTACTGTAGTAGTGATGTAGTCTTCTCAAATTTTTAGAGGTAATAGTAGTATTGTAGTAGACTAGTAGCCTTCTCAAAATAGTAATACTATAGTAGATTAGTAGTGTTGTAGTCTTTAGTGGTAATAGCCTTTAGAGGTAATAGTAGTACTGTAGTAATGTTGTAGCCTTCTCAAATTTTTTTTTAAGCCGAATGACCCCCTGACCCATGAAATTTCAGTGGGGGCAGGTGCCCCCCTGCCCCTAACATAGGTCCGCCCATGATTGAACGTAGCGTTAAAAACCTGTATCACTTCTCAACAACAACGTAATCTACTAACTGATCATCATCAACATCACAAGCTAACAATTACAAATATAAGTTAATGTTTTATCATCACATCAACAACAATATGAACAAATGTTCTTGTGAGAGTTTACTAATAGACATAAGATTATAGTGAAAAGTTGGAATGTACAGGACATTTTGTAAAACCAATTTAGAATTAATCATAACAGAACCAGATTTTGTAACTGAGATACATAATCCAATAGGAAGCACAACTTGAATAGGAGCAATGAGTATGATAGAAGTGAAAAGATTAATGTCACAACACATATGATCTGTGGCTCCACTATCAATAATCCATTGAACACCAGATTTAATAGAATGATTATGTAATGAGAAGGCAATACCTACTAGATGTTCATCAGGGATAGAAAATTCTTTGTATTTTCCTTTGTAAATAATGTTGATCAATTGATCAAATTTTACTTCTAGCTGCTCAAATCTGTCAGAATTCTCAGAAGAAGCTTCCTCAGAGTGAACTTGCATTGCTTTTGACCCAACATAAGCAGAATTCTTTTTAGGAAAATTGCTAGTATATGTAGATTTGCCTTTCTTAGTCATTCCAGGTGTGTTACTAGATCCAGTAAATTGAGGATTAGATTTTTTATGCAATGGAGGCCCTTTAGGATAGCCATTAAGCTTGAAACAAGTCTCCTTAATGTGATCCATGGCAATAACTGCACTACACACCTTCCTTAGGAACATAAGGCTTAAACTTAGAATTATACTGAGCATTAACAAAATTCTTCTTGTTTTGAAATCCAGAACTAGAAGCGAAAGCCATGACATTAGTGTTAACATTTCCAGTTTGATATCCCTGTATTTGTTTTCATCTTGTTTGATCAGTGAATAAGCACGCGTTACTGTAGGTAAATGACTCATCATGAGAATTTGACCTCTTGCAGTTGCAAAGCTATCATGTAGCCCCCATTAAGAATTGCATTAATTTTCTTCTCTGTTCTTCTTCATCTTGTACTTTAGATGCACCACATGTACATTTAGGAACTACCTCAAGAGCAGCATGCTCATCCCATATTCCCTTTAACTTGTGATAATACATATCAACTGACAAATTTTCTTGTCCTATGGTACTTGTATCCTTTTGTAGTTCATAAATTCTATGGCCATCAATGCTTGAGAATCGCTCAGTCAATTCAGTCCTTACAGAAAAGGCATTTTCAACAAATTTCATATTGTCACTGATTTCATCACTAACACTATTCATTATCCAACTTATTATCATATCATTCACACGCATCAACTGATTATACAATGACGAATTCTCAGCAGGTGTAGAATATGTACCATCAGTAATTATCGTCTTATTCTTAGCAGCCAAAGCAATTTTAATTGATCTCTTCCACGTAGCAAAATTCTCAGCACCAGTGAGTTTCTTTGAGATTAAAATCATACCTGGATGATCATTGTTGTGTAAAAACAACGGATGCGAATTAGATTAAAAACCACAAGCATCTTCAGTATTCTACTTTGTTCCTTAACGAGTACTTGATGCGGAAGCCATGATTGATTTCTTCGATCCTCAACAATTATCGAAAAATGATTGAATTGATTTAATCTGAACACTACGACTGAAATAGAAATAGAAATAGCTTTAGAATAGTTGGAATCATTTGATCTGGAATTGAATGTTTGATGAACAAATGTCATATAACGAATAGAAATAGCTCTACACGAGCTTTAGCTCTGATACTATATAAACAATAGAAGATCTCATTATAAAAGTTGAAGGATTGAGAAAGATTCTCTAATTCATTAATCTCTGAAAATTTACAAGTACTGGAAAATGAAATACAGAAAAACTAACTAAAACTATATTACATCACTCTATTTACACTAATTGTCTTGTTTAGAAATAAAGCTAATAAGATTGCTAGTTGTCACTGTCATGTGATCAACAATATTCCTATGCTTCTCAGCACTATCATAAGGACTAGCTGTGTCAACATCTCTATCATCATTTCGTTCATTCCTTGTTGCTATATTAGCTATACGTGGGCATTTGAGCATAGACAATTTCACTCCCTTAGTGATATGTTGTTGTGGCTGCTGTGCACATGTAATACTTGTTGCTATTGCTGTTGTTGTTAGTGTTGATGCTGGACTATCCTTAATACTTTATTATCACACTTGCATTATCCTGACGATACTACTAAACCATCGTTCATTAATATTAAAGATAAATATCAAAAAAAATATTTAATATTTATAAATATTTCAAATAGGTCATACATATCTTTCATACAATTTTGGAAAAGACATTTTACTAAACACTTGCAAAATGGTAATGCAATCAATGAAATTTAGCTCAATAAAATTATAATCAATGAAATTTAATTCATTAAATTTCAGCTCAATAAATATATGGGCTTGATCCATATCAAAATATTATTATGGGATCTAATGGCCATCACATATTACACTAGAAAATTGATATTTTCACATAATTTTTTGATATTTTCACATGAAAACAGTCGTTATAGATCCTATAGCGATGATTTTTACTGTCGTTATACATCTATAGCGACACTTTTCATGTAAAAATATCAAAAAATTTGTGAAAATATTAATTTCCATTACACTATTCATTTTAAGATCTGGTGGTTATAATTTTAAGGGGAGCACTATTTCTATTGTTCTACATGTGTTTTTGATATTTTTACATGGTTCTTTCTTACATGAAAGTGGGACCAGCTGTATGCTCATGTGAGAGAGGACAATATGAAAATATCAAATATACATTTGGAAATATCAGTTCCCAATTTTAAAATACCCAAAATCATTGGACTTGAATTAATATAAGTTTTCAACAAAAAAAAAGGTAAGAAGAACTTTGTTTTCATGACATTTTTTTTATACAACCAAGCCAACTATCCACAAGATAGGATGGCTCAAAGAAAATGGGTCATAAATTGGTATACCACAGCCCAAATTGAAATAGTCTCTCCCCAAAGCCCAATTTAAAACAGAACAAAAACGTTAACAAATCAGCCCGCCTAATCTTGAGCCGAAACTTGACCTTTGCCACGTTCAGCCGCCCGATTAAATGGTTTCATTTTTCAAAACTAATTAAAAGGCGGTTGAAATTTACCCTTAAAATGAAGGGCAAATACGGAACAAAACCAGACAAACCGCTCAATTAACTGACATAAAACAAACACACGTGTCTACTCCTAAGTAGTTTTAGCAGCCGGCGAAGGACACGTGGCACGGACCCTTTTGCCCACGACTGTCGGACCAAAGATATGCATTAATTAATTATAGTCAGAATCTTACTCCAGCTAATTTGACCACTTTCCTCCCGTTACAATAAACTATGCTTACATTGCCACCGGTAAGGAGAGTTCGGCGCCGATCACCGCCATGGACGGTGGAGAGTCACAGCCGAGTTTGTACCGAGTTCTGCTGGATCGGTTTCAGAGGTTGGAGGCGAGTCACGTGAAGCTCAAGGAGCAGTTCGATGTGCTAGCGGAAGAACAGAGGTGCTCACATGGAGGAGGAGCGGGACAGTGTTCTTGGGTTTCCGATGAGTTTTTCTTTGCCGGAAGTCCGCATAGAAGCGTGTTGGAGCACATGGGTCATGCTGTTCATGTCAGTAGACCTGATTCTGAAGAAATCATATATTGGTAATCACTAAATTATATATATATATATATATATATATATATATATATATATGTGTGTGTGTGTGTGTGTGTGTGTGTGTGTGTGTGTGTGTATGTGTGTGTGTGTGTGGCATTTTATTTATACCTCGTAAATTTTTTTCTTTTCTTTTGTGTAATTAACCAGTTCCTTAAACTTTCTGTTTGTGCATTTGGTGTTTGATATTTGGTCTCTGAAACAGTTGCATATAGATAATGAGGTCAAAGATGTCTAGTAGTATACCACATGGTATCAAGGTTTCCATGTTCAATCCTTGGTGGCAGCAAGGAGGGAAAATCTCTAGTTCATTTTTGGAATATGTGATTCGTGGGAAAAAAATGGTTGAAACAACAATTTTTGGATGGGTATGAATCAAGTTTGATCTAGATAAACAATTCAAGAAAAATACTTTTGGGAAAATCATGTCTGGATTCTCTGGTATTTGGCATCTTCCTGAAAAGAGTGTTCAATAGAAATTGTTTTGTGCGTCATTGCACGCTTAAGTTTAGCCTTCCCAGAAATGTTTTATCCTTCGAAATCTACAAATCATTTTTAGGGGAACAACACAAGTCATTTGCCTTGAAAATAGTTTGCGAAAATGTTATCTTTGAAAAAACAGGGCCTTAACAAATAACAAGTGATGAATTGGATTCGAAGTTAGGAATAGAAATTTGCAGTTTAGAGTGTATTAATATCTAACTTCTCTCAAATTACATAAAATTGTTACCATGAATGTTAGTATACTTTAGGTACTGATTTCTATCATTATTCTGCTTTACTGAGTGATCTGAGAATGTTAATTACTTTGGTTATTGCATTTCAAGTCTTATCTGAGTGGTTGAAGGGATTGGGATGCCAGTGCCCAAGTCTTAGTATCCCAAGGATATGTTTGTTTGCAAGGATTACACTTGGTATAAGACTATTAATCCAAGTGTCTTGTTTGTTTTCAAATTTGAGCTTGGGACTATTAATCCTGGGATTATAAAATAGGTTAAGATGTGAGATTATTTAATACTAGGATTAATAGTCTTGGAATTATAATCTCATGAATTATAATCCCGAGATTATAATTCTTGCAAATAAACATAGCCCAAGTTCCTAACCATTGGATGAAAAAAAGAGTAATAGCAAGATCATTTATATAGTTTATGTTTGGGATCGCTTAAAAAATCTGATTAGTCATTCTGATTATTGCTTCTGCTTATAATTAATTATTTAATTTTAAAAAAGTTGTTTGTACATGTTTGGTAAAGAAAAACACTTAAATAAATTAGTAAAAAAGTAAAAAGTATTTGGTATAAAAAAAATGATTATCACTTATTTCAAGTGTAAATTACGGAAGGTTTGGAAAAGTAAAGATAGGTAATGGGTGGAATTATTAAAATAAATAAGGATAGACTAGTAATATACTTGGTCAAACCTGATTATTTGATTTGGCAAATAAGCAAAAGCTTCAAATTGGAGTTTCTAATTATTTTCATAAAAATTGATTATAAGCAGTTTAAAAATCAGGTTACCAAACACTTTTTGTTAGTTAAAATTGATTATGAGTAGCTTTGACTAAATATAAGCGATCCCAAACACCCTCATAGTATAGTGTATATAGTGTATGTATGTGTGTGTTTGTTTGTTTTTGTTTATATAATTCTTAAGATTTTTACAAGGTGAGATGCATGAAACCTCTCTACATAAATTTGGGAGCTCATGTTGTGTCTTCTAGCCTCTTGAAAGCATTAATATTGTTTCTACATGCTTCTTCTCATCAACAAACTACTTGTTTATAAACTATCTAGCAATATGAAATCCATGATAATCAATTAAGGCATATTTTGTTGTTAAGATGGAAGACAATTAGTTTGGTGGTTATAAACCATTTTAAATATATGCTGGATGATAGTTAACTTTTATCTGAAAATACTTTTTACATTCAGGAATCGCGTAGCTGAAAAACTTTACGGATACAATGACCATGAAGTTCTTGGACAAAGATATTCAGAACTACTTATTGATGAAACACATTGTGCTGCAAAACATTTTTTTGAAAATTTGAGCTGTGGTAAATCTTGGTCAGGTCAGATCCCTTTTAAGAAGAGGTCGGGTGAGATATTCATGGCATTAGTGACAAACAGCCCATTATATGAGGATGGCGAGCTTGTGGGTATTATCACTGTTTCAAGTGATGCGGCCTTATTCAATAGAATAATCTCGGGTGACCTGAGAACAAATCAGGATTGTGAAAGAGGCCAACCCAGACTGTGGAGGTTAGAATTCAAAAAGATCCAGTGGCACGCACTGCCACATATTGCATCATCTGTTTCCAATCTGGTGCTTATCTATTACACTTGCCGTACATTCATTTTCTTCATGCTATTCCTTCTGTTCATTTTATTTATGTGTTGGAATGATTTGCTACTCTTGTCTGCTGTATTCATCAGGCTTCAAAAGTTCTATCTAGAAAACGTGGTGATGATCCTAGTAACATTTGTACAACTTCCAGTAATATAGAGGGGAGAGTGGATGCTCAGGATATAACAGCAGAGAAGCCACCTCTAGGAAAGACGCCGGTAATGCTTTGATATGATTGGTGATTCTACTTTTACTTCAATGATAGTGTAGAGTATATCTAGAAGAATACTTCTTTTTTTAATTTCAGCTTTTGAAGCCTCGTTTTGGTTTAAACTTTGGAAAGAGCACTGATGACACAGAGAGGTTTGCGAAAGATGAATCTACATTTGAGTCATCTCAGCCTTCTAAACTTGTATGGATCCATTCCCTTACCTTTAACCTTCATGCAATACTTCAGTCTATTCCACAATAATTACTAACTTTGGTTTCTAAACATTATTCAGCCAGGAAATAATTTGCAATGTAGAAATCAATTATTATGCGATATTACTATTGGAAATAGAAGAGTTTGGTCTGAAAGTTACGAAAGTAACTTGGGAAGTAATTCCTTTTGTCTTTTGTGGAGCCAACTGTTAGTTAAATTGGTCTTGAAGCAGGATAGAATCATGTAATCACTTATTTCCTGAAGTTGTAAGACATTGTAAAATTTTGTCACTGTATTAGCCTAAGGAGAGAAAAAAATTTGCAACCTAAATTCTGCTAAACTACTTAATTGGAATACTGCAGGCAGCAAATGTATTATCAAAGCTGAGCATTTGTAAATTTGGGAAAGACAAAGATGGAATCATTCAACAAAACGGCCACACTAATATTTTCATGAACACTGGAATGACCAGTGAGCCGAATTCACGTAGACCTTTGAAGATGTCAACTTCATATCAATGCATTGTTAATGATGACTATGAAGAAAAGAATGAAGAATATTGTCCCTTTTCTGCAAGAAGAAAATATGCAAACATAAGTGGGAAAATTGTTCCCACCGATGCTGAAGCCTTTCCAAGAGAGTTCAATTGTCTTGAAGTTCCAAAACATGTAGATCTGTTGCCAACGCCAAGATTCCAAATTGAGTTGGAGGAGTTGGATCCAGATTCACAGAATTCAAAGCATTTGGAGGTTGAAGATTCAATGAAGCAACTGTCAGTTCCTCAACAGAGTCATGGTTCAGGGGAGAGCATTTGCAGCACCGAAGAAAGTCTTACTAGAAAAGGAGACACAGGGTTGAACTCGAGAGGAGATTATGAAATTCGCTGGGAAGACCTACAATTGCGGGAGGAAATTGGGCAAGGTAAAGCTTAAGCAGCTCCAATTAGTTTACATACTATATTTTTAGTTATTGAAGCTTTGTACATTGTAGAATATTATAATTATATATATATATATATATATATATATATATATATATATATATATATACGGTTTCCTTCAGATGGGGACTGAAAACGCGAACTAAAGACAGACTTAAAAAAAACACACGAACTCTCTCTCTAACTCTTCCCCCTCTCTCTCCTTCAGATGCGAACTCGGCTATCTCTTCCCTCTCTCTCTCTAACTCTTCCCTCTCTCGAAGCGAATCTGTACCGAATCGAAAGGGACCAACAGAAGAAAAAGCTTCGACGGCCAACGGAATCATACCTAACGGAAGGTGAGGGTACTTCCCTCTCTCTCGAAGCGAATCTGTACCAAATCGAAAGGGACCAACGGAAGAAAAAGCTTCGACGGCCAACGGAACCATACCTAACGGAAGGTGAGGGTACTCCACTTTATTAATTTTATAATTTTTTTTGAACCATATGAAATCTAGGGTTTATTTGGGGGTTTTGTTACATGGTTACATTAAATTGATAGGAGCAACTATTATACCCAAAATCTAGAATTGGTGTCAATTTCGTGGATTTCCTCTTATAATAACAAGTAGAATTGGTGTCAATTTCGTGGATTTCCTCTTACAATAATGGTCATATGTAGTTTAATTAGCCGTACATAAATGATTTTGATTGAAGGGATTTGTAAACTAGGTATAGTTGAATTTGTAAACTGGGTGTAGAAAGAGACGATTTTGATGTTGAGGTACTCACCTTGAGGCTTTCTATTGGAATGACACTTTCTTTTGTTACCTTCTGATGTTGTCCATATTATTGAGATTTTAAAAAGAACCACAGGGATTATTGGTAAAATCATCCTTTAATGCAAGCAAATTCTAGCGTTTGAGTTCAAAAATGCTAGTGATTTTTTGATGGTTAACCACAACTGGCTTTAGTGGTTTGCCAGTTTATGGTTGTAAAACTGGTTCAAAGATGTATAAGATAGTTTCTATTTGTTTCTTTCTCCTGCCAAATGTTTGTAGAAATGCCCAACTAGGATAAGAACAAAGCTTTGTGTGATCAGACATGAGAAATCCATATCACTGGTAACAAACAGGTCAATATAGAGAGCATTTGTTTAATTCTTGAGATGAATTCCTGTTATGCACCAGAAGAACAATATTTTTTTTTGGTGTTTAATTCATTATATTACAACAAACGGTGGAGTTTTGAACTAAGGACCTTTGTTATGTAATGTTCTGGTGATACCAACCAAGCTAAAACTTGTTGAAACGCATTTAGGGGACCACTATTTGTTGAAAGTAATTGTATTACATTAGCCTATTAGTCTTAAAATTAGAGTTTCGAATCTTGAAACCCACCCATCGTTACAAAAAGAGGGTATAACTGATTTATGTTTTACAATCCTTGATATAATATTAAAGTTAATTTCGCTTTCTCATTTTAAAATTCCTAACCAGTTAACCAGATATTGTAATTTGTAACTTATACTCTCAGGATGTATTGGCAAAATTAATGTCATTTTCTCAACACAAGACGCAAGCTGTATGCATTCTATCAGCAAATGGTGTCATATCTAATGTAACACTTCGACAAGCATCATCATCTGGTGGAACTGTTAATTATGACGTTCGTATTATGTTTCGATATCTACTATAACACATTTGCTTGTTTTATTCTTTTTTTAAAAAAGTAAATAAAAAACTGTACTAATTATGCACACTTTCTTATTAAGGTGACATGTATAATGTATTAAACTAACGTGTTTGATATATAGTATGGGAGTTTCAAATCTTTTGAAGTTTATCCTGCTCAACCAAAGCTTGTCTCAGGTGCATGTGCATCAGTGGGCAAAAGCCCCCCATCTCATGCCACCCTAAGCGAGTCCTCAGGTGGCCCTAGAAGCCCTTTAAACAACATTGCTGGTGGATGCAATAATAGCAATTCATAAACCATTCCGAACGTAACATGGAGATAGGGTAACTAATGTGATGACTTACAGAGTGAGTGGCTTTGCTCATCCTGGAGGGATTGTTCTAAGCAGGAGTTTTAAGTATGCCCTCTAAGGTTATAGGAAGTTTCTACATGTACTTTAAGTTTTGTATTTTTTTTCCGGGTTTCTAAAGATTGCATATCCAAAACATATGGTAACAATTACAGATCAGTGGTGTGATGGATTTTCCTTTTTAGGTAGCTGAGTTGGTTCTCTGCCATTAGTGGTGGCCGGAGTTAAAAATTTTGAACTATCTGTGTATTGGAAATGGTTAATAGAACAACCCATGGTTGTCCCAATGCATGTGTTATTATTCTTTGTCATGCTGGTTAGGAGAAATGATTGATTATACCTGGATTTTCATATGAATCTTGAGTTTTGGTTTTTTGAAGTTTTGTTAACCCTATTTCCCTCTTTTTTATATTCCCTGATGACTATTACAGTGTTTGTTTTTTGGTTTCCCCTAACCATGAGTGTTAATTATGGTGTAACGTTTCGTGACCAGATTAATTTAGTTAAAATGCTAGTTTTATTATTGTGATTATTATGGGTGTAGTTAATTGATAAGTGATCAGAGGATTTAAAGACCATGTGAATCTAACTGGATGCTTAAACGATGTTTACTGATTCACTGGCATATTCTCTCTCTCCGTTTCAACAGTCAGAAAATTAAAATGAATCTGAATTATTTTTGTATTTTTCCGTTCAAATTCAAATTGGGTTATATCTTATTATTATAGATTTGAAAACCTAGGGGTCTAGGGAGAGCCCGGGTAAGGGGCCAGGAGGGAGAGTAGGGGAACTTAGGAGAAAGTTACCTTTACAGTAAAGGGAATGTACATAAATAAAAACACGATCTTATTCCACCTATCATTTTTGCAAAAAAACACTAAAAATTTTTGCAAAAAAACATTAAAAACACGAACTTATCCCACTACATATTCAACCAAGTGTACTTTCGATTTTGGGATACCTGATAATGTTTATCATTAGTCCAAAACAAGTGTACTTTCGGAGAACAATCTATTTTACTCGTAAAATGAAATAGAACAACATATTAACCCCACTACATATTCAACCATATAGGATTTTATTAAAAATAGGACACTGATATAGACTTGCTAGATACAGGTTGCTACAAAACTAAGAACTTTCAATTCATTTCTAGAACAGATAATGTCTGAAAATAACTCTATTTATAAAAGGTATAAGTTATGACATCAGTAGAAAATGGTACAATAATTTTCCCTAAAACTACAAATTATGACATTACATATCGACAAATACTGGAGCAGAAGAAACATATTGGACACATATAACCAAGCAGAATCCCCACTTCAGCTCCCACTTCTCATCATTCAGAGCAAGAAAGCAGTACGTTCAGAAATTTCGACAGAAAGTCTTGTTTTCCGCCACTGGAGCAAGAGGATAGCACAAACACATTACAAAGACTCTGGACTTGTGGAGGGTCTGATTCTCGAGGGCATCCGCATGCGTCCTTGTAACTCACTTCCGAACCTATAATTTTTGGGGGTAATGGACATATTGTTCAAGGAATTGTCAAACTCGTTGAGAGCAAGATCAGCAAAACTCATGGCAATTCCATCATCTCTAGTGTTGATCCCATTTTCACCATCTTAAGCAATATCTTCATCGATGCTAACTTCACTGTGATCATCATCTTCATCGTCGTCATCATCATAAGTTGTTCTCACCATTGACCAGTAAATGAAGTTTGGATGAATGGATCTTCATAATTTTAAAAGAAAGTTTTAAACGCTTTAGTTCTAGATCCAAAAGCAACCATAAGAAATTGCAACATCACAGGAATATTTTATTGTTCCAAGTTTATGTTGGAGAAATTGGTTTGGAAAGCAAAAAATTTAAGCCAGAAGAAGAAATTCACATGGTAACCTAGAGAGTTTAGGTATGTTCTTCTGGGGACAAAAAAGAATTAGAAGGACCATAATGGTAGCATCCTATTTAATTTCTCTATAATTTAAATTAGGACTACTAAATTCACAAAATCACAAAAAACTGCAGAGCAGAGGATGACAAGAAATTCTAATATATATGTGGGTCCAACATCTTTCAGTATGTTGAGAATAGAGTTAAGTTTATAAAACTTCCTTGGAAGAGTAGGCCTAAAGAGCAAATAAGCAAATGAATAATTGTTACCTATTTGAAACTATTTAATCCCACTACAATAACACAAACCTGTCAGAATTCTGTAATAAATATGGATCAAATGGGAAGAACATGTCAAGCCTTTCTAATCCACCAAATGCCCTGGAAAGTTCTGATTCCACCATACCATAAAAGAGAGAAGCATCCGACACATTGAATAGCTGGGCTGTTTTTGCCTGCTGTATGATTTCATGTACTATAGATGGCAAGCATACCTGTTAAGGAGAAACCAAAAGAAAGATTAGTATTTTTATAATTTTCAAATGGACAGAGCAAAAAAGCTTATATGACATGTATTGGCAATTATTTTGTTTGAATGTCACCTTAAATACAGTCCAATTTTCAAAAATTATAACAATAAGATAAATTTTGAAAATTTTGCAATTGACAGGGTAGTAATTAGTAAATCCACAATTTAATAAATATGTTTAATAAAGTGAGTATAGTTGTATCACATTAGAATTTCTAAATAATATTCTTAAGGTAACCCCCCCCCCCCAATCAGTAGAATAAAAAATATACTAAAATCTTACTATTATTGAGAATCTTAATTGGTGCATAACAAGAATTCATCTTAAGAATTAAACAAATGCTCTCTATATTGACCTGTTTGTTACCAGGGATATGGATTTCTCATGTCTGATCACACAAAGCTATGTTCTAATCCTAGTTGGGCATTTCTACAAACATTTGGCAGGAGAAAGAAATAAATAGAAACTATCTTATGCATCTTTGAACCAGTTTTACAACCCTAAACTGGCAAACCACTAAAGCCAGTTGTGGTTAACCATCAAAAATTCACTAGCATTTTTGAACTCAAACGCTAGAATTTGCTTGCATTAAAGGATGATTTTACCAATAATCCCTGTGGTTCTTTTTAAAATCTCAATAATATGGACAACATCAAAAAGTAACAAAAGAAAGTGTCATTCCAATAGAAAGGCTCAAAGTGATACAATCCTGACCAGGGAGCTCAATTCGAGACCAATTGGACAGACCCGATTCGGTAATTGTTGGACCAAGGGATCAACTCATGCTAGAAGGATTCACGTTATTGGGCAGCATATCATGTGAATATAACTTATCAAGTGGAACATATGAAGTGGGCCTTATAAATTCGTGCATGGAAAGGAAACCATACAATTTAACAAGCATGGAAACTGCTTAATTTTCATTCCTAATTATTACATTGATGTGGGGGCCACAAATTAGCAACCAACAAGCTTATTACATAACAAGTGTTCAATTCAAATTACATGCAAAGTATTAAGCAACATTCTCACACCATCGCTTTCCAAATTGATTTCGGAATCTCGGATTCACATATTTACGAGCTTTGTAATTTCAATTGGGCAAGGATTATTAGAATTTTAAAATTCTATTATAATTAGGATTTATTATTAGTTAGATTTACTTTCTAAATAAGGTTTCTATTGTTTTATAGAAATTGGAATTTTTTTCCAAATTGACTTCTATTAGGGTTATAGTTTATAAATTCCAATTAGGATTTGGATTGTTTTGAGTAGTATAAATAGAGGTCCAAGTTGATGTAAACAATATACATTATTTTTTATTATTCAATATATTTGTGAGGTTATTCTCTACTTTTGGTTCTTTGAAGAATTTTTAAGTATTTTTCTTAGTTATTTCTTTGAGATTCAATTTGACTTATCATACAACAATTCATAGTTGTGTGTGGCGTCTTCTACCGCATCAATCGTCGATTGTACCGAGATTACCGCTTCAATATAAGCGAGGGGTCAAGGTGTCGTTGGTGTCCATTCAACGCAGAATTCCGAATGCGAGCAATTGTACCAAGATTACCGTCTACATATAGGCGAGGGTTTAAGGTGTTGCAAGCAATTCACCCAACAACTGTGCTAGAAACGATCCGGGCGACGACCACCTCACGCAAGCGTGCCGTGGAGTCTATCATTTGGTATCAAAGCTAAGCCTTTCTAGCGAGTTGCTTATCTTTAATTTTCTGTCGAAATATATATTGTAAAAAAAAAAAGAAAAAAGAAAAAAAAATACACAAAAAAAGAAGAAGAATTCATATTCTATTTTCATTGTGCTAACCAAACTTGTAGCACACCATCAAATCATCAAATTCCAAGGAAGAGTTCATATCGTTTCATCATCATCAATTCTGAAACGAAGCTACAATTTACAAATCTGAAGCATACAAGTGGAGTACAAGACAATCGATCGGTGATTTTGTGGTATTCTGATAGTTACACCGTCTATATTTTTGTTTCGTGATAAGTAATTTTGAATTGATTAGTAAAACCAAGAATTTTGCTAGGGAATTCAATAAGAACCTATTAGAGAGAATATTTGAGGTAAAAGGCTTAGTGGTAAGATTAATTGAGGGTAAAAGCCAATTTATTGAGAGTATACACGAGTGAACCATTTATTCGAGCGAAACACGTAAGGGAGTGGTGAGGAAATTATTTTCTACTAATCTTTATTTTGCAGGAAATATGTCTAACTCGAAGGATAAAGGAACTTATGAGGAACAACCCTCAACAGCTGAATTGAAATTCCAGATAGAGGCCATGCATAAAGAATGGGATCGAAGATTGAGAAAGACTATGGAGCAAATGCAAGAACAATTAGAAGCGATGAGGGTGTCTATGGCTGAGCTATCCCAAAACACTCATGGGATGCAAAACAAGACGAGGACACAACAAACTGACGCAAGAAAGGAAGACCCTTACGGTGAGGACAGTAGTGCAGCAGAAGATCGTGAATCTAATTTTCGACATCAAAGACACAAAGGTGCTAGGGAAAGAAGAGGTCAGGACAGAGAAGATAGTAATTTGGATAGCATAAAAATGAAGATTCCAGCTTTCCAAGGCACGGGTGATCCTGAGGCTTATTTAGATTAGGTAACCAAGATGGAGCGAATCTTTGACTGTCACAACTATTCAGACCTTAAGAAAGTCAAACTGGCCATTACGGAGTTTTCTGGATATGCATTGATATGGTGGGATCAGTTGACAGCTAATCGGAGAAGGTGTGAAGAGCGGCCGATTACAACTTGGGTGGAGATGAAAGCTATCATGAAAAAGAGATTTGTACCAGCATATTATCAACGGGAGATCATTCGTAGTTTGTAAACTCTTAAACAAGGAAGTCGGAGTGTGGATGAATATCACAGGGAGATGGAGATGTTGAAGGATCGAGCTAATTTGATTGAGGACAATGAAACATCGATGGCTAGGTTCTCGGCAGGATTGAACTGGGAGATTGCAGACCTTGTTGAACGACAACATTATTTAGAGTTAGAAGAACTGGTACATATGGCTACTAAGATAGAGAAACAACTCAAGAGGCGAGGAGGATAACGAGGACAATCTAGTGCTAGTTCATCATGGAGACCCAATTTGGCAAAGCGAGAGGGAAAGACAGCTGCGTTCCAGCCAAAGGTGGAACCCAAACAAGGATCAACTAGCCGAGAAACTCAAGGTAAAACTGAACAACCTTCTTTTGGTCGTAATCGAGATATTGTATGTTTTAAGTGTCAAGGCAGGGGACATATTTCTAGACAATGTCCAAATCAGAGGAAAATGTTGTTACTTGACAATGGAGATGTGGAGACCGAGGGGGAAGATAGCGACACCGATTCTATGCCACCATTAGAGGAGATAGGTGAGGATGCAATACATGGTGAAATTCTGGTTACAAGAAGAGCACTTAGTACACAGGTTAAGGAGGAGAGTAGTGAACAGCGGGAAAATCTATTTCATGCTCGATGTCTTGTGAATGGGAAAATTTGTTGCGTAGTTATAGATGGACGCAGCTGTACAAATGTGGCAGCACTACGATGGTGGAGAAATTGGGGTTACCTACTACCAAACATCCGCAGCCATATCGTTTGCAGTGGCTTAATGATAATGCAGACATTAAAGTAACCAAACAGGTATTAGTTCCATTTGCTATTGGTCGGTATATTGATGAGGTATTGTGTGATGTGGTGCCCATGCAGGCAGGACATATATTGTTGGGTAGACCATGGCAGTTTGATAGGAGAGTTCAACATGACGGGTTTACCAACGTATATTCATTCGTTCACGACAAGAAGAAGATCTTTTTGCGTCCTTTGTCACCACAACAAGTACATGAAGATCAAATTCATTTGCAGAAAAATTATGTACAAAGAAAAGAGAGTGAAGAAAAGAAAAATCAAGAAGAAAAAAAAAGAGAGATTGAGAAAAAAGAGAATGAAAAGAGTGAGCTTGAAAATAAACGAGAGAAAAACAAACGAGAGAGTGAGCATAAAGAAGAGAGAGAAAAAATATGTGACTATGAAAAAGAGAGTGAGTTGACAAGTGAGTTATATTTTGAAAAGCCAATGACTGTACATTCGTACAAGACGGCACTTTTGAATACTAACACTAATGGTTCTTCTTTGTCTAGTTCTGTTTTGTCTCTTGTACAGGTTGTTGATGAAATACCCCGTGCTATCATTCCGTATCGATCAGCTGATAGTATTTTCGAGGAGACGACGGAGTTACCAAGGCAGGATGGAGAATTGGTGAAAGTGGGTATCGTGAGAGAAGACATGAGTTCATGTGATGATTATGAGATTATAGTACCTAAGGAGGAGGGGAAAACGAGTTTGTTCATCGATTTTGAATTGGTAAACAAGTATCGTTATTCCTTTTCTTATTTGGATAATATGCTTGATAAATTGCATGGTGCTTGTGTTTTATCTACACTTGGAGATGGTCATGTGATGATAATACCTAATCAAATTAGCGTGCATGATTATGATAAATGGGAAATTGTTTTAACATGTGAGTTGTTTAGATGGATAGTTATTTCTGTTAGATTAACTGATGCATCTAGCGTTTTCATGAGTTATTTAAAACATGTTTTGCATGCTTCTATTGGAAAATTTATTGTTAGCTATTTTGCAGGTAAAATCGTCTTTATCATAAACTATGGAGGATATTTAATTTATGTTGAGTTAGTTTATGATCATGATATATATTTTCGTTTTCAATGTGCTTACTTGCATGAAATTAATTCTAGGTTTTCTTATCCAAATATTGACTTAGGGTTTCATGCTAGTCAATCTTTACATGAATTATCGTTAGTTGACAATGGTAGTAATCATGTTGTTTCGTTAGAGCAATCTTCATTGCATAATTTGCTATCATATGATTTTGATTCAAGAAGTGTTTATCATCAAGATGGTTTAAGAGATGAGTTATTTGCATGTTTAGTTAGTTCACTTGGATTAGCTAAGGCATTGCATACTTCAATTGAATTGTTGAATTATATTTTGCATTCTTTCATGGAAAAATTTGTTATTCTCTATTTTAATGATATTTCGATTTTTGTCAACACTTTGAGAAATTCTTTAGCAGGTGTTGAGTTTGTTTGTGATCATCGTCGATGTGCTATTGAATTTTCAACTTATAATTGTGACCTTTTTATTCCGTTTATGCTATTATGTGATTTTGACTATGTTAATGTCAATGGAGAGAGAAAGGTTGGTTGTGTTTTGCAGATTCGTGATAGGATCATATTCATTGAGGGAAACATGGATCGTTCAATTCAATTCGATCAATGCATTGAGAATCTACAGGGAAGTGTTTTAAATATTATTTTAGTAGACTATGCATATGATTTTGGTTTATTTAATTTCTTCGTGATTAGACAAAAAGAACTAGTTGATTTGTTTTATTTTGTGTTTAATCCAGGAATTCATGAGAGTTTACGTGAGAAGCATGTCGAATTTCAAGTATTGATATTTGACCCAGGAGCATTGACAAATGTGTTCCTGCGAAGAATCGAGATCATTAGATTGACTTTTGATTCGGGGATTCGTCATTGGGAGAATCTACCACATGAAGAGTTTTACGTGATGATTTTTGATCCAGGAGGATATAAGACTTTTCATATTCTTTCTTACTTTGCATTCATGATTATTTTAATGGATAGTAGATTAGTTTATATAATTAGTGTTTTGGGAGTAATTGGTCTACAAATTGTCAATTCGGGAGAGAAGTCAGACATTGTTATGTTCTTGGCGGGAGTTGAAGTTTTTGTTGCTTATATATGTCATTTGCAAGTTGAGTTTTGGTATTATGATTGGTTTGATGCTACTAACTTAGTTTGTTTTTATGTAGGAGCAATTTTGTGGTTGAATCATTTTCGAGTGGACGATGTGTAGATTTGAGGACAAATCCTTTTGAAGAGGAGGGGAATGATACAATCCTGACCAGGGAGCTCAATTCGAGACCAATTGGACAGACCCGATTCGGTAATTGTTGGACCAAGGGATCAACTCATGCTAGAAGGATTCACGTTATTGGGCAGCATATCATGTGAATATAACTTATCAAGTGGAACATATGAAGTGGGCCTTATAAATTCGTGCATGGAAAGGAAACCATACAATTTAACAAGCATGGAAGCTGCTTAATTTTCATTCCTAATTATTACATTGATGTGGGGGCCACAAATTAGCAACCAACAAGCTTATTACATAACAAGTGTTCAATTCAGATTACATGCAAAGTATTAAGCAGCATTCTCACACCATCGCTTTCCAAATTGATTTCGGAATCACGGATTCACATATTTACGAGCTTTGTAATTTCAATTGGGCAAGGATTATTAGAATTTTAAAATTCTATTATAATTAGGATTTATTATTAGTTAGATTTACTTTCTAAATAAGGTTTCTATTGTTTTATAGAAATTAGAATTCTTTTCCAAATTGACTTCTATTAGGGTTATAGTTTATAAATTCCAATTAGGATTTGGATTGTTTTGAGTAGTATAAATAGAGGTCCAAGTTGATGTAAACAATATACATTATTTTTTATTATTCAATATATTTGTGAGGTTATTCTCTACTTTTGGTTCTTTGAAGAATTTCTAAGTATTTTTCTTAGTTATTTCTTTGAGATTCAATTTGACTTATCATACAATAATTCATAGTTGTGTGTGGCGTCTTCTACCGCATCAATCGTCGATTGTACCGAGATTACCGCTTCAATATAAGCGAGGGGTCAAGGTGTCGTTGGTGTCTATTCAACGCAGAATTCCGAATGCGAGCAATTGTACCAAGATTACCGTCTACATATAAGCGAGGGGTTAAGGTGTTACAAGCAATTCACCCAACAACTGTGCTAGAAACGATCCGGGCGACGACCACCTCACGCAAGCGTGCCGTGGAGTCTATCACAAGGTGAGTACCTCAACATCAAAATCGTCTCTTTCTACACCCAGTTTACAAATTCAACTATACCTAGTTTACAAATCCCTTCAATCAAAATCATTTATGTACGGCTAATTAAACTACACAGGACCATTATTGTAAGAGGAAATCCACTAAATTGACACCAATTCTACTTGTTATTATAAGAGGAAATCCACGAAATTGACACCAATTCTAGATTTTAGGTATAATAGTTGCTCCTATCAATTTAATGTAACCATGTAACAAAACCCCCAAATAAACCTTAGATTTCATACGGTTCAAAAAAAATTACAAAATTAATAAAGTGGAGTACCCTCACCTTCCGTTAGGTATGGTTCCGTTGGCCGTTGAAGCTTTTCCTTCCGTTGGTCCCTTTCGATTTGGTACAGATCCGCTTCGAGAGAGAGGGAAGTACCCTCACCTTCCGTTAGGTCCGTTGGCCGTCGAAGCTTTTTCTTCTGTTGGTCCCTTTCGATTCGGTACTGATTCGCTTCGAGAGACACAGGGAAGAGTTAGAGAGAGAGGGGGGAAGAGTTAAAGAGAGAGAGAGGGAAGAGATAGCCGAGTTCGCAGAGAGGGGGAAGAGTTAGAGAGAGAGAGAGTTCGCGTGTTTTTTTTGAAGTCCGTCTTTAGTTCGCGTTTTCGGTCCGCATGTGAAGGAAACCAAGCGAATCAATTTTGCGAACCAAAGACAGACTTAAACAAAAAACACGCGGGTCGTTAGATTGGACGGGTGTCAAATGGGTCAGCGGATTTAAAGCAAAAAACTCATCTAAATTTATTTTATGCAATTTCTTTCTCTCTCTAACTCCTCTCCCTCTCATTACTAACCAAAGCTCTGACAATTTCATACCGGCTCCGGTCAAATCTACAACTTTTAGGATAAATTGACACTCTAGCGTCTCTCTCTCTACGAAAGTAATGCTCATAACTCTATTAAGTTTTAATTTAATTTTTTAGCGTAACAAATTTAGGATTTAAAAGCTCAAAATTGAAAAAGTAGTTTTCCTTTTCTATCGGTAGTTGATTACTCCATTGAATCTCATTAATTTGTCGAAAATCGGTTCAATTTCTTCATTTTTCATCGGTTCTATCACAATCTGTGGCTTTTATTTCAATTAGTAAGTATTGTTATGGGTAATTTGTGAACTTTGTTTATAGTTTTGATTTGGTTGTTTGCATAAATTTTGTGGATTTATCATTTATTTACATATCTGGTTCTGGTTGCTGATAAAATTTAATAGAAAACAATACATTTTTTTTGGGAATTTAGTTAAGTTACTCGGTTGTACTCCCTCCGTCCCAAATTATCTGTTGTTTTAGCAAAAAAAATTTGTCCCATAATATCTGCTTTTTCAAGATTTCAATGCATTTTTTTCCTTTGTTTTCCAAGTTTGCCCCTTTACCCTAATTAATGATAGTCATTACTTTCATTCATGCCTCTCCTCTTTTTAAGCATCTTTTCATATTCCCACCAATAAGGATTCATGCGCAGAAAACAAAAAAGTCAATACATAAGGGCATTTTAGTATATTTATCACATATATTGGTATGTGTGTGAAACTCTAGAAAAACAGATAATTTGGAACGGAGGGAGTAGTAGCTTTCATGAAATAAAAGTTTTATCTTTTTTGAAAATTAAGATTCTGTGTCTTGATTTTTTTTAGTTTTATAACTCAAAACATCTAAGTGAAACTAATTTGAACGAAAGTAGTATTGAAACTAATTTGAACGAAAGTAGTATTAATATGCCTAATTAAGATTGTAAATCATTGGGACTTATGTTATTGAGAATCTGTCTTTGAAATCTTAAGAGTCAAGACTGCAGATTAAACTTTTTTTCCTTTTGGTTTTATTTTTAAAAGCTTTTAGCATGATTGCAATGATTGCTAAAGTGAATATGAGCTTCATGTTTATGTATCCAGATGTTATATATTTTGGAATATATGAAATGCAAATTGATAAAATAATGAAATGCAATGGATTTTTGCGACTTAAAAGTATGATTTTTGTTCTCAATTGTGATAAATTCCATTGGTGACTTGAATTTTGGATTTTCACCCCCTGAAAAGCGGTCTTCAAAACAATCCTATGTTTGATTTCAATTAACAGTAATTTTCCTCTAGGCATTAATTATGTAGTTCATATTTAATACACCAAAAAATAACAAAAAAAGAGTAAGTATGAAGTGTTTTTATGTTCAAAATTTTGTAGTTTGCTGACAGAAGGACTAGATTAAATCCCCATGTCCAACATTCTTCCACTATTGGATCCAAGGGATTATGTGGCTTTAAGGTTATTGTTGTGAGTGATTTGTATACAATTGGAAGGCAACACTTTTCAGGTGCTTTTCTCGTCTTGTTTCTCACTAATTCGGTGAGGGTGGATTTCTTGTATCCCCTATCCTAACATATTGTCTATTTTCTGTTAATTTCTTTAATAGAAGAAGATTGACAAATTGGTCCAAATTGATTATGTTTGACTCATCAGTTGCTCCTATCTTCCCTGACACCCATACAATTAGTCCCACCACCATTTTTATGAGAGTATCATAAACGATCAATTACCCAGTCCCTCTTGAATCTCCCCTAAAAAGAAAAAAAAGAATAATAAAACGAAGTCTAAAATGATTATATATTTCCATAGTTGTTAGAATTTTATGATATATGATAAAGAGAAATTCGATAAAAGATTACTGCTAGTGCATTAGAAAGTGAGCTAAATCTTACGATACATTCTACGATACAATACGATCTGCGACGCGGTTATGTTAAAGGTGAACTTGATAAGAGTTAAAATAGTACATTTCCTCTTCTTTTTTTTTATTAGAAGAGGTGTTCACTTGATCTATACAATAGTTCTTAAAATGCTTTCTAGGATTCTTATATTTTTCGAAAGACTTTGTTTCCACGTTCTTTTTTTCATGTATCATACTTATATGAAGACACAAGGACATAGTTTTTGGAGTTGTCGTTTGCTCTACACTCTCCAATTTGGGGCATAATTTCACATTGAGTTTATAATTATATGTTAAATAGCTATTTATTTTCTTTTGTTCCTTAATAACTATTACTTACACGATTGATTATTGGTTAAGCCTCTAGTTTAAACTCTTCAAATTATAATTTTAATATTCAAAATTTGTTTCTAGGCTCATTTGATTACTTTGACGTCACACTTAAGCTAATAAACTTAATTATTCAATAAAATTATTTCTCTATTAGTTTTAATATATAATTATTGTGTTTTACATGTCTTTCCGTATCTTATGATAAGATTCAAGCACGATGCATGATTCATCATTCATGGATTTTCGATACATGATACGATTCAATATTTAACAACTACTCCCTCCGTTCCTAAAAGATTGTCGTTTTAGGAAGTAATTTTTATTCCAAAAAGATTGTCATTTTGAGTTTATCAATACACATTAGCTATTTTTTCCCTACTTTACCCTTATTTAAAGCTTTCTCCTATTTAAAGCTTTCTTAAATTCCCAATGATTCTTATTCAATTCAATTCTATAATCCAAGTAGTAATTGGTTGAATAAGAAGTAATTGGTTGAATTGAATAAGAAACATTGGGAAGATAATAATTAGTTGAGACAATTAATAAGGGTAGTATAGTATTTTCGCTAGGTATTAATTATATTTCTTAATCTGTGTTCATTAACCTTAAACGACAATCTTTTAGGAACAGAGGGAGTATGTTGTTTTCATTGTAGTGCTTTCTTTGAATCATTGAATATTTATGTTTTCTGTTTTATTCTTTTGCTTATTAAAAGTGCTTTATACTTTGTGCTACACAGGATAGTATTTCTGGATTGCCAAACTTTGTTGTGGATTGCATGCGCAATGCTGTCATAGGGAAATGAACACAGTAATTTTATTGGAAAAGAATGCTCAACTGAAGGAAATTGTTTGATAGAATGCTCAACCGAAGGAATCCATTCTAATGACATTCCTGAGAGAAGCGTTGTTGTTTTCTACAAGAATTTGGAATTTGGTTCATCAAATAGTATGGTTTCAGGCTCATCTAATACAATCCCTCATTGTCCAGCATCTGTATGCCAGAGCAAAGAACTGAATCAACTAGATAAGAAAATTTTAAAAATGTTAATGAAAATGACAGGAAGTGGTCTTCTAAAATAACTTCCAATGAGTTTGAATCAATTGATTTGATGTATGCAACATGGATTTCAACTTGAATTTTTTTCTCCTTGTAGTTTTTGCTGAGACTAAAACATAACTATTAAAAGCTATAAAAAGTGTGTTACACATGGATTGGATGAAGTTGAACAGAAATCCAGCTTATATAGTAGGTCTTAAGGTCATTTGGGTCACCCGAAAAATGCTTAATACTACTCTCAGTTCTCCATCAGACCATCCCTCAAAACAAATTTTCAAGATTTACAAGAAAGGATTAGTTCTCACAGAACAGGCTTGTGTTTTACTTTTGTTATTGATTAACGAGAAGACAGAACAACGAGATGTATTAAATCATTTTTTAATAAATTTATTATCACACAATATAAAGGTTCAACTATTAGACTACTACAAAAGTGAATTCTCATTAGCATTTTTCTTTACTCATATACTTTGTTCACAATTGACTTTCCTTGTTAGCATATGAAAATATTGGCGATGTATCAAACTCTTTTATGAACGTCTTATTTTATTTCTAGAAATAAGTAGAAGCAAGGTAGAAACATGAGAAGATGATGAAATGATGCTATAGCATTCTTAAAATCAACATCTCCTTTTGACAAAGTTGTATAACAAAAAGAAATTAAACATCATCATTCATGAACATTTTTGTATACAAATTTCGCCAGTCAAGATTCTTCCTAATCAAAGTAACTTTGCGGCGGGCAAAAATCTTCCTCCTGATTCAGTGTCCTCGTCATCTGGCTCCTACAATTGCAAAAAGATGCAGGTGTATGAAACTATCGATTTTTGCATGTCTAAAATACAAAAAATATGTTAATTCTTTGCAATGCATTGTAAATTAAATAAAATAAGATTCTCAAATATACAAAAATAAGTACACCTATTAGGTCCAATAATATTGATACATGCATATACACATGATGAGGGGTTCTTTACCAGCCGATAACACATCAAATGAAATAAATGATCAGTGAAGACATTATTCATAAATGATTGAATTGTTTTAAAAAAAAGAAGATGAACAGGGGAGAAGAAAGGGATAAGAAGAATAACAAGAATAACAAATAGGAGGGAGAAGATCAAAAAATCAAGGAGTTCTTCCTAAATTTTTAAAAAATCATTAATCCCACAACTCAAAATTAAATGAACTTCCAGTCTGGTAATTAATTCCACAAATTTTCAAGTAAAAACTAATAAAAGGAATATAAACTTTGCACACACCAAGATTCTTACTCCCAAATTTTTAATTTTTGAATTATATAGACTCATTAAATTAGTCTTGAAAAATAATTGCTAATATTTCTCACCAGCTGTTATCAACAAGATTAATATGTCACATTTATTTTGAGCTATATAAATAGTACTAAGTTAATATTTGGGTCCTAGTCCTATAGGACTTGTTGTTTCTAGTGGTGAAAATGGTGGGAATACTAAGTTCTTCAGGTGGTTTATATAGTAGCATCTCAGCTAACAGGGAGGAGAAGACATTAATTAATAAAATAAAAAACCTCTGAAACACACATCCACGGAATAAGGTGGTACCCAACAAAGGCCTTAACATGCACGATCCCTACCCATCCTCTAGAATACTAGATTTAACATGGTAGATTTTGTAATTTAACTCTTAAGTCAAATCTTGTCTAGTATCTGATATATTCACTACACTGGAAGTCCTTTGTTATCTGACTTTTCTTATACAATCATCTGTGGCCAACGTCCAGAAAGTACACAAGATATGGTCTTTCATTTGTTTAAAAAAAACAAAGAAGAAAAAATAAATAGAAGATGAATATGGGAGAAGATTAACAAATAGGAGGGAGAAGATCAATAAGATTAAGTAGTTCTTCCTAAATAAGTGGAGATTTGTTTTATCCCAATTAATTGAAAGAAATTTCTGGTTATATACAGAAGATATGGCAGGACATAATAATACACAGAGTTTGGTAGCTTTTCCATCATCAGCAACAACAATAAGAGCACAAACACGCATTGATTTCTTTCTCTTTCACTTTCAACCCAACCATTATCAGACAAAAGCTTAAGAAAAGGAAAACTACCTTTTCAATTTTGAACTTTTAAACCCTAAATTTCTTATGCTAGAAAATTAAATTAAAACTCATTACCTTCGTAGAGAGACGCTAGAGTGTCGATTTGTCCAAAAAGTTGTCGATTTGGCCGGAGCCGGTATGAAATTGCCAGGGCTTTGGTTAGTAGTGAGAGAGAGAAGAGTTAGAGAGAGAAAGAGGTTGCATAAAATGAATTTAGATGGGTTTTTTGGTTTAAATCAGCTGACCCATTTGACACCCAACCCACCCAATCTAGCGACCCACCCGCGTGTTTTTTTGTTTAAGTCCGTCTTTGGTTCGCAAAATTGGTTCGCTTTAGAAGGATTCTATATATATATATATATATATATATATATATATATATATATATATATATATATATATATATCTGATGGTCAGTAGGGCAAAACAAAAAAACAAAACAATCTTGTGTAGAAGCAACCAAACTTTCCTGCATGACCAATAAGATAGAAAGATTTCCTAAAGATATATTGTTCGTTCCCTTGCGATTAAAGATACAAATTGAATCAAACTTGCTCCTTCATTTACGCTATTGAGCATATTAATATTGTCCAAGTTTGGATTTTGGATAATATATCCTTTATTTACAAAAAGGACTAAGGAGCTGAGACTCACTTCCTTTAGGCTGTATTTGTTTGCAAATATGTCACATAAAGTTGTAGTATTTTAACTTATTTTTACTACTTTAATAGCTTTAAGAACATTTTTATACTCAGATTAGTCCGAAGATGACAACCTCGTACTATTTTTTTGTTTGTTTCTAACGTCATTTATTAGGGACTACATAATATTAATGACCTTAAAAACAAAAAATATATAGTAAGAGGTTGTGATTTTTGGACTAATCGGAGTATAAAAAAGTGCTTAAGGGTATTAAAGTAGTAAAAATATGTTGAAATACTCCAATCCCATGCAACCTATTTGCAAACAAACATAGCCTTAGAGTTCTGTGAGAAGCTCCAACAAGAAAGTGTCTTTCCATAATATGTAATTTAGTCCAACTCAAACAGCATATATTGGTTGCTTTTCAGCTCTTTTACATTTCTATATCCTCAAATAGAGTGCATTTGTTCTCTGTTTTTAGGTTCATATGCTGTTGTATACCGTGGGATTTGGAACGCATCGGTACATTCTAAAAGTTCAGAAGCTGTTCATGTTTTCATCCCATTTTACAATGAAACTCTTTTCATCTGGATGCATAATTTTTACTTCTGGGTCATCAGGATGTTGCGGTTAAGGTTTATTTCGGGGATGAATACAGTGAGGAAGCCTTGCTTGACCACCAAAAAGAGGTGTGTGGAACTCACAGATAATGTTCATTGTTTGTTGTTGTCATGGTCAAAAGACTAGCCCCTGATCGTGATGTTGATTTATGTATTCTTCAGATTGACATAATGAGAAGATTAAGACATCCAAATGTATTGCTGTTTATGGGGGCGGTATATTCCCAGAAAAAACTTGCCATGGTGACAGAGTTTCTACCAAGGTAACGCAGGAAACATCTCCTCTGATGCAGCGGAAAAGGTTTGTGCCTCGGTTATTTTATGAGTTTAAAATTTGATTGTTGTCTGGTCAGGGGAAGTCTTTTCAAAACACTTCACAAGAATAATCAATCATTAGACATCAGACGTCGTCTGAGGATGGCCCTTGATGTTGTAAGTTTTCTACCCAAATTCATCAGTTTCACACTCTCGACTCTGTTGAGGTAATCAACTATCAGCAATGTTTCCTCAAGCTCTTTTTGTTTTGATGCAGGCAAGAGGTATGAATTATTTGCATCACAGAAACCCCCCAATAGTACACAGAGATCAAAAATCTTCAAACCTGCTTGTTGACAAGAACTGGAATGTCAAGGTAGTAATAATGCAATTTCACACGTTTTATAGGCCCCATTAGACAAGTCAATTTATAGCTGCTCTTCACCAGGTTGGAGACTTTGGCCTATCAAAGCTGAAGCATGCAACTTTCTTAACAGCAAAATCTGGAAGAGGAACAGTAATATTCTTCTCTTATCCTTTTTTGGTTTATTCGTTTTGTTATTCTTAGAAATCCATTTCATGGTAAAGTGAATGGCGTTGATTTTATTATCTCTCTCTCTCTTCTATGTAGTCTCATTAGTGCATTAACTTACAAGTTATATCAATTATATTTATTGCAGCCTCAGTGGATGGCTCCTGAAGTCCTTCGAAATGAACCTTCAAATGAGAAGTAATTTCCAAAATTACCTTGTTATTATTCTCATTTTTGCGCATTAGAATTTGTGGATAGGGAAGTGCTTCGTTGGAAAATCTACATGAATCTCTATTATCTGGCAAATCTCCCCATCGTGAGAACTGGTCATTTAATGAATTTTCCTTTGTAGTAAAAGAACTAGTTGGTTTCTGATGCGATGGGAACTTTTTGGCAATCTTCACTTAGTTCTCCATGAGACACCTTATTTTATAGCTTTTGCTTTTTTTCGGTTGAAAAGGTCAAACTATGGAAGTTCTTAGCAAAGCTATTCTAATAGGGGCGGGGCGGATCTAGGAATTTTTGTGGGGTGCAGATTTTAACTAATATTTTTATTGAAGTTAAATAAAGAAAACTTAAACTAATCGTAATAATGTTTACTAATTGTAATAAATATTCATAATCCAAACTAGAAAAGGAATTTCAAATAAAAAACATTTAGATTAAATTTAGAAACTTATTTCGGTTACTTGTCATAGTTCAATTTGTATGATTCTTCAAATGCTCAAAGTCTCGAACCAAATTTGTTTTCTATATTCAAACAAAACCATGAATTAATTTCAAAACATAAACTAGTTTTGTATTTCTAAGATTTCACCGAACCTTAAAACTAAGAAATTTTTTCATTTTTGTACATGTATTTAGAATTGGTTTATGAAAAAAAATTTACCCCCTCCAAGTTTAACTCTTCCATTAATATGCCCCCTTGAATTTATTAATTTACATATTTGTCCTACCCCCTATACCTATAAAAAAAATCCAGCAGGTGCTGCTGCCTATGCTGCCCCGTATATGGATCCGCCCCTAGCTTTAAAAATCAAAAGTTTTTTTTTCTTCTTTATATATCTATCTTCCTTAACTCTGGATTGGCTTGTGTGAACAACAGAAGGTTTGCAAATTTGTAATCTGTTCCTTCACAGGTCGGATGTCTTCAGTTTTGGCGTTATACTGTGGGAACTAATGACAGAATCCATTCCATGGAGCGACCTAAATTCCTTGCAGGTAATTCAAGTTGTCTCTTTGATATCCAAATATGCCTTCCATTTTTTGCCAATCAGCAATATATTTCTCAAAGGAGTAGGAACACTATATATTACATAATAGATAACAAGATTAAATTATATGGCTTCACTGAAGTCTTTAATTCTTATATTTGAAGGTTGTTGGAGTTGTGGGGTTCATGGATCGCAGGTTGGATCTACCAGAATGCCTCGATCCTTGTATTTCTTCCCTCATCCACGACTGTTGGCAAAGGTGCTTTAGCAGCAGCCCTCTAGTTACAATTTTCGTTGTATTTTTTTTTGTGAATATTAAAAAGCGTTTATATGTATATTAAACTTATAAAGCGTTTGATACTTGTAGATATGTCATATAATAAGTTGCATCGTTTATTATTTTGGATTTTTTATTTTTTTTTGGGTGCAAATGAGGCTGTACAAAAGGCCGAACTAAAAATTGAGTATTTTTACAATTAGGCATGCAAACAAACTGAATCGATTCGAATTTTGCCGAACTCAAACCAAACTCGAGCACTGTTAATTGAACTCGAACATGTCATCGAACCAACTCTCATGTGCGAATTCGATCGTTAAATGTTTGCTAACATGATTGAGTTTGCGAGCATGAACAGGTCGCGAATGTTCACGAACACATGTTCGTTCGCGAACATGATCAAGTTTGGTAACATTTTGACGAACCACGATGGCCGATTATTTTTTCAACTGTCAAGTTGATTAATAAATTTCACGTGTAAGAAATCGAGCCGCTCGAATTCATGTTAGAAAGCAAACTACTCGAAACCAAACCACATGGTTTGTGAAAATGTTCGATCGAGCAATCGAACGTGAAATTATGTGTGAACTCAACTCGACAAGGCATTAAACTCGAACTTGAATCGAATTGGTTCGCAAACGGTTCGATTCGTTTGCAGTCCTACTTACAGTTATCCGTTAACGCTGTTAGAGTATCAAATGAAGGTTCTTCATTATAAATTATTACATCAATCAATACAAGTATATAATAAGTCAAGAAGATGAGATAAATTAATTTGATTGGTCATTTTTTAAAAAAATTGATAATTAATTTATAATTTTTAAATAATAATAATACATATTCAAATTCAATTAACATAATCAATTAACATGTATACATTCACCCATTATTATTCACCAAAAAACATCAAACCACCTATTCAGCTCCCCTCACATCTAATGAATTATATCATATATACATACATGCACGGATGCACCCATTATCATTCCCCTAAAAACATTCTCATTAATTAATTGATTTTTTTTAAAATTATTTTAAATATATTCTAAAAAGAAATGTACGTTACATTGGTCTATAAATAACATTAGATACCTAAATTATTACCTTTTCATCGGCTAAAAACCCTTATCCAGATTGACAATAAATTAAAAACTCTGACATATAATTCAATTACTAACATTTATAAAAATCAAGAATCATCTAACATTTATTTATCTTAGTATTCACATAAATAAACTTACAATATATAATTCAATTATTCATCTAGCTAGATAAGAGTTTAATAAATAAATATTATTTTCTCAAATTTTCATATATCATATTTATATAATGAGATTAAAGAAACTTTTGTGCATCTAGTCAAAATTTGCACAACAACAATAATAATTTAAATAAAAAAGGAACCAACAATTGAATTAATTTAATTATCGTTAAATTAGTAAATAATTATAAAATACAACAAACCTAAATTGAAATGATTCCAATAGTCAAGAAAAGAGAAAAAAATAAAATAAAAAATAACACATGTCTCGCATAGGTTTCAAGTTTGTAATTAGAAAAATGTCCAAACAACGCAAGGGTACGAGCACATGTCTGTCTTGCCTTTGAGAACGCATGAAGACCGGTATTCCAAGTCGTTATACCGTTAATTATTTTTCTATATCACCCTTAACTTCTCATTTTATCTTAAAAAATTATTTACCTCATGTGTCCCTTAATATAAATTATTTTATAAAAATATTTTTGTCTTTTAATATATATCGTTTGAGAATTTCAAGTAAGCATTAATTGTTTAGTTTTCAATATTACCACAAATATTAAATATAACTTTGGTTCTCTTATTATTTTTTATCCAAAAAATAACACTATCTTTTTTCAATACAAAGGCAATATCGACAATTGATACTATATTTAATGATATACAATTATTTTTTTAATACTCATGTACAACTCTAAAAAGACTTATATTAAGGGACGAATGGAGTATCTTGTATTAGTAGTTTTTAACTTTTTATAAAAAAAAAGTGTTGGAATTCTATATAAATTTTAATTATTAAATAATAATATTAAATGATTTTCTTAACTTACGTGTATCAAACCGAAAGGACTATTATTATGGAATAGGGAGAATATAAATTTTTTTCCTAAAGCTATTTATTTGCAATAAGTCTACTATCACATAAAAATCGCTCACATACTGCTTACATATATATTGGTATGACCCATATGCAGAGCAAGTCATGTGGGTCATGCTAATATGTATGCGAGTGTATGTGAGCGATTTTATGTGATAGTCATTTATTTGGGTACGAAGAGAGTAAAAAAGAAAAGTAATTGAAATAAGGTCCACCATCCATAGGGAAGTTGATTGTACTAGGGCTGAGCAAATAATCAAATTGAAATCGAAACCGTACCAAAAACAGCACAAACCGCACTAATTAAAACCGTACCAACGGTTCCGACATATGTGGCGGTTTTAGATGAGTTGAAAAACTAAATTTATGGTTTCAATTTGGTTACTAGTCAAAACCGCACGCATAAAATCGAAACCGCACCAAATAATCATCATGTTTTCTCAAATTTGCTTCAAGTATATATAATTTCTCTACTATAAAATATTCTCCTCATTTTATTTTAGAAGACATATATTGTAGGGTTGAATGAATAATAAATAGTATCAATTATGTTTGCAAATTAAGAGTGACTTGATATTTCCTAAATCAAATGCGATAACATATTATTAATTAACCATATAGTTGTTGATACCTGGATCTATTTTGCTAAATAAGCTCCATGATTGTATTCACTGCATAATACGTTTGCGTGAATGATTTTGATAACTATTTTACAGGTTTATTATTTCAATTGGTTTTAGAATCGAAATCGCACCAAATAAAACCAAACCGCACGGTTCAAAATCGCACCGCACCAATCACAAATGGTTTCATGTGCGATTTTGAATTTTTTAAACCACACCTAAGCGATTTCGTGTGCGGTTTGAGCTTCAAACCGCACCATGCTCACCCCTAGATTGTACTATGTTCGTACGTACTTCATTAGTTTGTACGAAAAGGGCTTTTAAATTTGACTCTAGATAGAGGGGTAAGATCCGATCCACCTGCTTCATTCTTCAGCTGCACTTCTAATATGAACCTATTGGGATATTTTACATGAATCTCATATTGGATAAATTCAAGAGTGTAGATGTGTTAATAAGTATGTTAGAGCCTCAACCTAATAGGTTAACCTTTTAGGTAAGGAGGTGGTCCAACATGCTTATTGGGCCGGTCTACACAGGTATGCGCTGCTAGGTGATGAATTAATGTGAGATGGATCGTACAATTACACTACAAAATGGTATCAAAGCTCATGGTTCGATGGGCCCAAAAATAACTCCAAGGTGCGAGGGGAGTGTGAGGGTAAATTCGCAGGCCTCGTGAGTGGAGCAAATAAAGTTGAATCAGGTGGAGTACGGAATGATTTGAGTCGGGTGGATCGGGCTTAGGATGGCTCTAGGGAAGTTGCTGAGACACGTTTGCCCTAGACGTGGTGGAGTAATATTAGAGTTAAGCAAAAGCTCTTGAAAGACTCTAAGGTGATGTATTTGAATCGGGTGGAGCAGGGCTCAGGATGACTTTAGGAAACTGCTGAGACACGTTTGCTGCTGGCGTGATGGAGTATTATTAGAGTCGAGCAAAGCTCTTGAAGGATTCAAAGAAGGTGTGCTTAAAAATGGTGAATACTCTAGAATGATACTTGTGATGGGTATTCAAGTGAAAGGTAGAGATTGTTGGGATATTTCACATGATTCCCACATTGGATAAATTCAAGAGTGTAGATGTGTTAATAAGTATGTTAGAGCCTCAACCTAATAGGTTAACCTTTTAGGTAAGGAGATGGTCTAACATGGTTATTGGGCTGGTCTACACAGGTGTGCGCTGCTAAGTGATGAATTGACGTGGGATGGATCGTACAATTACACTACAGAACCCGACAATTTGGTGGACTTGTTGATCACCTCCGCCCAAACCAAGAGCTACAAAACCTGGACCAACTGTTACTACTTTCTTCCCTGGTCCAACTACCTAGGGCCCACAATGTTCTAAAATCTAGAATGGAACAAACTGAAACTATATTTTCTCTCTCCTCCGATATACTCCTTTGTAGGGGTGAGCATGGTACGGTTTGGTGCGATTTGAAGCTCAAACCGTATACGAAATTGTTTAGGTACGGTTTGACAAATCCAAAATCGCACATGAAACCGTTTGTGATTGGTGCGGTGTGATTTTGAACCGTACAGTTTGATTTTATTTGGTTCGATTTCGGTTTCAAAACCAATTGAAATAACAAAACCGTAAAATAGTAAGCAAAATCATCCACGCAAACATATTACACAATGAACACAATCATGGAGTTAATTTAGCAAAATAGTTTCAGGCATCAACAATTATATGGTTGATTAATATTATGTTATCACATTTGATTTAGTAAATACCAAGCCACTCTTGATTTGCAAACATAATTGATACTGTTATAGTATATGTCTTTTGAAATAAAATGAGGAGAATATGTTATAGTAGAGAAATTATATATACTCGTAGCAAATTTGAGAAAACATGATTATTATTTGGTGCGGTTTCAGTTTTATGCGTGCGATTTTGGCTAGTAACCAAACTGAAATCGTAAATTTGGTTTTTCAACCCACCTAAAACCACCACATACGCCGAAACCGTTAGTGAGATTTTAATTGATGCGGTTTATGCGATTTTTGGTGTGGTTTCGATTCTAATTTGGTTATTTACTCAACCCTACTCCTTTGGTACCAAAATATAAAATATAAGATCAATTTAAAATGTATTTTATAAAAAATAATATATGATACGACTTTACATGTCGACTTATTTATTACAAGTTATGTAGATAAATCTAATTAGTAACACTTTTATGATGTATTTGATATAGTAAACTAATTTTATATTCATATCCAATCTCATGTATTGATATGCGTCAAAGGTATGTAATCACTTTCCCTAGTAATTTAGTGATTGTAATTCGGTTGAAATCTTTCGTAATATATATAATATTATATATAATATTAGGACTCATATTTTATTATTAATTTAATAAAGAAGGGCTATCTCACGCTCTTACGTGACATATCCCTTAAAATAAAATCGTTTTACAAAATTAAATATATCCTCTCGTATGTTATATGTAAGACCCTGAATTATATGAAATGAAAGTATTCAATTTTCTGATAATTATTATTCTATTTAGTAAATGGTTAAATTGATAAAAGGTTAAAGTTAAGGGTGATATTTAAAAATTTTACAAAGTAAGCAAGTTGATATAAAATATTCGTTGTGTCGGGGAATATTCGATTGGTCGGAGAATATTTGTTTTAACAGGGAATATTCGTACGACGTCACAATCATTGGTGGACCCCACAACGAAGGTACTGTCGTAGTTAGAAAACGACTGCAATATTTTTAAACTATTGAACTACCCGGTAGTAAAAGAACAGTAATACGCGTGGTTGCATAGTAGCACACGGTATAGACCACCGTTCTATTCCCCTGTTACCCCCGCTTGACCCAGCTACACTCTTATTACCTGAAAGAAATTGTGAAGCAAAAGGGTAAGCACAACTAGCCCAGTAAAGAATATCATGACTAAAGATAATTAAATTATCAATAGCTTTCGTCAGTAATAAATCAGAGATTTAGAACATATGGTAGATGATAAAACTTTTCAACCATAGTTACAGCGGAACGAGCAATCCATTAGAAGAGTCAAATAGACCATAAAGTCTATTATCTTCTCCATGTTAAAAGTCCACTAACAATATTTTATCCCTGTAGCATCAATCAATAGTTTCTGTCCACAATCATGTGAATAACTCATAATCATAATTGTGGTTTTAAATTCCTCTTCGCACCAAGGACGAAGATAATTTTCATCACTTGTCTTTACTTGAAACATCAAAGATCATGGTTATACCGAATCACAGTTCCTATTCATAATCATACTAATAAATTCATCTTTGCACTACGGGCCAAAGATATTCATTAACAGTTCATCTTTGCACTACAGGCCAAAGACATGCAACTGTATTTTAGAAGAGTCAAGTAGAGCATGATATCTGCTATCTTCTACGAATTAAAAATTTATTATCAATATTTTATCGCTGAGACTCAGCTTAATAAATAATCCACATCATTGAATCATCCTTGCACTACGGCTAAGGATATTCATTAGTATCACGACCACGAATTATCCATGCACTACGGGCCAAGGATATTCGTGTTTTCACCAATGGTCATGATTATACCAAATAATCCCTAGTCATAATCATACCAACAACTGTCCATCAATGCACTACAGGCCAATGAAGACTTTTACCATATCATTTATAACATTATGGGTCATAATTATACTGAATGATCCCTGGTCATAATTATACCAATCAACAGTTCATCTTTGCACCCTTGGCCGAAGATGACTTTCATCACAATATAGGCTTGAGGATGATGACAATGATATAATCATTAATCAAACGAAATCAAGGATAATTATTAAAGACTTTAAATTTATCCAGGGTTTAATAATATCCAAATTGTTAACATGATATAGACATGAACAAACAGGCTACCTGGCCTGGCCTGATCAAGGCCTGGCAGGCTTTGACCATTGACCAGGTCGGGCCAGGCCCAGGCTCAAATAAATAAAGGCCAGGTCAGGCCAGATATTTATGAAAAAAATAGGGCCCAAGTAAACCTGCTGGCCAGGCCAGGTCAGGCTTTGCTTGGGCCTTTCATTATTAGACTTGAATGTCTTGAGGCTTTACTTAAGAAATTGTCCTCCCACTCTTCTCTATTTATATAACCCAGGTAGGACTTCCATTCCTTAATTTTGTCGATGTGGGACTCTGAAAGAATAACATTCCCACACTTTGCACATATTGTAACAATAGAACCAAACAAATGGAACCAATAAAAGTTCAAATTTGTTCACAAGTCCATGAAGTTGTCTAGTCTACCAACATCAATAAATTCACGCAATGTAAAAGCACTAAGAACACTAGTCAACACAAACTCATTAACACATTCATCATCTTCCCACAACATCATTTTAAAAACTCAAAGCATAACCAGTAAGCCTCTGTGCATAGCATACCCAGAAATCATCGTAGCCCAAGTAATTGAGTTCCTCTCAGGCATTTTATCAAACACCTTACAAGCATCATAAACAAGACCGGACTTGCAATACAAATTAACCAAAGAACTACCCACAATTACATCATCACAACTCACAATCTTTACAGCAAGCGAGTGAGCTTGCTGCCCACCAAATGGGTCTAACAAAATCGATGCGGCACCTAATGATATTATTGAATATCCAATCCTCTCACCTTTGCTAAACCCTTTGCTTAATCAATAGGAGTCGTATGCTGCTCTTGGAAATGGGGGCTTGGGCGACTTGCTTCTTGTTTTCTAGACTCTTTGGCTACATTAAATTATCCAGCATGGGATTATGGACTCAGCTATAAATATGGTTTATTTAAACAACCGATCACAAAAGATGGACAAGAGGAGGTTGCTGAAAGTTGGCTCAAAGTAGGACTTCTTTCTTCATCTTTTATTTGATCTTTTGTAAGCTCTGAGTAGAAATAATCAAATATTGGGGTTTAGGCTAAGTCCCACATTGTTTACAAGAGAGAAGTCTTAAGGAAGTTTTCTTATAAAAAGGAGTCTCTATTGAAAATTAAGAAATTTACACGGCAAAGAAGCAAAGAGTTAGTAGGCCAACTTGGAAGCTAACAGGCCAGGCCTAAGGTTTTTGTCCAGGCTAAGCCCAGGCTAGACCAAGGCAGTAGGCCGGTCCAGGCCAGGCTTTTAGTCAGGCCAGACCAGGCCGGATTTATCCATCCAAATAGCTGCCTTTTTCCAGCCTTTAGGTCGGGCCTGATCAGGTCAGGCTTTGACCGGATCAGGCTCAGGCCAGACTTGGGCTAGGACACGGGACGCGGGCTTTTTGTGCACCCCTAACATGATACTGCTTTGTGGAGTAAAATTCAAGAATAATATTCATGTGTCAAAAATAATTTGGACAGAAAAGAAATAAAATTTTTGGGTGAATAATACACCGTGAATAGTAACTTGTGAATAGTACTTTGGGAATAGTACCCCGTGAATAGTACCCCAACATAAAAAAGTGTCCCGAATATCCGAGTGAATAATATTTGAATGAATAGTAATTGGGTGAATAATAACCCGTGAATCTCGTGAATAGTACCCCGACATGAAAAGTGCCCCGAATACCCGAGTTAATAATATTTGAGTGAATAGTAACCGAATGAATAGTAACTCGTGAATAGTACCCCAGCATGAAAAGTGTCTCGAATACCCGAATGAATAATATTTGAGTGAATAGTAATCGGGTGAATAGTAACTCGTGAATAGTATCTCAGCATGAAAAATGTTCTGAATACCTGAATGAATAATATTTGAGTGAATAGTAATCGGGTGAATAGTAACCCGTGAATAGTAACTCGTGAATAGTATCCCAGATAAAAATATTAATTTTTAATAAGAAAGTTCAGATTAATATTTCAATGAAACGATAATGGATGAAGCGCAAAACTTCAAGAATATCCCACTAATTTTAGGGATTATAGAAGCAATACTTACCATAGTAAGTTTAGATTTAAGAATATGAAAAGAAATAACATACGAAACTGTAAATAGATTTTCACCTGTCATATGGTATGTAATCCGCGTAGACAGGTTATTCTGACATATTAAAGGATGAATACGAAAAAATAGTATTCCTTATGAATACGAAAGTAATAATACCTTTACGAATACAACAAATAATATCTCTTATGAATACAAAAGAAATAACACTGTGACTCCCCCAAAAATAGGTATACATCACCCATCTTGGGTCACCAGATACATGGTACAGAATTCAAATATAACTTACTAATACAACTGTCGTGTACAATACGACAAAATATAAATTGTGAGTTTCAATACAAATATTGTCTTCTTGAGAGTATCCATACTCAAAAGGAGTTCTCATTACAATTATTATCACACTATTACATAGAATAGTGAGGACTACTAATGCTATCATCTAGGACTATCACTCCGTTTCCCGACTCGTCCCAGCTACGTTCTCATTTCCTGAAGAGAACAGTGAAAGAAAGGGTGAGCTCAACTAGCCCAGTAAGAAATATTATGAATAAGATAATGCAGAATAAATTATCATTAGTCTTCAACAATGTTAAACTGATAAAATACAATAGACATCAAGTTTAACTGCAGCGGAACCAACAATCCATTAAAAGAGTCAAGTAGAGAATAAAATCTACTATCTTTTATGATTTAAAAGGTTTTTCATGACGTTTATCGCTGAGACACAGCTAAAAAAATAATCCACATCATCGAATCACCCATGCACTACGGCCAAGGATATTCTTTAGTATCACGACCACGAATTATCCATACACTACGGACCAAAGATAATCGTGTTTTCATCAACGGTCCTGATCATGCCATAAAACAATTCATCTTTGCACTACGGCCAAAGAGAATCCATAGCCATAATCATACCAAAAATTTTCCATCAATGAACTACGGGCCAATGAGAACTTTTTTCACATTATTTGTAACATTACAGTCATGATTACACCGAATAATCCCTAGTCATAATCATACCAAGTCCATCTATGCACTACAGGCCACAGATGACTTTCAACATAATATAAACATGAGGATGCTGACAATGATATAAGAATTCAATAAAACAAGTTCAAGATTTAATTTGTCCAGGAACCAATAACGTTCAAATTGTCAACATGATACTTTTGTATAGAGTAAAATTCAAGAATGCTCAGAAGAATATTTCCATGAAAAGATACTGGATGAAGCGCAAATATCACGGATATTCTACTAATTTCATAGAGTATAGAAGTTAAAACTTTAACCAACTGAGTATAATAAAGAATAGAATAACAAAAGAAATCAACATGCATGCGGTACTTCGCATAGACAGGTTATTCCAACAGAATAATAATAACGGAACCAGGTCAGGTGAAATTCACACCGACAGGATGTTCCAACAAAATAATAAAGACGGAACCAGGTCCGGCGTAAAACGCACAGACAGGATATTCCAACAGAATAATAAAGACGGAATCAGGTCCGGTGTAAAACACACAGACAAGATATATCAACAGAATAATAAAGACGGAACCAGGTCTGGTGTAAAATACATAGACAGGATGTTCCAACAGAATAATAATAAAAATAGAACCAGGTCCGGTGTAAAACACACAGACAGGATGTTCCAACAGAATAATAATAAAGACGGAACCAAGTCCGACGTAGAACGCAAAGACAGGATATTCCAACAGAATAGTAAAGACGGAACCAGGTCCGGCGTAGAACGCACAGACAGGATGTTCCAACAAAATAATAAATAATAGAACCAGGTCCGGCGTAGAATGCACAGACAGGATGTTCCAGCAGAATAATAAGGAATGGAATAATAGAAGAATTTCACCAAGTATGCGGTACTTCGCATAAACAGGTTATTCCAACATAATAACAAAGAATGGAACAACAGAAGTTCTCTTCATGAAGATGAAAGAAAGAAATAATATTCCTTACAGGTACAACAAATAATATCCCTTACCTTTGAAAGAAGAGTATTCCGACTAGTAGGGCGAGAATATACTCGAAGAAACTTGTACTACGCTCAAAGCTTTCTTAAACTCTAAAGAAATACGCTCAAGATTATAAAAGAAGAACTCTCTCTATAGTTTCTCTCTCTAGAGTTTCAGTAAATTCGTAAGAAAATAATGAAGGAATGAGCTTCTATTTATAGGAAAACAGAATGCATAGTAACTAATCCATGAACGGTCCAGATTGATTACTTTAATCTGACGGTCCATATTTAAAAAAAAATCTTTTAAATAAAATATAATATATTCTATTTATAGAATAACTTTAATAAAGTATTCTGTTTTATATAAAAAGATATTTTTATTTTATTACGTTAATAATACGAATAAAACAAAACTTCATTATCGCTAAATAATTCATATTATTAACTGACAATAATTGAATCAAACTGAGTGACTTCTCACATAAGCATTAATAATCAATACCGTGTACTACTATGCAACCACACGTATTACTGTACTTTTACTACCGAGTAGTTCAACAGTATCAATGGTAAAACTTTCGCCGTTATTTTTAATAAAATATTTTTATCGTTTTCTCAATCCGACAATAATTTCGTTGTGGGGTCCACCAATAATTGTGCCGTCGTACGAATATTCCCCGACAAAAATAATATTTCCCGACCAATCGAATATAATACAACAACTTGCATACTTTGCAAAATTTATAAATACTACCCACAACTATAACATTATCTCAAATTCACACTATAATATTTTAAAAAAATATTTCGAAAAAAATTAAATCTTTATTCATAAAATTTGGGGTTTCACAATCTCCCCTCCTTATGAAATTTTGCCCTCGAAATTTTCGTACGTACCTGGTATGCAAAACAGATGAGGACACTTCGTCAGATTCTAACTCTTGAGGTATAATCTTTGAGTGTTGAATACATTCCAGGATTTTAACAAGTATCTCCTCAAACGTTAAATCATCTGCTATCTCGTCTGGTTCTAAATTAATAATGTGGTTCGGGTCGTCCACATATTTACGTAACATCTATATGTTAAAAACGTTATGAACACGCAACATACTTGGCGGTAAAACGAGTCTATAAGCCACCGTTCCTACTCAATCGAGGATATCAAACGGGCCAATTAAATCGAGGGTTGAGATTTCCTCTCTTCAGCAACTCTTGCTTTTAAAATAACGCCCTCTTGAACCTTCTTCTTAGTATTCATCAGCTCTGGGTCCGTAGCTTGCACGACTTTAACTTTATCGATTAAAGTCGATTCTAATCGTATATTCGTTATCTTCATGTGGGTCCCTAGAGTCTTTAACTCTATTTTCATGATTTGTAAGTTATACGAAATGAGTCTTTATGTTAAAAACATCGCACTCGTAAACACATACGATCTTCTACTCAACACGTCAGCTACCACATTCGCTCTTTCACGATGATATTAAATGGTACGATCGTAATCTTCAACAACTCGAGCCAACGTCTTTGGCGCATGATACGTTCATTTTAGTTGAAGAAATATTTAAGGGTTTAAGAAATGGGTTTTGTACTGGGGTCAATACAAAATTCGATTTTGCGCTCTAGGGTAGGCTAAGAAGTCTTCAAGAATACGTCAGAAAATTTATTAACAATAGAAATATCATTCAAAACTGTGACCCTCATCCAAGACTTGGATAACACGTCGCATTGATACCTATCAACTTGCCATCGTCATTTACAACGTCTCCTACGGAAAGTCTGACTTCGGTGCATTCCACACCAGGAAGTCAACAACAAAAGGAACGGGGATTTTTACTTATGGCTTGATATGACAATTATTGACTTTAGTGATTTGGTTACTTGAATTCGCATAATAGGTTGGTTAGGAATATGAAAGCTAAAAACCTTACGAAAAGCATGATGAGCAGTTAACCAATCGTTTCCAAAAATCACATCAATGCAAGTATTTTCAAAGAGATAAGATCGACAGGTAACGTGAAAGTGTTGATTTGAACAAGATTTATAAATAGTGGAGGTAACGAAGGTTTCTCCCAACGGAATTTCAACAGATAAATCAAAGTCTAACTTCTCCGGAGTTAAGTTTAAACATTGAACACAACTAGGTGAAATAAAAGAGTGAGTAGAACCGGTATCTAACACGGTATAGGCTTCAAAAGAGTTTATGACTAACATACCCGTGATAATTTTATTCAGGTTCCTCGTCACGAAAAAAAACGTTCTCTCTTAAACTACCGGCTTTGGCTTGTCTGGGACATCCTTTGGCATCACTATCTCAGCTGGACTTGACTTCACCATACGACAAAATCGAGCTAAGTGACCTTCTCTTCCGCAATTAAAACACGCTTTGGATTGCTGCGTACAGTTTGGACTGATGTGTCCCTCCTGTCCGCATTTGAAACATACGACCAGTGGTCGTTCTTCTTCCTTTGAAACGGGTGCTGGTACCGACGTCTTCACGTCATTGTTGAACCTTCTCTTCTTGAAGTGTCCATTCTTATTATTTTGGCCATGATTACCACCGAAGTGGTTACCATTTCTGGCATGTTGATTCCCTCCATGCTTATTGTCACCGTTTTGATGACTGTTATCACCAGTATTATCATTTTGTCGATTGCTCTCTTTTGATTGCTTTGACTCGTTATCGCGCTCCACTAACTGAGCCCTATTTACAACATCTGAATACAAACACAGTTTATGAGAGATAAGATATTGACGTATCTCAGGCTTCAAACCTCTTAAAAACATCCGCGTCATTCTTTCTTCATTATCAACCAAGTGGGACGCAAATCGGGATAACTCGGCAAACTTGGCTTCGTACTGCGACACGGTCATGTTGTTTTGCTCCAACTTGATAAATTCCACCTCCTTCACGTGACGAATGCTTTCGGGAAAGTACTTGTCGTTGAACAACTCCTGGAATTTCTCCCAAGACATCTTGAATGCGTCAGGCTGGGTACGTTTTACAGATTTCCACCAGTGATCTGCCTCTTCACGCAACATAAAGGTGACAAAGGGAACCTTTTGCTCCTCGGAGCATCCCAAGACATCAAATATCTTGGTGATCTTCTTTAACCACGTCTCTGCCTTAAGTGGTTCTGGCTTTCCCAAAAACTCCAGTGGTCCCAGCTCCTTGAATTGCTTAGCGGTGACCAACCATGGGTTGCCATTATTTCCTCCTGCATTATGAACAGGAGCCGCCTTCGCTTGATGTTGCGTGAATTCTAAAAAGCTCTTAAACGTACCGTCGTTCGTCAATTGATCAGTGTTGTTATTTACAAGAGGATTATCGCCATCCTGTTGCACATTGTCCTGATTATTGATCTGTGGAGACTCAACGGTCTCCTGTGCTCTATTGCTTATCTCAACATTTTCAGATGCCATTTTCAAATATTGTTACAAAATAAGGGTTAATTAACATATCACATATTATCTCTATACTCTGACCGACCAATTAAATAACAAGTAAACTTAGGTAGGTCTTACTAGCGAAAGAATTTTTCGTCTCTCCCCTCCTAGTTCTATTCTCACATCCTAGCAAGGGATCATATCCCTAAACTTTGATACCAACTGTGACACCCCCAAAAATAGGTATACATCACCCATCTTGGGTCGCCAGATACATGGCACAGAATTCAAATATAACTTACTAATACAACTGTCGTGTACAATATCCCTTACCTTTGAAAGAAGAGTATTCCGACTAGTAGGGCGAGAATATACTCGAAGAAACTTGTACTACGCTCAAAGCTTTCTTAAACTCTAAAGAAATACGCTCAAGATTACAGAAGAAGAACTCTCTTTATAGTTTCTCTATCTAGAGTTTCAGTAAATTCGTAAGAAAATAATGAAGGAATGAGCTTCTATTTATAGGACAATGGAATGCATAGTAACTAATCCATGAACGGTCCAGATTGATTACTTTAATCTGACGGTCCATATTTAAAGAAAAATATTTTAAATAAAATATAATATATTCTATTTATAGAATAACTTTAATAAAGTATTCTGTTTTATATAAAAAGATGTTTCTATTTTATTACGTTAATAATACGAATAAAACAAAACTTCATTATCGCTAAATAATTCATATTATTAACTGACAATAATTGAATCAAACTGAGTGACTTCTCACATAAACATTAATAATCAATACCGTGTGCTACTATGCAACCACACGTATTAGTGTACTTTTACTACCGAGTAGTTCAACAGTATCAACGGTAAAACTTCCGCCGTTATTTTTAATAAAATATTTTTTTCGTTTTCTCAATCCGACAATAATTTTGTTGTGGGATCCACCAATAATTGTGCCGTCGTACGAATATTCCCCGACAAAAATAATATTCCCCGACCAATCGAATATAATACAACAACTTGCATACTTTACAAAATTTATAAATACTACTCACAACTATAACATTATCTCAAATTCACAATATAATATTTTAAAAAAATATTTCTAAAAAAATTAAATCTTTATTCATAAAATCTGGGGTTTCACAAACACTCCTTACGAATACAACAAATAATATCCCTTACGAATACAAAAGAAATAACACTCCTTACGAATACAACAAATAATATCCCTTACCTTAGTAGATGACTAGATACTGCAATGGTGAAGTAGCAGAATACTCTTATTCTTGCTCTCTATAGTTTTTCTTGTGAGTTTCAGTGAATTGGTGAGAATGAAAGATGAATTAAGCTTCTATTTATAGGAAAAATGACTAAATAGTAATTAATTCACGAACGGTCCAGATTGATTTACTATTAAAACGGATGGTCCAGATTGATTTACTTTTAAAACCACCACCAACGGTCCAGATTGATTTACTTTTAAAACCACCACCGACGGTCCAGATTGATTTACTATTAAGCCACCATCGACGGTTACTATTAAAACTATCATCGACGGTCTAGATTGATTTACTATTAAAATCACCATCGACGGTCCAAATTGATTTACTACTAAAACCACCATCGACGGTCCAGATTGATTTACTATTAAAACCACCACCAATAGTCCAGATTAATCTACTATTAAAATCACCACCAATAGCCCAGATTGATTTAACTTATTACAGTTTAGTACCCCTAAAGTTTTCCAAGTTTGCATTATTCCCCTCTAACTTTTGTAATTCACTTATCTTCAATAAACACATTCTTAATAATTCAACAATTATTCATCATTAATATTATAACTCACAATATTTAACAACCAGATCACTCTCAGGAAAGAGGGGGCATTCTGACAAGGATTTCTCCCTATTGACGCGCAATTAGGTGACCAAACCTCTCCTCGACAGAACTTTCTAGACATCGTCAATATTACAAATAATAATATGAATAACTTTGTTGTCTCAATTATTGATTTAACAATATAAAATATTATGCAGATGATACTGTGATAATAATTGAATCAAATAACGTGAGATACTATGCAGCAATGACTGTAACAATAATTAAGTAAACTGAGTGACTTCTTACGTAAGCATCAATAATCAATACCGTGTGCTGCTATGCAATCACGCGTATTACTGTACTTTTACCACCGGGTAGTTCAACAGTTTAACGGTAAAACTTTCGCCGTTATTTTTATAAAAAGATATTTATGTCGTTTTCTAACTACGACAATACTTCCGTTGTGGGGTCCACCAATGATTGTGTCGTCGTACAAATATTCCTTGTTAAAACTAATATTCTCCGACACAATGAATATTTTATATCAACTTGCTTACTTTGTAAAATTTTCAAATAGCACCCTTAACTTTAGCCTTTTATCAATTTAACCATTTATTAAATAGAATAATAATTATAAGAAAATTGAATACTTTCATTTCAAACAAATTCGGGGTCTTACAATCTCCCCTCCTTATGAAATTTCGTCCTCGAAATTTATGTACGTACCTGGTATGCCGAAGAGATGAAGATACCTCGTCAGATTCTAACTCTTGAGGTATAACCTCTGAGCGTAGAATATGTTCCTTCTTATCCAACATTTTAACAAGTACTTCTTTATATGTTAAATCTTCTACTATCTCGTCTAGTTTTAATTCAATAATGTAGTTCGGGTCGTCCACATATTTACGTAACATCGATACGTGAAAAACGTTATGAACACGCGACATACTTGACGGTAAAGCGAGTCTATAGGCCACAGTTCCTACTCGATTGAGGATTTCAAATAAACCAATAAAATCGAAGGTTAAAATTTCCTCTCTTCGTCAATTCTTGCTTCTAGAATATCGCTTTCTTGAACCTTCTTCTTTGTATTCACCAACTCTGAGTCTGTAGCTTGAACGACTTTAACTTTATCGATTAAAGTCGATTCTAATCGTATATTCGCTATCTTCACATAGGTTCTTGGAGTCTTTAACTCTATCTCCATCCTTTGCAAGTCGTACGAAATGGGTCTTTGTGTTAACAATATCGCACTTGTAAACGCATACGATCTTCTACTCAATGCGTCAGCTACTACGTTTGCTTTTCCAAGATGGTATTGAATGGTATTATCGTAATCTTTCAACAGCTCGAGTCTACGTCTTTGGCGCATGTTACGTTCATTCTGGGTGAAAAAAATATTTGAGGGTTTTGTACTGGGTTTAAGGTCGGTACAAAATTCGATTTCACGCTCTGGGGATATGCTAGAAAGTTCTTCGGGGAATACGTCAGAAAATTTATTAACAATAGAAATATCATTCAAAACTGACGTATTTTTGTTTAAATCTGTGACATGGCTAAGAAAGCTTGACGTTCGTTTTTCAATAAACGAATAGCTTTATGGCTTAATATGACAGCGATTGACTTTAGTGGTTTGGTTGCTTGAATTCACATAATAGGTTGGTTAGGAATATGAAAGCTAACAACCTTACGAAAACAATCAATTTTAGCGTGATGAGTAGTTAACCAGTCGATTCCTAGAATCACATCAAAAGCAAGTATTTTCAAAGAGATAAGATTGACAGGTAACATGAAAGTGTCGATTTGAATCAAACAAGATTTATAAACAGTGGATGTAATAAAGATTTTCCCCAACAGAGTTTCAACAGATAAGTCAAAGTCTAATTTTTCCGGAGTTAAATTTAAACGTTGAGCGCAAGTTAGAAAAATAAAAGAATGGGTAGAACCGGTATCAAACAAGGTATAGACTTCGCTAGAGTTTATGATTAACTTACCCGTGATAACTTCGTTCGGGTTCCTTATCATGAAAAATGCTCTTCTTGAAACCACCGACTTTGTTTTGTCTGTATCCGCCTTTGGTGCCATCGTCTCAACTGGACTTAACTTCGCTATGGAGTACATTCCACCCTCAATTGCTTCGTCACATTCCTGATCCATGATTTGAATCATTACTTTTCGATCCATATTGAATTAGGGTTGACCGCTCCGTACAGGGTAATTTCGAACTCGATGTTGGATTCTCCCAATTGCTGTCCAAAAAGTGAAATCCTATTTTAGCCTTATTGGATCGGACGTCTTTTTCTACAATATCAGCGCGTCGTGCGGCTTTTACCCATGCATCCTCCATTCTCATTCGTTCAGTTGTTTCTTCTTTCATCAGAATTTTGATCATAGAATTCTCAGATTTCAGCTCTAATATCTTATACTCTGTCAAAGAGTGCTTCTGTTCAAGCATCGCACATCGGGTAACACAATTTTGAATTATTGCATACCTTTGCTCCACGACCGCCTGTCGTTCTTCAGCCTGTTCTTCTAACTCATGAATACGATTTTGTAATTCTACATTTTGATCATAAAGTTCTTCTAATAAATTCTCCTCAGGTTCCTCTTCTTCTGTACTCTCAGCTGCTACCTCTGTGACTAGCTCGGGTGCAACTATTAATTCTTCACTCACCACATGGAAATCTCTAATTCCCTCTTCACCTGACATCACATTATCCTGATTGGTGATTAGAGGTGTCTCCACGGTCTCATTCACTCCATTGTTAATATTTTTAGCTGGCATTATCAAATAATGTCACAAAACAAGGGTTAATTGATATGTCACATATTATCCCTATACTCTGACCGACCAATTAAATACCAAATAAATTTAAGTAGGTCATACTAGCGAAGAAATTTCCCATCTCTCCCCTCCTAGTTCTTATCTCACATCTTAGCCAGGGATCATATCTCTAAGCTCTGATACCAAATGTAACTCTAATCCAGGACTTGGATAACACCTCACAATGATACCTATCAGCTTGCTACCGTATATCACGGCGTCCCCTACGGAAAGTCTGGCTTCGGTGCATTCCAGGACTTGGAAGTCACCAGCAAGAGGCTCGGGGCTCTTCACTTTATAGCTCTGATACTAAATGTGACGCCCCCAGAATAGGTATACATCACCCATTCTGAGTCGCCAAATACATGGTACAAAAATCAAATACAAACTTCAATTATATAACTGTTGAACTGTCGTACAGAATACGACCACAGTTAAACTGTGAGTTTTAATACAAATATATCTAATTCTTATGGTGCCTCGACCACAACACCTTACAATGGTACCTTACATAAAGGTACAGTCAATAACTATTTTAGAAATTAAAATATTTAGAAAGTGCTCAAGAAAACCTTCGTACATGGGAGACCATGCACTTAAGTTATGATAGATATCATATGACTTGAGAATTATCCTTGGTTGACCCAATAGACCCCAAAGAAAAATGAGAAGATTACTATCATGTTCTTTCCAATGGTGAGTCTTCTCTTGACATATAATTATCTCAATTGTCTCTAATTGAGAACTATATTTCAACCAAACTCCAAGATTATATAGGTAGTGTTAATAGATATAATCAGCAAGTGCATGTACACAACCCTGTCTTATGATATAATGAGGTCGTCTGTTATTAGATATCTTGTATGATAGTGGCAAAACGTCCTTCCAAAGTTGGGTTCACCTCACCCTATTCGGTTCACCAAAATCAACGGTTAAAATGACGTATAAAATACGACACACTTATCTATAATTCTCAATAAAATTATTTTCATACTTCTTTTTTTTGGGGAGAACCTCAACAGCTATAGATCACCGTTCTATTTCCCTGTTACCCCCGCTCGATCTAGCTACACTCTTATTACCTGAAAGGAATTGTGAAGCAAAAGGGTGAGCACAACTAGCTTAGTAAAGAATATCATGACTAAAGATAATTAAATTATCAATAGCCTTCGTCAGTAATAAATCAGAGATTTAGAATATATGGTAAATAATAAAACTTTTTAACCGTAGTTACAGCGGAACGAGCAATCCATTAGAAGAGTCAAATAGACCATAAAGTCTATTATCTTCTCCATGTTAAAAGTCTACCAATAATATTTTATCCCTGTAACATCAGTCAACAGTTTCTGTCCACAATCATGTTAATAACTCATAATCATAATTGTGGTTCTAAATTCCTCTTCGAACCTAGGACGAAGATAATTTTCATCACCTGTCTTTACCTGAAACATCAAAGATCATGGTTATACCAAATCACAGTTCCTGTTCATAATCATACTAATAAATTCATCTTTGCACTACGGGCCAAAGATATTCATTAACAATTCATCTTTGCACTACAGGCCAAAGACATGCAACTGTATTTTAGAAGAGTCAAGTAGAGCATGATATCTGCTATCTTCTACGAATTAAAAGTTTATTATCAATATTTTATCTCTGAGACTCAGCTTAATAAATAATCCACATCATTGAATCATCCTTGCACTACGGCTAAGGATATTCATTAGTATCACGACCACGAATTATCCATGCACTACGGGCCAAGGATATTCGTGTTTTCACCAATAGTCATGATTATACCGAATAATCCCTAGTCATAATCATACCAACAACTGTCCATCAATGCACTACAGGCCAATGAAGACTTTTACCATATTATTTATAACATTACAGGTCATAATTATACTGAATAATCTCTGGTCATAATCATACCAATCAACAGTTCATCTTTGCACCCTTGGCCGAAGATGACTTTCATCACAATATATGTATGAGGATGATGACAATGATATAAGCATTAATCAAACGAAATCAAGGACAATTATTAAAAACTTTAAATTTATCCAGAGTTTAATAATATCCAAATTGTTAACATGATACTGCTTTGTGGAGTAAAATTCAAAATAATATCCATGTGTCAAAAATAATTTGGACAGAAAAGAAATAAAATTTTCTGGTGAATAATATCTCGTGAATAGTACTTTAAGAATATTATTCTGTGAATAGTACTTTAGGAATAGTACTCCGTGAATAGTACCCCGGCATGAAAAGTGCCCCGAATACCCAAGTGAATAATATTTGAGTGAATAGTAATTAGGTGAATAATAACCCGTGAATAGTAACTCGTGATTAGTACCCCGACATGAAAAGTGCCCCGAATAACCGAGTTAATAATATTTGAGTGAATAGTAACCCGTGAATAGTAACTCGTGAATAGTACCCCAGCATAAAAAGTGTCCCGAATACCCGAATGAATAATATTTGAGTAAATAGTAACTGGGTGAATAATAACCTGTGAATAGTAACTCATGAATAGTACCCCAGCATGAAAAGTGGTCTGAATACCCGAATGAACAATATTTAAGTAAATAGTAATCGGGTGAATAGTAACCTGTGAATAGTTGCTCGTGAATAGTACTCCAGGTGAAAATATTGATATTTAATAAGAAAGTTCAGATCAATATTCCAACGAAACGATACTGGATGAAGCGCAAAACTTCAAGGATATCCCACTAATTTCAGGGATTATAGAAGCAATACTTACTATAGTAAGTTTAGATTTAAGAATATGAAAAGAAATAACATACGAAACTGCAAATAGATTTTCACCTGTCATACGGTATGTAATCCGCGTAGACAGGTTATTCCGACATATTAAAGGATGAATACGAAAAAAATAGTATTCCTTATGAATACGAAAGCAATAATACCCTTACGAATACAACAAATAATATCCCTTACGAATACAAACGAAATAACACTCCTTACGAATACAACAAATAATATCCCTTACGAATACAAAAGAAATAACACTCCTTACAAATACAACAAATAATATTCCTTACTTTAGTAGAAGATTGGATACTGCAATAGTGAAGTAGCAGAATACTCTTCTACTTGCTCTCTATACTTTCTTTCTCTATAGTTTCTCTTGTGAGTCTTAGTGAATTGGTGAGAATGAAATAAGAATTAAGCTTCTATTTATATGAGAAATGACTAAATAGTAACTAATTCACGAACGGTCCAGATTGATTTACTATTAGAACGGACAGTCCAGATTGATTACTATTAAAATCACAATCGACGGTCCAGATTGATTTACTTTTAAAACCACCACCGACGGTCCAGATTGATTTACTATTAAAAACACCATCGACGGTCCAGATTGATTTACTATTAAAACTACCATTGACGGTCCAGATTGATTTACTATTAAAATCACAACCAATGGTCTAGATTAATTTACTATTAAAACCACCACCAATGGTCCAGATTGATTTAACTTATTACACTTTAGTACCCCTAAAATTTTTCAAGTTTGCATCATTCCCCTCTAACTTTTGTAATTCACTTATCTTCATTAAACACAGTCTTAATAATTCAACAATTATTCATCATTAATATTATAACTCACAATATTTAACAACCAGATCATTCTCAGAAAAAAGGGGGGTTTTCGATAAGGATTTCTCCCTATTGACGCGCAATTAGGTGACCAAACCTCTCCTCGACAGAACTTTCTAGACATCATCAATATTGCAAATAATAATATGAATAACTTTGCTGTCTCAATTATTGATTTAATAATATAAAATATTATACAGATGATACTGTGACAATAATTGAATCAAATAACGTGAAATACTATGCAGGAATTACTGTAGTAATAATTGAGTAAACTAAGTGACTTCTTACGTAAGTATTAATAATCAATACCGTGTGTTACTATGCAACCACGCGTATTACTGTACTTTTACCACCGGGTAGTTCAATTGTTTAACGGTAAAACTTTCGCCGTTACTTTTATAAAAAGATATTTCTGTCGTTTTCTAACTACGACAATACTTCCGTTGTGGGGTCCATCAATGATTGTGTCGTCGTACGAATATTCCCTGTTAAAATGAATATTTCCCGACACAACGAATATTTTATATCAACTTGCTTACTTTACAAAATTTTCAAATATCACCCTTAACTTTAACCTTTTATCAATTTAACCATTTATTAAATAGAATAATAATTATAAGAAAATTGAATACTTTCATTTCAAAAAAAATTGGGGTCTTACAGTATCAATATTTTATATTATTAAATCAATAATTGAGATGACAAAGTTATTCATATTATTATTTGCAATATTGACGATGTCTAGAAAGTTCTGTTGATAAAAGGGTTGGTCACTTATTGTACGCCAATAGGGAGAAATCCTTATCGGAAAGCCCCATCTTTCCTGGGAATGATCTGGTTGTTAAATATTGTGAGTTATAATATTAATGATGAATAACCTCGAATTAATTAAAGATGAAATTAATATTTTCATTATTTTGGGATTATTTGTGTTAGTAGAAATCGACATTTATTTCGATAATAATTGATTTCTAGAGGTTATATTGACCAATCGGGTAATTAATCGGATAAATGAGTAATTAATTGCTATTAGTTCACATGCATATAACTATTTACTCATATGAATGGAACTATTGATTCACATGCATTACTATTAGGGGAGGTGGTGCAAGATTGATAATACTTGCATGACTAAATTAAAAATGGAGGTATAGATGAAGGTACTATACTGTAATTATTTTTTTCACATGTATAGAACTATTTATTCACATGTGTATACTATTGATTCACATGATGTACTATTAGGGGAGGTGATGTAAGTTTGATAATATTTGCAGGACTAAATTAAAAAAAATAAAAATAAAGGTATTATACTGTAATATTTTGAGCCCCAAAACGTGCAATTATCGAAACTATATTTTCCTATAAATAGAAGTTCATTCTTCTTTCATTCTCACCAATTCAATAAGACTCACAAGAGTATTTATAGAGAGAGAAGCTATAGAGAAAAAGAAGAAGAGTATTCTGCTACTTCACTATTCCAGTATCTAGTCTTCTTCTGAGGTAAGGGGTATTATTTCTTTCGTATTCATGAAGAGAGTTATTTTCTTTCAATACTCGTAAGGGGTGTTATTTTATATTCGTAAGGGATATTATTTGATATATTCGTAAGGGATATTATTTGTTGTATTGTAAGGAGTATTATTTATTTCATATTCTGAAGAGATATTATTTTTCGTATTCGTATGAATATTATTTTCGTTCAATATTCGTAAGGAGTATCACCTTCGTTTAATATTCGTAGGAATATTATTTTCGTTTAACAGTCGTAAGGGGTATTATTTCTTTCGTATTCGTAAGGGATATTATGTTTTTCAGTATTCATAAGGAATAATATTTTTTTCATACTCTATAGTACGTGAGTAATATTATTTTGTCTCATATTCCTGATTATACCCTCATTCTGTTAAAGTATTGCTTCTATACTCTATGAAATTAGTAGAATATCCTTCATATTTGCGCTTCATTCAGTATCTTTTCATGAAAATATTATTCTGAGCAATCTTGATAATTATTGATCTTTTCATGTCGGAATACTATTCACGAGTTACTATTTACGAGTTACTATTCACCCAATTACTATTCACTCAAATATTATTCACTCGGGTATTCGGGGCACTTTTCGTGTCGAAATACTATTCACGAGTTACTATTTACCCGATTACTATTCACTCGAATATTATTCACTCGGGTATTTGGGACACTTTTCATGCCAAGATACTATTAACGAGGTACTATTCCCGAAGTACTATTTACATAATACTATTCACCAAAAAAATATATTTCTTTTCTGTCCAAATTATTTTTAATACATGAATATTATTCTTGAATTTTACTCTACAAAGTAGTATCATGTTGACAATTTAGATATTTTTAAACTCTGAATAAATTTAAAGTCTTTAATATTTATCCTTGATTTCGTTTGATTAATGCTTATATCATTGTCATCATCCACATGTTTATATTGTGAGTAAAGTCATCTGTGGCTTACGTGCGTAGATGTACTATTGATTGGTATGATTATGGTCAAGGATCATTCGGTATAATCATGATCCGAAATGTTACAAGTGATGTGGTAAAAGTCTTCATTGGCCCGTAGTGCATTGATGGACAGTTGTTGGTATGATTATGACCAAGGATTATTCGGTATAATAATGACCATTGGTGAAAACACGAATATCATTGGCCCGTAGTGCATGGATAATTCGTGGTCGTGATACTAATGAATATCCATAGCCGTAGTGCATGGATAATTCATGGATGTGATACTAACGAATATCTTGGCCGTAGTGGAAAGATGAATTTATTAGTATGATTATGAACAGGAACTGTGATTTGGTATAACCATGATCTTTGATGTTTCAGGTAAAGACATGTGATGAAAATATCTTTGTCCTGGGTGCGAAGAGGAATTTAGAATCACAATTATGATTATGAGTTATTCACATGATTGTGGACAGGAATTGTTGATTGATGTTACAGGGATAAAATATTGTTGGTGGACTTTTAACATGGAGAAGATAATAGACTTTATGGTCTATTTGACTCTTCTAATGGATATCTCGTTCCGCTGCAACTATGGTTGAAAAGTTTTATCATCTACCATATGTTCTAAATCTCTGATTTATTACTGATAAAGGCTATTGATAATTTAATTATCTTTAGTAATGATTTTCTTTACTGGGCTAGTTGTACTCACCCTTTTGCTTCACAATTCCTTTCAGGTAATAAGAGTGTAGCTGGGTCGAGCGGGGGTTAATAGGGGATTAGAACGATGGTTTATAGCTGTTGAGGTTCTCTCTAAATAGATGAGGCGAACCCAACTTTTGAAGGGTATTTTGCCACTATCATACAAGATGTCTAATGACAGACGACTTCGTGTTATCATAAGACAGGGTTGTGCACATCCACTGTTGAGTATATCTACGAGCACTACCTATATAATTTTGGAGTTTGGTTGAAATATAATTCTCAATTGGAGACAATAGAGATAATTATATGTCAAGAGAAGACTCACCATTGGAAAGAACATGATAGCAATATTCTCGTTTTTCTTTGGGGACTATTGGGTCAACCAATGATAATTCTGTGGACATATGATATCTATCATAACTTAGATGCATGGCCTCTCATGTACGAAGATTTTCTTGAGTATTTTTCAAAAAAATTAATTTCTAAAATAGTTATTGACTGTACTTTTATGTAAAATGTCATTATTAGGTGTTGTGGTCGAGATACCATGAGAGTTACATATATTTGTATTAAAACTCACAGCTTATGTGTTGTCGTACTCTGCACGACAGTTCAAAAATTGTATAAATAAAGTTTATATTTGATTTCTTTAGTGTGATATCTAGCGACTCAGAATGGGTCGTGTGGACCTGTTTTGGGGGCGTCACATTGTGACGAACGAGAATTTTGTAATTTATTTTAAATATTTATTGAATTAAATAAATATTTTTTTTATGATTTAATTATTAGATTAAATAATCAATTGATGCAATTGTGATAGATTAATTTAATTATATGTGTTACATTTATTAAATTAATAAAGAGAATAATTTTATCAAGGTATGAAATTATGTGAGCTTATTTAATTAAATAAATTATTTAATTAAGCATGATGTTATTTAATTAATTTAATTATTAATTAGAGAATTAATAAATTGACATTATTTATTAATGAGATAATTGAATATATGATTATGTGAATTTACGAGTAATTATTATATTTTATTTAAAGTAAATTAAATAAAATATGGGATTTATTTTATAAAGAGGGTGACATTTTCAAACTATATGATAAAAGGTTATTAAAATAATGAGTTTTGAACCTAGTTTCCTAGCCAAATGAGGCCTTAGGAGGAGTTGGGGACAGTTAAACCACGAATAGAATAACTGACCTCAACTCTGCGCTTAAAGGCTCAGATGAGTTTATCTTACGTATTTTTAGAACCAGAGAGTTTGCAGAGAGAGTTGGAGAAATCTTTGAGAGAGATTGTGTGTATTGTGATTGAAATAGAGAGAATTGTCATCCTTACTCATCTACGCTTTGGGTAATCTCTTCTTTCTCAAATTCTATTTCTACGTCTTTTTAAAGTTTTCATAATTATGGCTTAAGTCCTCTGTAGAGTTTCTATGGTTGAATAGGGTAACAATTATGAGTATAAATGTAATCATAAGAGTAGCTTAACATGTTTTTTTTATATATATTGCATGATCCCATACCCTAAGTGTAGTAATCTGATGACTTGTTATTTCAAAATAAACAGAGTACGTGATATGGCCATATGGCCATATATGTGATAATTAATGTATTGATTATATATTATCCCTAAATTTTGGACTTGTATGTTGTTATGCATGTTAATACGAAGAGTTTAAGCCTTAAACGAACGAATTCAGTGTTATAACGAATTCGTAGGGAGAATTTTCACATAAAGTTTTCTAAAACTTCATGAACATCAAAGTCAGTGAATTGTTAGGCTTTAAATATGTTATTAAGTGTTTAAAATTAGTTTTGTCAGTATATAAATATTGGGTATTAATTATATATGAATTCCAACATGTGGGTATGTTTAATTTGGAGAATTAATGATTTTGTAGTAATTATTTTCGCTGAATTCTGTGTTCTTCGCGAACTGGAAAAAAAAAAAAATTAAAAAAAAAATAAATAAAAAATAAATAAAAAAAAAATGAGCTTTTAAATTTTCTAAGTCTAACAATGGGTTAGTGTATTAAAATAATGAACATGTAAATATGTTAGAAATATTATATGATGATAAAATATTTGTTTAGCATGTAAATAACATAATTACATGTGAGTTGTATTATTAAATACATAATTAGTTATTCATTCATAACGAACAAATTAGGTGTCAACGTGATGATTTGACTAAGTTAGTCAATTATTAAAGTAGACAACGAGAATAAGTTATGATGATTAGTTAATAATTAACTGGTATTGAATGTGAATGGTATGTAGGATTTATTTCAAAGAACGTGATTAGTTAAAGTGTAATCTATACGCGAGGCAAGTCTCCTAAACTTAAACTCTTAAATTGAGCAAGTTTCTTAACTCTATTTTTACATTGAGCAATTTACTTAAACTTAAATTATTATTCAAGTTCAAGTATTATATTAAAGATTGATTATCTTTCAAAGCATGATTCAATTATACAATAATTGTTCTATTGTATACATTTGAGATTATTATTCAAATCGAATATCATTATTGTTGAACCTTTTTAGACTAGTGAATCTTAATGATTTAACTAGTCCTTAGTTGATGAACGTTCTAAATTTCAGAACCCTTATTGAATTATCCAAACCAAACTTCCTTTGGTGCGGACTCGAATGTCAAACTGAGATGAACAACCTTGAAAAGGGATTCACTTATGCGTTAGCGTTAAGATATTGTGCACAGTATGGTACTAAGGGCTGATCCCCCTAAGTACGAGAAGAAGGTCCATAGTCTTATGACTGTTAAAGGTTTCAAGTATAATCCTTGATAACCTAGGACATAGTTCAAGGTCTTATGACCCTCAGAATTCTTTTGATTCTTGTTATTCATTCTTGATTCAAAAGTTGAGCTCTTATTCAGACGTCTTTGATTTATTCGCATGTTATTATACTGTTATTTCATTGTTATACTTGTGGGCATTTGTGCTCACTCTTGCTTAATAATAACATTGCAGTTAAGAATGAAAGAAGCGATGAACCCTCCACTAGTAAGGGCAAGGGCAAGGGCAAAGTTAGCAAATGATGAAGACCTGTTATTTATTAACTGATGTATTTGTTTAAGACTTGAGTTATGTTGATGTTAAGACTTATTTGTTTAGAATTCCGCACAGATGTTTTAAGGTTAGAGTAACCTGGGATTTATTTATGATTCAGTTGATGTAACCCTTAAGGGAAGAGATTTTATTATAATTTCTATCTATTGTATAGTTTGATATTATTTATGGGTAGATAGATAGATGATGCTTGTACAGTGAACACCAAATCCCGTGGAATCGAAGTACCCGAATTTGGGGGTGTCACAGGTTGGTATCAGAGCCGTAGGTTATGAACCTTAGGTGGGGGAAACAACCTTAGGTAGTAGCCTTATAGAAGAAGATAGTAATTGAAAACTCTTATCGAGTTCTAAGAAATGAATTTTTGTAATTCATTGAAGATAATAAAATACATTATGTGTTTATGTGTTAAGTATGCGTTAGATAGTATGACTTAGTAACTAAAACTTAAAATTTTGTTGTCAGGATGACGAATGATGGAGAAGCTAGTCAAACTGAGGAGGGACCCCATTTACCTATAGTACCTACTGAGGAGGGATCTCGTGTACTTGTAGGACCGACTGAGGAGGAGCCCCTAGACATTCATGTCGTTAGGGAGCAGCTGGTGCAGAGGGTTTCATCTCCATTGATCACCGTTGTTGGTCAGGAGCATGAACCTGAGATTGATCCTGAGGAGGGTCCTGAGGAGGAGTTTGATGAGGAGGAAGAAGAAGAGGAGCTACCACGGTACACTGTTGATGCTGAGATGTATGACACACTATATGATCGTAACGTGGAGTTACAAGATGAGGTTCAGGAATTGACTGAGCGAGCGACTGTTCAGCAGTCTACTTTAGAGGAGAAGGATAGAGAGATTGTGACCCTTCATACACGTTTAGGAAACGTGGAGTGGGATCTAATTCATGAGAAGGGTCAAACCGAATATAAAACCGAGGAGATAGAGAAGCTGAAGAAGGAACTGAAGGAAACTTCTGGAAGACTAAAAATAGCAGAGGAAGGATGGGTAAGTGAATCACATCGAGCTGATCGTGCAGAAAATGATAGTCGTGCAAAGAAGGCAAAGCTTGAAGACACGTACGCCACACTTAATCATGCGATGGATGAGGTTCAAGAGCGAGTGTTAAGGTACCCCATCCAGTTTGAAGGACTTCCATCGTATATGTTGGATCGCAGGACGATGTCTCGTATCATGAATGAGGAGCGTGGCAAGGCTATTGAGCACCTTGGAAGACAGGAATAGAATCTGTTTATTTATGTGAAAGACTTATATAGTTTTATGTAAATTCTGATGTGTTTATGAACTAAGGAATATGTTAATATTTGAATGTTTTAAATCCTGTGGATTCTTTATTCCAGGATAAATGATGTAAATAGCAGTATGATATAGTTTAATGTTAAAACTTTTTATTTGAATGAAAAGATATCAAGTTGTTTGAGATGATGTGTTAAGTGATATGTTAAATTGTTGAGTAATGTCTTAACTATGTAGAGAAATAAATAAAGTTCTAATAAACGTTTATTTAACAGAAAAATGCCACCAAGGAGAAGACAACAACGTCAACCGGCTCAGGAAGGGTCAACCAATAATAACAATAATGCCAATGTTAATCCAGTTCAACAGCTAGTTAATTTACTAACTGGAGTCATGAATAACCAACCGCAAGCTCCACCTAGCACAACGTTTAAAGATTTTAAGGCGGTGGGACCGCCAGAGTTCAAAGGTTCCAGAAACCCGATCGAGGCTCAAACGTGGGTGATGGAAATGGAGAAGGTTTTTGACGTTGCTAGGGTTCGAGAAGATCAGAAGACCGTTTTTGCGACATTTATGCTGAAGTCTGAGGCTAGCTACTGGTGGCAAGCAAACAAGATGCGAGGAGGTGAAGGTGTAATTACGTGGGAGGGATTCAAAGAGATGTTTTTCGAAATGTATTTCCCAGCTAGTTCGCAGAATCAGATGGAGGTGCAATTTTTGGAATTGAAACAGGGAAACATGAGCGTGCCTGAATACGCGGCTAAATTCGATGAGTTGGCAAGGTTTGCCCCGTATCAAGTACACACTGACGAGAGGAAAGCCAGACGATTCGAACAAGGACTGAAGCCTTGGGTATACAGCAAGGTATCAATGTTTCAACTTAACACGTTTGCGGGAGTTTTGGAAAAGGCCATTCTCGCGGAAGGAGGAAGTGATGCAGTGACTAAGTACAACCAAGAACAGAAAAAGAAAAAGAGTGAGAATGAAGGTAATAACAAGACTGGTAGAAGTAATACTGGGAATAATAATAATCAGAAGAGGAAGTGGACGGATAACTCGACAGCTGGAAGTCAACACGGAGGGCAAAAAAAGAAGATAGAAGCATGTCTGACTTGCGGCAAGGCACATCTAGGAGTTTGTTTGAAGGGAAAGAGAGTGTGCTACAATTGTGGTCAGGAAGGCCACATAGCACCAAATTGTCCAAACCCAAAGAAGGGTGCTTGTTTCAACTGTGGTTCGAAAGATCATTTAGCAAGAGACTGTCCCAAAAAGGGATCGGGAGGATCAGGACAAGGAGGAAACCGGGGAAATAGCAGTGGAAATACCTTAACCATCACCGGACCACCTGCAACAAACAGACCAACCGCCAGGACTTTCAATATGACGGTGCAGGATGCAATCCAGTCTCGTGATGTGGTGTCAGGTATCATTCCGATCAATGAAATTAATGCTTACGTTTTATTTGATTCGGGTGCTACTTGTTCCTTTATATCCGATGACTTTGCTAATAGTTTAGATTTGCTTAAGGATGAATTGGAATATCCCATGATTATAGAAATTGCGAATAGAGAGATAATTCCTGTTAAGCATGTGTATAAGAATTGTAGAGTGGATATTAAGGGTAATATCATGAACGTAGATCTTATCCCTATTCGATTGGGGGAATTCGACGTTATATTGGGTATGGATTGGTTATCCAATTATGGGGCTGTAATTGACTGCCAAAAGAAACGTATTAACCTTATGACTCCGTCAAAGGTTGTGTTTTATGGTAGCAAGTCGCCTAGACAAGCGAGTTGTCTGACGATGTTGCAGGCCAGGAAGTTATTAAGACAAGGCTGTGTAGGATATTTAGCTTATATAGTCGACAGTCGAAAAGAGAACCCGAAGGTAGAGGAGATACCGATTGTGAGGGACTTCGTCGATGTATTTCCAGACGATTTGCCAGGACTTCCTCCAGATAGAGAAGTAGACTTTGTGATTGATTTGGCGCCCGGAACTGCTCCAATATCGAAGGCACCATACCGAATGGCGCCAGTAGAGATGAAGGAATTAATGGTACAACTACAAGAATTGTTGGACAAAAAGTACATTCAACCGAGCGTATCGCTGTGGGGAGCGCCGGTGTTGTTCGTGAAAAAGAAGGACGGATCGATGAGGCTCTGCATTGACTACAGAGAATTAAATAAGGTCACGATTAAGAATAAATATCCATTACCGAGGATCGATGATCTGTTTGATCAATTGAAGGGAGCAAAATACTTTTCCAAGATTGACTTGAGGAGTGGTTATCACCAACTGAAGGTGAGGCCAGAGGATGTACCAAAGACAGCGTTCCGAACGCGATATGGTCATTATGAGTTTTTAGTAATGTCGTTTGGTCTTACGAATGCTCCTGCAGCATTTATGGGACTAATGAATGGTGTATTCAAGCCGTTTTTGGACAAATTCGTGGTGGTATTTATAGATGACATTTTGGTATATTCCAAAACCAAAGAGGAACATGAAGAACACTTGAGGCTAACGTTGGAAGTATTGAGAAGGGAGAAGTTGTATGCTAAGTTTTCGAAATGCGAATTCTGGATCGAGAGAGTACAATTTCTTGGTCACGTAATCGATAAAGATGGAATTTCGGTAGATCCATCCAAAGTAGAAGCTGTGATTAACTGGGATCAGCCGAGAACGCCGTCAGAAGTAAGAAGTTTTCTTGGATTAGCAGGATATTATAGAAGATTCATACAAGATTTTTCTAAGATCGCAACTCCGTTAACGAATTTAACTCGAAAAGCTGTGAAATCTGTTTGGACGGAGAAGTGTGAGGAGAGTTTTCAAGAATTAAAGAAGAGGTTGAGTACAGCGCCTGTGTTATCTCTTCCGGATGATACAGGAAATTTTGTTGTTTTTAGCGATGCGTCACATAAAGGACTTGGCTGTGTGCTGATGCAAAACGGCAAAGTCATTGCGTATGCATCACGGCAGTTGAAGGATTACGAGAAGGGTTACCCAACCCATGATTTGGAGTTAGCTGCAGTTGTTTTTGCTTTGAAAATTTGGAGGCACTATCTATACGGGGAAAAATGTGAAATATATACGGACCACAAGAGTCTGAAATATATTTTTACACAGAAAGATTTGAATATGCGTCAAAGAAGATGGTTGGAATTAATCAAGGATTATGACTGTGAGATTTTATACCATCCGGGTAAGGCTAATGTGGTTGCCGACGCCTTAAGTAGAAAGGGTCGTGAGAAATTGATGATGTTGACTGCTCAGCAGGAGCTAATTGCAGATATGGAGAAACTGGAGTTAGAAGTGAAGTATCCTACGGAGATTGATGAGAAGCTATTTCAGATGCAATCTGGTACAACTCTACTAGATAGAGTGAAGGAGGCTCAGCTTCAAGATGATGAATGCAAAAAGGTAACAACGAAGATATCTGAAGGAACCGAACCAAGATTTAAGATGGATAAGGAAGGAATATTAAGATTTGAAAGCAGAATTTGGGTTCCGCCAGTACAAGAAATTAAGGAAGAAATTTTGAGTGAGGCTCATAGTTCAAGATATTCGATTCACCCTGGTAGTACAAAAATGTACCAAAATCTTCGACAACATTTCTGGTGGCCGAATTTGAAACGTGATGTTGCAGAATGTGTTGCCAAATGCCTGACATGTCAGAAAGTTAAAGCAGAACATCAGAGACCGAGTGGATTGCTACAACCGTTGGAGATCCCAGAATGGAAATGGGAACATATTACGATGGACTTCGTGGTTGGCCTTCCGACGACTCAGAAAGGCTACGACGCAGTATGGGTTATCGTTGACCGACTGACGAAATCCGCGCACTTCCTTCCTATAAAAATCAGATTTAACTTAGATCAGTTGGCAAGATTATATGTGAAGGAGATTGTTTCGAGGCACGGAGTGCCGGTATCTATTGTTTCCGATAGGGATCCGCGCTTCACATCAAATTTCTGGAAACGTCTTCAGGAATGCATGGGTACACAACTGCGAATGAGTACAGCTTACCACCCTCAAACAGACGGACAGAGCGAACGAACGATTCAAACACTGGAAGATATGTTACGAGCCTGTGTAATGGACTTCAAAGGAAATTGGGATGATCACCTACCGTTGGTAGAGTTCGGCTACAACAACAGTTACCACGCTAGTATTGGTATGCCGCCTTACGAAGCGTTATACGGCAGAAAGTGCAGAACTCCGCTTTATTGGGATGAAGTTGGTGAAAGACAATTGCTAGGGCCAGAATTGGTACAGCAGACGGCAGAAATAGTCAAAGTGATCCGAGCACGACTGGTAGCAGCTCAAGATCGACAGAAGAAATACGCTGATCCACATCGTAAAACTATCGAGTTTGAATCCGGTAGTTATGTTTTCTTGAAGGTCTCTCCCTGGAAGGGAAAGATCAGGTTCGGAAAGAAAGGAAAATTGAGCCCAAGATTTATTGGACCCTTTGAGGTACTGCGAAGAATTGGAGAAGTTGCGTACGAGGTAGCCTTACCTCCAGCACTCGAGAATATTCACAACGTCTTCCATGTTTCTGTGTTACGACCTTACAAACCTGATTACAAGCATGTAATTGAATACGAACCCCTGCATTTTGAGAAAGACTTATCTTATGAAGAAATTCCTGTCCAAATTGTCGACCGAAAAGAACAAGTTCTGAGAAATAAAGTAATACCTTCTGTTAAGGTAATTTGGAGGAACCACAACGCTGAAGAAGCTACGTGGGAACTCGAAGAGAATATGATGAAGAATTACCCTCATTTATTTACTTAATTATGTGTATGCGATTCTGGGGACAGAATCTTTGTAAGGGGGGAGATTGTAACGAGTCAAAATTACTGAGTCGTGATTCTGGGGACAGAATCCTTTTAAGGGAGGAAAGATGTGACGAACGAGAATTTTGTAATTTATTTTAAATATTTATTGAATTAAATAAATATTTTTTTTATGATTTAATTATTAGATTAAATAATCAATTGATGCAATTGTGATAGATTAATTTAATTATATGTGTTACATTTATTAAATTAATAAAGAGAATAATTTTATCAAGGTATGAAATTATGTGAGCTTATTTAATTAAATAAATTATTTAATTAAGCATGATGTTATTTAATTAATTTAATTATTAATTAGAGAATTAATAAATTGACATTATTTATTAATGAGATAATTGAATATATGATTATGTGAATTTACGAGTAATTATTATATTTTATTTAAAATAAATTAAATAAAATATGGGATTTATTTTATAAAGAGGGTGACATTTTCAAACTATATGATAAAAGGTTATTAAAATAATGAGTTTTGAACCTAGTTTCCTAGCCAAATGAGGCCTTAGGAGGAGTTGGGGACAGTTAAACCACGAATAGAATAACTGACCTCAACTCTGCGCTTAAAGGCTCAGATGAGTTTATCTTACGTATTTTTAGAACCAGAGAGTTTGCAGAGAGAGTTGGAGAAATCTTTGAGAGAGATTGTGTGTATTGTGATTGAAATAGAGAGAATTGTCATCCTTACTCATCTACGCTTTGGGTAATCTCTTCTTTCTCAAATTCTATTTCTACGTCTTTTTAAAGTTTTCATAATTATGGCTTAAGTCCTCTGTAGAGTTTCTATGGTTGAATAGGGTAACAATTATGAGTATAAATGTAATCATAAGAGTAGCTTAACATGTTTTTTTTATATATATTGCATGATCCCATACCCTAAGTGTAGTAATCTGATGACTTGTTATTTCAAAATAAACAGAGTACGTGATATGGCAATATGGCCATATATGTGATAATTAATGTATTGATTATATATTATCCCTAAATTTTGGACTTGTATGTTGTTATGCATGTTAATACGAAGAGTTTAAGCCTTAAACGAACGAATTCAGTGTTATAACGAATTCGTAGGGAGAATTTTCACATAAAGTTTTCTAAAACTTCATGAACATCAAAGTCAGTGAATTGTTAGGCTTTAAATATGTTATTAAGTGTTTAAAATTAGTTTTGTCAGTATATAAATATTGGGTATTAATTATATATGAATTCCAACATGTGGGTATGTTTAATTTGGAGAATTAATGATTTTGTAGTAATTATTTTCGCTGAATTCTGTGTTCTTCGCGAACTGGAAAAAAAAAAAAATTAAAAAAAAAATAAATAAAAAAAAAATAAAAAAAAAATGAGCTTTTAAATTTTCTAAGTCTAACAATGGGTTAGTGTATTAAAATAATGAACATGTAAATATGTTAGAAATATTATATGATGATAAAATATTTGTTTAGCATGTAAATAACATAATTACATGTGAGTTGTATTATTAAATACATAATTAGTTATTCATTCATAACGAACAAATTAGGTGTCAACGTGATGATTTGACTAAGTTAGTCAATTATTAAAGTAGACAACGAGAATAAGTTATGATGATTAGTTAATAATTAACTGGTATTGAATGTGAATGGTATGTAGGATTTATTTCAAAGAACGTGATTAGTTAAAGTGTAATCTATACGCGAGGCAAGTCTCCTAAACTTAAACTCTTAAATTGAGCAAGTTTCTTAACTCTATTTTTACATTGAGCAATTTACTTAAACTTAAATTATTATTCAAGTTCAAGTATTATATTAAAGATTGATTATCTTTCAAAGCATGATTCAATTATACAATAATTGTTCTATTGTATACATTTGAGATTATTATTCAAATCGAATATCATTATTGTTGAACCTTTTTAGACTAGTGAATCTTAATGATTTAACTAGTCCTTAGTTGATGAACGTTCTAAATTTCAGAACCCTTATTGAATTATCCAAACCAAACTTCCTTTGGTGCGGACTCGAATGTCAAACTGAGATGAACAACCTTGAAAAGGGATTCACTTATGCGTTAGCGTTAAGATATTGTGCACAGTATGGTACTAAGGGCTGATCCCCCTAAGTACGAGAAGAAGGTCCATAGTCTTATGACTGTTAAAGGTTTCAAGTATAATCCTTGATAACCTAGGACATAGTTCAAGGTCTTATGACCCTCAGAATTCTTTTGATTCTTGTTATTCATTCTTGATTCAAAAGTTGAGCTCTTATTCAGACGTCTTTGATTTATTCGCATGTTATTATACTGTTATTTCATTGTTATACTTGTGGGCATTTGTGCTCACTCTTGCTTAATAATAACATTGCAGTTAAGAATGAAAGAAGCGATGAACCCTCCACTAGTAAGGGCAAGGGCAAGGGCAAAGTTAACAAATGATGAAGACCTGTTATTTATTAACTGATGTATTTGTTTAAGACTTGAGTTATGTTGATGTTAAGACTTATTTGTTTAGAATTCCGCACAGATGTTTTAAGGTTAGAGTAACCTGGGATTTATTTATGATTCAGTTGATGTAACCCTTAAGGGAAGAGATTTTATTATAATTTCTATCTATTGTATAGTTTGATATTATTTATGGGTAGATAGATAGATGATGCTTGTACAGTGAACACCAAATCCCGTGGAATCGAAGTACCCGAATTTGGGGGTGTCACACACATTATATATAAAAAAATATTTTTATAATTTTTCAAAATATTATTATTATTAAAAAAATACTTCCTTCGTCCCAAGATAAAAGTACTTATTACTATTTTGGTTAGTCTCATGCTAAATATCCACTTTCCTTTAATAACCAAATTTTTATATATTATTTCCTATTATGTCCGTAGCATTAAATATTTCATACTTTTCGTATTCTAATTCTCTCTCCATATTTAATAAGTATGGAGAGAGAATATTTTGAATTGAATAGTTCAAAAGTTACTCTCTCACTTATAACATATTATTATGGGTAATTTTGTCTTTTCATTCCTCTTCTTAATATGCATGAAAAGTCACCAGGAGGGCGGAGGGAGTATTTCATATAAAAGTTTAGTAATATTCAATTACAACTTTTTAAATGTCTTTAAAAGTTAGATGATATTGAATTAAGATTTTTACAAAGTCTATAAAAGTATTTTGGTATTCAAAAAGTCATAGATTTTAAAGATTTCTATCAAATGGTAGAGTTTGACAGACTTTAGAAGAAGAATTATAACTATCAACCAATATCCAAAGTCTTACCTCATCTCTAAAGATTTCTAAAGACTTTCAAATAAACACAAAAATGAATAAAACTAGTTATTAATTGGACTTTGTCTTTTATTTGGTCAAATTAATTATTTATTTTATATGGGCTAATAAATATTAATATGTGATGGATAAATAATTTGATAAAATTTGGGTTATAAAAATAATTGGTTTTATTTTAATTTTATTATAAGAAAATTAACAAGATATATTAATAAGTAAACAAATAACTATACCTAATCTGAATTGGTGAGAAAAAAAATAGATTTGTTCAACAAAGGTGAGATAAAATCATAAAACTTTCATATCAATTGTAAAGATTATGTATTATAATATATGAAAATAGAAAATATATGATGTGTATATATATGTTTTTTTTTTAGTTTTCTGACATTTTAAACGAAGGAAATCACTGTTAATTTTTTGAGACATCCTCCATATTCATCTTCAAGTGTCTTTGGTGTATCATAGTGAAATAATGTAACACGTGGTTATATTCCTGCATGACAAATTGACAGAGTCGTTATCTTTTCCTTATAAAAAAGGAAAAAACGCACTACTTTGATATATGTTAGGCGCATAAAAAAAGTCCATACAATCAAACAAAATTAGCAGCAGTTAAGATGAAAAATTGGGTTGACAGAATCACACAATCACACAATCAACATATATATATATATATATATATATATATATATATATACATATATATATATATATATATTAGTAAAGAAATCAATAATAAAAAGCAATCAATTATTAGTAAAAAGTGTACGCATATGCATAAAGTGTATATAGCTCATTGAAAAGTGAGCTTAATTTTTGTATTGCGTCTGTGGTTTCTAAAGTTTTATTGGTATCCAAGTATCCAAATATATCATAAAATGAGTAGAATAATGTGAACGCTTTCAACATATATAAAATCTCATGCCACAATAATATAATGAGATTTACTCTAGTTCTTGAAAAAAGAGGTAGAGGTTGTACACATGCGCTAATTAACAATTAATATAAGTTGCAAGATATATTAGAAGTATACAAAAGTCTATCACAATCTTGATAAAAAGTTTATAAAAGTTTGTTACTTATTTCATGGAGTCTATAAAAGTCATTTTAAAAAAGTAAGTCTGAAAGTCATTAAAATCCCACAAATTCTACAAAAATATGTCACTCCCTTAATGTGTTTGATGTATAATTCATTAATTGAAGAGACTGATGAGGCATAAAATATGAAAGTAACAAATAATAGTCTTCAAATTATCACGTAGGTCAACAAATTTCAATTTCAATTTTATTTTGCTGCTGCTCATAGAGATGCTGTAATACTGATACTCCACGCTTACATTATCTCAGTTTTTTAACACAAATTTCTCTATCTATGTATGCATATATTATTATCTCTTTTTGAAAAATTCTTTTTCCGTAAATTACTGCTTCACCAATGGGGAGACCTGATCAAGAAGCAATCCACACATTCATGACTATTACTGGCGCATCTGAGCCTGTTGGCATACAAAAACTTGAGGTATTAAATTACCCTTTTAATCACCGATCTTTAAATCTGATTAATATAAAGTATGATTGCTGTTAAAATGTTGTAATTAAGGTTTTCCCCTGTTTTACGTTGTCATTTTTTATGCTTATTGATTTGCCCCCCGCACCTCTTTCTAATTTACTGTGTTGGCTGGCTGGGGACAAATTTGAAGAACACAAAAGCAAATGAATATTTGATGGAGTATGTTAAGGTGGAGATTTAGGAATTTCAGTTCTGAATGAAAGAACTAAAATTAGTTTGGCATTTGGGAGAATTGCACTACGACTGTGTATAGGCTTGAGGCTTTGAGTTAGTTTGTTTTGTGGTTTGGCTAATGAAAATTGCTAGCTTTTATAGCATTAAAATATAAGCTAACTGACGGATAATGTGTTTGTATTGGTTTATAAAAGCAATTTCTTTATAGCATTATTATTCATTGGTGAAGTTTGTTCGGTAAAACAGAAACACGTACTCATCAGTCTGACTGTTACTTGGATGGCATTTGTTTTCAGCTTCATTTTTGGACTGCTTAGGGTTAAAGTTAAGTGAGGGATTATCAGTGTCATCTAGTTAGCTTCTAACCTTGAAAATTGGACAACTGTTCTGTTTGCAGTACACTATGTTGGATTAATTTTTATTAATCTTAATTGGGACCACACATGTATATTATTAATGTGTATTATCATGTATAAGTCCAAATTTAAGTGATTTAATTAAGTTTTAAGTAGGCTTAAGGGTATGTTTGTCATGGAATTAATGTGTAAATCACATTACATGTAATTTCCATGCTATGCATCCATGATTGATCTATGTTATTTAGCTATGTTGGCATACGAGACCATTGATAGGTCCAATTATGGTTATTTTAATAAAGACCGCTTTGATCCTATATTGATGTAGCTAATGGACGAGATTGTTTGGATACCCTTTAGAACATGAAAACAAATTTCAGGAGCTCACTAAAGTTAAACACATTTCTTAGAATACATATGTGGTCCAGTGGGAGATTGTTGGATTAATTTTTATTAATCTTAATTGGGACCACACATGTATATTATTAATGTGTATTATCATGTATAAGTCCAAATTTAAGTGATTTAATTAAGTTTTAAGTAGGCTTAAGGGTATGTTTGTCATGGAATTAATGTGTAGAGATCGGACTTGTATTTTTAAATTGATGAGGGGCCAATTTAAAAATACTAAAAGATAGTAACTGCCATTTAGCAGTTTCTTCACACGACAGTCTTCTTTATAAGGGGTCATGGTCCCCAATTGAGCGTATGTTCTTTTCTCTTCATTGTTTTTTCTGTATCCCCATCAACAGAGAAATTCAAGTCTAAAATACGCATCAATTGGAAGATCTCAACCCGTTTGATCAAACAATATCATGGAATCTGGTACGCTTCCGTTATGTTCTTTCTTCTTCTTCTGTTTCAACATGGGTTATATTTATAAACATATTTAATTTCAGTAATTAATTTCCATCAATTGGTATCAGAGCCACCCATGTTTGATTCATATAGAATTTATGAATTTTGATATAGAATTAATGAATTTTGGAGATTTTATAAATTAAATAAATAAAAATCGCAAAACCTGCCTTCTGTGATTTGCGCCGAAACATGATATCTATCTATATATATATATTACGTACGATATATATACTAAATATTTATATATACGATCCTGAAGCATCTATATATATATATATAATTATATATATGAAGCATGCTTTGTTTCTCTGTTTGATGGTTTTCTGGTTATTATTTTGATTGCTTCAAGATTCCAAATAGATGTGTTGGAATTTGATACTTCACAATAATACATTTATGATACAACATAAAGATTAGAAAAACAGAAGCCCATGTTAAATTAAAATATTCCAACAATTGTACATTCTGCAAGACTTATTAGTCAACAATTAAATGGGTAGTTTGTACATTCTGCAAGACTTATTAGTCAACTTGTTAAATGGAACATAAAATCAGAAACTTGTGTTATTATGTTATTATAATTACATGTCACTATTATTATGTTTAACATGTCAGTTGTTATCTAAGTCATGAATTGTGGTGTGAATAGTATAAATTTTCACTGTTTCTGGCTATATAATAATAATAAATATATATATTTTAAATAATAATCAATTAAAACAAGATGTCACTAAAGTGACCTCTCTTGTCTAGATTGTTTTGTATGGATTGTTTAAATGTTCGTATATGTGTAATTCATGCAAATATTAACCAATCCAAAGATGGGTTCATATTTGATCGAATTTCATATATATTTGTGATGATAAACATGTGATACTTATCAAGGTAACTTAATATGAATAATGAATTCATGCAAACATGGATTTATTATTTGACATTATTATTGTCAATGTTTATTTATTTTAATAAGAGTACCAATTACAATTAATATCACTGTCCAAAGGCATGATATTAATGTTGTGCTAGGTATCTTAAAATGTTGTCATAAATTTAATCAATTTAAAAAAAAAAAAAATATTTGTTTGATTATTTAATGTGAACATGGTAGTTTATTAATTTTTATATTTGTTCTCTATTCAGTTTTAATGTCTACTACTGCAATATCTGCTAACATGAATAATGTTCCAATGTTAAATGGAACAAACTTTAAGGACTGGAAAGAGAACATATTAATTGTTATTGGCTGCATGGACATAGACTTGGCATTAAGAATGCCGAAACCGAATGACCTCACTGAAGAAAGTACTCCCGAGGAAATTGGGTATTTTGAAAAGTGGGACCGTTCGAACAGGCTAAGTCTTATGATCATGAAGCGTGGTATTCCAGAAGCCTTTAGAGGTGCAATTACAAATGACAATATCACAGCCATTGAGTTTCTTTCGGAAATTCAGAACCGTTTTGTCAAAAACGATAAGGCTGAAACAAGCACGCTTTTAGCAAGCTTGATTTCAATGAAGTACAAGGGCAAGGGTAATGTCAGGGAGTACATCATGGAGATGTCTCATCTTGCTTCAAAGCTTAAGGCACTAAAGCTTGATTTATCGGATGATATGCTCGTACATTTGATCCTAATTTCTCTTCCTGCACAATTCAGTCAGTTTAAAGTTAGTTACAACTGCCAGAAGGAGCTCATTTCATTTTGTGTACAAGAGGAAGAAAGACTGAAGCAAGATAAGACCGAAAGTGCTCATTTTGCAAGCACCTCTAAAGGCAAGGGCAAGAGGAAAGATAGGGGAAAAGAAGTTGATGTTACTAAGGGTCCGGGGCAAAAGAAACAAAAGACTGAAAATGGTTGTTTCTTTTGTGGCAAGCCCGGACATAAAAAGAAAGATTGTACCAAATTTGCTGCCTGGCGTGAAAAGAAAGGGTTGCCTGCACTCCCGAATGCCAACTGATGCTGAAAGACGTATCTATGTGGGTGATGGTAAATCAGTTGAGGTGGAGGCAATAGGGCATTTTAGATTATTGTTAAGTACTGGTTACTATTTAGATTTAAAAGACACTTTTGTTGTACCGTCATTTAGACGAAATTTAGTTTCTATTTCTGCATTGGACAAATTCGGTTATTATTGTTCTTTTGGAAATAAGAATTTCAATTTGTCTATTAATTCGAATATAGTTGGTACCGGTTTACTTAATTTTTTTGATAATCTATATTTGCTGGAAACCATTTCTTCTTATAATGAAACCTTGCATGTGGAAACACGTGGTACTAAAAGAAAACTAGATAAAGAAAATTCAGCCTCATTATGGCACAAACGCCTAGGTCACATCTCTAAATCAAGAGTTGAGCGTCTTGTGTCTGATGGGATTTTGGACTCCCTTGATTTTTCTGACTATGATGTCTGTGTTCAGTGTATCAAGGGAAAACAGACTAAAACGAAGAAAATAGGTGCCAATCGAACTACAGATGTCTTAGAATTAATACATACAGATATTTGTGGTCCATTCCCTACTGCTTCTTGGAATGGTCAACAATACTTTATAACATTCATAGACGACTATTCTAGATATGGTTACCTATTTCTTATACATGAAAAATCGCAGTCTTTGGATGTGTTCAAAACATTTAAGGCCGAAGTTGAGTTACAACTCAATAAACGGATTAAAAAGGTCAGATCTGATCGTGGTGGTGAATATTACGGCAGATATGACGGCTCAGGTGAACAATGTCCAGGACCGTTTGCTGAATACCTAGAGGAATGTGGAATCGTCCCACGGTACACTATGCCAGGGTCGCCTAGTATGAATGGTGTATCTGAGAGACGAAATCGGACTCTTAAGGATATGGTAAGAAGTATGATTAGTCAATCTACTTTACCAGAGTCACTCTGGGGTGAGGCTTTAAAGACAGCAACTTATATCCTCAATCGGGTGCCAACAAAGGCAACTGCAAAAACACCGTATGAACTTTGGGTTGGGCGAAAGCCTAGTCTAAAGCACTTACGTGTTTGGGGATGTCCTGCTGAAGCGAGGCCTTACAAGCCTCATGAAAGGAAATTGGACTCCAAAACTGTTAGCAGCTACTTTATTGGCTATGCAGAACGATCACGGGGTTACAAGTTTTATGATCCCACTAGTAAGTCAATTTTTGAGACGGGAACTGCAACATTTTTTGAGGATGTTGAGTTTGGGGGAAGAAATCAAATCAGGAACATTGTCTTTCAGGAGGAAGAAGCAGAAAACTCAATTCCTACTACTATTTTTGACAATGTGCAAGTTTCTATACCTGTAACTCAACAACCTCAAGAATCTGAGCAATTAAGGCGATCCACGAGAGAAAGAAAATTTGCAATTTCAAATGATTATATCGTATATCTTCAAGAACAGGAGGTAGAAAATGGAATGTCGGAAGATGATCCAATTAATTTCTGGCAAGCCATGCAAAGTTCTAACTCTCAAAAATGGATTGAAGCAATGAATGAAGAGTACAAGTCTATGCAAGACAATAAAGTTTGGGAACTTGTTCCATTACCGTGTGGTGCGAAACCCGTAGGATGCAAATGGATATTTAAAACCAAAAGGGATTCAAATGGTAATGTGGAAAGGTATAAGGCACGTCTTGTGGCTAAAGGCTTTACTCAAAAGGAAGGAATTGACTTTAAAGAGACTTTCTCTCCGGTTTCTTCGAAAGACTCTTTTAGGACAATTATGGCGCTTGTTGCACATTTTGACCTTGAGTTACATCAAATGGATGTCAAAACAGCATTTCTCAATGGTGACATTGAAGAAACAATTTATATGGTGCAGCCAGAAAACTTTGTGTCTGGAGACCCAAAGAATATAGTTTGCAAATTGACAAAATCCATCTATGGACTCAAGCAGGCATCTCGTCAGTGGTACTTCAAATTTTATCAAGTCATTGTTTCATATGGTTTTGAAACAAACATTGTTGATAATTGTGTGTATCACAAATTCAGTGGGAGTAAACATATTTTCCTGGTTTTATATGTCGATGACATATTACTTGCCACAAATAACATAGACATGTTGCATGACACCAAGAGATTTCTATCAAAGAACTTTGAAATGAAAGATCTTGGTAATGCTTCTTTTGTGTTAGGGATTGAGATACACCGAGAACGTTCTCGGCGTATATTGGGATTGTCACAAAGGAACTATATTGAGAAAGTTCTCAATAGGTTTAACATGCAAAATTGCAAATCAGGTAAAACCCCAGTTGCTAAAGGAGACAAGTTTAGTCTTAGTCAATGCCCAAAGAATAGCATTGAAATTAAAGAAATGCAAAAGATTCCCTATGCATCGGCTGTAGGGAGTCTAATGTATGCTCAAGTATGTACGCGTCCGGATATTGCATTCATAGTTGGCATGTTAGGCAGATATTTAAGTAATCCTGGCATGGATCATTGGAAGGCAGTCAAACGGGTTATGAGATATTTACAGAGAACAAAGGATTGTATGCTCACATATAAGAGATTGGATCGGTTAGAGATCATTGGGTATTCCGATTCTGATTTTGCTGGGTGCCAAGATAGCTGGAGATCCACTTCAGGCTATGTTTATTTGTTGGCTGGTGGAGCGATTTCATGGAGGTCTGCAAAACAGACGTTCGTTACTTCGTCTACCATGGCTGCAGAGTTTGTAGCATGTTATGAGGCATCAAATCATGGAATATGGTTGCGAAATTTTGTCACTGGGCTGCGAATTTTGGAGGATGTTGAAAGACCATTAAAATTATATTGTGACAATAAATCAGCAGTATTATATTCAAACAACAACAGAAGCTCGACAAAGTCAAAACACATTGAAATCAAGTTTCTCGTTGTACAAGAAAGAGTGCAGAATGGACAGATTTCTATAGAGCACATTGGTACAAACTCCATGATAGCGGATCCGCTCACAAAAGGATTATCACCAAATGTCTTTCACGAGCACACTGCTCATATGGGTGTTATTCTATTTGAGGGTACTTTAGTTTAGTGGGAGTTTGTATTTGGATTATTACTCTATGTTAAAACTACAGATTTCATTTATATATTTTCTGCAAAATTAAAATATTCATTTTACTACACTCTATTAAGTTTATTGAAGTATTGATCTCACAACAGTTAATTAAGTAGGACCAGTTGGAAATAGGCATGTGTAAATCACATTACATGTAATTTCCATGCTATGCATCCATGATTGATCTATGTTATTTAGCTATGTTGGCATACGAGACCATTGATAGGTCCAATTATGGTTATTTTAATAAAGACCGCTTTGATCCTATATTGATGTAGCTAATGGACGAGATTGTTTGGATACCCTTTAGAACATGAAAACAAATTTCAGGAGCTCACTAAAGTTAAACACATTTCTTAGAATACATATGTGGTCCAGTGGGAGATTGTTGGATTAATTTTTATTAATCTTAATTGGGACCACACATGTATATTATTAATGTGTATTATCATGTATAAGTCCAAATTTAAGTGATTTAATTAAGTTTTAAGTAGGCTTAAGGGTATGTTTGTCATGGAATTAATGTGTAGAGATCGGACTTGTATTTTTAAATTGATGAGGGGCCAATTTAAAAATACTAAAAGATAGTAACTGCCATTTAGCAGTTTCTTCACACGACAGTCTTCTTTATAAGGGGTCATGGTCCCCAATTGAGCGTATGTTCTTTTCTCTTCATTGTTTTTTCTGTATCCCCATCAACAGAGAAATTCAAGTCTAAAATACGCATCAATTGGAAGATCTCAACCCGTTTGATCAAACAATATCATGGAATCTGGTACGCTTCCGTTATGTTCTTTCTTCTTCTTCTGTTTCAACATGGGTTATATTTATAAACATATTTAATTTCAGTAATTAATTTCCATCACACTAAATTCATAAAATGTTCAAATTGTGTATATATAAAAGAAAAAGAGAGCTAGAGAGCGAGAGAGATTGTAAAAGGTAAGGGGAGTCTTGTGGTGGGCACATATTGAAATATTAATTAAGTTATTTATATACCTATTATATATATGTATATAATATGTATGTATATTTACACACATTACAATTTTAATACCAATAAATAATAATTCTTGATAAAATGTAAAAACATTCAAGGAACAAAGTTTATATATACTATTTATTAGAGTATATTATTATTATTATTTGGTCACCAAGTATGCTTAGTGCCCACGCATACTTGGCGTCCAACTTGGTGAGTACTCAACTAGTAGCCTATATATAAGGTTTTAGTACTCTTTGTAATGTGACAACAACAATATTCAATACATTTATTTTATCTCTAATATGGTATCAGAGTTAGGTTGATCTTGGCAATCAAATAAAAAATTCTTGCTTCCACCGTTGGCGGCATATAGTCGGCGGCGGACATCATTTATTTTTATTTTTTAAATTCATCTTAAAGATAAAAAATTAGGTGGTTAGAGTTCTGTTTTAATTCTTTTGTTGGAACTGTAGTTTGAGTTTTATCATGCTTTGTTAAAGTTGGTGTTCTAGTACTCCGTTGCCCAGATTTGAGGTTTCTTTTTGAATATGCACGTTCCTTGTGGCATGTTTTTCTTCTTTAACAATGGTCATATGTCCATAGCAGTTAATTTCTCGGGTTGAAATGTGTAAATAGTTGATTGGAAAGTAAGAATTGCATGGGGCCGAGATTTTAGGAGCATGTGTCCTTCGATTTTTTTTTTGGGAGTCTAGAGAGTCCTCCGTTGTTAAAGAAGGCAAGAAGTCCTTCGTAGTTGTTTTTGAAGTATAGAGCGTCCTTCACATTTGTTGTGGGAGACGAGTGTTCTCCGATATTGCCTACACATGATATCCTTGGAAAGTGGATGTAACTTTGGACGTAAACAAAAAATCAAATTTTTTTTCTCTGCAAATTGAAGAGGGCCTTAATTTTCATAGTTATTTTTTAGTCTTATTTTTAAGATAATGTTATGTAACAAATTGTAAGTCATGATATAATACTTCCAACTTGAGGGGGAGTATTAGAGTATATTATTATTAGGCATGGAGTCCTTCGTAGTTATTTTTGTGTCTTTTATTGTTATGTATCCAGTTGTAAGTCGTGATATAAGACTTCCAACTTGATAGAAAATATTAAATTATATTATTATTACTTGGTCACCAAGTATGCTTAGTGCCTACACTTACTTGGTCACTACTCAACTAGTAGCCTAGCTTTAGTACTATTTGTAACAACACCGACAATATTTTAATGCATCTATTTTGTATCTAACACTAGGGGTGTAAACGGATATATATGGATCCGGATACAGTGGTATCCGTATCCGTATCCGAAAAATCAATTCATTATCCGTATTCATATCTGGTATTCAACGGATTTTAAAAATATTATTCGTATCTGGTATTCGAAATAATATCTGAATACGAATAATATTCGTTTCCGTTTATTTTATTCAAATAAGCAGATAATTCGAATATTTGGGTATCCGAATTCGTTTATCAGTCACCTAATAAAAAATTCATTTAAATTATTTACAAAAAATAAAGGAAAAATTGAATAATTACTCATCACTAATCACAATTTAAAGTTTAAACCATACAAATTAATTAAAAAACCTAGTCATAAAGGGCATGAAAATGTCAAACACATCATCGTTCATCATTGATCGTAAAAATTAAAATTTAAACATCCTGGAAAAAGTATCAAATTAACATCATTTTCAATGAAAGATAATACTAATTTATCATTTACTCTTATGCTTCTTTGCAATCATTTTTCATTAATTTGCATCCTAACTAATTGCAGCTGCAAGAAAAAATATATTAGTATAATGTTAATCTAAAATAATTAATATAATGTTAAGCATTAACTTTTACAAGATTTCATGTAAAACTTCATGGCATCATTATTGCAATAATTAATATAATTTTATGGCATGAAATTTTTTCACCTCATATTCTTAATAAAGTATTTCTTTTAGAGACAATTACGTGCAAGTATACACGATCAACAAGTAATAAAGTGATAAGAGAGTGTCGAACCCACAAGAATCTACATTTATTATATCCCAACTACTAGTTTTGCATCAATCCAATTTTATTTAAACAAATGAAATTTGTGGATATTAATTGAAAAATAATTTAAATTAAATTAAGAATAAATTAAACACAATGATTTGAATTCAGATATAAAAGCTTAAAACTACAATATCCCCAATTATGCAGTATAAATCAATTATCCAATTCATCCGATTATTAAATCCACTTGAGTTGTTAACAAGAATTTATAATTATTTATAAGCCCTATCCCAAGGATCAAATAAAAATATTCAATTCAATTAATCTTGCGATATTTCAATGCAAAATTTCTATGCAAAACAAAAGAATCAAATTCATTAAGTATCAAATCCCAAAAGTTACATGAAGTGAAAAATAGATATCCCTATTCAATTCACAACCCTAATTATTCATCCCATACAAACAATTAAGAATACATGATATCATATTCAGATTTAACCCTAAATTTTATATATCTCCCAAATTCATTTAGTGTATCACGCTAATTGTTGGCCAGACAATTAATCAATAAGCATAAAATACGATAGACAACTCAATTTGAATAAATAATTGAACTTCAATAGATAATTAATTCATAAGCATAAAAGGTTCAATTGCAGCCTTAATTAAAAGTTTAGTTCATGCTGAAATTAAAACAAAAAATCTCAAACAAGCCATCACAAATAAATTGCAAAACTGAATAAGGAAGAAAAGAAAAACTCAATAGATGTTCTTTAGTCTTCAGCCTGAATTCCTTATGATGCTCTGCAACCTTCAATCTCTATCTCTAGCTATCCAAGTCAATCTACGTATGTCTTTTGTTAACAAACCCTCTTCCTTTTATAACTTTAGGTCTACTCCCAGTCAGCTTTGATTAGAATCCTATTTTGAATAGAAATTGGCATGACAATCCTCAGCTTTGCAAAGCCACGACCAAACCTTTCTGATCCCCAGCGCCCCGGCGCTGCAACATGCTGAAAATTACCAAAATACCCTTTTAAGCCTAGAAATTCTTGATATGCTCCCGCTTTGCCCTATCCTGCAAAATAACAAATAAACAAGTAAAAATGCCCTAAAATACTTAAAAACAATCATATTAAGCCTAAAAATACTCAATTCATAGGTATATTACCCACTCATCAACCTCATTCAATTTTGACAAAAAAAATTTAAGATCATTTTAAAGATCATCGGATCAAATGAGAAAATTGATTCCTGTAACAAGAATATAAACATGACCAATAGAGGATAGATAGAAAGAGATGAGGGGATTAAGAGGGAGCATAGAGGAAACAAGCATTAATTATACTTGAATCAATTTATTCCAATTTATTAATATTATAATAAAAGTGTTATTTTCTACTTTTCAAAAGTGAAATGACATATTTTTAAAATAATTTTCGTATGATAGTGAAAACTAATTATTATATAAGGAAGGCCATTTTAAAAAAAATATTTTGCTTAATATATAATAATTAATAAAATTATATATATATATATATATATAAAATAAATTATTCGGATACGGATCCGAATATCGGATTTCGAAAATCCGATATCCAACAGATATATTTACGATTAGATGTTCGTATTTGTATCCATTTATTTGTGGATTTTTTAAAACTGAATACGGATATATCCGGGGGGTTTTCAAATGTGAATAATACCCGCTTTTTTACCGAATACAGATGAGGGCAATTACGAATTTTTCGGTTACCATTTACAACCTTATCTAACACCAATATTATGTAGTAATATAGGAAATATGTTAGTATATAAAACATTACATTAATTAATGTAGTATACAGTATTTGTAACATATTTGATTCTTATCATTTATAAAAAGACAAAAAATTCTGTCATTATTCCTTTGATTTTCAAGAAGACATGGTCTTATGGTCTATAAAAACAATTTCTTTTAAACCTCTAAATGCTTACCAATACTCTTATTAGTTACTTTGGATTGATACGACATGTTTTGAACATTGAGACACTGTAGTTCTAGAATCATGACATAAAATATTTTTGAAATACTTGGCGTATTTCATATCAGAAAATGATAAACTATATTGCTTAAATACTGCCAAAACTCATATTATGTCACGTGCACTTTGACATTACACATTTGAAGTAGTCTAAGTGTATGTACAAAGTAATAGTTTATCGTGAAAATGAAAATATGTTGGAATGAATTAGTTTCACATGGTCTTTGTATTCGCACAAGGAATTTCATTCCATGTGTTGGTCCCTGGTTTGAATTATCCAAAGTGCACATTGTAAAAGCTAGGACATCTTGTAAGCAATTTTTATGGTTTTTGATGCGGAGGAGTTTCGTATGGTAGTTGGTTCTATATGTTTATGAGGAGTAGCATTTGAAGATGATGTAAGTAAAGCATTAGTTTTGTCCACAATCTATATTACTTTGGAATGGATTAAAACATATGCTACACTGTTATGCATAAGTGTGTATGGTAGCATATTACTGATTCAACATAATTGTCAACTAAGTGACTGTTGGTTTGAACATAACCATGTACATTGTACGGTAATAGTTCTCTTGCTAATTTTTATTCTTTCAAAATCTCTGCTTCCTTGCATTTCCTTAATTCTTACATATACTTGCAATATATTTTTTGTTAACTAAGTTACTGTTGGTTTGAACTATGCATTTTCAAACAATTGTAACGGTGTACTGTAGTAAGCCACCAACTCCAATTCTGTGATCTTTCCTATTCTTTTAATGCCAATTTGGGAATCGTATTCATTATGGTAACCAGGAGCATGCTGGAAATCTCAATGAAGTTGTTGATGCAAATTTTAGTGAAGGGGATAGAAACATGTAAGGGTGCTTTCTTTCCTCTTATCTTCCAATTTCTTTGTAGACTGATCTCAGTACATATTACTCATGTCTCTTATCCCTGGCTTGCTGTGTGGTTGTTTATTTGTAGTCAGCACACATGCAACATCTGTGCCTGTACCTCAAGATGATTTAATGGACATAGATGATCCGATTTAAGTTAAATCCCATCAGCCCCTTTTTCACTATTCCCATCTACTAGAAATATGAACCCATTCTCTCTTTTTGATCCTTACCTCATTCGAAGTATATTTGATAGTGGTACCAATTTAACAAGTGCTGAACCATTTGTTTCACATCCAAGAGAAGTAAGGGAGATACTTATCGAGGTGAAGGATGGTAATGAGCAATCAGGTCATTCTGGTCTTTCTCCTACCATTCAGGATGTCACTGGAATTGCTCATGAACTTGGCCCAGAAATCGAGTGGACTGTCACAATTGCTGAAGATATTCCAACTGCACTGGTTGCACCGTGGAATGAAAGAAATGATAATATCTTGGGTGATTATTCTCATGTCTCACATTCTGGACCAAGTGCTCCTGGACTAGATGATTTACCTGACTATGGCAATGATATAGAAGAAGAAATGATTCAAGCTGCTATTGAAGCTTCTAAGCGAGATGCTGAAATCGATTACCCAGATCAAAATGATCCCATGCCTCAGCAAAGGCAATCTCATCTAGAGGATGAACTAGCACATGCAGTTTCTTTGTCGTTGAAGGTTTGTTGTTCTTTCATCTCCTCGGCTACTTCTATTATCATTGGGCTCCCATCTAACATGAATTGAATCTAGACAACAGAGCAAGAGAAAGCAGTATGCGAACTGGAAGATAAAGTTGGACCATCAGAATCGGAAGGCTCTAAATCAGCCGAGGTACAAGATCTGGGGAAACTAGCATCATCAGATGGAAGGTATATATATCTTCACGTGGCTTAATACAAAAGCTAAGGGGCATACCCCAGTAAACATAGTGGGATCATCATAACAAGAACGATGCACCAACTATACAGAGACCCAAAAAAAGGTTACAAACCCCATCTAAATAAGGAATAATCTAAAAGTTTTACTTTGTGAAATTTGCCATAAGAGTCAAGCCTACATTTAATTTTATGAATAATGTCTTTGATTAGAATCTGGGCAGGAATGCTAGTATGGCCGTGTAACCGTGAGTTTCGTTCAAACCAAATATAATACACTAGCTGCAAGGCAAAGTTTGATAAGTATCTTTTCAGGCCTTTGCTATTTCCAACACTGATCCAATGAAGAAAACCAGACCAATCATACGGGTAACCCAACCAGCCTCCATAAGAAAGTACACCAGTGAGGACTATCCGAGCATAATATCATACAAAAAAGGTGGTCATGCGACTCAAGCTGCAGCATGCATAACTTTCAAATTGGGTCACAGGATCTAGAAAATTTAGCAATAACATCAAGATAAGTTTCCTTTCAGCAGCAAGCTATAAGATGAAAGAAAATCGAGGAACTGTGAGCTTAGGCCAAATAACTTTATATCATGGAACATGTGTTTTCCTTGACCTCATAGAATGCCAAATGGTAGGAGCTTTGACCAAATTGTTGCTGGAAGTCTGTTAATGTGTGCTTGTGTATGTACTGTTGGGAGAAATATTGTGGTCCTTCTGATGAGATTATTAAAGGCAATCTAGGTTGAAAGTGGGAGGCTCTTCTGCCGAGGATGTAACTGAAGACATAGAAATGCAACCACTGGTAAGGCAAAGGGAAAATAAAAAAAGTTTTGTGGATTAAATTTGTACCAAAAAATGATACATTATTTTCTAATCACATCTACGTGGCTTTAGTCAAATGCTCTTTAAATATTATAATCTTTTACCTTGATTTATATTGTTGAAGTGGAGAGGCATCTCATCTTTGGAACATGATGAAGCAGTCATGCTTGAGGCTGCACTCTTTGGTGGGGTACGTGAAGGGAGTGCATATCATGTACCACATGCACCTCATCAGTTCATACAGAATGGTTTAGATGGAACTATGGGTCCTCATCCTCGGGGAATGCGTCATCCACCATCATCTTCTCTTACTGCTCAACGCAAGATAAGGGAACAACAGGTTTGTATTTTGAACTAGAAATCTAAAGCCATGATCAGATTGATAGATCGACATTTGCTATACTTCTATGTTATGCATGCAGGATGATGAATATATTTCATCACTGCAAGCTGATCGAGAGAAAGAATCGAAGGCCAGGGAGGAAGCTGAAACTCGCTGTTTAGAGGAGCAGGCAGCTAGAGAAGCTGCTCTTGAAGAAGAAAGGCAAAAGGAGGAAGAAGCCCGTAGAAAATCGGCAGAGGAACAGATAATGCTGTTTGAAACTTCTGGCTTGTCGATTATAGCATAAATTGACATGCAAGATAAAATGCTATACAGTATACAATATCCGTCTTCCCTGAAACACAAGAACAGGTATCCTCTCTTTTATATTTTTTTTTATCAAAAACATTGTAAGTCAGACCCTCTATATTAATAGTCATTGAATGTTAAGTTATTAATCAGGAAAATTATTGAACATTGTTTGGAAAAATCTTTTCTTTAGTTGAATAATTAAGTTAACTGTGAGTGTTGAATCTCATACAAGCACCACCTAAAATTTTCATGGGGGCAAATATCTTAACCATTTTTTCAAGGCTCCCTTTATTAGTCTTTCACCTTTGCTCTTTCTAATAACGATTTTCTTCTGTATTTTGGAAGTTGGTGCTGCTTTGGTGTTGCAATGGTCCTTAACTTGAAATTTGTTGGTGAGATGGTCAGATCTTGGAACTTTCTGGTTTATGTTTAGTTGTTTTGTCTGCCCTTGAGCTACCTAGCCTCTGCTACTCATTTACACATCAAGACTGTCGCTTGTCGGGCACACTTTGGATTGACTACTATGTTCTTATTTACACATTGTTTCAAATGTTTGATCTTCTTTTCAGGAAATGAAGACATAGTTGGCGGCAAAAGAAGCTTCTCTCCCTCATGAACCATCATAAGATGATGAGAATGCTGTAACCCTTCTTGTACGGATGCCTGATGGCAGCCAGCGAGGCCGTCAATTCCTCAAGTCCCACAAACTACAGGTAAATTTTGCTTGTGACAATGTGGTTGGCATTGCTTTCCTCGTGATTTAACTGGTTGTGGTTTTGATTCGCGGCATCTTTTTGACTTCATTGATGTTCGTCGAGTTGTCAATCCCGGTACTTACAGATTGGTAATCCTACATGTGCCTTTTACTTTATTTTTATTTTTTTAACCTTTTATTTCTCCCTCCTCTTCTTCAACTTAAATCTTTCCGAGTTTGATTCCAGAAATTTCTTCAATCGCATGAACTATGAGTCCAGTTCATGACCCATCTTCATCTCTCTGTTTGAATCTTCAAGCCTTGTGTGGCTTTAAGCCTGTTACATGAAAGTCAAGCCTTGTGTGGCTTCGATCTTGTTACGTCAAAGACTAGTCCTTGTGAAGTAACTAGCTTGAAACTTGTGTGGCTTAAAATCTTTAACCAGGTAGTGTGAGTTCATCTAAAATCATCATCATCATTCATCCATCATCTGAAACCATTGGGATGAATCATCCCAAATTGAAATCCTAACTTTTCCCGAAATTTGTTACACAGAAATAAGAAACAGAAATGATAGATTTAGGTTTTGTAATGGTGGAAGATGGTGAGACGAAGAAGATGATAGATCTAGTTTTCGTATATAAAACATTGTACTTATTAGTATTATTATTTTCAAGTTTTATTCTAGAAAAAGACTACGGAAGAATCCCCCAAAGAATCTATGAATGTGAATTCAGGGATTTTGGAATTTCGTTGATTGAAGAATCCTTACTTGCATTTATGAACTCAAGTAAACATTTTGAACATGTAAAACTACATAAAATATATAAACATATACTATGATCTCGTGTACATGCAAGTTTTAATTTAAGATTCTATTCCTTTTACTGCGCAGGTAAGACCATATCCTAGGCGTGCTGGAAGAGAGTGCTGTAACTTTTAACTAATGAGCTTGGCCTCACTAGCAGGTAAGAGGCGTTGTTTCTAGAGTTGATTTAGCATGTACAACTTGTAAATTTGTAAAAAGTTATCGCACCTAGTTTGATTATCCTAGAATACTACATTGAATTGTTATCTATGGTTAGTATTTGGCACCTATTAGAATTTATTTCTGCTATATTTAGCGACAAAATATTTTCATTTTTGTTGCGACTAGATACAATGACACGCTATGTAAATAAGTATAAACACATGGATATATGTGAATGTGTTTACTCACAACCTCTCCTTCGGCTGGGTCTTTATTCTACGGATTGGGAAAAGAACTTTACTGCTCATGGTCTTCCTACTGCTTCAGGTTTACCACTATAAGGGCTAGCTGGCCCTCTGAACGATCAGAATAAGGTAAAGCTTGAAGATAAGTTTTGTACTCCATTAATTTCTCAGTCCCTCTAGTTCGGGTGGGCGCCGGCCGGTCTTTCGACCAGATCCGAAAAGTTATCGTAAGAAATATCATTCATTTTCCATTAGGCAGGCTAATCATGATGGGTCTGAGATTTACATTGCAGAGACTGACTGGTTTCAGGAAGTGGTCATATGAAACAAATGTTTGCACATCTTAATTGATGGTTGACCTTGAGCTATTACTTTTTGCCACCTGCAAAATTTTATATTTGGGTTTTTAGACTTGGTTCTTGGTGAGGGGTGAGGGGTGAGGGGAGAGGGGTGAGGGGTGCGGGCCAAATTGCTTTGTACTGGGATTTCTTGGCCAACGCAAATATCTTTATCAATAAGATCAATTTAGATGCAGCTGACTACCAAATGATAGATGGGTTTCAATGGAGAAGAAAGTCACTTGACATTCCCAAAATGGGTATTGTCGATTTTTGCATTCAGCCTACCTTGGAGGGCATCTAAGACGGTTAGTATATTATGTTGCAAGTCCTGTTTATGGATGGTTGTCAGTCAATGTACTCGATGCTGATTTTTAGTGCTGAATTGTTCACAAGCCTAGCTTGTGTGTTAACTTTTGCATTTTCCCTTGTTCTAGTCATTTTTCCTCTTCTTCTTTTTTCCCCTTTATAATCTACATATAAAGTGGGAGGGTCTCTCACCCTATTTTGGTCTGTTTTATGATAAAAAGTTTAAATTTATTCTTCTATATATCTATTTTATGAAGCAAGAGGGAGGAATTGGTCTCTTTTGGTCTAACAACCATGTTTACACGCATAGCGTGTCATGGTGACTAATAGGGAGCATTATTTTAATGTGTTTTTGATAGTTTTACATGATTTCTTCTCATATGAAGGTGTGACCCACTGTATACTCACGTGAGAGAGAGTTGTGTAGAAATATCAATTTTTAGGAAAACTTATTTTTGTTGCATAACACGTGTCAACTTAATTATGATATAAACTGTGACTTGTAATCATACCTAATAAAGAAAAATATATTGTGAGTAAACGATGATAATACCTTATTCATGTATTAAATGGGATTTACTAATTATTATTTTGAGTTTTAATTGGAGAAATTATTGGATACACATTATGAAACTATCCATCTCAAATAGGATTTGTCTAATATTTGGCAAACTACAAATTGGTTATTCATAATTTAGCAAAAAAAATTTGATTTATTCATAATAAATTATACCATCTTGATATACATAAAACATAATCTCAATAACATTTAAAATGGATCGAGTAGTGTGGGATTTTGTGAAATATTGAACACATGATTTATGTGCTTGAAAGTCGATTGTCACAATGTTTAGTATCACTTGATATATCTTTTTTATTTAATTAAATTATGTTTAGCTAATCTGAAACGATATTATAATTTTATAAAGTATTAAACTTGCGATTTTTTGAATATTTTATTACAAAAGTTACATAAATTTAGGTATGCGATATACATTTAAGCATAGATGTACAATAATTAAAGCATATAGTACAAAATCATAATACATAAATTGTGCCCATAACAAAAACGTTTTTGCTTTGTAAATATAATTTCCCAAAACTTGGTCATAAAAATTGGGGGCTAGGTTATCAAAATATAAAATTTCCGGGAAGTAAGAACTAATGTGGCCCAACGGTCAATTGAACGGGTATCACCTGACAAACACGTGCAACCTACGTGCGCCTAAGTGATCCCACCCCCCTAAAAAGGAAAAGTCTCCCGCCCTGCTCTAGACTCTACACTACTCCGTACAGACCATTACCAAGTCCCTTCAACGGTCATATTTCACCGACAAACCCCAACGGTCATATAACCCACCAATCTGCACCGTCTGATTTCCATCCCACGGCCACGCATCAAAATTCCCTTCCCCTCTTTCTGGAAACACCCTTTTCACGGACTCATCATTTTGTTCAATCCTAAGGAGGTAAAATCAAATCAGCAGCCATCGGAAATAGTAGTATTATAGTCCACCAAAAAATACAGCTTCAACTAAAGTTTAGCCTTCACCTATATAAAAACAGAGTCTTTTATCTGTGAATGGTTTTTTTGGGTTGTGGGTGTTGTTAATTTTGTGTTTCTTGATGATAATTGTATCTCATTTCATGCATTTTTGAAGGGTTTTTGTGAGAATAAAGTATAAAATTGTAATGGCCGTGTTCAAGATCTCAAATGCTGATGTGGGACAGTACTATTCATCAATTTATCAGTTTTTCAGCTACCAATTTGAGATGGAGTTCAATGCTTGGTGTGAGTTTCATTCAGCTGATAAATCAAGGTTCTGCCAAATGAATCTGCACTGAGTGTTTCGGAATCCGATGATCATTTTTCTGTAGGTTGGTTTTTCGATATTTTGTCTTGAATTCTTTGATTCTTTATTGTGTGTAGTTCCGCTGATTATTCTTTATTGCACATATCATACCTTCATATAGGAACACAAAGCTTTTCACAGGTTCTATTCCTTGTTTTGGCATCGGATTCCTATTCTGTTTATTGGTTTTTGGGTTTGTTCAACTTTCACACTCACTTAGTCTGTCTGTTTCTCTTGATTTCTCTCATACATTTACTTGGAATTTCATATCAAGTATAGAATTCATACAGAGTGATTATACATTGCATAGTTCAATTTGAATTTTGTGAACAAAGAGGGATAGAGATATATAGAGAGCAAAAGTGGGTGAATTGGGGAATGCGACTGAAGAAAGAAAGAAACTTGGAAGGTTTTAAAGAATGTTGGCTGGGTGTTCTTCTACATTGTTGTCTCCAAGGCATAGATTGAGGAGTGAAGCATCTGCACAATTTCAAGCTTGTCATTTCCCTTCAATGAACACACAAAGATTGGACTTACCATGTAGTTTTCCTCGAAAAGACTCATCGCGATCGCTACCCATAAGGCCTGTTGGCCTGTCAGTTGAGAAGCCCCTTGAAGCCAGGACAAGTGGTTGTTCTCTCAAGAAGAGCATTAGTCTCCCACCCTTGGCAACCACTGGTCAAGGTACATTTCTTGAAGGTAGAAGAGAGAAAAAGGATGAATTTTGGGGGAAAAGCAAGAATAATTTGAAGAGGTTCGCAGATGAGGGCTGGTTTGATGATGATGAGTCTTGCATTAGCAGAGCTAAGAGGAAAAGGGGTGGCAGGGATTCTGATGATTCTATGGAAGGCGGTGAAAATTTAACCTTTGGCCAATTGGGTAGCAGCAATTTCTGGTTTCATCCAAGTTTTGAGGTTCCAAGGTCTGTTTCACTGATTACTGGCCTTAATCCACCTCAAGTTCCTTTTTCTCTGTCATGTTCAGGGGAGGAGGATAGGGTCTGTTTTATGCCTAGTGAAGTGGTTACTCCACCTTTACCTTTGGCAAACAATCCTTGGGTGGAGTCTATTGTAACTGAGATTAAGAAACTAGGTGACAAGAATGTTGAGACAAGCCAGAGGCCTTTGAAGGAGGCATCAGGATCGAGTACTTCATCGGGGAGTGATAGTTTGGCTATTAGGCTTAATGAGACCACCTCAGAACATGAGATTGGTAATGGGTCTAGACCACATAACCCTAATGAAAATGCTGAGTTTGTAGCAGGGGAGAATGGAAACCATGGGGAGCATGAAGGGTTTGAGCTCATCAGCTTACTTATGGCATGTATTGAAGCAATTGGCTCAAAGAACATTGGGGCAGTTAACCACTTTATAGCTAAATTGGGGGAACTTTCTTCTCCAATAGGTTCCCCTATAAGCCGTCTAACTGCTTATTTCACTGAGGCCTTGGCTCTGCGAGTTACAAAGATTTGGCCTCATATATTTCACATTACTACTCCGCGGGAGCTTAATCAGGTAGATGATGATAGCGGCACTGCATTAAGGCTTTTGAACCAAGTTAGTCCAATTCCACAGTTCATTCATTTCACAGCAAATGAGATTCTGTTGAGAGGTTTTGAAGGAAAGGACAGGGTTCACATCATAGATTTTGATATTAAACAAGGGCTTCAATGGCCTAGCTTGTTTCAGAGTTTGGCCTGCAGGAGTAGTCCTCCAAGTCATGTTAGAATCACTGGTATTGGTGAATCCAAACAAGAGCTTATTGAAACTGGGGAGAGGCTAGCTGGATTTGCTGAGGCATTGAACCTACCTTTCGAGTTCCATCCAGTTGTTGACAGGCTAGAAGATGTTAGATTGTGGATGCTTCATGTAAAGGATAGAGAATGTGTGGCTGTGAATTGTATTTTCCAACTGCACAAGATGCTCTATGATGGCAGCGGAGGAGTACTCAGGGATTTCTTGGGTCTAATTCGCAGCACTAACCCCAAAATGGTTCTCATGGCAGAGCAGGAAGCCGAACAAAATTACCATAACTTTGAAACAAGACTTTCCAATTCATTGAAATATTATTCTGCCATTTTCGACTCTATTGATTTTGGCCTTCCATTAGACAGCCGGGTCAGGATCAAAATTGAGGAGATGTTTGCGCGTGAGATTAGAAATATCATTGCCTGTGAGGGCCGTGACAGATTTGAGAGGCATGAAAATTTTGGGACATGGAGGAATTTGATGGAGCAAGGAGGGTTCCGTTGCATGGGAATAACTGATAGAGAGTTTCTTCAGAGTCAAATGCTGTTGAAGATGTATTCTTGTGATAATTATAGAGTGGAAAAGCAAGGGCATGGCTCCTCGGCACTTGCTCTAATTTGGCTAGATCAATCTCTTTACACAGTTTCAGCGTGGGCACCTATTGATGTTGCAGGAAGTTCCTCATCCTATTCACAACCAATTTGAACGACGACTCCTTCAGCATTCAACATTTTTTACTCCATTTACATTATACAGAAAAGGGTAACATTATTGGTAACAAATTCTTTGTAGGTAGAGAAATCTGTGATCATTCTTTCATTCTTTGTTGCAGATAAAAGATTTGTCTAGGGAATACAATATATCTTGGTATAGGTTTGTTTCAGTTCTCTTAGGCCAGGTTTCTAGATTTACAGTTGGTGGTAGAGTTTGGAGTCACATTTATGCTTTTATTCTTTGATTCATTCATTATGTATTTCAAAACAATATTCTTTTCTAGTTCTGTAATGTTTACTATGTATTATTTTGTACAAGGAGGATTACTCTTGGTTTGATGAACCATGTGTTTTTAATGAAAAGTATCATTTGTTTTAAGCCATGAGCTTAGCTCTCTCTTCACCTTTACTGTTTTTCTCTTCTCCAACATAATAGTTGTATATATAGTACTTTCACTGTGATTATGTTCGACTTTCTGATACGAAATACGAGATTCATATACTGAATACACCCTCCCCCCAGCCATCATGTTCTGGCAATGATTTTAGGATCATGATCATGTCTGTCGTCTCCCTATTTGAAGAAGAATCTGCAGCTCAAAAAATTGGTTATATTTGTCTAGACTTGAAAATGGGAAGGTCAAGTTTCCATGATGATGCTTTGTTCTTGTTATTCTAGAGGTGCATTATTAGAAAGAGGAACAAATTCAATGGATGTTATGAAAATGAAAAAATCAAATGTGTGGTGCTTCTTCTTTTATTTAAATAGCTGTGTATCAGAGAATGTGTTGGTACACTTGTATTTTTTATAAAGCAGCCAAATGCTTTTGTACAAAAAATCTTTTAGTTCTGTTTCTGGAAAAAAAAGCTCCTCAAAGCAGTACGAAGAAAGAAGCATGGTTTTGTTGTTGGGAAAAAATCACCTTTCAAATACTGTTATCTTTGATAAATTAGACAAATAAAATATCAGTATATGTCAAACAGATTAAATTCGCAATTCCACCAAAATAATAATCACTGCAGAAAATAAGTAGAAAATATCCAACCACGAGACACCAAGATTTTTACGTGGAAAACCCTCTAAAACTAAGAGGTAAAAACCACGGGACAAACTCCGAACAATTCACTAGAATAATATGAGAGAATACAAAGATATTCTAATTTGAATACAAACCCAAACTATTTCATCACAATAACTATGTGATGGAACCCAAATAAAACACCCTTTTATTTGAACTATCTTTCTCCCTCTATTTTTCTAAAGCTTCACAAAAACTTCTTTCTCTCGCTCTCTATTTCTTCCAACTCTCTCGGATGGAGTATATTGTTTTGTGTTGGTGTATATAATCTCTTTCCTTAGCCTTCCTTTTATAGCTGAATGGAGAAGGAGAGGAGTAAATGAGGTTGGCAATTTTTCAAAGGTTGTTGGACGGTAGGAATTTGAAGGGGCTGGGCATTAAATGGAGTGAGGACTTGACTAACAATCTCCCCCTCCGAACCCATTAGAGGAGGTAATCTCTGTGACCCCGTCACTTGGAGTCCATCCCGGCCAATTCCTTGCAAAATTCCTGCTTGTCGCGAGTGATAACTTTTGTCAACATGTCTGAGGGATTCTCGTCGGTATAAACTTTCTTCACTTTCATTAATTCCTTTTCCATCACTTCTCGAAACGAGTGATAACGAACATCAATATGCTTGGTTCGATTATGATATGTGGCATCCTTGGTCAAGTCAATTGCACTATGACTATCACAATAAACCACATACTCATCTTGTTTTAAACCCAACTCTTGGAGAAACCGTTTTAACCACAACATCTCCTTGCCTGCTTCAGTAGCAGCGATGTATTCTGACTCAGTTGTAGACAAAGCAACACACTTTTGCAACTTGAACTGCCATGATACTGCTCCCCCTGCAAAAGTAAACAAATACTCCGAAGTAGACTTCTTCTCTTCAGAACCTGCCATGTCTGCATCTGTAAAATCCTTCAAGACTGGACTCGTACTACCAAAAATCAAACATAAACTGGAAGTAGCTTTCAAGTATCTGAGAATCCACTTAACTGCATCCCAATGTTCTCTACCAGGATTTGACAAATACCTGTTCACAACGCCAACTGCATGAGCAATATCTGGCCGCGTACAAACCATTGCATACATAAGACTCCCTACAGCAGAAAAATAAGGTACTGCTGCCATATCATCTTTCCCTTCCTTGGTAGAAGGACACATGCACTTTGTCAACTTAATATGACTAGCCAGTGGTGTGCTAACTGGTTTAGCATCACTCATGTTGAACCTTGCAAGTACCCGCTCAACATACTTCTTTTGTGACAACCACAACCTCTTGGCTTTCCTGTCACGAACAATCTTCATACCCAAAATTTGTTTAGCTGGACCTAAGTCCTTCATATCAAAGGACTTGAACAATTCACCCTTGAGTCTACGAATCATATCAGCATCCTGTCCAACTATCAACATATCATCTACATATAGCAACAAGATAACGAAGTTACCATCCGAGAACCTTTTAACATACACACAATGATCTGCAACTGTTTTACTGTAACCTTGATCCACCATAAATGAATCAAATTTCATGTACCATTGTCTTGGGGCTTGTTTCAGGCCGTACAAACTTTTCTTCAATTTGCAAACCAAGTGTTCTTTCCCTTTAACTTCAAATCCCTCTGGCTGTTCCATGTAGATTTCTTCCTTCAAATCACCATGAAGAAAAGCAGTCTTCACATCCAACTGTTCAAGCTCAAGATCCATACTAGCTACTAACCCCAACGCTACTCGAATAGAAGTCATCTTTACAACTGGAGAAAAAATCTCATCGAAGTAAATACCTTGCTTTTGAGCAAAACCCTTGACGACTAATCGAGCCTTGTACTTCACTAGTTTTTCACCATCCTTCTTAAGCTTAAACACCCATTTGTTCTTCAATGCTTTCCTGCCCTTCGGAAGTGTAGTTAACTCATAAGTGTGATTCTTGTGCAAAGAATCCATCTCATCCTACATAGCTCTCAGCTAATTGCCCTTCTCCTTATGAGTCTTGACTTCCTGAAAATCCTCTGGTTCCCCCTCCTCAGCAACTAAAAGATATTCAGATGAAGGATATCTGACTGATGGCACATGTTCTCTAGTGGATCTTCTTAGCTGAGGTTCTTCAATGTCAGGTTGCTCCCCCTGATCAACACTCTCTGTATGTAAGACCCCAACTTTTATAAATAAAGATGAATTTTCTATAAATATCATTTTTGAATATTATGGAGTTAATTTGATATAATGTTATAGTTGTGGGTAATATTTATAAATTTTACAAAGTACGCAAGTTGTTATATAATATTCGATTGGTCGGAGAATATTCGTTTTAACAGGGAATATTCGTACAACGGCACAATCATTGGTGGACCCCACAACGAAATTATTGTCGGATTGAGAAAACGACAAAAATATTTTATTAAAAATAACGGCGGAAGTTTTACCATTGTTACTGTTGAACTACTCGGTAGTAAAAGTACAGTAATACGTGTGGTTGCATAGTAGCACACGGTATTGATTATTAATGCTTATGTGAGAAGTCACTCAGTTTGATTCAATTATTGTCAGTTAATAATATGAATTATTTAGCGATAATGACGTTTTGTTTTATTCGTATTATTAACGTAATAAAACAGAAACATCTTTTTATATAAAACAGAATACTTTATTAAAGTTATTCTATAAATAGAATATATTATATTTTATTTAAAAGATTTTTCTTTAAATATGGACCGTCAGATTAAAGTAATCAATCTGGACCGTTCATAGATTAGTTACTATGCATTCTATTTTTCTATAAATAGCAGCTCATTCCTTCATTATTTCTTACGAATTCACTGAACTCTAGAGAGAGAAACTATAGAGAGAAACTATAGAGAGAGAGAAGAAGAGTATTCTGCTACTTAACTACTTCCTTATTTCAGCTCTTCTTTAAAACGGTAAGGGGTGTTATTCTTTCTTATTCATGAAGAGAACTGTTGTTATTCCATTTCTTATTATTCTGTTGGAATAACCTGTATACGCGGTCTACCCTATACTTGGTGACATTCTTCTATTATTCTGTTGGAACATCCTGTCTGTGTGTTTTATACCGGACCTGATTCCGTTTTTGTTATTATTCTATTGGAACATCCTGTCTGTGTGTTTTACACCGGACCTGGTTCCGTCTTGTTATTATTCTGTTGGAACATCCTGTCTGTGTGTTTTACACCGGACCTGGTTCCATTATTTATTATTCTGTCGGAATATCCTGTCTGTGCGTTTACGCCGGACCTGGTTCCATTATTTATTATTCTGTCGGAATATCCTGTCTGTGCGTTTACGCCGGACCTGGTTCCATTTTTTATTATTCTGTTGGAATAACCTGTTTGTGCGGTCTATCGCATGCATGGTGATTTCTTTTGTTATTTCATTCTTTATTGTACTCAGTTGGTTAAGTTTTGACTTCTATACTCCATGAAATTTGTGGAATATCCTTGATAATTGCGTTTCATCCAGTATCTTTTCATGAAAATATTCTTCTAAGCATTTTTGAATTTTACTCCACAAAGCAGTATCATGTTGACAATTTGGACGTTATTAATTCTTGGATAAATTAATTCTTGAACTTGTTTTATTGAATTCTTATATCATTGTCATCATCCTCATGTTTATAAAATGTTGAAAGTCATCTGTGGCATGTAGTGCATAGATGGACTTGGTATGATTATGACCAGGGATTATTCGGTATAATCATGACCGTAATGTTATAAATGATGTGGTAAAAGTCATCATTGGCCCGTAGTGCATTGATGGACAGTTGTTGGCATGATCATGACCATTAATGAATACACGAATATCCTTGGCCGTAGTGCAGGGGTGATTCGATGATGTGGATTATTTTATTAAGCTGAGTCGCAGCAGTAACAGTGTTGAAAAACCTTTTAAATCATAAAAGATAGTAGAGTTTATTTTCTACTTAACTCTTTTAATGGATTGCTTGTTCCACTGCAGTTAAACTTGATGTCTATTATATTTTATCAGTTTAACATTGTTGAAGGCTAATGATAATTTATTCTGCATAATATTTCTTACTGGGCTAGTTGAGCTCACCCTTTCTTTCACTGTTCTCTTCAGGAAATGAGAACGTAGCCGGGGCAAGTCGGGGAACGGAGTGATGGTTCGAATGATAGTATTAGTTAGTAGTCCTCACTATTCTATGTAATAGTGTGTTAATAAATGTAATGAGGACTCCTTTTGAGTATGAATACTCTCTAGAAGATAATATTTGTATTCAAACTCACAGTTTATGTTTTGTCGTATTGTACACGACAGTTGTATTAGTAAGTTGTATTTGTATTCTGTACTATGTATCTGACGACCCAAGATGGGTGATGTATACCTAATTTTGGGGGCGTCACAGTTGGTATCAGAGCTTAGGGATATGATCCCTGGCTAAGATATGAGAATAGAACTAGGAGGGGAGAGACGGGGAATTCCTTCGCTAGTATGACCTACCTAAGTTTATTTTTATGGTATTTAATTGGTCGGTCATAATATAAGGATAATATATGACATATCAATTAACTTTTATTTTGTGGCAGTATCTGAAAATGGCATCTGAGAATGTTGAGAATAGCAATGGAGCACAGGCGATTATTGATTCACCACATATCAATAATCAGGATAATGTTCATCAGGAAGGTGACAATCCTCATGCAAACAACAACACTGACCAGATGATGAATGATGGAATGTTAAGGGGTTTTATGCAATTCATGCAACAACAGGTGAAAGCGGCTCCTGTCCACAACGTAGGTGGAAATACTGGAAACTCTCAGGCGGTCACCGCTAAACAGTTTAAGGAGCTGGGACCACCGGAGTTTAAGGGAGAACCCAAACCACTTGTAGCTGAAACATGGATAAAGCAAATCACCAAGATATTTGATGTCTTGGGTTGCTCCGAGGAGCAAAAGGTTCCCTTTGCCGCCTTTATGTTGCGAGGAGAGGCAGATTACTGGTGGGAATCGATAAAGCGTACTCAACCTGCCGCACTGAAGATGTCTTGGGAGAAGTTCCAAGAGTTGTTTAACGACAAATACTTTCCCGAGAGTATTCGTCACATGAAGGAGGTGGAGTTCATCAAATTGGAGCAGAATAATATGACCGTGTCGCAGTACGAGGCAAAATTTGCGGAGTTATCCCGGTTTGCGTCCCACCTGGTGGATAATGAAGAAAGAATGGCGCGGATGTTTTAAGAGGTTTGAAGCCGGAGATACGTCAACACCTTATTTCTCATAAACTGTGTTTGTATTCAGATGTTGTAAATAGGGCTCAGTTGGTGGAGCGCGATAACGAGACAACGCAACCAAAAGAGAGCAGCCGGCAAAATGATAATACCAGTGAAAGCAGTCATCGAAGCGGTGACAACAAGCGTGGAGGGAATCAACAGGCCAGAAATGGTAACCACTTCGGTGGTAATCAGGGCCAAAATAATAAGAATGGGCATTTCAAGAAGAGGAGATTCAACAATGATGGAAAGACGTCAGCACCAGCACCTGTCGTTAAGGAAGGAGAACGACCACCTATCATATGTTTCAAATGCGGAGGGGAGGGGCACATCAGTCCAAACTGCGCGATGCCGTCCAAAGCATGTTATAATTGTGGAAGAGAAGGTCATTTAGCCCGATTTTGTCGTTTACCGAAGACAAATTCAGCTAGGATGGAGGCACCAAAGGCCGTCCCAGAAAAGTCAAAACCGGTTGTGCAAGGGAGAGCGTTTGTTGTGAACTCCCAGAGAGCAAGGAACCCGAATGAGGTCATCACGGGTAAGCTTATCATAAACTCTAACGAAGTCTATACTTTATTTGATACCGGTTCTACCCATTCTTTTATTTCTCCTACTTGCGCTCATCGATTAAATTTGATTCCGGAGAAATTAGACTTTGACTTAGCAGTTAAAACTCCATTGGGAGAAACCTTCATTACATCCACGGTTTATAAGTCTTGTTTGGTTCAAGTTGGTACCCACACATTACCTGTCGATCTTATTTCATTAAAAATACTTGCATTTGACGTGATTCTAGGGATTGATTGGTTAACTACTCATCATGCAAAAATTGATTGTTTTCGTAAGGTTGTTAGCTTTCATATTCCTAATCGACCTATTATGCGAATTCAAGCAACCAAACCATTAAAATCAATCGCTGTCATCTCAAGCCATAAAGCTATTCGTTTATTGAAAAACGGATGTCAAGCTTTCTTAGCTCATGTCACAGATCTAAACAAAAATACGTCAGCTTTGAATGATATTTCTGTTGTTAATAAATTTCCTGACGTATTTCCCGAAGAACTTCCTGGCCTAACCCCAGAGCGTGAAATTGAATTTTGTATCGACCTTGAACCCGGTACAAAACCCATTTCCAAAGCCCCATATCGAATGGCTCCTATTGAACTTCAGGAGTTAAAGACCCAACTGCAGGAATTGTTAGACATTGGTTTTATTCGTCCTAGTACTTCTCCTTGGGGTGCTCCTGTTCTGTTCGTGAAGAAGAAAGATGGGAGTATGCGACTTTGTATTGATTATCGGGAGTTGAATCATGTCACCATCAAAAATAGGTACCCATTGCCACGTATTGATGACCTGTTTGACCAGTTGCAAGGAGCACAATTCTTTTCAAAGATCGATCTTCGTTCTGGATATCATCAGCTGAAGGTTAGAACTGAGGATATTCCAAAGACTGCCTTCAGAACTCGGTATGGGCATTATGAATTCTTAGTTATGTCTTTTGGATTGACTAATGCTCCTGCTGCCTTCATGGATATGATGAACAGGGTATTCAAGGAATATTTGGATCACTTTGTGGTCGTCTTTATCGATGACATCCTAGTTTATTCCAAAAGCCGTGAAGATCATGAGCAACACTTGAGGTTGGTACTCCAAAAGCTTCGTGAATACAAACTTTATGCCAAGTTGAAGAAATGCGAGTTCTGGCTGGAGGAGGTAGCATTCCTTGGGCACGTAGTATCAAGTCGTGGAATATCGGTTGACCCGGCAAAGATTGAAGCTATTCAAAGCTGGGAGCAACCTAAATCAGTGACCGAAGTACGTAGCTTTCTTGGTTTAGCTGGTTATTATCGGAGATTCGTGGAAGGATTTTCTCGAATCGCTACTCCATTAACTCAGCTGACTCGGAAAGATACAAAGTTCGGTTGGAGCGAAGAATGTGAGCAGAGTTTTCAAGAACTCAAGAGGAGACTCATTTCAGCACCTGTTCTAACAATACCATCTGGCTCGGAGGGATTTGTCATCTACAGTGATGCTTCGAGCAAAGGGTTGGGATGCGTTCTCATGCAACATGGAAAAGTCATAGCCTATGCATCAAGACAACTCAAGGAATATGAGAGGAATTATCCTACTCATGATCTAGAGTTGGCAGCTGTTGTCTTTGCACTTAAAATTTGGAGGCATTACTTGTATGGGGAGAAAGTGGAGATCTTTACGGATCATAAAAGCCTCAAATATTTCTTCACTCAAAAGGAACTCAACATGCGACAACGACGTTGGCTTGAACTGTTGAAAGATTATGATCATACCATTCAATACCATCCTGAAAAAGCGAACGTGGTAGCTGACGCATTGAGTAGAAGATCATATGCAAGTACGAGTGCGATATTGTCAACACAAAGGCCCATTTTGTGTGATTTGCAAAGGATGGAGATAGAGTTAAAGACTCCAGGGACCCATGTGATGATGGCGAATATACGAGTAGAACCGACTTTAATCGATAAAGTTAAAGCTGCTCAAGCTACAGACCTGGAGCTGATGCGTATGAGGAAGAAAGTGCAAGAAGGTGCTATGCCGGAAGCAAGAATCGATGAAGAAGGAATACTTCGAGTCAACTCCAGACTTTGTGTTCCTAACAACCCTGATTTAAAGTATGAAATCATGATGGAGGCGCACAACACACCGTTTGCAATCCATCCTGGAAGTACCAAAATGTATCATGATCTTCGTCATACATTTTGGTGGAGCAATATGAAGAGAGAGATAGCGTTGTTTATCTCAAGGTGTCTAACTTGTCAACGAGTCAAAGCGGAGCATCAAGTACCAAAAGGTCCATTGCAACCACTTGAAATTCCAGAATGGAAGTGGGAGCACATTACCATGGATTTCGTTACCGGTCTTCCTAGGGTTTCTCAAGGTATTGATGCGATTTGGGTCATTGTTGATAGATTGACCAAGTCTGCTCATTTCTTACCGATACGAGAAACTTATACACTTGAACGTCTTGCTCGTATGTACATAAACGAGATTGTAAGACTGCATGGTATGCCAGTATCCATAGTTTCTGACCGAGACCCAAGATTCACTTCACGATTTTGGGTTAGTTTACAAAAAGCTATGGGCACGGAGTTACGATTTAGTTCAGCATATCATCCTCAGACGGACGGACAATCAGAGAGGACTATTCAAACTCTTGAAGATCTATTAAGACTCTGTGTCTTTGACTTCAAGGGAAGTTGGGACAAGTTCTTACCATTGGTGGAGTTTTCCTACAACAACAGTTATCAAGCAAGTATTGGCATGGCTCCATTCGAAGCATTGTATGGAAGAAAATGTCGTTCTCCAGTATGCTGGGATGAGGTGGGTGAAGCAACGTTGTTGGGACCGGAGTTGGTACGTATGACTACAGAAAAGATTCAAACGATCCGACAACGTATAAAAACCTCACAAGATCGACAAAAGAGTTATGCTGATCTTCATCGAAAGGACGTGGAATTTGATGTAGGAGATCATGTGTTCTTACGTGTTGCTCCATGGAAAGGAGTTACGAGATTTGGAAAGAGAGGAAAGCTCAATCCTCGATTCATCGGTCCATTTTTAATCCTCGATCGAGTAGGAACTGTGGCTTATAGACTCGCTTTACCGCCAAGTATGTCTCGTGTTCATAACGTTTTTCACATATCCATGTTACGCAAATATGTGGAAGACCCGAACCACATTATTGAGTTAGAACCGGACGAAATAGCGGAGGATTTGACGTATGAAGAAGTTCCTGTTCAAATCTTGGATAAGAAGGAACATATTCTACGCTCCAAGGTTATACCTCAAGTCAAAGTTTTGTGGAGAAACCACGATGTTGAGGAAATGACTTGGGAGTTAGAATCTGAAATGAAATCAAGGTATCCTTACCTCTTCAACATACCAGGTACGTACCCTAATTTCGAGGGCGAAATTTCATAAGAAGGGGAGGTTGTAAGACCCCAACTTTTATAAATAAAGATGAATTTTCTATAAATATCATTTTTAAATATTATGGAGTTAATTTGATATAATGTTATAGTTGTGGGTAATATTTATAAATTTTACAAAGTACGCAAGTTGTTATATAATATTCGATTGGTCGGGGAATATTCGTTTTAACAGGGAATATTCGTAAACGGCACAATCATTGGTGGACCCCACAACGAAATTATTGTCGGATTGAGAAAATGACAAAAATATTTTATTAAAAATAACGGCGGAAGTTTTACCATTGTTACTGTTGAACTACTCGGTAGTAAAAGTACAGTAATACGTGTGGTTGCATAGTAGCACACGGTATTGATTATTAATGCTTATGTGAGAAGTCACTCAGTTTGATTCAATTATTGTCAGTTAATAATATGAATTATTTAGCGATAATGACGTTTTGTTTTATTCGTATTATTAACGTAATAAAACAGAAACATCTTTTTATATAAAACAGAATACTTTATTAAAGTTATTCTATAAATAGAATATATTATATTTTATTTAAAAGATTTTTCTTTAAATATGGACCGTCAGATTAAAGTAATCAATCTGGACCGTTCATAGATTAGTTACTATGCATTCTATTTTTCTATAAATAGCAGCTCATTCCTTCATTATTTCTTACGAATTCACTGAACTCTAGAGAGAGAAACTATAGAGAAAAACTATAGAGAGAGAGAGAAGAAGAGTATTCTGCTACTTAACTACTTCCTTATTTCAGCTCTTCTTTAAAACGGTAAGGGGTGTTATTCTTTCTTATTCATGAAGAGAACTGTTGTTATTCCATTTCTTATTATTCTGTTGGAATAACCTGTATACGCGGTCTACCCTATACTTGGTGACATTCTTCTATTATTCTGTTGGAACATCCTGTCTGTGTGTTTTACACCGGACCTGGTTCCGTTTTTGTTATTATTCTGTTGGAACATCCTGTCTGTGTGTTTTACACCGGACCTGGTTCCGTCTTGTTATTATTCTGTTGGAACATCCTGTCTGTGTGTTTTACACCGGACCTGGTTCCATTATTTATTATTCTGTCGAAATATCCTGTATGTGCGTTTACGCCGGACCTGGTTCCATTATTTATTATTCTGTCGGAATATCCTGTCTGTGCGTTTACGCCGGACCTGGTTCCATTTTTTATTATTCTGTTGGAATAACCTGTTTGTGCGGTCTATCGCATGCATGGTGATTTCTTTTGTTATTCCATTCTTTATTGTACTCAGTTGGTTAAGTTTTGACTTCTATACTCCATGAAATTTGTGGAATATCCTTGATAATTGCGTTTCATCCAGTATCTTTTCATGAAAATATTCTTCTAAGTATTCTTGAATTTTACTCCACAAAGCAGTATCATGTTGACAATTTGGACGTTATTAATTCTTGGATAAATTAATTCTTGAACTTGTTTTATTGAATTCTTATATCATTGTCATCATCCTCATGTTTATAAAATGTTGAAAGTCATCTGTGGCATGTAGTGCATAGATGGACTTGGTATGATTATGACCAGGGATTATTCGGTATAATCATGACCGTAATGTTACAAATGATGTGGTAAAAGTCCTCATTGGCCCGTAGTGCATTGATGGACAGTTGTTGGCATGATCATGACCATTAATGAATACACGAATATCCTTGGCCGTAGTGCAGGGGTGATTCGATGATGTGAATTATTTTATTAAGCTGAGTCACAGCGATAACAGTGTTGAAAAACCTTTTAAATCATAAAAGATAGTAGAGTTTATTTTCTACTTGACTCTTTTAATGGATTGCTTGTTCCACTGCAGTTAAACTTGATGTCTATTATATTTTATCAGTTTAACATTGTTGAAGGCTAATGATAATTTATTCTGCATAATATTTCTTACTAGGCTAGTTGAGCTCACCCTTTCTTTCACTGTTCTCTTCAGGATATGAGAACGTAGCTGGGGCAAGTCGGGGAACGGAGTGATTGTTCGAATGATAGTATTAGTTAGTAGTCCTCACTATTCTATGTAATAGTGTGTTAATAAATGTAATGAGGACTCCTTTTGAGTATGAATACTCTCTAGAAGATAATATTTGTATTCAAACTCACAGTTTATGTTTTGTCGTATTGTACACGACAGTTGTATTAGTAAGTTGTATTTGTATTCTGTACTATGTATCTGACGACCCAAGATGGGTGATGTATACCTAATTTTGGGGGCGTCACACTGCATCTGACCCATCACCATCGTGCAAATCTGTATCAGTCATACCTTCATTCTGACCTCCTTCTCCGACTGTGGCATTCTGTACTGGAGATGGAACTTCGCTGAGGTCTGGAACTCTATTATCTCTGGACTGTGTAGCATTATCAAAATGCTCATAATTTTGGTGCTCATGAAACACCACATCTCTGCTCCTGAATAATTTTCTCTGCACTGGATCCCATAACCGGTATCCAAACTCTGCATCTCCATAGCCAACAAATACACATGGAGTAGACTTGTCATCAAGTTTCGATCTTTATTCCTTGGGGATATGTGCAAAAGTCTTGCACCCAAATACCCTCAAATAAGAATAAGACAAATCTTTACCACTCCAAATCTTTTCTGGAATTTGAAAATCCAACGGTGCTGATGGAGATCTATTAATCAGGTAACAAGCAGTACGAACAGCTTCACCCCAGAATGACTTAGGCAGCTTAGCCATTCTCAACATGCATCGCCTCTCTCAATAATAGTGCGGTTCATTCTCTCAGCCACACCATTATGCTGTGGGGTACCAGGATCAGTCTGCTCATGCCGAATGTCATGCTTACTACAATATTCAGCAAACTCCTTAGAAGTGTATTCCCCTCCGTTGTCACTATGAAGACACTTCAACGATTTTCCAATCTCCCTTTCAACCATAGCATGAAAACTCTGAAAATGCTGGAATACCTGGTCTTTTGTTCTCAACAAAAATACCCACACTTTCCGCGAAGCATCATCAATAAAGGTAACAAAGTACCTATTTCCACCCAAAGACTCAACCTCAATGGGTCCACATACATCAGAATATACTCTCTCCAGTAGCTCTGATTTTCTTTTAACTGAACTACTAAAAGAAACTCTATGTTGTTTCCCAAACAAACAATAGTCACAAGGGCTTAAAACAGTACCTTTAGCAAAAGAAATGAGTGACCTTTTTGCTAATAACTGCAACCCTTTCTCACTCATGTGGCCAAGCCTCTTATGCCATAAGTTTGGTGAAGAGTCATCCTCAACTGCATTCAACTCACTAGAACACACCTTCACATGAGTCTTGTATAACGAACAACAAGCAACACCTCTTGCAATCACCATAGAGCCCTTGGTAAGCTTCCACTTTCCACTGCCAAAGTGATTCTCATAGCCTTCTCTGTCCAAGGCCATGCCAGAAATTAAGTTGAGACGCAAATCTGGAACGTGTCTAACATCCCTCAAGGTAACAGTGCAACCAACACCTGTCTGAATGCAAACATCACCAATTGTAATATTCTTGGACTGATCAGTATTTCCCATTCTCACGTACCCAAAGTCTCCAGCTTTGTAAGTTGTGAAAAATTTTCTCTTAGGTGTAGCATGATACGAGGCACCAGTATCAACCACCCAATCAACTTTCTGATCATCAACATGCAAGCATTCTTCTTCCCCAAATGAAAGAATCACAACGTCTTCAGTGATTGTGGCTGTAGTGTTCTTCTCCTCAACCTTTCCCTGCTCACCATTTTTCTGCTTGTCTAACTAGATTCTGCAATTTCTCTTGTAATGGCCTTCCTTATTACAATGGAAGCATCTATACGTTTCGCCTTGTCTGGTTTTTGACTTGCTCCTGTGATTTTTGCTTTTGCTGCGACTTGTATCTCCTTTGTGAGATCCCCTAAAATTGCTTCTGCCCCTGTTCTCTTTGATAAGAGCATGTGTCTCAAAATTTATGCCTTGCTCCTTTCGCCTTGTCTCCTCATTATGAAGACTGTCCTTGACCATCTGCATAGTCATTTTTCCTTATGGAGCTGAATTGCTTAGAGACACCACCAAAGTCTCCCAGCTGTTTGGCAACGAACTGAGAAGCAAAAAAGCCTGAATCTCATCATCAAGATTCAACTTCATGGTGGACAGCTGGTTCACCATGTGACGCCCCCAAAATTAGGTATACATTACCCATCTTGGGTCGTCAGATACAAAGTACTGAATACAATTACAACTTACTAATACAACTGTCGTATACAATACAACAAAACATAAACTGTGAGTTTGAATACAAATATTATCTTCTAGAGAGTATTCATACTCAAAAGGAGTCCTCATTACATTTATTAACACACTATTACATAGAATAGTGAGGACTACTAACTAATACTATCATTCGAACCATCACTCCGTTTCCCGACTTGCCCCAGCTACGTTCTCATTTCCTGAAGAGAACAGTGAAAGAAAGGGTGAGCTCAACTAGCCCAGTAAGAAATATTATGACTAAGATAATGCAGAATAAATTATCATTAGCCTTCAACAATGTTAAACTGATAAAATATAATAGACATCAAGTTTAACTGTAGCGGAACAAGCAATCCATTAAAAGAGTCAAGTAGAAAATAAACTCTACTATCTTTTATGATTTAAAAGATTTTCCAACACTGTGATCGCTGAGACTCAGCTTAATAAAATAATCCACATCATCGAATCACCCCTGCACTACGGCCAAGGATATTCGTATATTCATTAATGGTCATGATCATGCCAACAACTGTCCATCAATGCACTACGGGCCAATGAGGACTTTTACCACATCATTTGTAACATTACGGTCATGATTATACCGAATAATCCCTGGTCATAATCATACCAAGTCCATCTATGCACTACGGCCACAGATGACTTTCAACATTTTATAAACATGAGGATGATGACAATGATATAAGAATTCAATAAAACAAGTTCAAGAATTAATTTATCCAAGAATTAACAACGTCCAAATTGTCAACATGATACTGCATTGTGGAGTAAAATTCAAGAATGCTTAGAAGAATATTTTCTTGAAAAGATACTGGATGAAACGCAACTATCAAGGATATTCCACAAATTTCATGGAGTATAGAAGTCAAAACTTAACCAACTGAGTACAATAAAGAATGGAATAACAAAAGAAATCACCATGCATGCGATAGACCGCACAGACAGGTTATTCCAATAGAATAATAAATAATGGAACCAGGTCCGGCGTAAACGCACAGACAGGATATTCCGACAGAATAATAAATAATGGAACCAGGTCCGGTGTAAAACACACAGACAGGATGTTCCAACAGAATAATAAACGGAACCAGGTCCGGTGTAAAACACACAGACAGGATGTTCCAACAGAATAATAACAAGACGGAACCAGGTCCGGTGTAAAACACACAGACAGGATGTTCCAACAGAATAATAGAAGAATGTCACCAAGTATAGGGTAGACCGCGTATACAGGTTATTCCAACAGAATAATAAGAAATGGAATAACAACAGTTCTCTTCATGAATAAGAAAGAATAACACCCCTTACCGTTTTAAAGACGAGCTGAAATAAGGAAGTAGTTAAATAGCAGAATACTCTTCTTCTCTTTCTCTAAAGTTTCTCTCTATAGTTTCTCTCTCTAGAGTTCAGTGAATTCGTAAGAAATAATGAAGGAATGAGCTGCTATTTATAGAAAAATAGAATGCATAGTAACTAATCCATGAACGGTCCAGATTGATTACTTTAATCTGACGGTCCATATTTAAAGAAAAATCTTTTAAATAAAATATAATATATTCTATTTATAGAATAACTTTAATAAAGTATTTTGTTTTATATAAAAAGATGTTTCTGTTTTATTACGTTAATAATACGAATAAAACAAAACGTCATTATCGCTAAATAATTCATATTATTAACTGACAATAATTGAATCAAACTGAGTGACTTCTCACATAAGCATTAATAATCAATACCGTGTGCTACTATGCAACCACACGTATTACTGTACTTTTACTACCGAGTAGTTCAACAGTAACAATGGTAAAACTTCCGCCGTTATTTTTTAATAAAATATTTTTGTCGTTTTCTCAATCCGACAATAATTCCGTTGTGGGGTCCACCAATGATTGTGCCGTCGTACGAATATTCCCCGACAAAAAGAATATTTTCCGACCAAACGAATATTTTATAACAACTTGCTTACTTTGCAAAATTTATAAATATTACCCACAACTATAACATTATATCAAATTAACTCCATAATATTCAAAAATGATATTTATAGAAAATTCATCTTTATTTATAAAAGTTGGGGTCTTACAACCTCCCCTTCTTATGAAATTTCGCCCTCGAAATTAGGGTACGTACCTGGTATGTCGAAGAGGTAAGGATACCTTGATTTCATTTCTGATTCTAACTCCCAAGTCATTTCCTCAACATCGTGGTTTCTCCACAAAACTTTGACTTGAGGTATAACCTTGGAGCGTAGAATATGTTCCTTCTTATCCAAGATTTGAACAGGAACTTCTTCATACGTCAAATCTTCCGCTATTTCGTCCGGTTCTAACTCAATAATGTGGTTCGGGTCTTCCACATATTTGCGTAACATGGATATGTGAAAAACGTTATGAACACGAGACATACTTGGCGGTAAAGCGAGTCTATAAGCCACAGTTCCTACTCGATCGAGGATTAAAAATGGACCGATGAATCGAGGATTGAGCTTTCCTCTCTTTCCAAATCTCGTAACTCCTTTCCATGGAGCAACACGTAAGAACACATGATCTCCTACATCAAATTCCACGTCCTTTCGATGAAGATCAGCATAACTCTTTTGTCGATCTTGTGAGGTTTTTATACGTTGTCGGATCGTTTGAATCTTTTCTGTAGTCATACGTACCAACTCCGGTCCCAACAACGTTGCTTCGCCCACCTCATCCCAGCATACTGGAGAACGACATTTTCTTCCATACAATGCTTCGAATGGAGCCATGCCAATACTTGCTTGATAACTGTTGTTGTAGGAAAACTCCACCAATGGTAAGAACTTGTCCCAACTTCCTTGAAGTCAAAGACACAGAGTCTTAATAGATCTTCAAGAGTTTGAATAGTCCTCTCTGATTGTCCGTCCGTCTGAGGATGATATGCTGAACTAAATCGTAAATCCGTGCCCATAGCTTTTTGTAAACTAACCCAAAATCGTGAAGTGAATCTTGGGTCTCGGTCAGAAACTATGGATACTGGCATACCATGCAGTCTTACAATCTCGTTTATGTACATACGAGCAAGACGTTCAAGTGTATAAGTTTCTCGTATCGGTAAGAAATGAGCAGACTTGGTCAATCTATCAACAATGACCCAAATCGCATCAATACCTTGAGAAACCCTAGGAAGACCGGTAACGAAATCCATGGTAATGTGCTCCCACTTCCATTCTGGAATTTCAAGTGGTTGCAATGGACCTTTTGGTACTTGATGCTCCGCTTTGACTCGTTGACAAGTTAGACACCTTGAGATAAACAACGCTATCTCTCTCTTCATATTGCTCCACCAAAATGTATGACGAAGATCATGATACATTTTGGTACTTCCAGGATGGATTGCAAACGGTGTGTTGTGCGCCTCCATCATGATTTCATACTTTAAATCAGGGTTGTTAGGAACACAAAGTCTGGAGTTGACTCGAAGTATTCCTTCTTCATCGATTCTTGCTTCCGGCATAGCACCTTCTTGCACTTTCTTCCTCATACGCATCAGCTCCAGGTCTGTAGCTTGAGCAGCTTTAACTTTATCGATTAAAGTCGGTTCTACTCGTATATTCGCCATCATCACATGGGTCCCTGGAGTCTTCAACTCTATCTCCATCCTTTGCAAGTCACACAAAATGGGCCTTTGCGTTGTTAATATTGCACTTGTACCGCATATGATCTTCTACTCAATGCGTCAGCTACCACGTTCGCTTTTCCAGGATGGTATTGAATGGTATGATCATAATCTTTCAACAGTTCAAGCCAACGTCGTTGTCGCATGTTGAGTTCCTTTTGAGTGAAGAAATATTTGAGGCTTTTATGATCCGTAAAGATCTCCACCTTCTCCCCATACAAGTAATGCCTCCAAATTTTAAGTGCAAAGACAACAGCTGCCAACTCTAGATCATGAGTAGGATAATTCCTCTCATATTCCTTGAGTTGTCTTGATGCATAGGCTATGACTTTTCCATGTTGCATGAGAACGCATCCCAACCCTTTGCTCGAAGCATCACTGTAGATGACAAATCCCTCCGAGCCAGATGGTATTGTTAGAACAGGTGCTGAAATGAGTCTCCTCTTGAGTTCTTGAAAACTCTGCTCACATTCTTCGCTCCAACCAAACTTTGTATCTTTCCGAGTCAGCTGAGTTAATGGAGTAGCGATTCGAGAAAATCCTTCCACGAATCTCCGATAATAACCAGCTAAACCAAGAAAGCTACGTACCTCGGTCACTGATTTAGGTTGCTCCCAGCTTTGAATAGCTTCAATCTTTGCCGGGTCAACAGATATTCCACGACTTGATACTACGTGCCCAAGGAATGCTACCTCTTCCAGCCAGAACTCGCATTTCTTCAACTTGGCATAAAGTTTGTATTCACGAAGCTTTTGGAGTACCAGCCTCAAGTGTTGCTCATGATCTTCACGGCTTTTGGAATAAATAAGGATGTCATCAATAAAGACGACCACAAAGTGATCCAAATATTCCTTGAATACCCGGTTCATCATATCCATGAAGGCAGCAGGAGCATTAGTCAATCCAAAGGACATGACTAGGAATTCATAATGCCCGTACCGAGTTCTAAAAGCCGTCTTTGGAATATCCTCAGTTCTAACCTTCAGCTGATGATATCCAGAACGAAGATCGATCTTTGAAAAGAATTGTGCTCCTTGCAACTGGTCAAACAGGTCATCAATACGTGGCAATGGGTACCTATTTTTGATGGTGACATGATTCAACTCCCGATAATCAATACAAAGTCGCATACTCCCATCTTTCTTCTTCACGAACAGAACAGGAGCACCCCAAGGAGAAGTACTAGGACGAATAAAACCAATGTCTAACAATTCCTGCAGTTGGGTCTTTAACTCCTGAAGTTCAATAGGAGCCATTCGATATGGGGCTTTGGAAATGGGTTTTGTACCGGGTTCAAGGTCGATACAAAATTCAATTTCACGCTCTGGGGGTAGGCCAGGAAGTTCTTCAGGGAATACGTCAGGGAATTTATTAACAATAGAAATATCATTCAAAACTGACGTATTTTTGTTTAGATCTGTGACATGAGCTAAGAAAGCTTGACATCCGTTTTTCAATAAACGAATAGCTTTATGGCTTGAGATGACAGCGATTGATTTTAATGGTTTGGTTGCTTGAATTCGCATAATAGGTCGATTAGGAATATGAAAGCTAACAACCTTACGAAAACAATCAATTTTTGCATGATGAGTAGTTAACCAATCAATCCCTAGAATCACGTCAAATGCAAGTATTTTTAATGAAATAAGATCGACAGGTAATGTGTGGGTACCAACTTGAACCAAACAAGACTTATAAACCGTGGATGTAATGAAGGTTTCTCCCAATGGAGTTTCAACTGCTAAGTCAAAGTCTAATTTCTCCGGAATCAAATTTAATCGATGAGCGCAAGTAGGAGAAATAAAAGAATGGGTAGAACCGGTATCAAATAAAGTATAGACTTCGTTAGAGTTTATGATAAGCTTACCCGTGATGACCTCATTCGGGTTCCTTGCTCTCTGGGAGTTCACAACAAACGCTCTCCCTTGCACAACCGGTTTTGACTTTTCTGGGACGGCCTTTGGTGCCTCCATCCTAGCTGAATTTGTCTTCGGTAAACGACAAAATCGGGCTAAATGACCTTCTCTTCCACAATTATAACATGCTTTGGACGGCATCGCGCAGTTTGGACTGATGTGCCCCTCCCCTCCGCATTTGAAACATATGATAGGTGGTCGTTCTCCTTCCTTAACGACAGGTGCTGGTGCTGACGTCTTTCCATCATTGTTGAATCTCCTCTTCTTGAAATGCCCATTCTTATTGTTTTGGCCCTGATTACCACCGAAGTGGTTACCATTTCTGGCCTGTTGATTCCCTCCACGCTTGTTGTCACCGCTTCGATGACTGCTCTCACTGGTATTATCATTTTGCCGGCTGCTCTCTTTTGGTTGCGTTGTCTCGTTATCGCGCTCCACCAACTGAGCCCTATTTACAACATCTGAATACAAACACAGTTTATGAGAAACAAGATGTTGACGTATCTCCGGCTTCAAACCTCTTAAAAACATCCGCGTCATTCTTTCTTCATTATCCACCAGGTGGGACGCAAACCGGGATAACTCCGCAAATTTTGCCTCGTACTGCGACACGGTCATATTATTCTGCTCCAATTTGATGAACTCCACCTCCTTCATGTGACGAATACTCTCGGGAAAGTATTTGTCGTTAAACAGCTCTTGGAACTTCTCCCAAGACATCTTCAGTGCGGCAGGTTGAGTACGCTTTATCGATTCCCACCAGTAATCTGCCTCTCCTCGCAACATAAAGGCGGCAAAGGGAACCTTTTGCTCCTCGGAGCAACCCAAGACATCAAATATCTTGGTGATCTGCTTTATCCATGTTTCAGCTACAAGTGGTTTGGGTTCTCCCTTAAACTCCGGTGGTCCCAGCTCCTTAAACTGTTTAGCGGTGACCGCCTGAGAGTTTCCAGTATTTCCACCTACGTTGTGGACAGGAGCCGCTTTCACCTGTTGTTGCATGAATTGCATAAAACTTCTGAACATTCCATCATTCATCATCTGGTCAGTGTTGTTGTTTGCATGAGGATTGTCACCTTCCTGATGCACATTATCCTGATTATTGATATGTGGTGAATCAACAATCGTCTGTGCTCCATTGCTATTCTCAACATTCTCAGATGCCATTTTCAGATACTGCCACAAAATAAAAGTTAATTGATATGTCATATATTATCCTTATATTATGACCGACCAATTAAATACCATGCAAATAAACTTAGGTAGGTCATACTAGCGAAGGAATTCCCCGTCTCTCCCCTCCTAGTTCTATTCTCACATCTTAGCCAGGGATCATATCCCTAAGCTCTGATACCAACTGTGACGCCCCCAAAATTAGGTATACATCACCCATCTTGGGTCGTCAGATACATAGTACAGAATACAAATACAACTTACTAATACAACTGTCGTGTACAATACGACAAAACATAAACTGTGAGTTTGAATACAAATATTATCTTCTAGAGAGTATTCATACTCAAAAGGAGTCCTCATTACATTTATTAACACACTATTACATAGAATAGTGAGGACTACTAACTAATACTATCATTCGAACCATCACTCCGTTTCCCGACTTGCCCCAGCTACGTTCTCATTTCCTGAAGAGAACAGTGAAAGAAAGGGTGAGCTCAACTAGCCCAGTAAGAAATATTATGACTAAGATAATGCAGAATAAATTATCATTAGCCTTCAACAATGTTAAACTGATAAAATATAATAGACATCAAGTTTAACTGTAGCGGAACAAGCAATCCATTAAAAGAGTCAAGTAGAAAATAAACTCTACTATCTTTTATGATTTAAAAGATTTTCCAACACTGTGATCGCTGAGACTCAGCTTAATAAAATAATCCACATCATCGAATCACCCCTGCACTACGGCCAAGGATATTCGTATATTCATTAATGGTCATGATCATGCCAACAACTGTCCATCAATGCACTACGGGCCAATGAGGACTTTTACCACATCATTTGTAACATTACGGTCATGATTATACCGAATAATCCCTGGTCATAATCATACCAAGTCCATCTATGCACTACGGCCACAGATGACTTTCAACATTTTATAAACATGAGGATGATGACAATGATATAAGAATTCAATAAAACAAGTTCAAGAATTAATTTATCCAAGAATTAACAACGTCCAAATTGTCAACATGATACTGCATTGTGGAGTAAAATTCAAGAACGCTTAGAAGAATATTTTCTTGAAAAGATACTGGATGAAACGCAACTATCAAGGATATTCCACAAATTTCATGGAGTATAGAAGTCAAAACTTAACCAACTGAGTACAATAAAGAATGGAATAACAAAAGAAATCACCATGCATGCGATAGACCGCACAGACAGGTTATTCCAATAGAATAATAAATAATGGAACCAGGTCCGGCGTAAACGCACAGACAGGATATTCCGACAGAATAATAAATAATGGAACCAGGTCCGGTGTAAAACACACAGACAGGATGTTCCAACAGAATAATAAACGGAACCAGGTCCGGTGTAAAACACACAGACAGGATGTTCCAACAGAATAATAACAAGACGGAACCAGGTCCGGTGTAAAACACACAGACAGGATGTTCCAACAGAATAATAGAAGAATGTCACCAAGTATAGGGTATATCCGCGTATACAGGTTATTCCAACAGAATAATAAGAAAGGAATAACAACAGTTCTCTTCATGAATAGGAAAGAATAACACCCCTTACCGTTTTAAAGACGAGCTGAAATAAGGAAGTAGTTAAATAGCAGAATACTCTTCTTCTCTTTCTCTAAAGTTTCTCTCTATAGTTTCTCTCTCTAGAGTTCAGTGAATTCGTAAGAAATAATGAAGGAATGAGCTGCTATTTATAGAAAAATAGAATGCATAGTAACTAATCCATGAACGGTCCAGATTGATTACTTTAATCTGACGGTCCATATTTAAAGAAAAATCTTTTAAATAAAATATAATATATTCTATTTATAGAATAACTTTAATAAAGTATTTTGTTTTATATAAAAAGATGTTTCTGTTTTATTACGTTAATAATACGAATAAAACAAAACGTCATTATCGCTAAATAATTCATATTATTAACTGACAATAATGGAATCAAACTGAGTGACTTCTCACATAAGCATTAATGATCAATACCGTGTGCTACTATGCAACCACACGTATTACTGTACTTTTACTACCGAGTAGTTCAACAGTAACAATGGTAAAACTTCCGCCGTTATTTTTTAATAAAATATTTTTGTCGTTTTCTCAATCCGACAATAATTCCGTTGTGGGGTCCACCAATGATTGTGCCGTCGTACGAATATTCCCCGACAAAAAGAATATTTTCCGACCAAACGAATATTTTATAACAACTTGCTTACTTTGCAAAATTTTATAAATATTACCCACAACTATAACATTATATCAAATTAACTTCATAATATTCAAAAATGATATTTATAGAAAATTCATCTTTATTTATAAAAAATTGGGGTCTTACACACCAAACCTTGGAACTCACTCATATGCTCCGACACACTGCTCCCGTCCTTGTACTTTAAATTCACAATTTTTCGAATGACAAAAGTTTTATTTTGTGCATTCTTCTTCTCCTACATAGACTCTAGTATTGTCCATAGAGTGTGAGCATCCGTCTCCTGCGAAACATGGTGGAACACACTTTGATCAATCCACTGCCGGATGTGACCAATAGACTTCCTATTCATTTTATTCCAATCAGCCTCAGACTTATCCGCGGGCTTCTTTCCCTTGAGCTCCAACGGATCATACAAATCCTTGCAATAAAGGATATCCTCCATTCTGGGCTTCCAGATCGAAAAATTTGAAGATGTCAATTTAATCATGGCTCCGACTGATTCCTCCATAAAATTTATCAAAAATAATCGAGCAAATAACCTTAGCTCTGATACCAGTTGTTGGAAAAAAATCACTTCTCAAATACTGTTGTCTTTGATAAATTAGACAAATAAAATATCAGTATATGCCAAACAGATTAAATTCGCAATTCCACCAAAATAATAACCACTGCAGAAAATAAGTAGAAAATATCCAACCACGAGACACCAAGATTTTTACGTGGAAAACCCTCTAAAACTAAGAGGTAAAAATCACGGGACAAACTCCGAACAATTCACTAGAATAATATGAGAGAATACAAAGATATTCTAATTTGAGTACAAACCCAAATTACTTCACCACAATAATTATGTGATGGAACCCAAATAAAACACCCTTTTATTTGAGCTATCTTTCTCCCTCTATCTTTCTAAAGCTTCACAGAAACTTCTTTCTCTCACTCTCTATTTCTTCCAACTCTCTCGGATGGAGTATATTGTTTTGTGTTGGTGTATATAATCCCTTTCCTTGGCCTTCCTTTTATAGCCGAATGGAGAAGGAGAGGAGTAAATGAGGTTGACAATTTTTCAAAGGTTGTTGGACGGTAGGAATTTGAAGGGGCTGGCCATTAAATAGAGTGAGGACTTGACTAACATTTGTATGCTATGCATGTAAGAAGGAATATGGCATTCTATTATTTTGCCACCAAATTTGATGGTTTAGATTTATAAAATGGGTCCAAGTCTATTATATAATAAGATATCAAGCTCATGAATTTGTAAAAAAATTAAGGATTTATTTTCTTCAACGTCTATCCTTGAATATACTCGTGTTCAACTTAATGACACTTGCTTATGGAGTTTTAGTGCAATTTATTTAAGAGAACTGATATTTTCACATGTATTTTTGATGTTTTTACATGAATTTTTCTCATGTGAGCATACAGTGAGTCCCACCTCCATGTGAGAAGTCATGTGAAAATATTAAAAACATATGAAAATAGTGTTCCCCTTTATTTAACTCACAAACGTAATATTTGAAATTTAAACGCATTGCGCTATTTTTAATTATGTGGCACTGAACGTTGCCACTATAAATGCTAGAGAAGTGTTTTTGTTCTTTAATATAAGTCGTTTAAGAATTTTAAGTAAGCATTAATTACTTAGTTTCTAATATTACCCCAATTATTAAATATAACTTTGATTTTCTCACTATTTTTTATCCAATAAATAATACTCTTTTTTTCAATATAAGAACAATATAAATAATTAATATTATATTTAATTCTATAAAATTATTTTTTTAATACTTGTGCATAAATCTAAAATCACTTGCGTTAAATAACAGCTGGACAGAGTCATCGGCTAAAAGTCGAGACAGAGAGTGTTTGGTTAGGAAACTTCTCGCATCCATGGACATTATTCCCAATATTAGAAGCATTTTTGTTGCACTCCACTTATGCATGCATATTAGAATGTAAATATAGACAATGGATGTTAGCAATGGTGCCACCATTTTTGGACCTATCTCTCAATATCAAGATGTGGACACCACTGCCAGTTGTTTTCTGATATTTTTTGACCTACAACCTAATCATTAGAGTCCTGTTATGCACTATTGTGATAAATTTAAGTTAAATTATAATTATAAAATTTATCAATATATATGAGATTGATAAAAATTATAGAAAGATTCTACTTATTACACTTACTATTGATATTAAATCGCAATAAGTCTATAGCGACCGACGGGTTTTGACGGGAGTAGTGACCGGCCAGAATTTTATATTTATTTTTATTTTTTTTGCTTTTGACTACCAAATAATTAATGTGATTTATTGGAACTGAAATTTTTACAAAATATAGTGATTTAGGTATCATTTGGATATATGTAAAAAATAGAGTTGTACAGTCTATGTAACTCTGTTTTTTACATGTATCCAAATGACAGCTAAATCACTGCATTTTGTAAAAATTTCAGTTCGAATAAATCACATTAATTATTTGGGAGTCAAAATCAAAAAATAAATAAATTTCCGGTCGGTCGCCATCCATATCGAAATTCCCTGTCGTCGTAGCAGGATTCATTAAATCCACGTAAATATTTATAATATATATCATTTTTACTTTTAGTTATTGTTGTGGTAATCTTGTTTTTTTTTTTCCTGATAGGCACTTGATCATATCATAAATGAAACATCATTCTCAGATGTTACAAGTTTTGGAATTCATACCGCAACAATTGTTATCTGGTACAGTTTTAGTGCATATAACCTATAAGCAAAAAATAAAATAAAAAATGAAAGTGAAGCATACTGCTGCTATTCATTGCCCTTAATTAATATGGCTTGATTATCCAAATCTAATACTCCCTCCATTTCTTATAATACTATAAGTTATTTTAGAATTTTACAAAAGTTTTAAGAAAATAATTATATATTATTAAATATAATATCAATTGTTTATATTGTCTTTGTATTAAAAAAATAATATTATTTATTAGGCAAAAAATAGTTAGAGAACTAAAGTTACATTTAATACTTGGGGTAATATTGAAAAATAAATAATTAATAATTACTTGAAATTCTCAAATGATTTATATTAAAAAATAAAAGCACTCCTTTAAAACGACTTATATTAAGAAATCGGAGTACTTGCTAAATTCATTCCCTTTGTCTTTTGAATCCTCAAAGTGGAAAGCAAGAGCAAATTTTTGCTTGGAAATTTGTGCACTAGAAATTAATAATTTTCTTAATTTGAGGGGAAAAGCACGAAAAGTAACATTATTTATGGAAGTGGTCAGTATAAAGTTTATTTTGAGGTAAGTTGGTCAATTGACCAATAGAATATTGACACACATGCGAAGTTGTATGTGTGTCAGTATTCTATTGGACAATTGACCAACTTATCAAAAAAATAACTTCATACTAACCGGATCCTTTATTTATATATTGGACGCAGAGAATATTCATGCAAAAAAGAAGAATAAAATTGATTATAAATACACCTTTGAAACAACAATTTTTAAGATAATTTTTTAAAAAAAGAATATTCATAACTTTTTAGTATACAAGTAATGACATATTAAAAGGTTTATATGACTTATTATTATTGTAAAAGCAAAAACGTGTCTGTAATCTTAAAACAGATTGAAAAAAATAATTATATCTTTAATTTTAAAACGTTTGCATTAATTTAATCTTCTTTTTTTCTCACATCATGTCAATCCGTAAGACTTGCTATGTTGAAAATAACATCTTACGAGGGAATACAGTCATAATTTGGTTTGATATTATGTTGATATTTTCTTGTGATATTTAGTTAAAAAATAGTGACATGATGAGATTATGAAAGATTGATGTATGCTGAAAGGTCCCATGAAAGTGATGTCTCATATCAACTACATAATTTTGATCCCCTTCGTCGTTTAGGGGCCCTTTATACTATGCTTGGACCGAAGAAATAGAATGAAAGACGAAAATTAATAATTTTAAAGTATTTTGTATGTTTAGTTATGGGTTGCGGTGGGTATTATATAATGATAAAATTATTATATATATTTATTTTATTAAAATAAATTTTATTCTACCTTTTCTAAATGGAATTAAAAAAATATAAAATTAATTTTTTCACATGAAAAGTGTCGCTATAAATGTTACCGTCGCTACAGGATCTATAGCTACATTTTTCATGTGAAAATATCAAAAAATCATGTGAAAATATCAATTTTCAAAAAATTAAGGGATAAAATGAATTTTCATACCATTGGAATGATTAATCTTCTAAAATTATCATTTTTTTTTTCTATTTCATTCCCTCAATCTAAACATAACATTATGATTATTTCTTTTTTTGGATTAATGTTAGTTTTAGTCTTAAATCCGTCTCAAATAGAAAAAATCTACTTTGTACTTCTTTCGTTCCAAAATTAAAAATAAAATTAAAAAAGGGTCACATAATACTCACATACACACGCATGCATGTTGTGGGCCCTCGCCTGACATGTAGGGCACACAAATATGCATGTGCGTATGTGAGTATTATGTCTTTTTTTATATGATAGTAGCGGATCCGGTTAGTATGAAGTTTATTTTTTAGTAATTTGGTCAATTGATCAATAGAATACTGATACACGTAAAGCCTTATTTACGTGTCAGTATTTTATTGAATAATTGATCAATTTATTCAAAAATAAATTGCATGCTAACTATTTCCGATAGTAACATTATTTATAAGTTTATAGTCTCAAATAGGGATTAGGCATGGTGGTAGGGGCCTAGGGGGATTGTGGCCGCCCAAAATTATGATTATCATTATTTGGAATAAAAAAACATTTTACCCCATGTCAATGTGATTAATTAAAGCTAATTGATTGATGTGATTATCATTATTTTGAATCATACTATTACTCCCTCCGTCTCTATCTAAATCACGATTTAGAGCTTCCATCGACTATCATATCCCTAAATATATGAGCTTTTAGAAATTTCAGGATAATTCATTATTATTTTTCTTAAACTGCCCTTATTAATTGTGTACTGGAATATTAATTTTCTAGATTTTCTCTTTATTCAACCTTCTAATTACTCTAGAGCTCTTTTAGATGGACATAGAAATTAGATATGAATATATTTAAATTTCACTTATTTATATTATTTTTTTTTACCATTGAAGGTCAAAATACGAATAAGTAAAACTCAAATACACTCGTACCCAATTTTCATGTTCGCATAGGGTTTTTAAATTACTCCAACGGGGAAGTGGTTAGCATAAAGTTCATTTTTGGGTAAGTTGGTCAATTGGCAAATAAAGTGGTGACACGTAGGCGAGGCTCTATGTGTGTCAGTATTTTATTGGTCAATTGACCAACTTATCAAAAAATAAACTTTATGCTAATCGGATCCCTCCAACGGCATTCAGTTTTCACTCCCTACTTTTTTTTGTCCCTATTTCAGTGTTTCATCTCTTTACCTTATCAATTTCAATTTCAATTTCAATGGTTTTCATCTCTTCCTATTCTAAAATTAGTTATGAACTTTATTTTTTGTTTTCTCAAAAATATTTGACTTCATACACATGGGTACACAGTAAATTTTCAATGTCTTGGTAGAATTTTTGTAATGTCACCATGGATGATTTTTAAAACTTGGTATTGCAATGACTTCTAAAACGTAAAAAAAAGAAAAGAAAAAGGAGAGTTTTAAAAAGGTGAAAAGTCAAAATTATTTTATGGAGAGAGAGAATGTAAACTTCTGATTTTTTAAAAATATTTTAGACAATTAATATATTTTCAGTCATTTTCTTATGTAAAAACTTTTAACGACGTTTAAATAGTGACGGAGGGAGTAATATTTTGAAAAACCATGGTCACTCAAATCTTCAACGACCGTCATATCTATCTAATAAAATACAACTGATTTTGAATTTTCCGCTCACCCTAATAAATAATTTGAACCATCCAAAATTTGGGATAAATTTCATCGTCAATGTAGTGCCGGAGGCACGGAACACAGCTTGTTATCAATAAACAATTACTCCATAATACCGACGGTTGTTTTGATTAATCATCCACCTAATTGTAGTGTTTTTCAATAATTAGACACCATCAACATATCTAAAGCATAACTAATAAACTAATTATTAAAAAAAATTAAATGTGTCATTACTCTTTAATCTCAGTCGCTTAAGAGGGGCACAAGGTGAGCCAAATGTTCCAATGAGCCTACATTATGTGGATTCACATGTTCTGCTGACTCAGCCACACGTTGGTCTAGTTGGAAATTCTTATTTTTAATTAAAAAAAATGACCCAAAACAAAATTGAAATTCAAAGGTAAGAGTCACAAGCACTTATATTTCATTTAAATATAAGACATGCAACCTTGTATATTTAATAATAGTGTTTATAGTTATAATAATATGTATAGAATGTATTTCTCATTGAATGGAGTATTTAAAGAAACTAATATTTTTATATAAAAATTAATATTTTCACATGAATAGTGAACGAGTTCCATCTCTATGTAAGAGAGACTCATGTGAAAATATTATTTTAATATGTGAAAATATCAATTTTCGTATTTATTTGACTTTTTAGAAAAAAAATTTTATTTCAATTTATTTATCATTTACATCTTTCTAGGATAATAAATTATTTATTTTCCTATATCACCCCTAACTTCTCTCATTGTTTCAAGAAATTTTTTTTCTTGTCTTAATAGTTTTCAACTTTCCATAAAGGGGTAGTGATGAAATTTTATATAAATTTTAATTCTTAAATGATAGTATTAAATAACTTTCTTAATTCATGTGCATGAAACTAGAACGACTATTATTATGAAATGGAAGTAGTACTGCTTTCATCCCTTAATATAAGTCATTTTAGAGTTGTGCATAAGTATTAAGAAAATAAATATATAACATTAAATATAATATTAATTATCTATATTATTCTTATATTTAAAAAAATATTATTTATTACAGTAAAAAATAATAAAAGAACTAAAGTTATATATAATAAATTAATATATTAATTCTTATCTTATATATTTACATACGTCGTGAATATTTAATAACACTACTCAAATTTATTTATATATATATATATATATATATATATATATATATATATATATTTTAAGTTTCATGCCTTGGCTTTCCGGTTTCCACGTTGATCCCCAATTTTCATGTGTCGGTGTTGTGGTGCAGAATACAACAAGTACAACTCTTACCCACTCATAATAATGAGTAGTGCTACGCAGACAGGGAGATTGGACCGGAAAATTGGACCGGTCCAATTTTTTTTTTTTTTTTTTTTTTAATTGTGACTTCCAAAAAATGTATAGTATTTATTCTAACAGTAATTTTTATAAAATATAGTATTTTAGGTGTAATTTGGATACACATACAAATACAGGGTTATACAGACTATATTTGTATGTGATTTGTATGTGTATCCAAATTACACCTAAAACACTATATTTTATAAAAATTACTGTTGGAATAAATACTATACATTTTTTGGAAGTCACCATTAAAAAAAAAATAAAAAAATAAAAAATTAGACCGGTCTAATTTTCCGGTCCATATTTCCTGTCTGCCCAGACTTATTGCATAATAATAATATCTTTCTAAATTCTAACCCTGGTAGAATGTCATTTTATTTTATGTCCTAATTTTGAGACGGAGAGGAGATAGTCTTAGTCACCGAGAGTATTTGGGTTGAGTGATATTTTAAATCTCTTACTGAATAAGAGATTTTAGGGTTGATCATTTTGTTGAAATAAAAATATCTTTTTAGCAAAACCACTTTTGGCCAAAACATACTTTATAAATTTGTACTTGAATTAATTGTACAAGAAATATAGAAGTCCACTCCATACATTTTTATATAATTTTGTCTTTTAATTATTTTTTCAAATTATTAAACACAACTTAAATTTTCTTTTGAAAATATTTTAATTTGTCCAAATATATTTTCCACATATATTTTAATTTGTCCAAATATATTTTTCACATATATTTGTCATTGTATTGACTAAAATTAAAAGAATTCATGTCAATTTTTTAATTAAAAAATATCAAAAATCGATTTTAAAAAATTAATATAAGAGAATTATTTTTTCACAAGTAAAAATTAATATTTCCACAAGGTTTCTCTCGCACAAGTATGGAACCCAATTACTATTCATATGGGAGAGATATTATGAAACTATATTACTTTTTCTTGTGAAAATATCAATTACTTTAATATAATTTTATATTTTAAAACGTAGAAAATATTACTTTTATTTCAACTTAATAGTCTTTTTTTATCAACGATCTAAATCAATATTTACATAAATGTAAATTAAAATCAGAATGTCGATTTTAAAACTAAATATTTGAACAAGGAAAACATAAGAAGATTATCAGGTTTAGTCCAAATACATGTCACATGATTATATCACTTATTGAGTATTTATATTAATTATTACACAAAATCATCTTTAAGTTAAACTATCAAAACAATTATGACATTGCATGCAGGTAAAAAATTGTTGATTAAATACAAGTATTGTGTTATTAAACATCATTGATAATAGTATAATAATTATATTATTGGAACAATAAGTGTCATTAAAAGTTCAAATTTTATTGACCAAAACAATTATAAAATCTCAATTTTTTTTTAAATTTATTGAAAAAGAAAGAGAAACAAATTGGTATTTAATGTAGGTATAATATGAAAAATTCAATATTAATATTTTTTTGAAATTTATAAATGATAAATAAAAATAAATAAATTTCACTCTCTAAAATGATAAGTAGAAAATAATATATTTTGTTTGATAGTTTAAATATAAGAAAGTGTTTATTGATATTTGAGAAAGGAGTAATACTACATACACAAACTATTTTATAAATTACTGATGTGGTATACTCCACTTCAGCGTATTGATCAACAAATTATTTTAATATAGTCTTCGGCCCCACACAATATGCTGAGATAAAGTATGTCATATATTTATAAAATGTTTATAAAATAATTTGTATCTCTAATATTATTCTTAATGAAGGATATCATATCATAATGGGATCCACTTATAATTAATGTAAATAGTAGTTCGTTGAAATATCAATTTTATTTGTTAAAAAATAATTAATGTAATTTTGAGACCTATTATTAGCATTTTATTGGATAATTTTATTTATCCATCTGGCCTTTTAGTTCTCACTTCTCCCTTTTAAATCTGTTTTCCATTCAAAAAAGTTCCAAGTAAGAAGAGTTAAGAGTCTTCTCCTAATTTAATTGTGCTAAATTACCCTTTCTTCCGCGTAGAAAAACGTTGACTTTCAAACCCCTACGACTACTTTTATTCGAACTAATAGAAAATTATCAAGGATGTAATAGTCAATTCAGTTGCTAAACCTAACATTATCCGTACCGCTTTTATACAGTTAATTTAAAACACTATTTTTAGTCAAATACACATATACACATATATCCGTATACTTAATTCTGATTATCCATATACCGTACCTAATCACCCTTCTCTCTCTCTCCTCCAAAATGGACACCTAAATCTGTACTGTACCCCTTTCCTCCTATAAAACCATCAAAACCAATTGCAACTCCACACTTTTTCTCTGTACTTTTATTTCCGCCATCTCCATTTTCTCTTTCTGCAAAACCCCATTAAATTCTTTATTTTTTACCCTTTTTTTTAATGGGTGCTGGTGTTTCTCAACTTTTCACACGCGCCGACGTGTCCACAGCTCCGTTGGCGGAACTCAGTCTAGGCGATTTGCCGGAGAGTTGTGTGGCTTCTGTTCTTGAGAACATGGACCCACAAGAGATCTGTCGGCTCGCGCTTCTTAATCGGGCTTTTCGGGGCGCTTCTTCGGCCGATTTTGTTTGGGAATCGAAATTGCCATCGAATTATGATTCTCTTATTCAGAGATTGTTTGATGATTTTCCTTCCAATTTGTGTAAGAGGGATATGTATTCTCTCCTTTGTCGATCCAATTCTTTTGATGGAGGCACTAAGGTATGATTTTTATCTGATTGCCTCCATTTTTTAACATTGATTTTTATGGCTTTGGTATTTTTCTCCCTTTTGTGATGGACATCTGTTTTGAGAATAGGAAATGAATGAATAGTTAAGATAAAAGTGCGATTGAAAAGGGATTACTATCATTTCTTTTGAAAATTAAATTTTGTTCTTAATGAATCCATGTGTTGTTTTAGATAGGGTATATATTAATTTAAAACCTAAATATTAATGAATCCATCTTGTTTTAATGGATATATTCCTAAAGATTAATGTAAAACCGTAATTGCAATGATTTCTGTGGGAAATGTTTCTAAATGGGTCTTATTTTTTGTCTTTGGGTGGTTGCTAAAAATTAATTTGCTTTGATTATGCTGATGAAATGATTTGTGCGGTGCAGAATGCTTGGCTGGATAAAGTTTCAGGAAAGATTTGTTTATCCATATCTTCAAACGGGTTGGCAATTACTGGAATAGATGATCGGAGATATTGGAGTCGTATTCCTACAGAGGAGTCTAGGTGAGAATATTTTTAAAATAATTGTTGATTTTTATCTGTTGTGAATTTCATGGAAGCTGGAATTTATAAGTTATTAGTGTGGTGTGTAGTGGCTGATTAAATTCAACTGTTCTGGAGCATTTCTTGGTTGAAATCCTCTATAAGCAGGATCTTTGCTTTCACTATTGTCCTTTTTTGTCTAATTAATTTGTGCTTCTTGATTTAAGATGTTGTATCCGAGCTTCCTAGTTTTGAAATTTGTATTGCTTCTTGCTTATTTGTGTATTTTTCATGCTGGATTTGAACTTTATATGCTTGTTTTTGGTTTTCTATTTTATGAGGCTGTTAATTGAGCTATGCAATCATAATGACAAAGTCTTATTTTGTGACTTGGACTCTGAGTCTGAGTTTCCAGATGTATTGTGCATAAAACATCTGAATCCTTGCTGTTTGAATAGTTATTTATCTTTGATTTTAATGAGTTTCTTAATGAATGAGTAACTTAGGGATTCTCTTTGTTTTTTTTTCTTATCTTGTAGACTAATTGGTTTTAAAGTTGCTAAGATCACTACAGCACTTGCACCCAAGGGGTACATGTCGTGTTCAAAACTCCACCGAAGCACTTTGGGCTTTGTGATTCACTTGGTGGGTAATGGCTCCAAGCCTCCAAGTGCCTCCATTATTTTTAGCAAAAGAAAGGGGGACAAAAGAAGTTAAAATTTAAAGTACTTGCTCTCATTATTATTTGAGGATATTGGAAAATTGTAAAATAGTAATACTTATGTTAGATAGGTGGGACCATAGGTGAAGTAAGGCCAATGGTTTGAAGATTTTTTCCCCAAAAGCAATGCCACTCCTGTTTTTATTTTTTGTAACTCGAGCAAAGTGTCACACCAGTTTAACATGTCCTTATTAATATGTGTCTAGTTCAACTGTATCCCTATGCATTTGTCTACACAGAATTGTTTCAGCTGTGTCAATCTTATTTTGTTTAAACTTTAATTGTTACTTTGTCTTGGTTAGATTTAGAGGCTTTGCTTGACTATAATGTCTGCTGCAGCAACATGTAAAATTTGTGTTTTTGTTTTTCCTTCATGTATTTTTCTTAAAAAGACTTTTGCCTTGGAAAACATAGCATAGTTTTGATTGGATCTTTTTACATTTGATCCAAATATATCACTACTATCACTGGGATTGTTTTTCAACAAACTTCAACATGTTTAATATGTTTGTTTTTCTAAATTCTGCATCTTTTTACGTTTGGTCCAAATATATCACTTCTATCACTTGGATTGTTTTTCAACAAACTTCAACATGTTTAATATGTTTGCTTTTCTAAATTCTGTATTGAGATATTTGAAGAGGCCATTTTTACCTGCAGATTTATTGCATCAAATAATTCCACAATTGATATCATCATATTTATTTGTAGCTCCTTTTCTGGCTTGTAGATTTCATTCAGTTGCATATCTTCAGCAAATGTGGTGGTTCGAAGTTAATGGTGAGGTCGAGTTCCCTTTCCCAGCTGGAACCTACAGCCTGTTCTTCAGGTTGCAGTTGGGAAGGGCTACTACTAAAAGATTTGGTCGCCGAGTTTGTAACTCCGAGCATGTCCATGGTTGGGACATTAAGCCAGTGCAGTTCCAGCTTTCAACTTCAGATGGTCAGCATGCCACATCTCAGTGTTATCTGGACCAGCCTGGAAATTGGATTCACTATCATGGGGGAGATTTTGTGGTTGAAAACCCTAGTGCACCAACAAAAGTCAAATTTTCAATGACTCAGATTGATTGCACGCACACCAAAGGTGGCCTTTGTGTAGATTCTGTACTAATATACCCAATCGAGTTTAAGGAGAGGTTAAAGCGTTTTTAATTGCAATTAATTAACCTTTTTAGGTGTAGGGGAGCCATATATAATACTAATGGAAGAGAGGTAGGACATATTAGTTTCTCCGAGGCTTAGAATTATTACTTATTCTAGGATTTTAATGTGTACATTATTTATATATCTATGTTGTTTGATTAGTGTGTTTATTAATTTGTAGTCAAAGTAAGGCTCTATTTCTATTGTCATTTTGGAGCTAATGTAATGTTGGTGAACCCACATAGAGTCGGGTACGAGTGAAAGAGTTGAGTTCATGTGTTAAAGGAGAGCTGCATTTCTTGTACAAGCTTGGATTTTTATCAATGCTAAGTAAAGCTCTACACATCTTGTTATTTGTTATGTAATTTTATTTTTTATTATGATGGAATGAAATTCTTACCGGTTATTAAAAATATAATAATAATTTTAAAAATGAAAAAGACCGTTTTTGCCGAGTTGGTAAGTTTAGAAATAAGGAAGGGAAATAATTTTATTTTTAAACTACATTATTACTCTCTATATTCCAAAATTAGAATGACGGTTTTTATTGACAATTTTTCACTTGTAATTTTGCCCTTACAAAAATATTCATATTATGCCATCCTCATTCAAACACAATCTTTTAATTTCTATGCCGCCTCTGGAACCTGCGTCGACCTCTCCAACGCCGTCGAAGTTCAATCCTCTAGCCTCAAGGTGAACGAAGAACACGCCAAGCTCCGCCAAACACCCGCGAATCTCCTATTTCTCGCCGCCAAAGTCAACGAAATTTCTTCCCCGACGTTCAAGTCCGCTTCGTTCTATTACAAAACAGGTTTGATCTGGCATGTTTCTTAATTGGTAAGATGGTGTGTGTAACACCCTAGTTCCACATCGAAAGATACGGAACAAATTTATCTGTGTATAAAGAATTAAGTTACTATTAATAGTACCTTTGGGTGAGCATGTGGTCTTTTAAGATGACCCAAGAAAATACTATTGGGTCGATAGTTATTTGACCCAGGTTGAGGTTCGGGTTGTGTGATTTTATAGAAAAAGGGTAAATTGGATAAATTATGGTATTTTAATGTCTCAAAATAGACATTAGTCTAATTTTAGAACAAATAAAATAAAAATATATCTTTAATTTTGAACGGAGACTATATTTGTGACGCCTCCAAAATAGGTATATAACACTCATTCTGAGTCGTCAAATACATGGTACAGAAATAAATACAACTTTATTAATACAATTGTCGTACAAAATACGACAACACAATACTGTGAGTTTAAATACAAATATTGTCTAATAGACAGTATTCAATCTCAAAAGGAGTCCTCATTACAATTATTGATACACTATTTTACAAAAATAGTGAGGACTGCTAAAACAACTATCTAGGACCATCACTCTATACCCCGACTGGTTCCTGCTATATTCTCGCTTCCTGAGAAGAAAAATGAAACAAAAAGGAAAATGGTGAGCTCAACTAGCTTAGTAAAGAATATTATGACTAATATAATATATAACAAATTATCATTAGTCTTCAACAGGGAAAAATCTGATAGAATATAATAGATAACAAGTTTTAGATCAACAACTGCAGCGGAAATAACAATCCATTAGAAGAGTCAAGTAGAGAATGAATTCTACTATCTTCTATTATTTAAAAGTCCATCGTCAATATTTTATCCTTCTAACATCAATCAATATACATCTTGAATCAAATATTCATCTTTGCACTACAGGCCAAAGATATTCATTTGTATCACCAGTTGGTCATGTTCATCTCAACACTTGTTCATCTTTGCACTACGGCCCAAAGATATTAATCAGTTAATCATTCATCTTTGCACTACGGCCAAAGATATTCAGTAATATTATCATTTAGGACTGAGGATGATGAAAAATATTTAAAAAAAAACGAAGCCAATGAGACAGAAGGACAAATATTAGGGATTCATATAACAGTTTATCTAAGTGCAATAATACTCCATAATAACCAATTATGAAGTAGAATTCAAAAATAAAGATCAAAACATGGATACAATCAAAGATAGTAACCATAATAGACATCTTGGACAAAAAGAAAAAAAATTTATTTTTCGGTTAATAGTGTCGTATTCGTGAATAGTGTCGTATACGTGAATAGTAACCCCGACACAAAACGGTAGAAATTTCACAATAAAATCTATACCAATATTTTGGTATAATGATATTGAAAGAATAACATCATTACAAAAAAATAACATCCCTTACCTCAAAAAGACAGTACTTCTGACTGGAATACTGGATATAGTGCTGAAGGAACTTGCACAGTATAGCAACATTTAAATTATCAAAATACTCACAAGAATACGCCCGATAATATAGAGAGAAAAAGAAAAAACTTGTTTCTGGTGTGATTTTCAATTCTAACTTAGCACTCTATTTATAGGAAAATATTAGAACGCCAAAGCAGATTTGACCTATAACCTGATGGCTTTACCTGCTACTATTTGCACTCACCACATTTAAAATAAAATTTCAGCACATTTCTTCACCAACTATAGGTGGGGCCCACTCATTCTAGAATTTTCCACCAAAATGATAAATTCAGAAACTTCAACAATTTCTGAACCAGTTACCTCTTAAAATTCATAACAAATCATACGTTCATTTTTAACGGTTCAAAATTTATGGACATATACTCAACTTATATATGTATAATATATTCAAAAATCACACCGATCTAACGGTCAGATTAAAAATTATAACTCACGCAATATATCTCAAGAACACTGGTTTGATCTATTAATACTTCCAATCCGACAAAATACTGATAAAACACCTCAACATTAATTCCTTCATTTATAACCACATAAATAAATTCATCATTTATATCTGCATATCATATAAATCAATTATTAATTATTCACAAACAATATTACAGAATCACAATTATGACAACCAGATTGTTCTTAGAAAAGAGGGAGCTTTCCAATAAGAATTTTTCCTTACTGACGCGTAATTAGGTGACCAAACCTCTCCTTAGATAGAACTTCCTTAGACATTGTCAATAATGCTATCTAATAATATTATTCAAATAATATGAATTATTGATCTGATAATAGAGATATTGTGAAATGAAAATTATTGAAGCAACAATAATATAAAATATCAACGTAGCAATTATTGAATCAATAAAATAAAATATTGAACAGTAATTACTGCAACAATTATTTAGTAGTGCCTTTTTACGTAAGGATCAATAATTCATCAATATTGTGAAAAATCATGTGCTACTGTGCAACCACACGTAATACTGTATTTTAACCACCGGGTATTCCAACAGTGTTAACGGTAACAACTACGCCGTTATTTATAAAAACTCAAATTTGTTGTTTTCTTCATCCCACCGTTTTCCGTTATGGGACTCACAAATGGCTGCGCCGTCGTACGAATATTTTTCGACAGAAAGAATATTCCACGACCAAACGAATATTCTCCGCCAATAATGAATATTTTATAACCACTTGCTTATTTTGCAAAATTTGTACATTTCACCCATAACCAAAGTATTATATCAAATTAATACCTTATTATTCAAAATAATAATTAGAGGAAATTCGATTTTATTTATGAAAAAATTAGAGTCTTACAATATTACCTTTATATATAATATTAACAATAAATTGGAGTATATTATATTTATAATTTCTTTCATATTATTATGTGGAGTACCTGCTTTATCAGGTTGTAAAATATGCACAACTTCGATTATGTAATGGACAAGATTATCGTAATATTCATTTTTAAAAGATTATTTTAGGTAATATAAAATATTTAATTTTTTTATTTATCTTTTTTCATTCCTTCAAATCCTCCTACTTTTGAAAAGAAAATTGGGTCAAAAATAAAATCAATTTTACCTCTAAATTATTTCCATTCATACCTAAAAAAACTTACAAAAATGAGATTTAAAAGGGTTTTAATTATTTTTTTCTTCCTTTTTATTTTCCCTCAAAATAAAACTTACAAACATAGTGTAAGGGCCAAAAAGATTAGGCAATTACTTATTGCCTATATGGAGAATCTCTTAAAGTCCTTCAACTTGAAATTTATTACTAACAATATTGGTTGAAAAGTACATAGCAATAAGTAATAATTATTGCCAGCCAGAAATTTAAAACTAGAAAGTTGAAGAGGGAACTTACTTACAATTGACCATGATAACCCATAATTTAATGGATCCCAGCCAGAAATTTAATTGTGTCATTTATCAAAATAATAATAATAATAATAATAATACTTTTTACAAAAATGAGTTTCATTTCTCTTGATGGTAGTATGAAATACTCCCCCGCCATTCCAAATTATTTGATCATTATTGACTTTTGAAAGATAATTTGAAATATTTTCAAACTCAAAATTAAGAAGACTCGATAGAAATTATAAAACAATAAAACCTGCAACGAATATTGATTAAAATTAAAAAAATCTATGTTAATTTTAAGTTTAAGAATCTTTTAAACAGACTTTAAAATGTCAATAATGATCAAATAATATAAATCGCATGGACTAATACAATGTCCTCCAGTTACCATTACAATTGTATTATGATGTCATATACTAAAGACATGTAAGATAAACATATGAACATATTAGGAGTTGTTATCATGAAATTAACTTTGGTCAATTAACTAATACAGTATCGACAAGCAAGCCGGGATATAATCTTTCTCTCTGCGTGTTAGTATTATATTGGTCAATTGACCAACTTATCATGAAGTTAATTTCATGATATCTAAATCCATATTGGGAGTTGTATAACTAAATTCATAGATAAAAGGAGACCTGTTGTAAACACAAAACCTTCCTATTCCTCGAGCATAATAATATAAATAGTACTACTAATAAGACTTGGTGAAACCTAGCCAAACTGATCTAATTATGAACGTAACTTGGGCTAAGCGAATTGAGACCAACCTTAACCCAGCCCAATAAAATAGAATTTTGGTAATACACAAATTGATTAAGTTGGAGTTGGACCTTGGTTAAGAAAATGAGCACATACTAAAATTAGACCAGACTAGATTTGAGCTAATGTCAACTTGAGAGTTGAGTTGAACCAGATTTTGACTTGTCAAGCTCGACAATGTTTTGAAGTTAAATGAGTCGGGAATTTTAAACGAATTTGAGATTTGATGTACAAACTCAACACGTTTGGTAAACGAGTTAAGGCTAGTCGAATTTAAACACGAACACGACTCGTTTAATTTTTGTACTATAAAGAAAGAAAAGCTATTAATCAAATACTAAATCAGTCTGGCATATTTGAGCTTGGCCTAAACGACTTGGGTTTGAGCGGAAATTGGAAAACTAAATTATTTTTAAATGCACGATCTGGCAAATGGATTGACTTGGTAGAGATTCATAGTCAAACTAAGGGGTTGTTTGATTAGCACTGAATGGTTAAATGACTGACCGATTCAACCATTCAGTGCGTTTGTTTCTGAAAAAAAATCGTCTGAATGGCCAAGTCTCATTTTTTTGGTTGAATGATTTTTTTTACAATATTAACTATTATATTATATTAAGTAATATTAAATAAATTTACAATAATTTTAAATTTTTTCAAATGGGTAAAATAATAAAAATTTGTTATTCAAATATTTTAGACATGTCAATTATCAAGCAACTTTTTTTCTCATTCAAATTCAGTTTTAACTCATTCAAATTTATTCAATTTTTATCAAACAACCCCTAACATTTGTTTGAGATCAACTCGTTTAATAAATTTGAATTAAACTTAAAGTAGGACATAATCTAATTGAGACGGTCCAGTCCGAACTCACAAAGAGCCCAATTCGTTTACTATAAAGAGTTCATTAAATTCAAAAAATATACTCCCTCCGTTCTAATACTCCATCTATCCCATAATACCTGACATTTTAGAGTTGTGAATAATAATTAAAAAAAATAATTACATATCATTAAATATAGGCTTAAATATGATTAACTACCTTAAACTATGGGTCATATTTCACTTCGGTGATCCACCTTTCAATTTTGTCAATTAGATGAATTGAACTACTAATATATTTTTTAATTTCATTCAATTGAGGCTGTCACATTGGTGACGTGATTATTTGGGTGGGGCATAACTAAAAAAGTAGTATTTTAATTTTTGATTACACATTCAAAGGGCAAATTCGTCAAACCACTTTATATTAAACATTAATACTAATAAAAAACAACGGAATGGAACTCTCAGAAAATCCAAACTTCGACGGATGAACTGTTTCACGGAGGAAACTTCGACGAATTTTGTCTTCTTCATCACTGACCCAACCATTGATTCTTAGTTATTTCTCATTTCTGAATTCTCGTTACAGGTCTGGAAAACAATAATAAGACAAGTGTCATTCTTCTCCATGGAATAGAGAAAAACAAAAGTAGGACAACAACAAATTAACTGAAAAAATTTGAGTAAACAAAAAAATGAATGACATCTGAAATTTCATTAATACTTTAATCAAATATGTAAAGCAATTTTATTGCCTTACAGATAAGATTCGTAGAGAGATAAAGCCCCCAGATACAATACAACAACACCAAGTAGTGAATACGCTAGATAGAATTCGAAAAAGATATACATAACCCACATACATTCTCAGCAGAAACATCTGCTGCCTCTTACTGTAGCGAAATTGTACGGTCCATCCCACATCAATTCATCATCATGCAACGCACACCACGATCCATCCCACATCAATTCATCATCATGCAACCATCCCACATCAATTATCATCATGCAACGCACACCTGTGTAGACGGGCCCAATAAGCATGTTGGACCACCTCCTTACCTAAAAGGTTAACCCATTAGGTTGAGGCTCTACTATACTTATTAACCCATCTACACTCTTGAATTTATCCGATGTGGGATTCATGTGAAATATCCCAACAATCTCCACCTTTCACTTGAATACCCATCACAAATATCATTTTAGAGTATTCACCATTTTTTAAGCACACCTTCTTTGAATCTTTTAAGAGCTTTGCTCGACATTAATACTACACCACGCCAGCCGCAAACGTGTCTCAGCAGTTTCCTAGAGCCATCCTGAGCCATGCTCCACCCGATTCAAATACTTCACATTTGAGTCCCTTCAAGAGCTTTGCTTAACTCTAATATTACTCCACCACGCTCGGGGCAAACGTGTCTCAGTAACTTCCCTAGAGCCATCCTAAGCCCGCTCCACTTGACTCAAAATTTTTCCGTGCTCCACCTGATTCAACTCTATTTACTCCACCCACGAGGCCTGCGAATTGTACCTTCGCGCACTCCCCTCGCACCTTGGAGTTGATACTTGGACTTTATTTGCTCACTGTGCTGACTGCATGTGCCAAATCGGGTCTCGTACACACCATCGCATACATCAAAGAACCAACTGCGCTCGCATAGGGCACGTTTGACATATCCTGATTTTCTTCCGTCGATTTCGGACACTGTGCTGTAGATAGCCTGAAATGACTCGCCAATGAAGTGCTGACCTGTTTAGCATTAGCCATACTAAACCTCTCCAACACTTTCTCCACATAATTCTTTTGTGTCAACCACAGCTTTCCAGCTGCTCTATCCCTGCGAATCTCCATCCCAAGTATTTTCCTAGCGGCACCCAAGTCCTTCATGTCAAACTCCTTTCCCATCAAGTTTTTCAACCTGTTTACGTCAATCATACTCTTTGCAGCAATAAACATGTCATCCACATACAGTAACAGAAAAATATAGGAACCATCCTCAAGGCTTTTCACATAAACACAACAATCATACTCACATCGAGTGAACCCAATCCGGATCATGAAGGAATCGAACTTCTTGTACCATTGTCTTGGAGACTGTTTCAGCCCATACAGTGGCTTCTTCAACCTGCATACCATGTGCTCAGTCTCCGGCTGCTTGAACCCCTCAGACTGCTCCATGAATATTACTTCCTCCAAATCACCATGAAGAAAGGCTGTCTTCACATCCAGCTGCTCTAACTCCAGATCATAGCTAGCCACCAATGCCAAAATAATCCTGATTGAGGTATGTCTCACCACCGGAGAAAACACCTCATCATAGTCAATCCCCTTCCTCTGCGAGTATCCCTTTGCTACCGATCGAGCCTTAAACCGTTCCTTTTCCTTTTCTGATACAGCTTCCTTTTTCTTGTACACCCATTTGCACCCCACTGGTTTCTTTCCCTCAGGCAATTCTGACAATTTCTAAGTTTTGTTTTTCTTCAATGACTCCATCTCCTCCACCATGGCCTCCATCCAGCTGTCCTTTTCAGAACTACCAATAGCTTCCTGAAACGTTGACGGATCCCCACTAGTAGTAGATAAAGCATATGCAACCATATCATCAAACCTGTACCTCTCCGGTGGTTTGATAGTGCGTTTGGGTCTCCTTGCGGCAATGCTTTCGTCCTGCTGCTCCTGATTTTCCTGTTCCACTGGTGGTAAATTTTCAGTGTCATTGCTTTCCAGTTCAATTTGAACTTTCTGCTGCAGATTTTCGGTTACACTACCAGCCTCGATTTTCTGACCTTCCTGTTGTGTCTTAACCATGGAAGCCTCATCAAAAACCACATCCCTACTGATTACTACCTTCTTTGAATTCGGATCCCATAGCTTGTACCCCTTTACACCTTTCTTATACCCAAGAAAGATACACTGTTTGGACTTGGCATCAAGCTTTGATCTCTCATCTCCCGGAACGTGAACGTAGGCTGGACATCCGAAGATTCTCATATCCGAGTAGTCTATCTCCTTACCTGTCCACACCTCTTGTGCTGTTTTATTACCCAGAGCAGTACTCGGCGACCTGTTTAATAAACTGCCATACTCACTGCCTCTGCCCAGAAATCCTTCGAAATCCCTACATTTAGTCTCATGCACCGTGCCCGCTCTGCAATAGTTCTGTTCATTCTTTCTGCCACTCCGTTTTGCTGTGGAGTTTTCCTGACAGTCCAGTGACGTTGTATCCCGTGCTCTTCACAAAACTTCACAAATGGCTCGTACTTGTACTCTGTCCCATTATCTGTCCTGAGGCACTTAATTCTTTTCCCTGTTTGATTTTCCACTTCAGCTTTCCACACCCTGAACTTATCGAAGACCTCAGACTTGTGTCGCATGAAGTACACCCAAACCTTTCTCAAAAAATCATCGATGAAAGTCAAGAAATACAACGATCCCGCTTTCGAAGCTACTCTCACTGACCCCCATACATCAGAATGCACATAGTCAAGTTTCCCATTAGTTTTGTTCACCGCACTTTTAAACTTTACCTTACACTGTTTTCCCAAGACACAGAATTTGCAGAAGTCTAGCTTGCACGACTTTATCCCTTTCAGCAGATTTCTCCTATATAATTCCAGCATCCCACGTACTCCCATATGCCCTAATCGCATATGCCATAGTGTAGTATCATCAATATCTTCCGCTGTAGTGGTAGCAGCTCCACCTACAACTGTACTCCCTATCATCCGATAGATATTCCCGTTAACCTTAGAACCTTTCATTATTACCAGGGCACCCTTTGTCACTCTCATGGCTCCACCACCAATTTTGAACTCGCAGCCATTAGAGTCTAGAGTTCCCAATGAAATCAAATTCTTCCTTAAACCTGGAATATGCCTCACCTCAACCAGAGTCCTTACAACACCATCGAACATCCTTATCTTCACTGTGCCTATCCCAATGACGTTGCACGAAGCATCGTTACCCATTAGAACTGTCCCACAGTTGACCGACTTGTAGGTGTCAAACCACTCCCTGTTAGGTGACATGTGAAACGAACATGCTGAATCAAAAATCCATGAGTCTGTCACGTCCGTGTTTGTTGACACTGACAACATATCTCCATCATCCGATGATTCCTCCACGACGTTTGCCGATTTTGTAGATTCAGTTTGTTTCCCTGTTCCTTCACCCTTATTCTTATATGGACAATCCCTTTTGAAGTGCCCTGTCTCGCGACATCTAAAACACTTACCCTCCTTTGGCCTAGGAGTCTTGCCCCTCGACTTAGATTTCCACTGCGTTCCTGGTTTCCCTCTATCCAATTTTTTGCCACGTTGCTCTCCACCTTTTACCATCAACCCTTCACCCGAAATACCCTCGGATTGTTGTTTTCGCTGGTTAAACATTAGTAGAGCAGAAGTGACTTCTTCCAATTTCAGAGTTTGTTTTCCCCATAAGAGGGTCGTCACAAGATTCTCCATGGAGCCCGGTAGAGAACACAATAACATCAACGCCTGGTCTTCTTCCTCAAATTTCACTTCAATCCTTAGCAAGTCACTAATTGTTTGATTGAACGTGTGAATATGTTGAATAAGCTCCAAACCTTCAATCATCTTCAGCCCAAACAGCTTTTGTTTCAGAAACAATTTATTCGTTAACGACTTTGACATATACCTGGATTCCAATTTACTCCATACACCCGACGGCGATTCATCACCGATCACGTGATACATAACCTCGTCTGCTAGACACAAACGAATTGTACTTACCGCCTTCGCTTGGAGTTCATCCCAGTCATCCGTCGTCATAGAATCCGGTTTCTTCTTTAACGCCTTTACCAATCCTTGTTGCACCAACAGATCCTTTACCCTCTGTTGCCATAGCCCAAAATTCCCAGTCCCATCAAACTTCATCACATCAAACTTTGTTACCGAAGAATTTGATGACATCGTTACCACGTGTTACACCTATGCTTTGATACCATTTGTAGCGTAATTTTACGATCCATCCCACATCAATTCATCACCTAGCAGCGCACACCTGTGTAGACGGGCCCAATAAGCATGTTGGACCACCTCCTTACCTAAAAATTATTGGGATATTTCACATGAATCCCACATCGGATAAATTCAAGAGTGTAGATGGGTTAATAAGTATGGTAGAGTCTCAACCTAATGGGTTAACCTTTTAGGTAAGGAGGTTGTCCAACATGCTTATTGGGCCCGTCTACACAGGTGTGCGTTGCATGATGATGAATTGATGTGGGATGAATCATACAATTCCGCCACAAAATGGCATCAGGGCCCATGGTTCGATGGGCCCAAGTAATAACTCCAAGGTGCGAGGGGAGTGCGAGGATAAAAATTTTGCAGGCCTCGTGGGAGAGTCCAAGTAACAACTCCAAGGTGCGAAGGGGAGTGCGAGGGTAAAAATTTCGCAGGCCTCGTGGGAGAATCCAAGTATCAACTCCAAGGTGCGAGGGGAGTGCGCGAAGGTACAATTCGCAGGCCTCGTGGGTGGAGTAAATAGAGTTGAATCAGGTGGAGCACGGGATGATTTGAGTCGGGTGGGGAGCGGGCTTAGGAAAGCTCTAGGGAAAATTACCGAGACACGTTTGGCCCAGGCGTGATGAGAGTAATATTAGAGTTAAGTAAAAGCTCTTGAAGGACTCAAAAGTGAAGTATTTGAATCGGGTGGAGCAGGGCTCGGATGGCTCTAGGAAAACTGCTGAGACACGTTTGCTGTCGGCGTGATGGAGTAGTATTAGAGTCGAGCAGAGAGCTCTTGAAGAATTCAAAGAATGTGTGCTTAATGATGAGAATACTCTAGTATGATACTTGTGATGGGTATTCAAGTGAAAAGGTGGAGATTGTTGGGATATTTCACATGAATCCCACATCGGATAAATTCAAGAGTTTAGATGGGTTAATAAGTATGGTAGAGCCTCAACCTAATAGGTTAACCTTTTAGGTAAGGAGGTGGTCCAACATGCTTATTGGGCCCGTCTACACAGGTGTGCGCTGCTAGGTGATGAATTGATGTGGGATGGATCGTAAAATTACGCTACACTTACTACTCTCAATCTTCTTATAAATATCACTAAATTTCTGAATAGAATCTGTAAGCAATCTGAAAGAAGCTCCATAACTTTTGTTTGTCCTCTTGGGTGGAAGAAAATCTGAACCGTTTTCCTCAGATTCTAAATTTTTTTGGACCATTCCTCTTGTTATCCAATCCACATGAATTGACTGTTTGTTGTAGTGTTGACGACAGTAACATGTCCATCTTCATTAAGTACACCCATTTACTAGTCGGACCAACAATCCCCTCTAGCTTCATATAAACAGAACCAAAATCTAAAAAAAAAATAATCATAAAAATACCTTCAAATTCTTTACCTATGATAAGATTATACATCTATCTAGAGCTTGATCTGATTCAACATATCTAAAGAACAACCGACATATTTTAAAAAATAAAAAGAAATTAGAGGAAAGAACGAAGATACAATAAATCCAGAGAAAAATGGGCCAACCAATACAAAAAATGGCCGTAATAAATCGGATCTATAGCATACCTCAACAGATCTATAGAACCAAAAGCGATTTTCACCCGAACTCCATAGAAAAAAGGTTACTGCAATAAATCTGAATAGGAACAATAACAAATTGAACGAAAAAATAACATAAATCCATAGCCGAATCGTAGATCAAGGAACGATCTTTCCAGATCTTGAACGAGAATTCAGAAATGAGAAATAACGAATAATTGATCTAGAAGAGATATCAAGAGAGATACTGTGTTATTTCCTTGTTATTTTATTTTTGTTTAATTTAATGTAAGATAAAAGATTATTTGATAATTTTACCCTTAATACACCATGAATTTTCAAAAAAATATTTGAAATAACTTTTCTTAATGACACATAAGTTGGAGATTGACCACCCAAGTATCCATGTCATCAATTTATGACATGGTAGTTACAATTGGACGAATGTAAAAAAACTAATAGTTTAATCATCTAATTGACAAAATTGAAAGGTGAATCACTGAAGTGAAAAAAGTGTAATACTGTAGGGTAATAAATCATATTCAAGTCAATCTTACGAGGTCAATAAAGATAAATTTGAAGTTATTTTACCTTTTTTATAATACATGTTCAAATTATATTTTGCTCGTTTTTTTTTTCAAATTATGCGAGGAAGAATGTGTGTTGTATATAACAAGGACTAATAAAATGGAATTGGAGTAGTACAAGGATGCCCTTTTGGCTTAATTGTAAAATAATTAATCATAATACTTTGAGTGCAAGAGGTCTTAGGATCCATTCCTACCGAATGCAAAAATGTTAAGATTTCAGCTAAAACTAGAAAGAAAAAAAAGATTAGCTTGTGCAGGCGGCGCCAGGTGGTAGAATATGCATCAACATTTACTAGTTACTACCTCCGTTCCTTAATATAAATCGTTTTAGAAAAATATTTTTGTTCCTTAATATAAGTCGTTTGAGAATTTCAAGTAAGCATTAATTGCTTAGTTTTCAATATTACCCCATATATTAAATATAACTTTGGTTCTCTCACTATTCTTTGTCCAATAAATAACAATATCTTTTTTTAATATAAGGGCAATATAAACACTTGATATTATATTTAATGTTTTACAATCATTTCTTTAATACTTACGCATAATTTTAAAACGACTTATATTAAGAAACAAAGGGAGTAATACCCATATCTTATCATGGGACTCAAAGCACCACATAATCCTATAATTGAATTCCATTTGGTTGGACATATACTTCTCTTGTTGCCTTATACTCCCTCCGCCCCTTTAAATTCCATTTGGTTGGACCTATACATCCCTTGTTGCCTTATACTCCTTCCATCCTTTAATATAAGTCATTTTAGAGTTGTGTACGAATATTAAGGAAATGATGTTATAACATTAAATATAATATCAATTGTCGATATTGTTCTTATATTAGAAAAAGATAGTGTTATTTATTGGAGTTGTGCACGAATATTAAAAAAATGATTGTATAACATTAAATTTAATATCAATTATCTTGTCCTTGTATTGGAAAAAGAGAATGTTATTTATAGACAAAAAATAGTGAGAAAACTCAAGTTATTGTGACACTTCCCAAAATAGGTCCACACAACCCATTTGAGTTGTCAAAATACATGGTACAGACTCCAAATACAAATCTTCCTATATACAACTATTAAATTGTCGTGCAAAATACTACAACACATAACCTGTGAGTGTGAATACAAATATTGCACTGTACATAATACGACAATATCCAAACTCAAATTAAGTCTTCATTATAGTTATTATCACACTATTTTATAACATAGTGAAGACTTCTATAGTAAGTATCTCGGACCATTACTCCACTTTCCGACTAGTCTCAACTACATTTCTTTCATTTCCTTAGAAGAATAATGGAAAAAAAAAGCGAGCTCAACTAGCCTAATAAAGAATATTATGACTAAGATAATGAAGGATAAATTATCTTTAGCCTTCAACAATGATAAATCAGATAAAATATAATGGATAACAAGTTTTTAATCAACAACTGCAGCGGAAATAACAATCCATTAGAAGAGTTAAGTAGAGCATGATGTCTACTGTCTTCTGTGTTTTAAAAGTCAATCATCAATATATTATCTCTGTAATATCAATAATTATTTCGAACCAACGAATTATCTATGTACTGTAAGACCCCAACTTATTAATGAATAAAATCAAATTTTCTCTAAATATTATTGTAAATAATAAGGGGTTAATTTGATATAATACTTTGGTTATGGGTGAAATGTGCAAATTTTGCAAAATAAGCAAGTGATTATAAAATATTCATTTTGTCGGGGAATATTCGTTTGGTCGTGAAATATTCTTGCTGTCGGGGAATATTCGTACGACGGCGCAGCCTTGTATGGGCCCCATAACGGAAAGCGATTGGAGGAAGAAAACGACAAGTATAAGTTGTTTATAAATAACGGCGTAGTTGTTACCGTTAATACTGTTAGAATACCCGGTGGTTAAAATACAGTAGCACACGGTATTGCACCAATTATTGATTCTTACGAAGGAAGGCACTACTCAATAATTGTTACAGTAGTTACTGTTCAATATTTTATTTTATTGATTCAATAATTACTGCATTGATATTTTATATTATTGTTGTTTCACTGCACAGTATTTCTCATTATCAGATCAATAATTCATATTATTTGAATAATATTATTAGATAACATTATTGGCAATGTCTAGAAAGTTCTGTCTAAGGAGAGGTTTGGTCATCTAATTGCGTGCCAGTAAGGAGAAATTCTTATTGGAAAGCCCCCTCTTTCCTGGGAACGGCTTGGTTGTCATAAATGTGATTCTGTAATATTATTTGTAAATAATTAATTATTGATTCATATGATAAGGAAATAATTATTTTATGTGGATATAAATGAGGGATATATTTTTGTGGTTAAAAATGAAGGAGTTAATGTTGAGGTTTTTATCAGTATTTTTGTCGGAATGGAGGTATTAAAAATCAGGATTTTTGAGATATTTTGCGGGGGTTATAATTTTTAATTCGACCGTTGGATCGTAGTAATTTTTGGATATGTTATACATATATAAGTTGAGTATATGTCTACAAATTTTGAACCGTTAAAAATGAACGTATGATTTATTATGAATTTTACGAGATGACTGATTCAGAAATTGTTAAATTTTCGGAGTTTATCATTTTGATGGAAAATTCTAGAATTTATGGGCCCCACTCTTGGTTGGTGAAGAAATGTGCTGAGATTTTTATTCAAATGTGGTGGGTGGGAATAGTAGCAGGTAAAGCCATCAGGTTACAGGTTAAGTCTGCTTCGGCGTGCTAACATTTTTTTATAAATAGAGGGCTAAGTTAGAATTGAAAATCACACCAGAAACAAGTTTTCTCTCTTTCTCTCTCTAGATTATTGAGTGTATTTTGTGAGTATTTAGATACTTTGAGAGTTTTTATTCATCAGAGTAAGTTTCTTTCAGCCTTATACCGGTATTCCGACCAGAAGTACTGATATTTTGAGGTAAGGGATATTATTTTCTTCTTAATGATATTATTTTCTTCAATATCATTATGCTGAAATATTGATATGAGTTTTTATCAAATTTGAAACTTTTTGTGTTGGGATTACTATTCACGTATACGGTACGGTACTATTCACGAGTACGGCACTATTTACCGAAAAATAAAAATTTTTCCTTTTTGTCCAAGATGTCTATTATGGTTACTATCTTTGATTGTATCCATGTTTTGATCTTTATTTTTGAATTCTGCTTTACAATTGATTATTATGAAGTATTATTGATCTTGGATAAATTGTTATACGAATCCCTAATATTTGTTCTTCTGTCTCACTGGATTCGTTCTCTTTAAGATATTTTTCATCATCCTCAGTCCTAAATGATGATATTACTGAATATCTTTGGCCTGTAGTGCAAAGATGTATGATTACTTGATGAATATCTTTGGCCTGTAGTGCAAAGATGAACATGTGTTGAGATGAACATGACTGACAGGTGATACAAATGAATATCTTTGGCCTGTAGTGCAAAGATGAATATTTGGATAAAGATGATTATTACAGGGATAAAATATTGATGATGGACTTTTAAATCTTAGAAGATAGTAGAATTCTTTCTCTACTTGACTCTTCTAATGGTTTGTTGTTTCCGCTGCAGTTGTTGATCTAAAACTTGTTGTCGATTATATTCTATCAGATTTTTCCCTGTTGAAGACTAACGATAATTTGTTGTATATTATCTTAGTCATAATATTCTTTACTGGACTAGTTGAGCTCACCCTTTTCCTTTTTGTTCCATTTTTCTTCTGAGGAGGTGAGAACATAGCAGGATCTAGTCGGGGTATGGAGTGATGGTTCTAGAAAGATGTTTTAGCAGTCCTCACTATTTCTATAAAATAGTGTTTGAATAATTGTAATGAGGATTTATTTGAGTGTGGATATTGTCCAGAAGACAATATTTGTATTTAAACTCACAGTATGTGTTGTCGTATTTTGCACGACAATTGTATTATTGAAGTTATAGTTTACTTTCTGTATCATGTAATTGGCGACTCAGAATGGGTGTTGTATACCTATTTTGGGGGCGTCACAGTTGGTATCAGAGCTTAGGGATATGATCCCTGGATGAGATGTGAGACAAGAACTAGGAGGGGAGAGACGGGAAATTTCTTCGCTAGTATGACCTGACTAAGTTTATTTGGTGTTTATTTGGTCGGTCAGAGTATAGGGATAATATATGACATGACTATTAACCCTTGTTTTATGACAGTATTTAAGAATGGCAGCTGAGAACGTTAATAATGGAGTAAATCAGACCGTGAAGACACCTTTGATCACCACCCAGGGGAACGTGCAACAGGAAGGCAATATTCCTCCTGTAAACAACGTTACCGAGCAAACGATGAATGATGGAATGTTTAGGAGCTTTTTGCAGTTCATGCAAAATCAGACGAGGGAGACTCGTGTGCAGAATACGGGTGGAAATGATAACAACGCGCGGTTTGTCACAGCTAAGCAGTTCAAAGAATTGGGACCACCAGAATTTAAGGGAAAGCCGGATCCGATCATGGCGGAAACGTGGGTCAAGCAAATTACCAAGATATTCGATGTCTTGGGATGCACGGAGGAACAAAAGGTTCCATTCGCCACCTTTATGTTCCGCGGTGAGGCAGACTACTGGTGGGAGTCTGTGAAGCGTACCCAGCCTGACGCACTCAACATGTCCTGGGAAACATTTCAAAAACTGTTCAATGACAAGTACTTTCCTGAAAGTATTCGTCATAGGAAGGAGGTGGAGTTTATCAGACTGGAACAAAACAACATGACAGTGTCCCAGTACGAGGCGAAGTTTGCAGAGTTATCCTGGTTTGCACCTCATTTGGTCAAATATGAGGAACGAATGACAAGGATGTTTCTGAGAGGTCTAAAACCCGAGATTCGGCAATATCTTATCTCTCATAATTTTTTTTTATATTTAGATGTTGTAAACAGGGCTCAATTATTAGAGCGAGATAATGAGTATGTGCAACCGAGGGACCACAACCAGGGTCATACCGGTGGCGGCAGTCATCTAAGCAATGAAAACCAGCAGGGAGGAAAATATTCGGACAAAAGCGGTAACCACTCTGGTGGTAATCGTGGTCGTGATAATAGAAAGAGGGAGTCGGGAGGAGATTTCAAGCAGAGAATGTACAACAATGATAACGTGAAGACGTCAGCACAAACATCAACTGTTTCTAGGAGAGGAGAACGACCACCGGTCGTATGTTACAAATGTGGGAAAGAGAGACATATCAGCCTAAACTGTCCACAACAATCCAAGGTATGTTATAACTGTGGAAAGGAGGGTCATATAGCTCAAGAGTGTTCTATAGCAAAACCAAGTTCAGCGAGGATGGTGACTCCAAAAGTTATCCTGGATAAGTCGAAATCAGCGGTTCCTAGAAGGGCGTTTATCGTGACTGGCCAAAACGCGAGAAACCCGAACGAGGTGATCACGGGTAAGCTAATCTTGAATTCTTGCGAAGTTTATACTTTACTAGATACCGGTTCTACCCATTCTTTTATCTCTCCTGCTTGTGCTCAACGTTTAAACTTGACTCCGGAAAAATTAGACTTTGACCTATCTGTGGAGCTCCGTTAGGAGAAACTTTTATTACATCTACAGTTTATAAATCTTGCTTAATCCAAGTTGGCACAATCACATTACCTGTTGACCTTATCTCTTTAAAGATACTTGCTTTTGATGTGATTTTAGGAATTGATTGGTTAACTACTTATCATGCCAAAATTGATTGTTTTCGTAAGGTTGTTAGTTTTCATATTCCTAACCAACCTGTTATGCGAATTCAAGCAACCAAACCACTAAAATCAATCGCTGTCATACCAAGCCATAAAGTCATTCGTTTATTGAAAAACGGATGTCAAGCTTTCTTAGCCCATGTCATGGACTTGAACAAAAATACGTCAGATTTGAATGATATTTCTGTTGTTAGTAAATTTCTCGATGTATTTCCTGAAGAACTTCCTGGTCTACCCCCAGAACGTGAAGTTAAATTCTTTATTGACCTTGAACCCGGTACAAAGCCCATTTCTAAAATCTCATATTGAATAGCTCATATTAAACTTTAGGAGTTAAAAACCCAACTATAGAAGTTGGTACCCGAGCCTCTATCTGGTGACTTCCTTTGTGGAATGCACCAAAGCCAGACTCTCCATAGGGGACTCTATATTTGTGTGGTGGTAAAACAATAGGTGCCATTGTGACGTGCTATCCAAGATTGGGATATGAATCACAATTAGGAGCAACCGAAGTCGGTAACCGAAGTACGTAGCTTTCTGGGCTTAGCTGGTTATTATCGGAGATTTGTGGAAGGATTTTCTCGAATCGCTACTCCATTAACTCAGCTGACTCAGAAAGATACAAAATTCGTATGGAGTGAGAAATGCGAGAAGAGTTTCCAAGAACTCAAGAGGAGACTCATTTCGGCACCTGTTCTGACAATACCATCTGGTTCGGATGGATTGGTTATCTACAGCGATGTTTCAGGCAAAGGGTTAGGATGTGTTCTCATGCAACATGGGAAAGTTATAGCCTATGCCTCACGATTTGGAGTTGGCAGCAGTCGTTTTCGCGTTGAAGATCTGGAGACACTACCTGTATGGGGAGAAAGTGGAGATCTATACAGATCATAAAAGCCTCAAATATTTCTTCACCCAAAAGGAACTCAATATGCGGCAGCGACGTTGGCTCGAGCTGTTGAAAGATTACGATCATACCATCCACTATCATCTTGGAAAAGCAAACGTAGTAGCTGACGCATTGAGTAGAAGATCGTATGCGGGTACGAGTGCAATGTTGTTAACACAAAGGCCCATTTTGTATGACTTGCAAAGGATGGAGATAGAGATGAAGGCTCCAAGTACCCACATGATGATATCAAATATATGAGTAGAACCGACTTTAATCGATAAAGTTAAAGCTGCTCAAGCTACGGACATAGAGCTGATGAGTATGAAGAAGAAAGTGCAAGAAGGTGCTATTCCAGAAGCAAGAATCGATGAAGAAGGAATACTTCGAGTTAACTCCAGACTTTGTGTTCCTAACGATTTTGACTTGAAGTATAGAATAATGATGGAGGCACACAACACACCGTTTGCAATCCATCCTGGGAGTACCAAAATGTATCACGATCTTCGACATATATTTTGGTGGAGCAATATGAAAAGAGAGATCGCGGAGTTTATCTCGAGATGTTTAACTTGTCAACGTGTAAAAGCGGAGCATCAAGTACCAAAGGGTCCATTGCAACCACTTGAGATTCCAAAATAGAAGTGGGAACACATTACTATGGATTTTGTTACGGGTCTTCCCAAGGTTTCTTAAGGTATAGATGCGATTTGGGTTATTGTTGATAGATTAACCAAATCCGCTCATTTCTTGCCGATACGTGAGACTTATTCCCTTGAACGTCTTGCTAGTATGTACGTGAACGAGATTGTGAGATTGCATGGCATGCCAGTATCCATAGTTTCGGATCGTGACCCAAGATTCACTTCACAATTTTGGGTTAGCTTGCAGAAAGCTATGGGCACGGATTTACGATTCAGTTCGGCATACCATCCTCAAACGGACGGACAATCAGAGAGGACTATTCAAACTCTTGAAGATCTATTAAGACTTTGTGTCCTAGATCTCAAAGGGAGTTGGGATAAGTACCTACCATTGGTGGAATTCTCCTACAACAACAGTTATCAGGCGAGCATAGGTGTGGCTCCATTCGAGGCGTTGTATGGAAGAAAATGTCGTTCTCCAGTATGCTGGGACGAGGTGGGTGAAGCAACATTGTTGGGACCAGAGTTGGTACGCATGACTACAGAGAAGATCCAAACGATTCGACAACGTATACAAACGGCACAGGATCGACAAAAGAGTTATGCGGATCTTCATCGGAAGGATGTGGAATTTAATATTGGGGATCATGTATTGTTTCGTGTTGTACCATGGAAGGGAGTTACAAGATTTGGGAAGAGAGGAAAGCTCAATCCAAGATTTGTTGGTCCATTTGAGATTCTTGAGCGAATAGGAAATGTGGCATATAGACTCGCATTACCTCCAATCATGTCTCGTGTTCATAATATTTTTCACATATCTATGCTTCGTAAATATGTTAAAGACCCGAACCACATTATTGAGTTAGAACCAGACGAGATAGCTGAAGATTTAACGTACGAGGAGGTACCTGTTAAGATCTTGGATAGGAAAGAGCATGTCCTACGCACGAAGGTCATACCACAAGTTAAAGTTTTGTGGAGAAACCATGCTATTGAGGAAATGACCTGGGAGTTGGAAACGGAAATGAAAGCGAGGTATCCTCATCTTTTCGAAACACCAGGTACGTACGTCAATTTCGAGGACGAAATTTCATAAGGAGGGGAGTTTGTAAGACCCCAGCTTATTAATGAATAAAATCAAATTTTCTCTAAATATTATTGTAAATAATAAGGGGTTAATTTGATATAATACTTTGGTTATGGGTGAAATGTGCAAATTTTGTAAAATAAGCAAGTGGTTATAAAATATTCATTTTGTCGGGGAATATTCGTTTGGTCGTGGAATATTCTTGCTGTCGGGGAATATTCGTACGACGGCGCAGCCTTGTGTGGGCCCCATAACGGAAAGCGATTGGAGGAAGAAAACGACAAGTATAAGTTGTTTATAAATAACGGCGTAGTTGTTACCGGTAATACTGTTAGAATACCCGGTGGTTAAAATACAGTAGCACACGGTATTGCACCAATTATTGATTCTTACGAAGTAAGGCACTACTCAATAATTGTTACAGTAGTATTTCTCCTTATTGGCGCGCAATTAAATAACTTAACTTTTTTCCTCGACAGAACTTTTTAGACATTGTCAATATTGCTAATAATAATATGAGTAAATGTGTCGTGCCAATTATTGATTTAATAATATAAAGTATTGTGCATATGATATTGTGATAATAATTGAATTAATAATATAAGATATTATGCAGCAACTACTGTGGCAATTATTGAATGAAACTGAGTGACTTCTTACGTAAGCATCAATAATCATAGATACTGTGCAATATCGTGTGCTACTGTGCAACAATGCGTATTACTGTACTTTTATCGCCGGTTATTTCAATAGTTTAACGGTAACAATTTTGACGTTATTTTTATAAAAAAAATTATTTTTATCGCTTTCTATATCCGATAATTATTCTATTATGGGGTCTACCAATGATTGAGCCGTCGTACGAATATTCCCCGACAAAAAGAATATTCCTCGACCAAACGAATATTCCCTGACAAAACGAATATTTTATGACAACTTGCTTACTTTGTAAAATTTGCGCATATCACCTAAAACTATAACATTTATTAAATTATCACCTTACTATTTAGAATAATATTTAAAGAAAATTAAATATTTATTCATAAAAAGTTGGGGTCTTACAGTTATATTTAATACTTGGGGTAATATTGAAAACTAAACAATTAATACTTACTTAAAATTCTTAAACGACTTATATTAAAAAACAAAAATATTTCTCTAAAACGACTTATATTAGGGGACGGAAAGAGTATGAGTTATATGTACCCCCCAATATCATCTAAAATTCTGGTCTGGTGACACAACATTAATTCTTAAGAATTTATTAAAAACTTGGAATGTGTACTATGACGTCCCCAAAATAGGTATACATCACTCATTCTGAGTCGTCAAATACATGGTATAGAATTTAAATATAAACTTCATTTATACAATACGACAAAAGCATAGCTGAGAGTTTTTACATGAATATTATATCATAGACAATATCTAAACTCAAATGGAGTCCTCATTATATTTATTATCACACTATTTCATAGAATAGTGAGAAAAACTATAGCCACCTATCCTGGAACATTACTCCATTTTCTGACTCGTCGTAGCTACATTCTCATTTCCTAAAGAGAACAATGAAAGCATAAGGGTGAGCTCAACTAGCCCAGTAAAAAATATTATGACTAAGATAATGCAGAATAAATTATCATTAGCCTTCAACAGTGATAAACTGATAAAATACAATAAATAACAAGTTTAAGTGCAGCGGAATAAGCAATCCATTAGAAGAGTTAAGTAGAGCATGATATCTACTATCTTTTATGATTTTAAAAGTTTATCATCAATTTTATCGCTGATATCGCTGAGACTCAGCTTAATAAATAATCCACATCACTGAATTATCCATGCACTACGGGCTAAGGATATTCGTTATTATCACCAATTGTCATGATCATACCGATACATAGTTATAATCATACCAATCAACAATCCATCTATGCACTACGGGCCCAGGGTCGACCTTGAGTTTTTAAGGGCCTAAAGCGAACAACAACAAAATGGGCCTTTTGCGAATTGCTATTAAGATAGGCATAAAAAAATGAAGAACTTTTCATGAACAAAAGAGCATCAATACGAAAGAATACCAAATATAATAACCGACTATTTCAATATTTTCAAAGTACCATTTAGATATCACATTATCACTAAGTCAAAAAAGTAATCAGTTCAAAGACATCACTTAAATATCATCATTCTTGTAGTTTTAGGATCTCCTTTATTAAGAGTCTAACACTACTGCTAAACAATTAAAAAACCCCAAAAGAGATTAAATTTTTCACTTGATTCATAATAGCATAAACAAATCCATAATAGCATAAACAAATCTACTCAATCAGTCATCAAACCCAATTAAATTAAACAATGCTTCTAAATCTCATAAACAAAATAATTAATTTCAAAACCCTAAAAAATAGAATTAATACCTGAAAATTAAAATTAGCTTGAAATATGTGAGAGAAGGAATACTGAAATAGCATTTAACACTTGAATCTTTTGATTTTATGTTTTTCTATTTATATTTATATTTATATGTAATTCAGCTACGGCAGAGGAACAGTGATGAAGGAGACGAAGGTGTCCGCTGGAGAACAGGAGAAGCTCAATTGCCTTTGCTGCGGTCACTCACCACTCAGCCAATTTGTTTTTCAAAGAATATTTAAGTATTCTATTTAAGTAATGAAAAGAAGAGAATATTTAAGGGGGGCTCTAAAAATTTGTGGGCCTAAAGCCCGGGCACCTTGGGCTTTAGCCCAGGGCCGGTGCTGTACGGGCCAAAGATGACTTTCATCACAATATAAGCATGAGGATGATGACAATCGAAAGACCCCAAATTATTAATAAATAAAATTTAATTCCTCTATTTATTATTTTGAAATAATAAGGGTTGATTTGATTAATGTGGTTAGTTATGGGTAAAATGCGCTAATATTTCAAATAAGCAAGTGGTTATAAAATATTCATTTCTGTCGGGGAATATTCGTTTGGTCGTGGAATATTCTTGCTGTCAGAGAATATTCGTACGACGGCGCAGTCTTTTGTGGGCCCCATAACGGAAAGCGATTGGATGAAGAAAATGACAAGTATAAGTTGTTTATAAATAACGGCGTAGTTGTTACCGTTAATACTGTTGGAATACTCGGTGGTTAAAATACAGCAATACACGTTGTTACACAGTAGCACACGATACTGCACCAACTATTGATTCTTACGTAAGAAGACACTACTCAATAATGGTTACAGTAATTACTGTTTAATATTTTATTTTATTGATTCAATAATTGCTACGTTGATATTTTATATTACTGTTATTCAATAATTGTCACTACACAATATTTTTCATTATCGGAGCAATAATTCATATTATCTGAATAATATTATTAGATAACATTATTGGTAATGTCTAAAAAATTCTGTCTAAGGAGAGGTTTGGTCATCTAATTGCGCACCAGTAAGGAAAAATTCTTATTGGAAAGCCCCCTCTTTCCTGGGAATGGCCTGGTTGCTAGTATTGTGACTCTGTAATATTATTTGTGAATAATTAATTATTGATTTATATGATGAGAAAAATATTGATTTTATGTGGATATAGATGGAGAAAATTTTTAAAGTGACAATTGTTAAAAATTGATATTTTATATTTTCTGATAAAATAATATTTTATTATATTATTATAATATAATATGATGATATTTTTATAATAAATGTGGGATATATGAGTATATGAGGAGGAAGAGTATTTTTGTTACAATAAATGTTTAAAACATGTTGGTGGACCCATTTCTTGACTGAAATTTGATTATAGCCTGTAAAATCGTCCGTTTGTGAATTTCGGTCAATTTTTGTTTAGAATTTAGAAAAACTTTCTTCTACAAAGTTGTAGAGAATTGAATTTCCTATAAAAAAATCGTAAAATTTGAATTTTCTGATAAAATGACTATTTATTATGAATTATTGAAGTTCCGGATTAATTGATTATTATTTTTTTTGGAGTTTTAAATAACTTTAATATGAAAAACGTTTTTGGCAAGTTTGGCACATATGTGACTGATATTTTGGATCAATGAAGGTGTGCGTAAGAATTTATAATATATATATATTATTATATTAAATTTTCTGCTTTGGTGTTCTAAGTATTTTCCTATAAATAGAGTGCTTAGGTTAGAATTGAAAATCACACCAGAAACTGAAGTTTTTTCTCTCTTTCTCTCTCTATATTATCGAGCGTATTCTTGTGAGTATTTTGATACTTTGAGTGTTGCTATACGGTTTAAATTCCTTTCAGCTCTATATCCAGTATTCCAGTCAAAAGTACTATCTTTTCGAGGTAAGGGATGTTATTTTCTTTGTAAATGATATTATTTCTTTAATATCATTATGTCGAAATATTAGTTAGAACTTTTTATCAAATTTAGAACTTTTTTCATGTCGGAATTACTATTCATGAGTTACTATTCACGAGTTACTATTCACGAGTTACTATTCACGAAGCATGCTGATTTTTTTTTATAAAATTTCTATCTTTTAGTGTTGAAGTTACTATTCACATATACGACACTATTCACGAATACGGCACTATTCACAAAAAAATTAAATTTTCTTTTTTGTGTCCAAGATTGTCTGTTATGATTCCTATCTTTGATTAAATCTATATTTTGATCATTCTTGAATTTTACTCCACTCTGATTATTTATGAAGTATTTTTGAACTTGGATTGTGTAAAGTACGTATCTTTAATATTTGTTCTTTTGTTTCACTGGACTCGTTTTTCTTTAAAATATTTTTCATCATCCTCAGTTCTAAATGATGATATAACTAAATATCTTTGGCCTGCAGTGCAAAGATGAATGACCAACTGATGAATATCTTTGGCCCGTAGTGCAAAGATGAACATGTGTTGAGATGAATATGACCAACTGATGAATATCTTTGGCCTGTAGTGCAACGATGAATATTTAATTCAAGATGTTTATTGATTGATGTTACAGGGATAAAATATTGATGATGGACTTTTAAATTCATAGATGATAGTAGATTTCATCTTCTACTTAACTCTTCAAATGAATTATTATTTCCGCTGCGAATATTGATTTAAAATTTGTTGTCTATTGTATTCTATTAAATTTTTCTGTTGAAGACTAACGATAATTTATTGTACATTATCTTAGTCATAATATTCTTTACAGGGCTAGTTGAGCTCACCCTTTTCCTTGCTGTTCCATTTTTCTTCTCAGGAGGCGAGAATGTAGCGAGTACTAGTCGGGGTGTGGAATGATGGTTCTAGAAGTGGTTCTAGTAGTCCTCACTATTTTGTAAAATAGTGTATTAATAATCGTAATGAGGACTTATTTGAGTGTGGATATTGTCTAGATGATAATATTTATATTTAAACTCACAGTATATGTGTTGTCGTATTTTGCACGACAATTGTAATAATAAAGTTGTAGTTATTTTCTGTACCATGTATTTGGCGACTCAGAATAGGTTAGGTGGATTGAACCTATTTTGGGGGCGTCACAGTTGGTATCAGAGCTTAGGGATATGATCTCTGGCGGAGATCGGGGAATAAAACTAGGAGGAGATAAACGAGTAAATCCTTCGCTAGTGTGTCCTACCTAAGTTTATTTGTTGGTCGGTCATAATATAGGGGTATTATGTGATTTGTTAATTTATTAAATTAACCCTTATTTTATGACAGTATTTGAGAATGTCGACTGAGAATGTTAATAGTGGACTAAATGAGACCATGGAGACACCTTTACTCACCAATCAGGAGAACGTGCAACAGGACGACAATGTTCCTCCTATAAACAATACGACTGATCAGACGATGAATGATAGGATATTTAGAAGCTTTTTGCAGTTCATGCAAAATCAGACGAGGGAGACTCGTGTACAAAATACCGGTGGAAATGATAGCAACGCACGGTTTGTCACAGCCAAACAGTTCAAAGAGTTGGGACCACCAGAATTCTGGGGATAGCCGGATCCGATTAAGGCAGAGACGTGGGTCAAGCAAATTACCAAGATATTCGATGTCTTGGGATGCACGGAGGAACAGAAGGTTCCATTTGCCACTTTTATGTTTCGTAACGAGGCAGATTACTGGTGGAAATCTGTGAAGCGTACCCAGCCAGCCGCACTCAGCATGTCTTGGAAAACGTTTCAAAAACTGTTCAATGACAAGTACTTTCCTGAAAGTATTCGTCATATGAAGGAGGTAGAGTTTATTAGACTAGAACAGAATAACATGACGGTGTCCCAGTACGAGGCGAAGTTCGCGGAGTTATCCAAGTTTGCACCTCATTTGGTGGAGAATGAGGAACATATGACGCAGATGTTTTTGAGAGGTTTGAAACCCGATATACGTCAATATCTCATTTCTCATAAATTTTCTCTATATTCAGATGTTGTGAATAGGGCTCAGTTATTGGAGCGCGATAATGAGTCAGCTCAATCGAAGAATAACGACCTACAACTCCATGATAATCGTATCGATGTCAATAGTCATCAGAACAAGAATAACCATCGTGGAGGAAATTATCATGCCAGAAACGATAACCACTTCGGTGGTAATCATGACAAGATAATAGAAGAAATAACTCAAATGGAAATTTCAAGAAGAGAAGATTTAACGATGACGGGAAGATGTCGGCAGCAGCACCAGCACCAGCAACAAATTCTAAGGGAGGAGAACGACCGCCAGTTAGATGCTACAAATACGGAGAGGAGGGACATATAAGTCCAAACTGTTCACAGCATTCCATGGTATGTTATAATTATGGAAAAGAAGGTCATATCGCTCGAGATTGTACGGTAGCGAAACCCAGTCCAGCGAGGATGGTGACTCCAAAGGCTGTCCCGGACAAGTCAAAGTCAACGGTTCCTGGAAGAACGTTTGTCATGACTGGTCAGAATGCGAGGAACCCGAATAAAGTTAGCACGGGTTAGATAATTATAAATTCTTACGAAGTTTATACCTTATTATATACCAGTTCTACCCATTCTTTTATCTCGCCTGCTTGTGCTCAACGTTTGAACTTGACTCCGGAGAAAATTAGACTTTGACTTATCTGTTGAAACTCCGTTAGGAGAAACTTTCGTTACATCCACTGTTTATAAATCTTGTTTGATTCAAGTTGGCACCATCACATTACCTGTTGACCGTATTTCTTTAAAGATACTTGCTTTTGATGTGATTTTAGGGATTGATTGATTAACTACTCATCATGCTAAAATTGATTGCTTTCGTAAGGTTGTTAGTTTTCATATTCTTAAGCAACCTGTTATTCGAATTCAAGCAACCAAACCACTGAAGTCAATCATTGTCATATCAAGCCATAAAGCCATTCGTTTATTGAAAAACGGATGTCAAGCTTTCTTACCCATGCCATGGACTTTAATACGTCATATTTGAATAATATTTTGTTTCCTAACGTATTTTCTAAAGAATTTCTTGGCTTACTCTCAAAGTGTGATATTGAATTTTGTATCGACTTTGAACCCGGTACAAAACCCATTTCTAAAATCTCTTATTGAATGGCTCCTATTGAACTTCAGGAGTTAAAAACCCAACTACAAGAGTTGGTACTCAAGCCTCTATCTGGTAACTTCCTTTGTAGAATGCACCAAAGTCAGACTCTCTGTAGGGGACGCCATATTTATGTGGTAGTAAACCGATAGGTGTCATTGTGACGTGCTATCCAAGATTGGGATATGAGTCACAGTTGAGAGCAACCTAAGTCAGTAATCGAAATACGTAGCTTTCTAGGCTTAGTTGGTTACTATCGGAGATTCGTGGAATGATTTTCTCGAATCGAAACTCTATTAACTCAGGTGACTCGAAAAGATACAAAATTCAAATGGAGCGAGAAATGTGAGAAGAGCTTCCAAGAACTCAACATGCGACAACGACGTTAGCTCGAGCTGTTAAAAGATTTTGACTATACCATCCAATACCATCCTAGAAAAAGCGAACGTGGTAGCTGACGCGTTGAGTAGAAAATTGCATGTGAGTACGAGTGCGATATTGTCGAACACAAAGACCTATTTTGTATAACTTACAAAGGATGGAGATAGAGTTAAAGGCTCTAAATGCCCACGTTATGATGTTAAATATACGAGTAGAATCGACTTTAATTGATAAAGTTAAAACCGCTCAAGCTACACACTGGAGCTGATGAATATAAAGAAGAAGGTACAAGAATGCGTTATTCTAGAAGTAAGAGTCAATGAAGAGAAGAAAGCTCAAGCCTTTGATTTATTTGAAATCCTCGATCGAGTAGGAACTGTGGCCTATAGACTCGCCTTAACGCTAAGTATGTTGCGTGTTCATAAAATTTTTTACGTATCGATGTTACGTAAATATATGGACGACCCAAACCACATTATTGCGTTACAACCAGACGAGATAGCCGAAGATTTAACATACGAGGAGGTACCTGTCAAGATCTTGGATAGGAAAGAACATGTCATATGCACAAAGGTTATACCTCAAGTTAAGATTTTGTGGAAGAACCATGCTATTGAAAAATGAACTGGGAGTTAGAATCAGAAATGAAAGTGAGGTATCCTCATCTTTTCGAAACACCAGGTACGTACGTCAATTTCGAGGACGAAATTTCATAAGGAGGGGAGGTTGTAAGACCCCAAATTATTAATAAATAAAATTTAATTCCTCTATTTAATATTTTGAAATAGTAAGGGTTGATTTGATTAATGTGGTTAGTTATGGGTAAAATGCGCTAATATTTCAAATAAGCAAGTTTTTATAAAATATTCATTTCTGTCAGGGAATATTCGTTTGGTCGTGGAATATTCTTGCTGTCGGGGAATATTCGTACGACGGCGCAGTCTTTTGTGGGCCCCATAACGGAAAGCGATTGGATGAAGAAAACGACAAGTATAAGTTGTTTATAAATAACGGCATAGTTGTTACCGTTAATACTGTTAGAATACCCGGTGGTTAAAATACAGTAATACGCGTTGTTGCACAGTAGCACACGGTATTGGACCAATTATTGATTCTTACATAAGAAGGCACTACTCAATAATGGTTACAATAATTATTGTTTAATATTTTATTTTATTGATTCAATAATTGCAACGTTGATATTTTATATTACTGTTATTCAATAATTGTCATTACACAATATTTTTCATTATCGGAGCAATAATTCATATTATTTGAATAATATTATTAGATAACATTATTGACAATGTCTAAAAAATTCTGTCTAAGGAGAGGTTTGATCATCTAATTGCGCGCCAGTAAGGAAAAATCCTTATTGGAAAGCCCCCTCTTTCCTGGGAATGACCTAGTTGCCAGTATTGTGATTTTGTAATATTATTTGTGAATAATTAATTATTAATTTATATGATGAGAAAAATATTGATTTTATGTGGATATAGATGGAGAAAATTTTTAAAGTGACAATTGTTAAAAATTGATATTTTATCTTTTCTGATAAAATAATATTTTATTATATTATTATAATATAATATGATGATATTTTTACAATAAATGTGAGATATATGAGTATATGAGGAGAAAGAGTATTTTTATTGCAATAAATGTTTAAAACATGTTAAACATGTTGGTGGACCCATTTCTTGACTGAAATTTGATTATAGCCTGTAAAATCGTCCGTTTGTGGATTTCAGTCAATTTTTGTTTAGAATTTGGAAAAACTTTCTTCTGCAAAGTTGAAGAGAATTGAATTTCCTATAAAAAACCGCAAGATTCGAATTTTCTGATAAAATGACTATTTATTATGAATTATTGAAGTTCAGGATTAATTGATTATTATTTTTTTTGGAGTTTTAAATAACTTTTATATGAAAAACGTTTTTGGCAAGTTTGGCACATGTGTGGCTGATATTTTGGATCAATGAAGGTGTGCGTAAAAATTTATAATATATATTTTTATTATATTAAATTTTCTGCTTTGGTGTTCTAAGCATTTTCCTATAAATAGGGTGCTTAGGTTAGAATTGAAAATAACGCCAGAAACTGAAGTTTTTTCTCTCTTTCTCTCTCTATATTATCGAGCGTATTCTTGTGAGTATTTTGATACTTTGAGTGTTGCTATACGGTGTAAGTTCCCTTCAGCTCTATATCCAGTATTCTAGTCAGAAGTACTATCTTTTCGAGGTAAGGGATGTTATTTTCTTCGTAAATGATATTATTTCTGCAATATCATTATGCCGAAATATTGGCTGGAATTTTTTATCAAATTTAGAATTTTTTTCATGTCGGGGTTACTATTCACGAGTTACAATTCATGAGTTTATTCACGAGTTACTATTCACGAGTACTATTCACGAAGCATGATGATTTTTTTTGTGAAATTTCTATCTTTTAGTGTCAGAGTTACTATTTACGTATACGACACTATTCACGAATACGATACTATTCACAGAAAAATTAAATTTTCTTTTCTGTGTCCAAGATTGTCTGTTATGATTCCTATCTTTGATTGAATCTATGTTTTGATCATTCTTGAATTTTACTCCACTCTGATTATTTATGAAGTATTTTTGAACTTGGATTGTGTAAAGTACGAATCCTTAATATTTGGTCTTTTGTTTCGCTGGACTCGTTTTTTTTTAAATATTTTTCATTATCCTCAGTCCTAAATGATGATATAACTAAATATTTTTGGCATGTAGTGCAAAGATGAATGACCAACTGATGATTATCTTTGGCCCGTAGTGCAAAGATGAACATGTGTTGAGATGAATATGACCAACTGATGAATATCTTTGGCCTGTAGTGCAAAGATGAATATTTAATTCAAGATGTTTATTAATTGACGTTACAGGGATAAAATATTGATGATGAACTTTTAAATTCATAGATGATAGTAGATTTCATCTTATACTTAACTCTTCTAATGAATTATTATTTCCGCTGCGAATATTGATTTAAAATTTGTTGTCTATTGTATTCTATTAAATTTTTCCCTGTTGAAGACTAATGATAATTTGTTGTACATTATCTTAGTCATAATATTCTTTACTGGGCTAGTTGAGCTCACCCTTTTCCTTGTTGTTCTATTTTTCTTCTCAGGAGGCGAGAATGTAGCGAGTACTAGTCGGGGTGTGGAATGATGGTTCTAGAAGTGGTTCTAGTAGTCCTCACTATTCTGTAAAATAGTGTATTAATAATCGTAATGAGGACTTATTTGAGTGTGAATATTGTCTAGATGACAATATTTGTATTTAAACTCACAGTATATGTGTTGTCGTATTTTGCACGACAATTGTAATAATAAAGTTGTAGTTATTTTCTGTACCATGTATTTGGCGACTTAGAATAGGTTGGGTGGATTGAACCTATTTTGGGGGCGTCACAACAATGATATAAGAATTCAATTAAATGAGAGCAAGGATAAATTTTAAATATTTATAATTCAATTTATCCTAAATTCAATACTGTCCAAATTGTCAATATGATACTGCTTTGTGGAGTAAAATTCAAGAATAATATTCTATCAAAAATAATTTGGACAACAAAAAAAATAATTTTTGTCATGAATAGTACCCCGACATGAAAAGATTAAAACTTCACAAGAATGTTCAGAAAAATATTTATGTCAAACAATACTAGATGAAGCGCAAATTCTAAGAATATGAAACAAAATAATATTACTTACATACTACAGAGTATGGAAGAAAATATTATTTCTTACAAAAATTGAACAAAAATGATATCCCTTACGAATACGAAAGAAATAATACCCCTTACTTTAGTAGGAGATTGGATGCTGCAATAGTGTAGTAACAGAATACTCTTCTTCTTTCTCTTTGATTCTCTCTCTATAGCTTTCTCTTGTGAGTCTTAGTGAATTGGTGAGAATGAAAGAAAAAATAAGCTTCTATGTGATTCCCCCAAAATAGGTCCATTCCATCCAACCTATTCTGAGTCGCCAAATACATGGTACAGAAAGCAAACTACAACTTCAATAATACAATTGTCGTGCAAAATACGACAACACATACTGTGAGTTTAAATATAAATATTGTCTTCTGGATAATATCCACACTCAAATAAATTCTCATTACAATTATTTAAACACTATTTTACAAAAATAGTGAGGACTGCTAAAACATCTTTCTAGAACCATCACCCCATACCCCGACTAGATCCTGCTATGTTCTCACCTCCTGAGAAGAAAAATGGAACAAAAAGAAAAAGGGTGAGCTCAACTAGCCCAGTAAAGAATATTATGACTAAGATAATATACAACAAATTATCGTTACTCTTCAACAGGGAAAAATCTGATAGAATATAATCGACAATAAGTTTTAGATCAACAACTGCAGCGGAAATAACAAACCATTAGAAGAGTCAAGTAGAGAATGAATTCTACTATCTTCTAAGATTTAAAAGTTCATCATCAATATTTTATCCCTGTAACATCAATTAATAACCATCTTTATCCAAATATTCATCTTTGCACTACAGGCCAAAGATATTCATTTGTATCACCTGTCAGTCATGTTCATCTCAACACCTGTTCATCTTTGCACTACAGGCCAAAGATATTCATCAAGTAATCATACATCTTTGCACTACAGGCCAAAGATATTCAGTAATATCATCATTTAGGACTGAGGATGATGAAAAATATCTTAAAGAGAACGAATCCAGTGAGACAGAAGGACAAATATTAGGGATTCGTATAACAGTTTATCCAAGATCAATAATACTTCATAATAATCAATTGTGAAGCAGAATTCAAAAATAAAGATCAAAACATGGATACAATCAAAGATAGTAACCATAATAGACATCTTGGACAAAAAGGAAAAATTTTATTTTTCGGTGAATAGTGCCGTATTCGTGAATAGTGCTGTATACGTGAATAGTGCCGAATACGTGAATAATAACCCCGACACAAAAAGTTCCAAATTTGATAAAAACTCATATCAATATTTCAGCATAATGATATTGAAGAAAATAATATCATTTAAGAAGAAAATAATATCCCTTACCTCAAGATATCAGTACTTCTGGTCGGAATACCGGTATAAGGCTGAAAGAAACTTGCTCTGAAGAATAGAAACTCTCAAAGTATCTAAATACTCACAAAATACACTCAATAATCTACAGAGAGAAAGAGAGAAAACTTGTTTCTGGTGTGATTTTCAATTCTAACTTAGCCCTCTATTTATAGGAAAATTTTAGTAGGCTTAACCTGCAACCTGATGGCTTTACCTGCTACTATTCCCACCCACCACATTTGAAATATAATTTAGCACATTTCTTCACCAACCACAAGTGGGGCCCACCAATTCTAGAATTTTTCATCAAAATGATAAACTCCGAAAATTCAACAATTTCTGAACCAGTCATCTCGTAAAATTCATAATAAATCATACGTTCATTTTTAACGGTTCAAAATTTGTGGACATATACTTAACTTATATATGTATAACATATCCAAAAATTACCACGATCCAACGGTCGGATTAAAAATTATAACCCCCGCAAAATATCTCAAAAATCCTGATTTTTAATACCTCCATTCCGACAAAAATACGGATAAAAACCTCAACATTAACTCCTTCATTTTTAACCACAAAAATATATTCCTTATTTATATCCACATAAAATAAATATTTCCTTATCATATGAATCAATAATTAATTATTCACAAATAATATTACAGAATCACATTTATGACAACCAGGCCGTTCCCAAGAAAGAGGGGGCTTTCCAATAAGGATTTCTCCTTACTAGCGCGCAATTAGATGACCAAACCTCTCCTTAGACAGAACTTTCTAGACATTGTCAATAATGTTATCTAATAATATTATTCAAATAATTTGAATTATTGATCTGATAATGAAAAATACTGTGCAACAACAATTATTGAAACAACAATAATATAAAATATCAACGCAGCAATTATTGAATCAATAAAATAAAATATTGAATAATAACTACTGTAACAAGTATTGAGTAGTGTTTTCTTACGTAAGAATCAATAATTGGTGCAATACCGTGTGCTACTGTAATTTAACCACCGGGTATTCCAACAGTATTAACGGTAACAACTACGCCGTTATTTATAAATAACTTATACTTGTCGTTTTCTTCATCCAATCACTTTCTGTTATGGGGCCCACACAAGGCTGCGCCGTCGTACGAATATTCCCCGACAGCAAGAATATTCCACGACCAAACGAATATTCTCCGACAAAATGAATATTTTATAACCACTTGCTTATTTTGTAAAATTTGTACCTTTCACCCATAACCAAAGTATTATATCAAATTAACCCCTTATTATTCACAATAATATTTAGAGAAAATTTGATTTTATTCATTAATAAGTTGGGGTCTTACATTCTATTTATAGAAGATTTCTAGCTTAGCCTTTGCAATGTGAAGAGACAAGTGGCTAGACGATTGGTAATATGAAAAGAAAAGTGGTTTGACGCCTGTAATGTAAAAAGGCAAGTGGTTTGACTCCTGTAATGTGAAACGACAAGTGGTTCGACACCTGTAATGTGAAATGACAAGTGGTTCGATGCCTGTAATGTGAAATGGCAAGTGGTTTGACGTCTAGTAAAGGCAAGCACTGTTGGCGTAAGTGACTCTGAGATGATGACATATGAGTCCCATAGAATAAACCAAACTTACAACAAACGTCTCATAACAAACTTCTTATTTATATCAAAGATTAAATAAATATTTACCACAAATTATTTTATCTTCAATTAACACATTTTTAATCTTTCAACATTGATTCATCATTAATATTATAACTCACAATATTAACAACCAAATCATTCCCAGGAAAGAGGGGACTTTCCGATAAGGACTTCTCCTTATTGGCGCGCAATTAGGTGACCAAACCTCTTTCCTCGACAAAACGTTCTAGACATTGTCAATAATACAAATAATAATATGAATAACTTTGTTGTCTCAATTATTGATTTAATTAATAATATAAAATATTGTGCAGATGATACTGTGACAATAATTGAATCAATAATTAGGGGTGAGCAATTCGGTTATAACCGAACCGAATAGCTTATTCGATTATAATCGAACCGAATAGCTTATTCGGTTATAACCGAATAGCTTATTCGGTTATAACCGAAAATTGAAATCTTCTTAATTTTACTACCCGTACAACTAACCGAATTTAAAAATAACCGAATAACCGAAAACCGAATAACCGAATTTACAATTCGGTTATTTCAATTTATAACCGAAATTAAGATCTATTTTATCAAACAAAAGACAACAACATTCTAAAGCACCCAACAGGTTAGCACACTCGCCACTCAACATCAATATGCAGCAGTAATACACAAAATGACAAAATGAATTAGCCCCTTAATTGAATAATTCCATACTACTCTACCACAACTTTAAGGATAGACTTGCAAGTTCACTTTAGTCTACAACACTTCTAAGAATATGAACAAGGAGAAACGAAACAATTACAGAGGCCGGAGGTGGAGGTGGATAATTCCATATTCAAAATCATAAACAGAACATAATTGTTTCAAAAAAAAACAGAACATACTACTCTACCACAATTTCAGCTGTTCATGAAACGGAGCAATTAACAAACACATATCCTTAACAAACCCATCAAGCAAAACAACAATTTTCGTAAATCGCAGATGCAGAAGGGCGGGGGGCCAGAGGTTGAATCATAGAGAGGTTGGAGGGCAGAGTGGGAAAGAGTTACGATTTGCAAAGCGAAACTATGGGTTGTTGCACAGTAGCACACGATATTGCACAGTATCTATGATTATTGATGCTTACGTATGAAGTCACTCAGTTTCATTCAATAATTGCCACAGTAGTTGCTGTATAATATCTTATATTATTAATTCAATTATTATCACAATATCATATGCACAATACTTTATATTATTAAATCAATAATTGGCACGACACAGTTACTCATATTATTATTAGCATTATTGGCAATGTCTAAAAAGTTCTATCGAGGAAAAAAGTTAGGTTATTTAATTGCGCGCCAATAAGGAGAAATACTACTGTAACAATTATTGAGTAGTGCCTTCCTTCGTAAGAATCAATAATTGGTGCAATACCGTGTGCTACTGTATTTTAACCACCGGGTATTCTAACAGTATTAACAGTAATAACTACGCCGTTATTTATAAACAACTTATACTTATCGTTTTCTTCCTCCAATCGCTTTCCGTTATGGGGCCCACACAAGGCTACGCCGTCGTACGAATATTCCCCGACAGCAAGAATATTCCACGACCAAACGAATATTCCCCGACAAAATGAATATTTTATAACCACTTGCTTATTTTGCAAAATTTGCACATTTCACCCATAACCAAAGTATTATATCAAATTAACCCCTTATTATTTACAATAATATTTAGAGAAAATTTAATTTTATTCATTAATAAGATGGGGTCTTACAAACTCCCCTCCTTATGAAATTTCGTCCTCAAAATTGACGTACGTACCTGGTGTTTTGAAAAGATGAGGATACCTCGCTTTCATTTCCGTTTCCAACTCCCAGGTCATTTCCTCAATAACATGGTTTCTCCACAAAACTTTAACTTGTGGTATGACCTTCGTGCGTAGGACATGCTCTTTCCTATCCAAGATCTTAACAGGTACCTCCTCGTACGTTAAATCTTCAGCTATCTCATCTGGTTCTAACTCAATAATGTGGTTCGGGTCTTTAACATATTTACGAAGCATAGATATGTGAAAAATATTATGAACACGAGACATGCTTGGAGGTAATGCGAGTCTATATGCCACATTTCGTATTCGCTCAAGAATCTCAAATGGACCAATAAATCTTGGATTGAGCTTTCCTCTCTTCCCAAATCTTGTAACTCCCTTCCATGGTACAACACGAAACAATACATGATCCCCAATATTAAATTCCACATCCTTCCGATGAAGATCCGCATAACTCTTTTGTCGATCCTGTGCCGTTTGTATACGTTGTCGAATCGTTTGGTCTTCTCTGTAGTAATGCGTACCAACTCTGGTCCCAACAATGTTGCTTCACCCACCTCGTCCCAGCATACCGGAGAATGACATTTTCTTCCATACAACGCCTCGAATGGAGCCACACCTATGCTCGCCTGATAACTGTTGTTGTAGGAGAATTTCACCAATGGTAGGTACTTATCCCAACTCCCTTTGAGATCTAGGACACAAAGTCTTAATAGATCTTCAAGAGTTTGAATCGTCCTCTCTGATTGTCCGTCCGTTTGAGGATGGTATGCTGAACTGAATCGTAAATCTGTGCACATAGCTTTCTGCAAGCTAACCCAAAATCGTGAAGTGAATCTTGGGTCACGATCCGAAACTATGGATACTGGCATGCCATGCAATCTCACAATCTCGTTCACGTACATACTAGCAAGACGTTCAAGGGAATAAGTCTCACGTATCGGCAAGAAATGAGCGGATTTGGTTAATCTATCAACAATAACCCAAATCGCATCTATACCTTAAGAAACCTTGGGAAGACCCGTAACAAAATCCATAGTAATGTGTTCCCACTTCTATTTTGGAATCTCAAGTGGTTGCAATGGACCCTTTGGTACTTGATGCTCCGCTTTTACACGTTGACAAGTTAAACATCTCGAGATAAACTCCGCGATCTCTCTTTTCATATTGCTCCACCAAAATATATGTCGAAGATCGTGATACATTTTGGTACTCCCAGGATAGATTGCAAACGGTGTGTTGTGTGCCTCCATCATTATTCTATGCTTCAAGTCAAAATCGTTAGAAACACAAAGTCTGGAGTTAACTCGAAGTATTCCTTCTTCATCGATTCTTGCTTCTGGAATAGCACCTTCTTGCACTTTCTTCTTCATACGCATCAGTTCTATGTCCGTTGCTTGAGCAGCTTTAACTTTATCGATTAAAGTAGGTTCTACTCGTATATTTGATATCATCATGTGGGTACTTGGAGCCTTCATCTTTATCTCCATCCTTTGCAAGTCATACAAAATGGGCCTTTGTGTTAACAACATTGCACTCGTACCCGCATATGATCTTCTACTCAATGCGTCAGCTACTACGTTTGCTTTTCCAGGATGATATTGGATGGTATGATCGTAATCTTTCAATAGCTCGAGCCAACGTCGCTGCCGCATGTTGAGTTCCTTTTGGGTGAAGAAATATTTGAGGCTTTTATGATCTGTATAGATCTCCACTTTCTCCCCATACAGGTAGTGTCTCCAGATTTTCAATGCAAAAACGACTGCTGCCAACCCTAGATCATGAGTAGGATAATTCCTCTCATATTCTTTAAGTTGTCGCGAGGCATAGGCTATGACTTTTCCATGTTGCATGAGAACACATCCTAACCCTTTGCCTGAAGCATCGCTGTAGATAATAAATCCATCCGAACCAGATGGTATTGTCAGAACAGGTGCCAAAATGAGTCTCCTCTTGAGTTCTTGAAAACTCTTCTCACATTCCTCACTCCATACGAATTTTATATCTTTTCGAGTCAGCTAAGTAGCGATTCGAGAAAATTCTTCCACGAATCTCCGATAGTAACCAGTTAAGCCCAGAAAGCTAGGTATTTCGATTACTAACTTAGGTTGCTCTCAACTGTGACTCATATCCCAATCTTGGATAGCAGGTCACAATGACACTTATCAGTTTACTACCGCACGAATATGGCGTCCCCTACGGAGAGTTTGGCTTCAGTGCATTCCGCAAAAGAAGTCACCAGATAGAGGCTCGGGTACCAACTTCTATAGTTGGGTTTTTAACTCCTAAAGTTCAATAGGAGCTATTCAATATGAGATTTTAGAAATGAGTTTTGTATCGGGTTGAAGATCAATACAAAAATTCAATATCACGCTCTGGGTTAAGCCAGGAAATTCTTCAGAAAATACGTCAGGAATTTCACTAACAACAGAAATATCATTCAAATCTGACGTATTTTTGTTCAAGTCCATGACATGGGCTAAGAAAGCTTGACATCCGTTTTTCAATAAACGAATAACTTTACGGCTTGATATGAAAGAGTTTGACTTCAATAGTTTGGTTGCTTGAATTTGAATAACAGGTTGCTTAGGAATATGAAAACTAACAACCTTACAAAAGCAATCAATTTGGCATAATGAGTAGTTAACCAATCGATCCCTAAAATCACATCAAAAGTAAGTATCTTTAAAGAGATAAGGTCAACAGGTAATGTGATGGTGCCAACTTGGATCAAACAAGATTTATAAACAGTGGATGTAACGAAAGTTTCTCCTAACGGAGTCTCCACAGATAGGTCAAAGTCTAATTTCTCCGGAGTCAAGTTTAAACGTTGAGCACAAGTAGGAGAGATAAAAGAATGGGTAGAACCGGTATCTAGTAAGGTATAAACTTCGCAAGAATTTATAATTAACTAACCCGTTATACCTTCATTCGGGTTCCTCGCGTTTTGGACAGTCACGACAAACGCTCTTCCAGAAACCGCTGATTTCGACTTATCCGGGACAACTTTTGGAGTCACCATCCCCGCTGAACTTGGTTTTGCTACAGAACACTCTCGAGCTATATGACCATCCTTTTCACAGTTATAACATACCTTGGATTGTTGTGGGCAGTTTGGGCTGATATGTCCCTCTTTCCCACATTTGTAACATACGACCGGTGGTCGTTCTCCTCCCCTAGAAACAGTTGATGTTTGTGCTGACGTCTTCACGATATCATTGTTGTACCTTCTCTTCTTGAAATCTCCTCCCGACTCGCTCCTTCTATTATCACGACCACGATTACCACCAGAGTGGTTACCACTTTTGTCCGAATATTTTCCTTCCTGCTGGTTTTCATTGCTTCGATGACTGTCGCCACCGGTATGACCCTGGTTGTGGTCCCTCGGTTGCACATACTCATTATCTCGCTCTAATAATTGAGCCCTGTTTACAACATCTGAATATAAAGAAAATTTATGAGAGATAAGATATTGTCGAATCTCGGGTTTTAGACCTCTCAGAAATATCCTTGTCATTCGTTCCTCATTTTCGACCAAATGAGGTGCAAACCTGGATAACTCTGCAAACTTCGCCTCGTACTGGGACACCGTCATGTTGTTTTGTTCCAGTCTGATAAACTCCACCTCCTTCATATGACGAATACTTTCAGGAAAGTACTTGTCATTGAACAGTTTTTGAAATGTTTCCCAGGACATGTTGAGTGCGTCATGTAACGACCCCAAAATAGGTCCATTCCACCCAACCCATTCTAAGTCATCAAATACATGGTACAGAAAATAACTACAACTTTATTACAGCAATTGTCGTGCAAAATACAACAACACATATGCTGTGAGTTTGGATACAAATATATATCAAATGTGACTCATGTTCCAACCGTGGACATCACCTCACAATAACACCTTACATAAAGGTATAGTCAAAAACTGTTTTAGAAATTAGAATCTTTGGGAAGTGCTCAAGGAAACCTTCGTACATGGGAGGCCACGCGTCTAGGTTATGATAGATATCATATGGCCACAGAATTATCCTTGGTTGACCCAATAGACCCCAAAGAAAAACGAAAAGATTACTATAATATTCTTTCCAATGGTGAGTCTTCTCTTGACTTATCATTATCTCCACTGTTTCTAATTGAGAATTATACTTCAAACAAACACCAAGATTATATAGGTAGTGCCCATAGATATACTCAGCAAGTGGATGAGCACAACCCTGTCCTATGATGACACGAGGTTGTATGTCATTAGACATCTTGTATGATAGTGGCAAACCACCCTTCCAACGTTGGGTACACCTTACCCTATTGGATTCACCAAATATAACTACTAAATGAACTTTTCTATACTGCTTCGGGAGAACCTCCACAGCTAGAGACCACCGTTCTATTTTTCCGTTACCCTCGCTTGACCCAGCTACACTCTTATTACCTGAAAGGAATTGTGAAGCAAAAGGGTGAGCACAACTAGCTCAGTAAAGAATATCATGACTAAAGATAATTCAATTATCAATAGTCTTCATCAATAATAAATCAGAGATTTAGAACATATGGTAGATGATAAAAAATTTCAACCATAGTTGCAGCGGAACATGCAATCCATTAGAAGAGTCAAATAGACTATAAAGTCTATTATCTTCTCCATGTTAAAAATCCATCAACAATGTTTTATCCCTGTAACATTAATCAACAATTCTGGTCCACAATCATATGAATAACTCATAATCATAACTGTAGTTCTAAATTCCTCTTCTCATCCAGGACGAAGATAATTTTCATCACCTATCTTTACCTGAAACATCAAAGATCATGGTCATACCAAATCACATTTCCTGTTCATAATCATACTAATAAATCCATCTTTGCACTACGGCCAAAGATATTCATTTGTATCACCAGTTGGTCATGTTTATCTCAATATCTGTTCATCTTTGCACTACTGGCCAAAGATATTCAACAACATGTCATCTTTGCACTACGGGCCAAAGATATTCATCAGCAATTCATCTTTGCACTACAGGCCAAAGATATTCCTCAACAGTTCATATTTGCACTACAGGCCAAATATATTAATATCTCAAAGAAATATATAATCATTTCAGAATTTATATAAACAATAATTATAACCATGTTAATCAATTCACCTTTGCACTTAAGCTAAAGATATTCACTTATAAATTCAATGGTCATGATCATACCAGTCAATAATTCAACTTTGCACTACTGGCCAAAGAGAACCCATAGTCATGATCATACCAATAATTTACCCATCTTTACACTCAAGCGAAAGAGAATTTCAACATCAAGGTTATAAAAATGTTATATATGATAATAAAAACAATATGATCAACATATAGATTTAATCTCAAGAGTAATATTCATAAATCAACTATAATTTGGTCAGAAAAAGAAACCAATTTTGTCGTGAATAGTAACTCGTGAATAGTAACTCGTGAATAGTAACTCATAAATAGTAACTCGTGAATAGTAACCCTGACATGAAAAGGTAGAAATTCCACAATAATACATACCAATATTTCGGTATAATGATATTGAAAGAATAATATTCTTAAGCTTATAAACAATTTATTTAAATTGTTTACACTTTACTAATTAATGCATTTAATCATCATAAAATGCCAACTCTTAAGATTTCATCATCAATAACCAAAACCCTCATAAAAAATCTGCATATACCTCATATATAGGATTCTCAAGCCATAAAATCCTATTTTCTAATTTTCTTTCTTCACAAAACATATTTAATTCATTTACTCATAACTAGACCATTTTCATGAAAAATACCAAATCCGTTCCAAAAATATTTCTTTTTCTGAAATTTAGCATAATATAGTCCCATAGTGAACATATATTTTTCTCAGAATTTTTAAAAGTCATTTACTATTTTTCATATGGCCAAAATAGCCGAATATTTAGACATTTATCAAAAATTGTACCTTTGTCTAAAAATTCTGAAATTTACAGAGTATACTTCTATCATATACATGTACTCCCAATAAAAATTTCATCAATTTTGGAGTTAACCACAAGGAATTATAAGCTGTTACTTTTAAAATAGTCTTTTCTCATAAAATTCATAACTCTCAATCTATACATCCAAAAATCACCATTTTTGGACACAATCAAGAAAACTCATCAAAATATCATTTCAAATTTTTCCAGAATTTTTGAAGGTCAGAAAAATTACGAAACTGAAAAACATAACAACCCTTAAAATCTCTTAATATCCCTTACAATCCCTTACAATCCCTTACCTCAAAAGAGCAGTACTTCTGATCGGTATAAGGCTGAAGGAAACTTGCACTGATGAATAGCAACTCACCAAGTATCTAAAAACTCACAAAATATGCTTCATAATATAGAGAGAGAAAGAGAGAAAGCTTATGTTTCTGGTGTGATTTTCAATTCTAACTTAGCCCTCTATTTATAGGAAAATTTTGGTAGGTTTGACCTGCAACCTGATGGCTTACCTGCTACTATTCCCACCCACCACATTTGAAATATAATTCAGCACATTTCTTCACCAACCACAAGTGGGGCTCACCAATTCTAGAATTTTTCACCAAAATGATAAACTCCAAAAATTCAACAATTTCTGAACCAGTCATCTCGTAAAATTCATAATAAATCATACGTTCATTTTTAACGGTTCAAAATTTGTGGGCATATACTCAACTTATATATGTATAACATATCCAAAAATTACCACGATCCAATAGTCGGATTAAAAATTATAACCCCCGCAAAATATCTCAAAAATCCTAATTTTTAATACCTCCATTCCGACAAAAATACGGATAAAAACCTCAACATTAACTCCTTCATTTTTTAACCACAAAAATATATCCCTCATTTATATCCACATAAAATAAATATTTTCTTATCATATGAATCAATAATTAATTATTCACAAATAATATTACAGAATCACATTTATGGCAACCAGGCCGTTCCCAGGAAAGAGGGGGCTTTCCAATAAGGATTTCTCCTTACTGGCGCGCAATTAGATGACCAAACCTCTCCTTAGACAGAACTTTCTAGACATTGCCAATAATGTTATCTAATAATATTATTCAAATAATATGAATTATTGATCTGATAAAGGAAAATACTGTGCATCAACAATTATTGAACAACAATAATATAAAATTTTAACGTAGCAATTATTGAATCAATAAAATAAAATATTGAACAGTAATTACTGTAACAATTATTGAGTAGTGCCTTCTTACGTAAGAATCAATAATTTCAAAAATACTGTGCAATAACGCGTATTACTGTATTTTAACCACCGGGTATTTCAACAGTATTAACAGTAACAACTACGTCGTTATTTGTAAAAACTCAAATTTGTCGTTTTCTTCACCCGACAGTTATTCGTTATGGGGCCCACAAATAGCTGTGCCGTCGTACGAATATTCCCCGACAGAAAGAATATTCCACGACCAAACGAATATTCTCCGACAACAATGATTATTTTATAACCACTTGTGTATTTTGAAAAAAATCATATATCACCCTTAACTTTAACATTTATCAATTTAACCATTTACTGAATAGTAATTATAAGAAAAATTGAATACTTTTATTTCATAAAATTCGGGGTCTTACACGTCAGGCTGGGTACGCTTCATAGACTCCCACCAGTAGTCTGCCTCACCGCAGAACATAAAAGTGGCGAATGGAACCTTCTGTTCCTCCGTGCATCCCAAGACATCGAATATCTTGGTAATTTGCTTGACCCACGTTTCCGCCATGATTGGATCCGGCTTTCCCTTAAATTCTGGTGGTCCCAATTCTTTGAACTGCTTAGCTGTGACAAATCGCGCGTTGTTATCATTTCTACCCGTATTCTGCACACGAGTCTCCCTCGTCTGATTTTGCATGAACTGCAAAAAGCTCCTAAACATTCCATCATTCATCGTTTGTTCAGTAACGTTGTTTACAGGAGGAATATTGCCTTCCTGTTGCACGTTCCCCTGGGTGGTGATTAAAGGTGTCTCCACGGTCTGATTTACTCTATTATTAACGTTCTCAGCTACCATTCTTAAATACTGCCATAAAACAAGGGTTAATAGTCATGTCATATACTATCCCTATACTCTGACCGACCAAATAAATACCAAATAAACTTAGTCAGGTCATACTAGCGAAGGAATTCTCCGTCTCTCCCCTCCTAGTTCTTGTCTCACATCTCAGCCAGGGATCATATCCCTAAGCTCTGATACCAACTGTGACGCCCCCAAAATAGGTCCATTCCATCTAACCTATTCTGAGTCGCCAAATACATGGTACAGAAAGCAAACTACAACTTCAATAATACAATTATCATGCAAAATACGACAACATATACTGTGAGTTTAAATACAAATATTGTCTTCTGGACAATATCTACACTCAAATAAATCCTCATTACAATTGTTCAAACACTATTTTACAAAAATAGTGAGGACTGCAGCGGAAACAACAAACCATTAGAAGAGTCGAGTAGAGAATGAATTCTACTATCTTCTAATATTTAAAAGTTCATCATCAATATTTTATCCCTGTAACATCAATTAATAACCATCTTTATCCAAATATTCATCTTTGCACTACAGGCCAAAGATATTCATTTGTATCACCTGTCAGTCATGTTCATCTTAACACCTGTTCATCTTTGCACTACAGGCCAAAGATATTCATCAAGTAATCATACATCTTTGCACTACAGGCCAAAGATATTCAGTAATATCATCATTTAGGACTGAGGATGATGAAAAATATCTTAAAGAGAACGAATCCAGTGAGACAGAAGGACAAATATTAGGGATTCGTATAACAGTTTATCCAAGATCAATAATACTTCATAATAATCAATTGTGAAGCAGAATTCAAAAATAAAGATCAAAACATGGATACAATCAAAGATAGTAACCATAATAGACATCTTGGACAAAAAGGAAAAATTTTATTTTTCGGTGAATAGTGCCGTATTCGTGAATAGTGTCGTATACGTGAATAGTGCCGTATACGTGAATAGTAACCCCGACATAAAAAGTTCCAAATTTGATAAAAACTCATATCAATATTTCAGCATAATGATATTGAAGAAAATAATATCATTTAAGAAGAAAATAATATCCATTACCTCAAGATATCAGTACTTCTAGTCGGAATACCGGTATAAGGCTGAAAGAAACTTGCTCTGAAGAATAGAAACTCTCAAAGTATCTAAATACTCACAAAATACACTCAATAATCTAGAGAGAGAAAGAGAGAAAACTTGTTTCTGGTGTGATTTTCAATTCTAACTTAGCCCTCTATTTATAGGAAAATTTTAGTAGGCTTGACCTGCAACCTGATGGCTTTACCTGCTACTATTTCCACCCACCACATTTGAAATATAATTCAGCACATTTCTTCACCAACCACAAGTGGGGCCCACCAATTCTAGAATTTTCTATCAAAATGATAAACTCCGAAAATTTAACAATTTCTGAACCAGTCATCTTGTAAAATTCATAATAAATCATACGTTCATTTTTAACGGTTCAAAATTTGTGGGCATATACTCAACTTATATATGTATAACATATCCAAAAATTACCACGATCCAACGGTCGGATTAAAAATTATAACCCCCGCAAAATATCTCAAAAACCCTGATTTTTAATACCTCCATTCCGACAAAAATACGGATAAAAACCTCAACATTAACTCCTTCATTTTTAACCACAAAAATATATTCCTCATTTATATCCACATAAAATAAATATTTCCTTATCATATGAATCAATAATTAATTATTCACAAATAATATTACAAAATCACATTTATGACAACCAGGCCGTTCCCAAGAAAGAGGGGGCTTTCCAATAAGGATTTCTCCTTACTAGCGCGCAATTAGATGACCAAACCTCTCCTTAGACAGAACTTTCTAAACATTGTCAATAATGTTATCTAATAATATTATTCAAATAATTTGAATTATTGATCTGATAATGGAAAATACTGTGCAACAACAATTATTGAAACAACAATAATATAAAATATCAACGCTGCAATTATTGAATCAATAAAATAAAATATTGAATAATAACTACTGTAACAATTATTGAGTAGTGCTTTCTTACGTAAGAATCAATAATTGGTGCAATACCGTGTGTTACTGTAATTTAACCACCGGGTATTCCAACAGTATTAACGGTAACAACTACGCCGTTATTTATAAATAACTTATACTTGTCGTTTTCTTCATCCAATCGCTTTCTGTTATGGGGCCCACACAAGGCTGCGCTGTGACAACCCCAAAATAGGTCCATTCCACCCAACCCATTCTGAGTTGTCAAATACATGGTACAGAAAATAACTACAACTTTATTACAACAATTGTCGTGCAAAATACAATAACACATATGCTGTGAGTTTGGATACAAATATATACCAAATGTGACTCATGTTCCAACCGTGGACATCACCTCACAATAACACCTTACATAAAGGTATAGTCAAAAACTGTTTTAGAAATTAGAATATTTGGGAAGTGCTCAAGGAAACTTTCGTACATGGGAGGCCACGCGTTTAGGTTATGATAGATATCATATGGCCACAAAATTATCCTTGGTTGACCCAATAGACTCCAAAGAAAAACGAGAAGATTACTATCATATTCTTCCCAATGGTGAGTCTTCTCTTGACTTATCATTATCTCCACTGTTTCTAATTGAGAATTATACTTCAAACAAACACCAAGATTATATAGGTAGTGCCCATAGATATACTCAGCAAATGGATGAGCACAACCCTGTCTTATGATGACACGAGGTTGTATGTCATTAGACATCTTGTATGATAGTGACAAAACACCCTTCCAACGTTGGGTTCGCCTCACCCTATTTTCTTCACCAAATATAACTACTAAATGATGACCACCGTTCTATTCCTTTGTTACCCCCGCTCGACCCAGCTACACTCTTATTACCTGAAAGGAATTGTGAAGCAAAAGGGTGAGCACAACTAGCTCAGTAAAGAATATCATGACTAAAGATAATTCAATTATCAATAGCCTTCATCAACAATAAATCAGAGATTCAGAACATATGGTAAATGATAAAAATTTCAACCATAGTTGCAGCGGAACGAGCAATCCATTAGAAGAGTCAAATAGACTATAAAGTCTATTATCTTCTCCATGTTAAAAATCCACCAACAATGTTTTATCCCTGTAACATCAATCAACAATTCTGGTCCACAATCATATGAATAACTCATAATCATAACTGTAGTTCTAAATTTCTCTTCTCATCCAGGACGATGATAATTTTCATCACCTATCTTTACCTGAAACATCAAAGATCATGGTTACACCAAATCACATTTCCTGTTCATAATCATACTAATAACTTCATCTTTGCACTACGTCCAAAGATATTCATTTGTATCACCAGTTGGTCATGTTTATCTCAACATCTGTTCATCTTTGCACTACTGGCCAAAGATATTCAACAACATGTCATCTTTGCACTACGGGCCAAAGATATTCATCAACAATTCATCTTTGCACTACAGGCCAAAGATATTCCTCAACAGTTCATATTTGCACTACGGCCAAATATACTCATCAACAGTTCATATTTGCACTACAGGCCAAATATATTCCTCAACAATTCATATTTGCACTACGGCCAAATATATTCATCAACAGTTCATATTTGCACTACAGGCCAAATATATTAATATCTCAAAGAAATATATAATCATTTCAGAATTTATATAAACAATAATTATAACCATGTTGATCAATTCACCTTTGCACTTAAGCTTAAGATATTCAATTATAAATTCAATGGTCATGATCATACCAGTCACAATTCAACTTTGCACTACAGGCCAAAGAGAATCCTAGTCATGAACATACCAATAATCTACCCATCTTTACACTCCAGTGAAAGAGAATTTCAATATCAGGGTTATAAAAATGTTATATATGATGATAAAAATAATATGATCAACATATAGTTTTAATCTCAAGAGTAATATTCGTAACTCATGAATAGTAACCCCGACACAAAAGATAGAAATTCTACAATAAAATTCATACCAATATTTCGGTATAATAATATTGAAAGAATAACATTACTTAAATTTATAAACAATTTATTTTAATTATTTACACTTTACTAATTAATGCATTTAATCATCATAAAATGCCAACTCTTACAATTTCATCATCAATAACCAAAACCCTCATCAAAAATCTGCATATACCTCATATAGGATTCTCAAGCCATAAAATCCTATTTTCCAATTTTTTTTCTTCACAAAACATATTTAATTCATTTACTCATAACTAGACCATTTTCATGAAAAATACCAAATCAGTTCCAAAAATATTTCTTTTCTGGGATTTAGCATAATATAGTCCCATAGTGAACATATATTTTTTTCAGAATTTTTAAAAGTCATTTACTATTTTTCATATGGCCAAAATAGCCGAATATTTAGACATTTATCAAAAATTGTACTTTTGTCTAAAAATTCTGAAATTTACAGAGTATACTTCTATCATATACATGTACTCCCAATAAAAATTTCATCAATTTTGGTGTTAACCACAAGGAATTATAAGCTGTTACTTTTAAAATAGTCTTTTCTCATAAAATTCATAACTCTCAATTTATACATCCAAAAATCACTATTTTTGGATACAATCAAGAAAACTCATCAAAATATTATTTCAAATTTTTTCAAAATTTTTGAAGATCAGAAAAATTACGAAACTGAAAATCATAACAACCCTTAAAATCTCTTACTATCCCTTACTATCCCTTACCTCAAAAGAGCAGTACTTCTGATCGGTATAAGGCTGAAGGAAACTTGCACTGATGAATAGAAACTCACAGAGTATCTAAATACTCACAAAATACACTCAATAATCTAGAGAGAGAAAGAGAGAAAACTTGTTTCTGGTGTGATTTTCAATTCTAACTTAGCCCTCTATTTATAGGAAAATTTTAGTAGGCTTGACCTGCAACCTGATGGCTTTACCTGCTACTATTCCCACCCACCACATTTGAAATATAATTCAGCACATTTCTTCACCAACCACAAGTGGGGCCCACCAATTCTAGAATTTTCCACCAAAATGATAAACTCCGAAAATTCAACGATTTCTGAACCAGTCATCTCGTAAAATTCATAACAAATCATACGTTCATTTTTAACGGTTCAAAATTTATGGACATATACTCAACTTATATATGTATAACATATCAAAAAATTCCACGATCCAACGGTCGGATTAAAAATTATAACCCCCGCAAAATATCTCAAAAATCCTGATTTTTAATACCTCCATTCCGACAAAAATACGGATAAAAATCTCAACATTAACTCCTTCATTTTTTAACCACAAAAATATATCCCTCATTTATATCCCCATAAAATAAATATTTTTTTATCACATGAATCAATAATTAATTATTCACAAATAATATTACAGAATCACATTTATGACAACCAGGCCGTTCCCAGGAAAGAGGGGGCTTTCCAATAAGAATTTTTTCTTACTGGCGCGCAATTAAATGACCAAACCTCTCCTTAGACAGAACTTTCTAGACATTGTCAATAATGTTATCTAATAATACTATTCAAATAATATGAATTATTGATCTGATAATAGAAAATACTGTGCAGCAACAATTATTGAACAACAATAATACAAAATTTCAACGTAGCAATTATTGAATCAATAAAATAAAATATTGAATAGTAATTACTGTAACAATTATTGAGTAGTGCCTTCTTACGTAAGAATCAATAATTTCAAAAATACTATGCAATACCGTGTGCTACTGTGCAATAACGCGTATTACTGTATTTTAACCACCGGGTATTCCAACAGTGTTAACGGTAACAACTACGCCGTTATTTGTAAAAACTCAAATTTGTCGTTTTCTTCACCCGACAGTTATTCGTTATGGGGCCCACAAATGGCTGCGCCGTCGTACGAATATTCCCCGACAGAAAGAATATTCCACGACCAAACGAATATTCCCCGACAACAATGATTATTTTATAACCACTTGCTTATTTTGAAAAAAATTCATATTTCACCCATAACTTTAAAATTTTATCAATTTAACCATTTACTGAATAGAAAAATTGAATACTTTTATTTCATAAAATTCGGGGTCTTACATGCGCCGTCGTACGAATATTTCCCGACAGCAAGAATATTCCACGACCAAACGAATATTCCCCGACAAAATGAATATTTTATAACCACTTGCTTATTTTGTAAAATTTGCACATTTCACCCATAACTAAAGTATTATATCAAATTAACCCCTTATTATTCACAATAATATTTAGAGAAAATTTGATTTTATTCATTAATAAGTTGGGGTCTTACATTCTATTTATAGAAGATTTCTAGCTTAGCCTTTGCAATGTGAAGAGACAAGTGGCTAGACGACTGGTAATGTGAAAAGAAAAGTGGTTTGACGCCTGTAATGTAAAAAGGCAAGTGGTTTGACGCCTGTAATGTGAAACGACAAGTGGTTCGACACCTGTAATGTGAAATGACAAGTGGTTCGATGCCTGTAATGTGAAATGGCAAGTGGTTTGACGTCTAGTAAAGGCAAGCACTGTTGGCGTAAGTGACTCTGAGATGATGACATATGAGTCCCATAGAATAAACCAAACTTACAACAAACGTCTCATAACAGACTTCTTATTTATATCAAAGATTAAATAAATATTTACCACAAATTATTTTATCTTCAATTAACACATTTTTAATCTTTCAACATTGATTCATCATTAATATTATAACTCACAATATTAACAACCAAATCATTCCCAGGAAAGAGGGGGCTTTCCGATAAGGACTTCTCCTTATTGGCGCGCAATTAGGTGACCAAACCTCTTTCCTCGACAAAACTTTCTAGACATTGTCAATAATGCAAATAATAATATGAATAACTTTGTTGTCTCAATTATTGATTTAATTAATAATATAAAATATTGTGCAGATGATACTGTGACAATAATTGAATCAATAATTAGGGGTGAGCAATTCGGTTATAACCGAACCGAATAGCTTATTCGATTATAATCGAACCGAATAGCTTATTCGGTTATAACCGAATAGCTTATTCGGTTATAACCGAAAATTGAAATCTTCTTAATTTTACTACCCGTACAACTAACCGAATTTAAAAATAACCGAATAACCGAAAACCGAATAACCGAATTTACAATTCGGTTATTTCAATTTATAACCGAAATTAAGATCTATTTTATCAAACAAAAGACAACAACATTCTAAAGCACCCAACAGGTTAGCACACTCGCCACTCAACATCAATATGCAGCAGTAATACACAAAATGACAAAATGAATTAGCCCCTTAATTGAATAATTCCATACTACTCTACCACAACTTTAAGGATAGACTTGCAAGTTCACTTTAGTCTACAACACTTCTAAGAATATGAACAAGGAGAAACGAAACAATTACAGAGGCCGGAGGTGGAGGTGGATAATTCCATATTCAAAATCATAAACAGAACATAATTGTTTCAAAAAAAAACAGAACATACTACTCTACCACAATTTCAGCTGTTCATGAAACGGAGCAATTAACAAACACATATCCTTAACAAACCCATCAAGCAAAACAACAATTTTCGTAAATCACAGATGCAGAAGGGTGGGGGCCAGAGGTTGAATCATAGAGAGGTTGGAGGGCAGAGTGGGAAAGAGTTACGATTTGCAAAGCGAAACTATGGGTTGTGACTATGGAGAGGCAAAATTGAAAATTTAGGGATTTGGGTTAGGGTTAGGGTTAGGGTTAGGGTTAGGGTTGGGCGTCATTCAACTGAGGCTGGAGAAATAGGTGAGAGCAGAGTACTAAGTGAGTCTTTACAAGATACTTCCAATCTTCTTCTTCTGCAAGGTTTCAATAAAGAGCAAAGTGATTGACTGTGATGCTCGTATTTAAAGTATGAGGGGAGCAAAATTAGCAGCAGAGAGGATTTCCTAGAGGTAGGAAGATGGAAGGCGAGATTGATGAGAAATAATTCATATATAATTTTATTTAGAGTATGATGACTTTAATGCTTTTTATTTATGTAAAGTCACCTACCTATTCGGTTATTCGGGTAAACCGAATATCACAATTTTAGTAACCGTATTAAAACCCGAAAATCGAATAGTAAAACGGTTATAACCGAATTATAGAAAATAACCGAATAACCGAAATAATTCAGTTAAAAAATTTCGGTTGTGTTCAGTTATTTAGTTTTACCCGTTTTTTGCTCAGTCCTATCAATAATATGAGATACTATGCATCAACTACTGTTGCAATAATTGAATAAAACTGAGTGACTTCTCACTTAAGCATCAATAATCAAAGATATTGTACAATACCGTGTGCTACTGTGCAATCACGTGTATTACAGTACTTTTATCACCCGGTATTTCAACAGTTAACGGTAAAAGTTTTGCAGTTATTTTTGTCGCTTTCTATATCCAACAGTTATTCCGTTGTGGGGTCCACCAATGATTGTGCCGTCGTACGAATATTTCCAGACAAAAAGAATATTCCCCGACCAAACGAATATTTTATTACAACTTGCTTACTTTGTAAAATTTATAAATATTACCCACGACTATAACATTATAACAAATCCACACCTTATTATTCAAAATAACATTTAGAGAAAAATTAATCTGTATTCATAAAAGTTGGGGTCTTACATGGATTATTATTGAGATGTGTTACAACGATAAAATATTGATGATGAACTTTTAAATAATTGAAGATGGTAGATATCATGCTCTACTTGACTCTTCTAATGGATTGTTTGTTCCGCCGCAGTTAAACTTGTTGTCTATTGTATTCTATCTGTTTTACACTGTTGAAGGCTAACGATAATTTATTCTGCATTATCTTAGTCATAATATTCTATACTGGGCTAGTTGAGCTCACCATTTGCTTTCATTGTTCTCTTCATAAATGAGAATATAGGTGGGACTAGTCAGAAAATTGAGTGATGGTCCAAAACGGTGGCTATAGTAGTCCTCGCTATTCTATGAAATAGTGTGATAATAATTGTAATGAGAACTCTATTTGAGTTTGGATATTATCTACGAGACAATATTCGTGTTAAAACTCTCAGCTACGTTTTTGTCGTATTGTATAAATGAAGTTTGTATTTAAATTCTGTACCATGTATTTGACGACTTAGAATGGGTTGTGTATACCTATTTTGGGTGCGTGACATAATTGGTAATACTTTTACAATATATGTTATACAATAAGCCAATTTTATAATCTTATTTAATCTCATATATTGATATACGTTGCAATCGCAATTCGACAAAAATCTTTCACAAGACTAAAATATTACTAATTATGTTGGGTTGGAGATAGACTTTTGAAACTTAACTAAAAAATAAAAAATAAATAATCAAAGGCAAACTAATGAATTACCCACTGTAGTTGACAAGTATTAATGATCACATCATTAAATTTTTAATTTTTTAAATTATCCCACTAAATTAATTATTATTTTAAAATTGAGTTATTCTGATATCTCTAGCTCACGTCTGTTTTTAGCATGTATCCGACGTGAACTTGAAAAAAAAAAAGAAAGAAAGAAAATGACATGGGTTTAATCTTCTTCGTTTGACTCCTATTATAACTTTTAATATTCATATAGCCACCTTCTAAGAATAAGAAAAATTAGAGTAATAATATCATATATTAAATATGAAGAACACCTATCAAACAAAAATCCACATAAGATGAGACAAATCTATTGTAAATGTTGTAAGAGCTTAAGAGAGAAAATTAGAAATCAGAAATCATCAAAGAGGTAGAGAAAGAATAGAGAAACCGTACCATCTTCTACTAGTGCAACAACTATTTGAGCCATGAGAAGCACACACTGCAACCCATTTGCGCCTTCATACCCAAAATAATCTCTTTCTCTCTCTTTAAACAGAGTATAATCTCCTTTTTCTCTCTCTAAAAACAGAATACAAAGTGGGAGTTTGGAGTGAGAGAGACAAAATTCAAGTGTCTTATTATCCAAGATTCCAAGTCTTCAGTCTTCAGTCCTCAGTGACAGTACCAGGGTCACCGGTTCAACTTCTTCCGGCAGCTCAAGCACCGGAGACATCTTCGCCTCTATCTGATCCACCGGTTCACATCCACTGCCAATCGAACCAGCCACCGCCAAAACAAATTTGACCGCCGCGGACGCCGCCAACTAAACTGCATGAGCCTATGATGAAAACCCATCAACGATTTTCTAAAATGACGGCATTAGCCGAAACCGCTTGCTCTACGCAAATCTCTGAATCACTTGGAGCACATGTTATTCGTCGTCGCCGTGCCGAAAAAACAGCATCTGTTGGCGCACAAGGCCGACTCCAATGGGTGGAAGCTAATGTCATCGTTTTTCCCTTCAGAACTCATCTTTCTCTTTTTCTCTCTAAAAATAAAAAAGATTGAATATTAAAAATTATTACAGGAGTGAAACAAGGAAGATTCAACCAATGTCATTTTTTTTTTCAAATCAACGTCAGATAAATGCTTAAAAAAATTTAATACATGAACTAAAAATAATAAAATGATTTAATTTTAAAATAATAATTAATTTAATAAAATAATTTAAAAAATTAAAAATTAAACAGTGTAATTAATAAAATTTGCCGACTACAACAACCATGATAAATAAGGTCATTCAGCATGTGACTGTGAGACTGTCACTCTGATTAGTTAATGCAAGATCTGTAGTAGGTTGCATGCATTGAGAATACCCAAAAATCATTAAATTTTCATTACTATTCTTTATATAACTTCTAGAAACTCTATTTTTATTTTACTTTTGTTTTTTTTTTTGAAGCAAACTTCTAGAACCTTTTTGCCCTGTAATTTGGATTTTGTTAGCAACTTTACAGAAGTATTTTGAGTTCTTTAGCCTTCACAACTAATAACTACACCCTAGCGAGCTGTTCTTTATTGCTTTCACTTTCTGCTCTTTATTTTCATTATACTACCTTAAAAGGCACGTAATGTATATTTTATTTTTAAATAATATTTCTTCCGTTTTAAAATTAAAAATTTAATTTAATTTTTAAGATCAAACAACGATATATTAAATTTTAAAAATAATATAATTTATAAAAGTTTAAAATAAAATAAATTTTATAATTAATAGCTTTTATTATATATTATACAATTATAATAATTATATCAACTAAAATTACATATATTCACATCAATTTAAAATTTAATATGTCATTATTTAACCTTAAAAGTCAAATTGTAGCGATGAAACAAAAGGCATATTTTATGTTGCCATATAGTTGGAGGGATGTTTTTCAATTTGTAAGTCTCATATGAAGTTTAAGAGTTCTCTTAACATGTGCCTTAAGGGCACATGCTAAGCACGAAACTCTAGCGTTAGGCACTGAATTCAAGATATGGGATCCGCTAAAATACTATATTTTTTTTTATTTTTAAACAAGTGTCGTTTAAGATTTTTGCATATGGATTAAAAAAGTCATTTAAAACTATCATTTAATAATTAAAATCTGTGTGAAATTCCATCACTATCCCTTTTTGAGAAGTTGAAAACTATTAATACTAAGGGTGAGAATTTATTGGAACAATGAGAGAAGGTAGGGGTGATATAGAAAAGTAAATAATTTATTCTCCTATAAAGTTGTAAACGATAAATAAATTGGAACAATTTTTTTTCTTCTAAAACGTCACTTATTTAGGAATGAAGGGAGTAATTTTTAAATGTATATGGCCCCATTGAAATATTATTGTAATTATATTTTAGTGGACCCATCTTTTAAATTTAGTGTTCAACCCTTGGGATTCCGTTCTTAGCATATGTGCCCTAAATGCATGTGTTTTCTTGTGCTTTATTTTGAAATAAAATTTATTTATAATTTTGTGTATAGTGAAAATTTTAAAAGTTTGAAGCGATTAAAACTAGTACAACAATTAAAATTCTAAAATTTATATATGCTCCATATGTTGTTTGAATAAAAAAATCTTTGAAAAGAAGTCAAATGTCAAATTAATTAAAAAACTTATATATATATATATATATATATATATATATATATATATATATATATAAAAGAAATTTATGAAGTATTTTAACTAAACTTAGTTATAAAATATTTTTAAAATGTTAATGTTTGAAAACCAATCGATAGAGAATAAAAACAAAAAACACAGGCAGAGTCCCGCTTACACCCACTCTATTGCCATTAGACCTGGTCGCCTGTCAAAAAGCGGACTTTGGGCCACATTTTTTGGCCCGTAAAAATCCAGGCCTTTTTGGCCCGGCCCGTTCAAGGCCCGGCCCGGCCGCGGGCTTCGCGGGCTCAAAAAAGTACAAAAAATAAGGCATAAACCACCTTCGGCCCGCGGGCCGCCCCGGCCCGCCCGTGAGCCCGCGGGCTATGGGCTTACTTTTTTTGGCCCTTAAAAATCCGGGCTTTTTTTTGCCCGGCCCGGGCCCGCCCGCCCGCCCGTTTGCCACCTCTAATTGCCATCTGTTTTGTAAATAATTCAAAAAATTTAAATAAAATAATATGTTACCAATGATAAGAATACTATTACCGTAAAAGAAGACAAAATTTATTATTTTTTTTCAAATAATTAATATTCCATCCGTTTCAAAATTATATATATATATATATATATATATATATATATATATATATATATATATATATATACGGTAAGAATCAAGAGCACTCTCTTTAAATAGCATTCCGCCTTAAATAGCACTCTGACATCAAAACGACGTAGTTTTGGAGGGACGCGGTGGCATTTTTGTAAATACGCGGTGGCATTGTATTTACAAAAATGTCACCGCGTCCCTCCGAAACTACGTCGTTTTGATGTCAGAGTGCTATTTAAGGCGGAATGCTACTGACCGATATATATATATATATATATATATATATATATATATATATATATATATATATATATATATATATATATATATATATGTTTAAAATAACGATTTTCAAATAGAATTTTCACTTTCAATTTTATATTTAAAAAATATTCATATTACGCAAACGTCCTATTATCATTATAAATACATTAAAAATTATATATTATATATTTTTTAAAATATATACAAAAATGGTTATGTAACCCCAATTGCAACTGCACCACTACCGCACCGCAACTCCATGTAATCGCAACCGTCAGTAATCGCATAATTATAGTTAATATTAGTAGTATCTGCATGTTGTGGTTGCAATTACGGTTGTCACTAGCGACAGAATTGTACAATAGAAAAGAAATCAATTCTCTCAAATAAAAAAGTAAAATCTACGTCAAGAAGAAAACAAACCCCCACATAAAAAATAGAATAAAATATAATAAAAATGATATATATATCTATAAATTTATGACGAAATTAAATTTGTAACTAACGTGTAAATCTAAATGATAAGATTAAATAATAATATGAGTCTTTTCTTAATTTTTTAATTTAATGTATCTGCGTACGTCAATAGGAAAGTATTATTTTTATATATTTTTTGATATTTTTACATGATTTATTTTTCATATAAAGATGAAACTTATTGTACACTTATCTGAGAGAAGATTATATGGAAGTATAAAAGTATTTGTGAAAATATTAGTTCCTATTTAATATAGATATAGCAATATGTAGCATCACTTCAAGAAAAAATAATTAAAAATAAAGATCTTGAAGAAGTACTATTTAATCAAAAAGTCAAAAAAAAGAAGTAAAAAATCCGTTGACCAGTCAAATTTCCTCAGATGGGCATCCACGTATTTTCACACCACCACAAATATGAACAAATACTAAAAAAAAATAAAAAAAATCCTGCCCTTTCTTCCTTCAAAATCACCCACCTCTCTCTATATATCCTATTCCGACCCAGAATAGTCAGAATAAACACCCAATCGCAACTACATACTACTACTTCTTCAAAACACACACAACTGTGTGTTTTTTTCTTGATTCAAACCCAATAATGGATTTGGATTTGGGCGCAATGGCGTCCGTGATCGGAGTCTCGGTCCCCGTGCTCCGATTCCTCCTCTGTTTTGTCGCCACAATTCCTGTCAGCTTCTTCTGGCGTCTCGTCCCTGGCGGCCCACCGGCGAAAAACCTCTATGCCGCCGCTTCTGGTGTCATCCTCTCTTATCTCGCGTTCGGATTCTCTTCCAATCTCCACTTTTTGGTTCCCATGTCCGTGGGGTACACTTCTATGGTCCTTTATCGACGCCGATGTGGCCTCATCACTTTCATCTTGGCTCTAGGCTATCTCATCGGCTGGTATTTTTTTTTTGAAAAATTAATTTTTGTGTTTATTTAAATATTCTGTTTTGATTTGTGATCTGTTTTGGCCCCAAAATTTGGAAAATTAAGTTTATAGATTTCATTTGTTTTAAGAACGGAAAAAACTGTAAACTTTACTATGGGAATTGTAATTTGTTTGAATTTGTGAAGTACTTTGGGTCTCATTTGATAACTAAAATCAATTTTATACAGATTGAGTTGATAAATTTTATTTATACTTGGCTTAAAATGGTGGGAGCCTTAACCAATATTGGATCTTTATATAAAGAATCAGTTAGTCAACCTCATTGCCGCATTCTACTATCCACCCAAAAGTAAAATTATAATTGTTAGCTTCCATAAGATTTAAACGATAGCAACAAAGTGAAAACAGAGTGCACGTCTTTGGTTATTTTATTTTTGTTAAAAAATACTGTGTCTGTTCACAGAAAAGCGTCCAATTTGTAAAATTTGCAAACTTTAAGGTTATACTTTTCTTCCATGTTTATTCCTAAATTTAATGAGTGTTTTGTTTAGTAATGGTGGCATAGTAGTGAAATACTGATGACACGTGAGTGCATTGTGTTATTTTATACTAACATAAATAAAAAGAGGACTCTTGTTGCGGAATAAAACTTTTTACAAATGAGACCTTTTTGTGGAGTGGAGCGAGTATTATTCAACTGCGGAGACAGTATTTGAGCATTTCTCCATTATCACTGTCTTTCTTGTTTGTTGGTTGATATAAGTCGAAACATTTTTAAGTGTGCAGTTTTATAAAATTTTAAATTATATGAGATCATAATTTTGGCTTGAATACTTTTTGATAAGCATTACAAATGAAAATTAGTACTTATCCCCTGAAAGAAGAACATTTTCAAAATCTAATTTTAACCTATTCGAGCAGCTTGTATTCCCTGGCTTCTTCTATTGTACTGATTAGCCCGTGATGTCTACCAATAATTATGTTTTCTTTCAATATGTATTCCCTCATTTCCCTGGTACAAGTTCTTTATTGTTTTTGTTTCTGCTTTCGTTCAATGTTGAGTTATATCCTTATATATGTATACGTGCATATATATATATATATGTATATATATTTCAGTAAGTATTCAATGAAATTCTGTAATCTTTTATGGAAAATATTCATAATTCTTGACTATTGGTATACATATGTAGCCATGTATACTACATGAGTGGGGATGCATGGAAGGAGGGTGGTATTGATGCAACTGGTAAGCACTCTTTCACACTATATGTCCTCTGTTTGATTCGGATCCTAATGTGATTAATGAGCCTCTCAAAAGAATTTGTATATATAATAAATGACACGATAAATTTATTCACAGTAGGGCTTACTTGACAAGATCTACGTGATTTAAAAGGTAGCCTGCAAATCTTGACACGGTACTTGACTTAGAAAGTAGCCTGCTAATCTTAATATGCAACCTCAAATCTTGACATGTAGGATTTTTAGATTTGCATCCCACAAATAATGAAATATGTTTTAGTTTTGTTTGATTGCTTGATAATAGATATTATGTATATAAAATTGTATTTATCTTGATCCCGGTCTATATAAATTGAAGAAATTTCTGCTTTGTGAGGTATTGAAAACTATTGAATTTATTATGTTCTTCCTTTTTCCGTCTATGTTTTGTTAATATGTCGACTACTGGTAAACTTATACAATCCGTTTGATTCTCCGAATGAATTAAATGTTTTCTTTTGTTTCTTCCCAAAACGTGTATAGGAGCCTTGATGGTGCTAACACTTAAAGTCATTTCGTGTGCAATTAATTACAATGACGGATTATTAAAGGAGGAAAACCTGCGCGAGGCACAAAAGAAAAACCGATTGCTTAAATTACCCTCTTTAATTGAGTACTTTGGATACTGCCTCTGCTGTGGCAGTCACTTCGCCGGCCCTGTTTTTGAAATTAAGGATTATCTTGAATGGACTGAAAGAAAAGGGGTACGTTCATTCATTTTTTTTGCTCTGGTTTGGATTTATCATCTTATTGAAGTTAATCTGTGTGTAGCTTTATCTTTTGTTTTTTCAAATAGATCTGGACGCCTTCAGAGAAGGGACGATCACCATCACCATATTGGCCGGCACTTAAAACTCTTCTCCAAGCTGCTGTATGCATGGGCTTGTACTTGTACCTTGTACCCCAATTCCCACTGTCCCGTTTTACCGACCCCATATATCAAGAATGGGGTTTTTGGAAACGACTGGGTTATCAGTACATGTCTGGCTTTACCGCACGTTGGAAATATTATTTCATATGGTCAATATCGGAAGCTTCTATCATTATTTCTGGTCTGGGTTTTAGTGGATGGACAGATTCTTCACCACCCAAACCACGTTGGGACCGTGCAAAAAATGTAGACATCTTGGGTGTTGAGTTGGCAAAGAGTTCAGTTGAGCTACCACTTGTGTGGAACATACAAGTCAGCACCTGGCTACGTCATTGTGAGTTCCTCTTCCTTCTAAGTTTGCATGCTTATTTATCCTTGGGTTTAGCTGTGTGATATCTTGGCTACATCATCGTTTTCTAATTATAGATAGTTCTGTAATTCGGCTATGTCTTGGCTACATAAGTGTATTCAGCTTCCAAAGAAGGGGATGTGGGAAGATGGGAAGGTGGGAAGGTTGGAAGGTGGGGAGGAGCTCTCTTAATTACTTGGAAATTGGTTTGCTGCACTATGTCTTGATATATAGTGCGTATATCTGTCCAAAGCGTCAACCAATTAACAGTCGTCTACTAGTTGCTCCCTCTGTTCCACAAAATGAGTCCCATATAGAATTTTGAAAGTCAATTTGTGAAACCCATTCGTCGTGCCTAACTACCTACCTCCTTTTGGAATTGCGTAATATAAATTCATCTGTATGGAGCATCCGGTTGTGACATTAGTTTATACTAGTAATCATGGTCCACAGAAGTGTGTATTAAATGAATTACAATCAATTTTGAATTTTTTGAGGTATCTCATACTAACTTTAAAAGTCGAACTTGATCTTATATTTTAGAACGGGGAGAGTTATTTTTTAATATGATATTTTTATCTTTACAAACTTTTTGTTAGAGCTTCGGGAGAAGCTAACACCAATTACCAAGCCCTCCTTTGTCTGTTTCATTAGCTTAGATGACGTGGCAAGGAATAGGTTAGGGGCACAGGAGTTTATTCATTTGGCTAATAGACATTTTCTTTTTTAGCATGCCATTATGCTATGTTACATGGACTTGGATGAAGCGTCCAATTGGACACAGTATTTTGAAAAGTTAGACACAATTACTCCTCAATTTTGCCAATTCTTTACACTAAAATGAATTGTCTAGTACCCATACCCTTGTTCGAGTGTCGAGTGTTGGACTCAGGTACTTTAAGGCAAAGTGAAGAGTCGGTGTAACATAGCCATTATGTAGGCTAAGGTAGTAATGGACAGGCTAGGCCATGTTGTTGGTTTGAGCTGAACATATCCTACCAATGTGGTTAGGATTGGAAATTCTTCTGTTAACCAATTGGCCATTTACGGTTTGGGTTGAACTTGCAATGCCAATAACGTAAAGGTGGTGTACCCAGTTCTCCACCAGCTCTCCAAGGGGTTGGATTGACAAGTTGATTTACATGTCTGCTGGGCAGGTTATCTAAATTTGTCATAGGTTTTTTCCCCCTTCTTTTTTGATATATTAATCTGTCATAGGCCTCACTCAAGAGCTCTCATGTCTATTGCTGAAAACCTGAAACTTCACATAGTCAGACAGGTTGCGAACTGGGTCAGGACTTTCTGCTCCTATAAGGGACAACTTTTAACAGGGCGGATCTAGCTCATGACTAGTGTAGGCAATGACCTATACTGGATTTTAGATTTTTTTAATATGTAGGAATAGTTTTGATATATGTATAAATGTATAGGGACTTTTCTGTTCTCTTCACTCTCTTTCAACCTCTGAAAAAATAGTATTAGTTGTAGAATAAGATGCAGAGTGATACGAAATCGACAGAAGCCTTGATCTTTCTATTCCTCAACTGCTCCGTTTATTGCTGCTATATCTAAGCTTTTCTTGCAGTATTAGTAGTCCTCTTTCTTATGTTTTAATAATCAAATATGTAATTTTAGGTTATGTCAAATTCAAAAAATTCCGGAGAAGTAACTAAGACACTGTTAGATACTTGTCCTTAGGCTTAGATTCTGTGTATATGTATTTATCATGGTTTGGAGGAGGAAGAGATCTGCTTATATGTATATATATCATGATTGGGACTTGGGAGAGGGAGAGAGATGAAATAATTTGAAATCAGCGTGCACCAATTGAATTTGACTTGGAAAAGTAAAGTGTAAAATATCAACTTAAGGTTGTGTTTAACCACCATTGATTTGCCTAGTAAGTAAAAGTGTAAGTAAAATTATGTTGATTTGCAAGCATTGCCTCACCTCTTGATTTGCCTGACTTTGAAGTTTCATGTTGTTAAATGTGTACAATTATGTATATATTCTATTGCTTTTGTTTTCCTCTAGATGTTTATGAGAGACTCATTCAAAAGGGAAAGAAACCTGGTTTCTTCCAGTTGCTGGCTACGCAGACAGTCAGTGCTGTATGGCATGTAAGTTTTGATTACCAAAAATCTCTAATCTGATTGTAATCTGACAATGAATCAATTCCCTGTTTCTGAATTCTGTGTTGCTTGCCTTGAAATATCAGTAGTTTTGATGAATGGTATCATGAATTCTCTCCTTAAGTAATTTTCATATGAATATGAGGGTTCTGTATACTATTGTTGTTTTTATGTGATAAAAGGTTTTTGTGGCTTCTTGACATGATTGATTATTTTTTTCTTCAGTCTGGTTCAGATATGTGCTCTTGGTTATAAGAACCTATTAAGTAGGAATGAAAATCGAAAGGGAAAACATCACATTCCATGGTACGGAATACAGGAGGGGTAGGTTTTTTCAGGTCATTTAGTTGGTACAAAATACTTTTATGTGAAACGTTAGGATAACTTTCTTAAAAGATGTAGTTGAATCTAGTTAAGTTAGTGTCATAACAGCTCTTCTTTGAAGCCCACAAGGCACTCACTTGGTGACACTAACTGATATTTTTTAAAATTTTATTATAAATATTAGGGTTTTTTGATAGAGCGTTATAGATATCCTAGATATTTTGAAGGAATATTATAGATAGGAAATATTAACCTTCTGTTAGATTTGATATTAGCCATTGTTTGCAAGGCCATTTATCTGTCACTCATTTGCAAAATTGTAAACATATGTAATAATTCTTGTGCAATAAAGTTTTAGTCTTATGTTACTAAATAGGAAAAGAAGTTTTGGATCTCTAAATTTAATGTTTCAGAACGAAAGTGTTCCATGTTTTGAAACGTTCGTAACAAAACGCAATTCATTAACATGTTAGCATTTTTTTAAAACAGAGCGAATACATTACCGGCTGCCTTACAATAAGAAACCCTACCTGAAGTTTGATTCAAAATACTACCTTTCCCCGACGTAATAAACCAAATACGGAGAGGGTAGAGAAGACTCTTTCTTTTCTACTTGTAGAGTATGTCATTACTGGTCTTTCTTTGGCTTTAGCTATTCAGGAAGATTTCCCCCAAGTTTCTAATTTTCTATTTTACTAGATCGATATGCTTAGTAACTCGTCTAAAGCCTGATCTCTTTCTAATTCTTTTGACCTGAGAGCTTGTTTGTGGGGGCTCATGTCCGTATTTCTATACTTGAATTACATCCAACCTTCCTCTAAAAGTACAGGAAGGACTCTCTTTCTGTCTGGTTCTCAATCAAGATGCCTCAATTGGATAAATTCACTTATTTCACACAATTCTTCTGGTCATGCCTTTTCCTCTTTACAACACAAAACACACCATAAAAGAGAAAATACTATTTTTTGGGTAATTTAAACAAGTCATAACTATTTCTTGGTGGGGTAATTTTTGTTTTTCTATCCATAAATTTTATATCTTTCTCAAGAACTAATAATTAGTAACAATAAAAACAATAATAATAATAATAATAATAATACACTTGCTCTTTTTGATATAAACGGTTTGTTTTCAATGTCCTCAAACTACTTAGACTCGTCATGCCACAAAATTGAATGATCAATAACGTAGTGCTTCTGATCGGTTGTCATCACCCATTTTAAGTCATCACAAATGTTTTCAGAGACCTTTTTGCTTCTTAGGAGAAGTTTATCTTGTACTAATTTGTATGATTCTTATTTTTATCTTAACAACATATAGTTAATTTTCTGATCATTTGTCCTCCAATGAGTATCACCACTTTATAGTGTAAGATATCCTTCCATAATTCATCACTCCAGATATACATATGAACATCAATGCATTTTCTTGCCATAATTACTACTTCACCAATTTGACTAGTTAGAATGATCTCTTTCTATAACAGGGTTTGTATCCTGGGTACATCATATTCTTTGTTCAGTCAGCTTTGATGATTGCCGGTTCAAGAGGTGACAAACAGGCATTCGATATTGTTGAGTGCTATAACATAACTAGGTATTTCATGATTAGTTTGGTTCTAACTTATTATGTTTTTGAGCAGTCATTTTCAGATGGCAGCGATTGATTCCTTCTAATATGGCTATCGTTAAGAAGATTTTTGTGTTCATGAACTTTGCTTACACACTTTTGGTTCTAAATTGCTCCTGTATTGGTTTTATGGTTAGTCTTTCTACCTTTTTGAGCACATGAGAAATAAAATGAGTTGGCTATTGCAGAAGATGATCAAATAAAAACACTGTAGTATTTAATGCTTCTTTGCTATAATATCGCAGGTATTAAGCCTACATGAAACACTGACAGCATACAAGAGCGTATACTTCATTGCAACCATTGTTCCCATCTCATTGGTCCTTCTCGGCAAGATCGTTAAACCAGCAAGGCCCGCTAGAACTAAAGCTCGAAAAGAAGAATGAGGTAGAATTACAATTTTGGATTCTTTTCCAAGGGCTTAGATATTATTTATGCAGCCGTAGCGCTCTGCTCTCTGCCAATTGCCTCCCCTTCTTGCTAATTTTTTAAAATCTGTTTTGACATTTCGAAATTGATTAGCATGTCCATGTTGAAGCTTAGTCTTAAGCATATGGTCATTTCTTCATTTCAATTAACAAGGCCTACTCGGCGATCTTGTAGTAAAATGTATGATGATTATTTGGATTAAAACAAGTAGCAATGACAGGAATTGTATTTCAATATGAATAATTTTATCTCATCTATCAAAATGAAAGTTGAGTTGAGTTGAGTTGAGTTTATCCCAATGATAGTTGTGGAAAATATGCTGAAGATTATTTGCGTTTTCAAAAGATTACATCACCTGGTATGTTTTGTTATTACGCTTTATTATTTCGCTGGTTCTTGAAAGTTACTGCCTTGGTTTCAAATTAGAGATGCATTTTCTAAAATGACAGACTTTTTAAGATTATTTTTTTAATTTTCCAAATAGATCGTTAAAAACGAAGTAGTGGCGACATAATTGTACTCGATCTATCTATACAAGTAATGATATAATAGCATGTTAAGAACTTCACGTAAGGTTGTAAAATGAGCAAACAGTGTGTAAAATGGACTCGATTCGTACTCATTAAAAGTTTGATTCGAACTCAACTCGAAATATAAATGATTCAAATATGAGCAAATTTTAAAGTTAGATAAATTATTCATATCATATTCGTTTGAAAAGTTCTAACTGTTCGGGCTCGATTCGAAATCGCAGTCGACTCGGTAGCTAAATGAGCCTCGAACAA